>OX451736.1:330492745-331913995 GCA_948472305.1 Vicia faba
AACCAAGCTGACTTGAAGATGGCATAAGTTATGAACATGTACATGACCAATTCAAAAGTGAGTTTTTGCCATATTGCAAAATTCGAATCTCCCAAGTTATGAGGTTGTTTGATGAGTTCTTGGACATTTTGGAAAGCTTGGAATGTTTACTACAATCCATCTTTGAAATGAAAATTGAAATTCCAAGTGGAAGTGTATGGAAAATGGCCTTGAAGTTAGGTAGAAAACCTTGCCAAAATAGGTTAAAATTTCACTAAGTTAAGAATGGTTTAGTACCCTTATTCAAAAATTGTAACTTGAGATACAAGCCTTATTTCGGAAAACTTTGTGAATCAAAGTTGTAGATTATGAAACAAGCTACAACTTTCATGTTTTGACTTTTGTTTGAATCCAAATGAATCTTGATGAGAAAGTGGGGCAAAGTTGGGAAAAAATTAGGGTTTTTCATAACTTAGAAAAATTCTAAGTTATGAAAAATTCTCATTTCAAACCCTAATTTGCAAATTTTGATTTCTTGGTGAACAAGTTTCATGATTTGGCATGTTTTGATGAAAAATGAATCTTGACCCTTGAATTTGACCAAAAAGTCAAAGTTTGACTTTTCAGTATACAGTCAAAATTGGTCAATTGATTGGGAAATTCAACTGTCAATCTTGTGCATTTGGGATCTTTTGAACTTGTTGAGCATGTCAAGATAATTCCATGGGGTCCTTGAGTCCATATGTGGGCTTGGTTTGCCATTGGTTGGGTCAAACATTCAAAAATTGCCTTTGTACAGTCAAAACCCTAAAAATGACCATTTTGCCCTTTTGGTGATCTGATCAAATTTCTTGTGGAATTGTGATCCAAACTTGATCAAATGGTTCATATGAGTTCATAATGTTGATGTGGGTCAATTTTCATGAGATTTGACTGTCAATGGGTCATAGTTGACTTTTTCCCCAATACAGCTGATTTCTAGGTCAACTGTCCAGTTGACTGGGCAAAACTTGGAATCAAGACTTGAAACTTGATATGGATAAACTTGGGAGTCCAATATGAAGCAAGAAAGTCATCTTAGGCATTTTAGGTCTAAAACATCTTTGTGCAAACACAAACCCTAATTTGGGTCAACAGTGCAAGGAGAAGTCTTGAGCAGATGAAACCCTAACTGGATCTTGATCTTCAATGGCTTGGTGATGAGAAATCAATGAGAAATGGGAGTGGGCAAATTTTGGGGTACAACAACAGGCAGTACATAAGGCATTACTCGTAATGCAAGCATCATTAGTCATAAGTTAAGGCAGTCAGCAAGGCAATACGCGTATCGTAGGCAGCAATACACGTATGGGCAAGTGAAAGTGTAAAAATTCTCGTTTTTGTGATTTCTTCCTGTGTTCGTGTGTGAAGTTTATTCTCTCGATCCATAATGATTAGTAAGGCTTAGGTGGACATAAGAAGGCTAGTAATAATAATAAAATAAGTTTAAAACATGGGATTTTATGTGGAATTTATATTGTGTGATGACAATGATGATGGTCTGTATTGACGAATGTTGAAGGCTTATGCCTTGTGGTTGCATAATCATGTTGTTGCATATGATGTCGAATGTTGCATAGTGATGAGGGGTCATGCCCTGTTGTCGGTCTGTAATGGTGTTGTGATGAGGGCTTATGCCTGTTATTGTCCAAATTGGCATATGAGATGAGGGCTTATGCCCTGATGGTACCACATGCATTGAGTTGATGTCGGTCTCATTGTATTGTATTGTTTTGAGTTGATGTTGTATTATGTGAATGATGTGTTATGCTGCGAAGTGCTGTGTGATGTGTTATTGAATGAAATTCCCCACCCCTTTTGTGTTGTTGTGTCTGTGCTCCCCTGAGAGTACAGATAACCAGTTACCCGAGTAGTGCTTGGAGTGAGTGTTACCTGATCGAGTCCCTAGGAATCGCTCTGATACATAACACAGGGAATTGGAAATTTTTGTTATGTTTTATTTTATTTCATTTTTTATGTATCTTCCATTTGACTTATTTTGGACCACACATTTGTGGAGTTTTATTTATTGTTGAAGTTGTAATGACATGGAATTGAACTAATTTCATTATTCTGCTGCCGAATTGATTATGTTCGAATAAAAGGAGTAATAAAGTGACTTTAAACTTTATGAATATTTGAAGTATGTGACATCCTGCTTATGTACTCTGATATATGTTAATGTAATTGCTATTGTAGGAAAGTGGGGTGTTACAATTCAAGATTGTTGGATTCTTGAATAGCTACGATAACGTGATCAAAGTGAGAGGTCAACGTTCTCATTACCTTCTCAACTATCATCTTATCAGTTATAGTTTCACCATAATCCTTCATGAGATGGGCGAGTTTTTGAACCTTCGACACATATTATGCAACTTTTTCATCTTCTCAGATTGACAACAACTCATATTTTCGATGCAAGGTTTGTAACTTGACAACCTTGACTTTCTCACCTCCTTCATAATACTTCACTAGAATATCCCATGTCTCTTTCGCCATTTCAGTGTGAGAGATTCTGTCAAAATTAGCAGCATCGACCATCGTCTGAATGCAATAAGCAGCCTTGCAATCTTTCTTCTTGACTTCGTTGTGGGCTTTTTTCTGTTCGTCGGTTTCATTTGCAGCTAACTCAGGAATGTCGTCGGTTGCATTTGCAGCTAATTCAGGAATGTCGTCGGTAACCACTTCTAGAGTTTCATGGAATCCAAATAAGGATTGTATCTGTTTTTTTTCCATCGGATCCAATTCTTACCGTCAACCATTGAAAGAGAATTCAGACTGCCCTTATCACTAGTAATCTTTGCAACAGTTGATTCACTTGCCCTAGAAACACGATCTCTGACGTGAAATTCTTGAAAACTCGATCAAGAATAATAATCAGGCTCTAATACAATTTGTTAGTGTGTGAGGCACTTTTAGTGAGGAGAGAAAGAGGGAATAATAAAGGAAATAAAGATTTGTATTATTGAATTGTACAAATAATGATACAAACTATGACTATTTATATACCACCTTAATTGGATTTGGATCTACACAATTTAAATTATATTTAAATATTAAATCTAATCAAATCTAATCAAATATTTTAACAAATCTAATTTAATACTTGGAGAAACATGATGCTTACATAGGCCAACAATATTTTTTAAGACAAAGATGGAAAGGTTGGGATATCAACCTAATAAATACGAGGTCCAAAAGTTCTGGGAACTTTGTCGATTGCAGTTTAATGGTTCAGGTAACTCCAACAAATATGTTAAAGATGATGGACTAACTCATGTTAATGTCTCTCTCTATTCTCTCTAATTTCTCCATTTTCATTTTCTTTCTCTAGATTTTCTTGATCATAAAACGGTGAGAAATTTGCCATATACCAACAAAAACGATTAGTGATGGCTGATAGATCCGTGGATATAGGGTGCATATATGTGAGTATATATACAACCGAATCAATTTAAACCGTATTAATTTGGTTTGATTTGGTTCGGATTTCTTGCTATTTCAAAAAATAAAGTACGTTGAAATTTTGCACAAAACAATGTTTTCCATGGGTATAGGATACTAGAAGTACACGGAACAAATCGTCCGTCGGTATTGGTTTTATGTCCTATACAGGTTTTGTGACCTTTACATACATAATTGTGCTGTCTCTATAAGTCAACTTTCTTGTAGTGTGTGTTATCCTGAAACAATTTTGCCAAGTATAATACTTCTTTTAAAGTTATAACAATTAATATTTCTGCACTAGTGATACTCTTCACACATTTATAATTTGTTTTAACATTCTTGGTTTCGGTAATTTACACATGCATGCAGAGGCGAAGATGTTGATATATTGATATAGCAGTGGTGCTATGATTGTATTTATCATGTTAGTCACTCACTCAAAAATTTTATAGAATCAAAATAAAATTTCACAAAGTTTCTAGGACAAAAAATACATTATGTTTTGGTTATCTTAAAGTCATGCATGCAATGGGACAATGGAGTTTTTGAAGCAAGGAGACACTGTGACACTTCCATGGTTTCAGCTCCAATGAACTAGTTATATTTATATGATTCTAACATGCTTATAAATATTTAATTCTAACATTATTTATTCCAAATGCTATCAGGTTCTGCTAGTGATTTATTCCAAATGCTATCAAGTTCCTTTTTTGGTTAATCATGTTATTGCTGTAACGACATTAATATGGTGCCTGCTATAACACTCAATGCTGGTCCATTGAGTTGTTCTATTGAAATTTCCTTCCTTACATAAACACGTGAAACTCTGAGTTTGTGTATCAAATCCACAAGTTCCACCACCACCTTTAGATTGATCCTGACATTGAAGACACCTTGTCGTAACCGTAACATCAAAATCAACTCTAATCCCATATTCAAAAGCTTGATCATAAGGTTGAGGATAATAAGAATACATAAGCATAACTTGAACAATACATAAACATCAACCTCAAAGACTCACTAGCACTGTCACAAGAAGAATCACAATGTGCAGGAAACTTTTCACAAAACGCAGGCTTTGGTTTAACAATAACTTTCTCTTCATTGCAAGTGTGTGGATCTATGAGACATAAGTGATCTAATTGTGAGAGAGAAGTTTAGTGGTTTAGTTCAAAAAGTCACTCCTAAATTAGTGAATGAGCAGACCAATGACATGCTCACCATGGTTCCTAGTACTGAAGAAATTCATAATGCTGTTATGAATCTTAATGTGTATGGCTGGAAAAGTTTTATTGGTCAAAACTGTGATTCACAATATGATGGTGCATTGTCTCTCTGTCTACAATTGGCCTGCTAGCATAATAAAAAGATTAGAAGTCTGGATGAGAAATTTCATATACAGTGGTAACATAGAAAAAAGGAAGCTTGTTACTGTTGCTTGGAAAACCTGTTGCAGAAAAGTTAAGGATAGTGGGTTGGGAATCATTTCTCTCCATCAATACAATGCAACCACTAACGTGCACTTGTGTTGGCAATTTCTCAACAAAAATCAATCTTGATCCTCTTCTCTTGCAGCTAGAGTTCAAAGGAACAACAAATTCATAAATTACTCTATCAAATCTTCCATCTGAAAAGGTATCAAAGATTGCTATAAAAAAGTATTGGAGAACTGTGTTGGGATCATTGGTAATGACAAGAGTATCAATTTTTAGATGGACAATTGGGTGGGAGAACCTCTTGCTTTCAAATTCAAAATTCTTGAGAAGTTTCACTCGGGTCTCACCTCTAAAGTTTGTGACTCGTGGCTTAATAATAATTGGCCTCTTAATGGCAACATTAACCAAGCTATTTCTTCCCTTTTTCAACTCATTTCTCCTTTCCATGTTACTGATATGGATATTGATGACTTCTTGGCCTGGAAAAACATTGAGAATGCTTATCTCTCTATGATCAAAACCTCTTTAGCAGATTCGTGGTCTAAATCCCCTTGGAACAAAGATTCAACCCCCTCACACTCTATGTTAGTCTGGCGCTTGATGTACAACAAAATTCCCACATATGAGAATCTCAAACTGCGGGGTTTCTCCTTTCCTTCTTCATGTTCCCTCTGTCATTCCTGTTGCAAATCCACTGAGCATATGTTTTACTCTTTCTCTTTTGCTGAGAATATTTGGAAGTGGTTTATGGGAAATCTTCAACTTCATTACTGTATCAGGTAGTTCTTTGACTGTGTGAGAATTTTGGATGAACCTTGGAACTCTCAAGCTACTGCAGTGGTCAAAGTTTGCATTGTCAACATCTTTTATCAAATCTGGTATGCTAGAAACAAATCCAGGTTTGATAACAAATCCATCCATTGGAAATCTTGTATCTCAATTATAGCTGCCAGAGCAAAGCTTGTGGGTAACTTATCTTCTAAGAAATCTAATGCTTCCATGAATAAATTTTCTATGCTTAAGAGCTTCGATGTTAATATTAATCCTCGCAGCCCTTCTGTTTTATTAAATGTTTTGTGGACTCTTCCTCCCAGAAGGTGGTTTAAATGCACATTGATGGTGTGGTTGCAGGTTCTCCTATGATCTCTACTTGTGGGGGCATTTTCAGAGATGAGAATGCCTGTCATTTGGGCAGTTTCAGTGCTTTTTTGGATAAAGGATCTGCGGCCATGGAAGAATTATTAGCTGTAATCTTTGCTATTGAAAAAGCCAAAGAGTTGAAGTGGTCTAAATTTTGGTTGGAATCTGATTGTGTTCTTATGGTGAAAGCTTTTTCGAATCACCAATTGGTGCTATGGAATTTCAAGTCTGGTTGGCTTTTGTGTTGGTCTTATACTATAAGTATTGATTTCATGATAACTCACATTTATAGAGAAACCAATTTTTATGCGGATTTTTTGGTTAATATCAAATTAAAAAGCAAACAATACACTTGGTATAATTTTGTTCATAATGATATTTTGTTGCATTACTTGTTAGATAAGGCTGGTATCCCTAGATTAAGACTTTATCATTAAGAGGTTTTGGTTTAGTTCCTTCTTATGTCTCTTGTAATCCCTTTCTCTTTTTTGTTTTCTAATATATTCAACTTTCATTCAATTTTATTTTTGAAACCACAAGTCATAAGCACACGCTAATAGTACCGTCATTCTTTATTACCCATGACTATAAAGAAAGTTTCATCTTTTTTATTTGATTAAAATCATGTGATAATCATTAAATTTTATTGGTTCTCATCCCTAAAAGCAAGTTCAAAATTTGAAATTGTTCTAACATATTTATACACTTAATATTCCGAGAATCTTAGTAATATAGAACTTCAAACAAATTCTAATAGTACAGTTACAGTTTTATCCCTCATCCAAATGCTAAATATGGATCTAGTTTAAATTCTCACATTGTAGGCATTAATCCAACTCTCTTATTATGTTATATATATATATATATATATATATATATATATATATATATATATATATATATATATATATATATATATATATATATATATATATATATATATATATATATATATATATATATATATATATATATATATATATATATATATATATATATATATATATATTTCTGAACTGAGTCTGATCTTGGCCCAACTCCATGTGAGGTCTAACCCAATTACGTTGATTAAGACATACTGGTGAATTCTGCTCTCGAGCATGTCGGGCAGTGACTTTCACTCCCCGTGAGGAGGCAACTCCACCGTACGGGGATGAACCCATTTGGTCTTAGGAGGATCATCGCCGGTCAGGGAAACCTCGAGGTCACCCTCGGATTCCCTTCCAGACCAAGACTGATCCCCGTGCATGACCTCACGTCTGGCGGGGGGCATCTACGGCGGGAAGAAACATCTCACGAGCATCCTCCTCATAGAGTTCACTATCAACGTCTCCAAATATCACGGAATCTTCATGGTCCGGGAAAGACCGCATCCATATCCTCCTGATCTTGCGGAGGAAGTCATCCAGGTGGGGGACCACGGGCGGGTTCCCACTACTCACGTAGAACCTGACAGTCTCCATTTTGGGCATGTTTGACCAGCCCAATGAGGAGACATTGACCCAACGCTGGGGGCTATAAATACCATCTCTTTCGAGAGAGTCAGGTATTGAATATTTCTTACTCTCTTACTTGCTTGCTCATTCCGAATCTCACTTTGACATCAGAGTGTCTTGCATGTACCTCCCTCCACCTCACTCTCAAGTTCTGCTCGACGTAAGATGTGACGGTCCATTCTGGTCAGGTACGATTATATATATATATATATATATATATATATATATATATATATATATATATATATATATATATATATATATATATATATATATATATATATATATATATATATATATATATATATATATATATATATATATATATATATATATATATATATATATATATATATATATATATATATATATATATATATATATATATATATATATATATATATGAATCTCAACCTTAAAAGATAGCTAAAATATAAAATTATTTTTATATATTTATTAATTTAACAACATGAAAACTTAACCAATATAAAACTTCAAATAAATTTCAACAACATAATTACAATTTCAATAACAATTTGTTTATAATGCATATTATTGCAATATTATATCCCTGCATGTTTTAAGCAGTGGCAGATCTTGCCTAAAATATTAGGGGGCGACAAGAATTAACTAAAATTTAATAATTGTAACTTACTAAAATTTTATAAAATTCAAATTTTTCAAATATTCAAAATAACTTCAACACAAAATAAAATAGAGTATATAAAAGGAGATATCCAACCTCAAATTAAAGTACCGCCTTCCGCTCTTTTAAAGACTTGAACTCATCAATAATTGAATTAGTGCTGAAGTAATCAAATATTTCTTTTTCAATGTAAAGCATCATATTGTCAGCAAGAAATTCATCTTCCATCTTATTACGCAATCTTGTCTTGATTATCTTCATTGTTGAGAACGGTCTTTCTATAGTAGCTATAGAAACCGGAAGAGTTAAGATACAAAGGATTAGTCAATCAATCAAATAATATGTATTCGCCTTCCCTGTCTTTTTTAGAACTTCACACTGTTCAGACATAGTTGACAAGTTATTTAAATTTAGATGACCAACAACATCAAGATGAAAGTGTTGAAGTTGATATCTCAAACTAATTTTCTCATGCTCACTAAAATCCGAAGGATATAATTTATTTACAAGAGCACATATATTATTCATATCAAATGCTTTGTAAATATCCTTAGGAACCAAACTGTTGCTTAGAATTAAAGCTTCATTGTTTGCTCACAAAACCTATGATTCAATTTCTATAGTTGTTGTTCAATTGTAACACAAAAGAGATTCACTCTAAAATGTTGACCCAGTGTTATATGATCCATTTGATGATGTGCACGATCTTCACCTCTATATAAACAACATTACAATCAGGGGAATCAATACCATGTTCTTCACAAAATAATATCACATTTTTCAATAAATCATTACACCCATCATCTCTCAACTTTTGAATTAATGTCTTTGTAGTGGTGACTAAATGCATAGTGTTATACCCCAAAATTTGCCCTCTCATTTATCAATATCTTTCTCATAAGACTTCTTAGACTCAAGGCAGGATTAGGGTTTTGATCAGCTCAAGGCATCCCCTTGCACTGATAACCTAAAATTAGGGTTTGAGTTTGCACCAGGATTTTTGGACCATCATTGCTTCATGTGACTTTCATACACCATCTTGGACCCCTAAGATTGCTCATGTTAAGTTTCAAGCCTTGAATCACATTTTTTCCCAGTCAATTGGACAGTTGACCTAAAAATCAGCTGTATTGGGGAAAAAGTCAACCATGGCCAATTTACAGCCAAACTTCATGATTTTTGATCCACAATAACATTTTAGACTCATATGAACCATTTTATCAAGTTTGGATCACAACTCCTCAAGAAATTTGATCAAATCATCAAAAGGGCAAAATGGTCAAAATTAGGGTTTGGACTGAGAAAGGGCAATTTCCGTTTTTTAACCTAGCCAATGACCAATTGGGTTCAAACATGATTTCAAGGACTTAATGGAATCATCTTTATCTAATTACATGGTTCAAAAGATCTCAAGTTCATAGGATTGACAGATGAATTTTCCAGTCAACTGATCAAAAGTCAACTGTACACTGAAAAGTCAAACTTTAACTTTTTGGTCAAAATCAAGTATCAAGGGTCATAATTCATCAAGATATGTCAAAACATGAAACTTGTTCACCAAGAAACTCAAAATTGCAAATTAGGGTTTTGAATTTGAAAATTTTCATAACTTAGAATTTTTCTAAGTATAGAAATTTTCTTATTTTTTCCCAACTTTCCACCACCTTTTCACCATGATGCAATTTGATTCAAAGAAAACTTCCAACATGAAAGTTGTAGTACTCCATGAAATCTACAACTTTTCTTCACAAAGTTTTCCCAAAAGATGCTTGAATCTCAAGTTATAAATTTGTGAATAGGGGTCCATGAACTAAATAACTTGTGAAAATTTGCCCTAATTTAAGCAGGTTTTTGACCCAACTTCAAGGACATTTTTCACCTAGTTCCAATAGGTATCTCAAAATTCATTTCAAAGTTGTATTATAGAGCACATTGTAAGCTTTCTAAAATGTCCAAGAACTCTCCAAGATCATTTGTGGTTAGGAAGAATCGAAGAAGAGAAATTGGCATTTTGTCACTTTTGTTCAAGCCATTTTCACAATGCATCAAGTTGCAAATCTGATCTTGGATGCTTGTACCTTGCATTACAGGTCCTAAACTCATTCTACACTCCATAATTAAATGCTAACTCTGAAGAAGTGAAAAACACAAGAAGGGGGGGTTGAATTGTTAAAACTTGAAATCAATTGCAATGAACACGATATTTTTATCCTGGTTCGTTTGATCTCAAACTACTCCAGTCCACCCATCAAGGTGATTTCGCCTCTCTCCAATGAGGTCTTAATCCACTATATTCAACTGAATATTACAATCTGCTTTAACAACTGCTAAAGCCTTCTTGAAGCAAACCACAAACCGGTTTCTCAAGGAATCACTTTCTTACAAAGAATTGAAATCTAGGTGTGTGAATGTTTTCTATAAAACAGTTTATCACAACTGTGATATTACACAACTTAAGCTTATGGAAACTAGATTGCTAAAATAATTGAGTAAGGAATTTTTGGAGCTTTTAGCAAACTGAGAATAAGAAGATGATGAATAGCTTTTAGGCGTGGAAATTGTTGTAGAGCATTAGCCAATTCAATCTTCATTGTATTGTTTATATAGCATTGAAATTGATGAACGTTGGAGCAATAATCTTGATTCAATGCCAATAACAAACTTTCCTTATTAAGCAGATCTTGTCTGGAATGATGCCGTTGGTAATAACTCGTCTTGAATGCACAGTACCGTTGCAACTAAGCGTGTTCTGGCTTTGGCTCATTCTGACGCTGCTTAAGTGCTGATGAACTGTTGTTGTCTTTATTAGAGATCAGAGTGTTGAGCGCAGTTCTGTTCATCAAGCTTCAGCATAAGCGTGAGTTGTTCTTCTGATTCTGGTATCTGATATAGAATCTTCTGATGCTGATGTTGATAACCAATATTCTGATGCTGATTATGATGTACTCTTGCTGATACCTATCAGAGTTTCTACAAAACAGAAAGTAATATTTTAGGTAGAAAATAGTTCTTACATGAATCACATAATTAATATATCATTTCATTTTGTTATCATCAAAACTTAAACTTAGGGTAGTAGATTCAAACTTTGTTCTAACAATCTCCCCCTTTTTGATGATGACAAAAACTAGATATTTTTTAATTGAAAATAGCGTGAAAAAGAATCAGAGATAACTAAATGATAAGTTGCATCAGAATTAAATAAGGAGTTATCAAAGATAAGGGATAAAGAGATATCAGAGATAGGATCAGAGATACTCCCCCTGAATTTATTACTTCCCTTTTTAATTCCAAGATTTCTTCAGGATCAGATCTTTATTGAATTCTTGAACATCAGAATGTTAGAGCTTTGACTATCAGAACTTCAGATCAGAATATCAGAGCTTTATCAGAGCTTTTCTTTGGATCAGAGTATCAGGGCTTTAGTCTTCAGTGCATCAGAGAGCATTCTTGTACCTGTAGACTTATGCAAAAACAGAAAACATTCAAGTGTATCAGAGTTAGAATGTTTGAGACTTTTTTGTCTCAGTAATCCGTTATTGAAAAATATCATTCTTGTTCTCCCCCTTTTTGTCAGCAATCAAAAAGTGTAAGTGATGTGCTAAAACGATAAGAGCAGAAAAACTTGTTATATTAAAAATATTCAGAGCCAGACAAAACAGTATAAAAGATATGCAAAGAAAAACATTGAAAATATCATGAATGAAAAACTAAGGTTGGGGTGGAAGGCGTGTGAACAGAGTCTCCAGCATTGCTTTAATCTGATCAGCAATTTCAGTCTGCTTGTGCACCATGCTGACTACTGTATCTATCTTGCTGTCCTGCACATCCATCCTTTCCTTCATCTTCTGATCATTTTCATCCATTCTTTGCTGCATACGAATATCATTCAGCTTCAGCTCTTCCAGAGTCTGCCTGTCCAAGGCATCTTGAGAAACATCAGAAGCAGGGAGCTTCTGAGAGCTTTCTGCAACATCTTCAGCTTGTCTGACATCAGCTTGAGTTGTCTGATATTCTTCTGGATGCACTTTTGAAGCTGGACGCTTCTCAGACCATGGCTCACTATCCAGAAGGAGCACGTCTTCCTGTGGCAGCTGACTTTCAACTTCCTCCAGCAGCTTGCTGAAGTTCTGTTGTGTCTGCTCATAGTTGATATCTTGCAACTTGAGGGCTTCAGCACGTACCCAAATTCTAAAACATGACCAGAGCTGGTCTGAGGCAGCAGGACCAATCATTCCAGGACAGGCTTGCTTCAGAGAAGCAATCCACTGCTGCAAACCTGTTTCAAAATTCACAATGCCAGAGCCAACATCTGGCTGTTTTGGTTTTGGAATGGCTATTTTATGTTTAAGATCAGCAAGACGGTCAAGGATTGTTAAATCGATGAAGGTCCTGCTGGGGTCTTCTGTAGTTTGTTTGGGAGATGTTTGTTTGGGAGATGGAGTGGGAGAGTCAGAAATAATAATTGGACTGTGTGGGGTTTTTGGAGTATTTGGAGGGGTAGTTTCTGGCGAGGATGGCAGCTGGGCCATGGTTACAGTTGTTCTACATGGCAACTGAATTGCCAAAGGTTGTGGCTCAGAGGATTGAGGAGAATGAGGTTCAGGAGATGGAGTTTCAGAATGATGAAACTCAGGTTGAGGAGGTGATGGTTGAGGTGATGGTGGATGAATTTCTGGTTGAGGAGAGGGAGAAGGAATTGCTGGTTGTGGAGAAGGAGGAGGAATTTCTGGTTGTTCAGGAATTTGAGGTTCTTCTGGTATGGGTGAGAGAGGATGTTCTGGTTGAGGAGAGTGGGCAATATCTGGTTCAGTGTTTGGATTATTGGAGAGGTGATCAGAAACACGTTGATCAATGTCAGACAGAACTTTGTCAAGTTCTGATGTTGTTGAAGTTGTGGGTTTTGGATGTTTGGTGCGGGGTCTTCTGAGAGTTAGTGCCTCAGAAGGGTCATCTTCTGGTTCGGTTTCATCAATTGTTGGTATGGGGATTGGAATTTCATGTGAAGCTGGGGTTGGGATTGATGTTGGAATAGTAGAAGAATTTAAAACAGAAGCAGCAGATAAATTACCTCTTTTCTTGGGTGTCTGCTGGGATGATCCTTCTGAAGTGGCCTTCCTTTTCTTCGTCTTCTTCAGTGTAACTTCTGGTTGAGGTTGGTGCAGATCTTTGATATTCAGCTTGGGATCTGTACCATCAGCCTTGCACGCGTCCAAGTATCTGAGAACCACCACTGGTTTAGATTCTATCTCAGAAAATAATGGAAAGTCGCTCAGTGGGACTCTTCTGCTGGTGATGTCAGCAATAGGAGTAACAATGGGTTCCTTTCTGATATTCTCTATTAATTTCATTTTCTTCAGATTCTTGGCGTTCAGAGGCTTGCCAACAGTTGGTTCAATAGTGCTTAACTCATGAGCTTCTATAAGGTGCTCTATCAGCCTATTCTCAGTCAGAATATCTGATATTAACCTTCCAAAGGGTATCCAATCCCTCTTTGTTCTTTCTTCTTCCCTGGTCTCCTTCAGGCTTGTTCTGAGGTGATTAAACAGAAGATGAGCCAAGTTGATTTTTACCTTATGATTAATAAAGTAGATCAGAAACTGCTGATCTATATTTGTATAATCAGGGGAGCTAGTTGGCTTTCTGTGATTAAAACACCCTAGAATGATCTTCGCCCAAACTCTGTGGTGATCCTTTAGGTCTCTGATTTTGCTGCTGGGCACCCCAAGGGTGAAAATCTGTTCTGCTATGACACCAACGTCAGAGCATCTTTCAGCCATATCAATACAGCGGACGCCACCACCACTGTAACTAATCAGTTTTGCTATGTGATCCTCAGTGATCACAATCTTCTTTCCCATTATGTAGGAGGTGACTTGATGTGTTGAAGAGGATGCATGAATCCAGAACTCCTTGACTAAAACTGGGAACGTTGGTCCAACCAACCTGTCAAAATATCTCTCCCATTTCTGTGCCCTAACTTCTTCTGTCAAGTCAAAACCATTCTCTTTCAGACTGCTAAAGTCAATAATCAGTTCATACAACACTTCTAGATTCTTCACTGGTGTAAGGAGTGTTCTGAATGGAACTTGGTACTGTTCAGAGGAATCTTTCTTCTGAGAACCTGCAGAAGCATTGCTGGAGGTTGCCATGTTCATACTTAGGGTTTTTCTGAGAAAACTGAGAAAATGGGTTTAAGTTTGAAAGAGATGAACACAGAGGAAATGCAGAAAATATTTGAGAGATTATGAGAAACGGTAAAGGATTAATGTGAGAAGTTAAAGTGCTTAAATAGATTTAAGAAAATTTTTGAAAGTGTAAACGGTTTCAAGAAAGAGAAAATAAAATCATGATTACGTTTTAAAACATGATTACTTTCATTTAATGCTTGCTGATTTTGGGGGATTTGAGAAAGATACTTGAAACGGTTACCAGACATGTGTCTCAATGCACCCAATCAGCGTTTTTCCTTCTCAGAAGCGTGCACGCGTTCTGCTTCAGAGATTTGCTGATGATTGGATGACACTTGTTTGATTTAGTGAGCAGCACGTCTATCCTTAAGCTGAAACGCTCAGATCTTTAAGACTAGCATCTGATACAATCTGTATGTTCTATCTTTCTGAAAGGAGATTGATCAGAAGTTCACAGTAAAACAAATACATTCTGAAGATAAATATATAGAATTAAAGCATTTTCACTCTGGGCAGATTTTCATGCTGAGATGTTTCAGAATGAAATTGAACCTATCTTCAGAAAGAGGTTTAGTGAAGATATCAGCCCATTGATGGTCTGTATCAATAAATTTTAAATTCAAAATTCCTTTCTGAATATAGTCCCTAATGAAATGATGTTTTATTTCTATATGCTTAGCCCTAGAATGTAAAATAGGATTCTTACTTAAGCAAATAACAGAAGTATTGTCACAGAGTATAGGGATGTTACTCTCAAAAATCTGGAAGTCTTCAAGCTGACTTTTCATCCAGAGCATTTGTATGCTACATCCTGCTGCTGCTATGTACTCAGCTTCTGCTGTTGATAGCGCAATTGTGGATTGCCTTTTGCTGGACCAAGAGATCAGATTTTCTCCCAGAAACTGGCAGCTTCCAGAAGTACTTTTACGCTCTACTCTGTCTCCAGCAAGGTCAGCATCGCAGTAGCCTACTAAGCTGTAATCACTAGATTTTCTATACAATAAACCCAGATTAGTAGTACCTTTCAGATACTTGAAAATTCTCTTAACAGCTGTTAAGTGAGATTCTCTAGGATCTGATTGGAATCTAGCACAAATACATACGCTGAATAAGATATTAGGTCTTGAAGCTGTCAGATAAAGGAGAGAACCAATCATACCTCTGTAGACCTTCTGTTCTACCTTTTTGCTTACCTCTTCTCTTTCCAGAATGCACGTGGGATGCATTGGAATCTTTGATGGCTTACATTCTGAGAGGTCAAATTTCTTTAGAAGATCTCTGACATATTTGCTCTGATGAATGTAAGTTCCCTCTGGAGTTTGATTGATATGAATTCCTAGAAAGAATTTCAGTTCCCCCATGAGGCTCATCTCAAAATCTGCCTGCATACACTTAGCAAATTTTCTTCCAAGAGAAGGATTAGTAGATCCAAAAATGATATCATCAACATAAATTTGACAGACTAAGATGTCATTCTTAACTGACTTACAGAATAAGGTAGTGTCCACCTTCCCTCTGGTGAATTCATTTTCTAACAGAAAGTTACTTAGTCTTTCATACCAAGCTCTGGGAGCTTGTTTCAGACCATATAGTGACTTCTTTAGTTTGAAAATATGTTCTGGATGTTTTGTATTTTCAAAACCAGGGGGTTGGTGCACATAAACCTCTTCTTCTATATACCCATTTAAGAATGCACTCTTGACATCCATCTGATACAGAGTGATGCCTCTATTAACAGCAAATGAAATTAAAAGTCAGATAGATTCTAACCTGGCGACTGGAGCAAAGGTTTCTGTATAGTCTATCCCCTCTTGCTGACTATAACCTTGTGCTACCAGTCGTTCTTTGTTTCTGATGACTTCACCTTGTTTATTTAGCTTGTTTCTGAATACCCATCTTGTTCCAATGACGTTGAATCCTTTTGGTTTGGGAACAAGATCCCATACGTCATTTCTGGTGAATTGATTCAGCTCTTCTTGCATTGCTAGAATCCAGTCGTTGTCCAGAAGTGCTTCATCAATAGAAGAAGGTTCAATCAGAGACACAAGTCCCGTGAGGGTTTCTTCAGAGTTTCTGAAGCTTGCTCTTGTTCTGATTGAATCTTCCTTTCTTCCTAAGATAGTTTCTTCTGGGTGATCCAAGCTGCTTCTGGGTAATCTCTTCTGAGGTTGATCAGCAGCTGTTGTAGGATTGCTAGCAGTGCTCCTTTCAGACGTTGAAGGAGTGTCTGTGTTGAGAGCTTCTGATGACTTATCTTCAGAACCTGTAAATTCAATTTCCATACCTGCAAAAACTTCATTCTGCTTTGACTTTTCAGAGTCAAGCTTATCATCAAAACAAACACTGATTGATTCTTCCACAATCTGTGTTTCTGTATTGTATACTCTGTACCCTTTTGAGCGTTCAGAGTATCCTAACATAATACACTTCTGTGATTTAGAGTCAAACTTGTTCAAATAATTCTTTGTATTTAACATAAAACAGGTACATCCAAATGGATGAAAATATGAAATGTTGGGCTTTCTGTTCTTCCACAATTCATATGGAGTCTTTTCCAGAATAGGTCTTATTGAGATTCTATTCTGAATGTAGCACGCTGTGTTTATTGCCTCTGCCCAGAAGATCTTAGCAACGTTTGTCTCATTGATCATGGTTCTGGCCATTTCTTGCAATGTTCTGTTCTTTCATTCTACAACTCCATTTTGTTGGGGAGTTCTAGGACAAGAGAAATCATGCAGAATGCCTCTGTCATTAAAGAATGACTCAAAATCTTTGTTTTCAAACTCTCCACCATGATCACTTCTGACTTTAACGATTCTAAGATCCTTTTCATTCTGAACTTGGTTTCAGAAGGTAACAAACACAGAGTGTGACTCGTCCTTGTGTCTTAAGAACTTTACCCATGTCCATCTGCTATAGTCATCTACGATTACTAACCCATACTTATTGCCACTGACTGAAGCAGTTTTAACTGGTCCAAATAAGTCAATGTGCAGAAGTTCTAATGGCTTAGAGGTAGAAACAACATTTTTAGATTTGAAAGAAGGTTTTGCAAACTTGCCTTTCTGACATGCTTCACACAGAGCATCTGAATTGAACTTCAAATTAGGAAGTCCTCTGACCAGATTGAGTTTGTTAATCTGAGATATTCTTCTCATACTAACATGCCCCAATCTTCTGTGCCAGATCCACTGCTCGTTGTTAACAGACAGAAGACACTTTACATTCTGACTTTTCAGTTCAGAAAGTTTGATTTTATAGATGTTGTTTTTCCTCTTTCCATTAAACAGGATAGTCCCATCTTTCTGACTAACAACTTTACATGATTTTTGATTAAAGATTATATCATAACCGTTATCACTTAATTGACTTATGGATAACAGATTATGCATTAATCCATCTACTAGCAGAACATTATTAATAGAGGGAAGATTTCCATTACCTACAGTTCCAGAGCCAATTATCTTTCCCCTCTGATTGCCTCCAAAGCCAACGTGGCCTCCAGGCTTAAGTTCCAGGCTTTGGAACATATGCCTTCTTCCCGTCATGTGTCGCGAGCAGCCAGAGTCTAGGTACCATGACTGGTGTTTCTGATTTGCTGCTAAAGACATCTGCAACATGTATTATTTTATCCTTAGGTACCCAGATTTTCTTGGGTCCTGATTTGTTAGATTTACCAAAACTCTGGTTGAATTTTGGTTTCACATAATACTTACTGCTAGTGTATTTAATATCGTGTGTGACCATACACAAAATGTGAGTTCAGAGGAGTGTGTTTAATGGTTAAATCCATGACATTCTTTGGTGTAGGAACCTTACCTTGGTATCCTATTCCCTTCCCGCCGTTTCTGCTAACTCCATAGATCATTGAAGCCATTTTGCTTCTATCTATGCTTTTAGCAAGGAACTTCTGGAAACTGTGATCATACTCCTTGATGATCTCATCAGCGTTGCTGGGAGTTTCAGAAATTGGTTCCTTCTGAGAGTTTTGTAAAGTATTTTCTAATTTTGAAATTTTATTTCTCAGCTCAGAATTCTCCAATTTAAGACTCTCAGTCTTATCAGAGTCAGATTCAAGATTCCTTTTCAGGTTTCTGAATTTAACTCTAATCTGCTGATACCTTTCCAGAATTTCATTAAGGCTTTCAGCAAGTTCAGCCTTGGTAAAATTAACTGCAAAGTCAGGAAATACCTCTTCTGTGTCTGATTCTGAGTCTGATTCAGAAGCTTCACTATCTTCTGAAATGTTGGCCATGAGAGCTACGTTTGCTCTCTCATCATCTGATTCTGAGTCAGCTTCAAACGAGTCAGAGTCATCCCATGTAGCCATGAGACTTTTCTTCTTTTCTCTTCCAAACTTATTTTTGGGCTTTTCCCTCTGAAGCTTTGGGCAGTCACTCTTGTAGTGTCCTTGCTCATTGCACTCATAGCAGATGATGTCCTTGGTGTTTGGCTTTCTGCTTCCTGAAGAGCCTTCAGATCTTCTGTATCCAGAGGAAGAATCTGTCCTTCTGTATCTGGAAGAAGACTCGTTCTGATCAAATCTTCTGGGATTCCTGAACTTCCTTTGCCTCTGCTTCCACAGTTGATTCACTTTTCTAGAGAGGAGAGAAAGTTCGTCTTCTTCTGATGAGGATCCATCAGATGTTTCTTCAACTGCCTGCAAAACTTTAGACTCATATTTTTTGTTAGATTTTAATGCTAAAGGCTTACCTTGCTTCTGGGGTTCATCAGCTTCTAGCTCTATCTCATGACTTCTGAGGGAGCTAATAAGTTCCTCTAGAGAAATTTTATTGAGATCTTTTGCTAGCTTCAGAGCTGTAACCATTGGCCTCCACTACTTAGGTAAGCTTCTGATGATCTTCTTGACGTGATCAGCAGTAGAGTAACCTTTGTCCAGAACCTTGAGACCAGCTACCAGAATCTGGAATCTTGAGAACATTGTTTCAATGGATTCACTTTCTTCCATTTTGAATGCCTCATACTTCTGAATGAGCGCCAGAGCTTTAGTTTCTTTGACTTGAACATTGCCCTCATGCGTCATTCTGAGTGAGTCAAACATGTTCTTAGCTGTGTCTCTGTTGGAGATCTTTTCATATTCAGCATACGAGATGGCGCTGAGAAGGATGGTTCTGGCCTTGTGGTGATTTTTGAAGTCACGCTTTTGTTGGTCAGACATTGTTTTCCTATCAATCTTCTGACCGCTTGCATTCACAGGGTGCGTGTATCCATCTGTCACCATGTCCCACAGATCAGCATCATGTGCCAGAAAGAAGCTTTCAATTCTGTCTTTCCAGTAATCAAAGTTTTCTCCATCAAAGACTGGAGGTTTGCCGCTGAATCTGTCTCTGTCTTCATTGTTGTCATTGCTGGTGTGTGAATAAGTTCCTGCCATTGTGTTTTTCTGACGCTGGATCTTGTACTGACACGGTTAAGTGTTTTAGCTCAGAACCAAGCGCTCTGATGCCAATTGAAGAAGTGAAAAACACAAGAAGGGGGGGTTGAATTGTTAAAACTTGAAATCAATTGCAATGAACACGATATTTTTATCCTGGTTCATTTGATCTCAAACTACTCCAGTCCACCCGTCAAGGTGATTTCGCCTCTCTCCAACGAGGTCTTAATCCACTATATTCAACTGAATATTACAATCTGCTTTAACAACTGCTAAAGCCTTCTTGAAGCAAACCACAAACCGGTTTCTCAAGGAATCACTTTCTTACAAAGAATTGAAATCTAGGTGTGTGAATGTTTTCTATAAAACAGTTTATCACAACTGTGATATTACACAACTTAAGCTTATGGAAACTAGATTGCTAAAATAATTGAGTAAGGAATTTTTGGAGCTTTTAGAAAACTGAGAATAAGAAGATGATGAATAGCTTTTAGGCGTGGAAATTGTTGTAGAGCATTAGCCAATTCAATCTTCATTGTCTTGTTTATATAGCATTGAAATTGATGAACGTTGGAGCAATAATCTTGATTCAATGCCAATAACAAACATTCCTTATTAAGCAGATCTTATCTGGAATGATGTCGTTGGTAATAACTCGTCTTGAATGCACAGTACCGTTGCAACTAAGAGTGTTCTGGCTTTGGCTCATTCTGACGCTGCTTAAGTGCTGATGAACTGTTGTTGTCTTTATCAGAGATCAGAGTGTTGAGCGCAGTTCTGTTCATCAAGCTTCAACATAAGCGTGAGTTGTTCTTCTGATTCTGGTATCTGATATAGCATCTTCTGATGCTGATGTTGATAACCAATATTCTGATGCTGATTATGATGTACTCTTGCTGATACCTATCAGAGTTTCTACAAAACAGAAAGTAATATTTTAGGTAGAAAATAGTTCTTACATGAATCACATAATTAATATATCATTTCATTTTGTTATCATCAAAACTTAAACTTAGGGTAGTAGATTCAAACTTTGTTCTAACAAACTCAGTGGTTAAAGGCTTTATTTTGGCTTTTGGAGCATTGTACAAGAAATAATTCCATAAATGGCCAAAAGTTCACATTTCCATTTTCATAAAGTAAGCTTTTGCAAATTTACAATTCTTGAGCCTTGGAGCTGTCCCTTTGGCGTAGGCAATCTCTACAGGTCACAAGCAATGTTTACCAACCCTTTACAACTCACAAGCAAGCAGTACAAGCATGTTTGCATAGTCACTTCAACTTTTCTTCAAGTACAAGGAAAGTTGCAAAAGAAGTCAGAACTTGTACAAGCTGAGAAAGGTTGAACTTGGTATCATTCTAGACATATTGACAAACATATCACAAGCCAGGACACGAAGGCATAACCTCTGAAACTCTCAAAAACACAAAAACTTCATTTTTATGCCCAAAACAGACAGTTCTGCAAAATCATAGCAAACTCAATATTTGCTCGTGCGTTTTGCCTCTTGACACTTGAAACACTTCATCCACATCATATCAAAGCTATCCAAGCCTTTACATTGTTGTTGTAACCCATGTTTCAGCCATCACCATTTTCAAGTTTGGAGGTTGCAGCTTGACTTCTACAGGAAGTTCTGGCCATCCACAAAGCACCATAAGCATTGGAATAGGTTGAAGGAACTTTAAGGAAGCTCACACGATCCTTAGTCCTCACTCAAAGTCCCCACATTTTCATATCCAAATCCATCTGAAGGAGGTATTTTTCAAATCTCTATCTCTTTATTTAGACATTCTCAAGCCACGATTTGTGAAGTAAAAATGTAGTCTCTAGCATGGTGAAGCTGTACATATGCATACTTTCCATTTATATTAACTGAGTTAAGAGAATTTGAATGTTGAACATGCTGAAAAAATTAGGTCAGAAATTAGGGGTTATAAAATTCTCTCTGATCTTTGAGAGTTAGGTCACAAATTTTATATCATTGGAATCATGAGATTACAAGCTACATGTTTTGTGTTATGGGTTTTTGCTTTTGTGCAAGTATGTGAGAGTTGTAGGTTTGTACATGAAACACGTGCAAACTGAAGGACAGGGATGGAGATGAGCTGGCTTGGGCTTTTTGGCATTTCTGGCCTTTTTGTTTTTGTTTTCCACACCCCCTGTATTACTTTTGCACCCCCCTGATTTATTTCTTATATTTTTACATTTTTCTTGCATATTTTTATTTTATTACTTGCATTTATTTTTTTTAATGATAAAAAATACCCAAAAATATTTTATTGATTTTCACATTTTTATTATATTTTTTTTTATTATTATTTTTCTTTGCATAAAAATAGTTTATTTAATAGAATAGAAATCATTTTCTTAAAATAACTTGTAAATAATAAAAAATACTTACTATTTTTATTATAGTATTTATGTACATTAAATATTTATTTTTCATACATATTTAATTTTTAATATTGGCATATAATATTATTTATTATTTTTCTTGTACAAAAATGGATAAAATATAAATATAGAACATATTTTTATTTTATTTAAAAACTAGGGTTTCACCCCTTTCAAAAATAATACTACTATTTTTTTTCTTATATTCTAGGGCTTAAATAAATCTTTTTTCTCATATAAAAATTAGGCTTAAATGCAGTTTTGACCCCCCTAGTTTAAGGTTTTTGGAGTTTCGATCCCCCTAGTTTAAAAGCCAGGTTTCTAGTCCCCAAAGTTTTCAAATTTGGGATTTTTGAAGCCCCCCTCCATCTGGCTGCCCAAAAAGTGACATGGCACAGGGAGAGTAATGCCACGTATTATTTTCTTATTTCTTATTTAGAATAATATTTTTTAAACATTTAAATAAGTGATATTAATTTCCAAATGAATTTTTAATTTCATAATTCATATTTTCTGAAAATCCCAAATTGCTTAACCTAATTTCCTCTTCCATCCTTGCTTCTGGTCATCTACAACCTTCCTTCTTGGTACGACCTCCATCTACCTTCTATTCCATCTACCTTCTCTTCCTTCCTGCAAGCATCCAACATGTCTCAAAAATCCGTGTCGAATCCGAGCTACAGGAATCGTTCTGTTATACATGAATGCCACTGTGGTATCGATGCTCCGTTGATGACGGCTTGGACCGATTCAAACCCAGGACGACGCTTTTTCGGATGTGGGATGTACAAGGTATGATATTCTTCAATTACAAAATTTGCTCCTCAGAATTGAGTATAGACTGAATATTTTGTGACCTCCATTGTTGCAGGTTCAAGGTTTCAAGAAGTGCAGTAATTTTGTTTGGTTGGATGAGGAAATGAATCCTAGGGCAAAGGAAGTGATTGGGAACTTACTCCACAACTTGAATGAAGAAAAGCAGAGGGTTAAAGAGTCAATGGTAAAAGAAGAAGAAACAAGGATGAAGATCAAATTTTTAAAGAAACAGTTGAAGTTTAATTGGTTCATAACCATCTTTGTGTTGGTTGCATTTGTTGCAACAATAATAATGAAATGATGTAGGTTTATTAGTATTGGAGGTTCATTGTTGTCTGTAGGAGGTTCTTTGTGTTGGTTGAAATGATCTAGGTTTATTAGTATTGGAGGTTTATTTGTATTGTTGTGTGTAGGTTTATTAATGTTGGAGTTTCTATGTTGTTTAGTTCGTAATGATGTTTGAGGTGTATAACTACTCATGGTTTATAATGAAATGATGATGTTTGAGGTTTATAAATTGCAATTGCACTTGAATTTGTTTCATTATGTAGACCATTAAGTATAACTTCTCAGTGTAATAATGAAACATTATGTAGGCCATTACAAATGCAGAAAAAATGGTCTACCTAAATACAGAAAAAATGCAGAATTTTTCAAAATGCAGATGCAGAATTATTATACCTAAATTATACCTAAATGCAGATGCAGAATTATAACTAATTAAACACAGAATTTTGTTGCAGAATTATACCAAATGCAGAATTATACCAAATGCAGAATTTTGTTGCAACACAGAATTATACCAAATGCAGAATTATTAAACATAGAATTTTGTTGCAACACAGAATTTTGTTGCAACACTGAATTTTTTCCAAACGCAGATGCAGATACCAAATGCAGAATTATTAAACACAGAATTTTGTTGCAATACAGAATTTTTTGCAACACAGAATTTTTTGAGCAGTTTGTGGCAACACAGAATTTTTTGAGCAGTTTGTGGCAACACAGAATTTTTTAAACACAGAATTTTGCAGAATTATTCAACACAGTTTGTTGCATACTTGAGCAGCCAAGACAGTTTGTAGCAGAGTGTGTACCAAATTCATGATTGTACCAAAACATATCCATTACAAGATACATATCCATTACAACATATCCATTACAAAATATTCATTATAAAATATAACCATACTAAAGATATCCATTATAACCATACTAAAGATTTCCACTAATACATCAAGTTTCATTCCAAAAAAAAAGCAACATCATTCCTAATTACTTCTACTCTTGACTAGGCTGAGGTGTTTGAGATCCCTGACCAATCTCAATCTGTTTTTCTGCATCTTTAGTCTTCTTAGTCTTGTTAGTCTTCTTTGCCTTCTTGGTTGTCTTTGTTTGCTTGGTCTTCTTATTGCCTCCTTTTGGTATCTGCCTATCAGCTGCCCTCTTTCCCTTACAAGTCCTACTGTTGTGTCCAGTTTGTCCATATTTATTGCAAGTGACAGTTGAAAAGCTTCTTGAAAGCACATGGGGGTTCTTTGGCTCATCACCTGTTTTAATTCTCATCTTTTTTGGACGTCCAATTGCTCTTCTCATGACAGGAGGACACATATGCACATGATCAACATCAGTCCATAATTGTGGTCCATTGGTTGGCATGACAATATTAGCATAGCATTTCTCAAATGTAACTTTGCTGCAAAACAGAAATAATGTTACACATGCAAGAGTTAATAGAACATGTCATAAACAGGATGTAGAAATATGTTACATAACATGTGACTCACAAACCTATAATATGGAGAGACATATGCTTCTGGTTTTTTTCTTATGTTCCAAATGCAGGAGATAACATGACAACATGGGATTCCAGACAACTCCCATTTTCTGCAGCTGCATGATTCATTCTTCAGATTTACACAATATGTCTCAGTTCCATTGGTAACTCCAAAGATTGAGAGATCATCATCACCATGCCAAGTTGGGGTCCAGTCTTGTGCTTCCCTTTTGTGCTTCTCAATTAGCAATTGGATTCTAGGACAGATTACTCCTTCATATCCCTGCAATAATCCCTTTTGTTTAGTTATCCTTTTAGTGATATAATGTTTGATTCCTTCCAATAAGGTTATGATTGGCTTGTCTCGATGCTCCAAAATTGCCCTGTTAAAGGCCTCACACATGTTATTCACTTGAATATCACATTTGGCATATGTCTTGAAATGTGATCTTGTCCAGAACATTGCTGGAATGTCATTCAAGTCCTTCCATGCTCCACCATCTAAAAGCTTCAATTTCTGCATTGCTCTTTCCCATATTAGAATTGAAGTTGCTCTGGCTGCTTCCCACATGGCTTGTTTTAGTACCACACCTCCATGTTTTTTCTTCCAATTACCATAAAGGTGTTTCACACACAGTCTCTGTTCCACATTGGAACTTAAGCCTTGGATAGCAGGAACCAAACCCTAACATAAAGCACACATAATTAAATGTTACATTCTATTAGTCATAAATAAAAGCACAGATAAGAATTAAATGTTACCTTCTGTTGGTCAGAAATAAAGCCATAACATCTATCATTGACTGCTCTTAAATCTTCTAGTAGTATATGCAAGAACCATTCCCACGAATCTTTGGTCTCAGCCTCAACCACTGCATAAGCAATTGGATATATTTGATTGTTTGCATCTCTGCCTATAGCAGACATCAATTGGCCACCATAATCCCCCTTCAAAAAACATGCATCCAAACCAATTATTGGTCTACAATACTTGGCAAATCCTGACTTACAAGCATCTAAACAAATATATATTCTTTCAAATGCAGGACTGCCATGGTTTTCTGAGCATTTTATAATAACTGTACTCTTTGGATTGGACTTCAATAACTCCTCTCCATAACTTCTCAAGTGCCTGAACTGGTCATAACCAGCACCTTGGATAAGGTCCAATTCCCTCCTTTTAGCTCTATATGCTTGATCTCTTGATATCTTTATTCCCCATCTCTGTAGTGCTTCAGCGACTAAACCAGCTGGTTTCATGTATGGGCTGTGCCTTAGAAGTTGTGTAAACCTTATAGCAAGCCATTGGGTCTTAGCATTCCTGTTGTCTGCAGTTCTGCAACAAGTATGGTCACTCTCATAACTTACAATTTGCCAATACTGTTGCCCATTCCTCAAACTGAACCTGAGGTGAAACTTGCAGCCATCCATACACTTAACTATAATCCTCTTTGCATCATTCTTCCTGATATAGACATTTTTTTGGTTTTCCATTCCAAACTCTTTAATTGCATATCTTATTGTTTCCTTGTTTGAAAACATCAATCCTATCTTGAACTGTAATCCCTGCCCACTTTTATATGTTGGGAACCTTTCTTGATCTTCTTCATCATCAGTACCAGGGGGTGTGTATAAATGTTCCTCATCCTCTTCATCTTCAGATTGTGATTGCAGGTTCACTACACTAGGTTCCTCACCTAAGGTCTCAGGAGGCAGCACTGACGTCCAGTCCATCTCATCACACTCTCCACTATCCTCACAATTGTTACTATCTTCACTGAAATCATTATTGGGTTGGCTCTCAGCATTTATTTGAGGTCCTTGTTCAGCAATATTTGGCTCAAAAATTTCAGGTTCAGGTACAACATCTTCAGTTTCAGCAATATTGGGTTCAGTAGGTTCAGCAATATTGGGTTCAGCAGGTTCAACAATATTGGGTTCAGCAGGTTCAGCAATATTGGGTTCAGTAGGTTCAGTAGGTTCAGCAATATTGGGTTCAGTAGGTTCAGGTACAATTTCAGGTTCTTGTTCAACAGGTTCAGCAACAGCAATATTGGGTTCAGTAGGTTCAGGTTCATGTTCATGTTCAGCAGTTTCAACAACATCAATATTTGGTTCTGGTTCAGGTTCATGTTCAGCAGTTTCAGGTTCAACTTCACAATGTTCAGCTACAGCAATATTTGGTTCTGCTACACCAATCAATTCTACATCATCATCTTCAATTACTTTATCCAACTCACTAGGATCCACAATTTCAGGTGGATCAGACACCTTATGCTCCACATAAACATCAATTACTTCATGACCTACAACATCTTGTCCAAATTGCAGTACATCCCTATCATTGTTTAATGGCCTTAGACCACGGGTAAAGCTAAATTTAGGGTTCCTATACCACAAAGATCCAATGTCTATATAACCCTGACCTTTAACCAGTGCCTCCAAATCCATGTATGACATAAAGTCAACATCAAACTTCCAATTCATCTCAGTAACCTCGCCCCCAACATACAAATGTACAGGTTCATTTACAAATCTACCCCTATGGTGTAATCTTAACCTCACTAATGTCTCTGGTGGTGGCCTGAAATTAACAATATTAAAATGCAATGTTAATAAACTAACCCACTAAAAGCCAAACATTGAATATTCGTTCATGGTGGACCACAAAAGAGAAAATACTAAACCCACTAATATGAGACAATGGTGGACCACACAGAACTATATAAAAACATGTTCAAGAAGACAACAAAACTTACCTCATAGAATATCTTTCTCCATCTTTCCTCATCGCTCTAAATATCAGAATGATTATACGAAGCTTTAAGAGAGAGTGTGAAGGTAGTATGTAGTAGGAGTGTGATGGTTGAAGCTGGTACCACAGAAGGAAGACGAAGATGGAGTGTTGGAGGTCGTACCAAGAAGGAGGGTTGAAGATGATCAGAAGAAATCTCGTACGGGCGGATGGAAGAGGAAATTAGGTTAAGCAATTTGGGATTTTCAGAAAATATGAATTATGAAATTAAAAATTCATTTGGAAATTAATATCACTTATTTAAATGTTTAAAAAATATTATTCTAAATAAGAAATAAGAAAATAATACGTGGCATTACTCTCCCTGTGCCATGTCACTTTTTGGGCAGCCAGATGGAGGGGGGCTTCAAAAATCCCAAATTTGAAAACTTTGGGGACTAGAAACCTGGCTTTTAAACTAGGGGGATCTAAACTCCAAAAACATTAAACTAGGGGGGTCAAAACTGCATTTAAGCCTAAAAATTAAATACAAAACATTTTTGCATAAATACATTGCATTGCATATTTAATTATTTGTATATTTATTTAATTTGCACATATATTCAATTGGGTTGTAATAGTATTTTAGGGTTTATTTTGTGCAATATCCCCATTCAAAAACTTGTATCCCCCCTCCCATAATAATTGTTGTAATAGTTTAGTTTACTTTACGCAATTTATCGCTTTATATACTTGTGTAGTAAACTAGGATTTTGCATGATAAGACCAAAAACCAAACAAATAGAAAAGACCTAATACAAGACAAATGCATGTAAAATGACACATACATTGCACACAAGCACCCTTAGGGTTTCACCCACTTGGTTTCCTAAACAAAATGGCCATGGTATGCATGCAAAGTATCTTGAAAAAACAACACAAAAATAAGATCATAGTCCCTCGATGACGCTATCAAAAGGTTGCCTAAACAAATGATCTTGGTCCCTCAAAACTTGCTAAGATACTTGGCAATATTGCTATCATGGTCATACGATGACCCACGCCCGTCCCGTTAACATCCAAAGATAGGGTTGTTTACCAAATCAATGGTAAATCAACAATGTCAAAGGAATAAAAATGCACAAGAAAGACTTTTGAGTAGGTAGAATATTTCTAGTTACTTGATCAACTTCAAAATAATCCTTGCTATTTTCAAAAACCAAACACACACATTTCAAAACATTTCCAAACATCTTTCAAAACATTGAAATATTTTTCAAAAGATAAACATCTTTGTATACATTCTTACGAACAAGAATCATTACAAAGGTTGCCTAAACGATGGCCTCTTTTCAAAATACTTTCAAAACCACACAAAGCACCATTTCAAACAATTTCAAAAGCAAAGCAAGTGATCTAAACAAGTAACTAAGAGCCCATGGAAAACCATGGATGAAAAGGGTGCTAACACCTTCCCTTTTCA
This sequence comes from Vicia faba, assembly GCA_948472305.1. NCBI lineage: Eukaryota > Viridiplantae > Streptophyta > Magnoliopsida > Fabales > Fabaceae > Vicia > Vicia faba. The sequence continues at coordinate 330,521,723 of OX451736.1, forward strand.
TAATCTACCCCCCGAACTCAAGAAAACATCTCAAAGGTCTTTCCTGTGCTTTTTTATCTTTCCTTTTGGATAAAAGAAAAGTCGGTGGCGACTCTTGCTAACCGCAACATTTACAAACACAAACGCAAAACCTCAAGTCAGTTCTCCCACCGCATCACAGAACTGGCGACTCTGCTGAGGAGTTTTATAAAAGTTGGGTTACCTTAGGGTTTTAGATCACATTTACATGCTTACCTTGTTTGACTTGTTTGCTTTACACTTTGGTTCTATTGTTTGGGTTTGAATCCTCTACCCGAATTTGGGAAACATTATAGGTAAATAGCAATACATTGTGGAAACTGTGCGGGGTATACCGATATGGTCTAAGCAATAGCTATATTAGTGCGACATATTTGTGGGTACCGGTAGCATTTGAGTCAATCAAAGAGAATACGGGGCCACCGAGCGATGTCATGAAGCACTAATGAACTTCTAGAACCTTTACTTGACTAACTTGTCCTTTTAGGATGTAGTGAGATGACCGACTTTGGTGCAGTCCGAAGTTGGTAGATACTCGATACTACACTCATTGAGGGTTGGTTCCTTGGAATATTTCGGTCGCCAGTAAAGAGGCTTGAATTGAAACAATGAACAAGGAAATAATCCAGTAATATTGAGCTCCTTAGAACTCGATTACTATTACTAGGACAGGTTGAGCCAACTAAACTTCAAGAGGGTATTTACCTATGAAACCCCATGCAAGCCTAAACTAGGAACTTGTGTGATTTTCTTGTACATATATACTTGTGTATAACATCATGGACATCATGTACATCATATGCATCCACTAACCATTTCAAGGATTTTGGAAGATTCATCTTTGTTCTTGTTTTGTAGGTTATGGATTCACTTCGCAGGAAGAAAGGAAGTGTCTGCTGTCTATGCCCAAAGGAGCCAGGGAAGAACCGAGCGCCGACCAACAGTGGGGGCTGTAATGATTCCAAAGCCTGCATCAGACCAACCAAGGAACAATCAGCTAAGAAATAACCAACAAAGGGTGGAAAGGTCTGTACGGTAATTCACCAAGATAAACATGACTCCTGCTCAAGTCCTACCATATCTCTTGAAGTTGAATCTGGCCATGCTAAAAGAGGCCCCTAAAAATCCTAACACTACTTCTCCATATTACCATCCCAACACCAGATGCGCGTACCATTCTGAAAGTCCAGGGCATGACACCAACAACTGTTGGACTCTAAAGAACAAGATTCAAGATCTGATAGACGCAAAGGAAGTTGAATTTGAAGCTCCTGAAAAACCAAATGTTATCTCCGCTCCAATGCCTAGGCATGGACACAATGCCAGTGCTGTTGAGGAAGACTTATTTATTGACACCGTGGATGAATTGCTTACTCCGCTCTCGACCATCAAGTTGAATTTGTTAAAGGCTGGGGTGTTCCCAGGTTGTGACAAAGATTGCCATGTTTGCCTGTCCTCATCATTTGATTGTCCTCTGTTGAAGAAAGGGATCCAACAATTGATTGATAATCAAGAAATTTTGTTTGAGAAAGCTCCTATTTCACCCATTCCAGTTCCAAAAGTTTCAATAATAACCATCTACGCCAATCCTTCTAGGGTTCCTAAAAAACCCGTTAGGATTACATCTGTTCTGAAGACTGCTCTGCTTAAGATAACAATGCCCGGGCCTGCCCCATACAAATCAGATAAAAAGGTACCATGGAACTATGGTGGAGAAATCTACTACCATGGTGTCAAACAGATTGAACAGATTGCAGAAGAAGAAAGCTCCGAAGAGGATAATTCCGACATCAGTAACATTGCCGGAACAAGCAAGGTTACCCGTAGTGGAAGATTTTTTTCTCCAGAGATTGCTCCTCCAACAGCAGTCTTTGGACTCGTGGTCATTCCTAAGATTTCCTCTACACCAGTAATTGTACCTACAGGTGTACCCGCTGACAAAGACAATACAATTCATATCCATGCTTCCACTGCTGAGAATAAAGGAAAGAATGTTCAAGAGGAGCCTGTCCTGACAAAGGCTCAATCACTAGTTATTCCTGAAACATCCAAGAAGGAGATGGAAGAAATCCTGAGGATTATTAAGAAAAGTGATTATGATGTGGTTGAACAATTAGGGAGGACCCCTTCCAAAATCTCTATGCTAGCCCTGCTGCTTTGCTCTGAAGCACATGCCAAGGCTCTGGTTAAATTTCTGAAGACAACTCATGTGCCGCAAGAGACGTCTGCTGACCAGTTCCAGGACTGTGTGGCCAGTTTGACAGCTGATAATGGCCTGGGCTTCTCCGATGCTGACTTGACACCCCGAGGGAGAAAACACAATGATGCACTACATGTCTCAGTGGAGTGCAGAGGAACAACCCTAGATCATGTCTTGGTTGATACTGGGTCATCCCTGAACGTCTTGCCGAAGAAAGCCCTTGATAGGTTGGATTGTGAGGGGCTGACTTTAAAACCCAGCAATATAGTGGTCAGAGCTTTTGATGGTTCTAAGAGGATGGTCCATGGGGAGGTGGACATCCCAATCAAGGTGGGAACTCAGGTTTTCAACTCGACATTCTATGTGATGGACATCCATCCTTCTTATTCCTGTCTGTTGGGACGCCCCTGGATCCATAATGTCGGAGCTATCACCTCCACCTTGCATCAGATGCTCAAGTAACCTGTCCAAGGGAAGATTATAATTGTCCATGGGGAATAGGAATATATGATTAGTCATCTGAATTCCTTCCGTTATGTGGAGTTAGATGGCGAGTTCATAGAGACCCCTTTCCAACATTTTGAAGAAGTCTCTCCTAAAATAGCGGCGACCAAGGAGGTATCCTCAACTCCTAAAATCACAAGACCTCCACCTCAGATGTCATGTTTAAAGGATGCAAGGGCAGTAGTGGAAGAAGGGGGATGCACAATCTGTGGGCAGCTTCCAGACATTCCTTACAAATCAGCCAAATTTGGCTTGGGGTTCACCTCAACTGCTCAGAAGGCTGTGCGCCGCACCCGTGTCGGAGGGCCACCTGTGAAGATCAGCCACCAAGGGGTTAATGCACTAGAGGACAGTGAAGAGGAGGGCAGCCTGGAAGATTGGATATTTCCTACTGTCGGCAGAGGACTTTGCAACTGGGAAGCAAAAGACTTTGTTCCAATTACTTTCATATCTCAGTAATTTATCTTTTCCATTTCTATTGGATCTGTAATAATTCACAAACAATTCGTACTTTAAAAACCATGTGTCTTACCTGAGGCACATCGGTCCATTTGTAAGGGTTTTTATTTCATCTACATATGTCATTTAATGAATCATGGACGCTTTTTCACATATAAACTTTTTATGCTCATTGCCTTTCTTTTACATTTTATTGTTTTAAGATGGCTATACCCTTACACACACCCACACTCACAAATGCAGGTACCCTTCCATTTCGGATCCCATGGGTAACGATACTGCTATTACCTTTAGTGACTCTGAAGATCTCATCTACTGAGCCGTATACGAAGGTGAGGAAGATTGTGAGGTGCCAGGGGAATTGGCCAGACTACTACAACAAGAGGAAAGAGCAATTCAGCCTCATGAGTAGCAGTTGGATACAATCAACTTAGGTACTGAGGATGATAAAAAGGAAATTAAGATAGGTGCCAATCTAGAGCCGAGTGTCAAGGAGCGCCTAATCCAGCTATTGCATGATTATGTTGAGATCTTTGCCTGGTCATACGAAGACATGTCGGGACTCGATACAGACATTGTGGTACACCGTCCACCCACAAGAGAAGACTGTCCACCAGTGAAACAAAAGGTCCACCGCATGAGACCTGACATGTCAGAGAAGATCAAAGCAGAAGTTATGAAACAGTTCAACGCTGGATATCTGGATGTTACTTCCTATCCTCAATGGGTTGCTAACATTGTTCCCGTGCCTAAAAAAGACGGCAAAGTGAGAATGTGCGTGGATTATAGAGATTTAAACAGGGTCAGCCCTAAAGATGATTTTCCACTTCCGCACATCGACATCCTGGTCGATAATACAGCCCAGCACAAAGTATTTTCTTTCATGGACGGATTCTCAGGCTATAACCAAATCAAAATGGCACCTGAGGACATGGAGAAAACTACGTTTGTCACACAGTGGGGTACGTTTTGCTACAAAGTGATTCCATTCGGACTGAAGAATGTCGGGGCAACCTATCAGTGCGCCATGGTAGCTTTGTTTCATGATATGATACATCATGAGATAGAAGTCTACGTAGATGACATGATAGCCCGATCACAACCTGAAGAAGAACACCTTGATCACCTGCAAAAGCTGTTTGTCAGGTTGACGGAGTACAAGCTAAGATTGAACCCAAACAAGTGTACATTCGGAGTCCGGTCCGGTAAGCTCTTAAATTTCATTGTCAGCAACAAAGGCATCGAGGTTGATCCTGCCAAAGTCAAAGCTATACAAGAAATGCATGCTCCTCGCACTGAGAAGGAGGTCAGAGGTTTTTTGGGACGCCTAAACTACATTGCTAGGTTCATTTCTCACCTAACGTCTACTTGTGAGCCAATCTTCAAGCTGTTGAAGAAATATCAGGTAGTCAGATGGAATAACGAATGTCAAGTTTATTTCGATAAAATCAAGGAGTATTTGCTAGAACCTCCTGTCTTGATGCCACCCGTCGAAGGAAGACCGCTAATCATGTATCTGACCGCCTTAGAGAATTCAATGGGGTGCGTACTGGGGCAGCATGACGAGTCTGGTCGAAAAGAGCATGCCATTTATTACCTTAGCAAAAATTTTACCGACTGTGAAACCAGATATTCACTGCTCGAGAAAACTTGCTGCGCTTTGGTATGGGCTTCTCGCCGGCTAAGGCAGTATATGTTGACTCATACCACTTTGCTGATAGCTAAGATGGATCCGATAAAGTACATCTTTGAGAAGCCTGCTCTGTCTGGGAGGATAGCTAGATGGCAGATGATCCTAACAGAATATGACATACAGTACACGACCCAAAAAGCTATAAAGGGCAGTGTGCTAGCTGATCATATGGCTCATCAAGCTGTAGAAGATTACCAATCCATGAAGATTGACTTCCTTGACGAAGACATCATGACATTGGACAATGTTGAAGAGATAAGACCATATGACGAACCTGAACAAGGATCCCGATGGACCCTGTACTTTGATGGGGCATCCAATGCACTTGGTAACGGTATCAACGCGATACTCATATCCCCATAAGGTTTCCATACTCCTTTCACTGCCAGACTTTGCTTCAACTGTACGAACAACATGGCAGAGTATGAGGCGTGCATCTTTGGTCTCAAGGATGCCATAGACTTGGGAATCAAATCCTTAGATGTGTTTGGGGACTCAGCTTTGGTCATCAGTCAGATCAAAGGAGAGTGGGACACTAAGCATCCAAACCTCATCCCTTACAAAGAACATGTTTTGACATTGTTACCACATTTCGAGCAGATTATCTTCGAGCACTTCCCGCGAGAAGAAAATCAGTTAGCAGATGCTCTAGCTACAATGTCATCCATGTTTAAACTTAATTGGGATAATGAGGCTCCCCAACTCACCATTGAACGGATGGACGAACCTGCACACTATCACGAGATTAATCCCGAAGAAGTAGTGGACCAGCCGTGGTTTCATGAAGTCAAAAGGTATCTCGAGGCTCAAGAGTATCCAGCAGGAGCTTCAGTCAATGACAAAAAGTTCTTAAGGAGATTCTCAGCTAAGTTCTTCCTAAGCAATGGCATCCTGTACAAGCGTAATCATGATTCTATTCTGCTCCGTTATATGGACAAGATTGAAGCTGAAAAGATCATGGTTGAATTGCATGAAGGTACCTTTGGCACTCACTCTAGCGGGCATACGATGGTAAAGAAGATCCTACGGGTAGGCTATTACTGGTCTACCATGGAAGCTGACTGCTATCAACACTCCCGCACCTGTCACAAATGTCAAATCTATGCAGACAAGGTGCACATGCCTCCAGTTCCTCTAAATGTCTTAACAGCTCCTTGGCCCTTCGCTATGTGGGGAATCGACATGATTGTAGAGATCAAGCCTACAACATCCAATGGACACCGCTTCATTCTAGTGGCCATTGATTATTTCACCAAGTGGGTCGAAGTATCTTCCTTCGCATCCGTTACTAAGAATGTTGTTGCCTGCTTCATCAAGAAGAATCTCATTTGCCGGTACGGTATCCCCGAAAGGATCATCACTGACAACGGTACAAACCTTAACAATACTATGATCACCGCCTTGTGCGAGTAGTTCAAGATTCAACATCACAATTCATCCCCCTATCGGCCAAAGATGAATGGTGCAGTCGAAGCTGCTAACAAAAATATCAAAAAGATCATACAAAAGATGACAGTCACCTACAAGGACTGGCATGAAATGTTACCGTTTGCTCTCCACGAGTACCGTACCACGGCTCGTACATCAACTGGGGCAACACCATATTCCTTGGTATATGGCATGGAGGCTGTTTTGCCTATCGAGGTTCAGATTCCCTCCTTGAGAATCATGAAAGATGTTGGTTTGAGTGAAGACGATTGGATTCAAACCCGACTTGATCAGTTGAACTTGATTGACGAGAAGAGGCTTACTGCTGTTTTCCATGGTCAGACGTATCAAAAACGGATGATCAAGGCTTTCAACAAGAAAGTCAGACGCCAGGTGTATCAAGTTGGGGATCTAGTGATCAAGCGCATCATATTGCCACAAAGTGATCCCAGGGGAAAATAGACTTCTACCTACGAAGGACCATTTGTGATCAAGAACATCTTTTCTGGTGGGGCAATGATCTTAACCACCATGGACGGCGACGACCTTCCGCACCCTGCAAACGCAGACATAGTCTAAAGATACTACGCATAAGAGACCCGCTAGGTTGACACACCTAGGCAAAACATGGGCATCCCGGCAAACCAAAAGATTCAGGCAAAAATTAGGGATAAATAAAAAAGTTTGTACACCCGGCAAGTTGAAAACCCGAAAGGGCGACTTGGGCAAAAAAGGGTTTCCCGGTGGACTGAAAACCCGAAAGGGCGGTCCAGGAAAAAGTTAGGGAATTAAAGCGTATGACTATGTCTCTTCGGATCACTTTAAGGACAACCTCTTCACTGACAAACTCTGAGCTTCTGATCAACTCAATCATCTTCAAACGAAGCAGCGGATGGACAAGATATTCGGAGATACGGAGGCTATAGCAGAATGGGAACCCCATGGGATTTTTTTCACACATAGCTATCTTTCTTTGTATAAATTTTTTCTTACTTTTATGACACCATCCTCTTACTAGGATGTTTGTCTCCTTTGTACAAAAATACTTATTCAAAGTAAATACAAAGATATCTCTTTTAAAGTGCAGAAAACCATTTGTCTTTTTCTTTTTACAGTTGTGTTTTTATTTGCAAAAATGTCCAATGATTCATTAATGAACATATGCATTTGAACATAATTATTGTTTACAAATAAACAGAATGGAAAAGAGAAATTACTGACAGGTTGAAAGGATAGGAAAACGTCTTTGGGATATTCCATGAGCAATCCCTACAATACATCATCTAGATCCCCAACGAAGCTAAAATTTCAAACCCTTAATTCCCATCAGACTTAAAACTTCAAACTCCCAATCCCCGGCAGAGCCAAAACTTCTAGTTACCAATCCCCAGTGGAAACCATTCAGTTTCTTCAAATTCCCCAGCAAGTTATCTTGAAGTCTGAAAATCAACCAGATAACAGTTAACTTTTGTCTCTCCCTAACCTATGATAATTCACCAGTAGAATGGCAGACAACCCAAACTCCTGAACCTACTCCCCAGCAGTAAGCCTTCTGCCCCACAGAGTTTTTATTGCTCCCCAACAGAATAAAGATTCTCATTCTTAATTCCCCGCAGAAGTCATCAGAGTTTCTCCTATTCCCCAGTAGAACAAGGATTCCCATTGTGTAACCCCCAGTAGAAGTCATTAAAGCTCTCTGGATTCCCCAAGCAGATTACTCGAGCAGTATTTGGCATTACTCTCACAACAAAATTTTTGTCAATACTCCAACTTCAAGACATGAAGGATCCTTATATCCCCACAGAAGTTGTCAAGGATTTTAATCCCCAACAATCGCCAAGGATTTATTATTCTCTGCAGTCAAGGATTTATATTCCCCGACAACAGTCAAGGGTTTATTTTCCTCAACAATACATCAAATCTGCATTACATGCGCATACATTACATCCATATATCATAAACATTGATAAATACATATATTGCATCATACATTTCATGCAACATAACTTTGTGTTTCAGCTAACATTTTACCCTTTTCAGGATAAGATTAAAGAGCTACCATTAACAATATGCAATCATGATACAATACAGATACATTCCAGACACAGAAGTCATTCTGCTACTCATTCAAATTCAGAATTTAGGTTCAGATACACTCCAGACACGGAAGTCATTCTGTCACCTATTCAAGATACAATTTAGATACACTCTAGACACGGAAGTCATTCTGTCACTTATTCAGATTCCAGTATGGATACACTCCAGACACGGAAGTCATTATGTCACTTATTCAGATACAAGTACAGATACGATCCAGACATGGATGCTATTCTATTACTCATTCAGACTTTAACTATCAGATACAGTTCAGATACGCTCCAGACACGGAAGCCATTCTGCCACTCATTCAGATTCAGACTTCAGATATAGTCCAAATACGCTCCAGACACGGTTTCCATTCTGTCACTTATTCTGATTTTTCCCCAGCTTAGATACGCTCCAGACACGGTTGCCATTCTGTCACTTATTCAGATACAAGTACATATATGCTCCAGACACAGATGCTATTCTATTACTCATTCAGACTTCAACTATCAGATACAGTTCAGATACGCGCCAGACACGGAAGCCATTATGTCACTCATTCAGATTCAGACTTCAGATACAATCCAGATATGCTCCAGACACGGTTGCCATTCTGTCACTTATTCTGATTTTTCCCCAGCTTAGATACGCTCCAGACACGGTTGCCATTCTATCACTTATTCAGATACAGTTCAGATACACTCCAGACACGAAAGTCATTCTGTTACTCATTCAGATCTTACACTCTTGATACAATATGGATACGCTCCAGACACGGATGCTATTCTGTTTCTCATTCAGATTTCAAGTCTCCAGATACATATCAGATACATATCAGATACGGACACCATTCTGATGCTCATTCTTTCAACTTACAACTCAACAAACACTCTTGGATGGCATCTACAAGCCCATCTCCAATAAGATTCTATCATCTCTCCAAATGGCATCTTTAAGCTCATTCCCTCAACTACATTTTTTTGACGAGTGCAAATTTACGGGCACTCTAGTGTCCAATCATCTTTTACCATTGAGTCACGAATGACAAAACTCGCCAATCTAACTCTTCAGGGTAAAGAAGATTGAACAGGGGCAGCTGTTGTACCCCAAAATTTTCCCTCTCATTTTTCAAGATCTTTCTCACAAGACTTCTTGGACTCAAGGCAGGATTAGGGTTTTGGTCAGCTCAAGGCATCCCCTTGCACTGATAACCTAAAATTAGGGTTTGAGTTTGCACCAGGATTTTTGGACCATCATTGCTTCATGTGACTTTCATACACCATATTGGACCCCTAAGATTTCCCATGTTAAGTTTCAAGCCTTGAATCACATTTTTGCCCAGCCAATTGGACAATTGACCTAAAAATCAGTTGTATTGGGGAAAAAGTCAACCATGGCCAATTTACAGTCAAACTTCATAATTTTTTATCCAAAACAACATTTTAGACTCATATTAACCATTTGATCAAGTTTGGATCACAACTCCTCAAGAAATTTGATCAAATCATCAAAAGGGCAAAATGGTCAAAATTAGGGTTTTGACTGAGAAAGGGTAATTTCTGTTTTTTAACCTAGCCAATGACCAATTGGGTTCAAACATGATTTCAAGGACCCAATGGCATCATCTTGACCTAATTACATGGTTCAAAAGATCTCAAGTTCATAGGATTGACAAATGAATTTTCCAGTCAATTGATCAAAAGTCAACTGTATATTGAAAAGTCAAACTTTGACTTTTTGGTCAGAATCAAGTATCAAGGGTCATAATTCATCAAGATATGTCAAAACATGAAACTTTTTCACCAAGAAACTCAAAATTGCAAATTAGGGTTTTGAATTTGAAAATTTTCATAACTTAGAATTTTTCTAAGTATAGAAATTTTCTTATTTTTTCCCAACTTTCCACCACCTTTTCACCATGATGCAATTTGATTCAAAGAAAACTTCCAACATGAAAGTTGTAGTACTCCATGAAATCTACAACTTTTCTCACAAAGTTTTCCCAAAAGATACTTGAATCTCAAGTTATAAATTTGTGAATAGGGGTCCATGAACTAAATAACTTAGTGAAAAATTGTCCTAATTTAGGCAGGTTTTTAACCCAACTTCATGGACATTTTTACCCTAGTTCCAAGAGGTATCTCAAAATGCATTTCAAATATGGATTATATAGCACATTGCAAGCTTTCTAAAATGTCCAAGAACTCTCCAAGATCATTTGTGGTTAGGGAGAATCGAAGAAGAAAAATTGGCACTTTGTCACTTTTGTTCAAGCCATTTTCACAATGCATCAAGTTGCAAATCTGATCTTGGATGCTTGTACCTTGCATTACAGGTCCTAAAGTCATTCTACACTCCATAATTAAATGCTAACTCAGTGGTTAAAGGCTTTATTTTTGCTTTTGGAGTATTGTACAAGAAATAATTCCATAAATGGCCAAAAGTTCACATTGCCATTTTCATAAAGCAAGCTTTTGCAACTTTACAATTCTTGAGTCTTGGAGCTGTCCCTTTGGCGCAAGAAATCTCTACAGGTCACAAGCAATGTTTACCAACCCTTTGCAACTCACAAGCAAGCAGTACAAGCATGTTTGCATAGTCACTTCAACTTTTATTCAAGTACAAGGAAAGTTGCAAAAGAAGTCAGAACTTGTACAAGCTGAGAAAGGTTGAACTTGGTATCATTCTATACATATTGACAAACATATCACAAGCCAGGACACGAAGGCATAACCTCTGAAACTCTCAAAAACACAAAAACTTCATTTTTCTGCCCAAAACAGACAGTTCTGCAAAATCATAGCAAGCTCAATATTTGCTCGTACGTTTTACCTCTTGACACTTGAAACACTTCATCCACATCATATAAAAGTTATCCAAGCCTTTACATTGTTGATGTAACCCCTGTTTCAGCCATCACCATTTTCAAGTTTGGAGGTTGCAGCTTGACTTCTACAGGAAGTTCTGGCCATCCACAAAGCACCATAAGCATTGGAATAGGTTGAAGGAACTTTAAGGAAGCTCACACGATCCTCAGGCCTCACTCAAAGTCCCCACATTATCATATCCAAATCCAGCTGAAGGAGGTATTTTTCAAATCTCTATCTCTTTATTTAGGCATTCTCAAGCCACAATTTGTGAAGCAAAAATGTAGTCTCTAACATGGTGAAGCTGTACATATGCATACTTTCCATTTATATTAACTGAGCTAAGAGAATTTGAATGTTGAACATGCTGAAAAAATTAGGTCAGAAATTAGGGGTTATAAAATTCTCTCTGATCTTTGAGAGTTAGGTCACAAATTTTATATCATTGGAATCGTGAGATTACAAGCTACATGTTTTGTGTTATGAGTTTTTGCTTTTGTACAAGTATGTGAGAGTTGCAGATTTGTACATGAAACGCGCGCAAACTGAAGGACAGGGATGAAGATGAGCTGGCTTGGGCTTTTTGGCATTTCTGGCCTTTTTGTTTTTGTTTTCCACACCCCCGTATTGCTTTTGCACCCCCCTGATTTATTTCTTATATTTTTACATTTTTCTTGCATATTTTTATTTTATTACTTACATTTATTTTTTCTAATGATAAAAAATATCCAAAAATATTTTATTGATTTTCATATTTTTAGTTTTTATTTTTATTTTTTTGCATAAAAATAGTTTATTTAATAGAATAGAAATCATTTTCTTAAAATAACTTGTAAATAATAAAAAATACTTACTATTTTTATTATAGTATTTATGTACATTAAATATTTATTTTTCATACATATTTAATTTTTAATATTGGCATATAATGTTATTTATTATTTTTCTTGTACAAAAATGGATAAAATATAAATATAGAACATATTTTTATTTTATTTAAAAACTAGGGTTTCACCCCTTCTAAAAATAATACTATTATTTTTTTCCTTATTTTCTAGGGCTTAAATAAATCTTTTTTCTCATATAAAAATCAAATACAAAACATTTTTGCATAAATACATTGCATTGCATATTTAATTATTTTTATATTTATTTAATTTGCACATATATTCAATTGGGTTGTAATAGTATTTTAGGGTTTATTTTATGCAATATCTCCATTCAAAAACTTGTATCCCCCCTCCCATAATAATTGTTGTAATAGTTTAGTTTACTTTACGCAATTTATCGCTTTATATACTTGTGTAGTAAACTAGGATTTTGCATGATAAGACCAAAAACCAAACAAATAGAAAAGACCTAATACAAGACAAATGCATGTAAAATGAGACACACATTGCACACAAGCACTCTTAGGGTTTCACCCACTTGGTTGCCTAAACAAAATGGCCATGGTATGCATGCAAAGTATCTTGGCAAAACAACACAAAAATAAGATCATAGTCCCTCGATGACGCTATCAAAAGGTTGCCTAAACAAATGATCTTGGTCCCTCAAAACTTGCTAATATACTTGGTAATATTGCTATCATGGTCATACGATGACCCACGCCCGTCCCGTTAACATCCAAAGATAGGGTTGTTTACCAAATCAATGGTAAATCAACAATGTCAAAGGAATAAAAATGCACAAGAAAGGCTTTTGAGTAGGTAGAATGTTTCTAGTTACTTGATCAACTTCAAAATAATCCTTGCTATTTTCAAAAACCAAACACACACATTTCAAAACATTTCCAAACATCTTTCAAAACATTGAAACATTTTTTAAAAGATAAACATCTTTGTATACATTCTTACGAACAAGAATCATTACAAAGATTGCCTAAATGATGGCCTCTTTTCAAAATACTTTCAAAACCACACAAAGCACCATTTTAAACAATTTCAAAAGCAAAGCAAGTGATCTAAACAAGTAACTAAGAGCCCATGGAAAACCATGGATAAAAAGGGTGCTAACACCTTTCCTTTTCATAATCTATCCCCCGAACTCAAGAAAACATCTCAAAGGTCTTTCCTGTGCTTTTTTACCTTTCCTTTTGGATAAAAGAAAAGTCGATGGCGACTCTTGCTAACCGCAACATTTGCGAACACAAATGCAAAACCTCAAGTCAGTTCTCCCACCGCATCTCACATAACATTAAGAAGATCTTGAGATTTTTGTTGTAAATCTTGACACAAACGATCAGTAATTCCCATAAGCTCTCTCATCATGTGCAAAATTAATAAGAACTCAAATAATTTCATAAACTTGTAAGAAGAATTAACATCCCCACGTGTAGCATAATTTCTCCCATTTTTTCTAATATCCTTAAGAACCACACAAGTTGGATTATGAAAATTTATCATACTACACACAAAAGAAAAATGTGAGCTCCAACGTGTATCTCTGGCTCGTTTCAAAGTCGCAATCTGGTTTTGTCATTTACCACTATCAAGCTCACCAATCTCTAGCAAATTTGAAATCTCCTCTAATATGGCATCTTGAAATTCATCATGGCGCTTACTAGAGGAACATACAACACTGACAATAAGAGTAAAGTGTTAAAATAAATCATGAACAATAAAAACTTCTCTTGAAGCAGCAACCAAAGCAAGTTGTAATCTATGTGCAAAACAATGTATGTAATATGCATAAGGACAATCCTTGAGAAATAGTGACTGCAATCCATTCCACTCCCCTCTCATATTACTAGCACCATCATACCCCTGCCTACGAATATCTGAAACATTTAGACCATGTTGAGAAAGAACATCACAACTTTCATTTTTAAGAGTGATCGCCGTAGTGTCTTTAACATGCACAAGCTCAAAAAATCGTTCTTGAATAAACCCATTTTTATCCATAAACCCTAAGATAATAGATATTTGCTCCCTCAAAGATTCATCACGCGGTTCATCAACAATTATGCAAAATTTAGAATCCCCAATCTCTTCTCGAATATAACTTTTTGCTTTACTAGACATGATATGCAAAATTTCTTTTTGTATTGAATGAGAGATATACTTTGAATTATATGGAGCATTCTCTGGTATAACTTTTGCAAGTTTATCATTGTATGATGCTAAGAGTTTTACCATTTCAAAAAAGTTAACTCTATTTTTCGATCCAAGTGATTCGTCATGGCCTCTAAAAGAACAAACTTGAAATGCGAGCCAACGAATGAAATCAATAGAGCTCTTGAGACGAAGTATATTTTGGATGACTTGATCGGAAGACTGCATATTAAGAACATTTCTGATGTGAATTGATTGATTGAACAAGTCTTGAGAAAAAAAGCACACTTCTTTCCGGCATTGACCTTTCTCCATGCTTTAAATCCTTTTCTAGTAAAGACGCCAGCTCTGGGATGTTCACTTGGTTTTTTATAAAACAAGTAACAAAGTAAACAATAAGCAGCATCATTAGTTGGAGACTACTCTAGCCATGAAGGGAATATTTTAAACCAAAATGCTTGAAATCGTCTTGGACATTTATCTCCATTTAGGGGAAAGTTTTCAACTTGGCATTGATAGGGACCCCAATTAAGATAAGCTCTTCGAACTTCATCTCTTTGATTTATCAGACATTTCCGAATTTGAATACGTTTACCGGGATCACGTTCTAAACAATTGATATCAAATTCTTCGATTGTGACTTTTTGAATCTTGCAAGGTTGAACATATGGTTGAACTTGAACGGTTTGATCATCAGATAAAAAACTTACTTCTCGAATATTGATGATGAAGCTATATAATTTTCATCTTTATCCAAAACTTTCCTTTTAAAAAATACATCAATTTTCTTAAGTTTAACCATTATATAGTTCCTAAAAAAAGAAACGAATAAATTATTATTAGAAAAAATACGCAAAATGAATAACATTTACATTTACAATTTCTATATTACCTTGGTTCAAAACTTAATCCTAAATTTCTAATTAAAATAGTCAAATAATGTTCATTATTTTCTTCTTCTACTGTTTTGAATATAATTGCATTCATTCTACTATTGTGAAATGCCAAACATCAAACGATATTCAAAATAAATACAATCCTTATCCTAAATTCTAATTAACATTGTTAGAACTTTTTCAAATAATTAATAATAAATCTAAGTCCTAATTAAGAAAGTCAAAATCAACTTTACTTCATCTTATCGGAAAAAAAACTTTACTCAAATTAAAAGCAACAACTTTACTCGTTTTTCAAACATTCAAACTAACAAATTCAAGTATCAAACATTTTAATTTTTGATTTTTGATAACACTAATCTACTCTTTTTTTGTTTCGAAAATACAAATACAGTAGCTATTTAGTCCTTAAAAAATTACAAGAGATTTAAGTGTTTCACAATAGAGAATTAATCAATTTATAGATTTAAGTAGAATAAAGAAGAGAAAATTACAAGCTGCTATAATGATGCAGAGTGCCCGAAAAAGTGGAGACATAGGCCCATTAGTCGATGAGTATAGCACGTTGAAGACGACATATTTAATAGAATAAGTTATAAAAGTGAAACCACTTAGCCCATGTTGTAATAGAATAAGTTATAAAAGTGAAACCACTTAGCCCATGTTGTAAAAAGGTTGAACCAAAAACATCTCTTATCATTTTAATATGAATCTTTGTCCTTTTGCTCAAATTGTCTTTTTTTAATTTTTTATATTTATAATAGCTCAAATTGTCTTGTAATTGCTGACATTTGGTAGCTATTGATTATTGGCATATTGATTTTTTTTTTTTACCATCTATATATATATATATATATATATATATATATATATATATATATATATATATATATATATATATATATATATATATATATATATATATATATATATATATATATATATATATATATATATATATATATATATATATATATATATATATATATATATATATATATATATATATATATATATATATATATATATATATATATATATATATATATATATATATATATATATATATATATATATATATATATATATATATATATATATATATATATATATATATATATATATATATATATATATATATATATATATATATGTGGGCGCGCGCGCGCACCGATAAATTTATTTGATATAAATAGATTTTATTTTAGATATAAATATAAATTTAAAAGTAATTATTTAACTATAAAATAAATAATAATAATAATATAAATTTAATTTTGACATTTAAAAATAAAAATATTGTATTTTAAATAAAGATAAATATTAATTAAAATAAAATTGATATTTTACTGATAATGGCAAGTGAGAAAATTAAAAGATTTGATATTTGAAAATAGTAATTTTATGTTTCAAACAAAGATAATTATTAATTAAAATAAAATATGTATTTTATCGATAGTGGTCCGTGAAAAAATAGAAACTTTGACATTTGAGAATAAATATTTTGTGTCTTAAATAAAGATAATTGTTAATTCAAATAAAATAATTATTTTGTTGATAGTGACCTATGACAAAAATAAAAATTTTTACATTTGAAGATAAGAACTATGTGTCTCAAATAAAAATAATTATTAATTAAAATAAAATAGGTATTTTACCGATAGTGTCCCGTAAAAAAAAAAAATTTTGACATTTGAAATAATTTTTTTAATAATTATAAAATAATTAGGTTTTCAGTTGAATGAAATTTTATGTATTACTCTTCATTCTATTAAAAAATATTCAATTTATTAATGTTTAGAAAAAGAAAAAAAAAAGAGAAAATGGAAAGAGAGAAAAAAATGAAAATGAAAATGAAAAAATATAGAAAAAAAGAAATGTAAATGAAAAACGAACCACCACCACTATCTTGGCAAAAGAGTTTATTTTTATTGGTCATATGAGATATTTAATCAATTATTACTGAAATGAAATGATATATTAGTATTCTTACATAGATACTTGATATGTTTAGGAAAAGACTCAATTAGTCTTTCTTCTTTATCCACCACATTTTTATGGATAATTTTGTAGGGGTAATTCCGAGGAGATGAGGGGTGTTCTCACTTATAAAGTGCTCAATCTTCTCTTTTATAATTAATGTGGAACTTCTTCTTCACACTTAATTCTCAACAAATTTGTGTTTAACGTAACTATTTGTCAACGAAGTGCAAAATTCCATTAGTTTTTATTATAATAAACATATAAGGTAACCTGGTGTATCTATTTTTTCGGTACAAAGCTGCATATTTTCCTCTTTAACGATGAATTTCAAAATCATGCATTTTTCAATAAAACAATGCAGTATCACTCTGTCTTGCTAATACCTCCTATTGCATGTTTTCCCCCATTTCTCTTACATCTGCAAACACATCATATATCTCTTCCTATCTCTCTGGCCACCTTCATCTTCTTCTCCTTAAACCTACTTCAAACCCATTCTACCAACCTTCATCTCCTTCATCTCTCAAACCTATTACCAAACTTCTCATGGAGCACGATTTAGTGATTGATCCTCACAACGATGGAGCAAAAATGATTTCAGATTTAAGGTTTGGTTCGAGTAAATATATTTTTATTTTCTTTATGATTCTTTGTTTTTTAATGGATTTTGTGGGTCTCATGTGTTGATTTTTCCCGATCTGGAAATTAGAGAGGAATAAAGATTCACACCATATTTTTAGGCTTGATTGAGGCTGAGCAATGAGTTTTGAGCACCGTGTTCTGTTTGAATGTATGTCGTAGAAAAGCTGAGTAATTTGAAATTCTAAACATAGAAATGTAGTAAATAATAATAAATAGCTGCATTCATCATTTTTGTTTTATAAAAAATCAATTATAATTAAATTAAATGCTTTATAATGTATTCATTTTCGGTTTCTTTCTCTTCGATACAATTTTTATTTATCGTATCTTTTTAATGGAAATAACTAAAATAATAAGAAGAATCTTACCATATTTTACACTATCCATTTTTAATGCCACAAATTCTGGTTTTTGAAAGTTATAGAAATACAATGGAGTAACTGTGAAGTCAAGCTTGTCCAACACTATATTTTGATGAAAATAATTATCATAAGTATATATCAAAGGATGAACAAAAGCATCATGAGTAAAAAGCTATAGAATTAAGTCTTGTATCTCAAGCAATATTGTGAAAGATAAACTTGGCCCACTTTGGATAATTGATCTTCAAAATTAATTAGTAAGTTACAATCTAAGTCTTGATATATATTATGTGCTCAAAAATTACTTAATATTTTTATACATATGCATCACTCTTTTAAAAATTCATTGCCACTTGTTTCAATTAATTTTTATAAGTTTTTGATAATTTTTGTACAGTAGTAACCGATTACATCAATTCTGGTAACTGGTTACATGAACCTGACATGAACTCTGCTTTAAATTCTATGGCATTTTTTGAAGGTGGTAACCAGTTGCATAATTTCTTGTAACCGGTTAAATACTCGAACTTTGGAATTTTTTTATATCGCTTCAGGTTTAACCGGTTACAATCTTTTTGGTAACCGGTTACCACTGAAGCAGTGGCATATTTTCAATAAAAATCAGACTCAAATGTTTTCAATTTACACCATCAGACATTGCACTGTCCGATCAAATTGCACATTTTTGAAATGGTATAACACTGATATAAATTCAACATGTTTCAGATTTCAAATACACACCTCTTTCAAATCAATTCAAACATATTCTTCATCTCATTTTCAAATACAAGTGCATTGTATCTTGAACTTTCATTGAAACTTTCTGCATAAATTTTTATAACAGTCCAAAAAAGTTCCAACATCATTATAAACATTTGAGCACTTGTATGTCATATTGAATTGTATACTTAAAAGTGAAGATCAATATATATATATATATATATATATATATATATATATATATATATATATATATATATATATATATATATATATATATATATATATATATATATATATATATATATATATATATATATATACTTGAAACTTCTTAATATTTTTCATAATTGTTTTATATACTTTGTTGTCCAGGATTGTTGGAAACAAGATAGTGAAAAAGAAAGAATTGTTTTCTTTTTCTACTTGTTTGGTTTGTATACCTTGTTGTCCAAGATTGTTGGAAACATGAGAGTTGCTTTCATTGAAACTTTCTGCATAAATTTTTATAACAGTCCAAAAAAGTTCCAACATTATTATAAACATTTGAGCACTTGTATGTATTATTGAATTGTATACTTAAAAGTGAAGATCAATATATATATATATATATATATATATATATATATATATATATATATATATATATATATATATATATATATATATATATATATATATATATATATATATATATATATATATATATATATATATATATATATATATATATATATATATATATATATATATATATATATATTTCTTAATATTTTTCATAATTGTTTTATATATCTTGTTGTCAAGGATTGTTGGAAACAAGATAGTGAAAAAGAAAGAATTGTTTTCTTTTTCTATTTGTTTGGTTTATATACCTTGTTGTCTAAGATTGTTGGAAACATGAGAGTTGAATTGGAGATGATTGTACTCATTTCAACTTAGTTGATCATAAGGTGTTGTTGCCTTAGTAATTCGTTAGAAGCTTGTGTCTAGAAGTCTATTTTAGGCTTGTATAAAATTCTAACATTATTGAAATCTCTTACATGTTTAAGAGGACTAGATGTATTATCGAACTGTGAGTTGAACTAGTATAATCTCTCAGTGTTCTTTATTTTCTATACTTTATTGATTCCATCACATAACCATAAACCTGGAAAAAAATAACATTCATCTCTAAAACTAGAAAAATTTCAAAGTACATGATTCACCCCCTCTTAGGTGCACTCAATACTTACAATTAGCATAAGAGCAGGTTAAGGTAACCTGTTCCTAAAGATCCATAATGGTTTCCGCAAATGCAAATCTGGTTTTTAAAGATGGTGGTAGCAATAACAAGCCTCTATTATTTTGTGTTGAATATTTCGATTTTTAGAAAATACGCATCAAGGCGCATCTAGAATCTCAAGAAAAAGAAGTGTGGAAAACAATTGATAATGGTCCTTTTATTTCTACTAGTGTTGTTAATGGTGTTGGCACCCCCAAGCCTGAAAGTTCATGGGATGAAGACGATGAGAAAAAATTTCCCTAGGATAAGAAAGCAATAAATCTTCTTCAATGTGCACTTAGCATGGATGCGTTCTTTCGTATTTTAGCATACACAACGATAAAGAAAATATGAGATACATTGGTGGAAACTCATGAAGGAACTGCTGAAGTTAAAGGATCTAGATTGAACACTTTGAGCTAAGAGTACGAATTATTTAGAATTTAGCACGGAGAATTAATCCCCGAGTTGCAAAAAAGATTAATGCATTTGATAAATCACTTGAAAGTACTTGGTAAGACTCTTACTAGCGATAAACTTAATTTTAAAATGCTTAAATCTTTAACTAGGGAATGTCAATCAAAAGTGACGGTAATATCCGAGAAGAAAAATCTATCCAAAATGACTTCTGCAACATTGTTCGAAAAACTTCAAGAATATGAAACGGATCTTGGAAGACTTGAAAAGCATGAAATTCAAGTAAAAGATTCAAAAGAAATTGCCTTAAAAATGAGAGTAAAAAATTATGATAACAATCAAGAGGATGAGTCCAATAGTGATGAAGATGATGATCTTATCAAGAAGTTTGAAAAGTTTCTAAGAAAAGAAAGAAAAAAGAATATCATTAAAAGAGAAGCGCCAACAAGGAAGGTTATATGCTTTGAATATAGAGAAAAAGGATATGTTAAAAGTGAATGCCCTACACTTTAAAAAAAGAATAAATACTTAAAAATAAAGAATGTTAAAATGTCAAAGAAAGTATATGTAGAATGGGATGACAATGTCATAAGTTCATCTTCAGATGAAGAACATGCAAACAAGGCATTGATAGCAACACACGATTTCGATGATGAAGAAGAAGAGGTTCGTAATGAAATATCTTTTTATAATGATGATGTACACGACTCTATTGATGAATTACTCAATGAATGTAAAATTCTATATAAAATGGTGTCAACACAAAAGAAACAAATTTTATCTCTTGAAGAAAAAATTGACACCATTGAAAAATATTTTAAAATTTAAAAACAAAGTTTTGTTTAAAAAGAAAAACAAAATTTTACATGAAAAGAGTGTGATTCATTTTCTTTCCAAATTATCCAATTGAAAAGAGTTCTTGAAATTATGAAAAAGAACAAATTAGATTCGACAATATCCTTAGTCGAAAAAGATATTCCAATGATAAAAGTGGACTTGGTTATTCTAAATTTAACAAACCAAGTACTAGTAAAACTATATTTGTTAAGCCAAGTGACCAATCCACCAAAGAGAAAGTGAATAAAGCACAAAAAGTTCATCATAATCTTAAGAAGAGTTTTGTTAAGAAAATGTCTTATGTTCCTAGATATAGAAGTAATATTGTTCCTACATATTTTTATTGAGGTATAATTGGTCACACGCCTAATGCTTGCTATGTAAGGAACTTTAGTGTGACAAGTGGGCATTACGTGTGGGTCATAAAATGAACTAATTATGAAGGATCCAAGGTACATTGGGTACCAAACAAAACTTAATTTGTTTTGTAGGTTTGCTTGAAGACCACTTCAAATCCATAGTATCTTGATAGTGATTGTTCTAAGCATTTGACGGGAGATATAAACTAATTTTTATCTCTAGTTCTAAAAGCTAAGGGTTATGTCACATACAGGGACAACAATAAAGGAAAAATTCTTGGTATTGGCAAATTTGAAGCACCGCCTTTCACATTAATTGAATATGTACTTTATGTTGAAGGGATAAAGCATAATCTTCTAAGTATAAGCAACTTTATGGCAAAGGTTTAAAAATCAAGTTCACCAAAGATGAATGTTTGATTGAAGATGAAGTCACTCATGAGGTAAAACTCATAGGTGAAATAATTAATAATTTTTATGATTTCTTTAGATAATTTATTTTTTCCTACCATCTTTGCTAATGACAAAGGAGAGGAAGATATATACGTGTGCATGTTTGTCTATAACTTTTACAATAATAAAGATGTCAATTATCTATGAAGAAAGGGAGATATTTGATCAAGGGGGAGTTATCAAAGTTAGGGGGAGCACTCACATAAGAACATCAATCACTTCAACTTTCAATCATTTTCATCATAAAAAAGAGGGAGAATGTGAAGTCAAGCCTTTCAAGCACCATGTTTTGATGAAGACAACTATCATAAGTATATATCAAAGGATGGATAAAAGCATCATGAGAAAAAAGCTATGGAATCAAGTCTTGTATCTCAAGCAATATTGTCAAAGATGAACTTGGACCACTTTGGATAATTGATCTTCAAAATTAATTGGTACAAGTTACAATCCAAGTCTTGATATATATTATGTGCTAAAAATTACTTAATGTTTTCGTACACATGCATCACTCTTTTAAAAACTCATTGCCACTTGTTTCAATTAATTTTTATAAGTTTTTGGTCATTTTTATACAGTGTTAACCGGTTACATCAATTCTGGTAACCAGTTACATGAACCTGACATGAACTCTGCTTTAAATTATGTGGCATTTTTCGAAGGTGGTAACCGGTTACATAATTATTGGTAACCAGTTACATACTCAAACTTTTGAATTTTTTCATACCGCTTCAGGTGTAACCTGTTACAATCTTTCTGGTAACCGGTTACCACTGAAGTAGTGACATATTTTTGAAGGTTGAGAAAAACACAAGTATTGGGGGGGGGGGGGGGGGGTTGAATTGGGTTTTCAATTTTTTTATAGAAATTCTTCACTTAAATGATTAAGATGAACAAGTTAAGAAAGAAAAATTACAAAATCAGTTTATACAAGACCATCTTAAACAAGGCTACTCTTGTCCACCCACCAAGGTGATTTTTCCTTTAAAAAGGACTTAATCCACTAATCTTAAAATATTATAAACAAACGTCTAATATTTTAGAAAAATACCTTAGTCCTCTCAATTATACAGACTATCACTTAGTCACTTGAGAAAAATAAATCTCAAAAGATTTACAATCAAAAATGTTTACAATAGTGCTTCTAGAAAAACAGATTTAACACTATAATAAAGAACAAATGTTTTACACAAATATGGGCAACAAATCTTTGTGTCTCTGATTCAAGAACTAATGATTAACACAAATATGAGCAACAACTCTTGTGTTTCTGATTCGAGAACTAATGATTAACACACATATGAGCAACAACTCCTGTGTTTTCTCTTTGAAGAATATTTCTCATTGAATATTTTGCACAATAGATTTTCTTTGTTGTTTCATTATTCTTTGATTTTTCGTTCAAGTCCTTCAACTTCATCAATGAAATAGTTCCCTTTATATAGGCTAAGAAAGTAGACTGTTGAATAGTACAAAACATCACTTTCATTTTCCAACTGCCACAACGGTAGCATGAGATTGTGGGAGACAAATTCCTTTGGTCGTATAATGTATTTTTCACCATTGTGGAATAGGTACAGTATTGTTGTACTAATTCTTTTGTGCAAGTTTTCTTGATCTTATCTTCTAATGGAATACTTCTGCTTTGAAGAACTAATGAAGAGTCCATAAGAGATCAGATTCTTGTTCTTAGTCTTCTGATGGATTATTGTTTATGTGAAATGATTATTAGTCCAAAAGACGTCTCATTATAATAGTGTTCCAATAGTATCAAAGTCTTTAGAGTCAAAACATTGTATTCAGATTTAGAAGTAACAATTTATCTGAGGAAGAAATCTTGACTTCTGAGCTGGAAGCAAAAGCTTATCTTAGGAGCACAACAACTTGATTTCTGAGATGGAAGCGTAAACTTGACTTTTGATCATTGAAGAATAAGCTTGATTTATGATTTTTGAATCATAAGCTTTATTTTTGACCTTTGAAGCATAAGCTTGATTTCTCATAAGCACTTGGAGATTCTTTTAAGCAAACATTCAACATTCATCAAAACTTCTGATGTTTCTTTAGAAATGGATGCAATAATACTTTCTGAGGCGTGTCAGCAGAGATTCTAATGATCTTATCTAGAATCACATAGAATATTATTACTGCACACTTAAAGAAACTATTAGATGACAAAATTGTTACATATAAAATATATGTATTGTTATCATCAAAACTAGAGATTATATGCATAGCCAAATCTTGTTCTATTAATCCCCCCCCTTTTGATGATGATAAAACCATGTATTTTGATGAAACAATTTTACAAGGTTATATCATAAAAAGTATTAGAGTTTCGTTTAGAAAAACTCCCCCTGAGATAAGCAAGCTCCCCTTGAGTCAAAGCCTTATAACATTTAGAGATTAAGGGATATATGAGCATTGTTAACTTTATCAAAGCCTGATTTGATCAAAAAGCATACTTGTTAGAGCTTGATTTCAACATAGGATATGCTTATCTAAGCTTGATTTATCAGAACCTTCTAATCAATAGAAGTTCTATATCTAAGCTAGATGCATTCGCTTATCAGTGTGTTCCTGAAACAACATTCTAAACATTCTTGCATATATATTTTGTTAGAATGTAAGCACTGAGATTTAGATATGAATAAAAATCATCACTATTTTTCTCCTCCTTTTTGTCATAATCAAAAAATTAAAAAATGTTAGAAATAACAGTTGAGTTTTAAATAATTAGCATGCTTTTCTAATTCCATAAACAAGATAAGAAAAACAAACAAGTTTAACACAAGGAAACATTCATAGATAAAAAGAAACACTACAAAAGATAAACATAACAAAAAGTTTTAACAAAGCGAAACAAATTTTAAAAAAGATACCCTAAGGTGTATAAGGTTTAGAAGAAGGAGGGTTCCTCTGATCAAGTAGTTGAGTCAGTATGTTCTGAATGTTGTCGTTGATGACATCTTGCTTGTCAAGCCTTGTTCTGACCAACTACTTTTCTTTCTATATATCTTCAAGAGTCTTCAACAGAAGGGGGAAAATTTCAACTTTATTTGAACTTCCAGAAGTCTCATCAATTTCTTTCTCAACTGATATCCTAGCAGCTTCCTTAGTTTCTTTCTCAACATCAACTCTCTCAGCAGCTTCTTTCTCAGCAGCCTCTCTTTCAGCAGCCTTCTGAGCTTCTAAGACCTACTACCTTTCTTCAGCTTCCTTGATACACTTATCTTTGATTTGGACTGGAATATTTCTGATTCTGAGAACCTCGACATACATCCATCCGTTAAACCTATTCCACTTAGAGTTCACACTCTAAGAGTCGTTGCTAGCACTAGACTCCTCATAGAGCTTCTTCACTCTCCTTACCGCATTATTGAAATTATGGAATAAGCAACATACATACATTCTGTTGTACCCCAAAATTTGCCCTCTCATTTCTCAAAGGATCATCCTGGACCCTCAGGTTTGCTTCTGTCAAGTTTCAAGTCTCGGATTACAATTTTCCAAGAAATTCATTCACAAAGGAAAAATGGTCAAAAGCACACTGAAAAGTCAAACTTTGACTTTTGGATCAAAATCAAGTTTCAACAATCATATTTCATCGGGACAGGAAATTGGTTCATCAAGAAGTCAAGAGTCAGAAATTACTTGGAAAAAGTCAAATTTCTAAACACTTAAAAAAATTTCTAAGTGTTAAGAGAATATGATAATTTCAGAACTTCTGGGCCAATTTTCACGCAAGTGCAATTAGAATTTGCAAAAATGGTTCAGAACATGACTCTTCAATTAGAACATATGGAAGTTGTGTTCTTTGACCAGAACATGACTCTTCAAATCTCATTCTTC
This sequence comes from Vicia faba, assembly GCA_948472305.1. Classification (NCBI taxonomy): domain Eukaryota; kingdom Viridiplantae; phylum Streptophyta; class Magnoliopsida; order Fabales; family Fabaceae; genus Vicia; species Vicia faba. Next base: position 330,547,815 of record OX451736.1, read on the forward strand.
AGCACATAGAAATTATGTTTTATTCTTCGATCAGAACATCACCATTCGAATCTCACTCTAGTCTTTCCACTCTTCGATTAGAATATCACCAAGCCCCAAGACCTCATTTTGAACAGTCTATTGCACTGTTATGGCACAATCCTGCATCCGGCGGCCACAACACTCCAAATTACTGTTGATCTAGTCCATGTCTGCACATTCTCAAACCCCATATTTGCACCAAATTAGCACATAAAGGCTGTATTTAAAAAGCAATGTAACAGTATGCCAAAAAGGTTCAAATCCCATTTGTTTTTCCCCCCAAAAAAATCATAGCAAAATCATCTATAAATAAGTTGTTCCATCACACGTCTAAGGAGCTGGCTTTTAGGAAGGAGAGAGTGATCAAATACAAAAAAAAGGAGAGAACATAAAACATTCAAACATTCTTAAACCCATAATTCTCAAAACAATACTTTTGTTCTTCCCTTTGAATCAAAGAACATAACAATTCTGTTCTGTTTCTTGCTGACCCCAGAACATTCGAAGGCAGCAACTCAAGTTCCAAACACACGCCTCAGATTCAAGGTAAGTCATCCTGATTTTGAACTTTTCATTCAGAACATCATTAATAATGTAGATATCATAGTGTTGAGACTGTATATATCATTTCTCAAGTAGAAAAATTATGGATCAGAACTTCTTGAAGAGAATTAGGCTCAGAGTTAGGGATAAATTTTTTATAAACTATCGTGCTTTTATTTTTTTGTTTTGCTGTTATTGAGAAATGAACAAGTTGCAGATGCTCTGGTTAATGCAAGGAAGGAGATGAAGTGTAACACCAGAACTTCTAGGAGTTTTTCTCACTATTTTAAGACAACACAGAACTTCTAGGAGTTTTTCTCACTATTTTAACACAACACAGAACTTCTGAGTTTTTCTCACTGTTGTAGCACAACACACAGAACTTCTAGGTTTTTCTCACTGTTATAATACACCAGAACTTATAGGTTTTTCTTACTATTGTAATACACCAGAACTTCTAGGTTTTTCTCACTATTGTAATACACCAGAACTTCTAGTTTTTCTTACTGTTGTAATACACCATAACTTCTAGGTTTTTCTTACTGTTATAATACACTAGAACTTCTAGGTTTTTCTTACTGTTGTAACACAACACACATAACTTCTAGGTTTTTCTCACTGTTGTAATATACCCGAACTTCTAGGTTTTTCTCACCATCTTAACACAACACAGAACTTCCAGGTTCTTCTCACTGTTGTAACACAGTACACAAAAATTCTAGGTTTGCCTCACTGTCTTCACGTCCAGAACTTCAATGTGCAGCAACCCTGAACTTCTGGTTTCCTCTAACGTTTCTTTCTAGACTACAATGTGCCTAGCATCAGAACTTCTGATCCCTTTCAGTTTTGTTTTCAGCAATTTGAGGATCCTGTTTTCGTTATTTCTCCTTTTCTTTCTTATTCTTATTACTTTCATCATTAATACCATTTTTATTAATATAAAAAAGACATAGAAAATATTTTCTTTTTATTAACTAATTATTCTTTTTCTTTTAATTTATTAAGACAAAAAACCACTTTCAAAATAAATCCTTTCCATTTTCTTGTATTGTACAATTCAATATGGTTTAATAGATAATTAGGATTTAAATTCTTGCAATCCCTATTTGTAAATATGTATCCCCACCCCTGAAATGATGTAATAGCTTAGGATTTATTTCCGCACTTTTATTGCTTTTATACATTGTTACTAATTAGGATGTATGGAAAGACAAAATTAACAAGTAAATAACCTTTAAATGCAAGACAAAATGCATGCAATCAAACACACTTGCACACTAGAACCTCTAGGGCAATCTCACTTTGTTGCGTTTCGGAAAATAGTCATGTCCCTCGAGTATGAGCGTTTTAGAAAAGACCCTCGTAAAATATCGTAGTCCCTCGATGACCCTCAATGTTATCTTCTGTAAATGATCTAGTCCCCAAACGATATTGCTAAAACGTCCCATAGGTTGCTTTCTATGACTATACAAAACGTCCCGCGTCCGTCCCTTCACATCCAACGATGGAGTTTCTTACCAAAACAATGGTAATATAATAACATCTAAAGGAGGAGGAAAATAACGTTTAAGACCTTTTGAGTAGGTAGGTTGCTCCTAGTTGCTCGCAATAAAAACATTTTATACACCAATAATTTCACTTTGAAACATTTTTAAAAGTTAAAACACTTTGTATGCGTTCTTATAGAGACGAGAACCATTACAAAGACACTCCTTTTCAAAACCCACATCATAAACACACTTTCAAACAAAAAGCAAGAGATCTAGTAAGCAACTAAGAGCCTATAGATAACTACGGATGAAAAGGGTACTAACACCTTCCCTTTTCATAACCTACCCTCCAAACTCAAGAAATAATCTCGAAAGGTCTTTCCCGTTCTTTTCAACCTTTCCTTATTGGATAAAATAAAAGTCGGTGGCGACTCTTGCTATCCACAACAAATGCGATCAAACGCAAAATACCCAAGACAGTTCTCTCATCGTGTTACAGAATTGGCGACTCTGCTGGGGATTTACTTAAAAGTGGGGTTACCTTAGGGCTAAATCACCTTTTTTTTTGCTTTTCTTTGTTTGAATTTTTTGCTTTACATTATGGTTCCTTGTTTGGGTTTGTTTTAATCCTCTACCCGGATCTGGGGGCACCTTTTTAGGTAAGTAGCAATAAGTTGTGGAAACTGTGTGGGGTCTAGAGACATGGTCTAAGCAATAGCTACGTTAGTGTGACACATTTGTTGGTAGCGGTAGCCCTTGAGTAGTCAAGGAGAATACGGGGCCGCTGTGTGGTGTCATGAAACACTAACTGAATTTATAACCTTGAACAACTTGGCCATTAGGAAGTAGTGAGGTAGCCGGCTTTGGTGCAGTCCGAAGTTGGTTGATACTCGATACTACGCTCATTGAGATCAGACTTTTGGGATATTTCGGTCGCCAATAAAGAGGCTTATGCTGAAACAATGCCCGATGAAGAAAGATCAGTGATATTAAGATTCCCTAGAACCCGTTACTTTCTAGGACAGGTTGGACCAACTAAACTTCAATAGGGTACTTACCTATAAACCTCGTGCAAGCCTAAACCTAAGTACTTGTTTGATTTAACTTGTGCATATACTTGTACATAACATCACGACATTATACCATAGCATTTTAGACTAACCATTTCAAGGATTTTGAGATTCATCTTTGTTCTATTTTGTAGGATATGACTCTCACTCGCAAGAACACAATCCAAGTCAACCTTGTACGAGTACCTTTTCAGCTCAAAGAGTTAGCATCAAGGGTCCCTGAGAATTCTCTGTTCACCAAAAGACATGGACGACTTCTCAACTTGGTTACCTCAAGCTTTGATGAAGATATGATGAAGGTGCTTTTCCAGTTCTTTGACCATTTGCACCATTGTTTTACCTTCCCCGATTACCAGCTTGTACCAACTATGGAAGAATTCTCTCAACTCTTGGGAATTCCTATTCTCGATCAACTACGTTTCAACGGTACTAAAAGAGACCCAAGCCCTGAAGAGGTTTCCTAAGCTTTATACTTGCAACAATATGACGTCACAGCTAATTGGGAAACAAGAAGTGTTGTCAAAGGGTTCTTAGCCAAGTTCTTATTGGAAAAAGCTCAAGACTGTTGGAACAATATGGATTTACAAGCTTTCGAGGAAATTTTGGCTATTCTCATCTATGGGTTGGTACTATTTCCAAATCATGACCAACTTATAGATATTAATGTTGTCAAAATCTTTTTATCTCACAATCAATTGCCTACTTTGTTGGGAGATATATCGCATTCTCTCCACTCTCGTACCATGAAGAGAAGAGAAACCCTTATGTGTTGTACTCCTATGTTAGCTAGATGGTTTGTTTTGCATCTCCCCCTATCCGTTATGAAGAATGAGCAAGTCTTGAGATGGTCCAATAGGTTTATGTCATTGAGACATTCGGATATCCACTGGTGTTCTCGATCCTTGGAGGATATTACTATCATCGACCGTTGTGGGGAATTCCCTAACGTCCCTGTGATCGGTGGATCTGGAACTGACTGTTTAAAGCTGGTTCGCGAAATGTCGCGGTAAGCAAGAGTCGCCACCGTCTTTTATTTTCTCCAAATGGAAAGGACAAAAGCACAGAAAAATTCCTTATAGAGATTGCTCTCGGTTCGGGAGGTAGATTATAGAAAGGGAAGGTGTTAGCACCCTTTCTATCCATGGTTATCCATGGGCTCTTAGATACTTGCTCATTGTGTTTTCAAAATTGGTTTGTTTGCTTTTCAATGTGGGTTTAAAAAGTTTCTTTGAAAGTTTCAGATCGACTCTTGTGTCAGAGTGTTTGAAAAATTGTTTTGAAAGCTTTTGAAAAGTGTCGGTGTGAAAAGATTTTTGTTTGTTTTTGAAGAGAGCAAGTATCTACGAGTTGTCTACCTACCCTAAGGAATTCGTCTGTGTAAATGTCCTTTAAAGTAGTGCCATCCCACCATTGAGAGGTAGGTAGCACCACCATTGGAGGTGTTCGGGTCAATTCGAGGTTCGGGACATGGTGATCACCAGAGCAATGGGAAGACACCTTAGAAGCTACCCTCATGCCAGGTTCCCGGATCATGAGGACTTACTAAGACATCCTCTACTCGACGATCACCTTTCGAGGCAAGGCAACAGTGAGGCGTACCCTAGGGGTGGTGTGTGATTTGTGTGTCAGATTCATTTATTTTTGTCTTGTCAGGTTATTGGTGATCTAACGTTTTGTTTTTATTTTTGTCATTCATTCTTGCATGCATTTGTTTATAGTTAAAAAAAGTTACGGAAATTAAAGTTCCTAAACTATTACAAAGGCGCGGGTCCACATCGCCAAAATTAAACCGGACCCGATTTGACGGAAAGTAAAGAAGCAAATAAAGTAAAGTGCGAGAAGTTTAGTTACATGGCTTCGGGAGAGATACATAATTATTTAAGCGAAATAAAATAAACGTACGAAATAAAAGAATTATCGAAACGAGGGCGTTGGACCCTTTTGCAAAAATATTGAATTAATGAATTAATTAATTAAGATTAGAAGGAAGCAAGAATTTGTTTTTGGTATTTTTAGGATTTAATGAAAAAGAGAATTAATGGAAATTAAAATTGAATGCAAACCCTAATTCTATTTATTTTTAAACTTATTTAAGAAAAATGTTGAAGTTTTTAACCTAATTTAACCTAAGTTATTTATGTACAATTTAATTATAAAAATAAATAAATAAATATTATGGTAAAAAAGGAAACAAATTAAAAAGGGATAAAAATTAAACCTAATTCTATATTTTTTGTATTTTTGTTATTAAAAGAATTAAAATTAAAACTCTAATCTAAATTAATTTATTTACATGAAAATATTAAAATAAAAATTATTTATCATGTTTTTATCTTTTTTTCTGATTTTTTAGGCATTTTTTATATATTGTAAAAATAATTTATTAAATTAAAACAATAAAGTAAATAAAATAACAATTGAAAACAAAATAAATAAAAAAAGGAAATTGCAAACCAGGGGGGGGGGGGGGGGGGTTCAGGCCCCAATTGGAGGTATAGGCCTAGCAATCTGGCCCAATAGCATTGGCCTCGTGGGACTTTTTTGGATCATGTGTGATGCGTTGACTAGGGCGTAGTATGTTCTTTGAATCCCTGCCTTTGATTTGAATCTCTTGGATGCGTGTATGTTTGATTATTGAGGATGCATGGTGTGCCTTAAGGTTGTGCCTGCATAGGAAGATAATGGGAAAAATAATATGGACATAATACAGACCTGGGGTTCGAACCCAGGTCTTGGACGTTGATACTCTCTTCGCTTGCCAACTGAACTAAATCACACATGTTAACATATTATAACAAATAAATAATAAAAAGAAAAACCAAGGCATTAGTGGTTCAGCGCGCGAAAATTCAAACAGGCCTATCACTGTGTGACACGACTTCATCTTCCTCACCATCCCTGTAAAACAAAACACAAAGGCAACGTTTTTTGAACCGTTCTATAATGTATCTTTAGAGAAAATAGCGAATAGCGCTACAATGTTCATAAATTGATCGCGAATGTGGTGTCTCCTTCGTCTGAAAGCACTGAGTACAACCATGGTGGTCTTAAGGCTTAATTTTTCCTCTTTGCAAAAGCCCTAAATTTACAACCCTGTAAACCCTAGAGATCGGCCATGGTGAAATCTTATATACAGCATAAAAATCAAATTGAATGCATTGGTTAGTTTCAGGACAAGGTGATAAACATGAATCAACAATTAAATTTCACAAAGAATGCCTAGAATATGATATGCGATTATGAGTTTTTTGCTGTACAGTTTTAAGTTCAATATACCAATTCTTGAGGTTTTGATGGCTGTGCTTGATTGGAACGTGATCAGTAGACCTTGAGGAAGCTATTGGAACCAATTTCGTGCCTTGAATCCACCTCTAACACTGATTTCAGTTTTGCTTTTTTTGACAAAAATTCCAAGTTTGCAATGGCCTCTTCTGCGCAGCTTTGTGTCCAATATCATTAGGGTTATGTTTGTGCTTATGTAGTGAATGTATTAGGTCAAAAATTTCAATCAAATCTCTTGTAATTCATTGTTTTTGATAATTGATTTTCCAAGGATCTTTTCATATCTTTTTTCACATGTTCTTGTATCAATTAGCATCCAATCAAGCCAAATCTTTCCATAATTGCTTATGCACGAAATATTGAAGGCAAAACATGCATGAAAAGATTTATTAGGTCAAGTTAGATATTTTTCATATATTTAAATGATTTAAATGAATTAATATAAATAAAAATTCAAATAAATAAATAAAAAAAAATGAGAAAATACTTCCCTTTGGGCCAAGTGGTCGTGCACATGCTTAGAATGATGAATCATGGAAGAAAAATGGGCCCATTAGCAATTTTAGGTCATTTGGATCAAAGTTGACTTTTCAAAATATCCAAAAATTTCCCAACTTCCACAAGGCATAACTTGCTCAATTTTTAAGCTTTTCTCATGTTCTTGGACATTTTGGAAAGGTATTTGAGTCCTCTAACCAATGTCTTTGGTCCCATGTAATTTTGATTTACCAATCTCAAGTTATGTCCTTTTACTTAAAGTCTCTTTTTGTTGACTTTTGAAAATGACCTATAATGTTGAAATTGATAACTTTTTGTGAGAGCATTTCTTGGACTTGAAGTATGAATATGAGTTGTAGGAAATGTCTTTCTCTTCAAAATGAGCTTTGGATGGGATTTTTCTGATAATCCATGTGAAAGTTATGCCCTGGTCAATTTCAGTTGACTTTTTCAACTGTCCAAATAAGGAAACTTTTGCATCTTGGTGATTTTCTGAGCCAAATTTTGAGAATCATGATCAAGCATTGATCAAATGATGTTTGTGGCTTCAAAATGATATGTTGACCAAAAATTTGAACTTTTGACTGTCAAATGACCATTTTGCCCCTACAGTTGACTGTAGTGCAATTTAGGGTTTTTGACTATGCAATTTTGAGCTGAATGCCTTGAAACTTGATGTGAGGATGCTTGACCCTATTTGTAGGCATATGAGACTTGATTGGACCTTTGAAAATTTCCTTTTCTTGATCAGCACACAAACCCTAGTTTTGACTGTATAGGAGACCTTTGCACTGTGCAACCCTTGGGGAATTTTGCAGTTTGACTTGGCAATTTCTTGGAGAATATGGGAGGGCAAATTTTGGGGTACAACAGTTGCCCCTGTTCAATCTTCTTAGACCTGAGGATGCAGATTGGCGGACGTGCCTTTCGTAATCCGAGGGTAGAAGATGATTGAACACTAGAGTGCCCAGAAATTTGCGCTCACATGTTAGCAGTGTGATGGGGGAATGGGCTTATAGATGCCATTTGGAGATTGCTGGATAGGATGATGGGCTTATAGATGCCATCTGGATGTTGATTGCGTAGGAGATTCCTTAGCGAGAACCTGCATACTTGCAAAAGAACAAATGAGTACCTGACACGTTGCAGGAGCTGATTTTTAGATGCTTGGTATAGATGTGTCCTGACTGGTTACAGGAGCTGAGTCTGGAGCTTCAAACGGGGATGAATGAACCAGGGATGGTTACTGCCTTAGCATGAATGGTAAGAGAACCTTGGGAGACTTTTAACTTCAACAACGCTCGTTGAGAAAAATCTTGGATGTCTTCTACTGGGATAAGAATCAGGGAGATCTTAGGGTCGATCTGACTGAACCAGAGAAGGCCTTTGACTGGATAAGCATCAGGAAAATCTTAGGGTCGATTTAACTGAACCGGACAAGGTCTTGAAATATCTTCAACTGGATAGGCATCAGGGAGATCTTAGGGTCGATCTGACTGAACCAGAGAAGGCCTTTGACTGGATAAGCATCAGGAAAATCTTGGGGTCGATTTAACTGAACCGGTCTAGGTCTTGAAATATCTTCAACTGGATAAGCATCAGGGAGATCTTAGGGTCGATCTGACTGAACCAGAGAAGGCCTTTGACTGGATAAGCATCAGGAAAATCTTAGGGTCTATTTAACTGAACCAGGCTAGGTCTTGAAAGATGATTGAGAATTTAGCTGATTCTTTCCTGAAAGGTAAAGGTCAGACATATGCAATGCATGATATGAATCAAGCAATGATATTCTCAACATAAATGAGATTTGTAATGATGTAATGCGTCTATGCATGCTATAATGATGTATGGAAGTGTGATGTTTATGAATGTTTGTTTTCGTCTAGGAAAGTGAATCCTTGACGGGTGCCGGGAAGTCGTATCCTGGGCTGATGTTGAAGAATAGATTTTGCTTCTGCTGGGGATGATAACTGCAAGAATACCGGTGGGAGAAGATGACTCCGTTGCGGAATAAACTTGGCGAATGGAAGATTCTGCGGGGAGAAAAGATACTCTAATGACCATGCTGGGAAGCAATACTCTGTGGGAAGAGGGATGCCTTGCTGAGTGTTGATAATAGTTTGCTGAGGATACCCTTGTTGTTGGAAGTGTTGATGGACTTCGCTGGGGTAAGAAGACTTCGTCGGGGACACTCTTTCCGTGGCTTTTGGCGGAGGATAACCCAGTTATATCCTGGTAAGGAAATAACTCTTTGAATAAAGCCGGGGGACGCGTTCGTGCTCTGCGAGGGTAAGCTTCCAGAATCTACTGGGGATAAGCTTACTGCTTGGGAGATGGACTCCAATTTTCCTGGGGAATTAGATTGGACTCTCCTGGGGAGATTTTGGACTGTAATTTTGTAAGTTGAAAGAGGGAACCTATGTGGAGTTGCCTGCTGATGAGCTCATGTAAAACCGTATCTGAAATGGAGAAGGAACCTGTGTAGGGTTACTTTGATGATGAGTTCGTGTAAAACTTCGTTCTTGGAAAGGGAGAACCTATGTAGGGTTTCTGGGTGACGAGTCCATGTAAAACTGCATCTTGAAGAGAGGGAACCGATGTAGGGTTGCTTGGTGAGGTAAGTTCATGTAAAACTTCTTGATGAACCGGGGTGAGGTTCTCTTGAGCTAAATCCATGTAAGACTTCTGGGGGGAACCGGGGTTAGGTTGCCGCAGGATAAGTTCGTGTAAAACTTCTTGACGAACCGGGGTTAGGTCATCTTGAGATAGGTCCATGTAAGACTTCGGGAGGGAACCGGGGTTAGGTTACTCGGATAAGTTTGTGTAAAAACTTCTTGATGAACCGGGGTTAGGTCATCTTGAGATAGGTCCATGTAAGACTTCGGGAGGAAACCGGGGTTAGGTTACTCGGATAAGTTTGTGTAAAAACTTCTTGATGAACCGGGGTTAGGTCATCTTGAGATAGGTCCATGTAAGACTTTGGGAGGGAACCGGGGTTAGGTTACTCGGATAAGTTTGTGTAAAAACTTCTTGATGAACCGGGGTTAGGTCATCTTGAGATAGGTCCATGTAAGACTTCGGGAGGAAACCGGGGTAAGGTTACTTGGATAAGTTCGTGTAAAAACTTCTTGATGAACCGGGGTTAGGTCATCTTGAGATAGGTCCATGTGAGACTTCTGGAGGAACCGAGGTAAGGTTACTTGGATAAGTTCGTGTAAAAACTTCTTGATGAACCGGGGTTAGGTCATCTTGAGATAGGTCCATGTGAGACTTCGGGAGGAAACCGGGGTAAGGTTACTTGGATAAGTTCGTGTAAAAACTTCTTGATGAACCGGGGTTAGGTCATCTTGAGATAGGTCCATGTGAGACTTCTGGAGGAACCGGGGTAAGGTTACTTGGATAAGTTCGTGTAAAAACTTCTTGATGAACCGGGGTTAGGTCATCTTGAGATAGGTCCATGTGAGACTTCTGGAGGAACCGGGGTGAGGTTACTTGGATAAGTTCGTGTAAAAACTTCTTGATGAACCGGGGTTAGGTCATCTTGAGATAGGTCCATGTGAGACTTCTGGAGGAACCGGGGTTAGGTTACTTGGATAAGTTCGTGTAAAAACTTTTTGATGAACCGGGGTTAGGTCATCTTGTGGAGGAGGAGTCTGTGTATGACTTTGTCTGAAGGTTGCGAAGAAACCGGTGTTGGGTTGCATGATTTTGATTAAGTGGATGATTGTCCTGTTTGGTCTCGGACGTTAGCCCATGATCTGGAATTTGTAAAGGTAGATGGTAATCATCCTTATGTTGATCTTTCCTTTGTACTTTGGTTGACAGAGCAATTGGATCGCCTGGATAACTCATTATTGCCTCTGCTTCGGAGATGAGGGAAGAGGATACCTGTGTGGGTGATTGACAAATCTTCGGGTAGACAAGTGACGAGATACCGGAACATAGTCGTACGCTTTGATCCCTATCTTTTGCCTGGACCGCCCTTTCGGGTTTTCAGTCCACCGGGATACCCATTTTTGCCCAAGCCGCCTTTTCAGGTTTTCGACTTGCCGGGTGTACATATTTTTTTTCATTTTCATCCCTTATTTTTGCCCGAACCCTTTTGGTTCGCCGGGAAGCCCTTATTTTTGCCTAGGTGTGTCAACCTAGCGGGTCTTGGATTTTGCGTAGTATTTTTTTGACTATGTCCATGCTCTCAGAACGTAGGGAGTTGCCCCTGTTGGAAGTATTTTGCCATGCCCCAGATAATGGGCAATGCTCCTATTGTGCCCCTTGATTGGAGGTACTTCTGTTCACAAGGTGTTCATCGTGCGAATTTCCCTGCTGTTCAAACAAATAGTCATATGCAAACAAGGTTATTTTAAGAATGCAAAAGCCTATGTCTGTCTTGAATTTTGAAAATGCATTTTTTTTTGTAATACAGTGCGGTGTCAACTCAAGATTTTATAGCAAACCTTCAGGAGTCAGGATACCTTCGTAACAGTATGCTTTCGAACTAACCCATGCTTCAGCTAGGGCTTTTAAGGGTTATATCGTGGCCTGGTTCACGGTTTAAGAAACAAAGGATAAAGGCTCAAATTATTTGTACCCACCCGCTCTTCGTGATGTTCTCCAAACCTAAACTCAGTTGATCATACGTTAGACCTTGTTCGAGTCTTTGCTTTGATTTTCCGGTGATGATTCGGATGTTAATAATTTATTCTGACTAGACAGTCATTTTTGCTTTTGTTGAGGGTTTGTGAGACCTCTTTCTTGATTTTTGTTATCCCTTTCTTTTTTTGCCTGAACTGTTTCCTTTTTGGAATTACAGTCAGCGGGATGCCCCAGTTTGGTAAGTCTTCTTTATTGGTTTTGACTTTTTGGGCTTTTCATTTATGATTTTTTTTTTGATAATGACTGCCTGTCCTTATGATTGTTCTGAACCATCACTGTCTTTTGTTTTTGAAAAACTCATTTGGTGCCATTCATTGTGCACTTGGATCAACTGAGAGAACTACCCTGGCCCAGGTTATGATTAAGGGTTTTGATTTTCGAAAATAAAAACTCCTACTTCTTTGGCTCTGATGGGTTGACGAGGGATTATCATCCTTATAACTCCAGTGTTTAGGGATTGAAACAATGCCTGTACCTCATCAGCAGGGTCCGTTCCAAAGCATACTGTAGATTATGGTATCGTTTTCGTCATCCTCCCTCAAGAGGTTTAGAATTAAGAGTTGACCATCGCAAAAATATGAAAGCAGTTTTAAGCATAGCAAACATAATTAAATCAAGACAGACATGTGTAATGCATTCATGAAATAAAAGAGTTTAACATGATAATTGTTTATCTGAACAAGAAAAGAAAAATACAACTTGAATTCAAATGAACAAAAATCTCTCGACTCTAGCCATGTTTTGGCAATGGAGCAGTAATCACGTTGGGAGTCTCGGCAGGCTCGAACTCGATCTCTTTGGCATCGATCATATTCTGAATTTTGTACTTCAGTGCCCAACAGTCCTAAGTATCGTGCCCCGGGCTATCAGAATGATAAGCACATCTAGCTTCTGGATTATAGCTTGGAGAGGAGGTCTTAGGATTTGCCGGAGGGTTAATTACTGCAATCAGGTTCATCTTCAACATGTGCTGCAATGCTTGTGACCATGGCATGTTAATGTTGGTGAATTGCCTTTTAGGCCCGTCCGGCCTTTGCTGATTTCCCTTTTGTGGTTGGCGGCGTGGTGCAGAACCAGAGATCATGACTGCCCCTGCATGTTGGTCACGGCGACTCTTTTGACTGTATGCAGCATTAGATTCCTTCTTTCCCGTGTAAGGCTTTTTATGAATATCAGAAGGTGTGGCCTCTTGAATTTTCCCACTCTTGATACCAGCTTCAATTCTTTCGCCAGTCAGGATGAGGTCGGTAAATCCAGCAGATGAGTTACCAATGAGGTGATTGAAGAACGGCCCAGATAGGGTCCCCAAGAACATATCAACGAGTTCCCGGTCAGTTAATGGAGGCTGCACCCTTCCAGCAAGGTCTCTCCATTTCTGTGCATACTCTTTGAAACCTTCGCCTGCACCCATAGACATTCCCTGAAGCTGAGTGCGTGTGGGAGTGAGGTCGGCATTGTACTGGTAATGCTTGTAGAAAGCAGTGGCTAAGTCTTCCCAGGTACGGACATTGGCTCCATTCAATTGATAAAACCACTCGAGCTGAGTCCCTGAAAGACTCTCTTGGAAAAAATGGATCCATAAGTTTTTGTCAGCTGTATAGGGTTGGATCCTCCTTGTGTAAGCCCTGAGATGCAATTTAGGACAGGATGCCCCATCGTATTTAGCAAAGGCAGGTGCCTTAAACTTGTGCGGGATCACTACCCCAGAAGATAGACCTAGATCCTCGAAGTCCAGGCCGGGCACTTTTTGTATCTCCATAGCACTGAGCCGGTCTTCCAACTGTTTGTACTTATCCTCAGCCGGAGGGTACTGCTCGTTGTTGAAATCTGTCTCGTTGTCGGAGACCACTGGACTAGGCACCTCTCTCTCATGGTGACTACTTTCCCTCACAGATGGGGTAGTCCTTTCAGCTTCAGTCTGCAGTGTGTTCCCAGATCTACGTCTAGGGCTGAACAAAACAGTCCTCTTCTTCTTCTTTTCCTTCTTCAAGAGCAGAGCCTTCAGATCTTGTTGCCCCTGGGTCAAATTCATGATCAGCCCTTGGAACTGGGCGTTCTGAGCCTAGAGGGCCTTGATAGTGTGCTCGGTTGAAGATTCAGGATTCATGATGACACTGCTGAAATAAACAGCGAAGAAGGTAAGTAACCTGCGGAGAAAGGGTACCTGTTATGCACTGATATGTATGATATGCATGCAATGATTTCAAAGACCTCGCGGGGTAAACAGAGAAACTTGTTAGAGTTGAGAACTGGTAACTTGATTGAAGGTACTTCATGTTGTTGAGAGTCCTTCGTCAAGGGTCAAAGGCTCACCATATCCAGTGGGTCATAGCCCCTGACAACCTTGTCTAGAGGAAAAGAAATCCCCTTTGCCCCTTGTTGGGATAGTTGATTCGTCCTGACCTGCATCACAAGCCCTTGAGATCCTTGAAATGGGTTAAGATGTATGCAATGGTATGATGTTATGGTATGCATGGGATGATGTCAGTAACCCTGTTATGAGTCCTAATTAAGGACTGAAACAAAACCTGCAAGAAACAAGTGTTAGGTCACAAGCATGCAGATAGTCAAGTACGAAGGCACACAAGTCACACAAGAGAGAGCCCTTAGGTTTAGGCCAGCATGGGGTCTGGGTAGTACCCTCTTGAAGTTGGTGGGTTCAACCTGTCTTAATCAAAGTAATCGGGTTCTAAGGTTCCCAATATCACGGGATTGCTTTCATTGTTCATCGTTTCGATTTAGCCACTGAACTGGCGACCGAAATATTCCAGGAAAGCAACCCTCAATTGAGTGTAGTATCGAGTATCAACCAACCTCGGACTGCACCAAAGTCAGTTATCTCACTACCCTAAAGAGGCCAAGATAGTTCAATTAAGGTTCCTAAGGTCTGTTGATGTTTCACGACACCACGCGGAGGCCCCGTACTCTCCTTGACTGACCTCAAGGGTTACCGATACACACCAAAGTGCCACATCAACGTAGCAGACTGTTTCAACCATGTCAGTATACCCCGCACAGTTCCCTCACAGCCTTGTTGCTACTTTCTAAGAAGGTATCCCCCAGATCCGGGTTAGGATCTATAGAACTCCCAAGCAACCCACAATAATAAAGCAAGCAAAGAAGACAATTGAAAACATAGTTATGACCTAGCCCTAAGGTACACCTCACTTTAAGTTTATATCCCCAGCAGAGTCGCCAGTTCTGTGATCGGTGGATCTGGAACTGACTGTTTAAAGCTGGTTCGCGAAATGTCGCGGTAAGCAAGAGTCGCCACCGTCTTTTATTTTCTCCAAATGGAAAGGACAAAAGCACAGAAAAATTCCTTATAGAGATTGCTCTCGGTTCGGGAGGTAGATTATAGAAAGGGAAGGTGTTAGCACCCTTTCTATCCATGGTTATCCATGGGCTGTTAGATACTTGCTCATTGTGTTTTCAAAATTGGTTTGTTTGCTTTTCAATGTGGGTTTAAAAAGTTTCTTTGAAAGTTTCAGATCGACTCTTGTGTCAGAGTGTTTGAAAAATTGTTTTGAAAGCTTTTGAAAAGTGTCGGTGTGAAAAGATTTTTGTTTGTTTTTGAAGAGAGCAAGTATCTACGAGTTGTCTACCTACCCTAAGGAATTCGTATGTGTAAATGTCCTTTAAAGTAGTGCCATCCCACCATTGAGAGGTAGGTAGCACCACCATTGGAGGTGTTCGGGTCAATTCGAGGTTCGGGACATGGTGATCACCAGAGCAATGGGAAGACACCTTAGAAGCTACCCTCATGCCAGGTTCCCGGATCATGAGGACTTACTAAGACATCCTCTACTCGACGATCACCTTTCGAGGCAAGGCAACAGTGAGGCGTACCCTAGGGGTGGTGTGTGATTTGTGTGTCAGATTCATTTATTTTTGTCTTGTCAGGTTATTGGTGATCTAACGTTTTGTTTTTATTTTTGTCATTCATTCTTGCATGCATTTGTTTATAGTTAAAAAAAGTTACGGAAATTAAAGTTCCTAAACTATTACAAAGGCGCGGGTCCACATCGCCAAAATTAAACCGGACCCGATTTGACGGAAAGTAAAGAAGCAAATAAAGTAAAGTGCGAGAAGTTTAGTTACATGGCTTCGGGAGAGATACATAATTATTTAAGCGAAATAAAATAAATGTACGAAATAAAAGAATTATCGAAACGAGGGCGTTGGACCCTTTTGCAAAAATATTGAATTAATGAATTAATTAATTAAGATTAGAAGGAAGCAAGAATTTGTTTTTGGTATTTTTAGGATTTAATGAAAAAGAGAATTAATGGAAATTAAAATTGAATGCAAACCCTAATTCTATTTATTTTTAAACTTATTTAAGAAAAATGTTGAAGTTTTTAACCTAATTTAACCTAAGTTATTTATGTACAATTTAATTATAAAAATAAATAAATAAATATTATGGTAAAAAAGGAAACAAATTAAAAAGGGATAAAAATTAAACCTAATTCTATATTTTTTGTATTTTTGTTATTAAAAGAATTAAAATTAAAACTCTAATCTAAATTAATTTATTTACATGAAAATATTAAAATAAAAATTATTTATCATGTTTTTATCTTTTTTTTCTGATTTTTTAGGCATTTTTTATATATTGTAAAAATAATTTATTAAATTAAAACAATAAAGTAAATAAAATAACAATTGAAAACAAAATAAATAAAAAAAGGAAATTGCAAACCAGGGGGGGGGGGGTTCAGGCCCCAATTGGAGGTATAGGCCTAGCAATCTGGCCCAATAGCATTGGCCTCGTGGGACTTTTTTGGATCATGTGTGATGCGTTGACTAGGGCGTAGTATGTTCTTTGAATCCCTGCCTTTGATTTGAATCTCTTGGATGCGTGTATGTTTGATTATTGAGGATGCATGGTGTGCCTTAAGGTTGTGCCTGCATAGGAAGATAATGGGAAAAATAATATGGACATAATACAGACCTGGGGTTCGAACCCAGGTCTTGGACGTTGATACTCTCTTCGCTTGCCAACTGAACTAAATCACACATGTTAACATATTATAACAAATAAATAATAAAAAGAAAAACCAAGGCATTAGTGGTTCAGCGCGCGAAAATTCAAACAGGCCTATCACTGTGTGACACGACTTCATCTTCCTCACCATCCCTGTAAAACAAAACACAAAGGCAACGTTTTTTGAACCGTTCTATAATGTATCTTTAGAGAAAATAGCGAATAGCGCTACAATGTTCATAAATTGATCGCGAATGTGGTGTCTCCTTCGTCTGAAAGCACTGAGTACAACCATGGTGGTCTTAAGGCTTAATTTTTCCTCTTTACAAAAGCCCTAAATTTACAACCCTGTAAACCCTAGAGATCGGCCATGGTGAAATCTTATATACAGCATAAAAATCAAATTGAATGCATTGGTTAGTTTCAGGACAAGGTGATAAACATGAATCAACAATTAAATTTCACAAAGAATGCCTAGAATATGATATGCGATTATGAGTTTTTTGCTGTACAGTTTTAAGTTCAATATACCAATTCTTGAGGTTTTGATGGCTGTGCTTGATTGGAACGTGATCAGTAGACCTTGAGGAAGCTATTGGAACCAATTTCGTGCCTTGAATCCACCTCTAACACTGATTTCAGTTTTGCTTTTTTTGACAAAAATTCCAAGTTTGCAATGGCCTCTTCTGCGCAGCTTTGTGTCCAATATCATTAGGGTTATGTTTGTGCTTATGTAGTGAATGTATTAGGTCAAAAATTTCAATCAAATCTCTTGTAATTCATTGTTTTTGATAATTGATTTTCCAAGGATCTTTTCATATCTTTTTTCACATGTTCTTGTATCAATTAGCATCCAATCAAGCCAAATCTTTCCATAATTGCTTATGCACGAAATATTGAAGGCAAAACATGCATGAAAAGATTTATTAGGTCAAGTTAGATATTTTTCATATATTTAAATGATTTAAATGAATTAATATAAATAAAAATTCAAATAAATAAATAAAAAAAAATGAGAAAATACTTCCCTTTGGGCCAAGTGGTCGTGCACATGCTTAGAATGATGAATCATGGAAGAAAAATGGGCCCATTAGCAATTTTAGGTCATTTGGATCAAAGTTGACTTTTCAAAATATCCAAAAATTTCCCAACTTCCACAAGGCATAACTTGCTCAATTTTTAAGCTTTTCTCATGTTCTTGGACATTTTGGAAAGGTCTTTGAGTCCTCTAACCAATGTCTTTGGTCCCATGTAATTTTGATTTACCAATCTCAAGTTATGGCCTTTTACTTAAAGTCTCTTTTTGTTGACTTTTGAAAATGACCTATAATGTTGAAATTGATAACTTTTTGTGAGAGCATTTCTTGGACTTGAAGTATGAATATGAGTTGTAGGAAATGTCTTTCTCTTCAAAATGAGCTTTGGATGGGATTTTTCTGATAATCCATGTGAAAGTTATGCCCTGGTCAATTTCAGTTGACTTTTTCAACTGTCCAAATAAGGAAACTTTTGCATCTTGGTGATTTTCTGAGCCAAATTTTGAGAATCATGATCAAGCATTGATCAAATGATGTTTGTGGCTTCAAAATGATATGTTGACCAAAAATTTGAACTTTTGACTGTCAAATGACCATTTTGCCCCTACAGTTGACTGTAGTGCAATTTAGGGTTTTTGACTATGCAATTTTGAGCTGAATGCCTTGAAACTTGATGTGAGAATGCTTGACCCTATTTGTAGGCATATGAGACTTGATTGGACCTTTGAAAATTTCCTTTTCTTGATCAGCACACAAACCCTAGTTTTGACTGTATAGGAGACCTTTGCACTGTGCAACCCTTGGGGAATTTTGCAGTTTGACTTGGCAATTTCTTGGAGAATATGGGAGGGCAAATTTTGGGGTACAACAGTTGCCCCTGTTAAATCTTCTTAGACCTGAGGATGCAGATTGGCGGACGTGCCTTTCGTAATCCGAGGGTAGAAGATGATTGAACACTAGAGTGCCCAGAAATTTGCGCTCACATGTTAGCAGTGTGATGGGGGAATGGGCTTATAGATGCCATTTGGAGATTGCTGGATAGGATGATGGGCTTATAGATGCCATCTGGATGTTGATTGCGTAGGAGATTCCTTAGCGAGAACCTGGATACTTGCAAAAGAACAAATGAGTACCTGACACGTTGCAGGAGCTGATTTTTAGATGCTTGGTATAGATGTGTCCTGACTGGTTACAGGAGCTGAGTCTGGAGCTTCAAACGGGGATGAATGAACCAGGGATGGTTACTGCCTTAGCATGAATGGTAAGAGAACCTTGGGAGACTTTTAACTTCAACAACGCTTGTTGAGAAAAATCTTGGGTGTCTTCTACTGGGATAAGAATCAGGGAGATCTTAGGGTCGATCTGACTGAACCAGAGAAGGCCTTTGACTGGATAAGCATCAGGAAAATCTTAGGGTCAATTTAACTGAACCGGACAAGGTCTTGAAATATCTTCAACTGGATAGGCATCAGGGAGATCTTAGGGTCGATCTGACTGAACCAGAGAAGGCCTTTGACTGGATAAGCATCAGGAAAATCTTGGGGTCAATTTAACTGAACCGGTCTAGGTCTTGAAATATCTTCAACTGGATAAGCATCAGGGAGATCTTAGGGTCGATCTGACTGAACCAGAGAAGGCCTTTGACTGGATAAGCATCAGGAAAATCTTAGGGTCGATTTAACTGAACCAGGCTAGGTCTTGAAAGATGATTGAGAATTTCGCTGATTCTTTCCTGAAAGGTAAAGGCCAGACATATGCAATGCATGATATGAATCAAGCAATGATATTCTCAACATAAATGAAATTTGTAATGATGTAATGCGTCTATGCATGCTATAATGATGTATGGAAGTGTGATGTTTATGAATGTTTGTTTTCGTCTAGGAAAGTGAATCCTTGACGGGTGCCGGGAAGTCGTATCCTGGGCTGATGTTGAAGAATAGATTTTGCTTCTGCTGGGGATGATAACTGCAAGAATACCGGTGGGAGAAGATGACTCCGTTGCGGAATAAACTTGGCGAATGGAAGATTCTGCGGGGAGAAAAGATACTCTAATGACCATGCTGGGAAGCAATACTCTGTGGGAAGAGGGATGCCTTACTGAGTGTTGATAATAGTTTGCTGAGGATACCCTTGTTGTTGGAAATGTTGATGGACTTCGCTGGGGTAAGAAGACTTCGTCGGGGACGCTCTTTCCGTGGCTTTTGGCGGAGGATAACCCAGTTATATCCTGGTAAGGAAATAACTCTTTGAATAAAGCCGGGGGACGCGTTCGTGCTCTGCGAGGGTAAGCTTCCAGAATCTACTGGGGATAAGCTTACTGCTTGGGAGATGGACTCCAATTTTCCTGGGGAATTAGATTGGACTCTCCTGGGGAGATTTTGGACTGTAATTTTGTAAGTTGAAAGAGGGAACCTATGTGGAGTTGCCTGCTGATGAGCTCATGTAAAACCGTATCTGAAATGGAGAAGGAACCTGTGTAGGGTTACTTTGATGATGAGTTCGTGTAAAACTTCGTTCTTGGAAAGGGAGAACCTGTGTAGGGTTTCTGGGTGACGAGTCCATGTAAAACTGCATCTTGAAGAGAGGGAACCGATGTAGGGTTGCTTGGTGAGGTAAGTTCATGTAAAACTTCTTGATGAACCGGGGTGAGGTTCTCTTGAGCTAAATCCATGTAAGACTTCTGGGGGGAACCGGGGTTAGGTTGCCGCAGGATAAGTTCGTGTAAAACTTCTTGACGAACCGGGGTTAGGTCATCTTGAGATAGGTCCATGTAAGACTTCGGGAGGGAACCGGGGTTAGGTTACTCGGATAAGTTTGTGTAAAAACTTCTTGATGAACCGGGGTTAGGTCATCTTGAGATAGGTCCATGTAAGACTTCGGGAGGAAACCGGGGTTAGGTTACTCGGATAAGTTTGTGTAAAAACTTCTTGATGAACCGGGGTTAGGTCATCTTGAGATAGGTCCATGTAAGACTTTGGGAGGGAACCGGGGTTAGGTTACTCGGATAAGTTTGTGTAAAAACTTCTTGATGAACCGGGGTTAGGTCATCTTGAGATAGGTCCATGTAAGACTTCGGGAGGAAACTAGGGTAAGGTTACTTGGATAAGTTCGTGTAAAAACTTCTTGATGAACCGGGGTTAGGTCATCTTGAGATAGGTCCATGTGAGACTTCTGGAGGAACCGGGGTAAGGTTACTTGGATAAGTTCGTGTAAAAACTTCTTGATGAACCGGGGTTAGGTCATCTTGAGATAGGTCCATGTGAGACTTCGGGAGGAAACCGGGGTAAGGTTACTTGGATAAGTTCGTGTAAAAACTTCTTGATGAACTGGGGTTAGGTCATCTTGAGATAGGTCCATGTGAGACTTCTGGAGGAACCGGGGTAAGGTTACTTGGATAAGTTCGTGTAAAAACTTCTTGATGAACCGGGGTTAGGTCATCTTGAGATAGGTCCATGTGAGACTTCTGGAGGAACCGGGGTGAGGTTACTTGGATAAGTTCGTGTAAAAACTTCTTGATGAACCGGGGTTAGGTCATCTTGAGATAGGTCCATGTGAGACTTCTGGAGGAACCGGGGTTAGGTTACTTGGATAAGTTCGTGTAAAAACTTTTTGATGAACCGGGGTTAGGTCATATTGTGGAGGAGGAGTCTGTGTATGACTTTGTCTGAAGGTTGCGAAGAAACCGGTGTTGGGTTGCATGATTTTGATTAAGTGGATGATTATCCTGTTTGGTCTCGGACGTTAGCCCATGATCTGGAATTTGTAAAGGTAGATGGTAATCATCCTTATGTTGATCTTTCCTTTGTACTTTGGTTGACAGAGCAATTGGATCGCCTGGATAACTCATTATTGCCCCTGCTTCGGAGATGAGGGAAGAGGATACCTGTGTGGGTGATTGACAAATCTTCGGGTAGACAAGTGACGAGATACCGGAACATAGTCGTACGCTTTGATCCCTATCTTTTTCCTGGACCGCCCTTTCGGGTTTTCAGTCCACCGGGATACCCATTTTTGCCCAAGCCGCCTTTTCAGGTTTTCGACTTGCCGGGTGTACATATTTTTTTTCATTTTCATCCCTTATTTTCATCCCTTCCCATGCACTCTTCTAGAAACGGTTTAGATGCGATCCAGATATGGCTGACATTATGATACTTATTCCAGATTCCTTCTAGAGACAGTTCAGATGCAATCCATATATGGCTGACATTATGATACTTATTCCAGATTCCTTCTAGAGACAGTTCAGATGCGATCCAGATATAGCTTACGTTCTGATACTTATTCCAAATTTCCTTCTAGAGACAATTCAGATGCGATCCATATATGGCTGACATTCAGATACTTATTCCAGATTCCTTCTAGAGACAGTTCAGATGCAATCCAGATATGGCTGACATTCTGATACTTATTCTAGATTCCTTATAGAGACAGTTCAGATGCGATCCAGATATGGCTGACATTCTAATACTTATTCCATATTCCTTCTAGAGATAATTCAGGTGGGATCTAGATATGGTTGATATTCTGATACTTATTCCAGATTCCTTCTAGAGATAGTTCAGATGCGATCCAGATACGGCTGGCATTCTGGAACTTATTCCAGATTCCTTCTAGAGACAGTTCAAATGTGATCCAGATATGGCTGACATTCTGATACTTACTCCAGATTCTTTTCAAATACAGTCCAGATACAATCTAGATACGAATATCATTCTGATACTTCTTTCAGCATACCTTTCCAATACAGTCCGGATACGATCCAGATACGGATGTCATTCTGACGCTCATTCAGTACATCTGTCGGATACGAGTCAGATACAATTCATTTATGGATATTATTCTAATACTCCTTCCAGACTCCTGCTGGTTTAGTTTAAATCTCTCAACGGTTTATCCTGATACTTTCCCACAGGCAGTCTCCTCTAGTTCAGATAAGTCGCTCCAGGATTTACCCTGATTCTTTTCCAGACTCCTGCCGGTTCAGTTTAAATCTCTCAACGGTTTATTCTGATTCTTCCCACAGACATCTTCTCTGGTTCAGATAAATCGTTCCAATATTTATTCTGATTCTCTCCATTTAAAGAATACCCAAGACCTCTTTTGTTTCAGTTTAAACCTCAACGATTTATCCAGATTCTTTCCAAATAATACACTTTCTCGGGTTCAGTCAAAGTCAAGCTTAGACTTAGCCTAATTTCTGTCAACAATCACCTTTGGATGGCATCTATAAGCCCATCTCCGACGACTCTCCATCGTTTCTCTAAATGGCATCTTTTAAGCCCATTCCTTACACCTTAACCATAGTATCCTGAAGTGCAAATTTCTGGGCACTCTAGTGTTCAATCATCTTCTACCTTCAAGTCACGAATGGCAGATTCGCCAATCTAACTCTTCAGGTTTAAGAAGATTGAACGGGGACAGCTGTTGCACCCCAAAATTTGCCCTCTCATTTCTTAAAGGATCATCCTGGACCCTCAGGTTTACTTCTATAAAGTTCCAAGTCTTGGATTACAATTTTCTAAGAAAGTCATTCACAAGGGCAAAATGGTCAAAAGCACACTAAAAAGTCAAACTTTGACTTTTATATCAAAAATCAGGTTTCAACAATTATATTTCATGAAGACATGAAACTGGTTCATCAAAAATCAGAAGTAAGAAATTACTTTGAAAAAAATCCAAATTTCTAAACATTTAGAAATTTTTCTAAGTGTTAAGAGAATAGGGTACTTCAGAACTTCTGGGCTAGCCCCCACACAAGTGCAATCAGAATTGGCAAACACGGTTCAGAACATGATGCTTCAATAAGAACATATAAAAGCGATGCTCTTTGGTCAGAACATGATTCTTCAACATGTGAAGACTATGTTCTACGCTTCGATCAAAACATCACCCTTCGAATCTCTTTCCGGTCTTTCCATTCTTTGATCAGAACATCACTAAGCCCCAAAACCTTGTTTTGAACAGTCTTCTGCACTACTATGGCGTAGTCCTACATCCAACTGCCACAACACTTCAAATTGCTGCAAATCCAATCCATGCCTGCACTTTCTCAAACCCTATATTAGCACCAAATTAGCACATAAAAGTTGTATTTAAAAAGCAATGGAACAATATTCCAAAAAGGTTCAAATCCCATTTGTTTTTGCCCCCAAAACCATAGCAAACTCATCTATAAATAAGTGGTTCCATCACACTTCTAAGGGGATGGCTTTTGGAGAGAGAGAATCATCAAAGAGAGAAAAGACAACATTAAAGCATTCATAAACTCAGAATTCCCAAGAAAAACCAAAACCTTTGTTCTTCCCTTTGAATCAAAGAACATAGCATTTTCTGTTCTGTTGCTCTTGCTGACTCCAGAACACCTGAAGGCACTAGCTCAAGTCCCCAATACACACTTCAGATTCAAGGTAAGTCTTTCTGACTTTGCATCTTTTCATTCAGAACATCATTAATATGTAAATATCATAGTATTAATGTTGACCATATCATTGCATAAGTAGAAGAAACTGTGGATCAGAACTTCTTAAGTAAATCTAGGCTCAGAATTAGGATTAGAACTTCTATCAACTGTTGTGCGTTTATCTTTCTGATTTGCTATTAAGAATTGAATAAATTGCTGATATACTAATTAATATGAGGAAGGAGTTGAAATGTAACACAGAAATTCTGGGTTTTCTTTCCCACAGTTTTGGCACAACACATAACTTCTGATTTGTTAGACGGTGTGGTAAGTGATCGAGAGGGGGGGTGAATAGATCACATCTTACTTTTTCAAGGATTTAAGATTATTTTATCAAAGCGAGTTGAAAGCAACGAAAATCAATGTCCTGAATCAATTCCGTCTACTTTGAACCGACTACTAGAAAACTTGACATGTGAAAAACTTGCTGGATTTTTATTAAATGAAATGGATGAATATACAACTCAAAAATCTTAACGTTTCAATGCACTTATCATAAAAACAGTATTTCTAATGAATTTAGAAATTTGTTAGGAATTTTGTCGAACACTTGGAATATGCTTGTATAATGATTTAGTAGTGGTGGTTTGGTGAAAATGTTTGAAGCATTATGTTTATCATTAGAAAGAAAAGCTTAGCAAGCCAATTGAATTACAAAATTATGGAATATGTAAGACTATAAAGAGACAGAAAGAAATAACGATACGCAGGAAGTTTGGTAAGGAAGTTCCCCACTATCGTCCTCGCGTGTGGGTACGTCTCCCTCTCAATTACACAATTGAAACTGAGAACTTTTATAACAATTTGCTGAATGTTTGATAACAAGGTTACACTACACAGAAAGATAGAAATCCCTATGATCTTCTTCTTCCTGTAAGAACCACCACTTGATATGAGTTGTATCAAGATTTCCTGCAAGGTCCACAAACGATCCTCCGCTTCCATGACCTATTTGTTAAAATCCTTCCGATTTCCAAACCCCTCGCTACGGCTGAATCCGACTCGTGCGACCGTGGCTAACAAAACCCTCAAGAACTCACCCGTTCTTGAAGGACAAACCCTCTGGTTTATTTCTTGAAGCCTCCTCTTCAACCTTCAACTCAGCTGAGATTCTTTCAATACACAGATGAACGTTATCTCTGACCGCTTAATTCACTTCAACAAGGATGTTTGATTTTCTTTGTTGTTGTTTAATTGAAGATGGTTAAGAAGATGATGAAGATGAAGTTTCTTTAGGCTTCTGGTTGCTCACAATTGTTTTCACACAATTCAAATATGTTGTTGTGCCATTGCTGAGAAAAATGCTTACTTATATTTATAACAGAAAATGGTTAGCCAAAAAAGAAAGTATTATGAGTCGATGCATGTTGGTCATGTGTCGACACATGTTAGTTATGAGTGACAGGATGCATCGACACACTGTGTTTTGAGTCGATGCAAAATCATATTATAACATTTTACAGAACCAACAATTCTATATCCGTCGATACATAACACGTATGTGTCGATACATACTGATTGTAATTTTAATTTTTGAACATGAAACATAGTATGAGTCGACACATGATATTATGTATCGATACATATAAGTTCAAAAATGTTTTCCAGGGGCATCAAAATGTTATGTGTCGATACATGAGGTTTTGTGTCGATGCATACAAGTTTAAGAATGTATTACAGGGGCATCAAAGTGTTATGTGTCGATGCATGAGGTTTTGTGTCAATGCATACAAGTTTAAGTTTGTATTACAGGGGCATCAAAATGTTATGTGTCGATGCATGAGATTATGTATCGATGCATGCAGGTTTTAAGTTTGCATTTCAGGGTCATCAAAGAGTTACGTGTCAACGCATAAGCTTTTGTATCGATGCATAATAGTTTTGAATTAGTATTCCAGTGACTTCAGTAAGTTATGTATCGATACAAAACCTGTTGTGTCGACTCATAATGATGCATTATGAGTAAAATACATTTTTAGCTTATTTAAACATGTTATATTATATTTTTGTAGTGCACACATGTATTTAGTATTTCACATATATTTGCAATCATTCAAAAATCAATTATGAAGGGGTTGCTCACAAACTCCCCCTTTTTGATGATGGCAAATATCTGATGATGTGTGGTGATATAGTGTAGATGAATAAGCTTGCTCTCCATGAGTTTGTGAATCTTCTTTCTAACACAAACACAATCTTCACTAACACACTATTCTTCTCCCCCTTTGACCACATCAAAAAGAGAATAAGCAATATTTTCAGTAATCTTAACACATAAGAAAATTGATATACAATTTCAGCAAATAATTGTCTTGGCATTCACACAGAATGTCTTGGCATAATGTTATCAATAACTGAGTAAATAATAGAGTAAACAGAAAGTGATCAAGTTAAAAGTAATTAATTTGCAGATAAAAGTTAGATTACATAAGCAAAATAGAATGTTTGAAGGAGACATTAATACAACCACTTGAAAGAAAGAAAAAAAAACATGAGTTAATGGTATGCAATGTATGACATGAAGATATAGATTAGGGATTGTTCCCATCACAGGATTCATCATAGTTGTAGGGTGGAAGAGGCGGTGGAGGTGGATTGATGTCAGGATTCTGAGTCATGAACTGATATCGTTGAAACTTGTTCTGGATATCGACATTTCTGAAATTTTCCATGAATCCAGAATTTTGACGGCAGTCGTCCATGAAGCTTGTCATCTCATTGTAAAATACCTGGTGTCATTTGACCAAATCTAAGTGCCACGAATGTTGATTTTGGTATATCTGTGTATGCTCATCATGCCATTACTCATGTTCTTTGTGCCATTCATTTTGCTGGTTGTGCCACTGTCTCTCTTCTTCATGGCGAGAATCATTTGCAACCTGCATTTGCTGAAACATGGTGGTGAGGTAAGCAGGGGCTTCCGAGGAAGAAACTGCTGCAGCAGTGGGAGCACCATGAGGTTGTGCTATTTGATCAAATTGATAATTTGTTGGAGACCAACTGTTTGGCACCCACTCACCCCAACCGATTCCAGCCTGATTTACTTTAGGTTGGACATTTTTCATTGATATCTGGCATGTCAGCATCAATAGGGTCCTCATCCTCATAGATCTGTTTAGAGGGGATGTCAAAGTTATATACCCTTACATTTGACACTTTCTCCTTAAAATAAAGGCATTGACGGTTTTTGTCCCATCTGTATCCCATGTGAGATAAAGTAGCCTTATTAAACTCTTGGGCAGCAGTAGGAGAGATGAGAGGAACAGGTGGGATAACAAGGTTCCAGAACTTGATAATTCTCATAGTTTGAGCCGAATATCCAAGTGCAGTGTTCTTCTGGCTGTTTCGCATAAGGAATATGTGTTTGACAAAGTAGTTTGGCCAGTTTAGGGGAACCCTATCTAGCAAAATGTGCAGAAGATGGATATCTGACCTGTCTAGCCGAGAGTGGCCACCGCATCTTGGACGCAATATATGTGAGGTTATCCAGTGAAGCATTCTAGGAATGATTTTGATAGTGCCGGTGGTTATCGGCTCAAACTCGCCTAGAGGTCGATCAAGTTTTAGGATTGAGTTTATGAAAGCTTCTTCATCATAGTCGGTATCAAAACTTTGGTCATGGAAGCTTTTCATTATTGACCTTCCTAAAGGAATGCCAAAAACGCTCTGCCAATCAATGGCTTCAAAAACATATCTTCTTGTCCTCATTTTGACTTTAAAGCACCAACTCTTATTTGTTTCTAATCCAGCATAAAAAGCTCGTATAAAGTCTTCATGGTAGTCTTCTCTAATGTTAAGAAATGACCCTAGTTTTTGAGCATCTAGTATATCGCAGACATCTGTGATATGGAGGGATAGAACCTCAGCCTTATCAAAGACATAAGGTTTCATAACTAACCTTGTTTTAAAGGACTGCTCAAATTCATCCGTGACGGCGGGATGCATGATAGATAAGGCGCTTGGAGGGATATCTGGGACAGATCCGGATGGTCCAGCAGCTAATTTTCCCTTCCCTTTTGTTTTTGGAGGCATGCTTGGTTGTAGAAGAATGGTTGTTAAGAGTATGAGTATGAGGTTTTTTTTGTGAAGATGAAAGAGTGATGAGAGTGGCGAAGAATTATTAGGGTTGGAGGCTTGCATGTGATGATACAGATAGTTGGAGGGATGGGTAGGTGGGTGGGCCCAATTCAAATTAATGGAATTTATTACTCTTATGTGTCGGCACGAAATTTGTATGTGTCGACACATCCTGTGTGAAAGAACAATTTTTCTTTGTTTTAAATGTTTTGTATCGACACAAGATCTCTATGAGTCGACGGGAAGGAATATGTGTCGATGTAAACCTTGATGCGTCGATCTGAAACCAAGTATTGCTTTCTGTTTTTATAAGATTTTTGATATGAGTCGACTCATAACTGTATGTATCGACTCATAACACAGATTTTGACAAAAATTGCAGTTTTTCACAATTTCTTGTTAACAAAGGGATATGGTACCAAATTCCAATTTAAATGATTATGAAAAAATGAATCACCTGAAGATTATTATGCATGCCTAATGATGTGATGTAAATTGCATATTTTAAATTCAAACAATTTATGTAAAAGAGATACACGAAGACATTATCAATGGAACATTTAGATCAACTTATAAGTGATTGAGGGAGTAGATAGGAAGGATATTACCTTGTTTGATTAGATAAGTAGACACATGTACTAAAGTTGAAAAGCACATCTCAACAGTATGGTGAGACATAGATATATTTCAACTACATATATGCTTAGGACATCACGTAAGAGAGATTTAAAATCCCTAGCTCACGACGAATGTTGAAGAAGAGTTTCGTTGCTAGTGGTTTTGTAAAGATGTCAGCAAGTTGATTTTTAGTATCAACATGCTCAAACGTAACATCTTCCTTTTCAACATGATCACGAAGAAAGTGGTGTCTAATCTCTATATGTTTAGTGCGTGAGTGTAAGACTGGATTCTTAGTGAGATTTATAAAACTTGTGTTGTCACATTTTATTGGAATACATTTTAATTGAATATCGTAGTCTTGTAATTGTTGCTTTAGCCATAAGATCTGAGCATAACAACTACCGGATGCAACGTATTCAGCTTCAGCAGTTGACAAAGCGACAAAAACTTGCTTTTTGCTATGCCAACTTACTAGAGAGTTTGAAAACAAGTGACATGTTCTACTAGTGCTTTTCCTATCTGATTTGCAGCCATCAAAATCAGAATCAGAGTAACCTAGTAAACTGCAATCACTTCCCTTGGAATACCATAGCCCATACTTAGATGTATTATTGAGATACCTAGGTATACGCTTGACAGCTTTCAAGTGGGATTCCTTAGGATCCGATTGATATTGTGCACACATGCAAACACTAAACATGATGTCAGGCCTAGATGTTGTAAGATACAAGAGTGATCCGATCATACCTCTATATTCTTGACATCAACACTCTTACCATGTTCATCCTTGTCTAAATTTCCGTTGGTAGGCATGGGGGTGTCAATTGGTTTTGAGTTGTTCATCCCAAATCGTTTAAGCAACTCTTGGCAATATTTTGTTTGACATATAATTGTGCCTTCATTGAGCTGCTTTATTTGGAGACCGAGAAAGTAGTTTAGCTCCCCCATGAGACTCATCTCAAATTCACCATGCATGACTTTGGAAAATTCCTCGACCAAGTGTAGATTAGTTAAACCAAAAATAATGTCATATACGTATATTTGAACTAAAAGGATGTGCTTTCCTTTACGTTTAATGAAAAGAGTGGTGTCCACTTTACCTCTTGAATAACCATGATCAAGTAGAAATTTACTAAGTCTTTCATACCAGACCCAAGGAGCCTGTTTAAGATCGTATAAAGCTCATTTTAATTTAAAGACATGATCTGGATAATCATTATTTTCAAAACCAGGAGATTGTGAGACATACACTTCTTCATTTATGACTCCGTTAAGAAAGGCACTCTTTACGTCCATTTGATAAAGCTTAAAATCTTTTGCACACGCATAAGCGAGCAAGAGACGTATAGCCTCAAGGTGAGCAACTGGAGCATAAGTCTCCTCATAATCAATGCCCTCCTCTTGGTTATACCCTTGTGCTACCAAGCGTTCTTTATTATGGGTTATCATTCCATTTTCATCAAGTTTATTTCTAAAAACCCATTTAGTGCCTATGATATGATGGTCTCGCAGACGAGGGACAAGTTCCCAAACATCATTTCTTTTAAACTGATTTAGCTCTTCTTGCATGGCCATTAGCCAAAATTCATCAATCAAGGCCTCTTTAGCATTTTTAGGTTCTACTTGTGAAACGAAAGCAGAATGATAACAAAAATTACTTATCTTGGAGCGAGTCATTACTCCTTTTGAGATGTCTCCCAATATGTTGTCAATGGGATGGTCTTTAGAGGACTTCCAAGCTAGTGGAAGATCATTTGCTCTTCTTCCTCATATTTTGAAAGGCTTGTATCTTTTTCTTCCTCATCATTAACTTTTTTGGATTGAACAATTTCCTCAACAGTTTCTTTGAGTATATTCTCAGTAGATACACCTGCACCATTAAGAGAAATACCTTTTCCGACATGTTTCAGATAAGATTCATAAAAAGAGACATGAACTGACTCCTCAACTATAAGTAAAAATTTATTGTATACCCTATATGCTTTGCTTGATTGTGAGTATCCGAGAAAGATACCTTCATCTGCTTTTGCATCAAATTTTCCAAGATTTTCTTTTCCATTATTTAAAACAAAACATTTGCAACCGAATACATAAAGATGTGACAAGTTTGGCTTTCTTCCTTTTAAAATTTCATAAGGTGTTTTATCCAAAATGGGACGAATTAATATTCTGTTTAAAACATAACAGGCTATACTAATTGCATCAGCCCAAAAATATTTTGGTAATCCACCTTCATTGAGCATTGTTCTTGCTAACTCCTCTAAGACGCGATTTTTGCGCTCCACAACTCCATTCTGCTGTGGAGTTCGAGGTGCTGAAAAATTATGCTCAATACCATGCTTGTCACAATACTTATCAAAGAGATGGTTTTTAAATTCACCTCCATGATCGCTTCGAATTGCAATTATTTTCAATTCCATTCTGTTTTGAGATAGTTTTTCAAAACTCTTAAAAGCAGAAAAAGTTTCATTTTTGCTATGAAGGAATATAGTCCAAGTAAATCTATAGTAGTCGTCAACAATCACAAAACCATAATAATTTCCTCCTAGAATTTTTGTTCTAGAGGGTCCAAAAAGGTCCATGTGGAGAAGCTCAAGGGGCCGTGAAGTGGAAATCATACTTTTGGATTTGAAAGAGACCCTTGTTTGCTTTCCCATTTGGCACGCATCACATAGGTGATCCTTTATAAATTTTATATTTGGAAGACCTACTACTAGATCCTTTGATACAACCTTATTAAGCAAATCAAAGTTAACATGCGCTAGACGTCTATGCCAAATCCAAGAATCATCATTCAAGGTGACTAGACACTTAGTGCTTGTTAAGGATACATCAAAAAGGTCAAGCATATAGAAATTGTTTACTCTAATGCCTTTAAACACAATATCCTTTTCATTATTTTCAATTATGCAGCAAGTGTTTGTGAAGGTAACTTTATAACCCTTGTCACATAATTGACTAATGCTCAGCAAATTAGGTTTAAGCCCCTCTACTAAATGGACATCAGAAATAGTAGTGGTAGAGGGATTACCTACACTAACTTTACCGAGTATATCTCCTTTGTTATTGTCTCCATAGGTAACAAATCCTTTCTTCCTTGCCTTGAGTTCAATGAAGAGAGATATGTCACCAGTCATGTGCCTTGAACACCCGCTGTCTAGAAACCATCTTCTATCCATGGATGTAAGGCACTTTTCCTGCAATATCAAAAGAGAGAGGTAGGTACCCAATTTTTATTGGGTCCATGTGGGTAAGTGGTAACATGGTTGACTTTAGGCCTCCATTGGTAAATGCCTTTAGGAACAAGAAATCTCCTAAACTTGCATTTTTCAATGGTATGACCAAAATGACAACAATAATGGCATAAACCATGATGATGATGTATTGTTTTACTTCTGCTCATTGAATCCTTTGGTATTTTTTCAACAAAAGAGTATTTTGAATATGGTGGATTCAATGTTTTCTTAAAAATTCTAGGATCGACTGCAAAAGTAACTTTGGGCTGTAAAGCTTTTTCTAATTTGGCATTAAGAGTTCTAACATCTTGTTGCTAAATATGGCAAACTTCACATTCCCTTCTAGGAATACATCATGTAACATCCTTATCTTTTGAACTTTTTGCAATACTAGCTTTTAGACTTTTTAAGTCTTTTTCAGCTTTATAGACTTTACTCTCCAGAAATGAAAATATTTGTTTATCAGAGGATAATCTCTTAAAAGCATCTTCAGCTTTGTATTGCAGTTTTTCAAAAGCTAATTTTAGTTCAGAAAAGGTCATAGAAGAAAAGTTGTTAGGATATGCTTGTCTTACTTGCTTGTTATGGTTGTCTTTCTTGTGGTAGAATTGATTTTTGGTATGTGCCATCAGACATAAATTTGCACTTTCATCACTACCACTTGAACTGTCATCATCTGATGAATCACTATCGCTTTCCCACACAATGTAAGCTCTTCTTTGTTTGTTGAACTTCTTTGATGGAGCTTTTCCCTTATCCTTTTTCATCTTTGGACAATCTGGTTTGTAGTGTCCAACTTTACCACAATTGTAACAAGGTCCTTTACCTCTTTGCTTTTTATTTTCTTCTTGCCTTGTCTCTTTGGATTGTTTTCAAAAGCTTATGAGATTCTTATCGGAGTGCTTGATTCCATTCTTTCGAATAAATCTATTGTATCTCTGAACAAAGAGTCCCATTTCTTCATCATCAGAATTTTCATCACTAGTTGAGTCATTATCATCTTGCTCTTTGGTTGAGGACTTAGAGCTAGAAGTCATTAGAGCTATTGACTTCTTCTCACCCTCCCTGTCTTTTTTCCTTTCCTTCTTACTCTTATTTTCGTATTTTTCAAGACTTTGCAATTCTTGTTGATGTTCTTCCAGCTTTCCAAACAGAGTTGTAATAGTAAGCGTAGTGAGGTCATTTTTTTCCTTGATACCTGTTACTTTAGGTTGCCATTCCCTGCTAAGACATCTCATAATTTTATTATTAGAAATTTCATTGGAAACAGGTTTTCCAAGTGCATTTAAATGACTCACAAGATGAATGAATCTCTTCTACATGTCAGAGATAGATTCTCCTTGTTTCATGCGAAAGAGCTCGAACTCTTGATTGAGTGTATTGATGCGAGACTGTTTAACTTCAGTAGTGCCTTCATGGGCAATTTCTAAAGCATCCCACATTTCTTTAGCGGATGTGCAGTGAGACACCCTATAATACTCATCAACACCAAGTGCTGAGATTATCATATTTCTGCCTCTCCAATCGCACGACCATTTCTTTTCATCCATTTCATTTCATTGATCCTCAGGTTTAGGTACTATTGCACCTGCATCATTCCTCATGGTGATTTGAAAGGGACCATTTTGAATGGCAGTCCATACATTCCTGTCAATGGAATTTATGTGTACTCGCATGCAGTCTTTTCAGTAGCCATAGTTTTCACCATTGAAAACAGGAGCTCTATTATACAACCCCTTAGGTTCAAAGGCCATAGCGTTAATAGTAGATACAAAGCACCAGCTAACTGGTGCTCTGATACCACTTGTTAGACGGTGTGACAAGTGATCGAGAGGGGAGGGAGGTGAATAGATCACCTCTTACTTTTTCAAGGATTTAAGATTATTTTGTCAAAGCGAGTTGAAAGCAGCGAAAATCAATGTCTTGAATCAATTCCATCTACTTTGAACCGACTACTAGAAAACTTGACATGTGAAAAACTTGCTGGATTTTTATTAAATGAAATGGATGAATATACAACTCAAAAATCCTAAAGTTTCAATGCACTTATCATAAAAACAGTATTTCCAATGAATTTAGAAATTTGTTAGGAATTTTGTCAAACACTTGGCATATGCTTGTATAATGATTTAGTAGTGGTGGTTTGGTGAAAATGTTTGAACCACTATGTTTATCATTAGACAGAAAAGCTTAGCAAGCCAATTGAATTACAAAATTATGGAATATGTAAAACTATAAAGAGAAAGAAAGAAAGAACGATACGCAGGCAGTTTGGTGAGGAAGTTCCCCACTGTCGTCCTCGCGTGTGGGTACGTCTCCCTCTCAATTTCACAATTGAAACTGAGAACTTTTATAACAATTTGCTGAATGTTTGATAACAAGGTTACACTACACATAAAGATAGAAATCCCTATGATCTTGTTCTTCTTGTAAGAACCACCACTTGATATGAGCTGTATCAAGATTTCCTGCAAGGTCCACAAACGATCCTCCGCTTCCACGACCTGTTTGTTAAAATCCTTCTGATTTCCAAACCCCTCGCTACGGCTGAATCAGACTCGTGCGACCGTGGCTAACAAAACCCTCAAGAACTCACCCGTTCTTGAAGGACAAACGCTCTAGTTTATTTCTTGAAGCCTCCTCTTCAACCTTCAACTCAGCTAAGATTCTTTAAATACACAGATGAACGTTATCTCTGACCACTTGATTCACTTCAACAAGGATGTTTGATTTTCTTTGTTGTTGTTGAATTGAAGATGGTTAAGAAGATGATGAAGATGAAGTTTCTTTAGGCTTCTGATTTCTCACAATTGTTTGCACACAATTCAAATATGTTGTTATGTCATTGCTGAGAAAAATGCTTGCTTATATTTATAACAGAAAACGGTTAGCCAAAAAAGAAAGTATTATGAGTCGATGCATGTTGGTCATGTGTCGACACATGTTAGTTATGAGTGACAAGATGCGTCGACACATTGTGTTTTGAGTCGATGCAAAATCATATTATAACATTTTACAGAACCAACAATTTTATATCCGTCGACACATAACACGTATGTGTCGATACATACTGATTGTAATTTTAATTTTTAAACATGAAATATAGTATGAGTCGACACATGATATTATGTATCGATACATATAAGTTCAAAAATGTTTTCCAGGGCATCAGAATGTTATGTGTCGATACATGAGGTTTTGTATCGATGCATACAAGTTCAAGAATGTATTATAGGGGCATCAAAGTGTTATGTGTCTATGCATGATGTTTTGTGTCGATGCATACAAGTTTAAGTTTGTATTATAGGGGCATCAAAATGTTATGTGTCGATGCATGAGATTATGTATCGATGCATGCAGGTTTTAAGTTTGCATTTCAGGGTCATCAAAGAGTTATGTGTCAATGCATAAGATTTTGTATCGATGCATAATAGTTTTGAAATAGTATTCCAGTGACTTCAGTAAGTTATGTATCGATACAAAACCTGTTGTGTCGACTCATAATGATGCATTATGAGTAAAATACATTTTTAGCTTATTTAAACATGTTACATTATATTTTTGTAGTGCACACATGTATTTAGTATTTCACATATATTTGCAATCATTCAAAAATCAATTATGAAGGGGTTGCTCACATGATTTTCACTCACTGTTTAACAAAAACACATAACTTCTGACTTTTACTCACTGCTTACACAACACAGAACTTCTGACTTTTCACCCACTATTTAACACGACGCAGAACTTCTGACATTTTTCTCACTGTCCAAACACCACCCAGAACCTCTGTTTCCTTTCCCTCTAACGTTTCTTGTAGGACCTCAAAGTGTATCAACCCAGAACTTCTGATGCCCATTGACCTTTCTTTCTGAGTCACAACACGCCTGACATCAGAACTTCTGATCCTTTTTTGCAGCAGCACGCTGATTCTATCTCTTATTATTTCCTTTTATCATTTTTAACATTAATACCCTTTTTATTAATATAAAAAAGACATAAAAATATTTTTCTTTATTAATTAATTTATTTCTTTTTCTTAATTCATCAAGACAAAAACCATTTTCTAAACAAGTCCTTTTCCTTCCTTGCATTGTACATTTCGATATGGTTGTAACAGTTAATTAGGATCCAAATTCTTGCAAACCCCATTTGAAAATTTGTACCCCCACCCCTAAATGATGTAATAGCGTAGGACCTTTACATTTCCGCAATTTATTTCCTTCAAATATAAAGGATAGTAATTAGGGTGTGTATCACAAGACATAAAATCAACAAATAGATAACCCTAATCAAGACTAAATGCATGAAAATCAAATACACTTGCACACTAGCACCCTTAGGGTAATCCCATTTTTGTTGCCTATCGGAAAATAGTCATGTCCCTCGAATATGGGCGTTTTAGCAAAAACCCTCGATAAAAGATTGTAGTCTTTCGATGTCCCTCGATGTTGCCTTCGATAAAATGATCTAGTCCCTTACGATATTGCTAAAACGTCCCATAGGTTGCCTTCTATGACTATACAAACGTCCCACGCTCGTCCCTTCACATCCAACGATGGGGCTTCTTACCAAATCAATGGTAAGATAGAAACATTTAAAGGAGGAGGAAAAGAACATCTAAAGACCTTTTGAGTTGGTAGATTCTCTCATAGTTGCTTGATTGCTCACAACCAAACATTTCACGCCAACACTTTCATATTAAAACCCTTTCAAAAGAAAAAAGCTTTTTGTATACGTTCTTATAGAGACGAGAACCATTACAAAAACATCTTTCCAAGAACACTTTCAAAAAACACACTCCACAAACACATCTTTGAACTATTTTCAAAACAAACACTTTGTACGCGTTCTTATAGAAATGAGAACCGTTACAAAGACATTTTTCAAAATACTTTCAAAACTCACACCACAAGCACATTCAAACAAAAGCAAGTGATCTAGCAAGAAACTAAGAGCCCGTAGATAACTACTGATGAAAAGGGTGCTAATACCTTCCCTTTTCACAATCTACCCCCCGAACTCAGAAAACATCTCTAAAGGTCTTTCATGTTCTTTTCAGCCTTTCCTTATTGCATAAAAGAAAAGTTGCGGTCGAGTCTTGCTATCCTCACAATTGCGATCAAACGCAAAACAACCAAGTCAGTTCTCCCACCGTGTTACAAATACAACTTAAGGGTGAGCGAGACACTTTTAAGGCCCAATTCTACGCCAGCGAGAAGAAAGTTCTGGAACTCACCAAGCAGTTTCATGAGGAGCGGAGTCTGAACGCCTACATCGCACTAAAGAGGATGCGTTCAACTTTTTTATCTTAGAGTTTTTGTATTTCTTTGTAAGCCCAAAGAGGCATGATGTACTCAAACTTTGATTTATTAATATGATGTGTGTTCCTTTTTTGTCTAAAGCAAATTTAAATCTCTAATTTCCTTGAAATCATTGCATATGCATCTTCATTCATCATAACATAAACAATTTTCTTACAATAAGTCTACTTATCTTTCTATTATTTATTTCAGTGAGATGGATCTTGAACAGACAGTAAAAGATCTCCAGGCGCAGAATGCTCAGTTTCAACAAATGTTATTGACTTTGGCAAAAGGACAAGAGGATTTGAAAACTTTGTTGATCAAAGAAAAGAAGAAGAAAGCAAAGAAATCAATCGGTGTTTTGAATCTGGGAAGAAGGTTCCCAGGGCCAGCCAGCAAGACCCTAGACTTCGCAACATCGTCAGGTGAAAAGGATAATCAAGAAGGGAAAAACAAGGAAGTGACTGACCATCCAGAATCTGAAGAGGAAGAAAAGGACAATTACTCTGAAGAGCAATATCCTCCAGCGGATGAGAAGTACAAACATCTGGAAGAGCTCTAAGTGCAATGGAGATTCAGAAAGTGCCCGGGCTAGACTTTGAAGAGCTGGATTTGGTGTCTGGGATTGTTATTCCACCAAAGTTCAAGGCACCCTTGTTTGCTAAGTACGACGGGGTTTCGTGTCCCAATATGCACCTCCGATCTTATGTGAGGAAGATACAACCTCACACTGCTGAAAGAGATTTGTGGGTCCACTTCTGTCAGGATAGTCTATCTGGGACTCAACTAGATTGGTTCTATCAACTGGAGAGGGCCAATATACATAAAGACCTGGCCACTGCTTTTTATAAGCAGTATCAGTATAACACAGACCTTGCTCCCACCCATACTCAACTCTAAAGTCTGGCTATGGGTTCGAGCGAGGGTTTCAAAGACTACGCTCAGAAGTGGAGGGACTTAGCAAGAAGAGTCCAGCCTCCCCTGTCTGATAGGGAGCTAGTAGACATGTTTCCGGGTACCCTGTCCGGTCCTTTATTTAATCATCTAATTGGAAGCTCCTCAGCCAGCTTCAGTGAATTAATCTTGACCGGGGAGAGAGTGGAAGATGGGATTAAGAGTGGGAAGATCCAAAAGGACGCATCTTCCAGTGCCGTGAGAAAACCATTCACTGGGAAGAAAGAGGCTGGTGCTGTGTACCATTAAAGGAATCATGACAGAACTGAACGCCGTCCAACAATAGGGGCCTTCATGATCCCTAAGCTTGCACCTACTCAACAAAGGAACAACCATCCTAGAACGGAAAGACCAGTAATACAACTTACCCTAATAAATATGACGTTATCTCAAGTCTTGCTACATTTGTTGAGATCTAATCTGGTAACCTTGCGAGAAGCTCCAAAGAATCCCAACACTGCCTCTCCCCGTTACAACCCAAACAACCGTTGTGCTTACCATTCAGAAAGTCTAGGTCATGATACAAACGACTGCTGGGTTTTGAAAAACAAGATGCAAGACCTTCTCGAGGCAAAATAAATTGAATTTGATGATCCTGAGATCCCAAATGTTATCACTGCTCCTATGCCCAAGCACGACCGTGATATTAACGTTGTTGAAGATGATGTGTTTCTTAATGTTGTTGATGAGCTTGTTACTCTGCTCCTGACCGTCAAGAGGAACCTATTAAAGGCTGGTTTATTTCCGGGCTGTGGCGAAGGCTTCCACCACTGTTTATCCCTACCAACTGGTTATCACTTATTGAAGGCAGGTGTCCAGCACCTGATGGATGATAAAGAGATTTTGTTTGAAAAGACTCCCATTCCAACCATTTCTTACAAGGATGTTTCAATAGTAACCATTTCCGCCAATCCTTCCAGGGTCTCCACCAAAAGACCCGTACTATTTCCGCCAATCCTTCCAGGGTCTCCACCAAAAGACCCGTTAGGATTACATCTATTTCGAAGGTGACTCCACTGATAATTACTATGCCAGGGCCAATCCCTTACTCCTCAGATGAAACTATCCCCTGGATCTATGGGGGTGACGTCTACTATCACGGCGTCAAGCAAGATTGGCTGGCTGATGAAGACTCGGTTTTTGAGAAGGCTAACCCCGTCATCTACAACATTATAGGAACCAACAAAATAACCATAAGCGGAAGAGTATTCTCACCTGAGATTGATCCTCTGAAACTTGTTACCGGTCCTGTGATCATCCCTGATTTTGTTCCTACTACTACAATTCCTATGGTTATCCCTACTGACACCCCTATCGCCGAGTCGACCGAGACTTGGGGAAAAGGCATTTTGGTTGAACCTGTCCGGATGAAGGCACAATCAGTATCTATCCCAGAGGCCTCCAAGAAGGAGATGGAAGAAATTCTGAAAATTATAAAGAGAAGCGACTACAATGTAGTCAAGCAACTAGGACAGACCCATTCAAAGATTTCTATGCTAACTTTACTGTTGTGCTCCGAGGCTAATGCGAAGGCCTTGGTGAAATTTCTTAAAACTGCCCATGTGCCACAAGAAACCTCTGCTGACCAATTCAAAGACTGTGTGGCCAGTTTGACCGCTGATAACGGTTTTGGCTTTTCTGATGCTGACCTGACACCTAGAGGGAGGAAACACAACGAGGCATTGTATGTCTCTGTCGAATGCAGGGGCACTACTTTGGCCCATATCCTGCTAGATACTGGCTCATCTTTGAATGTGCTACCTAAGAAG
The DNA here is from genome assembly GCA_948472305.1 of Vicia faba. Taxonomy (NCBI): domain Eukaryota; kingdom Viridiplantae; phylum Streptophyta; class Magnoliopsida; order Fabales; family Fabaceae; genus Vicia; species Vicia faba. Next base: position 330,587,825 of record OX451736.1, read on the forward strand.
GCTCTGGATAGACTAGACTGTGAAGGTTTGACCTTAAAACCCATAAACATAGTGGTAAGGGCCTTCGACGATTCGAAGAGAAAGGTGCACAGAGAGGTGGACATCCCCATTAAAGTTGGAACTCAGACCTTTGATTCAACTTTATATGTAATGGACATTCACCCTTCCTATTCCTGTTTATTGGGCCGACCTTTGATTCATAACGCTGGCGCCGTCACCTCTACATTACATAAGAGGTTGAATTACCCAATTAAGGGAAAAATCATCACTGTCCATGGAGAGGAGGAATATATGGTCAGTCACCTGAACTCCTTCAGATACGTGGAAATGGATGGTGAATTCATCGAAACTCCATGTCAGCATTTCGAGGAAGTTCCACAAACAGTGGCAGCAACCAAGACTGTTTCCCAAATCCCGAAGATTACCAGACCTCCACTAAAGATGGCTTCTCTGAAAGATGCCAAGGCGGTAGTCGAAGAAGGAGCCCCGAAAGCTGTTCGTCGTTCTCATCCCAGGGGACTACCATTGCGGATCAACAACCATGGAGTCAATGTAGTGGAGGATAGTGATGATGGCTGTGACCTGGAAGAATGAATTTTCCCAACTATTAGCGGAGGACTCAACAACTGGGAAGCCAAAGATTTTGTCCCAATTACTTTTATCCAACAGTAATTGTCTTTAAATTTTTGTCGGACTTGTAATAATTAAACATTTGAGACTTTTAAAACCTTGTGTCTTACCCGAGGCACAACAGTCCATTTGTAAGGGTTGTTACTTCATTTTCATATGTCATCAATGAATCATGGACGTTTTTGCATGCAAACTTTACGCTCTTTGTTTTTCTTTTTCTACATGTTTATTTTTTCAATGATAGCTATGCTCTTACACACACTCACACATCAAAATGCAGATCCACATCCACACAGGATCCTATGGGTAATGATTCTGCTATGGCCTATTGTGACTTTGAAAATCTGATCTACCAAGCCAAAGATGAAGGTGAGGAAGATTTTGATGTGCCAGGGGAACTAGCCAGGTTACTACAACAGGAAGAAAGAACCATACAGCCCCACGAAGAATAGGTTGACACAGTTAACTTAGGTACCAAAGAGGACAAGAAAGAAGTCAAGGTAGGAACCAATATGGAACCCAATGTCAAGAAGCGTTTAACTCCGTTACTACATGACTATGTTGAGGTCTTTTCTTGGTCATACAAAGACATGTCAGGACTTGATGCTGATATCGTGGTCCATCGTCTACCAACAAAAGAAGACCGCCCTCCGGTAAAATAGAAAGTCCGTCGCATGCGGCCAGACATGTCAGAGAAGATCAAGACTGAAGTCATGAAACAATTCAACGCCAGATTATTAGCCATCACCTCCTATCCACAATGGTTTTCCAATGTTGTTCCAGTGCCTAAAAAGGACGGTAAAGTACACATGTGTGTGGATTACAAAGATTTGAATAGGCCAAGCCCTAAGAATGATTTCCCACTTCCCCATATCGATATTCTGGTTGACAATACCACACAACATAAAGTGTTCTCATTTATGGATGGTTTAGCAGGCTACAATCAAATCAAAATGGCACCTGAGGACATGGAGAAAACGACCTTCGTCACACAGTGGGGCACGTTCTGTTACAAAGTTATGCCATTCGGATTGAAAAATGCTGGGGAAACTCATCAGCGTGCCATGGTAGCTCTGTTTCACGATATGATCTATCATAAAATAGAGGTCTACGTGGATGACATGATAGCCAGATCTCAAACTGAAGAGGAACATCTTAACCATTTGCAAAAACTATTTGAAAGGCTAAAGAAAAACAAGCTAAGGTTGAACCCGAATAAATGCACATTTGGGGTGAGGTCCGGTAAACTCCTAGGCTTCATCGTCAGCGGTAAAGGTATCAAAGTGGACCCTACCAAGGTGAAAGAAATACAAGAAATTCCTGCTCCCGCACCGAGAAGGAAGTCAGAGGATTCTTAGGACGACTAAACTACATTGCCAGGTTCATTTCTCACCTAACCGCTACTTGTGAACCAATCTTCAAATTACTCAAAAAAGATCAAGTAGTCAAATGGAGTGATGAATGCCAAGCTGCCTTCGACAAGATCAAAGAGTACCTTCAGGAGCCTCCTATTTTGATGCCGCCAATCGAGGGAAGACCTTTGATCATGTATCTAACTGTCTTGGAAAATTCAATGGGGTGTGTGCTGGGGCAGCATGATGAGTCTGGCCGAAAAGAGCATGCTATATACTACCTGAGCAAAAAGTTTACCGAATGTGAGACCAGATATTCACTGCTCGAGAAAACTTGCTACGCTCTGGCATGGGATGCTCACCTGCTAATAGAGTATATGTTGACCCATACTACCTTATTGATATCCAAGATGGATCTAATTAATACATATTCGAGAAGCCTGCCCTCTCTGGGAGAATAACAAGGTTGCAAATGATCCTGATTGAATACGACATTCAGTACACTACCCAAAAAGAAATAAAGGGCAGTGTGCTAGCCGATCACCTTGCTCATCAGGCTGTGGATGATTACGATTCCATGAAATTCGAGTTCCCAGATGAAGACATCATGTTGGTAAATAATTGTGAAGAATTCAGACCATATGACGGACCTGAACAAGGATCCCGATGGACCTTGGTTTTTGATGGAGCCTCCAACACACTGCAATGGCATAGGTGCTGTAATCATATCCCCTGAAGGATGTCATACTCCCTTCACTACAAGACTTTGTTTCAATTGTAACAATAACATGGAAGAATACGAAGCGTGTATTTTTGGTTCCAAAGCTACCATAGATTTGGGAATTAAGTCTTTAAGTGTATTTGGAGATTCAGCCTTAGTCATCAGTCAGATCAAAGGAGAATGAGTCACGAAGCACTCTAATATCATCCCCTACAAAGAACATGTGTTGGCATTAATCCCGCATTTTGAGGAAATTACCTTTGAGCATTTTCCACGAGAGGAAAATCAACTAGCGGACGCGCTAGCCACTATGTCATCCATGTTTAAACTCAAGTGGGAGTAACGAGGCTCCCTAGATCACCATTGAGAGGATGGACGAACCAGCTTACTGTCACGAGATCGATACTGAAGAAGTAGTGGATAAGCCTTGGTTCCATGAAGTTAAGAGGTACCTCGAGGCCCAAGAGTATCTGGAGGGAGCTTCAGTCAATGATAATAAGTTCTTGAGAAGATTCCCTGCTAAGTTCTTCCTCAGTAATGGCATTCTTTACAGGCACAACCACGACTCTACTTTGCTTCGTTGCATAGACAAGGTTGAGGCAGAAAAGATCATGGCTGATCTAATGAAGGCACTTTTGGCACCCATTCTAGTGGGCACACGATGGCTAAAAATATCCTACAGGCAAGGTATTACTGGTCTACCATGGAAGCAGATTGCCATCAGCATTCACGAACCTGTCACAAGTGTTAGATCTATGCTGACAAAGTACATGTGCCTCCAGTTCCTCTAAACGTCCTGACTGCTCCCTGGTCATTCGCGATGTGGGGCATCAATATGATTGGAGAAGTCAAACCTACAACTTCTAATGTACACCGCTTCATCTTGGTGGCCATTGACTATTTCACGAAGTGGATTGAGGCAACTTCTTTCGCTTCCGTTACCAAGAATATTGTGGCCCGATTCATTAAACAGAATCTCATCTGTCGGTATGGTATCCCAGAAAGAATCATCACAGGCAATGGTACAAATCTCAACAACACTATGATCACCACACTATGCGCACAATTCAAGATCCAGCACCATAATTCTTCTCCTTACCGGCCAAAGATGAATGGTGCTGTCAAAGATGCAAATAAGAACATCAAGAAGATCATACAAAAAATGACAACGACCTACAAGGACTGGCATGAGATGTTACCATTTGCTCTCCATGGTTACCGTACCACGGCACGCACGACAACAGGGACAACTCCTTTCTCCTTGGTATATGGTATGGAAGCCGTCCTACCAATTGAAGTCCAAATACCTTCTCTGAGAATTCTAAAGGATGCAGGGCTGAATGAAGATGAATGGATTCAAACTCGGCTTAACCAATTAAACTTGATTGATGAGAAGAGGCTTACGGCTGTCTGTCATGGTTAGATGTACCAAAAACGTATGATCAAAGCTTTTAACAAGAAGGTCAGACGTCAGGTATATTAGGTTGGTGATTTGGTAATCAAGCGTATCATATTGCCACAAGGTGATCCCAGGGGCAAATGGACTCCTACATATGAAGGACCATTTGTGATCAAAAGCATATTCTCTGGTGGAGCAATGATCTTAACCACTATGGATGGCGACGACCTTCCACACCCTGTAAACGCAGACATAGTCAAAAGATACTACGCATGAATAAAGACCCGCTAGGTCGAATGGCCTAGGAAAAAATTAGGGCATCCCTACGAACCACAAAGGTTCGGGAAAAAATTAGGGATAAAATAAAAAAAATATGTACACCCGGCAAGCTGAAAACCCGAAAGGGCGGCTTGGGCAAAAAATGGTATCCCGGTGGACTGAAAACCCGAAAGGGCGGTCCAGGAAAAAGTTAGGGAATTAAAGCGTATGACTATGTCCTGTTGGATCACCTTACAACCAACCTTCAGTACCAATCGTCAAACCAAACAGGTCTAATCAATCCAATCAACTTCGGACAAGGCAGCAAGTGGATGAGACGCTCAGAGACACGAAGGCTATAGCAGAATGGGAACCCCATGGGATTATTTCACATAGTTATCTTTTCTTTGTATCAATTTTCATTTTCTACGACGACACTCTCTTACTATAATGTTCGTCTCGTTGTACAAAACATACTTATTCAAGTTAATACAAAGATATTCTTTTGAAAGTGCAAAACTATCTGTTTTTCTTTTATTTCTGTGTTTTGTTTGCAAAAACGTCCAATGATTATTTTTGAACATATGCATGTGAACATGATTACTGTTTACAAATGAGCAAAAAAAGGGGAATATAAAATAGAAAAACAATCACTAATGGCTTTAAGAAATTGGATAATATCTATAGACCATTCCACAAAATCTCACTACAGGATCGCTAACATATCTCCAGTATGCAGCCTAATGGTATCAAGTGCTCTCACATCCCCAACGGAACAAAACTTCCAGTTACCACTCCAAATATTCTTCAATGAAAGTCGCCCAGTTTCTCAGGATTCCCCAGCAGGTTTTCACGAGGTCCACAAGAAATGCACAACGTTTCCCTTACACAACAGAGTTTATTTCTCTAATACTTCAACTTCAAAATATGAAGACTTACACTCCTCATTCCTAGCGGTACTCAGGGATTTATTTTCGCCAACTCCAGCAACACTGCGGCATAACAATCGACGTGTCCATACTTTACATCCATACATCATAGCATTGACAACACAAATGCATACAACGCGATCTCATTTATTTTTGAGAAAACAACATTATACCATGCATTTCATACATCATGACATTACATGCAACTAACCTTTCATCTTTTCAGGAAAGATCGATCAACAAAAAATTATTGTTAAATTTTCAACAAGTCAATTACAGATCAATTCCCAAGAAAGGATTGGTCAACCATCTACATAACAGATAAGTTTAAATCTCTCAATGATTTATTCTGATTCTTTCCCGCAGACGCTTTCTCTGGTTCAGATAAATCTTTAAACGATTTATTCTGATTCTTCTCTAAATCCCTACCAGTTCAGTTTAGATCTCTCAACGATTTATTATGAGTCTTTCCCGTAGACGTTTCCTCTGGTTCAGATAAATCTCTCAATGATTTGTTCTGATTCTTCTCCAGATCCCTGCCGGTTCAGTTTAAATCTCTCAATGGTTTATTCTAATTCTTTCCCGCAGACGTTTCTCTGGTTCAGATAAATCTCTCAATGATTTGTTCTGATTCTTCTCCAGATCCCTGCCGATTCAGTTTAAATCTCTCAATGGTTTATTCTGATTCCTTCTCGCAGACGTTTTCTCTAGTTCAGATAAATCTCTTAATGATTTATTCTGATTCTTCTCCAGATCCCTGCCGGTTCAGCTTAGATCTCTCAATGGTTTATTCTGATTCTTTCCCGCAGACACTTTCTCTGGTTCAGATAAATCTCTTACCGATTTATTTTGATACTTCTCCAGATCCCTACCGTTTCAGTTTAGATCTCCGAACAATTTATTTTGATTCTTTCTTAGTAGGCACTTTCTCTGTTTCAGATGAATCGCTCAAAGATCTACCCTGATTCTCTCTAGTTAAAGAATATTCAAAACCTCTTTTGGTTCAGTCTAAACCTCTCAATGGTTTATCCCGATGCTTTCCAAAGTAACACTTCTGGTTCAAATAAATCGCTCCAAGATTTATTCTAATTCTTCCCAGTCGAATAACATATAAGACTTCTGCTAGTTTCAGATAAATTGCTCCAAAGATTTATTCTGATTCATTTTCAGTGAAATCAAGTCCAGACTTAATCCATTTTCTGTCAACAGTCACCCTTGGATGGCATCTACAAGCCCATCTCTATAAAATCTCCATCATTCCTCCAAATGGCATCTATAAGCCCATTCACAATCCATCTTCGAGTGCAAATTTATGAGCACTCTAGTATTCAATCATCTTCCACCTTCAAGTCACGAATGGCGGATTCGCCAATCTAACTCTTCAGGTTTAAGAAGATTGAACAAGGGCAACTGTTGTACCCTAAAATTTTCCCTCTCATTTATCAAGTATTTTCTCACAAGATCTCCTTTGGTTCAAGACTGCACTAGGATTGATTAGCTCAAGACACCTCCTTAAGCTCTGATGATTGAAAATTAGGGTTTGAGATTGCACAAGGATAATTGAACTTTTAGTGCCTCATATGACTTTCATGGATCATTATGGATCCTCAGGATTGCTCATATCAAGTTTCAAGTCTTGGATCACATTTTTGCTCAGTTAATTGATTAATTGACCTAAAAATCAGATGTATTGGGGAAAAAGTCAACTATGGTCAATTTACAGTCAAACTTCATAATTTTTGATCCATATCAACATTGTGAACTCCTATATGTCATTTGATCAAGTTTGGACCATAATTCCTCAAGAAATTTGATCAGATCATCAAAAGGGCAAAATAGTCAAAATTAGGGTTTTAACTAGGAAAGGGTAATTTCTGATTTTTGACCTAGCAGATGGTTAATTGGTTTGAGACATGATCTCAAGGATTCAATTGCATCATTTTGACCTAATGGCATGACTCAAAACATTGCTCAAGGTCATTTGATTGATAGTTGATTTTTAGTCAACTGATCAAAAGTCAACTGTACACTGAAAAGTCAAACTTTGACTTTTTGGTCAAAATCAAGTGTCAAAGATCACAATTCATCAAAAAATGTCAAAATGTGAAACTTGTTCATCAAGAAATCAAAAAGTCAATATTTCATTTTGAAAAGTCAAAGTTTCCAAACTTAGAAATTTTTCTAAGTGTTGAAAACTTCATATTTTTTCACAACTTTGAGCCAATTTTTCACCATGATGCAAGATGATTCAAAGGAAACTTTCAACATGAAAGTTGTAGTCTTAATGAGATATAAAACATTTCTTTACACAACTTCTCCTAGAAATGGATGGATTTCAAGTTATGATTTTGTGAATACATGTTCATGAAACTTGGAAACTTAGTGAAATTTTGCCCTAGTTTAGGCAGGATTTTGACCTAACTTCATGGCAATTTTTCACATAGTTCCAAGGGGAATTTTCAAAAATGATTCAAAGAGAGGTTGTAGAGAACATTAAAAGCTTTCTAAAATGTCCAAGAACTACTTGAGATCATGTTTGAGCAAGGTGAATCGAAGGCATGAAGTTTGCATTTCATTCTTGAATTATAGGTCATTTTCATGATGGACAAGAATTCAAATCCATGCTAGGCTGCACAATCTTTGCTTTTTAGGCCTCAAACTTGATTGAAACTCCATAATTAATGTTTGGCACAACTGTTAGAGGCTTCAACTTAAGCATTCAATGTATTGCCCATGCTTAATACCATTTTAGGAAGAAAGTGCACATTGCCATTTTGGAAAAGTAGATTTTGTGCACAAAATCAGTTTTTGAGCTTTGCAATTGTTTTCTTCTGATCACACACAACCTATAACCTAAAAGAAACTTGTCTAAAGCCTCTTGGAACTCAGGCCATCCTTGTAATATGCCTTGAAACCATATTCCCACTTTTCTTCAAAATCAAGTAACATAGCCATAAGTCTATAGCTTGCACTTCTGACCCTCTCAAGTGCTAGAAACTTTTCCTTACTTATGCACAAGTTGTTTGCATCAAAAGATACGAATACACAAGATCCAAAACACACAAAAACTCAGAACTGCATCACAAACCACCATTGTTGCATATTTTGACCAAGAACTTCAAACTTCCATTTCACTCGTGCGTTTCTTGGCCTTTTGCTTCCAAAAGATTCCAAACATCATACATAAGCCATCCCTGTCCCTGTTACATGACTGTAACACCATCTTCATCCATTCCCAAGTTCAAAAACAGAGTATCACATTTGGACTTCTCCAGACCATTCCAGCCACCTTCAGCTCAAGCCAGCCATTGCATTAGCTTCCTAGAGGTCCAAGGAAGCTAACCTGATCATCACCATCACTTGAAACAAGCTCAAACTCATTTCACGATTTTCAGTTTTGGGGTATTTTTCTTGAACTTATATCTCATTATTTAGGCATTGTTAGGCTTGCATTTGTGAAGATAGAATCTAGATATCATTGTCCTGAAACTATACATGTCCATAAATTTCATTTATGTTGCTTAAGCATGGAGAATTTTGAGTTTGAATTTGCGGGAACATTTAGGTCAGAATTTGGTACTTTCATAAATTCATGCTTACCTTTGAATGTTAGCTTAAATTAGTTACATGGTTGGATCCGTGGTGAAAAAATACACAAGTTTCATGTTTACATTTCTAAAAATGGTTGAGGAATAAGCAAGTTTGAAATCCTTTGGCTGGAGGTTGAAGATGAAGTACAGTCAGGGAAAGTTTTATGTTATGTATTTATTTGTGTGCCAATGTTAACGAATGTATCACTACCCCAGTGGTTAAAGCGCGCGCCTGTCACCCCTTGGACCTGGGTTCGAGCCCCATCGTCCGTTTTGCTTCTTTTTTTTCTTCATATTTTTCTGTTTCATTTTTTTGTTTGAACATGTTTGGGGCCTCCAACATGGGCCTGATTACTTTTTTTCTTCTTTTACTAACCACTGACTATGTTCAGCACCCCCTGGCCCAATTTTCATTATTATTTTATTTTTCTTATTTTATTTTATTTATTTATTATTATTATTATTATTATTATTAATATTATCATTTATTAATAAAAAATCCTAAAAATATTTATTTTATTATTTTTACACTCATTTATATTTTATTTTTCATTATTAAAAAACTAAAAAAGAACAAAAACAATTTTCTTAATAAATTAATTTCTTTTTCTTGATTAAAAATTAGATAATTAGGTTTAATTATTATATTATATTATATTATTTTCTTGTAAATTAAAATTAATTTAGAACTTAGGTTTATTTTAATTAAATTTCCTATTATTTCTATTATTTAAAACCTTTTCATAAAAAACCCTAGAAAATCATTTTTAACTTATTTTTCTTTGTTAATCAATTTAGGTTTTAATTTTAGTTAATTTCCATTAATTATTTTCTTAATTAGGTTAAGATCAAAACCTTCCATAAAACCAAATAAAAATCATTTCTTTTTCCATTTTGCATTCTTGCATTTTTTATCTTCGTTTTTGTACAATATTCAATGTTGTTGTAATAATTATTTAGATTTAATTTTCTTGCAATTTCCCCATTTGTAAATTTGTACACCTCTCCCCTATTGATGTAATAGCTTAGTTTTTTTATTTTCCGCAATTCAATGCTTTATATATAAATGCTAGTAAATTAGGATTTGTATGGAAAGATAAAATAAATGTTTAGAAAACCTTAATTCAAAGACAAAACAATGCATGTAAACCAATAGACTTGCACACTTACACCCTTAGGGTAAATCCACTTTGTTGCCTTGTGAAAATGGCCATATTATGCATTTCTGGTATCCTAGCAAAAGCAATCAAAAAATACAAGATCATAGTCCCTCGATGACGCTATCAAAGTTTCCTTTCAAAAATGATCTTAGTCCCTAAAGAAAATGCTAAGATATCTTACAACATTGCTAATCATGGCTATACGATGACCCATGCCCGTCCCTTTTTACACCCAAAGATAGGGTTTCTTACCAAATCAATGGTAAGATAACAATGTCAAAGGATAGAGGAAATAAACATGAAAGACTTTTGAGTAGGTAGAATGTTCCTAGTTTCTTGCTCATTTTTCAAACCAAAACATCCTTGCTATTTTCAAAACAAACACCAACACTTTCAAAAACATCTTTCAAACTTGAAAACATTTTCAAAAGATCAACACTTTGTATACATTTTTACGAACGAGAATCATTACAAAGTTTGCCTAAACGATGGGGCCTTTTCAAAATACTTTCAAAAATCACACTAAGCACATTTTCAAACAAAAGCAAGTGATCTAGCAAACAACTAAGAGCCCGTAGATAACTACGAATGAAAAGGGTGCTAATACATTCCCTTTTCATAATCTACCCCCCGAACTCAAGAAAACATCTCAAAGGTCTTTCCTGTTCTTTTCAACCTTTCCTTTTGGATAAAAGAAAAGTCGGTGGCGACTCTTGCTATCCGCAACATTTGCGATCAAACTCAAAACAACCAAGTCAGTTTTCCGACCGCGTTACAGGTGCCAACCTAGAGCTTAGTGTCAAGAAGAGCTTAACTCAGTTACTACATGAATATGTTAAGGTCTTTTCCTGGTCATACAAAGACATGCCAGGAATCGACACTAATATCGTGGTCCATCGTCTGCCGATAAAAGAAGGTTTCCCTTCGGTAAAACAGAAGGCCCGTCGTATGCGGCCAGAAATGTCAGAGAAAATCAAGACTGGAGTCATGAAGCAGTTCAATGCTGGATTCTTAGCTGTTACCTCCTATCCACAATGGGTCGCAAATGTTGTTCCAGTGCCTAAAAAGGACGGTAAGGTACGTATGTATGTGGATTACAGAGACTTGAATAGGGCAAGCCCCAAGGATGACTTCCCGCTTCCCCGCATCGATATTCTAGTTAACAACACCGCATAACATAAAGTATTTTACTTCATGGATTGTTTCTCCGGATACAACCAGATCAAGATGGCACCGAGGACATAGAGAAAATGACTTTCGTCACACAGTGGGACACGTTCTGTTACAAAGTTATGCCATTTGGGTTGAAGAACGTTGGGGCAACCTATCAGCGTGCCATGGTAGCTTTGTTTCACGACATGATCCATCACGAGATAGAGGTCTACGTGGATGACATGATATCTAGATCTCAGAATGAGGAGGAACACCTTGACCATCTACAGAAACTGTTTGAAAGACTGAAGAAATACAAACTAAGGCTGAATCCAAATAAATGCACTTTTTGAGTGAGGTGGGACAAGCTCTTAGGTTTCGTTGTTAGCGGAAAAGGTATCAATGTGGACCCTGTAAAGGTAAAATCAATACAAGAAATTCCTGCTCCTCGTACTGAGAAAGAAGTCAGGGGATTCTTAGGACGACTAAACTACATCGCCAGGTTCATTTCCCATCTAACTGATACTTGTCAACCAATCTTTAAATTACTGAAGAAAGATCAAGTGGTGGAATGGAACGACGACTTCCAGGCTGCCTTTGATAGGATCAAATAGTACCTTCAAGAGCCTCCCATTTTGATGCTGCCAGTAGAGGGAAGACCTCTGATCATGTATCTAACTGTCTTAGAAAATTCAATGGGTTGTGTGCGTGGGCAGCATGACGATTCTGGCCGAAAAGAGAATGCAATATACTACCTGAGTAAAAAGTTTGCCGACTGCGAAACCAGATATTCACTACTTGAGAAAACTTGTTACGCTCTGGCATGGGCTGCTCACCAGCTAAGACAATATATGTTGACTCACACTACCTTATTGATATCCAATATGGATCCAATAAAGTACATATTCGAAAAACCTGCCCTCTCAGGGAGAATAGCAAGATGGTAGATGGTCCTAACTAAATACGACATTCAATACACTACCCAGAAAGCAATAAAGGGAAGTGTGCTAGCCGATCACCTTGCTCATCAGGCTGTGAATGAATATCAATCCATAAATTTCGAATTCCCAAACAAAGACATCATGGTGTTAAACAATTGTGAAGAACTCAGACCATATGACGGACTTGAACAAGGATCCCAATGGACCATGGTTTTTGACTTAGCTTCCAATGCGCCCGGCAACGGCGTCAGCACTGTAATCATATCCCCTGAAGGCTTCCATACTCCCTTCAACGCTAGGCTATGCTTCAACTGTACGAATAATATGGCGGAATATGAAGCGTGTATTATGGGTCTCAAAGCTGCCGTAGATTTGGGAATCAAGTCCTTAAGTGTATTTGGAGATTCAACCTTAGTCATTGGTTAGATCAAAGGAGAATGAGACACGAAGCATCCTAACCTCATCTCCTACAAAGAACATGTGTTGAAATTAACCCCACATTTTGAGGAAATTACCTTTGAGCATTTTCCACGAGAGGAAAATAAACTAGCGGACGCGCTAGCAACTATGTCATCCATGCTCAAAGTCAGGTTGGATAATGAGGCTCCCCAGATCACCATTGAGCAGATGGACGAACCAGCTTACTGTCACGAGATTGATATTGAAGAAGTAGTGGACAAGCCCTGGTTCCATGAAATTAAGAGATATCTCGAGGCCCAAGAGTATCCAGAGGGAGCTTCAGTCAATGACAAGAAATTCCTGAGAAGATTCTCTGCTAAGTTCTTCCTCAGTAACAGAGTTCTCTATAAGCGCAACCACGACTCTACTCTTCTTCAGTGTGTAGATAAGAGTGAGGCAGATAAGATCATAGCTGATCTACATGAAGGTATCTTTGGCACCCATTCTAGTGGACACGTGATGGCTAAAAAGATCCTACGGGCAAGATATTACTGGTCCACCATGGAAGCAGATTGTCATAAGCATTCACGAACCTGTCACAAGTGTCAGATCTATGCTGACAAGGTACAGGTGCCTCCAGTTCCTTTAAACATCCTGACTGCTCCTTGGCCATTCGCAATGCGGGGCATTGACATGATTGGGGAGATCAAACCTATAGCTTCTAATGGACACCGCTTTATCTTGGTCGCCATTGATTACTTCACGAAGTGGGTCGAGGAAACTTCATTCACTTATGTTACCAAGAACATTGTGGCCCAATTCATCAAACAAAATCTTATTTATCGATATGGTACTCTGGAGAGAATCATTACAGATAATGGTACCAATCTAAAAAATACTATGATCCTCGCACTATGCGCGTAATTCAATATCCCGCATCATAACTCTTCTTCTTACCTGCCGAAGATGAATGGAACTGTAGAAGCCGCTAATAAAAACATCAAAAAGATCATACAAAAGATGACAGTGGCCTACAAGGATTGGCATGAGATGTTACCATTTTCTCTCCACGACTACTGTACCACGACGCGCACGTCAATCTGAGCAACTCCTTTCTCTTTGGTATACGACATGGAAACTGTCCTACTAATTGAAGTCCAAATACCTTCTCTGAGAATCATAAAGGATGCAGGGTTGAATGAAGACGAATGGATCCAAACTCGATTTGACCAGTTGAACTTGATTAATAAGAAGAGGCTTACGGCTGTCTGCCATGGCCAGATGTACCAAAACGCATGATTAAAGCTTTCAACAAGAAGGTCAGACGTCAGGTATATTAAGTTGGTGACCTGGTAATCAAACGTATCATAATGCCACAAGGTGATCCCAGGGGCAAATGGACTCCTACATAGGAAGGACCATTTGTGATCAAAAACCTATTTTCTGGAGGGGAAATGATCTTAACCACTATGGACGATGACGACCTTTTGCACCTTGTAAACACGGACATAGTTAAAAGATACAACGCATGAAAAAAGACCCGCTAGGTCGACTGGCCTAGGCAAAAATTAGGGATAAATACAAGAAACAATCTGTACACCCGGCAAGCTGAAAACCTAAAAAGGCGGCTTGGGAAAAAAGGGTATCCCGGTGGACTGAAAACCTGAAAGGGCGGTCCAGGCAAAAGTTAGGGATTTAAAGCGTATGACTATGTCCCGTTGGATCACCTTACAGCCAATCTTCAGTATCAATCGTTAAGCTAAAACGGTTCTAATCAATCCAATTAGCTTCAGACAAAGCAGCAAGTGGATGAGACGCTCAGAGACATGAAGGCTATAGTAGAATGGGAACCCCATGGGATTATTTTACATAACTGTCTTTTATTTGTATCAATTTTCATTTTTTATGATGACATTCTCTTACTAGGATGTTCATCTCTTTGTACAAAATACTTATTCAAGTTAGTACAAAGATATTCCTTTAAAAGTACAAAACTATCTGTTGTTCTTTTACTTTCCTATTTTGTTTGCAAAATACGTCCAATGTTTATTTTTGAACATATGCATTTGAACGTAATTATCGTTTACAAATAAACGCATAAAAAGGAAAACTAAACAGAAAGACAATTACTAATGGCTTTAAGAAACAAGACAATATCTATGGGTGTGATCGGTGGAAATAGAACTGACTGTTTGGAATGCTGGTTCGCGAAATGTCGCGGTAAGCAAGAGTCGCCACCGTCTTTTATTTTCTCCAACAAGGAAAGGACAAAAGCACAACAAAATTCCTTTTCGAGATGTTTCTCAGTTCGGGAGGTAGATTATAGAAAGGGAAGGTGTTAGCACCCTTTCTATCCGTGGTTATCCACGAGCTCTTAGGTACTTGCTCACTATGTTTTCAAAAGAGTTTGCTTTTTTTGTGTTTGTGGGTTTTGAAAAAGTTTGTTTGAAAACTTCGTTTTGACTCTTGTATCAGTCCTCAAGAGTGTATGAAGTATTGTTTGAAAACTTTTGTCAGAAAAGTGTAGGTGCGAAAAGTATTTTTGTTGTTTTGAAAGAGCAAATACCTTAGAACCTCTACCTACTCAAAAGAAATTAAGCTGTGTAAATGTCCTTTAGACAGTGCTATCCCACTATTGAGAAGTAGGTAGCACCGTTGTTGGAGTTATTCGGGTCAATTCGATTATAGGGACATGTGTGGTCACCAAAGCAATAGTAGGACGCCTTAGCGGTAACCCTAATGTCCTAGATCCTTTTTATCCGAGGCAACCGTTTCGAGGCAACTTGGATCTTTAGACAAGAGGGCGACCTCTAAAACACCCTATGCTCAATGACCACGTCGAGGCAACCAAGTGAGGCGTACCCTAGGAGTGACATGTGCGAGTGTGTCAGGATTCAATTAATGTTATCTTTGCACATATTATGGTGAGCTACGGGTTGATTTTAATTTTGAGAACAAGTCTTGTCATGCATAACAGTTAATAGTTATGCGGAAAGTAAATTGCGGAAAGTAAATCTACGCTATTACAAGGCGTCGGGTATTTACATCGCCAAAAACAAACCCTTTAATTTAAATTGCGGAAGGTAAAATAAAGCAATAAATAAATAAATTCCTAATTAAAGTTATTACATTTCGGAAGCAAGTACAATAATATGGAAAAATGGATTGCGTGCGGGAAATTAAATCGGATGCGAGTTTTTTGGGGTTTTGACCCTTTTTTGAAAGAAAGTGATTTTTTTGGTTATTTTTGAATTAAATGGAATTAAATTAAATGAACAATTAAATTAAATTAAATAATGAAAATATTTTTGGATTTTTGAGTTTTTAAAGAAATAAAATAAATTGAATTAATGCTAATAAAAACCTAATATTCTAAATTGATTTTAAATATTGCAAAAAATATTAAAAGTTAAATCTAATTAAAGCTAAATTGATTAAATTAATTTATTTACAAAAATAAAATTGATGAAGTTAATTTTAATAAATAAAATATTTTTTGTGTTTTTGATTTTATTAGGAAAAAATGTTAATTGGTTAGTGATTAATAAAAAGAATAACGATTAATAAATTAAAGGAAAATAATAAAAATAGAGAGAGAGTTTAGGAGTATACGAGCCTGATTGGAGGGGTGAAACAACTATTGGCGTCATGTGTAAACTGTTTTGTTTTGGCCATTTGTGTTTTGGCTTTTGGCTATTTATGTTCTGGCTTTTGGCCATTTGTGTTCTGGCCTCAACGTTCCTTAAGCTTCTCAGGATGTCTGTCTCGGCATGTATTAGTGTCATGTGTAAGCTGTTCTGTTTTGACCATTTGGCTTTTGGCCTTTGGCCATTTGTGTTTTGGCCTCAACGTTCCTTAATGAACCTGCATGGGATCCTGTCTAAATTTGCAGTGTTGAATCTCATGAACACATTAAATAAATTACTATATATCATAAAATACAAATAAAGCCAATATATGAAGAAATTTAATGTTTAGGTCAATATGGCATGTATGAATGATTATACCCTTTTGATCATGGAGATCAAATCAACCTTACCCTTACTGAAGAAGTAGTGAGATGTTGGTTTGTAACTGCGATGGCTTGTTTGTAGTGAGAGAGGGATTTGTAATAAGGATTTCAAGGGTTTAGGGTTCTTGAAAGAATTTGATATTCTGACAGTGTTGTGGCAAGGTTTTTTTCTCTCCTGGTTTGTGTGAAAAGAATGTGATTATATAATGGAAATTAGGGTAAAGAAAATGGGCTTTGAATGTGCAATTGGGCCTCCAATATTCACTTGAGTTCGTCACTTTCCAGGCTAAATCGCAGGGACTTAAGTGCAATTTTTGAAGTTGAAATATGAAAACAAAATGTAGCCGACATCAAGAAGTAACTCCTGTCCAAAAATCGGCTCAATCGGATAAACGGTGAATTAGTTATGAATTTTTGAAGTTTCAGCTCAAACAAACTTATTTTGGGCTCCAGTGTCGACTCTGACACGTTCTTCAATAAAAAACTGGTATTTATCGGAGCATAATCCGGTCTCTACTTTTGAAGAAAAGTTGTAGATATTTGAGTCAGTGACCTTGTGTAAAAATATGAGCCCAATCCGATAAAAATTGACCGAGTTATGAATTTTCGAAGTTTCGGCCCAGATGAAATAATATCCAGCATTCAGGATTTTCAGCGTGTCACGCACTCTGAGCAAAAAACGAAGGCCTTTTGAATACTGTTTGAACTCAATACCTTTTTTGAAAATGTAGCCAACTCAATTTGTGAAATTTTGGCACCGGAACCAGCTCGATACGATGAAAATCGACCAAGTTATGATTTTCTGAACATGACACAAATAAACTTCTGTCACAAATTTTCTGTACGAAAATACTTGATAAATCCACATTTTTGAAGACCTTCTGATCGAAATTGGATTCCAGCTGTGAGAGATGAAAACGTAGATAATGTTAATATGGAATTTTGGCCACCGGAACGGGTTCAAAACGAGTCACGATCTTCAAGTTATGAATTTTTTAGCGCGTAAAAACTTCACTTTCAGCACACTTTTTCACCATATTTTTTCAAGAAAACTCACACATTCGGATACTTTCTTTAAAGAATTGACTCTTGAGCTGAGCCTGAATTTGAGAATACGTTATCAGAGATATCTTGGTGAAAGAACACCTGAATATGACGCGCCGGGTTGGATTTGTGAATTTTTTTTGAAATATTTTGAGAAATATGGGAGGGCAAATTTTGGGGTACAACAGTTGCCCCTGTTCAATCTTCTTAAACCTGAGGATGTAGATTGACTTGCGTGCCTTTCGTGATCCGAAGGTGGAAGATGATTGAACACTAAAGTGCCCAGAAATTTGCACTCGCATGATGTAGTATCAGCATTGTGATATCGGGAATGGGCTTACAGATGCCATTTGGAAAGATGATGGATAGAAGGATGGGCTTATAGATGCCATCTGGAGATGTGACAGAATCTTGTCGGGGATGGGCTTATAGATTCCATCTGGAGATTGTTTGTTGAATTGTAACTTGGTAGATTGAAAGAAGGAACCTGTGTAGGGTTGCCTGATGATGAGTCCGTGTAAAACTGCATCTGAAAGAGAAGGAACCGGTGTAGGGTTGCTTCATGATGGTCAAGTAGATAGTTGTCCTGTCTGGTTTCAGGTATTAATCTCTGACCTGAGAAAGAAAGATAGTTTTCCTGGCTTGCTACAGGTATTAATCTTCAATCTCTTCAATGTAGATAACTTTCCTGTCTGGTTTCAGGTATAGATCTACAATCAGTCGTCCACAAATATTTCCTAGCTAGTTACAGGTGTTGATCCGGGACTTAAGAAAGGTTTTTTTTGATAATGATGTGATGAAGGAATCTGAGACGATTGCTACTCCAAATAGATGATGAAGGAATCTGGGACGATTACTACCTCAACAGGATGATGAAGGAATCTTGGATGACTTCTACCTCAACGGGATGATGAAGGAATCTTGGACGATTACTACCTCAACGGGATGATGAAGGAATCTTGGACGATTACTACCTCAACAGGATGATGAAGGAATCTTGGACGATTACTACCTCAACGGGATGATGAAGGAATCTTGGATGATTACTACCTCAACGGGATGATGAAGGAATCTTGGACGATTACTACCTCAGCAGGATGATGAAGGAATCTGGGACGATTACTACCTCAGCAGGATCATGAAGGAATCTTGGACGATTACTACCTCAGCAGGATGATGAAGGAATCTGGGACGATTACTACCTCAGCAGGATGATGAAGGAATCTTGGACGATTACTACCTCAGCAGGATGATGAAGGAATCTAGGACGATTACTACCTCAGCAGGATGATGAAGGAATCTGGGACGATTACTACCTCAGCAGGATGATGAAGGAATCTAGGACGATTACTACCTCAGCAGGATGATGAAGGAATCTGGGACGATTACTACCTCAGCAGGATGATGAAGGAATCTTGACGATTACTACCTCAGCGGGATGATGAAGGAATCTTGGACGATTACTACCTCAGAAGGAATGGTGAAGGAATCTTGGACGACTGCTACTCCAAAAGGTAATGACTTTTATCTGTTGATCGATCTTTCCTGAAAAAGTAAAGAGTTAGTTGTATGCAATGTCATGATGTATGAGATGCACGATGTCATGATGTCGTGTCGTATGCATTTTATCATGCATGAAATGTGAAATGTCTTATGAATGTATTTTCGTATGGGAAAATAAATCCTTGACAAATGCCGGGGAGTTTGTTAAATCCTGGGCTGATGTTTGAAGAGTCTGGTTGAATTCTTCGTTTCCGCTAGGGATGATGCACGAAGATGGTTGCAGGAATAAACCTGTAGGAGAAGATGACTCCGTTGGGGAGTAGACCTGGTGAAGAGATTAATCTGCGGGGAATTACTCTGTGGGAAGATATGCTTCGCTGAGATTTTAACAATAACTCCGCTGGGGACTCTGTTGATAAGCTCTGTTGGGGATTTTGATGATGAACTCCGTTGGGGATAGAAAGAACTTCGCTGGGGATGATCTTTCAATTGCAACTTGCTGAGGATAACCCAGTTAGACTCTGGTGGGGGGTAAACTTCTGAATATTGCTGGGGAGATGCATTTGTACTCTGCAGGGGACAAGCTTCCAGAATCTACTGGGTAAGATGATTCAACTCTGGCGGGGAAACTTTTTCAGACTGCGCTGGGAAATGACTCCACTGGGGGTATCCTGTATTCCACCAGGGAACATTCTTATACTCTATCGAGGAATATTAAGACTGCCGGGGATGCTTGCTGAGGAATATCTGTATACTCTGCTAGGGAATATTAAGATCTTCTGGGGATATCCAACTTTTTCAGGACTGATGGTAGACCAACTCTGCTTGGGGGAGAGTATTGCTGACTTGCTGGAGATACTGTGCCTTTTTAGGGCTGATGGGAGACCAACTCTGCTTGGGGAGAGTATCGCTGATTTGCTCATAGTTGCAAGTCTCAGTGGGTGATAACTACCATTACTGTCTTAGTCTTGGGGAGTGAAGGTATCTTGGTCACACTCTTCAACTGAATCCACCTTGTACCTGGAGGACAGCGCAGCTTATACAGTTCGTACAATTCTTATTGCCCCAGCTTCTGTGGGAGAAGGTACCTATGGAGATGCTTGATCACTGCTGATTGACAAATCGTCTTCTGGTAGGCAAGTGACGAGATGCCAGAACATAGTCGTACGCTGTGATCCCTAACTTTTGCCTGGACCGCCCTTTCGGGTTTTCAGTCCACCGGGATACCCATTTTTGCCCAAGCCTCCTTTTCAGGTTTCCGACTTGCCGGGTGTACAGATTTTTTCATTTTCATCCCTTATTTTTGCCCGAACCCTTTTGGTTCGCCGGGAAGCCCTTATTTTTGCCTAGGCCAGTCGACCTAGCGGGTCTTTGATTATGCGTAGTATTTTTTCGACTATGTCCATGCTCTCAGGATGTAGAGAGTCGCCGCTGTCAGTAGTATTGTGTTGCTATACCACCAGAAGATGCTTGATCATGCAAGATTCGTTGCTGGAATTCATGTCCAATGCCCCAAGTGATTCAGACGGAGATTTGCCCCTGGCTGTTTGGCATTTTGAGAGATTCCTTGAATCTTGACTTAACTGCCCCAGATGATGGACAATGATCATGTCGTGCCCCTTGATTGGAAGTGTTTTTCCACTTGAGGTGATCCTTTGAGAAGGTTTTTGTTCACTAGATATTCGTCGTGCGAATTTCTCTACTGTTGAACAAATAGTCATATGCAAACAATATTATTTTAAGAATGCAAAGCTTATGTCTGTCTTGAAGTTTTTGAAAATGCAGTTTTCGATAAAACAAGCGAATTTTTGTAAAATGTGATGTTAACTCAAGATTTTACAGCAAGCCTTACAAGAGTCAGGATACCTTTGGTAACAGTATGCTTTCGAACTAACCCACGCTTCAGCTAGGACTTTTAAGGGTTATAACGTGGCCTGGTTCACGGTTTAAGAAACAAAGGATAAAGGCTCAAACTTTATTTGTACCCACCCGCTCTTCGTGACGTTCTTCGATCCTAAACTCAGCTAATCGTGCATTAGACCTTGTTTGAGTCTTTGCTCTGATATTCCGGTGATGGTTCAGATACTGATAAGTTTATTTTGAATAGGCAGTCATTTCTTTTGAGAGTCTGTAAGACCTCTTTTTGATTTTTTATTATCCCTGTTTTTTGCCTGAACTGCTTCTTTTGTGATTAAAGTCAGCGGGATGCCCCAGTTTTGGAAGTCTCCTTCATAGGTTTTGACTTATTGGGCTTTTATTTATGAGAGATAATGACTGCCTATCCTGACGATTATTCGGAACCATCACTGTCTTTTGTTTTGGAAGGACTCTTTTGATGCCATTTTGTGCACCTGGATCACTGAGTGATGCCCCTTCATTGTGCCCCTGGATTAACTGAGAGAACTACCCTGCCCCAGGTTATAATTAAGGGTTTTAATTTTTGTGAAAAGAAAAACTCCAACTTCTTTGGCTCAAAGGGGTTGACGAGGGATTATCTTCCTTATGACTCCACTGTTTATGATTTGAAACAATGCCTGTACCTCATCAGCGGGGTCTATTCCAAAAGCATATTGTAAAGATCGTGATATCGTTTTCGTCATCCTCCCTCAAAAGGCTTAGAATTTTCTAATCGAGAGTTGAACATCAAAAAATGAAAGCAGTTTTAAGCATAGTGAACACAATTACTTCAAAACAGACACGTGTAATGCATTAATGAAATAAGAGAGTTTGACATGATAATTGTTTGAATAAGCAAAGAAAAATACAATATCAGAATTCAAATGAACAAAAGTCTCTCAATCCTAGCCATGTTTTGGCAAGGGAGCAGTGATCACATTGGGAGTCTCGGGCGCTTCGAACTCGACCTCCTTTGCATCGATTAGGTCCTGAACCTTGTTCCTCAAAGTCCAACAATCATCTGTAGCATGCCCCGGGCTGTCAGAATGATAACCGCAGCGGGCGTTGGGGTTATACCTTGAAGGTGTAGTGTTCCGATTCTTAGGAGGGTCCCTTAGAGTTACCAAATTGGTCTTCAGCAACTGTGGCAATATTTGGGACAAGGTCATGCTGAGGGGAGTGAATTTCCTTCTAGGTCTCTCTTCCCTTTGTTGGTTGCGATGTTGAGGAGCACTGGCCGGTTTTGAAATAACTACCGCGTTGACATCTTGGCGGTGTTCGGACCTATTCTGTCTTCTTGAACCATAGACAACACTGAATTCTTTCTTGAATGGTTTTTTCTCAGTGTTCGAGGAGTCACCCTTCTGTATCTTCCCAGACTTGATACCAGCTTCTATTCTCTCACCAGTCAAGATGAGGTCTGTAAACCCAGCAGAAGAATTTCCAATCAGATGGTTGAAGAACGGACCAGACAGGGTCCCCAAGAACATATTAACAAGCTCCCGGTCAGTCAAAGGTGGCTGCACCCTTCCAGCCAGGTCTCTCCACTTTTGGGCATATTCCTTAAATCCTTCACCCGTCCCTAGTGACATACCCTGGAGTTGGGTACGCGTAGGAGCGAGGTCGGAATTATACTGATACTGCTTATAGAACGCAGTAGCCAAGTCCTCCCAGTTACGAATACTGGCTCCATCCAGCTGATAGAACCATTCGAGTTGAGTCCCTAAAAGACTATCCTGGAAGAAATGGATCCACAAATTCTTGTCAGTGGTGTAAGGTTGGATCTTCCTCACATACGATCAGAGGTGCAGCTTAGGACAGGAAGCTCCGTCGTACTTTGCAAAAGCAGGTGCCTTGATTTTATGTGGGATCACTACCCCAGAGGATAAGCCTAGGTCTCCAAAGTCCAACCCGGGCACTTGGTGAATCTCCATAGCACTTAAACGGTCCTCCAGCTGTTTGTACCTGTCCTCCGCAAGAGGGTACTGTTCATCATTATAATCCGTCTCGTTGTCGGAGACCACGGGACTAGGAACCCTTCTCTCTTGTGGGCTGTCTTTGCCTACAGATGAGGTAGTCAGCTCAGCCTCATTCTGTAGTCCATTCCCAAATTTGCGTCCAGTGTTGAACAAGACGGTCCTTTTCTTCTTCTTCTTCTTTTCCTTCAGAATCAGAGTCTTCAACTCCTATTGACCCTGGGCTAGGCTCATAACCAACTCTTGGAACTGGGCATTCTGGGCCTGGAGGTCCTTGATAGCTTGTTCAGTGGAAGGTTCAGTAGACATGATGATTGCTGAAATAAACAGCGAAGAAGATAAGTGACCTGTAAGAAGGAGTACCTGTTATGCATAGATGAAATGAAATGCGTATGATTTATGTATGCAATGTTTTCAAGGATCTCGCGGGGTAAACAAAGAAACTTGTTAGAGTTTGAATTCGGTAGCTTGATTGAAGGAACTTCATGTTGTTGAGAGTCCTTCTTCAAGAGTCAAGGCTCACCATATCGAGTGGGTCATAGCCCCTGACTCAAGTCATCATGTTTTGATCTCCAAACAACCTTGGCTAGAGGAAAATAAATCCCCTTTTCCCCTTGTTAGACAGTTGGTTCATCATGACCTGCATCACAAACCCTTGAGATCCTTGAAATGGGTTAGTCCTTATGCAGGATGTATGCAATGTGATGATATTATGATGTTATGATAAAGGCACACCATAAGTATTCACAAAAGGCATACATGGCAAAAGCACACAAGTACACAAAAGCAGCCCTTAGATTTCAGGCCAGCATGAAGTTTAAGTACCACCCTCTTTCAGTTTAGTTGGCTCAAACCTGTCCTAGAAATAGTAACCGGGTTCTAGAGGATCTCAATATCACTGACTACCCTCAATCGGTCATAACTCCAGCTTAGTAACCTTTTCTTGCAGCCGGAACCATCGCGAGAGTTTAGCCTCAATGAGTGTAGCATATTGCTACTGTTCTATGGCCAAGTTGGTCAATTTAAGGTGCTAAGGTCAGTTGGTGCTTAACGACTCCTCAGAAGACCCATATTATCCTCGTTCCAACACAAGGGATATCGGTACAGACCAAGGTGTCACACTAACGTAGCTACTGCTTCACCCGTGTCGGTCTACGCCGGACAGGTCCCTCACAGTTTATTACTACTTACCTAAAGGGTATTCCCCAGATCCGGGTTAGGATCTATGAAACTCCAATACAAGCCCACAATATTAAAGCAAACAAAGCATACAATTGAAAACATAGAATGATCTAATCCTAAGGTACACCTCACTTATAGATACTCTCCCCAGCAGAGTCGCCAGTTCTGTGATCAGTGGAAATAGAACTGACTGTTTTGGAATGCTGGTTCGTGAAATGTCGCGGTAAGCAAGAGTCGCCACCGTCTTTTATTTTCTCCAACAAGGAAAGGACAAAAGCACATCAAAATTCCTTTTTGAGATGTTTCTCGGTTCGGGAGGTAGATTATAGAAAGGGAAGGTGTTAGCACCCTTTCTATCTGTGGTTATCCACGGGCTCTTAGGTACTTGCTCACTATGTTTTCAAAAGAGTTTGCTTTTTTTTGTGTTTGTGGGTTTTGAAAAAGTTTGTTTGAAAACTTCATTTTGACTCTTGTATCAGTCCTCAAGAGTGTATGAAGTATTGTTTGAAAACTTTTGTCAGAAAAGTGTAGGTGCGAAAAGTATTTTTGTTGTTTTGAAAGAGAAAATACCTTAGAACCTCTACCTACTCAAAAGAAATTAAGCTGTGTAAATGTCCTTTAGACAATGCTATCCCACTATTGAGAAGTAGGTAGCACCGTCGTTGGAGTTATTCGGGTCAATTCGATTATAGGGACATGTGTGGTCACCAAAGCAATAGTAGGACGCCTTAGCGGTAACCCTAATGTCCTAGATGCTTTTTATTCGAGGCAACCGTTTCGAGGCAACTTGGATCTTTAGACAAGAGGGCGACCTCTAAAACACCCTATGCTCAATGACCACGTCGAGGCAACCAAGTGAGGCGTACCCTAGGAGTGGCATGTGCGAGTGTGTCAGGATTCAATTAATGTTATCTTTGCATATATTATGGTGAGCTACGGGTTGATTTTAATTTTGAGAACAAGTCTTGTCATGCATAACAGTTAATAGTTGTGCGGAAAGTAAATTGCGGAAAGTAAATCTACGCTATTACAAGGCGTCGGGTATTTACATCGCCAAAAATAAACCCTTTAATTTAAATTGCGGAAGGTAAAATAAAGCAATAAATAAATAAAGTCTTAATTAAAGTTATTACATTCCGGAAGCAAGTACAATAATATGGAAAAATGGATCGCGTGTGGGAAATTAAATCGGATGCGAGTTTTTTGGGGTTTTGACCTTTTTTTGAAAGAAAGTGATTTTTTTGGTTATTTTTGAATTAAATGGAATTAAATTAAATTAAATAATAAAAATATTTTTGGATTTTTGAGTTTTTAAAGAAATAAAATAAATTGAATTAATGCTAATAAAAACCTAATATTCTAAATTGATTTTAAATATTGCAAAAAATATTAAAAGTTAAATCTAATTAAAGCTAAATTGATTAAATTAATTTATTTACAAAAATAAAATTGATGAAGTTAATTTTAATAAATAAAATATTTTTTGTGTTTTTGATTTTATTAGGAAAAAATGTTAATTGGTTAGTGATTAATAAAAAGAATAACGATTAATAAATTAAAGGAAAATAATAAAAATAGAGAGAGAGTTTAGGAGTATACGAGCCTGATTGGAGGGGTGAAACAGCTATTGGCGTCATGTGTAAACTGTTTTGTTTTGGCCATTTGTGTTTTGGCTTTTGGCCATTTATGTTCTGGCTTTTGGCCATTTGTGTTCTGGCCTCAACGTTCCTTAAGCTTCTCAGGATGTCTGTCTCGGCATGTATTAGTGTCATGTGTAAGCTGTTCTGTTTTGACCATTTGGCTTTTGGCCTTTGGCCATTTGTGTTTTGGCCTCAACGTTCCTTAATGAACCTGCATGGGATCCTGTCTAAATTTGCAGTGTTGAATCTCATGAACACATTAAATAAATTACTATATATCATAAAATACAAATAAAGCCAATATATGAAGAAATTTAATGTTTAGGTCAATATGGCATGTATGAATGATTATACCCTTTTGATCATGGAGATCAAATCAACCTTACCCTTACTGAAGAAGTAGTGAGATGTTGGTTTGTAACTGCGATGACTTGTTTGTAGTGAGAGAGGGATTTGTAATAAGAATTTCAAGGTTTTAGGGTTCTTGAAAGAATTTGATATTCTGACAGTATTGTGGCAAGGTTTTTTTCTCTCCTGGTTTGTGTGAAATGAATGTGATTATATAATGGAAATTAGGGTAAAGAAAATGGGCTTTGAATGTGAAATTGGGCCTCCAATGTTCACTTGAGTTCATCACTTTCCAGGCTAAATCGCAGGGACTTAAGTGCAATTTTTGAAGTTGAAATGTGAAAACAAAATGTATCCAACATCGAGAACTAACTCCTGTCCGAAAATCAGCTCAATCGGATAAACGGTGAATTAGTTATTAATTTTTGAAGTTTCAACTCAAACAAACTTATTTTGGGCTCCAGTGTCTACTCTGACACGTTCTTCAATAAAAAACTATAATTGATCGGAGCATAATCCGGTCTCGACTTTTGGAGAAAAGTTGTAGATATTTGAGTCAGTGACCTTGTGTAAAAATATGAGCCCAATCCGATAAAAATTGACCGAGTTATGAATTTTCGAAGTTTCGGCCCAGATGAAATAATATTCAGCATTCAGGATTTTCAGCGTGTCACGCACTCTGAGCAAAAAACGAAGGCCTTTTGAATACCATTTGAACTCAATACCTTCTGTGAAAATGTAGCCAACTAAATTTTTGATATTTTGGCGCCGGAACCAGCTTGATACGATGAAAATCGACCAAGTTATGATTTTCTGAATATGACGCAAATAAACTTCTGTCACAAATCTGTACGAAAATACTTGATAAATCCACATTTTTGAAGACCTTATGATCGAAATTGGCTTCCAGCTGTGAGAGATAAAAACATAGATAATGTTAAGACGGAATTTTAGCCACCGGAACAGGTTCAAAATGAGTCACGATCTTCAAGTTATGAATTTTTTAGCGCGTAAAAACTGCACTTCAGCACACTTTTTCACCATATTTTTTCAAGAAAACTCACACATTCGGATACCTTCTTGAAAGAATTGACTCTTGAGCTGAGCCTGAATTTGAGAATACGTTATCAGAGATATATTGGTGAAAGAACACCTGAATATGACGCGCCGGGTTGGACTTGTGAATTTTTCTTGAAATGTTTTGAGAAATATGGGAGGTCAAATTTTGGGGTACAACAATGGGCAATTCCATAAAATCCCCGCGGATACTTTCTCCAAACAGAGCAGAAGCAAGAACATCCTACTACAGGATCGTTGTCATATCTCCAGCATGCAGCCTAATGGTATCTTTTTCCTTCATATCCCCGACGTAGCAAAATTTCAGTTACTGCTCCAAAGATTCCCCAGTGAAAGTCGCCCAGCTTCTTAGGATTCCCCAACAGGATTTCACAAGCAATGCACGGTGTTTCCCTTCCCCAATAGAGTTTATTTCTATAATAACAGAAACCCACCTATCAACACTTTAACTTCAACAAGATATGAAGGATTACACTCCACATTCCCAATAGCATTCGGGGATTTACTTTCCCCACACTAAACAACACTGTAGCAGAAGAACTAACATGTGCAAACATTGCATTCATACATCATAGACATCGATAACGCAAATACATATGTCGTAATCTCATTTATTTTGAGAAACATCATTACACCATGCATTTCATACATCATGGCATTACATACATTTAACTCTTCATCTTTTCAGGAAAGATCAATCAATAGAAAATTATCATCAAATCACAAGGCAATTATCTGTGAACAAATTAATGGTAGATCAATTCTGGAAACAAGACACAATGACTATCTACACGACAAATACTTCCTTCAGACTTCTGCTGGATCGGTTTAAATCTCTCAATGGTTTATCCTGATTCTTCCCCGCAGACATCTTCACTGGTTCAGATAAATCGCTCCAAGATTTATATGATTCTTTCTAGTTAAAGAACATTCAAGGCCTCTGCTGGTTTAGTTTAAACCTCTCAACAGTTTATCCCGATTCTTTCCCATAGACTTATTCTCTAATTCAGATAAATTGCTCCAAGCTTTATATGATTCTTTCTAGTTAAAGAACATTCAAGACCTCTGCTGGTTCAGTTTAAACCTCTCAATGATTTATCCTAATTCTTTCCCGTATACTTCTTCTCTAGTTCAGATAAATCACTCCAAGATTTATTCTGATTTTTTCCAGACCTTTGCTGGTTTAGTTTAAATCTCTCAATGGTTTATCCTGATTCTTTCCCACAAACATCTTCTCTGGTTCAGGTAAATCGCTCCAAAGATTTATTCTGATTCTTTTCCAGACCTCTGCTGCTTTAGTTTAAATCTCTCAATGGTTTATCCTGATTCTTCCCCAGTAGACATTTCCCCTGGTTCAGACAAATCACTCGAAATATTTATTCTGATGCTTTTCTAGATTTCTGCTAGTTCAGTTTAAATCTCTCAAAGATTTATTCTGATTCTTTTCCAATTAAAAGATTATTCAAGACTTATGCTAGGTTCAGTTTTAAATCGACCAAAGGTTTATTCTGATTCTTTTCCCAGTTGAAGTCAAGCTTAGACTTAGGCTAATTTTCTGTCAACAGCCACCTTCAGATGGCATCTATAAGACCATCTCCGCCAACTCTCCATCATTTCTCCAAATGGAATCTTTAAGCCCATTCCTTACACCTCAACCTCAAAATCATTGGAGTACAAATTTCTAGGCACTCTAGTGTTCAATCATCTTCCACCTTCAAGTCACGAATAGCAGATTCGCCAATCTAACTCTTCGGGTTTAAGAAGATTGAATAGAGGTAGTTGTTGTACCCTAAAATTTTCCCTCTCATTTCTGAAAGGATCATCCTGGACCCTCAGGTTTTCTTTTGTCAAGTTTCAAGTCTCGGATTACAATTTTCCAAGAAAGTCATTCACAAGGGAAAAATGGTCAAAAGCACACTGAAAAGTCAAACTTTGACTTTTGGATCAAAACCAAGTTTCAACAATCGTATTTTATCAGGACAAGAAATTGGTTCATCAAGAAGTCAAGAGTCATAAATTACTTGGAAAAAGTCAAATTTCTAAACACTTAGAAAATTTTCTAAGTGTTAAGAGAATATGATCATTTTAGAACTTCTGGGTCAGTTTTCACGAAAGTGCAATCAGAATTTGCAAAAAAGATTCAGAACATGACTCTTCGATCAGAACATATTGAAGCTGTGTTCTTCGATCATAACATGACTCTTCAAATCTCATTCTTCAGCATATAGAAACTATGTTCTATTCTTCGATCAGAACATCACCCTTCTAATCTCACTCTGGTCTTTCCACTCTTCGATCAGAACATCACCAAGCCCCAAAACCTCATTTGAATAGTCTGCTGAACTTCTATGGCATAGTCCTGCATCCAGTTGCCACAACACTCCAAATTGCTGTTGATCCAGTCCATGCCTGCACGTTCTCAAACCCCATATTTGCACCAAATTAGCACATAAAGGCTGTATTTAAAAAGCAATGGAACAATATGCCAAAAAGGTTCAAATCCAATTTGGTTTCCCCCCCTAAAAAAATCATAACAAACTCATCTATAAATAAGTTGTTCCATCACACGTCTAAGGGGCTGGCTTTTGGGAAGGAGAGAGTGATCAAATACAAAAAAAAAAGAGAAAAGAAAACATTCAAACATTCTTAAACCCAGAATTCTCAAAACAATACTTTTATTCTCCCCTTTGAATCAAAGAACATAGCATTTTTGTTCCGTTTCTTGCTGACCCCAGAAAATTCGAAGGCAGCAGCTCAAGTTCCAAACACACGCCTCAGATTCAAGGTAAGTCATCCTGAATTTGAACTTTTCATTCAGAACATCATCAATAATGTAGATATCATAGTGTTGAGACTGTATATATCATTGCTCAAGTAGAAAAATTATGGATAAGAACTTCTTGAAGAAAATTAGGCTCAGAGTTAGGGATATAATTTCTATAAACTATCGTGCTTTTATTTTTCTGTTTTGCTGTTATTGAGAAATGAACAAGTTGCAGATGCTCTAGTTAATGCAAGGAAAGAGATGAAGTATAACACCATAACTTCTAGGAGTTTTTCTCACTATTTTAACACAACACGGAACTTCTAGGAGTTTTTCTCACTATTTTAACACAACACAGAACTTCTGAGTTTTTCTCACAGTTGTAACACAACACACATAACTTCTAGGTTTTTCTCACTGTTGTAATACACCAGAACTTCTAGGCATATCTTACTGTTGTAATACACCAGAACTTCTAGGTTTTTCTCACTGTTGTAATACACCAGAACTTCTAGGTTTTTCTTACTGTTGTAATACACCAGAACTTCTAGGTTTTTCTTACTGTTATAATACACTAGAACTTCTAGGTTTTTCTTACTGTTGTAACACAACACACAAAACTTCTAGATTTTTCTCACTGTTGTAATACACCAGAACTTCTAGGTTTTTCTCATTATCTTAACACAACACAAAACTTATAGGTTCTTCTCACTGTTGTAACACAGTACATAGAACTTCTAGGTTTGCCTCACTGTCTTCACCACCAGAACTTCAGCGTGCAGCAACCCATAACTTCTGGATTTCTCTAACGTTTCTTTTTGGACTACAGCGTGCCTAGCATCAGATTTTCTGATCCCTTTTAGTTTTGTTTTCAGCAATGTGTTGATCCTGTTTTCGTTATTTCTCCTTTTCTTTCTTATTCTTATTACTTTCAACATTAATACCATTTTTATTAATATAAAAAAGACATAGAAAATATTTTCTTTTTATTAACTAATTATTCTTTTTATTTTAATATATTAAGACAAAAAACCATTTTCAAAACAAATCCTTTCCATTTTCTTGTATTGTACAATTCAATATGATTATAATAGATAATTAGGATTTAAATTTTTGCAATCCCCATTTATAAATATGTATCCCCACCCCTGAAATGATGTAATAGATTAGGATTTATTTCCGCACTTTTATTGCTTCCATACATTGTTAGTAATTAGGATGTATGGCAAGACAAAATCAACAAGTAGATAACCTTTAAATGCAAGAAAAAATGCATGCAATCAGACACACTTGCACACTAGTACCTCGAGGGTAATCTCACTTTGTTGCCTTTCGGAAAATAGTCATGTCCCTCGAGTATGGGCGTTTTAGCAAAGACCCTCGATAAAAGATCGTAGTCCTTCGATGACCCTCAATGTTGCCTTCGGTAAACGATCTAGTCCCCAAACGATATTGCTAAAACGTCCCATAGGTTGCTTTCTATGACTATACAAAACGTCCCACGCCCGTCCCTTCACATCCAACAATGGGATTTCTTACCAAAACAATGGTAAGATAACAACATCTAAAGGAGGAGGAAAAGAATGTTTAAGAACTTTTGAGTAGGTAGGTTTCTCCTGGTTGCTTGTTTGCTCGCAATAAAAACATTTTATACACCTACAATTTCACTTTGAAACATTTTCTACAGTTAAAACACTTTGTACGCTTTCTTATAGAGACGAGAACCATTACAAAGACACTCCTTTTCAAAATACTTTCAAAACCCACATCACAAACACACTTTCAAACAAAAACAAGAGATCTAGCAAGCAACTAAGAGCCCGTAGATAACTACGGATGAAAAGGGTGCTAACACCTTCCCTTTTCATAACCTACCCCCCGAACTCAAGAAATAATCTCGAAAGGCCTTTCCTGTTATTTTCAACCTTTCCTTATTGGATAAAAGAAAAGTCGGTGGCGACTCTTGCTATCCGCAACAAATGCGATCAAAGCAAAATACCCAAGACAATTCTCCCACCGTGTTACACATTCCAACATCATAACATGATGTTAAGACAAATGTTACAATATCTGGTAGCAAACCAGATCAATTAAGCTATAAGTGATACATAAATAAAACTGCAGAATGATAAATAACATATAGAATTGTTAACCCAGTTTGGTACAAACTCACCTACATCTGGGGGATACCAAGCCAGGAAGGAAGTCCTCTATCAACAATGTTAGTTCAAAGGTAAACTCCCCCATTTACAACTTCCCGCCTAATCCATACCCAACGCTACTTCTACATAGGCACCTTCTAGGTATGAGAAATCATCATCTCTCTTTATTAATCACCTTAGTGATATCTAACAGTCCAAATCCCAGTTATTGCAACAAATACAACTCAATTTAGAATATTACACTTCAAATACAAAAACTCAAACTATTTCTTAAAAGCTTCGAGTGAGAACCAAAACTTAACTAACAGTCAAGTAACACTTAATTGACCACATATTATAAAAAGACACATGGGTGAATAACAAACTACACAAGAGACTCTAAAAACCTAAGAATTATGCTTCCCCTAATTTTACAATTTTTGAAAACTTAAAATACATTAGTTTAGGATTCCCCTTTAAATACAACTTTGTAGTCCATAGTATGATCGGTGGGAATGAGAACTGACTGTTTTGGAATGCTGGTTCGCGTTTGCGTTTATTTTCGCAAAAATGTCGCGGTAAGCAAGAGTCGCCACCGTCTTTTATTTTATCCAACAAGGAAAGGACAAAAGCACAGAAAAATTCATTTTTGAGATATTTCTCGGGTTCGGGAGGCAGATTATAGAAAGGGAAGGTGTTATCACCCTTTCTATCCGTGGCTATCCACGGGCTCTTAGGTACTTGCTCATTATGTTTTCAAAAGTTTGCTTTTCTTTGTGTTTGTGGATTTGAAAAGAGTTTTGTTTTTGAAAGGGGTGTAAGTGCGAAAAGTTTTGTTTTGTTTTTAAAAGGAGCAGGTACTTAAGAACATCTACCTACTCAAAAAGGAATTAAATTGTACAAGTGTCCTTTAGACAATGCTATCTCACTATTAAGGAGTAGGTAGCACTACCGTGGGAGTTTTCGGGTCAATTCGATTAAGGGACGTGTGGTCACTAAAGCAATGTTAGGACGCCTTAGCGGTAACCCTAATGTCTTAGATCATTTTTATCCGAGGCAACCGTTTCGAGGCAACTTATGATCTTTGGACAAGAGGACGACCTCTAAAACTTCCTATACTCAATGACCACGTTCGAGGCAAACAAGTGAGGTGTACCCTAAGAGTGGCATGTGCGAGTGTATCGTTTTTCAATTATATTATCTTTGTACATGTCATGGTGAGCTACTGTTGATTTTAAATTAAAATTGATCTTGTCATGCATTGCCTATTATTCAAACATCTAACAGTTAATGGTTGCGGAAATTAAATTGCGGGAAGTAAATCTAAGCTATTACAAGGCGTCGGGTATTTACATCGCCAAAGACAAACCCTTAAAAATTAAATTGCGAAAAGTAAATAAAAGCGATAAATAAAATCCTAATTTAAAAACTATTACATCCTCGAAGCAGTTACAATATTGAAATATGGATCGAAAGTAATTCGCGCGCGAGAAAATTAAATCAGAGTGTCTTAGGGTTTTAACCCTTTTTATTAAATAAAGCATATTTTTTGTTGTTTTTGAATTAAAAATTAGTCTAAATTAATAATTGAATTAATTGATTAAATGAAAATATTTTTTGTTTTTTTAATTATTAAGGAAATAAAATAAGAATGGTTAAAAATAATAAAAACCTAATTCTAAATTAATTTTAATTTAATGCAAAAGATATTAAAATTGTACCTAATTTAAACTAAATTAATTGATTAAAATTTATTTACAAAAATAATGAAATAGAAAATATTATTTTATTTTTGGTTTTCTGATTTTTTATAAAAAGGTTAATTTGTTAATTAATTAATTAAGATAATAATAATAATAAAATAAAAATAGAAAAATAATGAAAAGAAAATATAAAAAAGAAAAGAACAAATTCAGGGGGGTGTGGGCCTGAATAGAGTGTTTGGATTGCAAATTCCAGGCCCAATTGCGCCAGCCTGTTGGACTTTTTTGTGATTCCATGCATGCTTGTTGACCAGGGAGTATGATGAGCCTCCATCCTGAACCACTGGATTTGATTGGCAAGCCATCTGGCAGATGGATCCCTGAGGCGTATGGTGGACCAACTTTGTGAACGCTGCGTGAGATTACCTGAAAACAAAATATATCAAAGTTTTGGGGGACCTGGGATTTGAACCCAGGTCCCAAGGGGTCTTGCACTAACACGCTCACCAATCCAACCAGCTTGCACATTCGTTAGCGGAATAGGAAACAAATATTATATACAAAATAGTTAATTATGCCTGTCCAAAAAATAAAAACACGCAATTGATTTAAATGAACCAACCACGCCCAGCCACGTCTTCGTCTTCTTCAAACGCCCTGGTTCATTTACCTGCGGATTT
Source organism: Vicia faba (assembly GCA_948472305.1). NCBI lineage: Eukaryota > Viridiplantae > Streptophyta > Magnoliopsida > Fabales > Fabaceae > Vicia > Vicia faba. The sequence continues at coordinate 330,622,322 of OX451736.1, forward strand.
TGTTCCGCAAGAAGATTCGTAGCATCTCTCAAAAATCCTTCCTAGGCCATGTAAATGCAAGCTAAGAGTGCCAATGCACTCGTCTCTCTCCCCTGAACTCATCCATGGCCATTATTGGTCCTGATTATGCCTGTATCAAGAATGCCCAAAAAACAAGAATACGAACCCTATCTTCGAATCCAGGGCTATAAGTCACGAAAACAAAATCAAATATTGCAGAATCAATGGAAATTGAATGGTAAGTATGATAGTGCAATCAAATTAGCAAAAAGATGCAAGGAGAATGATTTACGATTTCATGTGCAGAGGCATATTCGTGGAGACTTACAGTGAGTTTCAGAGGGTCTCAAGGTATGGTTTTGATTGCTACAGCTTCAGGAGGTTGCTGGAAAGAGAGCTACGTTGTGATTTGAGATTGAATTGACCTTCAATGTTGTTTTCGGTCTCACACTTTTCAAGCTTTTTTTTCAATTTGCTCTGGCCGTTTCAACAATATTTTGTGCGTGTTTTAGGTTTGTGTGGCTTGTGTGCATATTATAGAATGAATTTAGGTCAAAATATGGGCCATAATCCTTATGCATTGAATATGGAAGATTTGTTTGACCACCATTGATAAGCTTTCCAAAATTGCATCAAATCTAAGATTTTGTGCATGTTTTGACTTGGCACGAGTTTGATTGAGTTGCACATGATATTTTCAAGCTGTAATGATCACAAGAATCCATTACATCAATTTTTTTTGATTTTATTTGATTTAATATTGATTAATAATGAATTAAATCAATAAAAATGAAATAAAATAGAAAAATAAATGTTTGGTCATGAAATTAAAGATGGGACACGTGTGTGGCATGACAAGACCATATCAAGTGGAAAAAAGTGGGCCCTTTTGTCAAAAATTGGAGTTTTGAGGATAGTTGACTTTTGGCAATTTTGGAAAAATACCCAACTTCAACAATGCATAACTTCTTCAATTTTGAACTTTTGGAAGTGTTATTGGACTTTTTAGAAACCTTGAGATGTCCTCTAATCAAACCTTTTGTTATCATCTCATTTTTATGATCCATTCTCAAGTTATAAGCTTTGGAAAAAAAGGTGTTTTTGTTGACTTTCAAAAATGACCTATAATGTCCAAATTTGTAACTTTTTGTGAGAGAATTTCTTAATCTTGGGGTGTGAAGATGGATTGTAGGAAATTGCATTCTCTTCAAAATTAGATTTGGATGGGTCATTTTTCATAAAGTATGAGAAAGTTATGCTTGGTCAAAGTTGAGTTGACTTTTCCTACAAAACCCTAATTTAGCAACTTTTGAATCTTGATGAATCTTGAGCAATCCTTAATGAATCATGATCAACCCTTGATCAAATAATGAATTATCCTTCAAAATGAGAACGTTGACAAAAAATCTTGAGGTTTGACTGTATTTGGGACACAGTTGACTTTTGCCTTAGCACAGTCGATTTTTGGACCTCTTGAGCAATTGACTGACCAAACTTCCTCTGCAAGGCTTGAAATTTGATATGTATGAACTTAAGAACATATTAGGACATTGGGGAACACTTTAGGTCATTTGGATATGAGGACCTTGATGCAACACAAAACCCTAATTTTGACTTGATTGCCTTAGGAGGTGACTTGATTGTCCAATCCTTGAGCCAACTTGAGCAACTTGAAGATTATTCTTGACAAGTCTTGAGGAATATGGGAGGGCATATTTTGGGGTACAACAGTTGACCCTGTTCAATTTTCTTAAACCTGAGGATATAGATTGGCTTTTGAGCCTTTCGTGATCCGAAGGTGGAAGATAATTGAACACTAGAGTGCCCAGAAATTTACACTCGCATGGTATATCAGCATTGTGATGTCGGGAATGGGCTTACAGATGACATTTGCAGGAATCTCGATCGCATAAGATATTCCTTAGCGAGAACTTGCATACCTATGGTTGTAAAAGATTCCACTATGGAAGTCTAACCTTTGTGGAGATTTAGGAACTTGCCTGTACTTCAACTGAGAGAATGCCTCGGCTGAGTCTTAAGAACCTGTCCATAATCAACTGGGGGGAAACATCTTCATCAAGATCAAGGAATTGTCTCGTGCTCAACGTAGTATACCCCTGAGGTTACAGAACTTGTCCACACTATGACGGAGGAGAACATCAAGATCTAGGAACTGACTCGTGCTCAATGGAGTATACCGTTGAGGTTATAGTACTCGTCCACACTATGACGTAGGGAAACATCTTCATCAAGATCTAGGAATTGTCTCGTGCTCAATGGAGTATACCGCTGAGGTTATAGAACTTGTCCACACTAAGACGGAGGAGAACATCAAGATCTAGGAACTGACTCGTGCTCAATGGAGTATACCGTTGAGGTTATAGTAATCGTCCATACTATGACGTAGGGAAACATCTTCATCAAGATCTAGGAACTGTCTCGCGCTCAATGGAGTATACCGTTGAGGTTATAGAACTTGTCCACACTATGACAGAGGAAAACATCAAGATCTAGGAACTGACTCGTGCTCAATGGAGTATACCGTTGAGGTTATAGAACTTGTCCACACTATGACGGAGGAAAACATCAATATCTAGGAACTGACTCGTGCTCAATGGAGTATACCGTTGAGGTTATAGTACTCGTCCATACTATGACGTAGGGAAACATCTTCATTAAGATCTAGGAACTGTCTCGTGCTCAATGGAGTATACCGCTGAGGTTATAGAACTCGTCCCACACTATGACAGAGGAAAACATCAAGATCTAGGAACTGACTCGTGCTCAATGGAGTATACCGTTGAGGTTATAGTACTCGTCCACACTATGACGTAGGGAAACATCTTCATCAAGATCTAGGAACTGTCTCGTGCTCAATAGAGTATACCGCTGAGGTTATAGAACTCATCCACACTATAACGGAGGAAAACATCAAGATCTAGGAACTGACTCGTGCTCAATGGAGTATACCGTTGAGGTTATAGTACTCGTCCACACTATGACGTAGGGAAACATCTTCATCCAGATCTAGGAACTGTCTCGTGCTCAATGGAGTATACCGTTGAGGTTATAGAACTCGTCCACACTATGACAGAGGAAAACATCAAGATCTAGGAACTGACTCGTGCTCAATGGAGTATACCGTTGAGGTTATAGTACTCGTCCATACTATGACGTAGGGAAACTGCCGAGATTGAGAACCTTATCTGAAATTCAACCGAGGATAAATCAGTTGAGATTTAAGAGCTGGTCAGGTCTTTGACTAAGCTGGGGACTTAACTGCATCTTCCCTGAAAGGTAAAATGTCAGTCAAATGCAATGCATGAGATGGATCAAGCAATGATGTTCTCAACATAAATGAGACTGCATGGTATGATGCGTATATGCATGTATCATGATGTATGGAAATGTGATGTTTTAGCTAGGGAAAATAAATCCTGGAGCTGCTGGAGAATAGAGTTGAGTTCTTCATTTCCGCTGGGGATGACGAACGAAGATGATTGTGAGGATAAGCCTGTAGGAGAAAAGAACTCCGTTGGGGAATAAACTGCTGAAGAGATTATTCTGAGGGGAATTACTATGTGGGGAAGAGACGTTCTGCTGAAGATTTTAATGATAACTCCGCTGGGGATTCTGTTGTTAAGATCTGTTGGGGATTTTAATGATGAACTCCACCGGGGATAGAAAGAACTTTGCTGGGGACGATCTTTCAGTTGCAACTTGCTGAGGATAACCCAGTTAGACTCTTGTGAGGATAGCCTTCTGAATTTGGCTGGGGAGATTTATTTGTGCTCTGCAGGGGATAAGCTTCCAGAATCTACTGGGTAAGATGATTCAACTCTGGCGGGGAAGCTTTTAGACTGCGCTGGGGAAATGACTCCACTGAGGTATCTTGTATTCCGCCGGAGAACATTCTTATACTCTATTGAGGAATGTTAAGACTGCCGGGGGTATTCTGATACTTGCTGGGGAATATCTTCATACTCCGTTAGGGAAGATTAAGACCTTCTGGGGATACCCAACCTTTTTAGGGCTGATGGTAGATTAACTCTGCTTGGGGAGAGCATTGCTGATTCGTTCGTAGTTGCAAGTCTCAGTGGGGAGAGCTACCAATACTGTCTTACTCTGAGGGGAGTGAAAGTATCTTAGCCATATTCTTCAGCTGAATATATACCTTGGTACCTGGTGGACAAAGTAACTACACAGTTTGGACATCTCTTATGCCCCTGTTTCTGATATTACCCGTAATTCGTCCTTTGTTTCACATGTAAATATTTATGAGCAGCAATTAATGTCAAATGCATATATAAAAAATGAACATTGGACGTTCTTTGCAAAACAAAACAGATAAAGGGAAAACAATTTGAAATTTGTCTGAAAATGAATTTGTATTGATTTTGAAGTTTGCCTGTAAATAGGCGTTTCTGTACAAAAGGCTGACGTCCTAGTAAGAGAACACCGCCGAACAAATAGAATTTACATAACTTGTGAAAAGAAAACAAAACAGCTATGTGAATAATCCCACTGGGTTCCAACTCTGCTATTGCCTTTATATCTTCAAGCATCTCATCACTTTGCTGCTTAGTTGAAGATGAATCTGATTGATTAGTGCCGTCCGAACCTGATAGTTGATACCGAAGTCTGGATGCGAGGTGATCCAATGAGACATAGTCTTACGCTTTAATCCCTAACTTTTGCCTGGACCGCCCTTTCGGGTTTTCAGTCCACCGGGATACCCATTTTTGCCCAAGCCGCCTTTTCAGGTTTTCGACTTTCCGGGTGTACGGATTTTTTCATTTTCATCCCTTATTTTTTCCCGAACCCTTTTGGTTCACCCAGAAGCCCTTATTTTTGCCTAGGCCAGTCAACCTAGCGGGTCTTTGATTATGCGTAGTATCTTTTCACTATGTCTGCATTGACGGGGTGAGGAAGGTCGTCACCATCCATGGTGGTTAGAATCATAGCTCCTCCTGAGAAGATGTTCTTAACCACAAATGGCCCTTCGTAAGTGGGGGTCCATTTGCCCCTGGGATCACATTGAGGTAGATTAATGTGCTTGATTACCAGGTCCCCAACTTGATACTCTTGTCGTCTAACTTTCTTGTTAAATGCCTTGATCATCCGTTTTTGGTACGTCTGACCATGACAAATAGCGGTAAGTCTTTTCTCGTTGATTAGATTCAGTTGATCAAGTCGGGTCTGAATCCAGTCATCTTCGCTCAAACCTGCATCCTTCATGATCCGAAGAGAGGGTATATGAACTTCGACAGGCAAGACTGCCTCCATGCCATAAACCAAGGAATAGGGTGTTGCCCCTGTTGACGTCCGTGTTGAGGTACGGTACCTATGAAGAACAAATGGCAACATCTCGTGCCAATCTTTGTATGTCACTGTCATCTTCTGCACAATCTTCTTAATGTTCTTATTTGCCGCTTTGACAGCCCATTCATCTTCGACCGGTAGGGAGAAGAGTTGTGATGCTGTATCTTGAATTGCTCGCAGAGCTCAGTGATCATCTTGTTATTAAGATTGGTACCATTGTCCGTAATGATCCTCTCTGGTACACTGTATCGACATATTAGGTTGTGCCGAATGAACCGTGCCACGACGTTCTTGGTTACGGTAGCAAAGGAAGCTGCTTCAACCCACTTCATAAAGTAATCAGTAGCTACAAGGATAAAACGACGCCCGTTGGATGCCGTAGGTCTAATTTCGCCGATCATATCAATGCCCCACATTGCAAAAGGCCAAGGTGCTGTCAGAACATTCAGAGGAACTGGGGGAATGTGCACCTTATCAGCATAGACCTGACACTTGTGACATGTCCGAGAATGCTGATAACAGTCAGCTTCCATTGTGGACCAGTAATACCCTTCCCGAAGGATTTTCTTTTCCATGGTATGTCCACTAGAATGAGTCCCGAAAGTACCTTCATGCAGCTCTGCCATGATTCTTTCTTCTTCGATCTTATCCATACAACGCAGTAAGGTTGAATCATGGTTACGCTTGTACAGAATGCCATTGCTGATGAAGAATTTCGCCGCGAACCTCCTCGGAAACTTCTTATCATTAACAGATGCACCCTCAGGATACTCCCGAGCTTCAAGATACCTCTTCACCTCATGATACCAGGGCTTTTCTGTTACTTCTTCAGTATCAAGATCACAATAATGTGCAGGTTCGTCTAGTCTTTCAATAATGATCCGGGGAGCCTCGTTGTCCCAATTGACTTTGAACATAGAAGACATCATAGCTAGCGCGTCCGCCAACTGATTCTCCTCTCTTGGGAAGTGTTCAAAGGTTATCTCCTCGAAATGGGGAAGCAACGTCAATACATACTCCTTGTAAGGAATAAGATTAGGGTGTTTCGTATCCCACTCACTTTGATCTGACTGATCACGAGAGTAGAATCTCCGAAGACACTTAGAAACTTAATCCTTAGGTCAATTGCAGCTCAAAGACCCATAATGCATGCTTCATACTCCGCCATGTTGTTGGTGCAGTTGAAACATAGTCGGGCGGTAAATGGAGTATGAGAGCCTTTAGGAGATATGATCACAGCGCCAATGCCATTACCCAAAGCGTTCGAAGCTCCATCAAAGTACATAGACCATCAGGATCCTTCCTCAGGTCCTTCATTCGGTCCAGGTCTCTCACAATCAGTTATCGACATGATATTCTCGTCTGGAAATTCAAAGTTCATGGACTGGTAATCATCCACTGCCTGGTGTGCCAGATGGTCCGCCAATACACTTCCCTTGATTTCTTTTTGAGTTGTGTACTGGATGTCATACTCAGTCAGGATCATCTGCCATCTTGCTATTCTTCCGGACAAGGCAGGCTTTTTGAAGATATACTTGATTGGATCCATCTTTGAAATCAACATAGTAGTGTGAGTCAGCATATACTGTCTCAGCCGGCGAGCAGCCCATGCCAAAGCGTAGTAAGTTTTCTCGAGCAGTGAGTATCGGGTCTCACAGTCGGTAAACTTTTTGCTAAGGTAATAAATAACATGCTCTTTTCGGCCAGACTCGTCATGCTGCCCCAGCACACACCCCATTGAGTTGTCAAGTACTGTCAAGTATAAGATCAGAGGTCTCCCTTCAACTGGTGGCATTAGGATGGGTGGCTCTTGGAGATACTCTTTGATTCTTTCGAAAGCGGCCTGACATTCATCGTTCCAACGTACCACTTGATCTTTCTTCAGTAGCTTGAAGATTGGTTCACAAGTAGCAGTTAGGTGCAAGATGAATCGGGCAATGTAGTTCAGTCGTCCTAGAAAGCCCCTGACCTCCTTTTCTGTCTTGGGAGCTGGCATCTCTCGTATGGCTTTCACTTTGGCAGGGTCCACTTGAATAGCTTTGTCTCTCACGACGAAACCCAGTAGCTTACCAGACCTCACCCCGAAGGTGCACTTGTTCGGGTTCAACCTTAACTTGTACAACTTCAACCTGTCAAACAGCTTCTGTAGATGGTCATGGTGTTCCTCCTCAGTCTGGGACCTTGCAATCATATCGTCGACGTATACTTCAATCTCATGATGGATCATGTCATGAAACAAAGCAACCATGGCACGCTGATATGTTGCCCCAGCGTTCTTCAGTCCAAAAGGCATGGCCTTGTAGCAAAAGGTACCCCACTGAGTAACAAAAGTGGTCTTCTCCATATCTTTGGGAGCCATCTTAATTTGATTATATCCGGAGAAACCATCCATAAAGGAGAATACCTTGTGCTGAGCAGTATTGTCAACCAGAACGTTAATATGAGGTAGAGGGAAGTCATCCTTGGGACTGGCCCTGTTCAGATCCCTGTAGTCAACACACATTCGGACCTTACCATCCTTCTTCGGCACAGGAACCACATTGGCGACCCACTGAGGGTAAGAAGTAACTTCTAGAAAACCAGCGTCAAACTGTTTCATAACTTCAGCCTTGATTTTCTCGGACATCTCTGGGCGCATACGACGAACCTTCTGTTTTACGGGCGGGCAGTCTTCCTTGGTAGGCAGGCGATGAACCACAATGTCAGTATCCAACCCAGGCATATCTTCGTAGGACCAGGCAAAGATCTCAACATAGTCGTGCAGCATCTGAATCAACCGCTGTTTCACACTAAGCTCCAGATTTGCATCGATCTTGACTTCTTTCTTGTCTGTCTCAGTACCCAAATTCACCGTTTCCATTGGCTCTTCGTGTGGCTGAATGGCCCTCTCTTTCTGGAGTAGCAGTCTTGCAAGTTCGCCCGACACCTCACAATCATCTTCACCTTCGTCTTCGGCTAAGTTGATCGGATTTTCGAAGTCATAACTGGTAGTAGCAGAATCGTTACCAGTGAGATCCAGGGTGGATGTGGACCTGTATATGTGAGTGTGTGTAAAATAGCTGTTTTGCAATATATAATAAAGAAAAACAAAGAGCGCAAAATTTGAAATGCAAGAAACGTCCAATGCTTTTATTAATGATATATGAAAATGACACACAAAAGCCCTCACAAATGAAGCCACGGTACCCTGGGTAAGACAACGGGCCATAAGGTTTCACAATATTGTCAGTTACAAATTCAAAACAAAGAGTTCATTACTGGTTAACAAAAGTAATAGGGATGAAGTCCTTTGCTGTCCAGTTACTTGGTCCACCGTTGGTCGTAGGATAGATCCAGTTGTCGAATTCAGACTCCTCCACATCATCTTCAATGGCATTTACTCCCGAGTTGCTAATGAACACGGGAGGTCTTCCAATTATTGCACTTCGAACAACCTTTTGAGCTTCTGCAGTGAAACCCAAACCAAACTTGTTAGTCTTCTGAGTAAAATCAGGGAGTCGGCCCCAATTTGCATACTCACCCTTCTCAATAACAGTCCGGGCATCCTTTAAGGAAGCCATCTTCATAGGAGAATCTTCAACCACAGTCTCAGCTGATGCCAGTGTCTGAGGAACCTCTTCAAAATGCTGAAATGGGGTCTCAATGATTTCCCCATCCATCTCTACGTATCGGAATGAGTTGAGGTGGCTGACCATATACTCTTCCTCCCCTTGTACTGTCACAATCTTCCCTCTGACCGGGTACTTCAGCTTCTGGTGGAGTGTGGAGGTTACGGCTCCAGCTTTGTGGATCCATGGACGACCCAGCAAACAAGAATAGGATGGCCGAATGTCCATTACGTAGAATGTAGAAATGAAGACCTGAGAACCAACTTTAATTGGAATATCAACCTCGCCATGCACCATCCTTTTAGACCCGTCAAAGGCCCTGACAATGATGTTACTTGGCCTTAGCTCCAACCCTTCGCAATCCAACCGGTCTAGAGCTTTCTTGGGCAAGGTGTTCAGTGAGGAACCAGTGTCAACCAATACATGTGCAAGAGTAGTGCCCCTGCATTCAATGGAGACATGCAAGGAATCATTATGGTTCTTCCCTTTAGCAGTCAAATCAGCATCGGAGAAACCCAAACCATTATCAGCAGTTAAATTGGCCACACAATCGGTAAACTGATCAGCTGATGTCTCTTGTGGCACGTGGGAAGTTTCCAGGAAGGTAATCAGAGCCTTGGAGTGGGCCTCTGAACACAACAACAGTGACAACATAGAAATCTTGGATGGGGTTTTCCCCAGTTGCTCAACTACGTTATAATCACTCTTCTTAATAATCTTCAAAATCTCTTCCATCTCCTGTTTGAAAGCTTCAACAGTAATGGTCTTCGGTGCCTCCGTCTGGGCAGGCACATCAGTGGTGATCCCTTTGCCCCGAGCGTTAGATGACTCGGAGACAGGGGTAGGACTAAGAACTTGATCAGGAATGGCATTAGGCACACTTGCAGGTGTAATGACAACATGTCTTCGGACAGTTGGTGGAGCAATATCAGGTGAGAAAAGTCTACCGCTGCGGGTGACTTTAGCAGGCCCAGTAATGTTGCTGACGCCGGTATCAGCATCCAACTCTTGCTTAACTCCAAGAACATAAACATCTGCCCCATAGTGCCAAGGGACAGATTTGTCAGAGGTGTAGGGGATGGGCCCCGGAACAGTGATGATTACAGGTGCGATCTTCGGAACAGATGTAATTCTACCAGGCTTCCTCGAGGGAGCCTTGGAAGAATTGTTGAAAATGGTAATAATGGAAACTTCTTCAGTAGGAATGGAAGAAACAGCAATCTTCTCAAACATGATCTCCTTATTATCCATCAGGTTTTGGATACCTGACTTCAGAAATGGGCAACCAGTAGGTAAAACAGAACATATATGGAAACCTTCGCCACAACCCGGAAATAAACCGGCTAGCAACAAGTTCTTCTTGACAGCCATCAGAGGGGTAACAACATCATCCACGGAAACTACAAACAAGTCTTCCTCTACAGCATTTACTCCATGTTTGGGCATGGGAGCAGTCACAACATTAGGCCTTTCGGGCGCCTCAAACTCAATCTCCTTTGCATCAATTAGGTCTTGCACCCTGTTCCTCAAAACCCAACAATCATCTGTATTATTCCCCGGGCTATCAGAGTGAAAAGCGCAACGGGCATTAGGGTTGTACTTTGGTGATGTGGTACTCGGATTCTTCGAAGCTTCTTTTAGAGTCACCAAATTGGTCTTCAGCAACTGTGGCAGAATCTGAGACAAAGTCATGCTGAGACGAGTGAATTTCCTTCGAGGTCTCTCGTCCTTTTGTTGATTATGATGTTGAGGAGCACCAGCAGGTTTTGAAATAACAACCTCATTGATAACTTGGCGGTGTTCAGGTCTATTCTGTCTTCTCAAACTGTAGACAAAACTGGACTCTTTCTTAAACGGTTTCTTCTCGGTGCTTGATGAGGCACCCTTATGTATCTTCCCAGCCTTAATACCAACTTCAATCCTTTCACCGGTCAAAATAAGATCTGTAAACCCAGCTGAAGAGCTTCCAATCAGGTGGTTAAAGAATGGACCAGACAGGGTCCCCCAAAACATGTCAACAAGTTCACGATCAGCCAAAGGTGGTTGCACCCTTCCGGCAAGGTCTCTCCATTTCTGAGCATACTCTTTAAATCCTTCACCTGTTCCTATTGACATACCCTGGAGTTGGGTACACGTTGGAGCGAGGTCGGAGTTGTACTGATACTGCCTGTAGAATGCAGTAGCCAAATCTTCCCAGCTGCGGATACTGGCTCCGTCCAACTGATATAACCATCAAGCCGAGTCCCTGAGAGATTGTCTTGAAAGAAATGGATCCACAAGTTCTTATCAGCAGTGTAAGGCTGGATCTTCCTCACATATGACCGGAGGTGCAACTTTGGACAGGAAACTCCGTCATACTTGGCAAAGGCAGGTGCCTTGAACTTATGGGGAATTACTACTCCAGAGGGCAGACCTAGATCTCCGAAGTCCAGACCGGGAACCTTCTGAATTTCCATAGCGCTCAAACGGTCTTCCAGCTATTTGTACTTATCCTCAGCAGGAGGATACTGTTCTTCATCATAGTCTGTCTCGTTGTCGGAGACCATAGGGCTAGGAGCCCTCCTTTCTTGTGGACTATCCTTCCCTCCAGATGAGGTGGTCAGATCAACTTCATTTTGCAGCCCGTTTCCAAACCTGCATCCGGTATTGAACAGGATGGTCCTCTTCTTCTTCTTCTTCTTTTCTTTCAGAATCAAAGTCTTTAGGTCCTGCTGACCCTTAGTCAGATTCATGAATAACTCTTGAAACTGGGCATTCTGGGCCTGGAGGGCCTTGATAGCTTGCTCAGTGGAAGGTTCAGCAGACATGATGATTGCTGAAATAAACAGCAAAGAAGATAAGAGACCTGTAATGGGGTACCTGTTTATGAAGTGCATGGGATGAAATGAGTATGATTATGATTTCAAAGACAATCGAGATTCAAATTTGTAAACAAGAAAGGAAACACACTTTATTAGATTTAAACTTCAAAATTTAAATTGTTCAACAAATTGCTCTTAGGCGTTACAAGAATGGAAATACTAAAAAGGCAAATAAAAACTGCAAAAGAAATCATCAAAGGTCCATCAACGCTCCCATGGTCTCTTCTTCTCAGTGCGGACATAATCATTCAGAATCCGCTCGTTCTCTAGTTGCCTAGTCAGCTTCTAGATCTTCTGTTCCTGTTCATTGAACCTCTCTCGGTAGGAATCCCGTTCATCCCTCAACTGCATCCAATACCTCTTCAGTGCCCCAATATCAGTGGGCATATAAGGGTGGAGAATAGTTGGAAGAACCCCCTCTTTATCAACAACTTCAAGAGTAACAGGCCTGACAGCTTCATATGGCATACCTAGCTTCTGGGCACGGATGCAGACCCATCTGAGATCTGGCTCCATTGGCAGAGAAGTCTTTGGTCCCAACTCATGTGGGTCAGATTGGTGAACTCTGTCCCAAGCCCTTATGAACCTACGACGCAGCTCGTCGCTATCTCCCTGAAAATCAAAGATGATATGAGGCATCAACATCTCCTGAGGCCCTTCTCTTCTGGCTCTTCCAAACTGACGGAGAGCTAAGCATGGGTTGTAAGAAATCCCTCCATGGGTTCCGATCAATGGAACATTAGGATACTCTCCACAGCGATCAATGACAGTCACCTCATCCATACCTTTGAGAGTCCAGATAATGTCATTATTAGAAAGAGACATCACCCTATAAGCCCAACCCATTCCTTCTTTGTTCTTCAGTATGGACTTAGGGAGGTGCGAAATAAACCACCTCGGCAATAAAGGAGCGTAGCACATCAAAGTTTCCCGCTTTCGAGCAGTACGAGCATAAAGCTGATGAAGGATATCACCCAAGAGAGTGGGTACCGGATTCTGAGAGATGAAGATCTTGATGGCATTAACATCAATAAAAGTGTCAGGATTCAGAAACAATACCAAGCCATAAATAAAGAGAGCCAGAATGTCCTCGTACGCCTTGAAGTCTAAGCTGTCCCAGAAATAATTAGCTTTGTCAACCAAAAACTTAGCCAGAAAACCCTTGGCTCCACTTCTAGTCTCCCAGTTAGCCATTACCTCCTCCTTGGTCAAGTGAAGGGCTGCAACAATTTCTTCGGGCTTAAGAGTCTTCTCCCATCTAGTAAACGGGGTCTGTTCCAAGACAAAGATACCGAGTAGCTCAGAGAACTCTTCTAGAGTAGGAACCAGCTGGAAGTCCTGTAAAGTGAAACAATGGTACAACAGATCATAGAATTGGACCAGAACACTCATCATTTGTTCGTCCAATTTTGAAGTGACCAAACTGAGAAGAGAACCATGCCTTCTGATGAAGGAAGTAGTGTCTGGAATCCTGACAACCAAATCTTTAAGCAGGGTAGGTACTTGGACAAAGTTGATCCAGATAGTATTCCTACGCATGGGCATCATGATGACCTACAAAACAGAGAAAAGATGAAACCCTCTTGTCTTTGAAATAGGTTAGTCCTTATGAAAAATGTATGCAATGTTATGATGTCATGATGTCATGGTAAAGGCACACCACAAGTATCCACAAAAGGCAAACATGGTAAAGGCACACAAGTCACACAAAAGAGCCCTTAGATTTTAGGCTGGCATGGAGCTTAGGTACTACCCTCTTTCAGTTCAATTGGTTAAGACATGTCCTAAAAAATAGTAACCGGGTTCTAGAGGATCTCAATATCACTGACTACCCTCAATCGGTCATAATTCCAGTTTAGCAACCTTTTCTTGCGGCCGGAATCATCGCGAGAGTTTAGTCTCAATGAGTGTAGCATACTGCTACTGTTCTATGGCCAAGTTGGTCAATTTAAGGTTCTAAGGTCAGTTGGTGCTTAATGACTCCTTATAAGACCCATATTCTCCTCGTTCCAACACAAGGGATATCAGTACAGACTAAGGTGCCACACCAATGTAGGTATTGCTTCATCCGTGTCGGTCTACGCCAGACAGATCCCTCACAGTTTATTGCTACTTACCTAAAGGGTATCCCCAGATCCGGGTTAGGATCTATAGAACTCCGATACAAGCCCACAAAATGAAAGCATACAAAGCATACAATTGAAAACATAGTGATCTAATCCTAAGGTACACCTTACTTATAAAGTCCCCAGCAGAGTCGCCAGTTCTGTGATCGGTGGGAATGAGAACTGACTATTTTGGAATGCTGGTTCGCGTTTGCGTTTGTTTTTGCAAAAATGTCGCGGTAAGCAAGAGTCGCCACCGTCTTTTATTTTATCCAACAAGGAAAGGACAAAAGCACAGAAAAATTCCTTTTTGAGATATTTCTCGGGTTCAGGAGGTAGATTATAGAAAGGGAAGGTGTTAACACCCTTTCTATCCGTGGTTATCCACAGGCTCTTAGGTACTTGCTCATTATGTTTTCAAAAGTTTGCTTTTCTTTGTGTTTGTGGATTTGAAAAGAGTTTTGTTTTTGAAAGGGGTGTAAGTGCGAAAAGTTTTGTTTTGTTTTTAAAAGGAGCAAGTACTTAAGAACATCTACCTACTCAAAAAGGAATTAAATTGTACAAGTGTCCTTTAGACAATGCTATCCCACTATTGAGGAGTAGGTAGCACTACCGTTGGAGTTTTCGGGTCAATTCGATTAAGGGACGTGTGGTCACTAAAGCAATGTTAGGACGCCTTAGCAGTAACCCTAATGTCTTAGATCATTTTTATCCGAGGCAACCGTTTCGAGGCAACTTATGATCTTTGGACAAGAGGACGACCTCTAAAACTTCCTATACTCAATGACCACGTTCGAGGCAACCAAGTGAGGTGTACCCTAAGAGTGGCATGTGCGAGTGTATCATTTTTCAGTTATATTATCTTTGTACATGTCATGGTGAGCTACTGTTGATTTTAAATTAAAATTGATCTTGTCATGCATTGCCTATTATTCAAACATCTAACAGTTAATGGTTGCGGAAATTAAATTGCGGGAAGTAAATCTAAGCTATTACAAGGCGTCGGGTATTTACATCGCCAAAGACAAACCCTTAAAAATTAAATTGCGAAAAGTAAATAAAAGCGACAAATAAAATCCTAATTTAAAAACTATTACATCCTCGAAGCAGTTACAATATTGAAATATGGATCGAAAGTAATTCGTGTGCGAGAAAATTAAATCGGAGTGTCTTAGGGTTTTGACCCTTTTTATTAAATAAAGCCTATTTTTTGTTGTTTTTGAATTAAAAATTAGTCTAAATTAATAATTGAATTAATTGATTAAATGAAAATATTTTTGGTTTTTTTTATTATTAAGGAAATAAAATAAGAATGGTTAAAAATAATAAAAACCTAATTCTAAATTAATTTTAATTTAATGCAAAAGATATTAAAATTGTACCTAATTTAAACTAAATTAATTGATTAAAATTTATTTACAAAAATAATGAAATAGAAAATATTATTTTATTTTTGGTTTTCTGATTTTTTATAAAAAGGTTAATTTGTTAATTAATTAATTAAGATAATAATAATAATAAAATAAAAATAGAAAAATAATGAAAAGAAAATATAAAAAAGAAAAGAACAAACTCAGGGGGGTGTGGGCCTGAATAGAGTGTTTGGATTGCAAATTCCAGGCCCAATTGCGCCAGCCTGTTGGACTTTTTTGTGATTCCATGCATGCTTGTTGACCAGGGAGTATGATGAGCCTCCATCCTAAACCACTGGATTTGATTGGCAAGCCATCTGGCAGATGGATCCCTGAGGCGTATGGTGGACCAACTTTATGAACGCTGTGTGAGATTACCTGAAAACAAAATATATCAAAGTTTTGGGGGACCTGGGATTCGAACCCAGGTCCCAAGGGGTCTTGCACTAACACGCTCACCAATCCAACCAGCTTGCACATTCGTTAGTGGAATAGGAAACAAATATTATATACAAAATAGTTAATTATGCCTGTCCAAAAAATAAAAATGCGCAATTGATTCAAATGAACCAACCACGCCCAGCCACGTCTTCGTCTTCTTCAAACGCCCTGGTTCATTTACCTGTGGATTTTGTTCCGCAGGAAGATTCGTAGCATCTCTCAAAAATCCTTCCTAGGCCATGTAAATGCAAGCTAAGAGTGCCAATGCACTCGTCTCTCTCCCCTGAACTCATCCATGGCCATTATTGGTCCTGATTATGCCTGTATCAAGAATGCCCAAAAAATAAGAATACGAACCCTAGCTTTGAATCCAGCGCTATAAGTCACGGAAACAAAATCAAATATTGCAGAATCAATGGAAATTGAATGGTAAGTAAGATAGTGCAATCAAATTGGCAAAAAGATGCAAGGAGAATGATTTACGATTTCATGTGCAGAGGCATATTCGTGGAGACTTACAATGAGTTTCAGAGGGTCTCAAGGCCTGGTTTTGATTGCTACAGCTTCAGGAGGTTGTTGGCAAGAGAGCTACGTTGTGATTTGGGATTGAATTGGCCTTCAATGCTGTTTTCGATCTCACACTTTTCAAGCTTTTTTTTCAATTTGCTCTGGCCGTTTCTGTAGTGGTAGAAATGTGCAAGACTAAGCCATTGGATTGACTAGACTTTATACAAATCAAAATAAAAATCGCTACCGCGCTTTATTGTTTCCAAAGGAATGGGAAAAGAGCGAATATCCCAAAAAGAGGGGGAAAGATTCAAGGTAAGGGGGTTGGTTATGCAAAGGGAAGGTATTAGCACCCTAAACATCTACGGTACTCCGCAGGAACCTCTTTGTAAAAAATCTGTATATTTTGGCTATAAAAATGTGTTGTATATAAAATGGATGGTGGAGGTGAGAAAATAAATATTTTTATGATTTTTTCACCCGCCGCGGTTGCGAACCTTTAGTGCCTACGTACCACCTTTCGTGCAATAGGGGATCAGGGTACACGTAGTTCATCTAGAAAAGACTTGTTTGTTGATTGTTTTTAAACAAGGAGACAAGTCGTCATTTTTAGGAGAGAAATCTCGACTAACGCCCACAAGGTGTAAGAAAGATGGACCCTGCGTCAACAAGAGTGAGGGTTTGAGAACGCCTCTAGTACTCAAGTGGAAAAGTCGACACCTTTATAACCATAGGGATATGAGAATGTTGCTCGACTATCAATGAATCATGTCTCACCTTGAAAAAAGTTTTGAATGTAAAAGGTGCTCGGGCGCACAAAAGAGTTTGAATGTGTTGAATTGTTTTGTTAATTTTGAAGAAAAAATGTCAAAGTATGATTAAGTGAATTGAAGTTTGTTTAAAGAAAAGAAATTTTTAAAAGAAAAGGCACTCGACAAAGTCGAGGTTTATTATGAAAGTGGTTCGATGTTAAAAACAAAGAAGATTTTGAAAGAAGATGAGAAGGTTTTGAAAATTAAAGAAGATGGGAGGAGATGAAGGGACTATCCTAAAGCATAAGGTAAAAGCTAAGGAAGAGAACCGTCTAACCAACATGAAGCTGATACTTGACATTATAAGCCAATGTAGAATTCCCATTCTTTGGATTGAAACCAAGCAAGCAAAGATACTAGACCTCTTGAGAGAATCAAACTTCAAGTGTATTTAGTCTTCGCAAAAATTGGGCAGAGTAACGGCTGTATACGGGTGAATTCCAGATTACAAACAAAGTATGTAATCACAATAACCTGCACACAAAACAAACAAACAACCCAATGTCTTGAGGTAAACCTCAAGAACTCCAGACAAAATATCAAATAAAGTCACAAAGTCTCCAAGATAGGCCAAGGTCTCTAATCCTAAGTCCAAGAAGTCCATCACTCCATAATGCAAAGGATAGTAACCATGTAGTCCAAGTATAATTAATGATTTTTATGGTTCATGTTGATTATTAGGTGTCTTTAAAAGGAAAAGAAAAGCTCAAGTGAGCAAAATAAAAATGACATAAAAGTAAATGCTCAAGTGAGCAAAATAAAAATGGCATAAGAATAAATGCTCAAGTGAGCAAAGATGAAAATAGCATGAAATGTAAAATGCTAAAAGTAAATGGTACATAAAGCATAAAGATAAAAGCATAAAGTAAAGTTAATTGTTAGTAATTAGTGGTTAGTTGGATGACCATCTTGAAACTTGCATTTGGAACTCATTAGAGGATTGGTAGAACTAAAGCCTCTACACAACAAGTTGCATTCGCTTTTTGTCAAGTATATCATCTATTTTGGAATTCTCACAAGGCAACATGTAATGATCAACGATGTTTAAGTGATCCGCGTTGACCAAAGGTGTTGTAGATCCATCAGAGGATTGGTAGAACCAAAGCCTCTACACAATGAATCTCAAGGTTATTGGATCAAAGAGATCAAATTAACATACTTGGGCTTGCAATCATAAGTTTGGGCCACGAATGATCATTTATTCGAATCGGGACAAAATTTAGCGACATGTTAAGCAATCGTAAGTGGACTTATGTAGAAGTCGCACCTATTTTGAGGCCGGTCAATAGCAATCTATGTACTTCATGTTTGGATAAATGATATAGAGATCACCATCCCTTAACATGTAGCACAATTAAAAAAGAAAGGGATAAGATGAAGAGGGAGGGAAATGATAAGCTAATTTGGATCACCATTTCAAAATTCTTTCATCTTTAAATTCAACCACTACTCTAGATGGATTAAAGCACTAAACATATCATTAATCCAAAGCACCAAAAATGAATTAAATAATTCACTCTTAGGTAGATTTGAATTGATGAGCATTTATCCAACTTCATCTACATCACAAAGTCCATTGAGTTTAAAGACAAATTGGACATTTAAAATTGCAATCCAAACCAACAATCAAAAGGAATGAGTAGAAAAAGCATTTTGGATCAAAGCTGCCCCAAAACAAGGCAAAAAAAAACATTTTATTCTGGTGTAAATCGATTTACACTACTATGTAAATCGATTTACACAGTATAATTTTCAAAAATTTATGCAAAATCATGCTGTGTAAATCGATTTACACATAGTGCAAATCAATTGCACACAGAACAACAGCCAAAAACAGCATTTTAAAAGGCCAATTTCTTGTTCAAACTTTCCATCAAACACCTTATGATCATGGATCCAATTGAGCATGAAAATTCCATAAAATTATGAGAAAATAACACCATTGGAATCACAAAAGAATGCTCAATGAATCAATCCCAAAGATCACCAAGAGATCACATTGTGAAAGATGAATTATCCAAACTTACCAAAGGTAGATCTAGAGAATTATTAAAACAACTTCAAGAATTTGCTTCAATTCAACCACAAGAATCAATTAACCAAGCTTGGATGTAGAGAATTGATGGAGAAAAAGTGTTTGGATGAAGGTTTAGCTCAAAGATTAGTAAGCTTCAATGCAAAGCTTACTAACTTTTGAAAATGGAGCTTTGAGTGAATTTGGTAGATGGAGAGATTTGAGAGATTTTTTAGCAAGGTGGATTTGGCTATCAAAAGCTTGAAATTTGAATGAGATGAGGGCTCTATTTATAGAGTTTAGGATTGGGATTAGTGGTAATTTGGTAATTGATTCTTGGAGCCAAAATTTGAATTAATGATAATTCTTTCAAATATTAGAGCCAAAATTTGAATTAATGATAATTCTTCTTAAAAATGAAAAATTGGCACTAAAATTTGAATTAATTATACATCTTCCAAAAATGAAGGAAAATTGGAGCCAAAAATTTGACAAGTTTAAAATGCTGATTATTTTTTATTTTCACTCTATGCAAATCGATTGCACTATATTGCAAATCGATTTGCACATTGTGTTTTTCCAAAAATGGCGCAAAATGCACTATGTGAAATCGATTGCACTCTAAGAGCAATCGATTGCATTAGTGAAAAAAATGAAAATTTTTAATTCTTTTTTTCTTTGCAAATGGAGATTTTAGGAAAATGATACCAGAAATCCTTATTTGTCATATGTTTCGACTTGGTACCTACAAAACACAAATATGCAAAGACAAAGACAAATATTTTTTGTATTTTGATTAGAAGTTAGTCAACAACACAAGAGAAAACTTAAAGATAGGATGCAAATGTGATGAATGAAGCTATTTATTAATGATTGTGACTGAATGATAAAATATGGTATGAAAGTGCGACTGAAAAAGTCAGGGGCAAAATTTAGGGTACAACAGCTGCCCCTATTTAATTATCTTTTAGCCAGACAGGCGGAAAGTAATTAAATACAAACATACCTGAATTTTATCCCTGATGCGATGAGATTCGCATATGTTATGAATGAATGCATGGACTCTTTTTTTTTTGACATATATTTTTTGAATGATGTATGAGATTAGACAGACTCTGTGGGAATATGGAAAGACTCGAAACTGGAAACTTGTGGTAGTTTAGATGAAATGACGCGGAAAGACACGCCGAGGAACAACAAGATACTTCTGGATATCTGTCAGGGTGACAAGGAGTAACCTGCAATACTTGGAAAAAAGAGATAAAACTCGAGAAGGCAAGCAGCGACATCCAAGAATGGCATTGAATGAGGCGAGCAACTCTCTGGAAAAGGCAATCAGAAACATCTAGAAGAACATTAGATGTAGGATGAGACCAAATCTGAAGCTACATCAGAGTCGTCCAAGAAAGACGCTGGACGGAAAAGAAACACGACATCCAATACTGGCTTTGAATGAAGGGAAAACTCAACGTCTAATACTGGCTTTAGACGAGAGAAAAGATCACAACATCCAATACTGGATTTGAATGAGTGAAAGAGATCTTGACATTCAATACTGGCTTTGAATGAAGAAAAAGATAACAACATTCAATACTGGCTTTGGATGGAAAAAGAGATATTGACATTCAATACTGGCTTTGAATGAAGGGAAAACTCAACGTCTAATACTGGCTTTAGATGAGAGAAAAGATCACAACATCCAATACTGGCTTTGAATGAGTGAAAGGGTTCTTGACATTCAATACTAGCTTTGAATGAAGAAAAAGCTCAACGTCTAATACTGGCTTTAGACGAGAGAAAAGATCACAACATCCAATACTGGCTTTGAATGAGTGAAAGGGATCTTGACATTCAATACTGGCTTTGAATGAAGAAAAAGGTAACAACATCCAATACTGGCTTTGGATGGAAAAAGAGAAACAACTCAAACTGATGTTTGCTTTGGTAGGTGCCAAGTAAGTTGGACTTTGATCTCAAGGTGACATGTCAACTGCAACAAGACCCCGGGAAATGCAAATGAGGATGAAACACTATTGTTATGCATTATGTATGAATTTTGTTATGCATGATATGTGAATGATCTATGCAGGTAATGCCGACGTTCATGACAATGGAGTTTGACTCTTTTGTGAAGGTAAGATTGGAAGTTTGATTCCTCAACACAGAGAACTCTGCTAAATTGTTTTGGGAAGAAAAATGTCTTGCGCCCAAATTTGTCACACTTGAAAACTGTATTGAACTGATCATCTTCTGAGGAAGGACATGGAGAGCTGCTTGGGGATTTGTCCCAGATTAGCTGACTGTTGAAGATAAACTGATCATGGCTTCAGTCGAAAGTTGCTGGAAGTAAGCTGATCACGACTTCAGCTCTGAAATGACTATTGGAGATAAACTGATCATGGCTTCAGCTTCTGAAATGTTTGTTGGGAATAAACTGATTATGGCTTCAGTTCTGAAATGATCGTTGGAGATAAACTGATCATGGCTTCAGTTCTTGAGATAATTGTTGTAAACAAATGCCCCTGTATGAGTGTTGAAAATGATTTCCTGGCTGGCCAATTCTGAGAAAACTTGCATTGAGCAGTAAATCTTGAACTGATTCACAACAGGATCTGGAAGATACTTGCCCCTGATAGGGTCACTGACCAAGTTTCTCAGCTGTTTGAAATTCCTTGATGAGGAAAGCTTGTTTGCAAGCAAAATTGTTTATTCAAACATGGTATTTTTAATGCAAAGTTCATGCAAAAGTTTTGAATCCAAAATCATTTTTGAAATGATGTTATTGGTGTATAGAAAATGCATCACTGGTTAAAACACAGTGGTTTACACTTTTAAAGTGAAAACAAAGGTATGAAACAAAACAAATGATTTGCAAAAGATCATAGGAGTCAGTTTACGCAACCTTGATGTAGTATGCTTTCAAAAGAAACCTGGCTTCAATTAGTTCTTTTGAGGGTTGTAACGTGGTCTGGTTCATGGTTTAAGAAATAAAGGATAAAGGCTCAAATTTTATTTATACCCAACCAAATCTTCATGATGTTCTCCAGTCCTACATTCAGTTAAATCAGACTATGCATTCAGGTTCCAAGAGATTTTGGAATTGCACTGATGGTAGCAATGACGATGGCTCAGAAACTAAAGGATTCTTGAGAATGACAGTCATTTCTTCTTACATCTTTTTGTTGTTTTGAGGACTTTTGTCAACTCTGGAGGAAAATTTTGAGGATTTGAAGACCTCTTCTGATTGAATTTATTATTCCCAACTTTTGCCTGAACTATTTCATTTGAGATTACAGTCAGCAGGATGCCTCAGTTTTTGCCTGAACTTTTTCATTTGAAATTACAGTCAGCAGGATGCCCCAGTTTTTTGCCTAAGTCTCCTTCATAGGTTTTGACTTAGCGGGATTTTTCTGTTGATTTTTATTTTCATTTCATTTTTCTTTTTGGAAAGATAATGACTGCCTTGCTCAATGATTACGGGGAACCATCTTCGTCATTTTTTGTTTGAGAGCATCTTTGACACTTCTTGCTATGCGCAAAGGAAAGCTTGATCGTGACCTTTGTTGAAAGGTGTCTTGCCTGATTTCTCTTGTAATTGAATGCACAACCAAATTAACTGAGAACTACCCATCCCCGGGTTAAGATTGCGGGTTTTTCTGTATAGAAAGAAACTCCAACTTCTAGGCTCAAAGGGGTGAACGAGGGATTAACTTCCTTATTTCTCCAGTGTTTGGGAGTTGAAACAATGCCTGTATATCCTCAGCAAAGTTTTATTCGAAAGCATACCAGCAACAATTATGGGTATTTCGTTTTCATCATCCTCCCTCAAATCTTTGCATAAACAAAAGCTTGATAAAGAGAGTAAACAAGAGAAGTATATTTGGAAGCAGTAAATGAAAATGATTTGAATCAAAATATTGCAATGCTCATTTCATTAGAATTAACATGAAAGTATAAACAGTATTTGAAAGCAACAATTTTAGCATAAACAAGGGAAAAATGCAAACAGAAAGAAACATGGCCTAGTGACTAATCAGTAACAAGGATGAGTTGTCCTGTCTAAAACACTAGCTGTAGGAAGTGACTTGAGGGTATCCCGACTCAATCTTCAGCCACTTTGTTTTGGCAAAGGATTGTTGATAACATTAGGACCTTCCTCCTTGAAAGTGAGAATATTTGCTTTCACCAATTCTTGCACTTTGTTTTTCAAAGCATAGCAACTCTCTAAATCATGACCGGCAACTCCTTGATGAAATTCACAGTGAAGATCAGATCTGAACCTGGATGGAGGAGGATTTCAAGGAATCAGAGGCCTAGTCGTAATTAAGCCCTTTTGCACCAATGCAGGGTACAATTCAGTGTACGCCATAGGGATGGGATCAAATTGAGCCCTATTCCGATTCTGATTCTGCATAATATTCTGTTGTTGAGGAACCTGAACTGGTTGAGCATTGACCGCAAGAGTAACAACCGCTACTTGTGGTTGATCAGTGCACTGAGGCCTACGGCGAGGTCCTCTTCTCTCAGTAGAGACAACATTGGCTTCTACCTCTTTCTTCTTCTGAAAGTTCCCAACGTATTTCTTTGCACCATTAGAAGATTCAACAGCTTTAGACACTTTACCATTCTTGATTCCTTCTTCTAATCTCTGGCCAATAGTCACCAAGTCTGTGAAGCTGGAGGACACATTACCAATCATCTTCTCCCAAAAGAAAGGGGACAAAGTATCCATGAACAAACCAGTTAACTCTTTCTCTGCCAGAGGTGGTTCAACTTGAGATGCCAGTTCTCTCCATCGTTGAGAATACTCCTTGAAAGATTCTTTCTCATTCTGAGACATATTTTATAGTTGGCGATGATCAGGTGTCATGTCGAGGTTGTATTTGTATTGCTTTATGAAAGCATCAACAAGATCTTGGAAGCATTGTATACGACCTTTCTCAAGTCCCATATACCATTTCAATGAAACTCCACTCAGACTGTCTTGGAAACAATGGATAAGCAGCTTGTCATTCTTGGTGTAAGCAGACATCTTTCGAAAGTACATAACCAAATGAATTCTTGGACAAGTATACCCCTTATATTTCTCAAACTCAGGAGTCTTGAACTTTGCAGGCATAACCAGATCAGAAACTAGGCACATATTGTTAGCATCAACACTGAAGAACTCATTTCCTTCCATAGCTCTGAGTCTCTTCTCTAAAGTTTGATACTGTTCTTTGAACTCTTCAAACTCACCAAATTCTCCTTGGCTCACACTTCGAGGACTGGCAGCATGGTACTCAAAGAGAGGATTCCCAAAAGCAGCTTGTGCACCAGGTTGACGAGAAACAATATGAACGATTGGCTGAGTTTCAGTGAAAACTGGAGCCTGAAAGACTGGTCGGGAAGACTGGCCAACCATTGAAGTAATTGCAATAGGCGAAGAGTAATTCTGAGGTAATCCAAACTCTGGCCATGCAGTAGATGTATGCTGGATAGGTTGAGTGTCAACAACAGCAGTTGGGATTTCAGATATCACAGTCCTTTGAGATGGCTCTCCTCTAGAAATCAGGACTTGCATCGTCTCAGTAAGTTTGGCCATGCCTGACTTTAACTCGTCGATTTCCATTCTGACTTCCATGTTGTGTTATTCTTGGTTTTCCATTCTCAATCTGACAACAGCTCTAGTCCCGTAGTTATGTTGAGGAATCAGCTTGACGGTAGATGACTAACTGGAAGGAAGAAGCAACTGGGAATAAGATCCTGAACAACCTGTATGTATGTAGAATGATGTAGAGGATGCAAATGATATGCAATGTTATGCAATGCACTGTACAGTAACAAGATCACACGGTTCAGAGTCACGAGCCTGGAGTCAAAGGTACAACCCATAAGGTATGGACTAACTGTTATCACCTGCCGAACAAGGTTCTAAGAGGTTCCCAGAGTCTACATCCTTCCTTGGATATTACCAACATCCCAATTAACTCGGTAATTAGCAATATTCTCAGGAAAGACTCGTTCGAGAGTAGTATCGCGTGACAACTACTTCCGGATTACTCCGTCATAGCTTCCACACTACACCTAAAAGGCCAAGATGGGTTAGGTAATCTACGGTACTCAGCTTCGCAGGCTCCCAGGTCGAAAGCAGTACGTCTTCCCGATTACTTGGTAAATGATACTACAGTCAAAGGGGCCTCCACTGAGTGAGGGATCTCATGCCTCCTTTTTTGGGATTACTCCCTCAAAGTTAACATGACTATACCGCCCGTCCTATCTTAAGTTTGCCCAAAGTCCGGGTATAGGACTTATAAGAAATCACCAAGCACCCTGTAAACCAGGAAAATCCAGATAAACATATATACAAAATATAACACATAAACACAATAACACATATACAGATATAAACAAAGATAGGCTCAACCCACTTAAGGATGGAGCAAGAGGTCAATCTGTCCCCAGTGAAGTCGCCATTTTTTCCTGTAGCGGTAGAAATGTGCAAGACTAAGCCATTGGATTGACTAGACTTTATACAAATCAAAATAAAAATCGCTACCGCGCTTTATTATTTCCAAAGGAATGGGAAAAGAGCGAATAACCCAAAAAGAGGGGGAAAGATTCAAGGTAAGGGGATTGGTTATGCAAAGGGAAGGTATTAGCACCCTAAACATCTACGGTACTCCGCAGGAACCTCTTTGTAAAAAATCTGTATATTTTGGCTATAAAAATGTGTTGTATATAAAATGGATGGTAGAGGTGAGAAAAGAAATATTTTTATGATTTTTGCACCCGCCGCGGTTGCGAACCTTTAGTGCCTACGTACCACCTTTCGTGCAATAGGGGATCAGGGTACACGTAGTTCATCTAGAAAAGACTTGTTTGTTGATTGTTTTTAAACAAGGAGACAAGTCGTCATTTTTAGGAGAGAAATCTTGACTAACGCCCACAAGGTGTAAGAAAGATGGACCCTGCATCAACAAGAGTGAGGGTTTGAGAACGCCTCTAGTACTCAAGTGGAAAAGTCGACACCTTTATAACCATAGGGATAGGAGAATGTTGCTCGACTATCAATGAATCATGTCTCACCTTGAAAAAAGTTTTGAATGTAAAAGGTGCTCGGGCGCACAAAAGAGTTTGAATGTGTTGAATTGTTTTGTTAATTTTGAAGAAAAAATGTCAAAGTATGATTAAGTGAATTGAAGTTTGTTTAAAGAAAAGAAATTTTTAAAAGAAAAGGCACTCGACAAAGTCGAGGTTTATTATGAAAGTGGTTCGATGTTAAAAACAAAGAAGATTTTGAAAGAAGATGAGAAGGTTTTGAAAATTAAAGAAGATGGGAGGAGATGAAGGGACTATCCTAAAGCATAAGGTAAAAGCTAAGGAAGAGAACCGTCTAACCAAAATGAAGCTGATACTTGACATTATAAGCCAATGTAGAATTCCCATTCTTTGGATTGAAACCAAGCAAGCAAAGATACTAGACCTCTTGAGAGAATCAAACTTCAAGTGTATTTAGTCTTCGCAAAAATTGGGCAGAGTAACGGCTGTATACGGGTGAATTCCAGATTACAAACAAAGTATGTAATCACAATAACCTGCACACAAAACAAACAAACAACCCAATGTCTTGAGGTAAACCTCAAGAACTCCAGACAAAATATCAAATAAAGTCACAAAGTCTCCAAGATAGGCCAAGGTCTCTAATCCTAAGTCCAAGAAGTCCATCACTCCATAATGCAAAGGATAGTAACCATGTAGTCCAAGTATAATTAATGATTTTTATGGTTCATGTTGATTATTAGGTGTCTTTAAAAGGAAAAGAAAAGCTCAAGTGAGCAAAATAAAAATGACATAAAAGTAAATGCTCAAGTGAGCAAAATAAAAATGGCATAAGAATAAATGCTCAAGTGAGCAAAGATGAAAATAACATGAAATGTAAAATGCTAAAAGTAAATGGTACATAAAGCATAAAGATAAAAGCATAAAGTAAAGTTAATTGTTAGTAATTAGTGGTTAGTTGGATGACCATCTTGAAACTTGCATTTGGAACTCATTAGAGGATTGGTAGAACCAAAGCCTCTACACAACAAGTTGCATTTGCTTTTTGTCAAGTATATCATCTATTTTGGAATTCTCACAAGGCAACATGTAATGATCAACGATGTTTAAGTGATCCGCGTTGACCAAAGGTGTTGTAGATCCATCAGAGGATTGGTAGAACCAAAGCCTCTACACAATGAATCTCAAGGTTATTGGATCAAAGAGATCAAATTAACATACTTGGGCTTGCAATCATAAGTTTGGGCCACAAATGATCATTTATTCGAATCGGGACAAAATTTAGCGCTATGTTAAGCAATCGTAAGTGGACTTATGTAGAAGTCGCACCTATTTTGAGGCCGTTCAATAGCAATCTATGTACTTCATGTTTGGATAAATGATATAGAGATCACCATCCCTTAACATGTAGCACAATTAAAAAAGAAAGGGATAAGATGAAGAGGGAGGGAAATGATAAGCTAATTTGGATCACCATTTCAAAATTCTTTCATCTTTAAATTCAACCACTCCTCTAGATGGATTAAAGCACTAAACATATCATTAATCCAAAGCACCAAAAATGAATTAAATAATTCACTCTTAGGTAGATTTGAATTGATGAACATTTATCCAACTTCATCTACATCACAAAGTCCATTGAGTTTAAAGACAAATTGGACATTTAAAATTGCAATCCAAACCAACAATCAAAAGGAATGAGTAGAAAAAGCATTTTGGATCAAAGCTGCCCCAAAACAAGGCAAAAAAAACATTTTATTCTGGTGTAAATCGATTTACACTACTATGTAAATCAATTTACACAATATAATTTTCAAAAATTTATGCAAAATCATGCTGTGTAAATCGATTTACACATAGTGCAAATCAATTGCACACAGAACAACAGCCAAAAACAGCATTTTAAAAGGCCAATTTCTTGTTCAAACTTTCCATCAAACACCTTATGATCATGGATCCAATTGAGCACGAAAATTCCATAAAATTATGAGAAAATAACACCATTGGAATCACAAAAGAATGCTCAATGAATCAATCCCAAATATCACCAAGAGATCACATTGTGAAAGATGAATTATCCAAACTTACCAAAGGTAGATCTAGAGAATTATCAAAACAACTTCAAGAATTTGCTTCAATTCAACCACAAGAATCAATTGACCAAGCTTGGATGTAGAGAATTGATGGAGAAAAAGTGTTTGGATGAAGGTTTAGCTCAAAGATTAGTAAGCTTCAATGCAAAGCTTACTAACTTTTTGAAAATGGAGCTTTGAGTGAATTTGGTAGATGGAGAGATTTGAGAGATTTTTTAGCAAGGTGGATTTGGCTATCAAAAGCTTGAAATTTGAATGAGACGAGTGCTCTATTTATAGAGTTTAGGATTGGGATTAGTGGTAATTTGGTAATTGATTCTTGGAGCCAAAATTTGAATTAATGATAATTCTTTCAAATATTAGAGCCAAAATTTGAATTAATGATAATTCTTCTTAAAAATGAAAAATTGGCACTAAAATTTGAATTAATTATACATCTTTCAAAAATGAAGGAAAATTGGAGCCAAAAATTTGACAAGTTTAAAATGCTGATTATTTTTTATTTTCACTCTATGCAAATCGATTGCACTATATTGCAAATCGATTTGCACAGTGTATTTTTCCAAAAATGGCGCAACATGCACTATGTGCAATCGATTGCACTCTAAGAGCAATCGATTGCATTAGTGAAAAAAAATGAAAATTTTTAATTCTTTTTTTTCTTTGCAAGTGGAGATTTTAGGAAAATGATACCAAAAATCCTTATTTGTCAGATGTTTCGACTTGGTACCTACAAAACACAAATATGCAAAGACAAAGACAAATATTTTTTGTATTTTGATTAGAAGTTAGTCAACAACACAAGAGAAAACTTAAAGATAGGATGCAAATGTGATGAATGAAGCTATTTATTAATGATTGTGACTGAATGATAAAATATGGTATGAAAGTGCGACTGAAAAAATCAGGGGCAAAATTTAGGGTACAACAGTTTCAACAGTATTTTGTGCGTGTTTTAGGTTTGTGTGGCTTGTGTGCATATTATAGAATGAATTTAGGTCAAAATATGGGCCATAATCCTTATGCATTGAAGATGGAAGATTTGTTTGACCACCATTGATAAGCTTTCCAAAATTGCATCAAATCTGACATTTTGTGCATGTTTTGACTTGGCACGAGTTTGATTGAGTTGCACATGATATTTGCAAGCTGTAATGATCACAAGAATCCTTTACATCAATTTTTTTGATTTATTTGATTTAATATTGATTAATAATGAATTAAATCAATAAAAATGAAATAAAATAAAAAAAATAAAAGTTTGGTCATGAAATTAAAGATGGGACACATGTGTGGCATGACAAGACCATATCAAGTGGAAAAAAGTGGGCCCTTTTGTCAAAAATTGGAGTTTTGAGGATAGTTGAATTTTGGCAATTTTGGAAAAATGCCCAACTTCAACAATGCATAACTTCTTCAATTTTGAACTTTTGGAAGTGTTCTTTGACTTTTTAGAAACCTTGAGATGTAATCTAATAAACCATTTTGGTATTATCTCATTTTGATGTTCCATGCTCAAGTTATAAGCTTTGGAAAAAAATGTGTTTTTGTTGACTTAAAAAAATGACCTATAATGTCCAAATTAGTAACTTTTTGTGAGAGCATTTATTGATCTTGGGGTGTGAAGATGGATTGTAGGAAATTTCATACTCTTAAAAATGATCTTTGGATGTGTCATTTATCATAAAGTATGAGAAAGTTATGCTTGGTCAAATTTGAGTTGACTTTTCCTACAAAACCCTAATTTAACAACTTTTGAATCTTGACGAATCTTGAGCAATCCTTGATGAATCATGATCAACCCTTGATCAAATGATGAATTATCCTTCAAAATGAGAATGTTGACAAAAAATCTTGAGGTTTGACTGTATTTGGGACACAGTTAACTTTTGCCTTAGCACAGTCGATTTTCGGACCTCTTGAGCAATTGACTGACCAAACTTCCTCTGCAAGGCTTGAAAGTTGACATGGATGAACTTAAGAACATATTAGGACATTGGGGAACACTTGAGGTCATTTTTATGTGAGGACCTTGATGCAACACAAAACCCTAATTTTGACTTGACTGCCTTAGGAGGTGACTTGACTGTCCAATCCTTGAGCCAACTTGAGCAACTTGAAGATTATTCTTGACAAGTCTTGAGGAATATGGGAGGGAAAATTTTGGGGTACAACACATAGGCTTCGATATTCTGAGTCCATAAGTTTCTTTATCCATAAGCTGGGCGATGCACCAATTGTGTAACAAATCTCCTTAAATCTTTGAACAACCAATACAAAGTTTCCTAAATAGTCTAAAGGCCAAATTTAGTAATTAATGCACAACTGGAGATATAAAACCTTATTCCAAATAAAATCTTCTTGACCTGCGAAATTTACTAAAACATATCTAAAATAAATATTCCAGAACCAAATTAAATCTGTCAAGATTTAAAACAATATTGCCTGTTGTACTGTAGTACCATATCAAGATGTCATGACATCTGCCTTCAACATCTGAATGAAAACACATAACAATAAAATTGTCATGACAATTGATAAAGATGCTGCAACATCTTACTCAACAATAACATAGAATCGTGTTCAGAATCATGCTTAGCCAAAATTTGGCCAACCTTAAAGACATGGAACAAACAATCTCCCCCTTTGGAAAATTTTGGCTAAAACAACTAAAACCCAAAAAACAAAATCTGGAGAGAGGAATAAAATCACAAACCAAACTGCATAAAAATATATCAGTGATACAACAGTTACACAACACCAGCTACATGCTGATTATGTAAACTGTGTACATGAGGAAGAAGATGAATGATACTCCCTCTCAAACACAAAACACCAAAACCATCCTGAACATTCCAGGAGAAGACTAACATGACCAGACCTCAACTTCGGATAACTCAAAGCACATGAAACAACCATGCTCATAACTCACACCACAAGACACAACACAAAGACTCAGATACAAAGAAGACACAAACTACATAGACTCATACATGATGTTAGAACATCCTATGAAACATCCTTGAAAACTAACTGCAAGAACATACTCAAGACTCACATGATGGATAACTATGCTCCCTTAAAGTGTTTCATACAACAAGTAACAATACTTGACTCATACCTAAATCTACTACTACTTTTCTCCCCTTTTTAGTCAAAAATTGATAAAAACAGGTTGAAAAGAACTTGACAAAAAAAAGAAAGGAATCAAAATAGACAAGAATTGATTCAAGACATAAAAAGATAAACAAAAAGAAACTGACTCATTAAAAACACAAACTGTATCAAGGGAAACAAACTCCCTCAACCAGGAAAAAATCAATCAAAAGAAGAAAATATCCCACAGAAACAAAGAGTAAGTCTAAGTTTCTCCTAAAAAAAACTCAAAACATGATACAAGACTAGAAGCATCAAATTGACTTAAGGGAAAACCACTCCCCCAAGCAAGACTGACTCAAAATAAAAATTACAAAAACATACCTTTTTTGTTTTGTTTTAATATTTACAAGATAACAGTCACCAGCTATCCAATTCTCCCTCCCGAGTCAATGAAATTGACCTAGTCTTCACCAACATCTGAATCTGAATCATATAAATGAAGCTGATTCTTCCTCAAGGATTTCATCTCTGTCACGGATGTTCTCCCTGTCCAGGATGCTTCAGCTGATGTTCCAACATTTGTTGCAATGTTGAACTCAACCTTCTTTGGATCACTTCCCTTATCCTTGTTGGATTCCAATTCTTGACACTTGTATCTTTGGAAGATTTACTCATGTTGAAACACAATATATGAGAAATGTGAGGAAGTAAAGCATATAAATACAAGGTGGGTTACTTTGATTGTAACGAAAACCTTTCTTATAACAATAAATAATTCAATGAAAGTTTTACTGGAAGGAGATAAAATATTCTTTAGTAATAGTGTACCACACAATGAGAGAGAGACACACCCTTGTTCAAACTTTTCTCTTTTTAAAACTTTGACTGCTAAAAATGTTACAAGATTTGAAATGACATTCTCCATGCCGTTGAACACGCTCTTTAGAGATTTCACATAACACAAGGAGGAATATAGTTGGAAGCACCAACCAAATAGTTTCTACCAAAAATTCTCCCACAGTATAATTCCAAAACTACCCCTTGTATACTCAAAGTAACTTGCACCTCAAGTTATGATAAAATCCTTCTTAAAGCTCAAAAATCAAGGATAACAATCGACAAAGATTTGTAAAGCAAGTTTTATATAACGTCATGGGTGTGTTGACTAGGAATTTCGATTACATGAGTTCTTAAATAAATTGGTACATTTTGGAAGAAAGGTGGTTCGAAAGAAAGTATGAAGGAATTTCTATGAAGGTTTCGATAGATAAAAAGCTAGTAAGAGTTTCTTTTTATCAAGTGCTGTCGAAAGGTTCGTCTACGAATCATTGGAAATTAAGTAATTCGAAGAAAGGATATTTCAACTGTCACATTGGTTGATTTGGCGCTTCAAAAAGAAGGATATTTTGAATTCAAAAGTTTGATCTTATCTAAAGAGGCACGTGGAAGTTTGATGGGTTTGAAGGACATGCAAATCTTTGAACGTGGCACTCTATTATAGAAAGACCGTTAGGGTCAAATTAGTATAAATAGGGATTTTTATGTTAGGATTCAAAGGTGTCCATTTTGTACAAATTACTCAATATACTCGAAGTACCAAGCGTTAGAGAAAAAAATTGCAGAAAATGTAGGTACATACACCATTATTGTTCTTTTCGAGTCATTTTACCTTATCAATATCAAGTCTTTTAACATTTCCAGTACTTCCTTTACCTTCCAGTAAAAAGTTTTACCTTTTCAAGTTATTTACATTCATTATGCATTTCCTTCACATTTCTTTACGTTTCCAGTCGAAATCTTTACATTGCGCATTCAAAATTCTTTTATTTGAAATTGTTTTAAATTATAATTCCAATTTTTATATTGTTATCAACAAAATAGCGTTAAACATGAATCCCATTACAAGTTTATTCTTAGAAACTTAGACACATGTCCTAGGATCAATCTAGTCGATCCTGCAAGTTACAAAAATATTTAGTTTGGAAGACTAGCGGTTGTTTACCAAATTCATGTGTAAACAAATTCGCATGCCCAGTGGGACCGTGTCGAAGTTCTGAAAACTTGTATTTTTCTGTGAGCGTCTATCTTTCGTCATTCATCTTTTGAGTTTGTCTTTCGTTATTGTTGCATGAACCTTAGAAGTGGTAAAATAGCCAACAATAACCAACCAAAACCCAAAAGATAATAGTTTAATTTCTCAAGATACTATGAAGCCTGAACACGACCAGATAATAGTTTAACTTCTCAAGATCCTATGAAGCTTGTACCCGACCAGATAATAGTTTTAATTTCTCAAGATACCATGAAGACTAGAACCAACAAGATAATAATTTAACTTCTCGAGATATTGAAAAATCTGGACTCAACCAGACAAGTGATTAATTTCCTTTCCCTAGTAGAGTTTGCCTCTACCCCTAGCAAGTTACTGTAAAGCCTGGACCCAATCAGAAATCAGTTCAACTTCATCCTTTCTAGCGAGTTACTACAAAGCCTGGACCCGACCAGATATCATTTTCAATTTCATCTTTTCAAGAAAGTTACTGTGAAGCCTGGAGTTCAACCAAATAGAAATTAACTTCATTCCCTCAGAAATTTGTTGTAAAGCCTGGAATCCGACCAGATAACAATTAATTTCAAGCAATTTTTTACAAAGCCTAGACCCGACTAAAGCAGTTTAATGTTAGTAAGTTATTGTGAAGCCTGAAATCTGACTAGATATCAATTAACTTCATCCACCTCAGAAATCAGCGAAACCTGGAATCCGACCAGATAGCAGTTTAATGTTAGTAAGTTATTGCGAAGCCTGGAACCCGACCAAATAACAATTAACTTCATTCCCCTCAGAAATTTCCTGCGAAGCCTGGAATCCGATCAGATAACAGTTAATTCAATCTTCCCCTGTAAGTCGCTGCGAAGCCTAGAATACGACCAGATAACAATCAACTTCATTATACTCAACAATTTGCTGCCAAGCCTGGATTTCGACCAGATAACAGCTAACTTCCGATGCTCTCCAGCCAGGAATAATTCCCCAGTAGAGCAACGGACAACCAAAGTTCCTGAACTCTATTCCTCCAAGCAGAAATCAACACTCCCCACAGGAGTCTCCTCATGCAAAGAGCCAAATTCAATATTCCCCAGTGGATTTCTCCTCAAACAATAAAACAGGGATTCCCAACGAAAATATTCTAAACAAAGTTGAAGATACACTCACTCTCCAACAACAGTTCAGGATTCAGCCTCCCAAGATTCCCCAGCATGTTGTCAAGGATTTATTTTCCTGGAAAAAGACACGTTGCAATAAATGCATCTCATTCATAAATCATAACACATATATTACAAATGCATACAACATAATCTCATTTACTTTGAGAATTTCATTACGCCATGCATACATTTGCATGCAACTAATCTTTTTCCTTACAGGAAAAATCATCAGGCAAAAGACACCTACTATTTCAGTATAAATCAACCAAAAGATTTATCCTGATACCTTCTACCGTCCCTCCAAATGGCATCTTTAAGCCCATTTCCTACACAGTCAGCTAACATATCATCGAGTGCAAATTTTTGGATACTTTGGTGCTCAATCATCTTCCACCTTCAAGTCACGAATGAAAGGCTTGCCAATCTAACTCTTTAGGTTTAAGAAGATTGAACAGGGGAAGCTGTTGTACCCCAAAAATTTGCCCTCTCACTTTTCAGGATTCCTCTTGTATAGGTGGTTACAAACACCTGTTCAAATACATAAAGAAAATTGATTTTTTTTAAGATGACAAGTTGTTACTTCGATTGATCAAAGAAAAGGGAAAATTAAGATGATAATGTGCCCTTCGATTGGGTCGAATAAGAAAAAGTCTGCTTCGATTCTCAATTTTATCAGACACTAGCTATCTTTGAAGCAATATGCTTCGATTATCAATTTGATTAGATATTGTCTTCCTTCGACCTACATGTTTCGAATGGTTAAAAGACTGCCTCTGAGCACTCTTCAAATCCATAAGTTTCGATAAGGCAGTGTGTTTGCTTCGATCCAAAAGCTTCGATGGGACAGTGCGCCTACTTCGATTGGATGTTTGATGCTTGCATTCCTGTGTTGACTGGACAAATATTTCCTCCCATGCTTGATTTGATTCACAAATTAATGAATAGTTGCATACAAGCCTTCTTTTGAGCCAAAACTTCTTGCGCGCAAGAGGCTCCCACCATGCTAGCATGCACAAGACAAAAAGCCTCCTTTTGGCATCCTTCGTTTGCATATTTAAACTTCTTGCATGCCTCTTTCGTTTGGCTTTCTGGCCTCCTTCAAATGAAAGCTGGGGTTACATACTTCATTTGGGTAGGAAATCTCCTTCGATGCAAGTTTAATCCATAAGCTTCGTTTGGGCATTTTGCTCCCTTCGAAGCAGTCTTCTTTAGTACATTTCTAGAACTCTTCGACACAAGTGGAAAATAGGATTGGTAAAGAACACTGATCAAATCTATGGGCCATGCTACATGATCTTACTTTACATGCCTTAATGCTTGTATTTCACTCCATAATTAATTGCTTACATTATGGATTAAGTTATTGTCCAGGTGATTAAGCCTTTGTCCAGAATATTTTTTTATAAAAGTGAACTTAGTAGTACAAATCCTGTCATAAGCCCATGCTTTGCTTAAATCCTGATTGTACTTCACCATAAGTCAGGGAAGTCAGCCCCTTTTAATCAATAACTTTAGTACTTCACCTTGGGATCTTGGAAAATCTGACATAACTTAATATTCATGTTTCAGCCAAGCCACATCTTTGTTCAAAATCCCAAACCTTTTCTCTATAAATAGAGAAACCATTGACAAAGAAAAGGGCCATATTTTTGCTAGAGAGAAAAATCATAAAAATCCTCAAGCACTCAAACTCTCCAATACTCTCAAACTCTCAAATATTCTCAAACTCTCCAATATTCTCAAACTCTCCAACATTCTCAAACCTTCAAAACTATAAGACTTTTTTTCATAAAAAAAAGCTCAGTAGTGTACCTTTCGATTCACTTCCCCTAAACTGTAGCATAATAACCTTCGATTCACTCATCACCATCATATACTCTCTTTCGATTCAGTGACTGCCCAAACCAAGTAGTAACTGAACTAACTTCAGAAAGATTCCAGCGAAGCTCCCTCCACCACCAAAGAAGTCACCTACAACTCTTTCAATTAAGCACTTCAAGAGGTAAGTTCTCTCTAAACTTGGAACTCTTTCATTTTAATATCATTTATACATACCAATAAAAGGAAAATGTAGATATCCCATTTAGGAAGTTGACCATACCCTAACTTTCGATCCTCACTTCCTGTAAATTGAAAGACTCAATCCTGGCTAGTTAGACTTTGGATTTTGGTGCCCAATAATCTTGTGCTAACCCCTGGCCTGTAGCTTTCGAAAGTTATACTTGTTAGTTGCATTTTCAAGTTTAGACAGAGTCTTTGTATCCTTCGATTGGCTAATAATTAAAGCCTTTCGAATCTCAACCTGGGAGCTTTGTATTCCTACGATCAAAGGAGGCAGCAAGGAGTTTTAAAACAAATAGTGCACCTCGTTAACTTCCAGGCCCAATCGAAAAGAGTAGCCAGAAGGTTGAATCGAAGGTTGTATCTCACACTATTTTCCCAATCGAAGGAAGCCAAAGAAGGGGGAATCGAAAGAGCCCACTGTCTGGATCGAAGGATTCATGTTTCTCTCTTTTTATTTTATTTTTTTCTTTATATTTTCTTGCTATTCAATATGGTTGTAATAGTTAGGATATTTTATTTTCTGCATTTTTATTGTTTTAAACAAATGTTAGTAATCAGGATGTATGGCAAGATAAAAATAACAAGTAGACAACCCATAATCAAAGGCTAAATGCATGCAAATCAAACACACTATTCACACATGCACCCCTAGGGCTAACTCCACTTATTGCCTAAAAATGGTCAGGTTATGCATGTGAGACGTCTTAGCAAAAACAATCAAAATACAAGATCATAGTCCATCGATGACGCTTCAAATGATGCCTTAAAAATGATCTCAGTCCCTCAAGAGAAATGCTAAGATATCTCATAACATTGCTATCGTGACTACACGATGACCCGTGCCTGTCCCTTTACATCCAATGATGGGGCTTATTACCAAACCAATGGTAAGAAAGCAACATCTAAAGGAGGAGAAGAACAAAAGACTTTTGAGTAGGTAGGAACGTTCTTAGTTGCTTGCTCATTTTCAAAACAAACATCTTTTCAAATACACCAAACATTTTCAAAACATGATATATTTTCAAAAGTCCAACACTTTGTATACATTCTTATAGAGAAAAGTCGGTGGCGACTCTTGCTATCCGCAACAATTGCGATCAAACGTAAAACATCCCAAGTCAGTTCTCCCACCGTGTTACACCTAGACAGGAGGATGTCTAAAGAATCATAGAACCAAGGGTAGAGCAACAAAGGATTCAAAATAATATCCAAGAGGAACAACCTAGGAGGGTAATGGTGGTTAATAGGGATCAAAATGCAGATAAAGTGGTCCACATAGTTAAACAAGATAACATGGAAAATAACTTGACCACCATGATCGAGAGAATCATGGAGAAAAATGGTCTAAATACCGGACTTAGGAGACCAAATTATTCATCCCCTTTATCTGAATATATATTACAAATAGAATTACGAAGGGGTTACAAAGTCTCTAAGTGTACAAAATTTCCAGGAGATACTAATGAATCCATTGTGGAGCACATAGCCAGGTATTTGACTGAAGAAGGAGATTTGGCAAATAGTGAAAACCTGAGAATAAAATATTTTCCAAGTTCGTTAACAAAATTGCTTTCACATGGTTTACTACTCTTTCGCCAGGATCTATAAATTCTTGGCAACACTTGGAAAGATTATTTCAGGAACAATTTTACATAGGGCAATATAAGATAAGTCTCAAAGAATTGTCCAATATCTAGAGGAAATTCACTGAACCAATAGATGATTATCTGAATAGATTTCGTTTACTGAAGTCTAGATGCTTTACAATGGTTCCTGAACATGAACTAGTCAAAATGGCCGCACGAGGTTTAGACTATTCCATTAGAAAGAAATTAGATACCCAATATCTAAGAGACATGGCCCAGTTAACAGATAGGGTTCAACAAGTTGAACGTTTAAAAGTTGACAAGTTGCTCATTTTCAAAACAAACATCTTTTCAAATACACCAAACACTTTCAAAACATGAAATATTTTCAAAAGTCCAACACTTTGTATACATTCTTATAGAGACGAGAATCATTACAAAGTTTGCCTAAACGAAGGCTCTTTTTCAAAAATAATTTCAAAACCCACCACAAAGCATACTTTCAAACAAAAGCAAATGATCTAGCAAGCAACTAAGAGCACATAGATAACTATGGATGAAAAGGGTGCTAACACCTTCCATTTTCATAATCTACCCCCCGAACTAAAGAAAATAATCTCAAAGGTCTTTCTTGTTCTTTTAACCCTTTCCTTCATTGGATAAAATAAAAGTCGGTGGTGACTCTTGCTATCTACAACAATTGCGATCAAACGCAAAACATCCCAAGTCAGTTCTCCCACCGTGTTACAGAATTGGCGACTCTACTGGGGATTTTCCTTAAAAGTGGGGTTACCTTAGGGCTAGATCACCTTTTCTTTGTTTGACTTGTTTGCTTTTCATTTTGGTTCCTTGTTTGGGATTTTTTTGATCCTCTACATGGATCTGGGACACCTTTTAGGTAAGTAGCAATAAGTTGTGGAAACTGTGTGGGGTATACCGACATGGTCTAAGCAATAGCTATGTTAGTGTGACACATTTTTGGTATCGGTAGCCCTTGAGTAGTTAAGGAGAATACGGGGCCGCTGTGTGGTGTCATGAAGCACTAACTGACTTTAGAACCTTACTTGACCAACTTGGCCATTAGGAAGTAGTGAGGTAGCCGAATTTGGTACAGTCTGAAGTTGGTTGATACTCAATACTATGCTCATTGAGATCATACTTTCGGGATATTTGGGTCGCCTATAAAGACACTTGTGCTGTAACAATTCTCGATGAAGAAAGATCAGTGATATTGAGATCCCATAGAACCCAGTTACTATTTCTAGGACATGTTGAGCTAGCTAAACTTCAAGAGGGTACTTACCTATAAAACTCCATGCAAGCTTAAACCTAAGGACTTGTTTTCTTACTTGTACATAACATCATAACATCATACCATTGCATTTCGCGCTAACCATTTCAAGGATTATTGGGATTTATCTTTGTTCTATTTTGTAGGACATGGCTTCCACCCGCAGGAATACTATCCAAGTCAATCTAGTAAGAATTCCTTCTCAACTCAAAGAGTTAGCATAGAGTGTTCCTAAGAGTTATTCATTTACCGAAAGACATGGTTGTTGTACCCCAAAATTTGCCCTCCCATATTCTTCAAGATTTTCCAAGAGCATGCTTCAAAATCTCCCCAAGGGTTGCACAGTCCAATGGTCTCCTAACAATCAAAGATTAGGTTTTGGTTATGGAAAAGAAATTGAAGTTTCCAAGGGCCCAA
Source organism: Vicia faba (assembly GCA_948472305.1). Classification (NCBI taxonomy): domain Eukaryota; kingdom Viridiplantae; phylum Streptophyta; class Magnoliopsida; order Fabales; family Fabaceae; genus Vicia; species Vicia faba. The sequence continues at coordinate 330,662,202 of OX451736.1, forward strand.
ACTAGTCCCGCATGCCCATAAACATTGTCAAGCATCCTTATGCCAAGTTTCAAGACTTACAGCACAAAATTGCACAGTCAAAAACCCTAATTGCTCAACAGTCAACTGCAGGGGCAAAATGATCATTTGACAGTCAAAATTCAAAATTTTTGGTCAACATCTTATTTTGAAGCCACAAACATCATTTGATCAATTCTTGATCATGATTCTCAAGGCATGGCTAAAAAAGTCTCAAGATGCAAAAGTTTCCATATTTGGACAGTTGAAAAAGTCAACTGTAACTTGACCAAGGCATAACTTCCACATGGTTTATCAGAAAAATTCCATCCAAAGCTCATTTTTAAGAGAATGACATTTCCTACAACTCATCTTCACACTTCAAGTCCAAGAAATGCTCTCACAAAAAGTTATCAATCTCAACATTATAGGTCATTTTCAAAAGTCAACAAAAAGGCACTTTAAGTCAAAAACCATAACTTGAGATTGGTAAATCAAAATGACATGGGACCGATGGCATTGGTTAGAGGACTTCAAGGCCTTTCCAAAATGTCCAAGAACATGATCAAAGCTTAATAATTGAGCAAGATATGCCTTGTGGAAGTTGGGAAATTTTTGGGAATTTTGAAAAGTCAACTTTGCTTCAAATGCCTCAAAATTGCTAATGGGCCACAATTTCTTCCATGAATTATCACCCAAAAGCTATGCACGACCCATTGACCCAAAGGGGAGTTATTTCATTATTTTTTATTAATTATTTGAATTTTTATCACCATTAATTCATTTAATTAAAATATAATATGACAAAAATAGCAAAGCATGTGTTTTAAATCTTTTTATGCAGCTAATAGGCTCTTTACTCACTCAAGATTTCGTGCATATGCTCAAGGGGACCAAATCTTCCAAAATAAGCAAGTTTTCATGGCAAAAGAGATTGAAAAAATCAAGAAAGATCACAAATTTGAAAGGCATTAAAACTTGGATGTTGGGCTTGTTTTGTTGACCTAAAACATTCACATACATATACATATTGCAACCCTAATGCACAAGAACAAGCTAGCTGCGCTCAGAATCAAAAACAAAAACTTGCATTTTTCTTAAAAAGTTCAAAACTGAAAACATAGTTTTAGTGTGTTTCAAAGCCTAAAAACTGTTCCATAAGCTTGCCAAGGCTGCCAGGAATCTTTTCCAATACTTTTCAGGTCTCCATACTCAAAGAACTGGTAGCACGAAATCACCCTGTTCATACTTTTTTGCATATTCGTATTCATATTTTCATGCCATGTTAATGCATTTGAATGATTGTTTTATACTAACCTAATCATGCTGAAGCTTTTGGTGTCTTTTAATTAAACTAACGTGGTCTGTATGCAAAGTTACCATGGGAGATGCTTAGGGTTTCAAAGCTCCAAAATTGGGGTTTTGCGCATAAGGCAAAATTAGGCCATGAAACCTACACCATTGAAACCAGGAGGTCCAGACGATTCATTCTCATACCTCGCGCCCTTTTTATTTTCAACTATGAGCTAATCGTTATTTTTGTGTGTTAGGGTTAGTGGGGGTTTAAAACCCCCGCTATTCATCTGTGTTTTCCAGGCAAAAGCGAAGGCATAGTGGAGAAGACGCTGAGGTGTAAGCACCATATTGGGCCATTCAAATAATTTAGCGCGTTTTCTTGTTTTCTACCAATAACGCGTTTTTTCTTATATGTTGTTTATATTCCATTATATTAACAAAGACGTTAATTGGCTCAGTTGGTGAGAGAAGGTTGTTGCAAGCATTGGGACCTGGGTTCGATTCCCAGGTCCCCCCTCTTCCTCTATATTTTTTTCTTTAACACGCTTCTATGCATTGCTTCATCAAGGGTTTACCATACAGCCTCATAATCTGGCTTGCCACGCGCCCAACAACTCCAATCCAAAGGCCAGGATAGGCAGTCCACCATGGACATCGGTCAAACGCTCCTCACGTGATCATTGAAAAGTCAAAGGAGGCCAGATTTCAGTGGGCCAAAATGCTTCCTATTCACCTCCATTTGGGCCAACTCACCCCCTATGGTTTGCATATCCTTATTTTTATTTCTTATTTCATTCTTTTTTTTGCTTTTGTTTTATTAATTTCACAAAATATAATTTTCATAATACAAAAATATAAAAATACAAAAAAATCAGAAAGACAAAAATAAAATATGTTTATTATTTAATTCAATAATATTTATTTTTGTAAATAAATCTATTAACCAATTTAGTTTTAACTTAGGGTTTTAATTTTAATTTATTTCTTAATAACTAAAAAACATAAAAATTAGGGTTTCTAGCACTTTTACTTTTTTTTCTTAATAAATATTCTTTTCTTATTATAATTATTATTAACCATTAGTTATTTTTGTAAATACTTGTAATTAAATAATTAGGTTAAATTAGGTTACAACTTAAGCATTCTTTTTTTTAATAATTAAAAATAATTTAGAATTAGGTTTCTTTCAATATTAATTTTCTTTATTCTCTTTAATTTCATAAATCCAAAAACATAAAAAATAAGTTCTTCTTTTTCTTTAATCATTAATTCACCAATAATTTTAATTTAATTTCTTTAAAGGGTCCAACGCCCTCGCATTCGATTATAGTTCCTGCTCACTCATTTATTTTTATTTCTTTTATGAATGTCATGTAATTACCCCAAAGCTTTGTAATAGATAATTAGGACATTTATTTTCCGCATTTTTATTTATTCAAATCGGGTCTTGGTTTAATTTGGCGATGTAGACCCGCGCCTTGTATTAGCGTAGGACTTTTATTTTTCCGCACTTTATCTTCCCGCATCTTTTAACTGCTAATAATTTGAATGAAAGAATGAATGGCCAAAAATAAAATCAAAGCGTAGAAAACTCAATGCATGATCAAGACAAATATAACTGAAAATGACACACAATTCACACACCACTCCTAGGGTACGCCTCACTGTTGCCTTGCCCCTCGAAACGTGGTCGTCGAGTAGAGGACGTTTTAGTAAGTCCTCATGTCCATGAACATGGCATGGGGGTAGCTTCTAAGGTGTCTTCCTATTGCTCTGGTGACCACACTGTCCCTAACCCTCGAATTGACCCGAACACCTCCAATAGTGGTGCTACCTACCTCTCAATGGTGGGATGGCACTACCTTAAGGACATTTACACAGACTAATTCCTTAGGGTAGGTAGATGATTCGTAGATACTTGCTCTAATTCAAAACAAATCAAAAACTTCTTTTCACACCGACACTTTGCAAAAAGCTTTCAAAAACAACTTTTCAAACACTCTTGAGGACTGATACAAGAGTCGAACTGAAATTTTCAAAGAAACTTTTTTCAAACCCACAATTGAAAAGCAAACACATTTTGAAAACACAAATGAGCAAGTATCTAAGAGCCCATGGATAACCATGGATAGAAAGGGTGCTAACACCTTCCCTTTCTATAAATCTACCTCCCAAACCGAGAAACTAATCTCAATAAGGAATTTTTCTGTGCTTTTGTCCTGTCCATGTTGGAGAACATAAAAGATGGTGGCGACTCTTGCTTACCGCGACATTTCGTGAACCAGCGTTAAACAATCAGTTCCAGATCCACCGATCACAGAACTGGCGACTCTGCTGGGGACTCTTATAAAGTGAGGTCTACCTTAGGATAGTTCATAACTGTGTTTTCAATTGTTTTGACTTGTTTGCTTTAAATTGTGGGTTGCATGGGAGTTATATAAATCCTGACCCAGATCTGGGGATACCCTGTTTAGGTGGCATAAGCTGTGAGGGACCTGTCCAGCGTAGACCGGCATGGGTGAAGCAGTGGCTACGTTGGTGTGGCACCTTGGTCTGTACCGATATCCCTTGTGTTGCAACGAGGAGAATATGGGTCTTCTGAGGAGTCATTAAGCACCAACAGACCTTAGAACCTTAAATGACACAACTTGGCCAATAGAACAGTAGCAGTATGCTACGCCCATTGAGGCTAAACTCTCGTGATGGTTCTGGCCGCAAGAAAAGATTGCGATGCTGGAGTTATGACCGATTGAGGGTAGTCAGTGATATTGGGATCCTCTAAGAACTCGGTTACTTTTGATAGGACAGGTATGAACCAACAAACTGAAAGAGGGTAATACCTAGACCTCATGCTGGCCTAAACTTTAAGGGATTTGTCTTGTGTGACTTGTGTGCCTTCCAACTTGACTACTTGCATGCTTGTTATCTGACACTTGAGTTTCTTGCAGGTTTTGTTTATAGTCCTTAACTGGGACTCATAACAGGGTTTACTTGAGTTTCTTGCAGGTTTTGTTTACAGTCCTTAATCGGGACTCATAACAGGGTTTACCTACGTTACCCCATGCATAGCATAACATCATACCATTGCATGCATCCTGCATGAAGACTAACCCATTTCAAGGATTTCAAGGGCTTGTGATGCAGGTGATGATGAACCAACTGTCCAGCAAGGGGAAAAAGGGGATTTATTTTCCTCTAGACAAGGTTGTCAGGGACTATGACCCACTAGATATGGTGAGCTTTGACCCTTGAAGAAGGACTCTCAGCAACATGAAGTTCCTTCAATCAAGCTACCGGACCCAAATTCTAACAAATTTTCTTGTTTATCCCGCGAGGTCCTTGAAAACATTACATGCATGTCATACACATCATTGCATAACAGGTACCCTTGTTGCAGGTCACTTACCTTTCTCGCTGTCTATTTCAGCAATGGCTTCCCAACAAGATAACCAGGACCTTCTTGCTCAAGAGACCCGGTTCAGGGAAATCCTCCTGAATCTATCCAAGGGGTAGGAGGAGCTGAGAACACTTCTCATGGGGACTTTGGTCAGGAACAGCGCTGAGGACGAACGGCTGAAACATCTGCAAGCTGAAGTGGATGCATTGAAAGCCCAGATGCTGGGGCAGGTGACTGCCATTCAAGGTTTAGCTCAAAGACAAGAAGAGCTCGGAGTTCTCATCAACCAACTGCTTCAGGGTAACCAATTGGGGCAAACGTCTAAGGGTAAAGAGCCAGTCATCATTCAACCATCTTTGAGACAAGGAGATAAGGGGAGAGCTCCTCAAATGGCTCCAGTGTCACAAATTCAGCATTAACCTCACCAGCTTCAGCCAGACAAGCCCAGGAGGCAATTCACCCAGCTCAACATGTCGCTGTTTCAAGCTCTACAACGCCTGTTGAGATTGAATCTGATCACATTAAGGGCTCATCCCCGGAACCCCAACACATCATCTCCTACCTATCATCCCAATAAAAGGTGTGCCTACCACTCTGCCAGTCCAGGACATGATACAAATTAGTGTTGGGCTTTGAAGAACAAGATCCAAGACCTGATTGATGAAGGAGCATTGGAGTTCACACAAGATGGTCAGGCTGAGTTTTTCTACCATCCCTCCAAGGCTCACCATTTGAAGTAACAAGCCCTGAAGATGAAAAGACTTTTGTTCATTAGGATTTTCAAGTTGTTAATTTTCTTTTGTTCAAACATTTACTCATGATAAACGTTGTTATTCCATTAATGCATCGCCTACGTCTGTTTTGAAGCAATATATTCGTATTCACTATATGCAAATTATTTTCATATTTTTTTTTCTGATGATCAACGCTCGATTAATAATTCTAAGCCTCTTGAGGGAGGATGACGAAAACGATACCGCTATCTTTACAGTATGCTTTTGAACAGACCCCGCTGATGAGGTACAGGCATTGTTTCAATTCCTAAACACTAGAGTTATAAGGAAGATAATCCCTCGTCAACCCCTTTGAGCCAAAGAAGTAGGAGTTTTTCTTTTCGAAAATTAAAACCCTTAATCATAACCTGGGGCAGGGTAGTTCTCTCAGTTGATCCAAGTGCATAACAAATGGCACCAAAGAGGTCCTTACAAAAAAAAAAGAAAGACAGTGATGGTTCTGAACAATCATAAAGACAGGCAATCATTACTTCTCAAAATAAAAAACCCAATAAGTCAAAAAACCTATGAAGGAGACTTACGAAGCTGGGGCATCCCGCTGACTGTAATTCCAAAAAAGGAAACAGTTCAGGCAAAAAACAGGGATAACAAAATAAAAAAAGAAAGAGGTCCTACAAACCCTCGACAAAAAAAGGAAATGACTGCCTATTCCCAATAAACTGTCAATATCCGAACCATCACTGGAATATCAGAGCAAAGACTCAGACAAGGTCTAACGCACGATCAGCTGAGTTTAGGGTCGAAGAACATCACGAAGAGCGGGTGGGTACAAATAAATTTGAGCCTTTATCCTTTGTTTCTTAAACCGTGAACCAGGCCACATTATAACCCTTAAAAGTCCTAGCTGAAGCATGGGTTAGTTCAAAAGCATACTGTTACGAAAGGTATCCTGACTCCTTAAGGCTTACGGTAAATACGGAGTTGACATCACGTTTTACAAACATTCACTTGTTTTATGAAAAAGAATGCATTTTCAAAATCTTCAAGACAGACATAAGCTTTGCATTTTTGATATAACATTGTTTGCATATGACTATTTGTTTGAACAGCAGGGAAATTCGCACGATGAATACCTAGTGAACAAAAGCACTTCCAATCAAGAGGCATGGCATGACTATTGTCCATCATCTGGGGCAGTTAAGTCAAGATTCGGAGAATCTCTCAAAAGGCCAACCAGCTTGGGACAAATCTCCGCCTGAGTCACTTGGGGCATTCCATCAACGAATCTTGCCTGATCAAACATCTTCTGGTGGCATGGCAAAACACTTCTAACAGGGGCAACTCCCTACATTCTGAGAGCATGGATATAGTCGAAAAAATACTACGCAAAATCAAAGACCCGCTAGGTTGACACACCTAGGCAAAAACAAGGGCTTCCCGGCGAACCAAAAGGGTTCGGGCAAAAATAAGGGATGAAATGGAAAAAATCTGTACACCCGGCAAGTCGAAAACCTGAAAAGGCGGCTTGGGCAAAAATGGGTATCCCGGTGGACTGAAAACCCGAAAGGGCGGTCCAGGCAAAAGTTAGGGATCAAAGCGTACGACTATGTCCTATCATCTTGTCACCTGCCTACCAGAAGAAGGTTTGTCCATCAACAATTATCAGCACCTCACAGGTCTTCCTCTCCCACATCAGAAACAGGGGCAAGGATGAGTTATCCAAACGATCTAATTACTCCGTCCACCAAGGTACCAAGGTAAGTTCGGCTGAAGAACATAACCAATATATCTTAAATCCCCAGAGAGTGAGTCAGCAAGTCAATACACTCTCCCCAAGCAGAGTTATCTATCAGCCTTAAGGAATTTGGGTATCCTCCAGCAGATCTCAACATTCCCCAGCACAATATACAGATATTCCTCAATAAGCATCCCCGGCAGTCTTGATCTAAGATTGTTCCCCGGCGGTATACCAAACATCCAGCGGAGCCACTTCCCCAACATATCTCAAGAGTTTCCCCAAGAGAGTCCAATAGTTCAAGATTTTCCCAGGAAAGTTTGAATCAATCTCCCCAGCAGGAAGCTTATCCACAGTAGATTCTGGAAGCTCATCCCCTACAGAGCACGAACGCGTCCCCTGACTTTATTCAAAGGTTATTTTTCTTACCAGGATATAACTGGGTTATCCTCATCCAAAAGCCACGGAAAGATCGTCCTCGGCGAAGTCTTCTTATCCCCAGCGGAGCCTATTAACACTTCCAACATGACGACGGTATCCCCAACGAAGTTACCATCAACATCTCAACAAAGTACCTCTCTCCCCACAGAGTATTGTTCCCCAGCAAGATCGCTAGAATAATTTTCTCCCCGCAGAGTAATCTATTCGTCAAGTGTATCCCCCAACAGAGTTATCTTCTCCTACCGGTATTATTGCAACTATCATCCCTAGCGGAAACAACAAAACACTACTCTCCAACATCAGCCCAGGATGTGACTTCCCGGCACCCGTCAAGGATTTACTTTCCTAGACAAAAACATACATTCATAAACGTCGCATTTCCATACATTATAGCATGCATATACGCATCATATCTTACAATCTCACTTATGTTGAGAACCTCATTGCTTGATCCATATCATGCATTACATATGACTGACCTTTACCTTTCAGGAAAGATCCAGTTAAGTTCTCAGCTATTTCTAAAACCTTGCCTGGTTCAGTTAAATCGACTCCTAAAGATTTTTCTGATTCTTATCCAGTCAAAGGCCTTCTCTGGTTCAGTCAGATCGACCCTAAGATCTCCCTGATTCTTATCCAGTTGAAGATTCCAAGACCTTTTCCGGTTCAATTAAATCGACTCCTAAAGATTTTTCTGATTCTTATCTAGTCAAAGGCCTTCTCTGGTTCAGTCAGATCGACCCTAAGATCTCCCTGATTCTTATCCAGTTAAAGATTCCAAGACCTTGTCCGGTTCAGTTAAATCGACTCCTAAAGATTTTTCTGATTCTTATCCAGTCAAAGGCCTTCTCTAGTTCGGTCAGATCGACCCTAAGATCTCCCTGATTCTTATCCAGTTGAAGATTCCAAGACCTTGTCCGGTTCAGTTAAATCGACTCCTAAAGATTTTTCTGATTCTTATCCAGTCAAAGGCCTTCTCTGGTTCAGTCAGATCGACCCTAAGACCTCCCTGATTCTTATCCAGTTGAAGATTCCAAGACCTTGTCCGGTTCAGTTAAATCGACTCCTAAAGATTTTTCTGATTCTTATCCAGTCAAAGGCCTTCTCTGGTTCAGTCAGATCGATCCTAAGATCTCCCTGATTCTTATCCAGTTGAAGATTCCAAGACCTTGTCCGGTTCAGTTAAATCGACTCCTAAAGATTTTTCTGATTCTTATCCAGTCAAAGGCCTTCTCTGGTTCAGTCAGATCGACCCTAAGATCTCCCTGATTCTTATCCAGTTGAAGATTCCAAGACCTTGCCCGGTTCAGTTAAATCGACTCCTAAAGATTTTTCTGATTCTTATCCAGTCAAAGGCCTTCTCTAGTCCAGTTAAATCGATTCCTAAAGATTTTCCTAATAAAGACTCAGTAGAAGACATCCAAGATTCTCTCATCGTTACTGTTGAGGTAGTAATCACCCCGGATTCTCTCATCGTTACTGTTGAGGTAGTAATCGCCCTAGATTCTCTCATCGTTACTGTTGAGGTAGTAATCACCCCAGATTCTCTCATCGTTACTGTTGAGGTAGTAATCACCCCAGATTCTCTCATCGTTACTGTTGAGGTAGTAATCATCCAAGGTTCTCTCACCGTCCCGTTGAGGTAGTAACCATTCCTGATTCATTCATAACCATTTGAAGCTCCGGACCTGATTCCTGTAACCAACCAGGGTGCGTCTAAATAAAGAGTTTGAAGACCAATTCCTGTAACAGGTCAGGTAATCATCTTTCTTTTTTCAGGTACGCAAGTTCTCGCTAAGGAATCTCTTACGCGATCGACACTCAGATGGCATCTATAATCCCGTCCGCCTATCCATCACCTTTCAACATGGCATCTGTAAGCCCATCTTCCTATCCATCAATCTCCAAATGGCATCTGTAAGCCCATTCCCCACATCACACTGCCAACATGTGAGCGCAAATTTCTGGGCACTCTAGTGTTCAATCATCTTCCACCTTCGGATTACGAAAGGCACGTCAGCCAATCTACATCCTCAGGTCTAAGAAGATTGAACAGGGGCAACTGTTGTACCCCAAAATTTTCCCTCCCATATTCTTCAAGATTTGCCAAGAGCATGCTTCAAAATCTCCCCAAGGGTTGCACAGTCCAATGGTCTCCTAACAGTCAAAGATTAGGGTTTTGGTTCTGGCAAAGAAATTGAAGTTTCCAAGGGCCCAAACTAGTCCCACATGCCCATAAACATTGTCAAGCATCCTTATGCCAAGTTTCAAGACTTACAGCACAAAATTGCACAGTCAAAAACCCTAATTGCTCAACAGTCAACTGCAGGGGCAAAATGATCATTTGACAGTCAAAAGTCAAAATTTTTGGTCAACATCTTATTTTGAAGCCACAAACATCATTTGATCAATTCTTGATCATGATTCTCAAGGCATGGCTCAAAAAGTCTCAAGATGCAAAAGTTTCCATATTTGGACAGTTGAAAAAGTCAACTGTAACTTGACCAAGGCATAACTTCCACATGGTTTATCAGAAAAATTCCATCCAAAGCTCATTTTTAAGATAATGACATTTCCTACAACTCATCTTCACACTTCAAGTCCAAGAAATGCTCTCACAAAAAGTTATCAATCTCAACATTATAGGTCATTTTCAAAAGTCAACAAAAAGGCACTTTAAGTCAAAAACCATAACTTGAGATTGGTAAATCAAAATGACATGGGACCGATGGCATTGGTTAGAGGACTTCAAGGCCTTTCCAAAATGTCCAAGAACATGATCAAAGCTTAATAATTGAGCAAGATATGCCTTGTGGAAGTTGGGAAATTTTTGGGAATTTTGAAAAGTCAACTTTGCTTCAAATGCCTCAAAATAGCTAATGGGCCACAATTTCTTCCATGAATCATCACCCAAAAGCTATGCACGACCCATTGACCCAAAGGGGAGTTATTTCATTATTTTTTATTAATTATTTGAATTTTTATCACCATTAATTCATTTAATTAAAATAAAATATGACAAAAATAGCAAAGCATGTGTTTTAAATCTTTTTATGCAGCTAATAGGCTCTTTACTCACTCAAGATTTCGTGCATATGCTCAAGGGGACCAAATCTTCCAAAATAAGCAAGTTTTCATGGCAAAAGAGATTGAAAAAATCAAGAAAGATCACAAATTTGAAAGGCATTAAAACTTGGATGTTGGGCTTGTTTTGTTGACCTAAAACATTCACAGACATATACATATTGCAACCCTAATGCACAAGAACAAGCTAGATGCGCTCAGAATCAAAAACAAAAACTTGCATTTTTCTTAAAAAGTTCAAAACTGAAAACATAGTTTTAGTGTGTTTCAAAGCCTAAAAACTGTTCCATAAGCTTGCCAAGGCTGCCAGGAATCTTTTCCAATACTTTTCAGGTCTCCATACTCAAAGAACTGGTAGCACGAAGTCACCCTGTTCATACTTTTTTGCATATTCGTATTCATATTTTCATGCCATGTTAATGCATTTGAATGATTGTTTTATACTAACCTAATCATGCTGAAGATTTTGGTGTCTTTTAATTAAACTAACGTGGTCTGTATGCAAAGTTACCATGGGAGATGCTTAGGGTTTCAAAGCTCCAAAATTGGGGTTTTGCGCATAAGGCAAAATTAGGCCATGAAACCTACACCATTGAAACCAGGAGGTCCAGACGATTCATTCTCATACCTCACGCCCTTTTTATTTTCAACTATGAGCTAATCGTTATTTTTGTGTGTTAGGGTTAGTGGGGGTTTAAAACCCCCGCTATTCATCTGTGTTTTCCAGGCAAAAGCGAAGGCATAGTGGAGAAGACGCTGAGGTGTAAGCACCATATTGGGCCATTCAAATAATTTAGCGCGTTTTCTTGTTTTCTACCAATAACGCGTTTTTTCTTATATGTTGTTTATATTCCATTATATTAACAAAGACGTTAATTGGCTCAATTGGTGAGAGAAGGTTGTTGCAAGCATTGGGACCTGGGTTCGATTCCCAGGTCCCCCCTCTTCCTCTATATTTTTTTCTTTAACACGCTTCTATGCATTGCTTCATCAAGGGTTTACCATACAGCCTCATAATCTGGCTTGCCACGCGCCCAACAACTCCAATCCAAAGGCCAGGATAGGCAGTCCACCATGGACATCGGTCAAACGCTCCTCACGTGATCATTGAAAAGTCAAAGGAGGCCAGATTTCAGTGGGCCAAAATGCTTCCTATTCACCTCCATTTGGGCCAACTCACCCCCTATGGTTTGCATATCCTTATTTTTATTTCTTATTTCATTCTTTTATTTGCTTTTGTTTTATTAATTTCACAAAATATAATTTTCATAATACAAAAATATAAAAATACAAAAAAATCATAAAGTCAAAAATAAAATATGTTTATTATTTAATTCAATAATATTTATTTTTGTAAATAAATCTATTAACCAATTTAGTTTTAACTTAGGGTTTTAATTTTAATTTATTTCTTAATAACTAAAAAACATAAAAATTAGGGTTTCTAGCACTTTTACTTTTTTTTCTTAATAAATATTCTTTTCTTATTATAATTATTATTAACCATTAATTATTTTTGTAAATACTTGTAATTAAATAATTAGGTTAAATTAGGTTACAACTTAAGCATTCTTTTTTTTAATAATTAAAAATAATTTAGAATTAGGTTTCTTTCAATATTAATTTTCTTTATTCTCTTTAATTTCATAAATCCAAAAACATAAAAAATAAGTTCTTCTTTTTCTTTAATCATTAATTCACCAATAATTTTAATTTAATTTCTTTAAAGGGTCCAACGCCCTCGCATTCGATTATAGTTCCTGCTCACGCATTTATTTTTATTTCTTTTATGAATGTCATGTAATTTCCCCAAAGCTTTGTAATAGATAATTAGGACATTTATTTTCCGCATTTTTATTTATTCAAATCGGGTCTTGGTTTAATTTGGCGATGTAGACCCGCGCCTTGTAATAGCGTAGGACTTTTATTTTTCCGCACTTTATCTTCCCGCACCTTTTAACTGCTAATAATTAGCATGAAAGAATGAATGGCCAAAAATAAAATCAAAGCGTAGAACACTCAATGCATGATCAAGACAAATATAACTGAAAATGACACACAATTCACACACCACTCCTAGGGTACACCTCACTGTTGCCTTGCCCCTCGAAACGTGGTCGTCGAGTAGAGGACGTTTTAGTAAGTCCTCATGTCCATGAACATGGCATGGGGGTAGCTTCTAAGGTGTCTTCCTATTGCTCTGGTGACCACACTGTCCCTAACCCTCGAATTGACCCGAACACCTCCAATGGTGGTGCTACCTACCTCTCAATGGTGGGATGGCACTACCTTAAGGACATTTACACAGACTAATTCCTTAGGGTAGGTAGATGACTCGTAGATACTTGCTCTAATTCAAAACAAATCAAAAACTTCTTTTCACACCGACACTTTGCAAAAAGCTTTCAAAAACAACTTTTCAAACACTCTTGAGGACTGATACAAGAGTTGAACTGAAATTTTCAAAGAAACTTTTTTCAAACCCACAATTGAAAAGCAAACACATTTTGAAAACACAAATGAGCAAGTATCTAAGAGCCCATGGATAACCATGGATAGAAAGGGTGCTAACACCTTCCCTTTCTATAAATCTACCTCCCGAACCGAGAAACTAATCTCAATAAGGAATTTTTCTGTGCTTTTGTCCTGTCCATGTTGGAGAACATAAAAGATGGTGGCGACTCTTGCTTACCGTGACATTTGGCGAACCAACGTTAAACAGTCAGTTCCAGATCCACCGATCACAATGGTCGACTCCTAAACTTGGTTACCTCAAGCATTTACTAAGACATGATGAAAGTGCTTTTCCAGTTCTTCGACCCTTTGCATCATTGCTTTACCTTTCCCGATTACCAACTTGTACCAACTATGGAAGAATTCTATCAACTCTTGAGGATTCCTATTCTCAATCAACTACTTTTCAATGATACTGAAAGATACCTAAGCCCTGAAGAGATCGCTCGAGCGCTACAATTGCAACAATCTGATATGACAGCTAATTGGGAAACAAGAAGTGATGTCAGAGGGTTCCTAGCCAAGTTCTTGTTGGAGAAAGCTCAAGATTGTTGGAATACTCTGGATTTACAAGATTTTGAAGAAATATTGGCCCTTCTCATCCATGGGATGGTTCTATTTCCAAATCCTGACCAACTTATATATGTAAATGCTGTCAAAATCTTCATGTCTCGCAATCTGGTGCCTACTTTGTTGGGGGATATCCTACATTCTCTCCACTCTCGCACCATGAGGAAAAGAGGGACCCTCATGTGTTGCACTCCTCTATTGGCTAGGTGGTTTGTCTCGCATCTCCCCTAATCCGTATTGAAGAACGATCAAGGTTTGAGGTGGTCCGATAGGTTGATGTCACTTAGACATTCAGATATTCACTGGTGTTCTCGATCCTTAGAGAACATTACAATCATCGACCATTGTGGGGAATTCCCTAATGTCCCTTTTCTTGGAATTAGGGGAGGTATCACTTACAACCCTTGCTTGGCTTTGCGACAGTTTGGGTATTCCCGAAGAGATGGTCCGCATGATATGCTCATCCAAGGAGTGGTGTTCAACTACGAGAGTGACAATCAAGGCTACCGTCAGAGGTTTGTGCGAGCTTAGAGGATGGTAAACAAAGTGGATAGTAAGATGCTAGGACACAATAATTCTATTCCCCTTGAGCCTTACCTTAGTTGGGTACGAGCTCGTGCTCAAAAGCTCGTAATTCCTTACCCCTCCATCCTACCTGTTATCGTGGAGCCTGTGGCTGAAGAAGATGTCCCGTACACTGTCCTCCACCCCAACATGCCTACTTCTCTTGAAGACTTGCAAAAGGGTTGGATTCAGCTAAAGGAAGAGCGAGACACTTTCGAAGCTCAGTTCTACGCAAGTGAGAAAGGGGTTTTGGAGCTTACAAAGAAAATCCATGAAGAACAGAGCTTGAACGCCTACCTTGCACCAAAGAGGATGCGTTCGACCTTTTTGTATTAGAATTTACTTTGTAAGCCCAAGAGGCACGTTGTAACCATTTTGAACTAATTAATGCAATTTGACGTTTTTTCATTCTTTGTCTAGACGAATTTAAATCCTATAAATCCTTGAAATCATTTGCATACACATTTTTCATGCATCATAACATAACAGGTTTTCCACAATAGGTTTTCCACGACATGTTTCCTTATCTTTCTGTTGTTTATTTCAGTAAGATGGATATCGAGAAAATAGTGAAGGACCTACAAGCACAAAACTCCCAGTTTCAAGAGACTTTGCTGACCCTGTCAAAGGGACAACAAGAGTTGATGACGTTGCTGGCATCCAAAAAGAAACCAAAAAGGAAAGCCCTAGTCAACATGGGTAAAAGATTCAGAGAGGTGATCCGCCAGATACCAGTAGTTGAAGATTCGTCTGAGGAAAACGAAAATCAAATTGGAGAAGCAAGGAGTACCCATGATGGGTGTATCAATGATCGAGTGTCCGGTGATGAAGACTATTTTTACGAGCAGTATCCTCCTGCTGATGAAAAGTACTAGCAGCTAGAGGATAAATTGAAGGCCGTTGAGATTCAAGCCATCCCGGGTTTGGATTTTGATGATTTGGGTTTAATATCTGGGGTTGTCATTCCCCACAAATTTAAGATACCAGTCTTCGTTAAATATGATGGGGTTTCCTGCCCAAAGCTTCATCTGAAGTCTTATGTGCACAAAATACAACCACACACCGCCGACAAGAAACTCTGGGTCCACTTCTTTCAAGAATGCTTGGCTGGGACTCAACTAGAGTGCTTTTACCAATTGAAGGGTTCCCGTATCCATACATGGGAAGATTTGGCCACTTCTTTCTATCACCAATACCAGTACAATGCTGACCTAGAACCGACTAGAGTTCAACTGCAAGACATGACGATGTGTAAAAATGAGGGGTTCAAAGAGTACGCCCAAAAGTGGAGAGATCTTTCCAGTAGGGTCCAACCACCATTAACTAATAGGGAACATATCAATATATTTATGAGTATGTTATCTGGTCCATTCTTCAACTTATTGGTTGGTTGTGTTGCACCCCAAAATTTACCCTCTTGATTTAGGCTTATGTTTCATCATGAATATCATATTGCATTGCATTCATACATTGTGATGGGATCAAAATACTTTGGTTATCAAGTCTTCCTCAAGATTTGAAGGTTGATTGCATTGACAAGTTGCTCAAGTAGAACCTTATCATCTAAACCTCTGGATCTTTCAAGCTCAAAAGTTATTGCATATCTCAAGATATTTTATCCATCTCTTTGGATCATCAGAGGATTGAAGTTTGTGATTGATTACAAGAAGAATCACTCTTTTGATTCACCAGTCAAAATTAGGGTTTTGCTTGATCAAGGCTATTTATCAATGTACAAGTCTTGATTTAGAAGCTACAACATCTCATTGGTATTTGAAAAGTCTTTGTACAAGAAATTGGTCAAGATGCCCAGAGGATTTGAAATTTTGGAGATGATTCATCGTCTCCTAAGGTGTTAACCAAAACTAGGGTTTGGGATTTTATCAAGATTTCTTGAGAATTTTTAAGTGAAACTTTGTACATGACCTCTATATATTTGGGAGATAGTATGTTTGAAGTTTTGACCATCAATTTTGAAGATAAGTGGACCAATTAATTCAAAGGGGGTAAAATGGTCATTTTGGTCAAAATCAGTCAAAGTCAAGGTTGACCAAGTGAAATTTTGGTCAACCATCAATTCAAGGGTGTAATTTTCATATTTCAAGTCCATTTTGATCATTGGATCAAAAATATTGAGGTTTGGGTTGAAACTTGTTCTTGAAGAAACCCTAAAAGTTTCTAATTTTGGAAAATGAGGACTTAACTCCAAAAATTCATATTTTATTCACCTTTGATCAAAAAAATGAAAATGAAATATTCTTGGAAAGATAAGAGAGTGATATTTCATCTCCTTTTGGTCTCATGTCCAAATTGGTAAAGACTCAAGAGTTATGGTCTTTGGAAGTTCATGCCTCAAGTTAAAATTATAGGTCATTTTCCAAAATTAGTGAATTTCATGTCAAATTTTGAGGACCTTAGTGGATTCAATTGCAAAAACACAAAACTAAGGGATTGTAGATATTTTCAATACCTTTCCAAATTATACTCATTTGTGTCCAAATTCAAAAGTATAGGCAAGTTATGGTCTTTTGAATTTCATGCCATTTTATTGAACTTTAGCCATGCAAGCAAAATGCCAAAATTTGAGAACTTCATTTTCAGCCGTTCTCTTCACTTCTAATCAGGCCCATGACACATTTGTGACTTGTTGAAACCCATTATGCCAGTCATTTCGTGCCCATGTGCTTGGTGTACTTGGTTGATTGAAAAAATGACAAACATGCTCAATTTGGCAAATTCATCCATACTCTCTCATTTCAAATAATCATGACCTGGCACTTTGAGGATTTGTTTCTGAGGTTATTTGGCTCATGAAATGCAAAGAAAATGAGGAAACGCACGAGCAAATGGCTGAGGCCCATGTGCACTCATCTTTTGGCCAAATTTTCCAATCAGGCCCTTGAATAGTTTTGAGGACCAAATTCCTCTTCTAACCTTCTCTACTCACACTATATAATGTACTGCAAGCCTCATTTCATGGGGGACGCGCTCCAGTTATCAAAAATCCGGATCTGAACTTTTTCTTCTCTTGCTCAAGTTTTCTTCGATTCTCTCATCTTCTTCGCACATTCATCAAATTTCATGTGGATTCATCTTCCTTGAAGTGTGTAGATCAAGATCGTGGAGTTTGTTGGCTTCTGTAATTGAGGAATCAAGTTTTTCAGTTTCACATTGAGGTGAGATTTTTGAACTTTGATTTTCTTTGTTTACATGATTTGATGAATCATTCCATGTTCGTGATGTATTAGCTGGCCAGACTATAGGTCTGATGTACTTGGTTCACTTGATTGAAGCTTGAATCATGTTATATGCATTTTCTGCAACTTCTTCACTTCATGTTTTCACTAACTTCGCACGCGTATTTCTTTTAGATCCTTTGTCCATTGAGAATTTTATGATAATCATGAGATAGATGATAACTTCATCTTTAATTTGTGCTTTGGATCATGGATTTTGGGTGAGAAACGAGCACGATTGATGGATCTGAATATAGGCTCATGACCTGTTTTGTTGTACACATTTTGATATGCTGGAAGTTGAAGACGAAGTGAGGTGGCGCGCTCTGATTAGTTTATTTGAAGTTTTAATGCATTTCATATTATTTGATTTTAATTGATTTCTTCTGATTTTATTTTTGTGATCAAAACATCTTCAAAAATCATGAAAAAATTACCATAGGCTAATAATAATTTCTAGTATTTTTCATATTTTTTTTGGAATTTTTAAAATTTTTTTTGATTGGTTCAAAATTTCACAAGATTAATTAATTGTTTGTTCAATAATTATTTTTATTTTAATAGTTCTTTTGATCTAAAAATTCCACAAAAATTATCTTTGACTCATAAAATAATTTAGAAATTGATTTTGATTTTGGTTTAGCATTTTTTCTGTTTTTTATTAGAAATTTAATTTGAGAAGTTTATTTGAAATGTTTGCTTCATAATTTTTGTTTTAATATTTCCTTGAATTCAAAAATCCTCAAAAAAATCATATAAGTTTGTTTTTAATCACAGTGTCTGAATATAATTTTGTTTTGATATTTTTATGACTTTTTGCTAGGGTTTGCATTTTATCATTAAATAATAGTTTAATTGTTTAATTGTTTGTTTAATTTTTGTTTTAATATTTCCTTTAATTAAAAAAAATTCCACAAAAAATCATGGATGCTGGTCTTTAATTCTAATATTTGAATAGAATTTTGGTTGGATATTTTTCTGACTTTTGATTGGAATTTTATTTTGAGATGTGAATTTTTGTTTAATTCTTTAAAGGTTTGAATTTTGCTTTTATTTTTGACTTTTCTTTAATTCTAAAAATTTGAAAAAATAATTTATCTGATCTTTGGAGTTTTATTTATTTTTATATGATTTTAGTTTGATTTTATTAGAATTGGAACTTGATTAATCAATAATTGAGTTCATTTTCTAAATAATTAGGGTTTTGCTAATTCCCTTGTTTGTTTTGATTCCAAAAAGCAAATGACCTTGAGTTTCAATTGAATTTGGTTCTTGTTTAAGGTTCATAGATGGATTGAGGTCCTTAAAAAGATTTTTCTTGAATTAATTTATAAGGTTTGGTATTTTCCATAAAATATTTGGAAAAGTTGTCTAGTTTGGTGGTTTTTGCCAACTAGTCTTTGATATTTGAAGTTTGATTGATCCTTTCCTCATCCATACATGAACTTAAAACATGATTGCTGACTCTTATACATCTCAAAGATGCTAAGAATTTTTTTTTTGAATTATGGAACCCCTTTTCTTTTTTAGATGTATTTTTGAAGTGAAGGTACCCAATTAATGTTGCATATCTTGTTGCAATTTTCTTGATGGCCAATGAACTTGAGTGAGGCCTATAATTGGGAACCTAATGATCATGTTGGTTCTGTTTATCCACATAAAATCAAGTCAGTTCACTTAATGCACCATGTTTGAATGATTGAACCTTTTGATGCATGTTTTATGACTTTTTTGCTTTCTTGTTGATCTTCACTTTGAAACTTGAGCTTTCAATTTGAGTTTGAGGTCACTAGATGGCCAATGATAACATGAAGGGAAATGATACTTCAATTATAGTCTCATGAGGACTTGAGAGTAATTTATCCCTATTACTTAAGTTAGTTCTAATCATGAATGGAGTTTGGCTTCTTTCTTTTATCCTTGTTGAATTTTTGAGGCATTTTGAATGCACTTGCGCAGCATGTTTTAGAATCAACACTTTAACCTTTTGATCATGTCCTAATCATGTTTTGGAAGCTCTACTTCAAATCTTTGATTTTACTAACTCTCTAATTTTGTCCTTGTTTGACTTTCTTCCATGGTTAGCTTGAGATCTAAGTCTTTGATGCATTGTGTGAGATTCCTCTTCTATTATGCTTGTGAGCTGTGATGAAGTATTTGAGTATGTTTGAATTGTGGTTGCTACTGACCTTCATGGTCTTTGATTGTATTCTTCTCAAGCTCCCATGATCCTTGATTGATACTCAATTGTCAATTCAATATGGTGATAGAAAGGAGCAACATTTCTCTAACTTTTGACCAAATTGTGCATATGCCTGTTTCTTTTTGTCTATCATATCTAATGCTTTGATAGTTGCTATCATGTTTTCTCACTTCCTTATGGTGTCATCATCCATCCCTTAATTGAGTCATCATTCTATTTATGGGAATACTAACTTGGCTGTTGAATGCGCGAGGTACTCTGAGAAAAGTTTTCCATTTATGACTTGAGGCTATTGTGTTTCACTTTATTTGTGGAACACAATTTATTATATTGGTACTATTATTGTGCTTGGCATATTTGATAGTCTATGCATGATATATGTATGTGATTATGAATGCTATACATTGCCCATGGGATTTGTTCATATCTGAAAATCTCAATACTTACATCCCGGTGGCGTAATTTCTGACTTGATTTGTCTGCTGATGCCAGCTTGCTTGAAGTTCTCTGGGTTTCTTTTATTCTTGCTCAGTTGCTACGAATAGTTATCTGTTTGGTATTGCACTATTTTCCTTTCTTCTATTTTCACTTTGTATAGTTCTATGTTGCATGATGGGACCTCTGTTGCTGATATATGTCAGGAGGCCCTCTGTTTTGTTTGATACATGTGTTGTGTTTGTGTTTGTTTCTTTAATTGTTGATTGATGAGTAACTCAATTTAGAAGTTGAGATCACGACTTTTCTCTCAGTGCATGTTCCCTATAGGATATTTATTGTTTTTTTTCTTCAATTGTTGATCGATAAGTCACTCAATTCCGAAATTGAGATCACGACTTCGCTCTCATTGCCTGTTCCCTATATGATAGTTTTGTTAAGCTTCCTTTAACATGTTAATTAAGGTAGGAATCCATGTATGCCAGCTTAGGGTAGGAATTTCCTTTACCCTCAACCTTAAGGTCAATCGTTGTATGATAACACTAGGGATAGTGCTAGGCTAGTTTCCTTTAGTTGTTTTTCCTTCCTTTGCATTTTGCATCTTAAAACAAAATTTGTTTTCTTGGAAAATAATAAAACACCTCTAATAAACTCAAACCCTTCTTCAAGGTAAAATATATAAATCAATCTTATTTGTTTGTGCGCCTCTTGGATTTGTTTTTAAACCTGGTTTATTGATGTTTCGCCATCCTTGCCATGATACCTTGTTATCTTATAGTCGATGTTTCACCATCGCACATTTGTTTGAAGCTGATGTTTCGCCATCACACATTTTTGTTATCCTACTTTGATTCTCAAAATGATTGTTAGGTGTGATGTTTTGTCATCCGGTTTATTGATGTTTCACCATCTTTGCCATGATACCTTGTTATCTTATAGTCGATGTTTCGCTGTCGCACATTTGTTTAAAGCTGATGTTTCGCCATCGCACATATTGGTTATCCTACTTTGACTCTCAATGTTATTGTTAGGTGTGATGTTTTATCATTTGGTGTTTCACTATCTTTGACATGTTACTTTGTTATTATTTAGCCGATGTTTTACCATCTCATTTTTTTGTTGTTTTATTTGATGTTTTTCCATCTTGACTGTTTTTGTTGTCTTAACTAAAAAACACAAACCAACCAGAATATATGAGCCGAACTACGACTGCTCTGATTCCTTAAAAGGGATACGTAGGCATTGGGGTAGGGCCCAACCGAGCACAACTTTTATTTTCCCTACATTGTTTTCTTTTTTTCTCTCGCATGCATTCCCTTTTTAGCTTTAAGCCATAGACATAGGTTTTGACCACACCCATTAGATTAGACGACAAGAGTGGATACCATAGAGTACTACGGGCGTGTGGGGTGCTAATACCTTCCCCTCGCGTAACAGACTCCCTTACCCGATATCTCGGTCAAAAGACCGTGATTTCTCCCTCTTCAGGTTTTCTCGATGTTTACCTTTCCCTTTTGGCGGGATAAAATACGTTTGGTGGAGACTTCATTGTTATTTCATTACAAGATGACGGTTCGGCCAGGTCGTTTCAGTTGGCGACTTCACTAGGGACAGATTGACCTCTTGCCGGTCCATCCCGGAGTCAATCCTAGCTCTTGTTTGTTTTCTTTTTGGGTGTTTATTTTACCGCTTTGCATATTTATCTGTTTGCACTGCATCCTATGTGCGCTTTACTTTCTGCATACTGGATTTGGCTGGACTGTTTGGATCCTGGATTTCTTGGTGGGTGGGTTGTTCCATGAGGTAAAAGGCCTCATACACAGGCTATGAGTGAATTCCATAGGAACTAGGAATAAAGTGGCCATGGCAGCTATGAGGCGGATGCTTTGTAGACCTGACCATGAGACCCATGACTTCAGAGGTAGTTCAGATAGGTGTCATCGTATGATGATACTGACAGTCGAGCTCTTATACTCTGATTTGGCTTTTAACCTTACCTTGACCTAGACTACACCCGTGAGAGGGGCGGGAAAACTTTTCTTACAGGTACAGGTACTGCTGGTGACTTTGTGTTGCGAAGGTGACTCAGGTTTCCATGATAGTTTTGAAGCTTTGGGATTTTCTTTTGATCTTGAGTGGTGCTGTTCTGTCAGCCATTATCCAGTGTGAAACTTTGATCCTGTCATGTTGCATCATAGCATATTTATTTCTAAAAAAAATGATGTATAAAAAATAACTAGCATGCGCATGTCATCTTCCAGGGACATTCGAGAGTCTTCTTTCAATCAGAAATGGCTGGCCTCCCATCAGATGAGTTTGATTTAGTTCATATTAAAGAGCCCAACATGCATACATTCGCTTATCAGATTCCTTCTATTGATGTGTCCGAATTGAATAGGTTGAGTTCTTATCTGAAGAGTGATGTTCTGAATAATTTCAACAAGAATTATGGAAATTTGTTACTAATCCTTAACACTCCAGTTGACCCAATGGCTTTGATCACCCTCTTCCAGTTCTATGAAAAGGAATTACGGTGCTTTACTTTTCAAGATTATCAACTGGTTCCCACACTAGAAGAGTACGCATACCTACTTAATATCAAGTTGTCCGATGAAGTTCCTTTTGTCCAAGTGCCGGAGAAGCTGAAGTTCAAAGTTATTGCTGAAATTCTTCATTTGAATTGGAAAGAGGTGAAAGACAATTGGAAATCAAGTGAGGATACTACAGGGTTTTATTTGGATTTCTTAGTGAAGAAAGCTGAAGACTGGGCAAAGAAAGGGAGTTGGAGTGGCTTCAACTCTCTGTTTGCTCTCATGATATACGGGATCATCCTCTTTCCTCACAAGAGAAATTTTGTGGATTTGACGGCTATTTATGTTTTTAGTAATAAGAACCTGGTACCGACACTCTTGGAAGATACTCTTTACACCATTCATTTCAGGCATGGAAAAGGAGGTAATATAAGTTTATGTCATTCAATGTTGTATCAATGGTTTAAGTTGCACCTACCGGTAAGTGGCCCTTTCGTGGATACCAGACATTCTCTCCGATGGTCATCAAGACTTGTCAACCTTAATTCATTTTATATGCGGTGGAATTATGACATGGGGGAAGTACAAAGTATTATCACTAGCTGCGGAGATTTCCCCAATGTTCCCCTCATAGGAACTAAGGGGTGTATCAACTATAATCCTGTGCTTTCTTATCGTCAATTGGGATATGCAATGGATGGACTGCCAAAGGTTGAGGAGGTGTATGAATCAGTGTATTTTGTTAGAGGAAGTGATCCTGTGATGTTGAAAAGAGTGACAAGTGCTTGGAAGGGAATTCACAAGAAGGATAGAACTACTTTGGGCAAGAAGGTTCCTATTGCTAGGGTTCCTTACTTGGAATGGATTAGAGACAGGGTTAAGATTTTATGGTTACCATTTGCAAGGTCGGATCCTATATGTGAGCAACCTCCCACTGTTATGAGTAACACGGTGCCTACAGAGGTGTTCACCCAGGTTCATGTTGAGAACATTCAACTTCGTGCAAAAGACCGTGAGGCAGGGATGAAACTTTATTGGGTAGATCAAGAAAGGGATGACTTAGCTCGCAAACTCAAAGAAGCTCAAGGGGAAACTTCTGATGCAACCAGTTTTAGGAAGAGGTCTCATGTTGAAATGGAAGAAGAGTTGAGTAAGACCCAACAAGAGTTCCAGAAGCTTCAGGCATCTGAGAATGGCTACAGGAAGAAGATTCAAAACTTGGAGAAACAGCTCAAAGACAAAGATGCTCAGCTTAAGAAGGAAGTAGCCCAGAGGCGTGTCGAAGAGGATCAGTTTCAAGAAAGTAAAGTAGTCGCATCACAACTTTTGAAGGAGAAAGCCAGGCTTGAAGAGTATTGTCAACACCTTGAAGCGTGTCTTGTTCCGGAGATTTAGTTTTGGTACTTACCTTTGGTGTATTTGGTCACCCCCAGGATTGTTAGAAGGGACCATTGTTTGTTTTTATTATTCAGCCTTTTTTTGTTAAGTTCACTTTGAAACATGTATTTTGTTGTTTATTGTTACACTCTTAAATGTCCAAAGTCACTCAAACATCGTTTCTTTTGTTTGTAAATAATTGAAGTGTTTGTCTTATTGTCCTTTTATCCCCTTGATTGTATGCTTGATCTTTGGTTGCGCGCCGTGATTAGTGAATAAAAGGACTCTTGAATACCGGGAAATGACAAACATATCATGCACATCATACATTTCATAGCATTACAGGTTATCTCAAGACGGTATTCTTATTCTTCTGCTTTTCTTATTTAGAATTCAAGACGACTACTCATCGGTATTCCACCAGAAACAATTTGCCAAGACAGATGGAACAAGTTCAAGCTGAACTCGCTGAAATAAGGGCCCAGATGGCTACTCAAATGACCCAGTTCATGGAGGTCATCACCAATGTGAATCGCCGACAGGAGGAACTGGATGCCATTGTCAACAACCAGCACCGCTATCCAGGGGATGGTGGAAATCAAGGGCTCTATCAGGACATTTCTGTAGGATTGGGGGATGTGCAAGATCAGCCTATTGGAAATTTTCACGGGATGCCCGGAAATCCCTTTGTGCGTAACGTAGGGAAGTTTCCCCCGTCTTCGGGACCTCGTCTTGTGGGGAACAAAAGAGATAATCAGGGCGATATAATGGGCTATCAGGAGCAGGATTATGACTTTGATCAGGATGAAGATCATTTTTCTGTTCGACGTTCAGAGCCGGAAGTTCAGGTTGAGGATAGGAAGTATCAGTTGTTGGAAGAACGTTTGAAGGTTGTGGAAGGGTAAGGAGCCCTTGGTATGGATGCTAATGATCTCGGGTTGGTGCCTGGGGTGAAAGTTCCTCCAAAGTTCAAGCCTCCTGTATTTGAAAAGTACAACGGAATGTCATGTCCTGTTACTCATGCAACTGCTTATTTCCGAAAGATGTCGGTGCATACTGAGGATCAGAGGCTTTTGATTCACTTTTTCCAAGATAGCCTATCTGGGGGCATCCCTGGAGTGGTACATGAAGTTGGAGAAAACTCATATTCGTTGCTGGAATGATCTTGCTTGGGATTTTGTCAAACATTATCAGTACAATGTGGATATGGCGCCTAATCGCACTCAGTTACATAATCTGTCACAGGGACCAAGAGAATCTTTCAAGGAATACGCTCATAGGTGGCGTGAGTTGGCTGCGAGGGTTCAACCTCCACTTATGGAGATAGAACTCATTGATATGTTTATGAGTACCCTGTAAGGGCCATTCTATGAGCACATGATAGGAAGTACTTTGACAGGATTTGCAGACTTGGTTATGGCTGGTGAAAGAATTGAGGTAGGTTTGAAATTGGGGAAAATTCAGATTGGAGGTTCTAGTGGCTCATCAGGGGGCAGTAAGAAACCATTCAACACTTACCCTAAGAAAAAGGAAGGTGACGCAAGTGTGGTTTACTCTCATAGAGGAAGAGGAGAGGATCGTCAGCACTAACAAATCAATGTTGTTTCTATTCCTGTTAATGCTCCTCCGCAGCAGAGACCGAATACAGTGCCTCAACAACAAAGACAACAAGATGCTCCCCGCCAGTATAATAATCAACAGCAGAGATAGTTGAGAAAATTCGACCCATTTCCGGTATCTCTTACTGAAGCATTCCACCATTTACTCGATTTGAAGTTGATCGGTTTGAGAAATATGCCACCACCCCCCGCAAGACTTCCTCCTAACTATGATGCTAACGAAAGATGTGAATTCCATTCAGGCGGAGTTGGTCATTCTAGTGACAATTGCTTTGCGTTGAAGTGCAAAATACAAGAATTGTTGGATGCTAAGGCAATTGAGTTTACTCTAGTGACTGGTCCGAATGTTACTCAGAATCCAATGCATAGGCATGGAGGGGGTGTTGTTAATATGATTAATGATAATGGTGAAGTGTTGAATTTAATCATGAATATGGAACAAGTAACTACTCCATTGTGGTAGGTTAAGAGGTATTTGCTTGACAATTCTATTTTCCCGGGTTGTACTTCAGAGTGTGCCAAGTGTAGAGATCAACCGAAGGGTTGTGATGATTTAAAAGCCGGTATCCAGTTGATGATAAAGGAGGGTTCCCTGCAGTTCGATAGAAAACCGAGCTACCGTAAGGTTACCGAAGAAGATGTTGCTGTGGTATCTATTCTTACACCCATGTGTGCATTCCTACCCCATCTAGGGCACCTCCTTTGATGATTACGGTAGCTGGTCCAATTCCGTATACCAGTGAGAAGGCCATCCCATGGCATTATGATGCTGATGTTTATTACCATGGGGTGAAGCAGGAGGTAAGTACTTGTTTACTTGAGGAAGAACGTGTTGAAGGTAATGAAGGGGAAGTTCATAATTTTTTTGGTGTGGGTCGAATGACTAGAAGCGGGAGGGTATTTGGTCCTTCCAATGTGCAAGATGCGGCAGATGCTTCTACAAGAGAAAAAGGAAAACAGCAGGCGATGATTGGTAATCCAAGGGTTACGCCAGCCAATGTGACTCAACCAATTCCGATACCAGAAACTTCTTCAGTTCCCGATGAGGTCGAAGAGTTAATGTGAATTATCAGAAAGAGTGATTATAGAATAATTGATCATCTGAGCCATACTCCTTCTAAGATGTCTATCTTGTCTCTGTTGATTTATTCAGAACCTCACAAAAATGCTTTGATGAAGTTGTTAAAGAATGCGTTCGTGCCACATGAGATAACAGTCAATCAATTTGAGAATGTTTGTGCTAACATATCTGCCGGGAATGGTCTGGGTTTCACAGATTTTGATCTTCCTCCAGAGGGGAGAGACCATAACAAAGCGTTGCATATTTCAATTGAGTGCAGGGGCACTACTTTATCCTGGGTTTTGGTGGACACATGGTCGTCTTTGAATGTATTGCCTAAATCAGCATTGATGAAAATTGATTATTCTGGACTGGAGCTGCGCCCTAGTGATTTGATGGTGAAGGAGTTTGATGGGTCTCGAAGGTCAGTGTTTGGGGAGGTGGAGTTACCAATCAAGGTTGGTCCTCACACCTTCACGGCTACATTTTTTGTGATGGATATATAGCCAGCGTATTGTTGTTTGTTGGGGCGGCCGTGGATTCATAAAGTAGGGGCAATCACTTCTACTCTTCATCAGAAACTCAAGTATCCTACAGAGGGAAAAGTGATAACTGTGTGCGGAGAGGAAGAGTACATCGTGAGTCATTTGACATCATTCCGCTATGTTGAAGTTGAAGGAGAGATACATGAGACTCTATTTCAGGCGTTTGAGACAGTTCATGCTGTCAATTTTCCTCCTCTAAAGCAGAAAAGGAAACCTGAAACTGTTATGTCTCCTCTCAAGGATGCGAGAGCTGTGGTGGAAAATGGCAATCCTGGAGGTTGGGGTCAGGTGCTGGACGTTACCCCAAAATTTAATAAATTTGGTCTTAGTTTTAGCCCAGGTCAGCAGAGTACAACTCCCAGAGCATCTAGTTTATCTACTCCTGTGAAGTTTTCCCGTCCTTGTGCTACTCAAGAAGGACACATCAATGCATTTTGCGATGATAGGGTTGATGGCTACAATATCAAAGATTGAATTCGTCCGAGTATTCCAGGCCAGACACTCAACAATTGGACTTCTGTGGATGTTATCCAAGTTTCAAGCGCTGAGGAGTAATTTTCTTGTTTTCTTTTATTATCATATCATAATTCTTACGCTCTGCCCAAGGCGTGGTGGATCATTTGTGTAGGGCCACGATGTTTATTTTCAAAAAGTTTATCATGAAATAAAGGACGTTTTTGCATTCAAAATTTTGCTCCATTTCTTTTTTATTTGAATGACAATGTTTCTCTTTTCACACACTGTCACTAAAAATGCCAAAATGTCGTTCATGCAGATGCACTTCCACCACCGATTATATTGATAACGACTCTGCTATGGCTCATTATGACTTTGATACTCCTTTTTATCAAGCTGAAGAAGAAGCATATGAGGATTGTGGTCTTCCTGAGGAATTAACAAGATTGTTAAAATAAGAGGAGAAGGTTATCCAGCCGAATCAGGATTCGATTGAGGTGGTGAATATTGGCACAAAAGAGGTAAGAAGAGAAGTCAAGATAGGGGCAGATCTCGAAGAAAGTATAAAGGTCATATTGATTGAGCTACTCCGTGAGTATTCTAATATCTTCGCTTGGTCTTATGAGGATATGTATGGGTTGGATACAGACATAGTGGTGCATCGACTACCGCTCAAAGAAGGTTGTTCCCCTGTCAAGCAAAAGCTCCAAAGAACTCATCCTGAGATGTCCAAGAAGATCAAGGAGGAGGTCCGGAAGCAGTTGGATGCGAATTTCTGAAAGGTCATCAATTATCCTCCATGGATTGCAAATATTGTGTCTGTGCCCAAGAAGGATGGTAAGGTCAGGATGTGCGTGGATTATAGGGATTTGAACAGGGCCATCCCTAAAGATGACTTCCCTCTTCCGCATATTGATGTGTTGGTCGATAATACTGCTCATTCCAAAGTGTTTTCGTTCATGGATGGTTTTTCGGGTTACAATCAAATTAAGTTGGCTTCGGAGGATATGGAGAAGACAACATTTATCACGCCTTGGGGAACTTTCTGCTATAAAGTGATGCCGTTTGGTTTGAAAAATGTCGGGGCAACATATCAGCGCGCCATGGTCACTCTCTTTCATGATTTGATTCACAAAGAGATTGAGGTATATGTGGATGATATGATTGCTAAGTCGGACACAGAAGAGGAACATCTTGTTTATCTAGAAAAATTGTTTGAGAGACTGAGGCAGTTCTTGCTGAGGTTGAATCCGAATAAGTGCACCTTCGGGGTGAGATCCAGCGAGCTGTTGGGTTTTATTGTAAGTGAAAAAGGTATCGAGGTGGACCCAGCCAAAGTAAAAGCGATACAGGAAATGCCTTAACCAAGGATAGAGAAGGAAGTACGTGGTTTCTTGGGGAGGTTAAACTACATTTCTAGATTTATTTCTCATCTCACAGCCACCTGTGAACCTTTGTTCAAGTTGTTGAAGAAAAGTCAGACATTGAAATGGAAGGAGGATTGTCAGAAGGCCTTTGACAAAATAAAGGAGTATTTGCAGGAACCTCCGATACTCATACCGCCAGTGGAAGGAAGGCCACAATGGGTTGTGTCCTCAGTCAGTACGACGAGACAGGGAAGAAAGAGCAGGCTATTTACTACTTAGGTAAGAATTTTACGGAATGCGAGTCGAGGTACTCATTGCTGGAAAAGACTTGTTGTGCGCTTGTCTGGGCCGCCAAACGTTTGAGGCAATACATGTTAACTCACACCACCTACTTGATATCGAAAATGGATCCAATCAAGTACATTTTCGAGAAGCCAACTCTTACAGGCAGGGTAGCCCGTTGGAAAATGATACTCACAGAATATGATATCCAATACACTACTCAAAAAACAATTAAGGGTAGTGTACTGGCCGACCATCTTGCTCATCAGCCCATGAACGATTATGAACCGATGAAGTTTGATTTTCCGGATGAGGAAATTGTGTATATTCGGGATTGTAATATGCCAGACCCAGACGAAGGACCCGAGCCGGGGTCACGTTGGACGCTTGTTTTTGATGGTGCCTCCAATGCCATGGGCAACAGCGTCAGAGTTGTTATCACTTCCCCTGAGGGATACCACATCCCTTTCATGGCTCGTATTTATTTCGATTGCACTAACAACATGGCCGAATATGAGGCTTGCATTTATGGCATTGAAGCGGCGATCGACATGCGCATCAAGTTTTTGAAAGTTTACGGGGATTCCAATCTTGTTATCAGCCAGATTAATGGAGATTGGGAGACTCGCCATCAGAACCTAATTCCATATCGTGAGCATGTTATGAAGCTGATTTCGTACTTAGAAGAGATCACGTTTGAGCACATTCCCAGAGAAGAAAACAATCCAGCTGATGCACTGGAAACTTTGTCCTCCATGTTCAAGGTTAAGTGGGCTAATGAGGGACCTTCCATTACCATCAGAAGTTTGAGTGAGCCAGCTTTCTGTTTTGAGGCTAGTTTGGAATCGGATGGTAATCCTTAGTTTTATGATATTAAACGATATCTTGAAACACAAGAGTACCCTGAAGAGGCATCCGTCACAGATAAGAAGTTCTTGAGAAGATTTTCAGCCAAGTTCTTTCTCAGTGGCGGTGTGTTGTATAGAAGGCATCATGACGGTTTACTGCTCATATGTGTTGACAAGAAAGAAGCAGCTAGAATCATTGGGGAGATACATGAAGGTGATTTCGGGACCCATTCCAGTGGGCATACCATGGCTAAAAATATTTTGCGAGCAGGTTATTATTGGTCCACCATGGAGACTGACTGTTACAATCATGCACGGGTTTTCCATAAATGTCAAGTCTATGCTGACAAGGTGCATGTGCCGCCAGTACCTTTGAATGTCTTGACTTCCCCTTGGCCGTTTGCAATGTGGGGAATTGATATGATCGGCAAAATTGAACCGACTGCATCCAACGGGCATCGTTTCATTCTGGTTGCCATCGATTATTTTACAAAATGGGTCGAAGCTGCATCCTATGCCAATGTCACCAAGCAGGTGGTAACTCGGTTCATTAAGCACAATATTATCTATCACTATGGAGTGCCTGAAAAGATCATTACTGATAATGGGTATAATTTGAACAACAAAATGATGAAAGAGCTTTGTGAGTCGTTCAAAATCAAGCATCATAACTCTTCCCCATACCCACCAAAGATGAACGATGTTGTCGAAGCGGCCAATAAGAATATTAAGAAGATCGTACAGAAGATGGTGGTAACCTATAAAGATTGGCATGAGATGCTGCCTTTCACTTTGCATGGTTATCGCACCACTGTGCATACTTCGACTGGGGAAACCCTATTTTCATTGGTTTACAGTATAGAAGCAGTATTACCGGTAGAAGTCGAGATTCCTTCTCTTAGGATCATGAGGGATGTTGAGCTGGATGAAAGTGAATGGGTACAGAATTGGCTGGATTAGTTGGAACTTGTAAGTGTTTTCTTGTTGGCATTAATTTTTGGTAAAACCAGATTTGCGAATGTCATGACTGATGTCATAACATTCTGGGATAAAGACAAATTCTGCAGAAGGAATGTTCTACAGGAACAACTCAGTATGAGTGAATATCATGATGATTAAGCTATGATCATATGTACTGAATTCTACCAAAATCAGTGAGCAGGATACATGATGTCATAACCAATGTCATAACCAATATTAAGACATCCTGTACTGATCAAGTTGTTGTGCAGATTTATTGTTCCTGAGAATTTTCAAGAATCTGGTGTGCTATTCTGAGTTAAAGTATATTGACTAGATCAGATGCTCACGTGGATATTAGGTTAACCTTGCTTAACCCTAATCTGTTATGATGAAAGCCCAAGACCAAGTCTTTAGGTTAACTTTGGTTAACCCTAGCTATTTTTATGGAAGCCCAAAATGAAGAATATGCTGCATATATATTTCTCACGAATCCTAATGGTGTGTAGTGCTTTTAACAGAAGATCAATAAGGCATTTTGTATAGTTTTAGTAATTACTGTGAGCCAAGCAATTATCACTTGATAAGTGACTTGGAGTAGGATTTGGTTGTAAGGGTTATTCATCACTCAAAGCTTTGAAGCACGAGTGTTATGTCTCTTGATTAAAGCTTTGAAGCAAAATCAAGCGTGTGTATTGAAGAATGTCTTCATAATCTTATTAATCAATAGATTAGTATCACTGCTGTGATTAAAGGGGAGTGAGTAGGAACTCAGGTTTAAGTAGGACTTAGATTGAAGTTGCATTGGGTAGGTCTTAAGTTAAGGAGATAACCTGGTTGGTTTATTCCTAAATTAATACCTCTTGTAGTGAATTTCCTCCTTGGCTTGGTAGCCCCCAGATGTAGGTGTTGTTATACACTGAATTGGGTTAACAATTGATTGTGTTCTTTACTGTCTTTTAAATTACTGTTTGGTTTGTGTACAATTTGTCAGATACGGTGTCATAACATTCACTGTGACATTAAGTATCTGTTGCCAGAATTTCAATTGGCATCAGAGCAGGCACCCTGCCTGTCTTTCTGGGTGAGATCTAAGGATATTATTTTCTGGCGCTATGGACAAGGAAGGAGGATTTGGGAACAGACCACCTATTCTGGATGGATCAAACTATGACTACTGGAAACCTCGTATGATTTCCTTCTTGAAGTCACTGGACAATAAAGCTTGGAGAGCTGCTGACAAAGGATGAAACCATCCCACCATAACTGGGACAGATGGGACGACTAGTCTGAAACCTGAGGAAGAATGGAGCAAAGAAGAAGAAGAGTTAGCCCTGGGTAACTCTAAAGCCTTGAATGCCTTGTTCAATGGAATTGATAGAAACATATTCAGACTAGTACATCAATGTGAATTGGCCAAGGATGTTTGGGACACTCTCAAAACCATCCATGAAGGTACATCCAAAGTAAAAATGTCAAGACTTCAGATGCTCACTACCAAATTTGAGAATCTAAGGATGAAGGAAGATGAGACCATTCATGAGTTTCACATGAACATCTTGGAAATTGCCAAAACCTCAGGAGCATTAGGAGAAAAGATGTCAGAAGAAAAGCTGGTGAGAAAGATTCTCAGATCCTTGCCTAAAAGGTTTGCAATGAAAGTGTCTGCTATAGAGGAAGCTCAGGATATCTGCAACTTGAAGGTTGATGAACTCATTGGGTCACTTCAGACTTTTGAGATGGGGATCAGTGACAATGTTGACAAGAAAAACAAGAGCATATCCCTTGTATCCAATACTGAAGATGAAAGCAAGGAAAGTGATGAAGAGAATATATCAGAAGCTATAGCTATGCTTGGAAGGCAGTTCAACAAACTCATCAAGAGAATGAACCCAAAGTCAAGGTCAAATGTCAAGAACATTTCCTCTGACATTAGCAGATCCTATGACTCCAGCAGAAGAACTAAGTCTGAAGAAAAGGGAAATCAAAGCAGAGGAATCCAATGCCATGGATGTGAAGGATATGGGCACATTCGAGCTGAATGTCCTACCTTTCTAAAGAAACAAAAGAAAGGAATGTCTGTTACTTGGTCTGATGGTGACTCAGAAAGTGAATCTAAAAAAGAATATGCTAAACTAGTTACTGCACTATCTGGTGTTTGTAACTCTGATAATGATTCTAGTGATGAGGAAGTGACATTTGAAGAACTTGCTGACTCCTACAAGAAGCTATGTATCAGAAGTGCTGAAGTCTGTCAGCAAAATGAGAAATAGAAAAAGCTCATAGTGAAGTTGGAGGCTGAGAAGAAGGCATACACTGCTACTATAAGCCATCTCAAAGGTGAAGTTCTAATGTTGAAATCCAAACTTGATCAGATGACTAAGTCTGTCAAGATGTTAACAACTGAAACTGACAAGTTGGAAGAAATCCTTCAGGCTGGACAAAATGCAGGAAACATGTCTGGTCTAGGATTTGTGGCTGCAAAGAAATCTGC
The DNA here is from genome assembly GCA_948472305.1 of Vicia faba. Taxonomy (NCBI): domain Eukaryota; kingdom Viridiplantae; phylum Streptophyta; class Magnoliopsida; order Fabales; family Fabaceae; genus Vicia; species Vicia faba. Next base: position 330,695,947 of record OX451736.1, read on the forward strand.
TGTTGACAAGAAGAAGACCAAGCCTGATAAACAAATGTCAAAGCAGATGTCACAACATAGGACTCAACATCAAGAACAGAGAAATATGAAGAAAAAGTATCAAAGATGGAGATGTCATTATTGTGGGAGGTTTGGTCACATAAATCCATTCTACTTCAGATTATATGGATATCCTAATCAGACCCCATATGTAGAACCTAAGACTAACAAGGCACCATACACTCAACAGTGGAAGAAAAAGACTGCAACCCTGATAGCTCACACCTCCCTTAGAGTTTCTGCCAAGGAAGACTGGTACTTTGACAGTGGATGCTCTAAACACATGACTGGAATCAAGAATCTGCTGAATGATGTCAAACCTCATACTACTAGTTATGTCACTTTTGGAGATGGTGCTAGAGGAGAAATCAAAGGAGTTGGAAACTTGGAATGCCCTGGAGTTCCAAACCTAAATGAAGTGTTGCTGGTAAATGGTTTGACTGCTAATCTCATAAGTATCAGTCAATTATGTGATCTAGGATTCAAGGTCAACTTCACCAAGTCTGAATGTCTTGTAACTAATGAAAAACAAGAAGTTGTAATGAGAGGAGTCAGATTAAAAGACAACTGTTACTTATGGGAGTCTGAGAACACTAATTACTCTTCTGTGTGCTCTATAGCCAAAGAAGAAAAGGAAGTGAAACTGTGGCACCAAAAACTTGGTCATTTACATCTTAGAGGGATGAAAAAGATCATATCTATGGAGGCTGTCAGAGGGATTCCAAGGCTTCAGATTGATGAAGGGAGAGTCTGTGGTAAATGTCGGGTTGGAAAGCAAACTAGAATGTCACATCCAAAGACAAGACATCTGACCACCTCTAAGGTACTAGAACTTCTACATATGGATCTGATGGGTCCCATGCAGGTGGAAAGTCTTGGTGGAAAGAGATATGCCTATGTTGTTGTGGATGATTTTTCCAGATTCACCTGGATAAACTTCATTAGGGAAAAGTTTGATGTATTTGATGTATTTAAGGAATTGTTCAAAAGAATTCAAAGAGAAAAAGAAGGATGCATTGTCAGAATCAGAAGTGATCATGGTAAGGAATTTGAAAATAATAAGTTTGATGAGTTCTGTTCCTCAGAAAGAATCAATCACGAGTTCTCTTCACCTATAACTCCTCAACAAAATGGAGTTGTGGAAAGGAAAAACAGGACTATACAGGAATCTGCCAGAGCAATGATACATGCCAAGAAGCTTCCTATTCATTTTTGGGCTGAAGCTATGAATAAAGCCTGTTATGTCCACAACAGGGTCACCTTGAGAAAGGGAACATCATCCACCCTTTATGAACTATGGAAACGAAGAAATCCTACAGTGAAGTACTTCCATGTCTTTGGGAGAAAATGCTATATTCTGACAGATCATGAACAAAGGAGAAAGATGGACCCTAAAAGTGATGAAAGGATATTCCTAGGATACTCTACCAACAACAAAGCATATAGGGTGTTCAATTCCAGGACCAAAGTTATGATGGAGTCTATAAATGTCATAGTTGATGATCACCATGAGGAAACAAATGTCCCATATGATGTTGAGACATTCTTTGAGACTTCAACACAAGTGTCTAAAAAGGATGATGTGCCTAATCCTTCTCCATCAGAGTTTGAATCAAAGGAAGCTAACAAAGATCCTTCCATCAGAATTCAGAGAGATCATCCTAAGGAACTCATCATAGGAGATCCTAACAGTGGAGTCACTACAAGATCTAGAGAAATCATCACAAACTCTTGTTTTGTGTCTAAGATTGAACCAAAAAATGTTAAAGAGGCTTTGACTGATGAATATTGGATTGGAGCAATGCAAGATGAATTGAACCAGTTCAAGCAACATGAAGTATGGGAGTTAGTTTCTAGACCAGAAGGAACAATCATAATTGGCACAAAGTGGACCTACAAGAACAAGTCAGATGCTAAAGGAGTTGTCACCAGGAATAAGGCAAGGCTTGTTGCTCAAGGATACACTCAAGTTGAAGGGGTTGATTTTGATGAGACTTTTGCTCCTGTAGCCAGACTGGAATCAATCAGACCTCTCTTGGGAGTTGCTTGTCTCCTTAAGTTCAAGCTGTTTCAGATGGATGTGAAGAGTGCCTTCCTAAATGGGTACTTAAATGAGGAAGTGTATGTGGAACAACCTAAAGGATTTGTGGATCCAAACTGTCCTGATCATGTCTACAAATTGAGGAAAGGATTATATGGTCTGAAACAAGCTCCTAGAGCTTGGTATGAAAGGTTGACAAAGTTCCTCACTGACAAAGGATATAGGAAATGAGGTTTGGATAAAACTCTTTTTGTCAAGGATGAAGGAGGAAAGATAATGGTAGCTCAAATTTATGTTGATGACATAGTGTTGGGAGGAATGTCAGATAAAATGGTTAAACATTTTGTTAACCAAATGCAAGCTGAATTTGAAATGAGCCTCATGGGAGAATTGACCTACTTTCTTGGACTACAAGTCACACAGATGGAAGACTCAATTTTTCTGTCTCAAAGCAAGTATGCAAAGAATATTGTCAAGAAGTTTGGGATGGAGAATGCCAGTCATAAAAGGACTCCTGCACCTACTCATTTAAAGTTGTCCAAAGACACAAGTGGGGCAAATGTGGATCAAAGCTTGTACAGAAGCATGATAGGAAGTCTTCTATACTTAAAAGCCAGCAGACCTGACATTGCCTTTGCAGTTGGAGTATGTGCAAGATACCAGGTTGAACCCAAAGTAAGTCACATCAACCAGGTGAAAAGAATTCTGAAGTATGTGAGTGGAACTTACAATTATGGCATGCTGTACTCTCATAGATGTGAACCAATTCTGTCTGGTTATTATGATGCTGATTGGGCTGGTAGTGCTGATGATAGAAAGAGCACCTCTGGAGGATGCTTCTTTTTGGGAAATAATCTTGTTTCTTGGTTCAGCAAGAAATAAAACTGTGTGTCTCTATCTACTGCTGAAGTTAAATACATAACAGCTGGTAGCAGCGGTTCTCAAATGATCTGGATGAAACAGATGCTGACTGAGTATAATGTCACACAAGATGTCATGACATTGTACTGTGACAATTTGAGTACTATTAACATATCCAAGAATCCTATACAGCACATCAGGACTAAGCATATTGACATTAGACATCACTTCATCAGAGGTCTTGTGGAGGAGAAGGTGATTAAGCTGGAACATGTTGCCACTGAACTACAACTGGCTGATATTTTTACCAAGGCACTTGATGCTAGTCAGTTTGAGAATTTAAGGGGCAAGCTGGGTATTTGCCAATATGAAGAGATGTAGCAATTAATTTTGCTTAATACAAGGTTATCCTTTCACCATCCAGAAAATGCAAGCAGGTGGAAGTATGTGTTTCTGAAAAGGATTTCCTTAGAGAGGGAGCTTAACATAAGTGCTATTGAGTGTAAGGAAGTCATGGATCTCATCAAGGCTGCTGGCCTGATGAAAACAGTGGTCAAGTTTTCCAACTGCTATGAGATTCTTGTCAAAGAATTCATAGTAAATTTGTCTGGTGGATGTGCTGATGGAAAGTCAGCTGATTTTAAGAGTGTTTATGTGAGAGGAAGGAAGGTAAATTTCTCTCCTACTGTGATAAACAAATACCTAGGGAGGCCTGATAATGCTCAGCCTGAGCTTGAAGTTACTGAAAACCAGGTTTGTCAAACCATCACTGCCAATCAAGTCAAGCACTGGCCCTTGAAAGGGAAGCTAACTGCAAGCAAGCTGAGTGTGAAGTTTTCCATACTGAACAAAATTGGTGCAGCTAACTAGGTTCCCACCAACCACAAATCCACCATCTCCACTGGTTTAGGAAGATTTATATATGCTGTTGGAACCAGAACAAACTTTGATTATGGCAACTACATCTTTGATCAAACAATGAAACATGTTGAGAGTTGTGCTATTAAAGACCCTATTGCTTTTCCCTCTCTCCTGTGTGGTATAATCATTGATCAGTATCCTGTTATTCTGGTTGAAAAGGACTCTGTGTGCAAAAGAGCCCCTGTACTTGGTTTTCACTATAAGCTGTTTAAGGGAACACATGTCCCTGACATTGCTATGACATCTGCTGAGACATCAAATGTCAAAGCTCATTCCAAGAAAGCTGATGTTATAACTGTTCTAAAAGAAACCTGCAGAGAGCTTGATGCAAGAAAAAGGACTCTTGAAGAGCTGATTACTAGTCTGGAACAGGAGGAGAATGAAGAACAAATGAGGGAAGAGGATGCTGATGAAGAACAACATGATGGGTCTGCAAGAAGCTCTCCAGAAGATGCTGCTGAAAATAGTGCTTCCTCAGGGGATGACAGTACCTGAAGGTCTGTGTTTGCTGAGTTGTAAAGATTGATGCTGGAACTTGCTGCTGCTATTTGATACCTTCTCTCTGTTTCTGTGCATTTTGGATTTCCTTTTGATGACTGTATAACTTGAAGTACTAGATCCTTTGGCCTCTTTATGGCTAAAAAGGGGGAGAAGTAATTGTGGTTGGTAATTTTGGTAGAATTGGATATTGGTAGTTAGATTAGCTGTTATTAAAAATTCTGCTGCATTCTAATCTTTGATTGTTTAGGGGTTTTAGCAGAAAATTTGCCAAAGGGGGAGTTTGTAAGTGTTTTCTTGTTGGCATTAATTTTTGGTAAAACCAGATTTGCGAATGTCATGACTGATGTCATAACATTCTGGGATAAACACAAATTCTGCAGAAGGAATGTTCTACAGGAACAACTCAGTATGAGTGAATATCATGATGATTAAGCTATGATCATATGTACTTAATTCTACCAAAATCAGTGAGCAGGATACATGATGTCATAACCAATATTAAGACATCCTGTACTGATCAAGTTGTTGTGCAGATTTATTGTTCCTGAGAATTTTCAGGAATCTGGTGTGTTATTCTGAGTTAAAGTATATTGACTAGATCAGATGCTCACGTGGATATTAGGTTAACCTTGCTTAACCCTAATCTATTATGATGAAAGCCCAAGACCAAGTCTTTAGGTTAACTTTGGTTAACCCTAGCTATTTTTATGGAAGCCCAAAATGAAGAATAGGTTGCATATATATTTCTCACGAATCCTAATGGTATGTAGTGCTTTTAACAGAAGATCAATAAGGCATTTTGTATAGTTTTAGTAATTACTGTGAGCCAAGCAATTATCACTTGATAAGTGACTTGGAGTAGGATTTGGTTGTAAGGGTTGTTTATCACTCAAAGCTTTGAAGCACGATTGTTGTGTCTCTTGATTAAAGCTTTGAAGCAAAATCAAGCGTGTGTATTGAAGAATTTCTTCATAATCTTATTAATCAGTAGATTAGTATCACTGCTGTGATTGAGGGGGAGTGAGTAGGAACTCAGGTTTAAGTAGGACTTAGATTGAAGTTGCATTGGGTAGGTCTTAAGTGAAGGAGATAAACTGGTTGGTTTATTCCTAAATTAATACCTCTTATAGTGGATTTCCTCCCTGGCTTGGTAGCCCCCAGATGTAGGTGTTGTTATACACTGAACTGGGTTAACAATTGATTATGTTCTTTACTATCTTTTAAATTACTGTTTGGTTTGTGTACAATTTGTCAGATACGGTGTCATAACATTCACTGTGACATTAAGTATCTGTTGCCAGAATTTCAGAACTTATTGACGAGAAGAGGTTGACGACTGTATGTCATGGTCAGGTATATCAACAAAGGATGAGGAAAGCTTTTGATAAGAGGGTATGGACTCAGTGTTATGAGCCAGGTGACCTTGTGCTAAAAAGGATAATTCTGCCCCAGGGAGATCCCAGGGGCAAGTGGGTTCCGACTTATGAAGGTCCTTTTATGGTAAGAAAAATTTTCTCTGGAGGAGCGATGATGCTCACGACTATAGATGGAGAGTACTTCCCTCTCCCTGTGAATGCTGGCGTAGTTAAAAAATACTCTGCATAAAAAATAATAATAAAAAAACCCGCTAAACTGAAAACACGAAAGAGCGGTTTAGGAAAAAAAAGGGTGTCCTAGTGAATCGAAAACCCGAAAGGGAGATTCAGGCAAAAGTTAGGGACTTAAAGAAAATGACTACGCTCAGCATGAGATCCTTTGTTTCTTTCCTCCGTTCCGTCACCTTGCATAAGCTCGAAGCTAATCCAAGATGATCTGTCTGAAAGCAGGAAGATGAAAGTGTAAGAGTCATAAGAGTCATAGCAGAGTCGGGACTTGATGGATATTCACATTCACATTGCCATTTGTAAACACTTGTTTGCTTTGACTTTGTAATTACTTACTTCCAAATATAAATGCCTTTTTCACAGGATGATTTCTCAAAATCAATATAATATCTTCTTTCAAGTATACGTATATGTTTCTTTTCTCCCTTTTTACTATTTTGTTTGCAAAAACGTCCAATATTTTGATAAGCATGTGCATATAAACTTTGTGGACCTTACACGGAAATGGTAATCTAAGTCATGGTTAGTTGATCGCTTGAAATACGGATAACAAACACAACTACTACTATGCAAGGGGTGTGTTTTGTTTTGTGATTGATAGGATTCTCATTCACTTTACTGGTGGATGCCTCGCCAATTTGTTTCACAGCTCCGTGCTGTTGGTAAAGGTCATGGTTCAGGGTAATATCAAGATTACGACAGGTCGGCGAACCTAGTTGGAGTTTTTTTTCTTCCCCATAATGGCTTTTATTACGTTTCTTTGCTGCACTTTCATGTGTTATCTTGATTGATTGTTTTAGCATTGTCTGCATATAGGATTTTGTTTATGGCTGAAAGTCAATCTTGATGCGTTGAATATTTTTACCTTGAAGAAATTGTTTCATGTTACTTAATTCATCCAGTATCACTCTTTAATCGATTTTTTTCGGGCATTTTGATACCAACAGTGCCAATTCTTCTGCTTAGCCAAGAGTTTGGAGGAAGGAGTTTAGCTAAAAACGATGACTGTAGTGGTATGCTTTTGAGTAGAACCCCGTTGACGATGTACATACATTGTTTCAATCCCCAAACACCAGATATATAAGGGAGTTAGACCCTCGTTAACCCCTCTGAGCCTTCGAAGTAGGAGTTTCTTTTCCGTTCAAAAAAAAACATTATTTTTTTTAAACCAGGGGCAGGGTAGATGTTCAGTTAATTTGAACAAGCATTCAAATTTCAGAAGGAATGTCCTATCTAAGGATCACCATATTTTATCTTTCGCATCATGAGATCAGGAAAAATGTCTAAACCACGATGTTCATTTCATCACAAAGTCCCGAGGTCGAGATCAAATCGATACAATAATGGCTATTCCTCGCCGACCAAGGAATGAGACATTTGTTTTCCTCAAAAAAAGAGAGAAAGAAAGAAAAAGTTCAAAGACCTAAAGTCACATTGACTTGTTCAAAGTGGAGAGTATGAATAAAAAAGAAACAAAAAGCCCCGCTAAGTCGAAACATGAAAACAAGTCGCTTAGGCAAAAGTTAGGGCGTCCCGCTGGGCTCCCAAAATTGAAATTCAAAAGATTTTTGTCCAGGCAAAAGTTAGGGAAAAGAGAGCCTAAAAGGCCGAAAAAGATTATCCAATAAAATTTTCATCAAAAGAAGAGGAACAATAATATCAAAAACAAAAGCAACAAAAGTTAAGTGACAATCATGTTGGAGAACTTGTCGTGATCACTCAACCATTATAAATCCTTTTGAAAGATGAATGCTTGTGATAAGTCCGCTGAACTTAGGACAGGAGAATATCACGAATGGGGTGGGCACCAAATAACTTGAGCCTTGAAAAAGTTTTTTCTGAAAAAACCTCGAACTAGGCCACGTTACAACCTCTGAAAGTCCTAACTGAAACAAGGGTTTAACTCGAAAGAATACTACAACAGGATAACGTTTCCTAAACTCCCAAATATGCGTTGCATATTCATGTTGGTATCTTATCACCCACATCTTGACTCATTTTTCTCTAAAAAAGAGAGGGGAAGAAAAGTTTTGAAATTTTTGCACTCTAGCCAGTGATTCATTCACAACAGAGATGCGACACTTTGTTAAGGTTTTCAACTTCAAGGCTTAAATAATCATCGCATCAGATATGTCATTCCCAAAATAAACATCTTTCTGCATGCAAAACATTTGTTTGACATAAAAAAAAGAGTTTACACGTTGAACACTTGTAAAGAGCTTAATGATTGCCAAGAAGGGAATATTGGTTTTCTTCTGTTAGACGGAGCCCATTCTTGAATAGGACTTTACCTATCCCCAGTGAAGTTTCATTTCCGCAGCGAAGTTTTGTTGCCCCAAGAATCTTCTTTTAAAGGCTTCATTCTGAGACTCCGGATTTGAGGATATCGCATATCCCCAACGAAGTTGCCAACAGAGATCCCTCGCCATGACCTCTCATTTCCCAGCCGGTCTGTTGATTGGGGCATCCTTATGTTAAGATCTTTCCTTATCCCCAGTAAAGTCGATACTGTGTGACTATCTGCATGATCCATCCAATGGTTGCATTCCAAAAGAAAAATCTCTCCAACAAAAATCTTCAACAGAGTTCTGTCTCCCCGGTGAAGTCCCGTTTCCTCAGCAGAGCTTTGTTCCACCAGCGAAGGTTTTCACCCCTCACGTCAGTTTTGTTGTCTTAGTGTCATCCTCAACACGGCCGTACGCTGTCTTTTCCAGATATTACAGTCTTGCCCTGATCTTCTCCCTCGATGTCTAATCTTCAGATGGCGTCCCTCTCTAGAAGCTAAAGTGTCGATCCGATCTTCTCTAGGAGTTTGCAATTTATTTCTACAGCTTCCCTCAATGTTTGTAGCCTGTTTCTACTGGTTGCTCGGTTGTTATTCCCCGCGAAGCTTCACCTCTTCGAGGTTCCCTCTCTAGCGGTTCCCCATATTTTCTCCTCTCCTTTGGATTTTGCAATTTATTTTTGCAAGTCACGTCAGATTCTGACTTCTTGGTTATTGGCTTCTCAATTGGCCATTCCCCAGTGAAACTTTTAAACATGCATCATTACATTGCATCTACCAAAACGTGTAGCATTTCCATTATATGGAGCATTGCGCTATATAGAAAGAATTCAAACATGCATTGGAGCATAAGCCATTATTGTTTCTGTTGTCCCCAGTGAATTTGCTAATACTTCAGATTAAATCCCCAACGAGGTCTTCGTCCTCATTATCTCAGTTTCCCCCATACCAATATCCTTTTGACGTCAATCATTTGTTTGTTTGAGTGTCTACTCTTGACTGTAGTTTAGTTTCGCCCTGGTGTGGTCTTCTCGAGTTTAGTCTTCACTACCCTCTTCGGTTCTTTCCAATGTCTATTGATGCACCTTTCGAATACCAGTTTCTTCCTGATATTTGCTTTCAGCAGGTTTTTAGGTGTACACCCTAATCTCCTTGCTTTGGGTTGAGCTCAGAGTTTCGTCTCCTCACCTCGCGCATGAAATCTAGTTTCGTCCTGGTGCTCATCTAGTTTAGTTTCTCCTAACTAGTTATTGAGTCGAGTTTCGTCTCGTTTTTGCTTTCATACCTTAGACCCTTTGACGGTGTTCGTTTACCGAGTGCAGTGTTCGTACTGCGTCCTTGGATTGAAATCAATCTCTTTTGTTCCTTGGATTCTTCTATCAGTTTTCATCACTGTTTATCCATTGATCTGAGACCAGGAGGTGCTCTGAGGAACATGCACTCTCATCACTTTGCTTTGGGTCGAGTTTCGCCTTGTTACCTGTGCGTGAAATCCAGTTTCGTCCTGGTACTCGTCTAGTTTAGTTTCGTCTAACTAGTTATTGAGTCGAGTTTCGTCTCACTTTTGTTCCTCATTTCTGGGATTCTTTCAGTTCCTTCATACTGTCTATCTTAGTTGAGATTAGCAAGTGCTCCTAGAATCACGCACTCTATCCACTTTGCTTTGGGTCGAGCTCAGAGTTTCATCTCCTCTCCCGCGTACATTTTCTTTTCCAGAGCTAGGGTTTCGCCTATACTCTGTGGTTTGAGTTTTATATCACCTTTTCTTTTTGAAGCCCAGTTTTTCCCTGGCACATTTGTCCAGAAGTTTAGTTGCGTCTACTGTTCATTGTTTTTGTTCTGTTTCAACCTGCGTTACAGCTTCATTCTGACGCATGTCTTGGTGTTTTTCTGTTTTTTTTCTTTCTTCTTCAAGAGTGTAAATTTTCGGGTTCTTTTGTATTCAATCATCTTCAACTCTGAACGCTCGAAAGTTGTCACTTTTCTCAATTATCATGTTGAAGATATTTGAATAGGGGAAGCTGTTGCACCCCAAAATTTGCCCTCTTGATTTAGGCTTATGTTTCATCATGAATATCATATTGCATTGCATTCATACATTGTGATGGGACCAAAATACTTTGGTTATAAAGTCTTCCTCAAGCTTTGAAGGTTGATTTCATTGACAAGTTGCTCAATTAGAACCTTATCATCTAAACCTCTGGATCTTTTAAGTTCAAAAGTTATTGCATATCTCAAGATATTTTATCCATCTCTTTGGATCATCAGAGGATTGAAGTTTGTGATTGATTACAAGAAGAATCACTCTTTTGATTCACCAGTCAAAATTAGGGTTTTGCTTGATCAAGGATATTGATCAATGTATAAGTCTTGATTTGGAAGTTACAACATCTCATTGGTATTTGAAAAGTTTTTGTACAAGAAATTGGTCAAGATGCCCAGAGGATTTGAAATTTTGGAGATGATTCATCGTCTCCTAAGGTGTTAACCAAAACTAGGGTTTGGGATTTTATCAAGATTTCTTGAGAATTTTTAAGTGAAACTTTGTACATGGCCTATATATATTTGGGAGATAGTATGTTTGAAGTTTTGACCATCAATTTTGAAGATAAGTGGACCAATTAATTCAAAGGGGTAAAATGGTCATTTTGGTCAAAATCAGTCAAAGTCAAGGTTGACCAAGTGAAATTTTGGTCAACCATCAATTCAAGGGTGTACTTTTCATATTTCAAGTCCATTTTGATCATTGGATCAAAAATATTGAGGTTTGGGTTAAAACTTGTTCTTGAAGAAACCCTAAAAGTTTCTAATTTTGGAAAATGAGGACTTAACTCCAAAAATTCATATTTTATTCACCTTTGATCAAAAAAGTTCAAATGAAATATGCTTGGAAAGATAAGAGAGTGATCTTTCATATTCGTTTGGTCTCATGTCCAAATTGGCAAAGAGTCAAGAGTTATGGTCTTTGGAAGTTCATGCCTCAAGTTAAAATTATAGGTCATTTTCCAAAATTAGTGAATTTCATGTCAAATTTTGAGGACCTTAGTGGATTCAATTGCAAAAACACAAAACTAAGGGATTGTAGATCTTTTCAATACCTTTCCAAATTGTACTCATTTGTGTCCAAATTCAAAAGTATAGGCAAGTTATGGTCTTTTGAATTTCATGCCATTTTATTGAACTTTAGCCATGCAAGCAAAATGCCAAAACTTGAGAACTTCATTTTCAGCCGTTCTATTCACTTCTAATCAGGCCCATGACACATTTGTGACTTGTGGAAACCCATGATTCCAGCCATTTCGTGCCCATGTGGTTGGTGTACTTGCTTGATTGAAAAAATGACAAACATGCTCAATTTGGCAAATTCATCCATACTCTCTCATTTCAAATAATCATGACCTGGCACTTTGAGGATTTGTTTATGAGGTTATTTGGCTCATGAAATGCAAAGAAAATGAGGAAACGCACGAGCAAATGGTTGAGGCCCATGTGCACTCATTTTTTGGCTAAATTTTCCAATGAGGCCCTTGAACAGTTTTGAGGACCAATTTCCTCTTCTAACCTTCTCTAATGACACTATATAATGTACTACAAGCCTCATTTAAAGGGGGACACGCTCCAGTTATCAAAAATCTGGATCTGAACTTTTTCTGCTCTTGCTCAAGTTTTCTTCGATTCTCTCATCTTCTTCGCAAATTCATCAAATTTCCTGTGGATTCATCTTCCTTGAAGTGTGTAGATCAAGATCATAGAGTTTGTTGGCTTGTGTAATTGAGGAATCAAGTTTTCCAGTTTCACATTGAGGTGAGATTTTTGAACTTTGATTTTCTTTGTTTAGCATGATTTGATGAATCATTCCTTGTTCATGATGTATTAACTGGCCAGACTATAGGTCTGATGTACTTGGTTCACTTGATTGAAGCTTGAATCGTGTTATATGCATTTTCTGCAACTTCTTCACTTCATGTTTTCAGTAACTTCGCGCGCATATTTCTTTTAGATCCTTTGTCCATTGAGAATTTTATGATAATCATGAGATAGATGGTAACTTCATCTTTAATTTGTGCTTTGGATCATGGATTTTGGTTGAGAAACGAGCACGATTGATGGATCTGAATATAGGCTCATGACCTATTTTGTTGTACACATTTTGATATGCTGGAGGTTGAAGACGAAGTGAGGTGGCGCGCTCTGATTGGTTTATTTGAAGTTTTAATGCATTTCATATTATTTGATTTTAATTGATTTCTTCTGATTTTACTTTTGTGATCAAAACATCTTCAAAAATCATGAAAAAATTACCATAGGCTAATAATAATTTCTAGTATTTGTCATATTTTTTTTGGAATTTTTAAAAAATGTTTTGATTGGTTCAAAATTTCACAAGTTTAATTAATTGTTTGTTCAATAATTATTTTTATTTTAATAGTTCTTTTGATCTAAAAATTCCACAAAAATTATCTTTGACTCATAAAATAATTTAGAAATTGATTCTGATTTTGGTTTAGAATTTTTTCTATTTTTGATTAGAAATTTAATTTGAGAAGTTTATTTGAAATGTTTGCTTTATAATTTTTGTTTTAATATTTCCTTTAACTAAAAAATCCTCAAAAAAATCATATAAGTTTGTTTTTAATCATAGTGTATGAATATAATTTTGTTTTGACCTTTTTATGAGTTTTGGCTAGGGTTTGAATTTTATCATTAAATAATAGTTTAATTGTTTAATTGTTTGTTTAATTGTTTCTTTTAATATTTCCTTTAATTAAAAAATTCCACAAAAAACATGGATTCTGGTATTTAATTCTAATATTTGAATACAATTTTGTTTGGATATTTTTCTGACTTTTGATTGGAATTTTATTTTGAGATGTGAATTTTCGTTTAATTGTTTAAAGGTTTGAATTTTGCTTTTATTTTTGACTTTTCTTTAATTCTAAAAATTAATTTATCTGATCTTTGGAGTTTTATTTATTTTTATATGATTTTAGTTTGATTTTATTAGAATTGGAACTTGATTAATCAATAATTGAGTTCATTTTCTAAATAATTAGGGTTTTGCTAATTCCCTTGTTTGTTTTGATTCCAAAAAGCAAATGGCCTTGAGTTTCAATTGAATTTGGTTCTTGTTTAAGGTTCATAGATGGATTGAGGTCCTTAAAAAGATTTTTCTTGAATTAATTTATAAGGTTTGGTATTTTCCATAAAATATTTGGAAAAGTTGTCTAGTTTGGTGGTTTTTGCCAACTAGTCTTTGATATTTGAAGTTTGATTGATCCTTTCCTCATCCATACATGAACTTAAAACATGATTGCTGACTCTTATACATCTCAAAGATGCTAAGAATTTTTTTTTTTGAATTATGGAACCCCTTTTCTTTTTTAGATGTATTTTTGAAGTGAAGGTACCCAATTAATGTTGCATATCTTGTTGCAATTTTCTTGATGGCCAATGAACTTGAGTGAGGCCTATAATTGGGCACCTAATGATCATGTTGGTTCTGTTTATCCATATAAAATCAAGTCAGTTCACTTAATGCACCATGTTTGAATGATTGCACCTTTTGATGCATGTTTTATGACTTTTTGCTTTCTTGTTGATCTTCACTTTGAAACTTGAGCTTTCAATTTGAGTTTGAGGTCACTAGATGGCCAATGATAACATGAAGGGAAATTATACTTCAATTATAGTCTCATGAGGACTTGAGAGTAATTGATCCCTATTACTTAAGTTAGTTCTAATCATGAATGGAGTTTGGCTTCTTTCTTTTATCCTTGTTGAATTTTTGAGGCATTTTGAATGCACTTGTGCAACATGTTTTAGAATCAACACTTTAACCTTTTGATCATGTCCTAATCATGTTTTGGAAGCTCTACTTCAAATCTTTGATTGTTACTAACTCTCTAATTTTGTCCTTGTTTGACTTTCTTCCATGGTTAGCTTGAGATCTAAGTCTTTGATGCATTGTGTGAGATTCCTCTTCTATTATGCTTGTGAGCTGTGATGAAGTATTTGAGTATGTTTGAATTGTGGTTGCTACTTACCTTCATGGTCTTTGATTGTATTCTTCTCAAGCTCCCATGATCCTTGATTGATACTCAATTGTCAATTCAATATGGTGATAAAAAGGAGCAACATTTCTCTAACTTTTGACCAAATTGTGCATATGCCTGTTTCTTTTTGTCTATCATATCTAATGTTTTGATAGTTGCTATCATGTTTTCTCACTTTATTATGGTGTCATCATCCATCCCTTATGTGAGTCATCATTTTATTTATGGGAATACTAACTTGGTTGTTGAATGCGCGAGGTACTCTGAGAAAAGTTTTCCATTTATGACTTGAGGCTACTGTGTTTCACTTTATTTGTGGAACATAATTTATTATATTGGTACTATTCTTGTGCTTGGCATATTTGATAGTCTATGCATGATATATGTATGTGACTATGAATGCTATTCATTGCCCATGGGATCTGTTCATATATGAAAATCTCAATACTTACATCCTGATGGCGTAATTTCTGACTTGATTTGTCTGCTGATGCCAACTTGCTTGAAGTTCTCCGAGTTTCTTTTATTCTTTCTCAGTTGCTACGGATAGTTATCCGTTTGGTATTGCACTATTTTCCTTTCTTCTATTTTCACTTTGTATAGTTCTATGTTGCATGATGGGACCTCTGTTGCTGATATATGTCAGGAGGCCCTCTGTTTTGTTTGATACATGTGTTGTGTTTGTGTTTGTTTCTTTAATTGTTGATCGATGAGTCACTCAATTTAGAAGTTGAGATCACGACTTAGCTCTCAGTGCATGTTCCCTATAGGATATTTATTGTTTTTTTCTCTTCAATTGTTGATCGATGAGTCACTCAATTTAGAAATTGAGATCACGACTCCGCTCTCAGTGCATGTTCCCTATAGGATATTTATTGTTTTTTTCTTCAATTGTTGATTGATGAGTCACTCAATTCAGAAATTGAGATCACGACTTCGCTCTCATTTCCTGTTCCCTATAGGATAGTTTTGTTAAGCTTCCTTTGACATGTTAATTAAGGTAGGAATCCATGTATGCTAGCTTAGGGTAGGAATTTCCTTTACCCTCAACCTTAGGGTCAATCATTGTATGATAACACTAGGGATAATGCTAGGCTAGTTTCCCTTAGTTATTTTTCCTTCCTTTGCATTTTGCATCTTAAAACAAAAATTGTTTTCTTGGCAAATCATAAAACACCTCTAATAAACTCAAACCCTTCTTCAAGATAAAAGATATAAATCAATCTTATTTGTTTGTGCGCCTCTTGGCTTTGTTTTTAAACCTAGTTTATTGATGTTTCACCATCCTTGCCATGATACCTTGTTATCTTATAGTCGATGTTTCGCCATCGCACATTTGTTTGAAGCCGATGTTTCTCCATCGCACATGTTTGTTATCCTACTTTGGTTCTCAATATCATTGTTAGGTGTGATGTTTTGTTATCCGGTTTATTGATGTTTCACCATCCTTTCCATGATACCTTGTTATCTTATAGTCGATGTTTCTCCATCGCACATGTTTGTTATCCTACTTTGATTCTCACTATCATTGTTAGGTGTGATGTTTTGTCATCCGGTTTATTGATGTTTTGCCATCTTTTCCATGATACCTTGTTATCTTATAGTCGATGTTTCGCCATCGCACATTTGTTTGAAGCCGATGTTTCGCCATCGCACATGTTGGTTATCCTACTTTGACTCTCAATGTTATTGTTAGGTGTGATGTTTTATCATTTGGTGTTTCGCTATCTTTGACATGTTACTTTGTTATTATTTAGCCGATGTTTTACCATCTCATTTGTTTGTTGTTTTATTTGATGTTTTGCCATCTTGACTGTTTTTGTTGTCTTAACTAAAAAACACAAACCAACCAGAATATATGAGCCGAACTACGGCTGCTCTGATTCCTTAAAAGGGATACATAGGCATTAGGGTAGGGCCCAACCGAGCACAACTTTTATTTTCCCTACATTGTTTTCTTTTTTTCTTCTCACATGCATTCCCTTTTTAGCTTTAAGCCATAGACATAGGTTTTAAATACACCCATTAGATTAGACAACAAGAGTGGATACCTTAGAGTACTACGGGCGTGTAGGGTGCTAATACCTTCCCCTCACGTAACAGACTCCCTTACCCGATCTCTCGGTTGAAAGACCGTGATTTCTCCCTCTTCATGTTTTCTCGATGTTTACCTTTCCCTTTTGGCGGGATAAAAAATGTTCGATGGCGACTTCATTGTTATTTCATTACAAGATGACGGTTCGGCCAGGTCGTTTCAGGTTGTTTTTCATATGGTTTCATCAAGCTGATCCTGACCGGTGAAAGGGTCGAAAGCGGTATCAAGAGCGGGAAAATCCCCATGGCATCTGCTTTCACCTCCAATCCCGTAAAGAAACCCTTCATTGGGAAGAAAGAAACTAATGCTGTGTATGGAGAAAGGGCCTGTACCAAGAAGGATAACCGTCCGTCCGTTAATGTTGTTCGGATTTCCAACCCAACTCCTGTTCAAAGACAATCTTCCAATCATCAACGATTTGAGGGTCCACGAAGACAATTCACAAAGATAGGCATGTCATTATCCCAAGCCTTACAACAACTGTTAAAGGCTAACTTAGTGACACTGCGTGATCCTCCATCCAACCCAGATACCTCCTCACCTAAGTACAATCAAAATACCAAGCGTGCATATCACTCGAATAGTCTGGGGCATGAGACCAACCAATGCTGGGCACTGAAGAATAAAATTCAAGACTTAATAGACAACAAGACAATCGAATTTGATCCACCTATAATTCTCAATGTGATAACAGAACCAGTGCCAAACTATGGCAAAGGTGTCAACGCAATTGAAGATGCCATTTTTGTTTCCTCCGTCGAAGACTTGACCACTCTGTTAACCATTGTAAAAAAGAATCTGCTGAAAGCTGGGGTTTTCCCTGGCTGTTTGAAGGACTGCGATTGTTGCGCCAAATAAATTAATGGATGCAAATGGATGAGAGAAGGCGTTCATCGCCTGATGAATAGTCTGAGATCCTATTTAAGAAAACTCCGTCCATAAAAAATTTGACCAATAAGATTGAAGACCTCTCCATCATAATAGTTTCAAACAAGCCTCTTAGGATCTCCTCAAAGGGTCCTATCAGGATTTCAAATGAACCGATTGTTACTCCTTTGATAATTACTACCCATGGACCAATTCCGTACTCTTCCAATAAAGCAGTGTCGTGGAACTACGGTGCTGAAGTGTTTTATCATGGAATGAAGCAAGATGCTTGGATTGAAGAGAGCAAGGCTGATGATATTGGTAATATTACTGGATCTAGTAAGGTGACCAGAACTGGGAGAATCTTTTCACCCAACATCTCACCCCAACTGCTACAATGACACCTATCCGCATCACCGCTGCTAAGTATGGTGCTGGCATTAAAGGTAAAGAGAAAGTGGTTGAGCCTGCTGAGACATAGACGCCTGCAAAGGATGTTGCTGCTGAGGAACCTTCTGCTCAAGAAGTGGATGAGATCTTGAAAATTATAAAGAGGAGTGATTTCAAGATAGTGGAGCAGCTGGGGCAAACCCCTTCCAAGATCTCCATGCTATATTTGCTACTTTGTTCCGATGCTCATGCCCGGGCATTGATCAAATTCTTACAGAAGGCTCATGTCCCTCATGAGACCACAACTGACCAGTTTGAAAATTGTTTGGCAAGTTTGACGGCCGATAACGGTTTGGGGTTTTCGGATGCTGATTTGACACCACTTGGAAGAAACCATAACAAAGCTTTGCATGTTTCCGTCGAATGTAAGGGGACTATCCTAGCACATGTTCTGGTTGACACTGGCTCTTCCTTAAACATGTTACCCAAGGATTCTTTGGACCCGTTAGACTACGAAGGACTGGTGTTGAAGCCAAGTGATATTATTGTGAGGGCTTTTGATGGGTCCAAAAGGACGGTTCATAGAGAGGTGGATCTCCCGATCAAAGTGGGCTCAAAGATTTTCAACTCTACTTTCTATATCATGGACATCCATCTTGCTTACTCCTGTTTGCTGGGTCTCCCTTGGATCCATGGAGCAGGGGCAGTAACATCTACGCTTCACCAAAAGCTAAAGTACCCAGTCAAGGGAAGGATCGTCACTGTTTACGGTGAGGAAGAATTCATGGTAAGCCATCTCAATTCTTTCAAGTATGTGGAGATGGATTCCGAATTTATAGAAACCCTGTGCCAGGATTTTGAAGTTGTTCCACCTATGATTGCTACTGCCAAAATTTCCTCTGACATGCCCAAAGTTGATAAGGTCGTGCCAAAGATGGTTTCATTTAAATATGCTCGTGCCGCAGTCGAAAAAGGAAGCTGTGATACCTGAGGGCAACTCCTGAAATCCCGTTCAAAGCAGACAAATGTGGGTTGGGTTTTACTATCAAGGCACATAAAGAAGTAAGGCATGCTTGCACGGGAAAACCCCCTCTCCGTATTGGGAATCATGAAGTAAATGCAGTGGAGGATTCTGATAACGAACGTGCACTCGAAGAATGGGTATACCCTACCACAACAGAGCTCAGCAATTGGCATGCAAAGGACTTCGTTCCCATCTCCTTTGTTGAGGAGTAATTACTTATTTCTTTCTTTCTATTAATTCAAGAACCTTTTATCTGTAATATTAAACAATTACTTTTAAACCATATGCCTTGCCCGGGGCACTATGGTCCATTTGTTAAGGGTTTATTTATGTTCATTTTATCATATGATCATTCAATATAAACCATTGGACTTTTGCATTCAAATTTTTGTGCTCATTGTCTTTATTTTTATTCAATGTGTTTCTCAAAATAGCCATGTATCTTACATGCACACACACACACACACACACACACACACACACACACACACACACACACACACACACACACACACACACACACACACACACACACACACACTCTTGCAGGTCCTCGTTCACTCCGGATCTCATTTCCAATGACCCTACTATTGTCAACTATGATTTCGAACATCCAATTAACCAAGCCGAAGACGAAGGCAAGGACGATTGTGAAATACCGGGAGAACTAGCAAGATTTCTATTGCAAGAGGAAAAAGTTATTCAGCCACATGAAGAGTCAGTTGAAGTTATCAACTTAGGTACCGAGACAGACAAGAAAGAGGTCAAGATCGGCACCAACCTAGGAAGCAGTGTCAAAAGCAGATTGGTTCAGATGTTACATGACTACGTGGAAGTTTTTTCTTGGTCGTATGAAGATATGCCAGGGTTGGATACCGACATTTTAGTTCATCGTCTGCCAACAAAGGAAGATTATCCTCCTGTCAAGCAAAAGGTTCGTCGCATGCGGCCTGATGTGTATGAGAAAATAAAAGCTGAAGTGATGAAACAATTTGATGCAGGATTCCTATCTGTGACATCTTATCCTCAATGGGTTGCAAATGTGGTGTCGGTGCCGAAGAAAGATGGAAAGGTTCGTATGTGTGTAGATTATAGGGATCTGAATAGGGAAATCCCCAAGGATGACTTCCCTCTACCACATATCGATGTCTTGGTCGATAACACCGCTCAACATAAAGTCTTCTCTTTCATGGATGGTTTCTACGGCTATAATCAAATTAATATGGCTCCTGAAGACATGGAGAAGACCACCTTTGTTACGCAATAGGGAACCTTTTGTTACAAGGTCATGGCATTTGGGTTGAAGAATGCAGGGGCAACATATCAAAGGGCTATGGTAGCTTTGTTTTATGATATGATCCATCATGAAATAGTGGTATATATGGATGATATGATTTCCAGGTCACAAAGTGAAGAGGAGCATCTCAATCACCTATACAAACTATTCGAGAGGCTAAAAAAGTACAATTTGATATTGAACCCTAATAAATGCACATTCAGAGTACGATCTGGAAAGCTTTTAGGTTTTGTTGTCAGTGGTAAAGGCATCGAAGTTGATCCTGCAAAGGTAAAAGCCATCCAAGAAATGCCTGTTCCCCATTTTGAAAATGAGGTTATAGGATTCTTGGGTCGTCTTAACTACATCGCCCGCTTCATATCTCACTTAACTACTACTCGTAAGCTAATCTTCAAACTCTTGAAGAAATATCAAGTAGTAAAATGGAACGACGAATGCCAAGCTTCCCTCGACAAGATCAAGGAAAATCTGCAAGAACCTCCTATCCTCATGCCTCTAGTTGAAGGAAGACCCTTGATCATGTACTTGACTGTGCTAGAGAATTCTATGGGGTGTGTGTTGGGCCAACATGACGAGTCTGGCCGAAAAGAGCATGCTATTTACTACCTGAGCAAAATGTTTACCGACTATGAAACCAGATATTCACTGCTCGAGAGAACTTGTTGCGCTCTGGTATGGGCTGCTCACCGGCTAAGACAGTATATGTTGACTCATACCACTTTATTGATTTCTAAGATGGACCCTATCAAGTACATATTCGAGAAACCCGCTCTTTCCAAACGGATAGCTAGATGGAAAATGATCTTGATTGAGTACGATATTCAATATACAACACAAAAGGCCATCAAAGGAAGTGTATTGGTAGACCATTTAGCCCATCAAGATGCTGATGGTTATTAGTCTATGAACTTTGACTTCCCGGATGAGAATATCATGTTAGTAACTGACTGCACGAAACCTAGACCGTATGACGGACCTGAACAAGGATCCTGATGGACTATGGTCTTCAATGGGGCTTCCAACGCTTTGGGTAACACAATTGGTGATGTGATAGTATCTCCTGAGGGTTACCACACCCTTTTCACTACTAGACTATGCTTTGATTGTACAAATAACATGGCTGAATATGAGGCATGCATTTTGCGTCTGAAGGCTGCCATTGATTTAAGGATCAAACACTTGAATGTATTCGGAGACTCCACTCTAGTGATTAGCCAAGTAAAGGGAGATTGGGACACTAAACATCCTAATTTTATTCCTTACAAGGAGCTGGTGCTATCTCTGATTCCATACTTCGAAGAAATCACCTTTGAACACTTCCCTTGAGAAAAAAATCAGTTAGCCAATGCTTTGGCCATGATGTCTTCTATGTTCAAGGTCAAATGGGACAACGAAGCTCCTATAATTACAATTGAGAGGTTTGACGAACCCACGCAGTGCTATGGGCTCGACACTGACGCCGAGAAACCATGGTACCATGAGGTGAAGAGTTACCTTGAAGCACAAGAGTAACCTGAAGGAGCTTCCATCAACGATAAAAAGTTCTTACGAAGATTCTCAGCTAAATTCTTTCTAAGCAATGGAATCCTGTACAAACGCAACCATGATTCTACTATACTCCGATGTATGGACAAGAAGGAGGCAGAGAAAATTATGGAAGATATGCATGATGATCTTTTTGGGACTCACTCTAGCCGACATACTATGGCCAAGAAAATCCTGAGAGCTGGTTACTATTGGTCAACAATGGAAACTGATTGCCATCATCACTCAAGGACTTGCCACAAGTGCCAAATCTATGCCGACAAGGTCCATGTGCCTCATATTCCTCTAAACGTCATGAATGCTCCGTGGCCATTTGCAATATGGGGCATTGACATGATCGGAGAAATTAAACCCACTGCTTCTAATGGACATCGATTCATTCTTGTCGTTATCGATTATTTCACCAAATGGGTCAAAGTTGCCTCATTTGCTTCAGTCATGAAGAATGTTGTATCCAGATTAATCAAACATAACCTCATCTCCTGCTATGGTATCCCTGAAAGGATCATCACTGACAAGAACCAATCTCAACAATGATATGATTACAGAACTTTGCACTCAGTTCAAAATCAAGCATCACAATTCTTTTCCTTATAGACCTAAAATGAATGGCGCAGTGGAAGCAGCCAACAAAAACATTAAGAAGATTATGCAAAAGATGGTAGTGACCTACAAAGACTGGCATGAGATGTTACCGTTTGCTCTTCATGGCTACCGTACTTCAGTTCGGACATCAACTGGAGCAACTCCTTTTTCTTTGGTCTATGGCATGGAAGCTGTCCTGCCAGTGGAAGTTCAAATTCCCTCACTAAGGATTATGAATGAAGCAGACTTATGAGAAGACGAATGGGTTCAAACAAGATTAGATCAGTTGAACTTGATCGAGGAAAAGCGATTGACTGCTATTTGTCATGGTCAGATGTACCAAAAACGTATGATCAAGGCTTTCAACAAAAAGATCAGACCTCGAGTATATCAAGCTGGTGACTTGGTAATAAAGCGCATCATTCTTCCACAAGGAGACCCCCGGGGCAAATGGACTCCCACCTACGAAGGGCCATTTATTGTCAAGAAAGTTTTCTCTAGTGGTGTCATGATGTTAACTACTATGGACGGTGAAGATTTCCCACATCTAGTTAACACGGACATAGTTAAAAAATACTACGCATAAGAGACCTGCTAGATTGACACACCTTGGCAAGATAAGGGCATCCCGAAAAACAAAAGGTTTGGGAAAAAATTAGGGATATATGCAAAAGATTGTACACCCGGAAATTCGAAAACCCGAAAGGGTGACTTGGGCAAAAATGGGTATCCTGGTGGGCTGAAACCCTGAAAGGGCGGTCCAGGAAAAAATTAAGGATTAAAAGTGTATGACTATGTCCCGTGAAATCACTATAGTTGACTTTATTACCAAGTTCCGAGTTCAAATGGTCCAAGATCAATACAATCAACTTCTGTCAATGGCAAGAGACGTTTGAAGACATTGGGGCAATAGTAGAGTTGGAACATAATGAGATCATTTCCACATGGCTGTTATCTTTGTTTTCAATTTTGTTTTCCTTTTGGCGATTTCCTCTTACTAGGATCTCCGTCTCTTTGTACAGAAACGCCTATTCATGGGCAAAATATCAATACACATATTTTTGAAGTGCAAAATTTCTATTTTTTTAATGCAAAGATTTCCAATGAATAAAATTGAATGAACATATGCATATGAACATGATTAAACTATTTAGGAAATATGTGCTGCCAAGAAGTAACGAGCATCTCTTTAATGCAGTTGAGATATCCCCATAGAGTTATCTCATTAGCATTATCCCCTCAGAGCCTATTACAATAAACCTTTGCCCCAACAGAGTTGCCCACAAAGGTGGATTTATGCAAACCTCGGTCAGAGTCTCAATCTCTCGACAACCCTCTCCCAAGCTGAGTTAGTCTTATAAGAAGAAACCTTGAGGATTTCTTCCTAAAGAATTCACCTTTCCAGCATGTCATCAAACATTTCTCTTCAACAGGGTTTATTCTCCAACAAAAAAAATACACTCCTCAACGAAATCATCTCCTATTTAAACAACTTTCAAATACTATGAAGTCTGGACCCGACCAAATAATAGTTTAACTTCTCAAGATCCTATGAAGCTTGGACCCGACCAGATAATAGTTTAACTTCTCAAGATACTATGAAGCTTGGACCCGACCAGATAATAGTTTAACTTCTCAAGATACTATGAAGCATGGACCCGACCAGATAATAGTTTAACTTCTCAAGATCCTATGAAGCTTGGACCTGACCAGATAATAATTTTAATTTCTCAAGATACCATGAAGAATGAAACCAACCAAATAATAGTTTAACTTCTCGAGATATTGAAAAACCTGGACTCAGCCAGACAAGGGATTAATTTCCTTTCCCCAGTAGAGTTTTCCTCTACCCCTAGCAAGTTACTATAAAGCCTGGACCCGACTAGAAAACAATTCAACTTCATCCTTTCAAGTGATTTACTGCAAAGCTTGGACCCGACCAGATATCAGTTTCAATTTCATCTTTTCGAGAAAGTTATTGTGAATCCTGGAGTTCGAATAGATAACAATTAACTTCATTCCCTCAGAAATTTGTTGTAAATCCTAGAATCCGACCAGATAACAATTAAATTCAAGCAATTTTCTGTTAAGCTTGGACCCGACCAGATAGCAGTTTAATTTTAGTAAGTTATTACGAAGCCTGGAATCCGACCAGATAGCAATTAGCCTCATCCACCTCAGAAATCTGCGAAACCTGAAATCCAACCAGATAGCAGTTTAATGTTAGTAAGTTATTGCGAAGCCTAGAATCCCACCAGATAACAATTAACTTCATTCCCCTCAAAAATTTCCTGCGAAGCCTAGAATTCGACCAGATAACAGTTAATTCAATCTTCCCCAAAAAGTTGTTACGAAGCCTGGAATATGACCAGATAACAGTCAACTTCATTATCCTCAACAATTTGTTGCTAAGCCTGGATTTCGACTAGATAACAGCTAACTTCCAATGCTCTCCAGCCAGGAATAATTCCCCAGTAGAGCAACGAACAACTAAAGTTCCTGAACTCTATTCCTCCAAGCAGAAATCAACACTCCCCACAGGAGTCTCCTCATGCAAAGAGCCAAAGTCAATATTCCCCAGCGGATTTCTCATCAAACAATAAAACAGGGATTCCCAAATAAAATATTCTAAACAAAGTTGAAGATACACTCACTCTCCAACAACGGTTCAGGATTCAGCCTCCCAAGATTCCCTAACATATTGTCAAGGATTTATTTTCCTAGACAAAGACACGTTGCAATAAATGCATCACATTCATAAATCATAACACATACATAAAAAATGCATACAACATAATCCCATTTACTTTGAGAATTTCATTACGCCATGCATACATATGCATGCAACTAATCCTTTTCCTTACAGGAAAAATCATCAGGCAAAAGACATCTACTATTTCAGTATAAATCAACCAAAAGATTTACCCTGATACCTTCCATCATCCCTCCAAATGGAATCTTTAATTCCATTCCCTGCACAGTCAGCTAAAATATCACCGAGTGCAAATTTCTAGGCACTTTGGTGTTCAATCATCTTCCACCTTCAAGTCACGAATGGCAGGCTTGCCAATCTAACTCTTCAAGTTTAAGAAGATTGATCAGAGGCAGCTGTTATACCCCAAAATTTGCCCTCTCATTTTCAAGATTCCTCTCGTATGGGTGGTTACAAACACTTGTTTAAAGAAATAATGAAAAATGATTTTTTTTGAAGATGACAAGTTGTTACTTCGATTGGTCGAAGGAAAAGGAAAATGAAGATGATAATGTGCCCTTCGATTGGATCGAAGAAGAGAAAGTCTGCTTCGATTCTCAATTTTATTAGACACTAGCTATCTTCGAAGCAATCTGCTTCGATTCTCAATTCGATTAGACACTGGCTTCCTTCGACCTACATGTTTTGAATGGTTAAGAGACGCCCTCCGAGCACTCTTCAAATCCACAAGTTTCGATAAGGCAGTGTGTTTGCTTCGATCCACAAGCTTCAATGGGACAGTGCACCTGCTTCGATTGGATGTTTGATGCTTGCATGCCTGTTTTGACTGGACAAATATTTCCTCCCATGCTTGCTTTGATTCACAAATTGATGACTAGTTTCATACAAGCCTTCGTTTGAGCCATAACTTCTTGTGTGCAAGAGGCTCCCACCATGGTCGCATGCACAAGGAAAAAAGCCTCCTTCTGGCATCCTTCATTTGCACATTTAAACTTCTTGCATGCCTCTTTCGTTTGGCTTTGTGGCCTCCTTCGAATGAAAGTTGGGGTTACGTACTTCATTTGGGCAGGAAATCTCCTTCGATGCAAGTCTAATCCATAAGCTTTGTTTGGACATTTTTCTCCCTTCGAAGCAGTCTTCTTTAGTACATTTCTAGAACTCTTCAACACAAGTGGAAAATAGGATTTTGAAAGAACACTGATCAAATATATGGGCCATGCTACATGATCTTACTTTACATGCATTAATGCTTGTATTTCACTCCATAATTAATTGCTTGTATTATGGATTAAGTTATTGTCTAGATGATTAAGCCTTTGTCCAGAAGATTTTTATATGAAAGTGAACTTGCTAGTACAAATCCTATCCTAAGCCCATGCTTTGCTTAAATCCTAATTGTACTTCACCATAAGTCAGGGAAGTCAACCCCTTTTAACTAACAACTTTAGTACTTCACCTTGGGATCTTAGAAAATTCGACATAGCTTAATATTCATGTTTCAATCAAGCCACATCTTTGTTCAAACTTCCAAACCTTTTCTCTATAAATAAAGAAACCATTGACAAAGAAAAGGGCCAGATTTTTGCTAGAGAGAAAAATCATAAAAATCCTCAAGCACTCAAACTCTCCAATATTCTCAAACTCTCCAACATTCTCAAACCTTCAAAACTCTAAGACTTTTTTTCACAAAAATACCCCTCAGTAGTGTACCTTTCGATTCACTTCCCCTAAACTGTAGCATAATAACCTTCGATTTACTCATCACCATCATATACTCTCTTTCAATTCAGTGACTTCCCAAACCAAGTAGTAACTGAACTAGCTTCAGGAAGATTCCAACGAAGCTCCCTCCACCACCAAAGAAGTCACCTACAGCTCTTTCGATTAAGCATTTCAAGAGGTAAGTTCTCTCTAAACTTGGAACTTTTTCATTTAAATATCATTTGTACATACCATAAAAGGAAAATGTAGATATCCCATTTAGGAAGTTGACCATACCCTAACTTTCGATCCTTACTGCCTGTATGTTGAAAGTCTCAATCCTGACTAGTTAGACTTTGGATTTTGGTGCCCAATAATCTTGTGCTAACCCCTGGCCTGTAGCTTTCGAAAGTTATACTTGTTAGTTGCATTTTCAAATTTATACAGATTCTTTGTATCCTTTGATTGGCTAAGCATTGAAGCCTTTCGAATCTCAACCTGGGAGATTTGCATTCCTATGATCGAAGGAGGCAGCAAGGAGTTTTAAAACGAATAGTACACCTCATGCTGACTTTCAGGCCCAATCAAAAAGAGTAGCCTGAAGATGAATCGAAGGCTGTATCTCACACTATTTTCCCAATTGAAGGAAGCCAAAGAAGGGGGAATCGAAAGAGCCCACTATCTGGATAAAAGGATTCATTTTTCTCTCTTTTTATTTTATTTTTGTCTTTATATTTTCTTGCTATTCAATATGGTTGTAATAGTTAGGATATTTTATTTTCTGCACTTTTATTGTTTTATACAAATGTTAGTAATTAGGATGTATGGCAAGATAAAAACAACAAGTAGACAACCCATAATAAAAGGCTAAATGTATGCAAATCAAACACACTATTCACACATGCACCCCTAGGGCTAACTCCACTTATTGCCTAAAAATGGTCATGTTATGCATGTGAGACTTTAGCAAAAACAATCAAAATATAAGATCATAGTCCCTCGACGACGCTTCGAATGATGCCTTAAAAATGATCTTAGTCTCTCAAGAGAGATGCTAAGATATCTCATAACATTGATATCATGACTATACGATGACCCGCGCCTGTCCCTTTACATCCAATGATGGGGCTTCTTACGAAACCAATGGTAAGAAAGCAACATCTAAAGGAGGATAAGAACAAAATACTTTTGAGTAGGTAGGAACGTTCTTAGTTGCTTGCTTATTTTCAAAACAAACATCTTTTCAAATACACCAAACATTTTCAAAACATGAAATATTTTCAAAAGTCCAACACTTTGTATACATTCATATAGAGAAAAGTCGATGGCGACTCTTGCTATCCACAACAATTGCGATCAAACGCAAAACATCCCAAGTCAGTTCTCCCACTGTGTTACACTTAGACAGGAGGATGTCGAAAGAAACATAGAACCAAGGGTTGAGCAACAAAGGGTTCGAAATAATATCCAAGAGGAACAACCTAGGAGGGTAATGGTGGTAATAGGGATCAAAATACAGATGAAGTGGTCCACAGAGTTAGACAAGATAACATGTAAAATAAGTTGACCACCATGATCGAGAGAATCATGGAGAAAAATGGTCTAAATACCGGACTTAGGAGACCAAACTATTCATCCCCTTTATCTGAATATATATTACAAACAAAATTACCAAGGGGTTGCAAAGTCCCTAAGTTTACAAAATTTTTAGGAGATACTAATGAATCCATTGTGGAGCACATAGCCAGGTATTTGACTAAAGCAGGAGATTTGGAAAATATTGAAAACCTGAGAGTAAAATACTTTCCAAGTTTGTTAACAAAAATGCTTTCACATGGTTTACTACTTTTTCGCCAGGATCTATAAATGCTTAGCAACACTTGGAAAGATAATTTCTGGAACAATTTTACATGGGGAAATCTAAGATAAGTCTCAAAGAATTGGCTAATATCTAGAGGAAATTCACTGAACCAATAGATGATTATCTGAATAGATTTTGTTTACTGAAGTCTAGATGCTTTACAGTGGTTCCTGAACATGAACTAGTCGAAATGGCCGCAGGAGGTTTAGACTATTCCATTCGAAAGAAATTAGATACCCAATATCTAAGAGACATGGCCCAGTTAGCAGATAGGGTTCGACATGTTGAACGTTTAAAAGCTGAGAAGATTAAGGCAAATAAAAATTACAAGAAAGAGAGGGTTGCTTATATCGAAGTCGAAGAAGAATAATAAGAAATTCTAAATGATCCTTTTAGTTTCGAAGAGTTTGAAATAGATTTGACAAAACTGAAACAAGCACCCCCATACTCTTGTAAAGTTCTTACCCCATCAAATGGCAAGGACCCCATCAAAATAGAAAAAAATGACGAATATCCCAAGAAAACATACACATTCGATGTAACGAAATATGATGAGATATTTGAATTATTAGTGAAAGATGGCCAGATGATAGTGCCCCCAAATGCTAAGATTCCTCCGTTGGAACAACCGAAGAAAATGGGTTTCTGTAAATATCATAACTTCTTAGGCCATAAAACCTTACAATGATTTCGTTTCAGGGATCTCATTCAGAATTCCATCAAGGATGGAAGGCTCAAGTTTGGAGAAAAAGAAAAAAGTCAGATGAAGATAGACACTGACCCCCTCAACGTGGCTGAAACAAATTATGCTGACCCATTGGACATCAACATGGTGGAAGTATCTGATGTAGATTTTAGCCAACAAGGTGAGGCTATTGAAAGCTTTAAGTCTGAATACTCTTTCGATGGAATTGTTGAGGACTCTGTTACAAATATTGTTGAGGTTCCACATGATCAAGCTACAAAGGGCAACATTGCTGATGACATAGCCCCAAAAGTTAAAAATCCTAAGGCTACTAAAGGCCTTAGAGTGAAATTTGAAGAGATGAAGATTGCTAAGGACTCACAATCTGCCTATGGAAAGATTGAGACTACTAAAGGTCAAAACCTTGAGATCAACATGATAGATTTGAATCAACCTACAATAGAGGAAACAGAAAGAAAATGAAATTGCAAAATGATCAAATGAGAGGCGGATATGCCAGAAGCAACAAAAGTCTGTGTGATTACTTGTTCTGCTACCATGTGCAGGATGTTGATATGCTTACATGCCCTAGATGCAGTATCGTTCATGATCACAGGGCCGCAGAAGCATACAAGAGGATCCAGAAGTCACAGACTGCGGGGAACTGGAGAAGTCCAAACCAAATACTGACTCCTTACCCTAAGCAAGGGGAAAGTTTGTTAGGTTTCCTTGTGAGATGTGAAAAAGCTAACTCTATATGTTTGATGTGCCCCAGATGTGGTGTTGTGTATGACAAGAAAGCTACTGAGATGTTCATAAGAGTTCCCTACGCCCAAGTTTGGGGAAATCGAAGCGAGGTCAAGTCTAGTTTCACCTTCGATAAGAGGGGAATCCCAAGGAGACAAGACAATCCTCACCCAAAAGTCAATTGAAGGGTAACTTTCAAACTTCCTACTAATATACCAACAGATCGATGGGTTAATTCAAGTGAAGTAAGGAATAAGTGGAGAAGTTTCAACGAGGGAGGCAGGACTGCGATAGCTTATAGAAAACAATTCCAAGCATCGAAGAGGGAGCCATATAGGACCGAGAACTATAAGGGTAAGAATCCAATGTCTAGATCCCAGTGGCGAAGGCATCAGAGGATAAAGAAGGCTGGAATGGAACTAGCAACAAAGGAGATAGGTGAATCAAGTAACTGTCAGGTTTCATCGAACAAGATGGTTATAAATAAACCCCCGATTGGAAGAAAGTTGTTCTCACCTAAAGGAAAGGATGTTTCCAAGAAAAGTCCAGAAAAACGAGAAAATGATGAAGATATGATGACCAGTGATTTCAAATCAGATCGAAATTCAACACTAAACATAAAATGAAATGTAGTGTCAGTCTTACCCCATGATTATGACCAAATCATATAAGTGGAAGAATGTCAGGAAGAAGAAGTAGCAACGATGGCGAGGCATAAGCCCATGTGCTATTACGTCCTCAATAATGGCGTGATGGAAGAGAAAAACGCCCTTTTTAAAAGTCCATATCAGAGCATGAAGAATCATCTAAAGCCACTCTTCATTAGAGCCAAAGTGGAAAGCATGGGAATAAAAAAATTGCTAGTAGATGGAGGCGCTGCTGTCAACCTTATGCCTCAATTTACGCTGAAGAGGATAGGCATGTTCGATACAGATATCAAGCCTCACAACATGGTACTCTCAAATCATGAGGGGAAAATTGGTCATACCTTAGGCATAGTGCAAGTGGACCTAACTTTGGGCTCAATCACTAGGCCAACAATGTTCATGGTTATTGCTTCCAAAGCCAACTATAATCTACTCTTGGGTCATGGATGGATCCACGACATCAGTGCAATCCCTTCATCAATGCACCAGTGTGTTTCTATTTGGAGAGAAGATGGTATCGTGGAGAACATAGAGGCTGACCAAAGCTATTTCTTGGTTGAAGTTAACCAGGTGGATAGAAGGAATTTCGACAGAAATCTGGAAAATATAGGGCCATGCGGTCCAGCAGAAGGAGCATATTCCCCCCCAAAAAATGCTATGTACTACCTAACCTTACACCCAACCCATGGATTTCAACGAGATAGGGAAATAATAGGTGAAGAGGATGACATCGAAGGGTTACCTAGAGTACGGACAACAGGCTGGTTCGATGAAGATAATAATGATGTCTGAGTCATCTTTCTTCGAAAAGATTTCGGCCAACGTGGCTGAAAATAAAATAGAGACGACTTTGGAAGCCGAAGCAAAATACATGGATATCCAAGCCAAAGAAGAATCAACACATACAGTAGGTCCTGGAGTGCATTTTATTCCAAAACCCCCTGATGAACAAGTACCCATAGAAAACAATAACCAGAGGCTCGACGCTATTTATGATGATGGAACTTTGGGATTTGAAAGGGATCCAATGGCCCCAAGCGAAAAAATGCTGGCACAAGATCCCCTTGAAGAAATTAATTTAGGAGAAGGAACTAAAAAAGGGCCCACCTATATTAGCGCAAAACGTGATCCAGAGATAAATAACAAAGCAATCTAGATGTTGAAGGAATATAAAGACTGTTTTGCATGGAACTACGACGAAATGCCTGGGTTAAGCAGAGATCTAGTCGAGTTGAAGATGCCAATAAAGGATGGCAAGAAGCCCATCAAGAAGAGTCCCAAAAGATTTTCACCAGAGATACTATCAAAAATAAAGGAGGAAGTCAAAATACTCCTTCGATGCAACTTCATAAGACCAACCGGGTATGTACAATAGATTGCAAATATTGTTCATGTCATTAAAAAGAATGGATCCCTTAGGGTTTGCATAGACTTCCTTGATTTAAATGCTGCAACCCCCAAGAATGAATATCCAATACCTATAATAGAGATGTTAATTTATTCTGCAGCAGGTTTCAAATACTTGAGTATGCTTGACGGATATTCATGATATAACCAAATTTTCATTGCCAATGAAGATATGCCCAAAAATATCCTTTCGATGCCCTGGGGCATTAGGAACCTATGAATGGATAGTGATTCCTTTTGGACTAAAAAACGATGGGGTAACTTATCAAAGGGAAATGAATTCCATCTTTCATGATTTCATAGAGACCTTTATGCAGGTTTATATTGATGATATTGTCATCAAATCTGTGTCCGATGAGTTCCATTTGGATCATCTTCGACAGTCATTCGAAAGAATGAGGAAACATGGTTTGAAGATTAATCCCCTCAAGTGTGTTTTCTTTGTGCAGGTAGGTGATTTCCTGGGATTTGTAGTCCACAAGAAAGGGATAGAGATAAACCATAATAAAATAAAGGCAATTACGGAAGCAAAAGCGCCATCAACAAAAAAGGAGTTACAATCACTTCTAGGGAAAATAAACTTCTTAAGAAGATTTATTTCTAATTTGAGTGGTCTAAACAAAGCCTTCTCCCATCTCTTACGCCTCAAGCAAGGCAACTTCGAGTGGAAAGAAGAACAATAACGGGCATTTGATAATATCAAGAAATATTTGATGCATCCTCTGATCCTTGCACCTCCTTGTGGAAAGAAGCCCATGAGGCTATATATATCAGCCTCAGAACTAACTATAGGAATCATGTTAGCCAAAGAAGATGATAATGGTGTGGAAAAAGCCATTTATTACTTAAGTAGGGTGCTAAATGATGCTGAGGCTAGATACAAGGCAATAGAAAAATTATGCATTTGTTTATATTTTTCTTGTACTAAATTAAAATATTATATAAAGCCTATTGATGTTTATGCTTCATCACATTTTGATGTTATTAAACACATGCTATCAAAGCCAATCCTGCACAGTCGAATTGGCAAATGGGCTTTAGCCCTTACTGAGTATTCCTTGGTTTTCTCGCCTTTAAAAGAAATGAAGGTTCAAGTGGTCTCATATTTTATTGTGGACCACGCAGTGGTCGAAAACCCTCAACACTGTGTTGAGTTGAAACCTTGGAAACTATTTTTCGATGGTTCTACCCATAAAGAAGGTAGTGGAGTTGGAATCTTGATCATTTCTCCTGAAGGAATTCTAACAAGACTCAAGTATAAGACCGAAGGCCCTATTTGTTCGAACAATGAAGAAGAATATGAAGCGTTGATTCTTGGACTCGAAGCCTTATTGGAATTGAGGGCAACAAGAGTGGAAATCAAAGGAGACTCTGAGTTAGTGATCAACAAAATAACAAAGAAATTCAAATGTATAATAGAAAATTTGATCATATACTTTGTTATTGCTAATAGATTGCTCAAAATATTCGAGTACGTGGGTATTAAACACATTCCCAGGGTTAAAAATCCGGAAGCAAATAACTTGGCACAGATAGCTTCAGGATATAAAGTATCAACATAAAGCTTATAAGATCTTATCGAAGCAAGAGGAAAAGAAATGGCTGCCAGGTTATCCCCATCTGATTTGGAGAGTTCAAAATTAGGATACGCTAACGAAGAATAATTCCAAGTGTTAGCTATTAACGCTCTAGTAGATACAGATTGGCATATCCCAATCATAAATTATCTTAAGGATCCTTCGGTAGATGCAGGAAGGAAGATAAAGTATAGAGCGTTATCCTATATCCTGATGGGAAATGAATTTTTCAAGAAAACCCCATAAGGGGTCTTGCTTAAATGTTTAGGAGAAAGTGAAGCATACTTAGCTTTGTCTGGTGTGCACAGTGGGGCATGTGGAGCACATCAAGCTGACCATAAAATGAAATGGTTGCTATTTTTATACAGAATGTATTGTCCCACAATGCTCAAAGATTGCATAGATTTTGCCAAGGGATGCCAGGAATGTCAAATACATGCAGGTATTCAACATGCCCCTGCAAGCGAACTTCACTCAATTGTCAAGCCGTGGCCTTTTAGGGGTTGGGCATTAGACCTAATTGAGGAAATTCATCCTGCTTCATCCAAAGGTCAACGATACATTTTGGTAGGAATAGACTATTTTAAAAAGTGGGTCGAAGCAATACCTTTGGTAAATGTAGATCAGGAGGTTATTAATGAATTCATTCAAAGGCATATAATTTATAGGTTTGAAATCCCAGAGAGTATTACAACAGATCAAGGATCAGTTTTCACTGGTCGAAAAATGCAAGAGTTTGCTAAGGAAATGGGTTTCAAATTGTTGACTTCAACACCATAATATGCTCAAGCAAATGGTCAAGTTGAGGTAGCCAACAAGGTGATAATTGGTCTAATAAATAAACATGTTGGGAGAAAACCAAAGAATTTGCATAAAACTTTAGACCAAGCTCTATCGGCTTGTCGAACATTTCCTAAGGAAGCAAATAATACTACACCATATCAACTCACGTTTGGACATGATGTAGTTTTTCCAGTCGAAATTCACTTACAGTCAATAAGAATTCAGAGGCAAGGAGAAATTACTTCTGAGCATTATTGGGAAATGATGATGAATGAATTAGTGGATCTGTATGAAGAAAGGATGCAAGCATTGGAAACTTTGAGAAGACAAAAAGAAAGAGTAACTAGAGCATATAAAAAAAGAGTTAAAGGTAAAACATTCGTAACCAATGATTTAGTATGGAAAGTAATTTTTCATATGGATCGAAAGAATAAGTCATTAGGTAAATGGTCTCGACATTGGGAAGGTCCTTTTTGAATCTTACGAGCATTTTCAAATAACGCTTATGAGATCGAAGAGCTAGCAGAGGATCGAAGGAGCCTAAAAGTAAACGGGAAATACTTAAAGAAGTATAGGCCATGTCTTCAAGAAGTTAGAATTTTAACAGAATAATGTGAAGTGCTTTATCTTAAGCCAAATGGTACCAATAGAAGTAAATTTTCCAAAATGGTTGTTGTTCCAAGGAGTTATAAACTTAAAAAAAAGCACAATAGAAAACGAGTTCAATATTACATGACAAATCAAAATGGTAGTTTTCTCTTTAGCCTATCATATTTGATCTTGGAAAAATTCAGCTTATAATCAACAACAGATTTGAGACTCTCGAGAGAGGCAATTTCGTTAGTCATGGAAGTGGATTTCTTAACATGACCCATACTCTTTGCCGCCAACTCTTCGATTCTAGCTCTGTCTAGCCCTTTGATAAAAGCTTGCTTGGTTTTGGCTTCAGTGATTTTTTGTTTTAATTTCATAATTAGAGCCTCCCAAAGAGAAATTGATTTGGTATGGGCATCATACTCTACTTTCACTGCCTGATACGAAGCCTCTAATTGCTCAGCTTCCTGCGAAGTCTTGAGAGCATTATCAAATTCATTTTCTTGACTTTGCTTCTTCGTTTGGATCTTTAATATAATATCCCTTTCCCTGCCGTGCTCAACACTAATCTGGTCAATCAGATGCTGACTATCAATCAGAGCCTCACCTATGTTCGAGGGGCAAGCAATGATATTGATTTGGCCTATCAATTTCTTCATTAGATAGCAAGCAATGATGTCTCTCTTCAATACATCAAACAAATCAACTTCAAAAACAGTTGCTTTCACCTGTCGAATGAGTTCATCATAAGAAGCCTTATTGTCCCTTTTCAGAAGAGGATCCTCTCTTGGCCATCATCATCCTTACATATCCTAAAGGATCATTTTTCTTCAAAGTTTATTTCTCTTCTTTGGTGAGAGGCATTAGAAGTTGAGTTGAAGTAGTTTGAATTTGTGGATAAGCATAAGTTTACACCTTAATAACAATAGGAATTGTCTCTTGATTGCTCCTATTTTCTTGATCTTTGGTCAACTCCACTTCACCTTCGCCTTCATTGGAAAAACGATGGGTAACATCTTTTGAAAAGTGTTCCTCATCATCAAGAAAGTCTTCAGAAATTTTGGCCCCTTTTTTGAGAAGAATTGCTAGGGCTATCCTCAATTGGGCCCTGTTTCCTCTTGCCAACTCTTTGAGATTCCATCAAGACTTTGGCAAAAGGAGAATAAATTTCTTGTTCGCTTTGAACATCACCAGTTTTGAGTTGGGGAGCGGCAGTGGAAGAAACTTTATTAAGGGCCGCACCACTAGGATTGAGTTGAGGCGAAGGATGACCAATTTGAGCTGGGATTTCAAAATTTACAAAAGAATTTGGAGCTGTTGTTTTCTTACTCTTCAAATAAATATAGTTAGTTCGAATAGTAAAGCATTCGAAAGAAAATCTTGTGAATTTCAATCATACATTTGGATCATCATAATTTGAAGCATTGCTTCCAATATGTTCCAGAGCAACTTGAACAATAGCTTGAGTTTGAATTTATTTTTGGATTTGGGGCAAGGTTGTTGTTTCAGGATCTTGTTGATTGGATTTTTTGGGACTGCTATGATACGGTGGGAGAACCGACTTGAGGTTTTGCGTTTGTGTTCGCAAATGTTTCGGTTTAGCAAGAGTCGCCACTGACTTTTTATTTTATCCAAAGGAAAGGTCAAAAAGCACAGGAAAGACCTTTGAGATGTTTTCTTGGGTTCAGGGGGTAGATTATGAAAAGGGAAGGTGCAAGCACCCTTTTCATCCATGGTTATCCATGGGCTCTTAGTTACTTGTTTAAATCACTTGCTTTTGCTTTTCAATTGTTTGAAATGGTGCTTTGTGTGTGGTTTTGAAAATGTTTTGAAAAGAGGCCATCGTTGTGGCAACCTTTGTAATGATTCTTGTTTGAATGTATACAAATATGCATTGTCTTTTGAAAATATGTTTCAATGTTTGAAAATTTGAAAGTTTTTTTTGGGAAATGTTTTGAAATTGTGTTGTGAAGTGTGTTTGAAAATAGCAAGGATGTTTGCAAGTTTTGTTCAAGTAACTAAGAGTTGTCTACCCTATCTACTCAAGAGTCTTTCCTACACATTTTTAACCCTTTTGACATTGTTGTTTTACCATTGCATTTGGTAAACAACCTTGTATTTGGATGTTAAACGGGACAGGCGTGGGTCATTGTATTGACCATGATAGCAATCGTGCTAAGTATCTTTTGCAATTTTTTGAGGGACTAGATCATTTTGTATAGGCAAACAAGATAGCGTCATCGAGGGAATATGATATTTTGTTTTGTTTTTGTTTTGCAAAGATACTCAACATGCATACCATGGCCATTTTAAAGGCAACACGTGGATGAAACCCTAGGGGTACATGTGTGCATTGTGTTGTCAATTTGCATGCTTTTATGTCTTGTATTAGGTCTAACTATTTGTTTTAATTTTGGATATTGCATACAAACCCTAATCTCTATCATGGCATATTTGAAAGCATAAAGTGCGTAAAATAAAACCTAAACTATTACAACATTGATATGGGGAGGGGGGATATAATTTTGAATGGGGAGTATTTGCAAGAAAATAAAACCCTAAGATTAACTATTACATCCAACTTGAATTCTTTACTCAAATGATAAATAAGCAATATTTAAATAAGCAATTAAGTATAAATATGCAAAAATAGTTTTTTTGTATTATTTTTTATGTATGTAAAAAATATAATATTTAATGTATTAAAAAGAAAAATAAAAAGTTGTTTTTGTTAAGGGTAAAAACCCTAATTTGTTTTAAGAAAGTATATATATATATATATATATATATATATATATATATATATATATATATATATATATATATATATATATATATATATATATATATATATTAATTATATTATTTATGTACAATAAAATGAAATAATAAAATATATACAAATGTCAAAAATAAAAATATATTAAAAAAATATTATTTAAGTATGTAAATAATAAAAATAAAAGTACAATATTTTTATGTATTATTTTCAAGTTTTTTATTAAAGAAAATAAAAGTATGTTATTTAATAATTATTTTTATGTTAGAAAAAATAACAAAAAATACAAAATAAAAAGTAAAAATTTATGAAAATGTTTTTGGTAATTTTTTTATGTTTAGAAAAATAAAATAAAATCAGAAATGAAAAAGAAATAGAAAAAATATAAAAATATAAAACAATGGGCCAAGGGGGTGCAATCAGCAAGCTGGGGGGTGCCAAAAGTGAGAAATAGCCAGGCCCAACCCAGCTACTTCATCTTCAACCTTCGTTCACACAAAACGCGCGTTCTGAGTTCAAATGTGTATCTCCTGTTTCAGTGCTTAAAAACAAAAACTTGTAACATGAAAGTTGTAGAGTATAATCACACAATTCCAACCATATAAAAATTAATCTAACTCTCAAAGACCAGAGAGAATTTCTCTGGCCCTAATTTCTAACCTAACTTTTTCAGAATGTTCATCAATCAAATTCTCTCAACACACTTAACTTAAATGAAATCTATGCATATGTACAACTTAAGGGCAATGAGTACTACATTTTTTATTCACAAACCTAAGCCTAATGATTCCTAAATAGAGAGATAGAAAGTTGAAAAATACCTGTTTCAGTTGAACTCGTGTATGGCAATGTGGAGGTTTTCAATAAGGCCTGAGATGTTTGTGAGCTTGCCTGAACTTCCTCTGACCTTCCCTAATGCTTTGTTTGCTTTGAGCTTGCTTGAATAAGCTTGTAGAAGTCAACCTGCACAAGCTGAAATCAGAAATGGTGAAGCTTGCAAATGGAGTTACAGTCAATAGCCAATGATTGGGATAACTTAGGTGGGTTATATGGAAGGTATTGGAATTGGTTTGGGACAAAACACACGAGTGGTTTTTGAGATGGAAGTGAAATTGCAGAGTGTGCCCTGTTTTGCAAGAAGATGGTGTTTTTGTGTTTTGGAAGGCTTGAGGGTTGGATAGCTCGTGCTTCTGACTCAAGGAAATATGCAAAAGTTGTTTGGAATGCTTACAAACTTTGTTCTTATCAGATTTCAAAGATATGGATCTTTTGCAAGTTTACTTGGTTTTGAAGTAAAAGTGTGAAGTGATACAAGACAGGCCTCTACATGATATCTCCAAGCATGCACCAGATGGTTGTACCTTTGCCTAAGTTTATGGAACTTGTTTGCTGCTAAGAGAGGGGTTCAAGGCTCAAGGGAAGCAAGTTGACATAAAGTTGCCTTTATAAAAATGGCATAGTTCACTTTTTGCCAAAAATAGATTAAACTCTTGTGTAAACTTCCATTGATCAGAATAAAGCCTTAGACCATTGAGTTTGCATTCAAATCTTGAGTGTGGAAGGGTTTAGAGACCGGTATTCAAGTACAGATGAAGCTGGACAAAAATTGCAACTTGTATCAACATGAAAATGCCATGGATCAAAAGTGAGTTTTTACCAAATTCAAACCTTCGATTCTCCCTAACCATAAATGATTTTGGAGAGTTCTTTGACATTTTGGAAAGCTTGTAAAATTATATACAATCCATATTTGAAATGAATTTTGAGATTCCAAGTGGAACTAGGTGAAAAATTGCCATGAAGATAGGTCAAAATCCTGCCTATACTAGGGCAAAATTTCACTAAGTTAAAAGTTTCATGGACCCTTGTTCCAAAAATCATAACTTGAGATCCAAGCTTCTTTTGGGAAAACTTTGTGAACCAAAGTTTTAGATTTTGTGGAGGACTACAACTTTCATGTTGGAAGTTTTGTTTGAATCCAATTTCATCATGGTGAAAATGTTGGGCAAAGTTGGGAAAAAATAAGAAAATTTCATAACTTAGAAAAATTCTAAGTTATGAAAATTTTCAATTTTAAACCCTAATTTGAAAAATTAGGTTTCTTGATGAACAAGTTTCATGTTTTGACACATCTTGATGAAAAATGACCCTTGGCACTTGATTTTGACCAAAAAGTCAAAGTTTGACTTTTCAGTGTACAGTTGATTTTTGATCAGTTGACTGGAAAATTCATTTGTCAATCCAATGCAATATAGATCTTTTGAAACTTGTGATTAGGTCAAGATGATGCCATTGAGTCCTTGAATCCATGATTGAA
The DNA here is from genome assembly GCA_948472305.1 of Vicia faba. Taxonomy (NCBI): domain Eukaryota; kingdom Viridiplantae; phylum Streptophyta; class Magnoliopsida; order Fabales; family Fabaceae; genus Vicia; species Vicia faba. Next base: position 330,735,865 of record OX451736.1, read on the forward strand.
CCCAATTTGCCATTGGCTAGGTTAAAAATCAAAAATTGCCCTTCTGCAGTCAAAACCCTAAAAATGACCATTTTACCCTTTTGTTGATCTGATCAAATTTCTTGAGGAGTTATGGTCCAAACTTGATCAAATGGTTCATATGAGTCTATAATGTTGATGTGGATAAAAAATTATGAGGTTTGACTGTAAATTGGCCATAGTTGACTTTTTCCCAATACAACTGATTTTTAGGTCAACTGTCCAATTGACTGGGCAAAAATTTGATTCAAGGCTTGAAACTTGGTATGAACAATCTTATAGGTCCAACATGAAGTATGAAAGTCACTTTAAGAATTAGAAGTCCAAAAATCCCTGTGCAAACTCAAACCCTAATTTCAAGTCATTAGTGTAAGGAGATATCTTGAGCAGAGCAAACCCTAGCTTGGTCTTGAGTTCAAAGAGTCTTGTGAGGGGAAATCTTGATAAAATGAGAGGGAAAATTTTGGGGTACAACAGCTTCCCCTGTTCAATCTTCTTGAACCTGAAGAGTTAGATTGGCGAGTTTGCCTTTCGTGACTCGAAGGTAAAAGACGATTGGACACTAGAGTGCTCGTAAATTTGCACTCGTCAAAATGTTGAGGGAATGGGCTTAAAGATGCCATTTGGAGATGATAGAATCTTGCTGGAGATGGGCTTAGAGATTCCATCCAAAATGTTTGTTGAATATCCAGGAGAAAGAACATCAGAATGGTATCCATATCTGGAACGTATCTGAGTTGTATCTAGAGATTGGATCTGTATGAGCGATGGAACGACGTCAGTGTCTGGAGCGTATCCGCGTTGTAACTGTATTTGATTTTTGAATGAATAACATAATAACTTCCGTGTCTGGAGTGTATTTGTATTGTATCTGAATCTGAAATCCAATTAAGCGACAGAAGGACATCCGTGTCTAGAGCATCTCTGGGCTGGGGAATAGATTTGAATGAGTATCAGAATGGCTACCGTGTCTGGAGCGTATCTGGACTGTATCCGAAGTTGAGATTTGTTTGAGTAGCAGAATGACTTCCGTGTCTGGAGTGTATCCGTACTGTAACTGGGATCTGGACAAGTGACAGAATGAGTTCCGTGTCTGGAGTGCATCTGAACCTAAAGTTGATAGTTGAATCTGAATGAGAAATAGAATGGCTTTCGTGTATGGAGCATATCTAGTCTGTATCTGATTGCTGAAGTCTGAATGAATAGTAGAATGACCTCCGTGTCTGGGGTGTATCCATACTGTATCTTGACTTGAAATTCTGAATGAGTAATAAAATGACCTCCACGTCTGGGGTGTATCCATAATGTATCTGAATAAGGGATCCGAATGAGTAGCAGAACAACTTCCATGTGTTGGAGTGTATCCATAGTGTATCTGAAATCTTTGAATAGTTGTTAAAGATAACTTTTAATCTTATCCTGAAAAGGGTAAAATGTTAGCTGAAACACAAAGTTATGTGCATGACATGTATGATGCAATAAAATGTGTTATATTAATGTTTATGATACATGAATGTAATGTATGCGCATGTAAGCGGATTAGCTGTCTTGCTGAGGAAAATAAATCCTTGATAGCTGGAGATAGTAAAGTCCTTGACTGCTGCCGGGGAAAATAAATCCTGGACCGATGCCGGGAATTCCACAACCTTCGATTGCTAAAAAAAGAGAAATCCTTGGAACACTGTTGGGGATAGAAAATCTTTGGCAACTTGTGGGGATTAACAAGATCTTTGAAAACTTCTGTGGGAATGTGAGAATCCTTCACGACCTTCCTGAGAATATAAGGATCCTTCAAGTCCTTTGAAGTTGGAACACGGTAGACATTCCGTTGTAAGAATAATGACGAGTGTTGCTTGAGAAACCTGCTTGGGGAGTCCTGAGAAACTTGATGACTATGGCTAGGGATTGAGAATCTTCAATCTATTGGAAAAATAACTCTGTGGGGAGAAAGTTTATTCTGTTGGAGAGTTTTCAAGAGCTTTGGTCGTATGCCAATCTTCTGAGGAATTATCCGAAGTTGTCGTCTGGTTAGCTGTCAGGTTCTAAGATAACTTGCAGGGGAATTTTCTGGTTTTAAGACAACTCTCCGGGGAATTGGAGGAAACTAGATGGTCTTCCATCGGGGTTTAAGGGTTGAAGTTTTGGACTTCGTTGGGGAAGAAAGTTTCATCTTCGCTGAGGGTATGTATGTGAAAGATTTGGCTCCGCTGGGGATTGGGAGCTTGGAAACTTAGTTCTGGTGGGGATTTTGAAATTTAACTCCGCTGGGGACATGTATTTCAAGGCTTTGGCTCCACTAGGGACCTCGATGATGTACTACAGTGGATTTTACTTGAAATAGCCTAAAGATGTTTTCCTATCTTTTCAACCTATCAGTAATTATTCTTTCCCATTTCAATTTATTTGTAAGCAGTGATTATATTCAAATGCATATGCTCATTTAATAAATCATTGGACGTTTTCAATTAAAACACAAGTGTAAAAAGAAAGAAAAGGCAAACAATTTTCTGCACTTTGAAGTATCTTTGTATTAACTTTGTGTAAGTATTTTGTACAAAGGAGACAGACATCCTAGTAAGAGAATGTTGTCGTAAAAATTGAGAAAAATTTATACAAAGAAAGATGGCTATGTGTAAAAATTCCATGGGGTTCCTATTCCGCTATAGCCGTCGTAACTCTAGATATCTTGTCCATTCGTTTCTTCGTCCACAGATGATTGGATTGATCAGAAGCCTGGAGCTTGTCTGGTGAAGAGATTGTCCTTAAAGTGATCCGACGAGACATAGTCATACGCTTTAATTCCCTAACTTTTGCCTGGATCGCCCTTTCGGGTTTTCGATCCACCGGGAAACCCTTTTTTGCCCAAGTCGCCCTTTCGGGTTTTCAACTTGCCGGGTGTACAGATTTTTTTTATTTATCCCTAATTTTTGCCTGAATCGCCCTTTCAGGTTTTCGATTCACCGGGATGCCCATTTTTGCCCAAGTCGCCCTTTCGGGTTTTCAACTTGTCGGGTCGTTTATGCGTAGTATCTTTTGACTATGTCTGCATTCGCAGGGTGCGGTAGGTCATCGCTGTCCATGGTGGTTAGGATCATTGCCCCACCAGAAAAGATGTTTTTGATCACAAATGGTCCTTCATAAGTAGGAGTCCACTTGCCCCTGGGATCACTTTTCGGCAAGATGATCCGCTTGATTACAAGGTCCCCGACTTGATATACTTGTCTTATGACTTTCTTGTTAAAGGTCTTGATCATACGTTTCTGATACGCCTGACCATGGCAAACATCAGTAAGTCGCTTTTCGTCAATCAAGTTAAGTTGATCAAGTCGGGTCTGAATCCAATCGTCTTCACTCAAACCAGAATCTTTCATGATTCTCAAGGAGAGAATCTGATCCTCGATAGGTAAAACAACTTCCATCCCGTATACCAAGGAATAGGGTGTTGCCCCGGTTGATGTATGTACCATGGTACGGTATCCGTGCAGAGCAAACAATAACATCTCATGCCATTACTTGTAGGTGACTGTCATCTTTTGAATGATCTTCTTGATATTTTTGTTCGTGGATTCGACAACACCGTTCACCTTCGATCGATAGGGAGATGAATTGTGATGTTGAATCTTGAACTGCTCGCACAGAGCGGTGATCATGGTATTGTTCAAATTTGTACCGTTGTCAGTGATAATCCTGTCGGGGATACCATACCGACAAATGAGGTTCTGTTTGATGAAGCGGGCGACCACATTCTTTGTAACAGATGCGAAGGACGCTGCTTCGACCCACTTGGTAAAGTAATCAATGGCCACCAGGATGAAACGATGTCCATTGGATGCTGTAGGCTTGATCTCTCCAATCATGTCGATTCCCCACATCGCGAATGGCCAAGGAGCTGTTAAGACATTGAGAGGAACTGGAGGTATATGTACCTTGTCTGCGTAGATTTGGCATTTGTGACAAGTACGAGAATGTTGATGACAGTCAGCTTCCATGGTAGACCAGTAGTAGCATGCCCTTAGAATTTTCTTAGCCATCGTATGACCTCTTGAGTGGGTGCCAAAGGTGCCATTGTGTAGTTCTGCCATGATCTGCTCAACTTCAACCTTGTCCACACAACGGAGCAGGACACAATCAAGATTGCGCTTGTATAGGATACCATTGCTCAGAAAGAACTTGGCCGTGAACCTCCTTAAGAACTTTTTGTCGTTGACTGAAGCTCCTTCAGGGTATTCTTGTGCTTCGAGATACCTTTTGACGTCATGAAACCAGGGTCTGTCCACTACTTCTTCGGTATTAATCTCGTGACAATGCGCAGGTTCGTCCATTCGTTCAATGGTGATTTGAGGAGCCTCATTATCCCAGTTAAGTTTAAACATGGATGACATTGTAGCTAGCGCATCTGCTAACTGATTCTCTTCTCGCGGGAAGTGCTCGAAGGTAATCTGCTCGAAATGTGGTAACAATGTCAGGATATGTTCTTTGTAAGGGATGAGGTTAGGGTGTTTAGTATCCCACTCTCCTTTGATTTGACTGATAACCAAAGTTGAGTCCCCAAATACAAACAATGATTTGATTCCAAAATCAATAGCAGCCTTGAGACCAAAGATACAAGCTTCATACTCGGCCATGTTATTGGTGCAACTGAAGCAGAGTCTAGCGGTGAAAGGTGTATGGAAACCTTGTGGAGAGATGAGCACATCACCGATACCGTTCCCAAGTGCGTTGGAGGCACCATCAAAGTACATAGTCCATCGGGACCCTTGTTCAGGTCCGTCATACGGTATGTTCTCTTCAATGTTGCTCAAAGTCATGATATCCTCGTCGAGAAAGTCGAACCTCATGGATTGGTAATCTTCGACAGCTTGATGGGCCAGATGATCGGCTACCACACTCCCCTTTATGGCTTTTTGGGTCGTGTACTGTATATCATATTCGGTGAGGATCATTTTCCATCTAGCGATTCTTCCGGATAGAGCCGGCTTCTCGAAGATGTACTTGATCGGATCCATCTTAGAGATCAGTAAAGTGGTATGTGTCAACATATACTGCCTTAGCCGGCGAGTAGCCCATACCAAAGCGCAACAAGTTTTCTCGAGCAGTGAGTAGCGAGTCTCACAGTCGGTAAACTTTTTGCTAAGGTAATAAATGGCATGCTCTTTTCGGCCAGACTCGTCATGTTGGCCCAGTACACACCCCATTGAATTCTCCAAAATAGTCAGATACATGATTAACGGCCTTCCTTCGACGGGTGGCATCAAGATAGGAGGTTCCAGCAAATACTCCTTGATTTTATCAAAAGCAACTTGACAGTCATCATTCCATTTAACCACCTGATCTTTCTTCAACAACTTGAAGATTGGTTCACAGGTAGATGTTAGGTGAGAAATGAACCTTGCAATGTAGTTTAGGCGTCCCAAGAAACCTCTGACCTCCTTCTCAGTGCGAGGGGCCGACATTTCTTGTATAGCTTTGACTTTGGCAGGATCAACCTCGATGCCTTTGTTGCTGACGATGAATCCCAAAAGTTTACCGGACCTGACTTCGAAAGTGCACTTGTTAGGGTTCAGTCTGAGCTTGTACTCTTTCAACCTGAAAAACAGCTTTTGCAGATGGTCGAGGTGTTCTTCTTCTGTCTGTGAACGGGCTATCATGTCGTCTACGTAGAATTCTATCTCATGATGTATCATATTATGAAACAAAGCCACCATGGCGAGTTGATAGGTTGCCCCGACATTCTTCAGTCCGAACGGCATCACTTTATAGCAGAAGGTACCCCACTGCGTAACAAAAGTAGTCTTCTCCATGTCTTCGGGGGCCATTTTGATTTGGTTATACCCTGAAAATCCATCCATGAAAGAAAATACCTTGTGCTGAGCTATATTGTCAACCAAGATGTCAATGTGCGGTAGTGGAAAGTCATATTTAGGGCTAGCCCTGTTTAAGTCTCTATAATCCACGCACATTCTGAATTTGCCATCCTTCTTAGGCACATGCACAATGTTAGCAACCCATTTTGGATAGGAAGTAACAGCAAGAAATCCATCATTGAACTGCTTCATCACTTCAACTTTGATCTTTTCGGACATGTCGGGCCTCATTCGGCGGACTTTCTGTTTGATTGGTGGACAGTCTTCTCTTGTAGGGAGACGGTGAACCATAATATCTGTATCGAGTCCCGTAATGTCTTCGTAGGACCAGGCGAAGATCTCAACATATTCATTCAATAGCTGAACTAAGCGCTCCTTGACATTTGGCTCTTGGTTGGCACCAACTTTAACCTCTTTTCTGTCTTCCTCTGTTCCCAAGTTGATAGACTCTAACAACTCCTCATGAGGTAGAATAGCCCTTTCTTCTTGTTGCAGCAGTCTAGCCAACTCTCCAGGCACTTCACAGTCTTTATCACCTTCGTATTCGGCATGATTGACCAGATCTTCAGAGTCATTGAAGGCCATAGCAGAATTGTTACCCATGGAATCCAGAGTGGATGGGTACCTGCATTTTGTGAGCGTGGGTGTGTGTAAGGGATAGCCACCTTTAAACAAATAAAATGTAAAAAGAAAGACAATGAACACAAAAGTTTATATATGAAAACGTCCATGATTCATTAAAATGGCATATGAAGATGAAAAATCAAGCCCTTACAAATGGACCTATATGCCCCAGGTAAGGCATAAGCCAAAAAGTGTACGAATTTGTTTAAGAATTATTACAGACCAACAGAAAATGTTCGAAAGATAAACTACTGATTGATGAAAGTAATGGGAATGAAGTCTTTCGCCTCCCAGTTGTTCAACCCTCCTTCAATAGTTGGAAAGATCCAGTCTTCAAAATTGCTCTCATCTTCAACATCCTCCAAAGCATGAACTCCATGATGGGTGATCTTCACCGGTGGCCCTCCAGCCCGGAAGCGACGCACAACCTTCTGATTAGCAGCAGTGAAATCCAAGTCGAACTTATCTGTCTTGTAAGGAAAATCTGACAGTTGACCCCATATTGTGCTTCCTCCTTTCTTAATCACAGCCTTCGCATCTTTAAGGGATGACATCCAGGACACAGGTTTGGTAATGATGGGCACATAGGTCATTGTCTTGGCTACCGCAATTTCAGGAGAAACCTCTTCAAAGTGCTGAAAGGGGGTCTCGATGAATTCACCATCTAATTCAACATAGCAGAATGAATTCAGATGGCTTATCATATACTCCTCCTCGCCACAAATTGTCACAATTTTCCCCTGGACAAGGTAATTAAGCTTCTGATGCAGAGTAGATGTAACGGCTCCAGCATGCTGAATCCAGGGCCTTCCTAACAAGCAAGAGTATGAGGGACGGATATCCATGACATAAAATGTGAAGTTGAAAGTTTCCGTACCCACTTTAATCGGGATGTCCACCTCCCCGTTGACCATCCGTTTAGAACCATCAAAGGCTCTGACAATGATGTTGCTGGGTGTTGCACCCCAAAATTTGCCCTCTCATGTTTCCCAAAGTCTTCCCCCTGCATGGTTGATCACAAACTCTTGCCTAAGGAGAAGGAAAATTTTTGAGTGTTGCTTCAAGTACATTTCGATTGGCATTCTGAAAGACCCTTCGATTGGCATTCTGAAGGAGCACTTCGATCGGCATTCTGAAGGAGCATTTCGATTGGCACTCTGAGGAAGCATTTCGATTGGCATTATGAAGGAGCCTTTCTATTGGCATTCTGAAGGAGAACTTCGATTGGCATTCTGAAGGAGCATTTCGATTGGCACTCTGAAGAAACATTTCGATTGGCATTATGAAGGAGCCTTTCGATTGGCATTATAACAGTGTCCTTCGATTGGAATTCCAAAAGGTCCATTCGGAGAGGCATTAAAAGGGTCTATTCGAAGAAGCTTTTGAAGAGCATTCGAAGGGTGCCATCAGCCCATTCGAAGGAGGTCATCAAGAGGGCACTCAAACATGTCCAGGTACACTGAACATGAGAAAATGGCATGTTTCCCTTGCAAATATAGAAATAATTAAATGCTGGTTGTGGATTTAATTCCTGAGTTAAAGGCCAGATTCTTGCCTTTCCTGTTCCTAAAAAGCTAATTCGACCAGAGTGATTTTGTGCAACTCAAGACCATTCGAAGAAGTATTCAGAAGGCCCATACGAAGGGTACATAGAAAGCCCAGTCGAAGGAGGCAAATCAGGGCCAATCGAAGAGCATGGCCTGAAAGCATTCGAAATCCAAAAGCGTCCAGGTTCATTCAAGGGACACGAATGTTTCAAAAAAGGAAGTTATTTAATGCGTCCGTTTCTTGTCTCATGGCATTTAGTGGCCTGTTTAATGGTTGTCTCTTGCCATTACTGCACCCTCACACCCCTATAAATACAGGGCCAACATACACATTACAGGGGAGACGAAAATCACACACGAAAATTATACACACAAAACTCAACAGGAGAACAAAAAGCATTGGAGTTACGCTGCCAAAAGTCATCAGCACTTCCAGGAAGACATACCCAATCCTTGCACAAGCCAAAGCTGCCACCCAGCGAACACCTCCACGCCCAGAAATCCCAGATCGAAGGTATTCATCAAGCCAGTACCCAAATCAAAGTTCCAATCTACTGGTAAGAGAGGGTAAATTATTCAACCTTGTTTTTTTTTTGCATAACACATCATTACTTGTTGTTACCTTCGATTTTCCATCCTAGACAGGATCAAAGGGCCTGGGTTTGGCACCAAGGTCATGTTTTTTTCGTGTGCTAACATTTGCTGCAGATTTAGCCTGAAGAGACCCCAACAAGTGCAGGATCGAAGGGCCTGGGATTCAATACCCAGGCCCTGCATTTTTGTTTCGCTCACATACTTTTGCAGGTATAACATCCCAGATCGAAGGAGAGCCCTTCTCTGGATCGAACCCATTAGCGTGCTGGATCGAAAGAGGAATCTCATCCCTGGATCAAAAGCCATGACCTCCATGATCGAAGGGCAACCCTCTTCCCTGGATCGAAGGCTACTCACGCCTTACTGTCTGGCCCAATCGAAAGTCACCCTCTATGGATCAAAGCTTCCATCCCCTCCCTGGGTCGAAACTCTGTTTTTTCCTTGGATCGAAGGATCCCTTTTGCATTTTATTTTTGTTTTTCATAGACTTCTTTTTATCTTTTTAATTAACATTGAAATCAAAAAACCACAAAAACATTAGGTTAGTTTTTTATTCAAATTAATTTTGTAAGAAAATTAATTAATTATTTTAACTTCATTTTATCAATTTTAAATAAACTATACTTAGGAGTATTTAATTCAAGTATCTTCTTAATAAAAAACCACCAAAAAAGATTTTCTTATTTACTTAGAAATTTCTCAGACGTCTCTTTTCCTTGATTTGCGCGCGTTTATTTTATTGTAATTGCCTACTGGTTTGTAATAGCTTAGCTGATACCTTTTACGCTTTACTGCTTTTTATTCCCCCAATTTTGGACATGTAAATAATCCCCCTCCCCGAAAGCCTTATAATAGCGTAGGATTTACAATTCCTGCACTTTAAATTCATGTACATATATTAATTGCTTAGATTTATGCTAACTAGGATTGCATGACAAGATTAACTCTTAACTTAAAATCAACAGTAGCTCACCATGACATGCAAGAATAAAATAACTGAAAATTGACACACTTGCACATGCCACTCCTAGGGTATACCTCATTTGGTTGCCTCGAATGTGGTCATTAAGTATAGGATGTTTTAGAGGTCGTCCTTCTGTCCAAAGATCAAAGTTGCCTCGAAATGGTTGCCTCGATAAAAATGATCTAAGACATTAGGATTACCACTAAGACGTCCTAACGTTGCTTTAGTGACCACACGTCCCTAAAATCGAATTGACCCGAAAACTCCAACGACGGTACTACCTACTCCTCAATAGTGGGATAGCACTGTCTAAAGGACATTTGCACAATTAAATTCCTTTTTGAGTAGGTAGAGGTTCTTAAGTACTTGCTCTCTTTTAAACAAAACAAAACTTTTCGTACATACACTTTTACAAACAAAGTTTTCAAAAACACTTTGTTACACTCTTGAGGACAGAAACAAGAGTTATATCGAAGTTTCAAATAAAAACTTTTCAAACCCATAATCACAAAGAAAAGCAAACCTTTTGAAAACATAGTGAGCAAGTACCTAAGAGCCCGTGGATAACCACGGATAGAAAGGGTGCTAACACCTTCCCTTTCTATAATCTACCTCCCGAACCCGAGAAACATCTCAAAAAGGAATTTTTCTGTGCTTTTGTCCTTTCCCTTGTTGGATAAAATAAAAGACGGTGGCGACTCTTGCTTACCGCGACACTTTGCAAAAACAAACACAAACGCGAACCAACATTCCAAAAACAGTCAGTTCTCGTTCCCACCGATCACAGAACTAGCGACTCTGCTGGGGACATTCTTATAAGTGAGGTGTACCTTAGGATTAGATCACTATTGTTTTCAATTGTATGCTTTGTATGCTTTAAATTTTGTGGGCTTGTATTGGAGTTCTATAGATCCTAACCCGGATCTGGGGGTACCCTTTTTAGGTAAGTAGCGATAAACTGTGAGGGATCTGTCCGGCGTAAACCGACACAGATGAAGCAGTAGCTACGTTGGTGTGGCACCTTGGTCTGTACCGATATCCCTTGTGTTGAAACAAGGAGAATATGGGTCTTCTAAGGAGTCATTAAGCACCAACCGACCTTAGAACCTTAAATTGACCAACTTGGCCATAGAACAGTAGCAGTATGCTACACTCATTGAGACTAAACTCTCGCGATGGTTCCGGCTGCAAGAAAAGGTTGCTAAGCTGGAATTATGACCGATTGAGGGTAGTCAGTGATATTGAGATCCTCTAGAACCCGGTTACTATTTTTTTAGGACAGGTTTAAACCAACTAAACTGAAAGAGGGTAATGCCTAAACTCCATGCCAGCCTAAACTTAAGGCTATATGTGTGACTTGTGTGCCTTCAAACTTGAACTACTTGCACATTCTTGTTATCTGACAACAGGGGTTCCTTGCAGGTTTTGTTTACAGTCCTTATCCGACAAATTGGATTTATTGCAGGGCTCACTTACATCACCTCACTTTTTGCTTAAACGCATAGCATATACATCATAACATCATACATTAACATTTCCTTAACCATTTCAAGGATCTCAAGGGTCTGTGATACAGGTTGTGGTACATCAAAAGTCTAGCAAGGGGCAAAGGGGATTTATTTTCCTCTAGCTAATGCCATCTAGAGATCAAAACACGATAACTTGAGTCAGGGGCTATGACCCACTTGATATGGTGAGCTTGACTCTTGAAGAAGGACTCTCAACAACATGAAGTTCCTTCAATCAAGCTACCAGATTCAAATTCTAACAAGTTTCTTGTTTACCCTGCGAGATCCTTGAAAACATTGCATACATATATTATACATATCATTGCATAACAGGTCTTCCAGTACAGGTATCTCATGTTCTCGCTGTTTATTTCAGGAATTGCTTTCCAACAAGACAACCAGGAGACTCAGTTCAGGGAAATCTTCCTAAACCTATCCAAGGGGCAAGAAGAGTTGAGAACACTCCTCATGGAGAATTTGGTTAAGAAAATTCCTGAAGATAATAAGGACGAACGACTGAAACATCTGCAAGCTAAGGTAGATGCAATGATAACCCAAATGCTGGGGAAGATGGCTCTTATCCAAGACTTAGCTCAGGAACAAGAAGAGTTGAGAACCATGATCCACCAGCTTCATCAAGACAGATACAACAACATGAAGCAAACGGTCAAGGCTGGGGATCAAATCATTAATCAGCCTCCAAGAAGACAAGAGTTTGGTATGGTGAAGAATGGACCTCTCCAAGTTTCTACTACCTCAAGGGTCCAACAACAACCTCGCCAAGAACAACTGGTTGATCAGAGTAAGCCCAGAAGGCAATTTACCGAGCTCAACGTGTTGCTGTCTCAAGCTTTATAACACCTATTGAGGTTGAATCTGGTGACGTTAAGGGACCCTCCTAAGAATCCCAACATAACCTCCCTAAAGTACAATCCCGATGCAAGGTGTGCATACTATTCCAACAGCCCGGGGCATGATACTGATGGCTGTTGGGCATTGAAAAACAAAGTTCAAGACCTGATTAATGAAGGAGCTTTGGAATTCACACAAGATGGTCAGGCTGAATTTTTCTACCATCCCTCCAAGGTTCACCATTTGAAGTGATCAGTACTGAGACGAGAAGACTTTTGTTCATTTGAATTTTCAAGTTGTAATCTCTTTGCTATTCAAACATTTATTTATTAATATCAAACTCTGTTTCACTAATGCATTGCATATGTTTGTCTTGAATTCATCCTTTAATTACATTTAAACTATGCTTTTTACTCACTTTATGACATTCAACTCTTGCTAAAAGTTACAAGCCTTTAGAGGGAGGATGACGAAACAATGCCATAATCTCATACAGTATGCTTTTGGACAGACCTTGCTGACGATGTACAAGCATTTCTTTCAAATCCTAAACACTGGAGTTATAAGGAAGATAATCCCTAGTCAACCCCTTCGAGCCAAAGAAGTAGGAGTTTTCTGTTTTTAAACAAATTGAAACCTTTGATTTAAACCTGGGGCAGGGTAGTCTCTCAGTTAATTCAAAAGATGCGCATTGAAGTCGCAAAACTCTCAGTTCATAATACAACGAACGACATCAAAAGCATTCCTCTGGAATCAAAAGTCAGTGGTGGTTCCTTATCTCATAGGCAGTCAATCTCTCAAAAAAGAAAAGCCCACTGAGCCAAAACCTATAAAGGAGGCTTAAGAAAGCTAGGGCATCCCGCTGATTGTAATCTCGAAAACAGAAACAGTCAGGAAAAAGTTAGGGATAATAAATCAAAAGAACGAGGTCGCTACAAATCCTCAACAACATGAAAAATGTTGCAAAAAAAAAGATGAAATGATGACTGCCTTCCAAAATTCAACTTGTGTGAACCATCACCAAAAACGTCGTTCCAGACTCATTTGGAGTTCAAATGCACAATCAACTGAGTTTAGGATTGAAGAACATCACGAAGAGCGGGTGGGTACAAATATACTTTGAGCCTTTATCCTTTGTTTCTTAAACCGTGAACCAAGCCACGTTACAACCCTTCAAAAGTCCTAACTGAAGCATGGGTTAGTTCGAAAGCATACTGTTACAAAAGGTATCCTGACTCCTGTAAGGCTTTGCCCTAAATCTTGTGTTGAATTTGTCTTATAAAGAGTTTTCTGCTAAAAAATGCATTTTTCAAAAAACTTCGAGACAAGCATAAACTTTGCATTATCTGAATATCACTGTTTGCATTTGGCTATTTGTTTGACAGCGGAGAAATTCACACAACGAATATCCGATGAACGAAATCCCTCTCAGCAAACAAAATCACTTCAAAAAGGATGACACTTCCATTGACAAATCTCCTATCAACAAGGGGCATAGCACGATCATTGTCCATCACCTGGGGCAGTCCAGTCAAGATTCCAGGAAATCTCTCAAAGAAGTGCAGAGTAACCAGGGGCAAGTCTCCATCTCCGTCACTGGGGGCATTGAACATCAATCCCAGTGGAGGGTTACGTACCATTAAACATTTTCTGGCAATGTCACAAACACTTGCTACTAGGGGAAATGACAAATCTCCCCAGAATCCTTCTCATAGGATGACTCCTGGCAATGGAACCAGCTGAATCAACCTCAAGAATCCTCGAGGACTTCCCCCAACAAAGATGTCACCTCCCCAGCGGACTGACGATATGGTTTATCTCCTCAACAACGCCATGATTCCCCAACTTGAGTTTTCCTCTCCGACTACTACAAGTTAAAGGACCATAACTCCTCTTCCCCAGTAGACTCTGGAAGCTTGTCCCCTGTGAAGCACAAATAAGTCTCCTCAGCCAATTTCAGAAGGTTATCCTCAACAAGTTGCAACTGAAAGATCATCCCCAGCGAAGTTCTTTCTTTCCCCAAGCAGGACTTCTATCCTCAACAGATTCAATATCGCCAGCAACGGTAATCCATCCCCAACGGAGTTCATCGTTAAAATCCTCAACAGTGCATCTACTCCCCATAGAGTTTTCATTATCCCCCAACAGAGTTCTCCTCAAACAACAAAGCAGGGATCCCCGGTGGAAACATTTTGAGCAAAATCCAAGACAAAATTACACTTCAACAACATTCATAACATATGCATACAAAATACATATGACACAAATCTCATTTTACTTTGAGAACATCATTACACAATGCATACATCATGACAATTCATACATCATGACATTGCATACAACTAACTCTTTACCTTTTCAGGAAAGATCAATCAACATGCAAAGATCCTCATCTTCTGAGATTCCTTCTAGAGATAGTTCAGATGCGACCCAGATATGGATGACATTCTGATACTTATTCCAGATTCCTTCTAGAGATAGTTCGAATGCGACCCAGATATGGCTGACATTCTGATACTTATTCCAGATTCCTTCTAGAGATAGTTCAGATGCGACCCAGATATGGCTGACATTCTGATACTTATTCCAGATTCCTTCTAGAGATAGTTCAGATGCGACCCAGATATGGCTGACATTCTGATACTTATTCCAGATTCCTTCTAGAGATAGTTCAGATGCGACCCAGATATGGCTGACATTCTGATACTTATTCCAGATTCCTTCTAGAGATAGTTCAAATGCGACCCAGATATGGCTGACATTCTGATACTTATTCCAGATTCCTTCTAGAGATAGTTCAGATGCGACCCAGATATGGATGACATTCTGATACTTATTCCAGATTCCTTCTAGAGATAGTTCAGATGCGACCCAGATATGGCTGACATTCTGATACTTATTCCAGATTCCTTCTAGAGACAGTTCAGATGTGATCCAGATATGGCTGACATTTCTGATACTTATTCCAGACTCCTTCTAGAGATAGTTCAGATGCGACCCAGATATGGCTGACATTCTGATACTTTTTCCAGATTCCTTCTAGAGATAGTTCAGATGCGACCCAGATATGGCTGACATTCTGATACTTATTCCAGATTCCTTCTAGAGACAGATCAGATGCGACCCAGATATGGCTGACATTCTGATACTTATTCCAGAATCCTTCTAGAGACAGTTCAGATGCGATCCAGATATGGCTGACATTCTGATACTTATTCCAGACACCTTCTAGAGACAGTTCAGATGCGACCCAGATATGGCTGACATTCTGATACTTATTCCAGACTCCTTCTAGAGACAGTTCAGATGCGATCCAGATATGGCTGACATTCTGATACTTATCCCAGACTCATTAAAATACAGTCCAGATACGATCCAAATTCGGATGTCATTTTGTCACTCATTTCAAACCACAGTCCAGATACGATCCAGATTCGGATGTCATTCTGTCACTCATTCAAACTACAGCCCGGATACGATTTAGATTCAGATGTCATTCTGTCACTCATTCAAATACATTTCAGATACGCTCCAGATGCAGACGCAATTCTGACAATCATCCAGACTCAACTCTATTCTCCAGTAGCTCCGGAATTTATTTTCCCAGCTAAAACATCACACTTCCCTACGTCATAGTGTGGACAAGTACTATAACCTCAACGATATACTCCCATTGAGCATGAGTCAGTTCCTAGATCTTGATGTTTTCCTCCGTCATAGTGTGGACAAGTTCTATAACCTCAGCGGTATACTCCCGGTGGGCACGAGACAGTTCCTAGATCTTGATGAAGATGTTTCCCCCCAGTTGAATTATGGACAGGTTCTTAAAACTCAGCTGAAGCATTCTTTCAATTGAAGTACAGGCAGGTTCCTAAATCTCAACGAAGTCAGACTTCCCCAGTGGAATCTTCTACAACAACAGGTATGCAAGTTCTCGCTAAGGAATCTCTTATGCGATCGACACTCCTGCAGATGGCATCTATAAGCCCATCCTCCTACCAACAATCTCCAAATGGCATCTGTAAGCCCATTCCCGATATCACAATGCTGATACTACACCATGCGAGTGCAAATTTCTGGGCATTATAATGTTCAATTCTCTTCCACCCTCGGATCACGAAAGGCTCGAAAGCCAATCTATATCCTCAGGTTTAAGAAAATTAAACAGGGGCAACTGTTGCACCCCAAAATTTGCCCTCTCATGTTTCCCAAAGTCTTCCCCCTGCATGGTTGATCACAAACTCTTGCCTAAGGAAAAGGAAATTTTTTGAGTGTTGCTTCAAGTACATTTCGATTGGCATTCTGAAAGACCCTTCGATTGGCATTCTGAAGGAGCACTTCGATCGGAATTCTGAAGGAGCATTTCGATTGGCACTCTGAGGAAGCATTTCGATTGGCATTATGAAGGAGCCTTTCGATTGGCATTCTGAAGGAGCACTTCGATTGGCATTCTGAAGGAGCATTTCGATTGGCACTCTGAAGAAACATTTCGATTGGAATTATGAAGGAGCCTTTCGATTGGCATTATAACAGTGTCCTTCGATTGGAATTCCAAAAGGTCCATTCGAAGAGGCATTAAAAGGGTCCATTCGAAGAAGCTTTCGAAGAGCATTCGAAGGGTGCCATCAGCCCATTCGAAGGAGGTCATCAAGAGGGCACTCAAACATGTCCAGGTACACTGAACATGAGAAAATGGCATGTTTCCCTTGCAAATATAGAAATATTTAAATGATGGTTGTGGATTTAATTCCTGAGTTAAAGGCCAGATTCTTGCCTTTTCTGTTCCTAAAAAGCTGATTCGACCAGAGTGATTTTGTGCAACTCAAGACCATTCGAAGAAGTATTCAGAAGGCCCATACGAAGGGTACATAGAAAGCCCATTCGAAGGAGGAAAATCAGGGCCAATCGAAGAGCATGGCCTGAAAGCATTCGAAATCCAAAAGCGTCCAGGTTCATTCAAGGGACACGAATGTTTCAAAAAAGGAAGTTATTTAATGCGTCTGTTTCTTGTCTCATGGCATTTAGTGGCCTGTTTAATGGCTGTCTCTTGCCATTGCTGCACCCTCACACCCCTATAAATACAGGGCCAACATACACATTACAGGGGGGACGAAAATCACACACGAAAATTATACATACAAACTCAACAGGAGAACAAAAAGCATTGGAGTTACGCTGCCAAAAGTCATCAGCACTTCCAGGAAGCCATACCCAATCCTTGCACAAGCCAAAGCTGCCACCCAGCGAACACCTCCACGCCCAGAAATCCCAGATCGAAGGTATTCATCCAGCCAGTACCCAAATCGAAGTTCCAATCTACTGGTAAGAGAGGGTAAATTATTCAACCTTATTTTTTTTTTGCATAACACATCATTACTTGTTGTTACCTTCGATTTGCCATCCTAGACAAGATCAAAGGGCCTGGGTTTGGCACCCAGGTCATGTTTTTTTTCGCGTGCTAACATTTGCTGCAGATTTAGCCTGAAGAGACCCCAACAAGTGCAGGATCGAAGGGCCTGGGATTCAATACCCAGGCCCTGCATTTTTGTTTCACTCACATACTTTTGCAGGTATAACATCCCAGATCGAAGGAGAGCCCTTCTCTGGATCGAACCCATTAGCGTGCTGGATCGAAAGAGGCATCTCATCCCTGGATCGAAAGCCATGACCTCCATGATCGAAGGTAAATCCTCTTCCCTGGATCGAAGGCTACTCACGCCTTACTGTTTGGCCCAATCGAAAGTCACCCTCTCTTGATCGAAGCTTCCATCCCCTCCCTGGGTCGAAACTCTGTTTTTTCCTTGGATCGAAGGATCCCTTTTGCATTTTATTTTTGTTTTTCATAGACTTCTTTTTATCTTTTTAATTAACATTGAAATCAAAAAACCACAAAAACATTAGGTTATTTTTTTATTCAAATTAATTTTTTAAGCAAATTAATTAATTATTTTAACTTCATTTTATCAATTTAAAATAAACTACACTTAGGAGTATTTAATTCAAGTATCTTCTTAATAAAAAACCACCAAAAAAGATTTTCTTATTTACTTAGAAATTTCTCAGACGTCTCTTTTCCTTGATTTGCGCGCGTTTATTTTATTGTAATTGCCTACTGGTTTGTAATAGCTTAGCTGATACCTTTTACGCTTTACTGCTTTTTATTCCCCCAATTTTGGACATGTAAATAATCCCCCTCCCCGAAAGCCTTGTAATAGCGTAGGATTTACAATTCCCGCACTTTAAATTCCTGTACATATATTAATTGCTTAGATGTATGCTAACTAGGATTGCATGACAAGATTAACTCTTAACTTAAAATCAACAGTAGCTCACCATGACATGCAAGAATAAAATAACTGAAAATTGACACACTTGCACATGCCACTCCTAGGGTATACCTCATTTGGTTGCCTCGAATGTGGTCATTAAGTATAGGATGTTTTAGAGGTCGTCCTTCTGTCCAAAGATCAAAGTTTCCTCGAAATGGTTGCCTCGATAAAAATGATCTAAGACATTAGGATTACCACTAAGACGTCCTAACGTTGCTTTAGTGACCACACGTCCCTAAAATCGAATTGACCCGAAAACTCCAACGACGGTACTACCTACTCCTCAATAGTGGGATAGCACTGTCTAAAGGACATTTGCACAATTAAATTCCTTTTTGAGTAGGTAGAGGTTCTTAAGTACTTGCTCTCTTTTAAACAAAACAAAACTTTTCGTACATACACTTTTACAAACAAAGTTTTCAAAAACACTCCGTTACACTCTTGAGGACAGAAACAAGAGTTATATCGAAGTTTCAAATAAAAACTTTTCAAACCCACAATCACAAAGAAAAGCAAACCTTTTGAAAACATAGTGAGCAAGTACCTAAGAGCCCGTGGATAACCACAGATAGAAAGGGTGCTAACACCTTCCCTTTCTATAATCTACCTCCCGAACCCGAGAAACATCTCGAAAAGGAATTTTTCTGTGCTTTTGTCCTTTCCCTTGTTGGATAAAATAAAAGACGGTGGCGACTCTTGCTTACCGTAACACTTTGCGAAAACAAACGCAAACGCGAACCAGCATTCCAAAAACAGTGAGTTCTCGTTCCCACCGATCACACTGGGCTTCAAAATTAGCCCTTCGCAATCTAGTCTATCCAATGCTTTTTTAGGAAATACATTTAAAGACGACCCAGTATCGACCAGAACGTGAGCAAGAGTAGTCCCTATGCATTCCATCGAGACATGCAGCGCGTCATTATGCTTCCTCCCCTTAGATGTTAAATCGGCATCAGAGAAGCCAAGACCATTGTCGGCTGTTAGGCTGGCTACACACTCCTGGAACTGGTCCGCGGAGGTTTCTTGAGGCACGTGGGCCGTCTTCAGGAATTTGATCAGGGCTTTGGCATGAGCTTCGGAACAGAGCAATAGGGCCAGCATAGATATTTTTGAAGGGGTTTGCCCCAGTTGTTCTATGACATCATAGTCGCTTTTCTTAATTATTTTTAAAATCTCCTCCATTTCCAATTGAGTTGTCTCGGGGATGACCAACGGTTGAGCCCTCATCCTGACGGGCGCTTCTTGGATCCCCTTACCTTTATCAGCAGCAACAGTAGAGGGTACAACCACGAGAGTAACAATTTCTTCAATCACTGGAGTTCGCACAAAGATGTTGACTGACACAGGAGTAACCTTAGGAGCATTTGAGGGTCCGAAGATTGCCCTTGGAGGAGCAATCTCCAGAGAGAAGATTCTTCCATGGCGGGTGATCTTACTCGTCCCCACAATATTTCCTATGTCAGGAGTCTCTTCATCGGAACTTTCTTCAACTGATTCAATCTGCTTAACACCGTGGTAGAAGATCTCTCCTCCATAATTCCACGGTACTGTCTTGTTGGACTTGTATGGGATAGGCTCCGGCATAGTTATCTTTAGAGGTACAAACTTTGGATCGGGTCTAATCTTAACAGGTCTTTTGGAGACCTTGGAAAGACTGGAGGAAATGGTAATTATAGCAACATCGTTGATAGGAGTTGGAGTAACAGGAGTAACAGGAGTTTTCTCAAAGAGGATTTCTTGATTATCCATTAGGTGTTGGATTCCTCACTTCAACAGCGGATAGTTGGATTGTAGGGATGAACAAAGGTAGCAATCTTTTTCACAGCCCGGGAAAATCCCAGCTTTCAACATATTCATCTTAATCATTGGTAATGGGGTCATTAAGTCATCAACAATAGCAACATAAAGATCTTCTACAACAGCATGGACATTATGACCATGTTTTGGCATTGGAGCGTATATCACATTAGGTTTTTCAGGGGTGTCAAACTCCACCTCCTTGGCATCTATTAAATCCTGGATCTTATTTTTGAGGGTCCAACAATTGTTGGTGTCGTGCCCCACGTTGTCCGAATGATAGGCACACTTTACATTTGAATGTTAGTAGGGAGAAGAGGTATTCAGATTCTTTTGCGCCTCTTTCAAGTTTGTAAGGTTTAACTTTAACAGATGAGGGAGAATCTGAGCAGGTGTCATATTGATTCGGGTGAATTTCTGTGCAGGCCTTTCCACCCTTGCCTGGTTGGTTCTGGGTTGACTGTTTTGAGGCTGATCCAATGCAGAATTCTGAATCATCACAGCCCCCACCGTTGGCCAGCGCTTGACTCTTCCTTGACTTCTCTAGGAGTAAACAGCTGAGACTTCTTTCTTGGCTGGAAATGTCTTCTTGATAGTAGCGGAAGCAGATGCATACTTTTGAATTTTACCGCTCTTGATTCTAGCTTTAACTATTTCACCAGTCAGAATTAACTCGGTGAACCCCGCAGACGAACTCCCGATCAAGTGATTAAAGAATGGACTTGACAGGGTCCCCAAAAACATATCCACAAGCTCTCTCTCAGAAAAAGGTGGCTGCACCCTTCCAGCCAAGTCCCTCCATTTCTGAGCATACTCCTTAAAGCCTTCATTAGAGACCATACCCATACTCTGTAATTGAGTACGAGTAGGTGCTAAGTCCGTATTATATTGATATTGTCTGTAGAAGGCCGCCGCCAAATCCTCCCGATTGTGCACATCAGATCTTTCAAGCTGGTAGAACCAATCTAATTGCGTACCCGACAAACTATCTTGAAAAAAGTGGACCCACTGATCCTTGTCAGAAGAATGAGGTTGGATCTTTCTAACGTAAGACCGTAGGTGCATCTTCGGGCAAGACAAACCATCATATTTAGAAAATGTAGGCACCTTGAATTTAGGGGGAATCACAATCCCAGCAACCAACCCTAGCTCCTCGAAATCCAGCCCAGACACCCTTTGTACCTCCATAGCTGCCAGACGCTCTTCCAGATTCTTGTACTTGTCGTCTGCAGGAGGGTACTACTGCTCAGAGTAATCTTCATCCTCTTCTTCTTCTTCTTCAGCCTCAGACTCAGATTTCACGGCAGTTCCTTTACCTTTTCCAACCCCTTCATCTGATGTTGAGGGGAAATACATGACCCTTCTAGCTTGGTTCTCAAATCTTCTTCCCAAAGTAGCTACACCAACCCTTTTCTTTTTCTTTTTCTCCTTTTCTTTTTCCAGCAGTGCTTTAAGATCCTCCTAACCCTTTGCCAAGGTCATGAGTATTTGTTGGAACTTTGAATTCTGCGCTTGTAGATCTTTGACCGCCTGCTCTATATCCATCTTGCTGAAATAAACAGCAGAGAGATAAAGAAACCTGGTGTGAAGACCTGCTTATGCATATGATGAATGATATGTATTCATGTAATGCATTCAAGGATTCATAAATTCAAATTTGTTGCAAACAAAAAAGAACACACGTCATATTAATAAGATGGAATTGTTAGTACATAAATGCCCCATGGGCAAAATAATACAAAATTCTAAGGTAAAAAGACGTTGCACATCCTCTTTGGTGCTATGTAGGTGTTGAGAGTCTGCTCTTTGTGGAGTCGACGAGTAAGTTCCAAAACCTTCTTCTCACTGGCGTAGAAGCTGGCTTCAAAAGTGTTCCATTCTTC
This sequence comes from Vicia faba, assembly GCA_948472305.1. Taxonomy (NCBI): domain Eukaryota; kingdom Viridiplantae; phylum Streptophyta; class Magnoliopsida; order Fabales; family Fabaceae; genus Vicia; species Vicia faba. Next base: position 330,757,845 of record OX451736.1, read on the forward strand.
CTTGAGCTGTATCCAACTCTTTTGCAAATCTTCCAATGATGTTGGCATGTCAGGATGTAGGAGGGTGTATGGAACCTCTCCTTCCATAACAGGCTCTTTGATCATAGGCAGAATGTGGGGGTAAGGCATCATAAGACTCTGGGCGCGGGTTCGTACCCACTTGAGGTAAGGCTAAAGGGGGATGGAATTCTCGTGTCCCAGTGTCTTACTGTCCACTTTGTTGGGCATCCTCCAAGCTCGGATAAACCTTTGTCGAAGTCCTTGAGCGTCGTTGTCGAAGTCAAAAACCAAGTCCGAAATCAAATTGTCATGAGGGCCATCCCTTCGGGCATACCCAAACTGTCTTAGAGCCAAGCAGGGGTTGTAGGTAATGCCTCCCCTAATGCCAAGTAATGGGACATTAGGGAATTCCCCACAACGATCAATGATGATGACATTTTCTCTAGGCCGAGAACACCAATGAACATCAGAATGTGTAAGAGTCATCAACTGTTGTGACCACCTCAAGCGTTGCTCATTCTTCAAGACTGACTGGGGAAGGTGAGAAATAAACCACCTTGCTAGAAGAGGAGTACAACACATGAGAACACCTCTTTTCCTCATTGTTCGTGTGTGAAATGAGTGGAGGATATCCCCAAGCAATGTAGGCACAAGATTCCAAGATATGAAAATATCGACAGCATTTACATCTATAAGCTGATCATGGTTTGGAAACAAGACCAACCCATAGATGAGAAGTGCTACTATCTCCTCAAAAGCTTGCAGATCTAGAGAATTCCAGCAGTCTTGTGCCTTCTCAAACAGAAACTTTCCCAAGAAACCCTTGACACCACTTTTGGTTTCCCAATGACCTTTGATATCAGATGGTTGCAAGTGTAAGGCTTGAGCAACATCTTCAGGCTTTGGTTCCCTTTCTGTACCGTTGTAGGGTAGTTGATGGAGAATAGGAATCCCCAGGAGTTGAGAAAATTCCTCCAAAGTAGGCACTAGTTGGTAATCATGAAAGGTGAAGCAGTGGTGTAGGGGGTCAAAGAACTGGAAGATAACTTTCACCGTGTCTTCTTCAATGTTGGAGTTGACCAAGTTGAGAAGTCTACCATGTCTTTCAGTGAAGGGAGGATTCTCTGGAATTTTGGAAGCAAGCTCCTTGAGTTGAGAAGGGATTCTCACAAGGTTGACCTGGATTGTTTTTCTGCGGAGTGATTCCATAACCTACAAAACAGGAACAAAGATGAAAATCCAAACCCTTGAAATGGTTAGTGGATGCATATGATGCTTCATGATGTTCATTATGTATGCACAAGTATATGTACAAAAAAATCACACAAGATGCTAGTTTCAGGCTTGCATGGGGTTTCACAGGTAAGTACCCTCTTGAAGTTTAGTTGGCTCAACATGTCCTATAAATAATAACCGGGTTCTAAGGAGCTCAATATCACCGGATTATTTTCTGTGTTCATTGTTTCAGTTTATCCACTTTACTGGCGACCGAAATATTCCAAGAAAACAACCCTCAATGAGTGTAGTATCGAGTAACTACCAACTTCGGACTGCACCAAAGCCGGTCATCTCACTACCCCTAATAAGGCCAAGATGGTCAAGTAAATGTTCTAAAAGTCCATTAGTGCTTCATGACATCACTCAGCGGCCTCGTATTCTCTTTGATTGACTCAAAGGCTACCGGTACCCACAAATATGTCACACTAATATAGCTATTGCTTCAACCATGTCGGTATACCCCGCACAGTTTCCACAACGTATTGCTATTTACCTATGAATGTTTCTCAAATCCGGGTAGAAGATTTCAAACCCAAACAATAGAACCAAATGTAAAGCAATCAAAGAAAACAAGGTAAGCATGTAAAGGTGATCTAAACCCTAAGGTAACCCCAGTTTGAGACAATTCCCCAGCAGATTCGCCAGTTCTGTGATACGGTGGGAGAACTAACCTGAGGTTTTGCGTTTGTGTTTGCAAATGTTTCGGTTTAGCAAGAGTCGCCACTGACTTTTTTTTATCCAATGGAAAGGTAAAAAAGCACAGGAAAGACCTTTGATATGTTTTCTTGGGTTCGGGGGGTAGATTATGAAAAGGGAAGGTGCAAGCACCCTTTTCATCCATGGCTATCCATGGGCTCTTAGTTACTTGTTTAGATCACTTGCTTTTGCTTTTCAATTGTTTAAAATGGTGCTTTGTGTGTGGTTTTGAAAATGTTTCGAAAAGAGGCCATCGTTGTGGCAACCCTTGTAATTATTCTTGTTTGAATGTATACAAAGATGCATTGTCTTTTGAAAAGATGTTTCAATGTTTGAAAGTTTGAAAGTTTGTTTTGGGAAATGTTTTGAAATTGTGTTGTGAAGTGTGTTTGGAAATAGCAAGGATGTTTGCAAGTTTTGTTCAAGTAACTAAGAGTTGTCTACCCTATCTACTCAAGAGTCTTTCCTACACATTTTTAACCCTTTTGACAGTGTTGTTTTACCATTGCATTTGGTAAACAACCTTGTATTTGGATGTTAAACGAGACAGGCGCGGGTCATCGTATTGACCATTATAGCAATAGTGCTAAGTATCTTTAGCAATTTTTTGAGGGACTAGATCATTTTGTATAGGCAAACAAGATAGCATCATCGAGGGACTATGACCTTTTGTTTTGTTTTTGTTTTACCAAGATACTCAACATGCATACCATGGCCATTTTAAAGGCAACAAGTGGATGAAACCCTAGGGGTGCATGTGTGCATTGTGTTGTCAATTTGCATGCTTTTATATATTGTATTAGGTCTAACTATTTGTTTTAATTTTGGATATTGCATACAAACCCTAATCTCTATAATGGCATATTTGAAAGCATAAAGTGCGTAAAATAAAACCTAAGCTATTACAACATTGATATGGGGAGGGGGGATACAATTTTGAATGGGGAGTATTTGTAAGAAAATAAAAACCTAAGATTAACTATTACATCCAAATTGAATTCTTTACTCAAATGATAAATAAGCAATATTTAAAAAAGTTATTAAGTATAAATATGCAAAATATTATAAATATGCAAAAAATGTTTTTTTTTGTATTATTTTTTATGTATGTAAAAAATGTAATATTTAATGTATTAAAAAGAAAAATAAAAAGTTTTTTTTGTTAAGGGTAAAAACCCTAATTTGTTTTAAGAAAGTATATATATATTAATTATATTATTTATGTACAATAAAATGAAATAATAAAATATATACAAATGTCAAAAATAAAAATATATTAGAAAAAATATTATTTAAGTATGTAAATAATAAAAATAAAAGTATAATATTTTTATGTATTATTTTCAAGTTTTTTATTAAAGAAAATAAAAGTATGTTATTTAATAATTATTTTTATGTTAGAAAAATAACAAAAAATACAAAATAAAATATGAAAATTTATGAAAATGTTTTTGGTAATTTTTTTATGTTTAGAAAAATAATATAAAATCAGAAATGAAAAAGAAATAGAAAAAATATAAAAATATAAAACATTGGGCCAAGGGGGTGCAATCAACAAGCAGGGGGGTGCCAAAAGTGAGAAATAGCCAGGCCCAACCCAGCTACTTCGTCTTCAACCTTCGTTCGCACAAAGCGCGCATTCTGAGTTCAAATGCATATCTCCTGTTTCAGTGCTTAAAAACAAAAACTTGTAACATGAAAGTTGTAGAGCATAATCACACGATTCCAACCATATAAAAAACTTAATCTAACTCTCAAAGACCAGAGAGAATTTCTGTAGCCCTAATTTCTAACCTAACTTTTTCAGAATGTTCATCAATCAAATTCTCCCAGCACACTTAACTTAAATGAAATCTATGCATATGTACAACTTAAGGGAAATGAGTACTACATTTTTTATTCACAAACCTAAGCCTAATGATCCCTAAATAGAGAGATAGAAAGTTGAAAAATACCTTTTTCAATTGAACTCGTGTATGGCAATGTGGAGGTTTTCAATGAGGCCTGAGATGTTTGTGAGCTTGCCTGAACTTCCTCTGACCTTCCCCAATGCTTTGTTTGTTTGAGCTTGCTTGAATAAGCCTATAGAAGTCAACCTGCACAAGCTGAAATCAGAAATGGTGAAGCTTGCAAATGGAGTTGCATTCAATGGCCAATGATTGGGATAGCTTAGGTGGGTTATATGGAAGGTATTGCAACTGGTTTGGGACAAAATGCACGAGTGGTTTGTGAGATGGAAGTGAAACTGCATAGTGTGCCCTGTTTTGCAAGAAGATGGTGTTTTTGTGTTTTGGAAGGCTTGAGGGTTGGATAGCTCGTGCTTCTGACTCAAGGCAATATGCAAAAGTTGTTTGGAATGCTTACAAACTTTGTTCTTATCAGATTTCAAAGATATGGATCTTTTATAAGTTTACTTGGTTTTGAAGTAAAAGTGTGAAGTGATACAAGACAGGCCTGTACAAGCATCTCCAAGCATGCACCAGATGGTTGTACCTTTGCCTAAGTTTATGGAACTTGTTTGCTGCAAAGAGAGGGGTTCAAGGCTCAAGGGAATTAAGTTGACATAAAGTTGCCTTTATCAAAATGGCATAGTTCACTTTTTGCCAAAAATAGATTAAACTCTTGTGTAAACTTCCATTGATCAGAATAAAGCCTTAGACCATTGAGTTTGCATTCAATTCTTGAGTGTGGAAGGGTTTAGAGACCTGTATTCAAGTACAAATGAAGCTGGACAGAAACTGCAACTTGTATCAACATGAAAATGCCATGGATCAAAAGTGTGTTTTTGCCAAATTCAAACCTTCGATTCTCCCTAAGCATAAATGATTTTGGAGAGTTCTTGGACATTTTGGAAAGCTTGTAACATGATTTACAATCCATATTTGAAATGAATTTTGATATTCCAAGTGGAACTAGGTTAAAATTTGCCATAAAGATAGGTCAAAATCCTGCCTATATTAGGGCAAAATATCACTAAGTTAAAAGTTTCATGGACCCTTGTTCCAAAAATCATAACTTGAGATCCAAGATTCTTTTGGGAAAACTTTGTGAATCAAAGTTGTATATTTTTTGGAGGAATATAACTTTCATTTTGTAAGTTTTGTTTTAATCCAATTGCATCATGGTGAAAATGTTGGGCAAAGTTGGGAAAAAATAAGAAAATTTCATAACTTAGAAAAATTCTAAGTTACGAAAATTTTCAATTTTAAACCCTAATTTTCAAAATTAGGTTTCTTGATGAACAAGTTTCATGTTTTGACACATCTTGATGAAAAATGACCCTTGGCACTTGATTTTGACCAAAAAGTCAAAGTTTGACTTTTTAGTGTATAGTTGATTTTTGATCAGTTGACTGAAAAATTCATCTGTAAATCCAATGCAATTGAGATCTTTTGAACCTTGTGATTAGGTCAAGATGATTCCATTGAGTCCTTGAATCCATGCTTGAACCAAATTTGCCATTGGCTAGGTTAAAAATAAAAAATTGCCCTTCTGCAGTCAAAACCCTAAAAATGACCATTTTACCTTTTTGATGATCTGATCAAATTTCTTGAGGAGTTGTGGTCCAAACTTGATGAAATGGTTCATATGAGTCTATACTGTTGATGTGGATAAAAAATTATGAGGTTTGACTGTAAATTGGCCACAGTTGACTTTTTCCCAATATAGTTGATTTTTAGGTCAACTGTCCAATTGACTGGGCACAAATTTGATTCAAGGCTTGAAACTTGGTATGAACAATCTTATGAGTCCAACATGAAGTATGAAAGTCACTTTAAGCATTGGAAGTCCAAAAATCCCTGTGCAAACTCAAACCCTAATTTCAAGTCATTAGTGTAAGGAGATATCTTGAGCAGAGCAAACCCTAGCTTGGTCTTGAGTTCAAAGAGTCTTGTGAGGGGAAATCTTGATAAAATGAGAGGGCAAATTTTGGGGTACAACAACTTCCAATAGATTTCTTGGTCTTCTTATTTTTCTTCTTTGTTTTGAAAGGAGTAGGAGGAATATCTTCATTATTGTCTTCTTCATCTTCAACAGTCACCAGATCTTTGTCATCGACCTTCCCTTTTCTTGGAGATTTTGGTGGAAGATCACTAGCCTGAAAATTGTCATAGTTAAGCATTGTGTAAGGGATTTCAAGGAAGTTTTTGTTTTCTGAAAATCACACCTTAATTTTCTTCGATTTAGGTTTATCTGAGGATTTGTCTTGTGCGGAAGAAGGCTCTTTGGAGGTTGTAGTAGTAGTTTGATTGGAAGTCGAACTTACCTTCGATCCAGGTTTTTATTTTTTGACTATTTTCCTCTCGACAGCTAACAACAGACATGCATTTGAAAGTTGGTTAAATGTATAATATTGAGTAAATTTTGAAAGGACAATGAAAGGATCAAGGAATCCTTTGGTTCCACACCTTCATATGTATCAGATATAATAGAGACTGTTGATAAGTCATAATGAAGGAAACCTTTGAAACAGTCTAGAGTATGCTTAGTTGAAACCACTCTATTAGCAGGTTTTTGAGCATCATTTTTTAGGATGTTAAAAATATTTCCACAAATAAACCAATTTGGATAAGGTGGAAAAAAATGCTAAACCAAAGTCAGCATTTGGTAGTTTTGGAAATTTTGGTGGTTGTAATCGAAAAGCTAGTTCATATTTATGTTCAGGCTTTATGGAAGATGGAATTTTTAGGCTAGGAAGTTTATTAGTAAATTTCTCTTTCAAAGTTTTTGCTGCGTCAAAAACAGTTCGACTAATATTAGTTTGATCATAGACAGTTTCAAAGCATCTATGGATGCCTGGATTTCTTTGATGTGTGTGAACTAACCTTTTTGAATTTTTTCCTGCACAAATGAAAAAGCTTTCGTTAAACGTTTGCTTATCTAGGTAGTGTTAAACTTGTTCTGGGTATAAAATTCAGTCCACCAAGAGTAAAAACGTTTAGTTGTGTAGAAAGCTGGTTAAAACGAAGTAAGTTTAAATTCAGAAAAATTGACATGATAGTTCTGATACATTGCAATGTCATGAAATACATAGTCCACTCCTACTACACAAATCTCTCTCTTTCGATTAAAGATAGGTTCAGGAACAATTTGACATAATCCAAACTGGCGTAATAAAAAATTGGGTTGATAAGCTAACAAATAAACACGGCTCTTCACTGGCATGATCCTGGAGATTAGAAGCCTTGGTAATAGGAATGTGTTGTACCCTAAAATTTGCCCTCTCATATTTCTCCAAACATTGCAAGAAAGATCTCCAAGTGGCTCAAGATTGCTCAAGAGTTGGACAATCAAGTTATCTCCTAAGGCAGTCAACCTCAAATTAGGGTTTTGTGTTGCATCAAGATTCTTGAGTCCAAATGACCTCAAGTGCTCCCCAATGTCCTAATTTGTTCTAAAGATCATCCATGTCAAATTTCAAGCCTTGCAGAGGGCAAAAGTCAACTGTGACCTACAAACAGTCAAAATTCAAGATTTTTTGTCAACATTCTCATTTTGAATGACATTTCATCATTTGATCAAGGGTTGATCATGATTCATTAAGGATTGCTCAAAATTCATCAAGACTCAAAAGTTGCTAAATTAGGGTTTTGTAGGAAAAGTCAACTCAACTTTGACCAAGCATAACTTTCTCATACTTTATGCGAAATGACTCATCCAAAGCTAAATTTTAAGAGGATGCAATTTCCTACAATCAATCTTCATACCCCAATATTAGAAAATGCACTCACAAGAAGTTATAAATTTGGACATTATAGGTCATTTTTCAAAGTCAACAAAAACACCTTTTTTTCCAAAGTTTATAACTTGAGCATGGAATATCAAAATAAGATGAGACCAAAAGGGTTGGTTATAGGACATCTCAAGCTTTCTAAAAAGTCCAAGAACACCTCCAAAAGTTTAAAATTGAAAAAGTTATGCATTGTTGAAATTGGTCATTTTTGCAAAATTGCCAAAAGTCAACTATCCCCAAAACTTCAAATTTTGTCAAATGGGCCCATTATTTTCCACTTGATTTGAACTTGACACATTGCACACGTCTCCTAGTTTCAGCCTTGTGTCAATTTATCAATTTTATCATTTTATTTGATTTTTTATTGAATTATTTCATTTTAAATCAAATTAAATCCAAATATTGATTACTTGATATCTTTTTAGCTATTTCAGGACTGAATCATCATCATCAAGGGTATCAAACTCGTATCAAGCATTTGATGTGCAAAAATATTGAGTTTGGACAATTCTGGAAGGTTTAGTAATGGTGAATCAAATCAAATCCCATGGCATTGATATGGAAAGATTCAAGGCACAATTGTTAACCTAATGCATTCTATCATACATAAAGAGGCTAGAGGGCACGAAAACAAGGCTAGAGGCTGCAAGAACCAACCAAACAAAACTTGAAAAAAGTGGTAAAAAGTGTGAAAACAAAATCATCCTTGGAGGTGTTTTTAGAAGCAAAGCTTGACACCAATCGATTGCTGGAGGTTCACTGAGTCAGATTCAATCCCTAGCAAGCCTTCATAGACGCTCAAACTCACTGTAAGTGTCACAAAAAACCGCTCTTCTTTTGAATTCGCAAATCTTTATTCCTGCACCTTTTGTACAAACTATTTGCATATTCATAATCCTCATCAAGTTTCCAAGCTTTCTGTATTACCCAATTTCGTTTATGTGGCCTATGCTGTGAGGTGCCATAGCTAGGGTTTTGGGGCTTGCTTTTGGGTATTTCTTTTGTAGGGAAAATTGATTATCGAGAAGGGCATGGTTGTGACCGGGACGATGAGACGAGCACAACCCTGCCCTTAGAATTTATTTCCATGGCCTATAACAGATTTGGGAGGAGGCGTGACTTGTAGCGACGGTTGATGTCTGTAGCTATAGGTATTTACAGGTTTTAGCTACGGATGGGGGTTGAAGATGATGCATGGCGAAGCATGATTCTCCAATTCAAACATGGCGCGCTTAATTTTTTTTTCTGGCATATTGATCCATTTTCTTTTATTATTATTATTTTATATCTCATGTACAAATGAAGCACAACGCCCTGGTGGTAAAGTAAGTTGGCAGTCATGTACAAGACCTGGGTTCGAATCCCAGGTCCTCCAAATTTCACTATGTGTTTTTTCTTCAGGTTATCTCATGCAAATCCAAAAGCAAAGCACACCATACACCCTCAAGCATCTGATATCCAGATGGCCACAGGCCAAATCTGGTGGCCAGAAATTGATGGTCTACCATGGACCAAGTCAACCAGCGTGCATGGAATCAGGGAGGTCAACCAGGCCAGCGCTTAATGGGCCACAAATTTCTATTCTAAACCTCCAAACAGGCCCATATACCTATATCTCTCTCTATTTTCACTTAGTTTATTTAATTGTTTTGTTATTATTTTTATTATTAACTAACCAATCAAATATTTTTCTTTATAAAATTAAAACCAAAAATATTTTCTTTATTAAATTAAATTTCAGTATTTTAATTTTTATTAATAAATATTAATTTAATTAATTTAGGTCATTAATTAGAATTAACTTTAATATGTTTTGTAATAAATAATTAAAATTAACCTAGACGTAATTAGGTTTTATTAACATTGATCAATTTTATTTTCTTTCTTTAAATAACAAAAAACCCAAAAATATTTATTTTCATTAATTAATTTATTTATTTAATATAATAATTAATTTAGGATAGTTTATTTCTTAAAATTCCAAAACAACAAAAATCTTTTCTTTAAATAACAAAGGGTCAAAACCCTAGAACTCGCATTCGATTTAGTTTCCCCCACGTGATCCATTTTATTCAATATTGTATTTGTTCCCAGGATGTAATAGATAATTAGGACTATTTTTATCGCTTTATTTATTTTTGGCATTTAAATTTCAAAGGGTTGCTTTTGGCGATGTAAATACCCGACGCCTTGTAATTTAATTTCCGCAATTTATTTTCCGCAAAATATAACTGTTAGATGTTTGATAATAAGGATGCATGACAAGATTGAATATTTCAACCTAAAATCAACATAGACCACCATTAACATGTACAAAGATAAAATCAACTGAAAACGACACACTCGCACATGCGCACTCTTAGGGTACACCCCACTTGGTTGCCTTCGTACACGGTCATTGAGTATAGGTCACTTTAGAGGTCGTCCTCTTGTCTAAAGATCATAGTCGCCTTGAAACGGTTGCCTCAGATATTGTTGCCTCAAAACAAATGATCTAAGACATTAGGGTTACCGCTAAGGCATCCTAACATTGCTTTAGTGACCGTAAGTCCCTAAATTCGAATTGACCCTCAAAATCCAACGACGATGCTACCTACTCATCAATAGTGGGATATCATTGCCTAAAGGACATTATCATAGGACGATTCCTTTTTCGAGTAGGTAGATGGTTCTTAAGTACTTGCTCTTTCAAAAAACAAAATCGTTTTCACACTTACACTTTTTCGAACAAAGTTTTCAAAAACACTTCATATACACTTGAGGACAGAAGCAAGAGTTAAATCGAAGTTTCAAAACAAACACTTTTTCAAACCCACAAGCACATAGAAAGAAATTTTGAAAACAATATGAGCAAGTACCTAAGAGCCCGTGGATAACCACGGATAGAAAGGGTGCTAACACCTTCCCTTTCTATAATCTACCCCCCGAACCCGAGAAATATCTCGAAAAAGGAATTTTTCTGTGCTTTTTTCCTTTCCTTGTTGGATAAAATAAAAGTCGGTGGTGACTCTTGCTTACCGCGACATTTTGCGAAAACAAACGCAAAACGCGAACCAATATTCCAAAAAAACAGTCAGTTCTTTCCCACTGTATCACATAACTGGCGACTCTGCTGGGGAACTTTAATAAGTGGGGTGTACCTTAGGAATAGTTCATAATGTTTTCAATTGCTTGATTTGTATGCTTTATCTTTGTGGGCTTGAATCGGAGTTACTATAGATCCTAACTCGGATCTGGGGGTACCCTTTAGGTAAGTAGCAATAAACAATGAGGGAACTGTACGGTGTAGACCGATACGGTTGAAGCAGTAGCTACGTTGGTGTGGCACTTTAGTATGTACCGATATCCCTTGTGGCGCAACGAGCAGAATATGGGTCTGCTAAGGGGTCATTAAGCACCAACTGACCTTAGAACCTTTAAATTGACCAACTTGGCCATAGAACAGTAGCAGTATGCTACACTCATTGAGACTAAACTCTCGCGATGATTCCGGCCGCAAGAAAAGGTTGCTAAACTGGAATTATGACCGATCGAGGGTAGTCAGTGATATTGAGATCCTCTAGAACCCGATTACTATTTTTAGGACAGGTTTACACCAACTGAACTGAAAGAGGGTAGTACCTAAGCTCCTTTCTAGCCTGAAATTTAAGGGCTATTGTGTGACTTGTGTGCTTTCAAACTTGAACTACTTGCACATGTCTGTTATCTAACAACATGACTTCCTTGTAGGTTTTGTTTACAGTCCTTATCCAATAATTTGGATTTATTGCAGGGTTTACTTACGGCACCTCACATTTTTGCTTAAACGCATAGCATACACATCATAACATCATGCCTTAACATTTCCTTAACCATTTCAAGGATCTCAAGGGTTTGTGATGCAGGTTATGGTAAATAAAATGTCTAGAAATGGGCAAAGGGGGTTTATTTTCCTCTAGCCAAGGTTGTCTAGAAATCAAAACACGATAACTTGAGTCAGGGGCTATGACCCACCCGATATGGCGAGCTTGACTCTTGAAAAAGGACTCTTAACAACATGAAGTTTCTTCAATCAAAGCTGCAAAATTCAAATTCTAACAAGTTTCTTGTTTACCCCGCGGGATCCTTGAAAACATTGCATACATACATATCATTGCATAACAGGTCTCCCAGTACAGGTCTCCCATGTTCTCGTTGTTTATTTCAGCATTGGCTTTCCAACCAGACAACCAAGTTCTTCAAACTCGAGAAGCTCAGTTCAGGGACGTATTCCTAAACCTATCCAAGGGGAAGAAAGAGTTGAAAACACTCCTCATTGGGAACTTGGTCAAGAAAAGTCCTGAAGACAATAAGGACGAACGGCTGGAACAACTGCAAGCTGAGTTCAGTGCCATGAAAACCCAGATGCTGGGGCAAATGGCTCTTATCCAAGGCTTATCTCGGGAACAAGAAGAGCTGAGAACCATTATCAACCAGCTTCATCAAGACAGATACAACAACATGAAGCAAACAGTCAAGGTCGGGGACCAAGTCATTAATCAACTTCCGAGAAGTCAACGATTTGGTTTGATGAAGAATAGACCTCTCCAAGTTGCTACTACCTCACGGGTCCAACAACAACCTTGCCATAAACAACGGGTTGATCAGAGTAAGCCAAATATGCCCAAGAGGCAATTTACCAAGCTCAACATGTCGTTGTCTCAGGCTTTACAACACCTGTTGAGATTGAATCTGGTGACGTTAAGGGACCCTCCTAAGAATCCTAACATAGCCTCCCCAAGGTACAATCCTGATGCAAGGTGTGCATATCACTCCAACAGCCCGGGGTATGATACTAACATCTGTTGGGCGTTGAGCAACAAAATTCAAGACCTGATTGATGAAGGAGCATTGGAACTCACACAAGACGGTCATATTGAATTCTTTTGCCATCCCCCAAGGTTCACCATTTGAAGTGACAAGTACTGAGACGAGAAGACTTTTTATTCATTAGAATTTTCAAGTTGTAATTTTCTTTTGATTGTTCGAACATTTATTTATGTCAAACTTTATTACTTTATCAATGCATTGCATATGTCTGTTTTGAATCAATCCATTCGTATTTCACTATATTCAAATTGCTTTCATTTTTTGTGATGATCAACTCTCGATTAAAAAATTCTAAGCCTTTAGAGGGAGGATGACGAAAATGATATCAAAATCTCTACAGTATGCTTTTGAACAGACCCCGCTGACGAGGTACAAGCATTGTTTCAAATCCTAAACAATGGAGTTATAAGGAAGATAATCCCAAGTCAACCCCTTTGAGCCAAAGAAGTTGGAGTTTTTCTTTTCACAAATTAAAACCCTTAATTATAACCTGGGGCAGGGTAGTTTTCTCAGTTGATCCAGGTGCACAATGAGTGGCATCAAAGAAGTCCTTCCGAAACAAAAGACGGTGTTGGTTTCGTATAATCGTAAGGACAAGCAGTCATTATCTCTCAAAATAAAAGCCCAATAAGTCAAAACCTGTGAAGGAGAATTAAGAAAAACTGGGGCATCCCCGCTGACTGTAATCACAAAAAGAAACAGTTCATGCAAAAAAAAAAACAAGGATAATAAAAACCAAAAGGGAAGAGATCCTGCAAACTCTCAACAACATGACTGCCTGTTCAAAATAAATTGTCAGTATCCGAACTATCACGGGTATATCAGAGCAAAGACTCAAACAAGATCTAATGCACGATTAGTTGAGTTTAGGATCGAAGAACATCACGAGGAACGGGTGGGTACAAATAAAATTTTAGCCTTTATCCTTTGTTTCTTAAACCTTGAACCAGGCCACGTTATAACCCTTAAAAGTCCTAGCTGAAGCATGGGTTAGTTCGAAAGCATATTGTTACAAAAGGTATCCTGACTCCTGTAAGGCTTGCTGTAAATCCTGAGTTGACGTCACATTTTACAAAATTTTCCTATCTTACTGAAAAAATGCATTTTCAAAAAAGACAGACATAAGCTTTGCATTCTTAAAATAACATTGTTTGCATATGACTATTTGTTCAAACAGCAGAGAAATTCGCACGACGAATATCTAGTGAACAAAAACCTTTTCAATAAAAAGGGTCACCTCAAGTGGAAAAAACACTTCCAACCAAGGGGCACGGCATGAGCATTGTCCATCATCTGGGGCAGTTAAGTCAAGATTCAAGGAATCTCTTAAAATGCCAAATAGCCAGGGGAAAATCTCCATCTGAATCAATTGGGGCATTGGACATGAATTCCAGCAACGAATCTTGCATGATCAAACATCTTCTGGTAGTATGGCAACACGAAACTACTGAGAGTGACAACTCCCTACACTCTGAAAGCCTGGACATAGTCAAAAAAGTACTACGTATAATCAAAGACCCGCTAGGTTGACTGGCCTAGGCAAAAATAAGGGTTTCCCGGCGAACCAAAAGGGTTTGGGCAAAAAAAAGGGATGATAATGAAAAAATATGTACACCCGGCAAGTCGTAAACATGAAAAGGCGGCTTGGGCAAAAAAGGGTATCCCGGTGGACTGAAAACCCGAAAGGGCGGTCCAGGAAAAAATTAGGGATCAAAGCGTACGACTATGTCTCGTCATCTCGTCACTGGCCTACCAGAAGAAGACTTGTCATTTTGACCGAAAGATACCAAGCATCTCATAGGTGGGGATAATACTCGATCCACAGGGCCTCCGCAGGCACCTTATCCTGCAGAAATAGGGGCAAAAAAGCCTTGATGCAAAGCCATCGTCATATCCTTAGCACGCATCCCAGTAACATTCACTCCCCGCAGAGTAAGAAAAGACAGTAATATTAGCTCTCCCCAGCTGAGACTTGTAGTTGTGAATGAATCGGTAATATTCTCCCCAAGCAGAGTTTATCTACCATCAACACTGAAAAGGCTTAATATCCCCAGCAGTCTTAATATTCCCCAACAGAGTATAAGAACATTCCCCGACAGAATACAAAATATCCCCAGTGGAGTTTAAAATTTTCCCAGTGCAGCCTGAAAAAACATTCCAAGTGGAGTTGAAGAATCATCCCCAGTAGACTCTGGAAGTTTGTCCCCGGCAGAGTATAAAATAAATATCCCCAGCCGAGTTCAAAGGAAGATTATCCCTAGCAAAGCTTAAAGGATTATCCCCATTAGAGTCTAAAAGGGTTATCCCTAGTGAAGTGGCAACTGAAAGATCATCCCCAGCAGAGTTCTTTCCTTTCACAAAAAGGAATTCAATCCCCAACAGATTCAATATCACCAACAACGATAATTCATCCCAACAGAATTTATCAGTGGAATCCTCAGCAGAGCATCTCTTCCCCGTAGAGTAATCTCCTAATCAGTATATTCCCCAACAGAGTTATACTCTCTTGCAGGTTTATTCTCATCAATCATCTTCGTTCACCATCCCCAGTGGAAACGAAGAATCCAACTATATTCTCCAGCAGCTATCCGGGATTTATTTTCCCCAGCTAAAACATTACATTTCCATACATCATGATACATGCATATATACATCATACAAAACAATCTCATTTATTTTGAGAACATCATTGTTTGATATATATCATGCATTGCATACGACTGACCTTTACCTTTCAGGAAAGATACAGTTAAAATTCTTAGCTACGTCGAAGATCCGACCGGTTCTTAAATCTCAACTAAATTATCCTAGGTTGAATTTCAGATGAGGTTCTCAATCTCGATAATTTTTCCTCCGTCATAGTGTGGACGAGTTCTATAATCTCAACGGTATACTACATTGAATACTAGACAGTTCCTAGATCTTGATGAAGATGTTTCCCTATGTCATAGTGTGGACGAGTTCTATAATCTCAATGGTATACTACGTTGAAGACCAGACAATTCCTAGATATTGATGTTATCCTCCATCATAGTGTGGATGACTTCTATAATCTCAACGGTATACTACGTTGAATACTAGACAGTTCCTAGATCTTGATGAAGATGTTTCCCTACGTCATAGTATGGACGAGTTCTATAATCTCAACGGTATACTACGTTGAAGACCAGACAATTCCTAGATCTTGATGTTTTCCTCCGTCATAGTGTGGACGAGTTCTATAATCTCAACGGTATACTACGTTGAATACTAGACAGTTCCTAGATCTTGATAAAGATGTTTCCCTACATCATAGTGTGGACGAGTTCTATAATCTCAAAGGTATACTACATTGAAGATCAGACAGTTCCTAGATCTTGATGTTTTCCTCCGTCATAGTGTGGACGAGTTCTATAATCTCAACGGTATACTACATTGAATACTAGACAGTTCCTAGATCTTGATGAAGATGTTTCCCTACGTCATAGTGTGGACGAGTTCTATAATCTAAACAGTATACTACGTTGAAGACAAGACAATTCCTAGATCTTGATGTTTTCCTCTGTCATAGTGTGGACGATTTCTACAATCTCAACGATATACTACGTTGAAGACCAGAAAGTTCCTAGATCTTGATGAAGATGTTTTCCTCCGTCATAGTGTGGATGAGTTCTACAATCTCAACGGTATACTACGTTGAAGACCAGACATTTCCTAGATCTTGATGAAGATGTTTCCCTACGTCATAGTGTGGACGAGTTCTACAATCTCAATGGTATACTACGTTAAAGACCAGACAATTCCTAGATCTTGATGTTTTCCTTCGTCATAGTGTGGACGAGTTCTATAATCTCAACGATATACTACGTTGAAGACTAGACAGTTCTTAGATCTTGATGTTTTCCTCCGTCATAGTGTGGACGAGTTCTATAATCTCAACCGTATACTATGTTGAATACTAGACAGTTCCTAGATCTTGATGAAGATGTTTCCCTATGTCATAGTGTTGACGAGTTCTATAATCTCAACGGTATACTACGTTGAATACTAGCCAGTTCCTAGATCTTGATGAAGATGTTTCCCTACATCATAGTGTGGACGAGTTCTATAATCTCAACGGTATACTACGTTGAAGACCAGACAGTTCCTAGATCTTGATGAAGATGTTTCCCTACGTCATAGTGTGGACGAGTTCTATAATCTCAACGGTATACTACGTTGAAGACCAGACAGATCCTATATCTTGATGTTTTCCTCCGTCATAGTGTGGACGAGTTCTATAATCTCAACGGTATACTACGTTGAAGGCTAGACAGTTCCTAGATCTTGATGAAGATGTTTCCCTACGTCATAGTATGGAAGAGTTCTATAATCTCAACGGTATACTACGTTGAAGACCAGACAGTTCCTATATCTTGATGTTTTCCTCCGTCATAGTGTGGACGAGTTCTATAATCTCAACGGTATACTACATTGAAGACCAGACAATTCCTAGATCTTGATGAAGATGTTTCCCCCAGTTGAATTATGGACGAGTTCTACAATCTCAATGGTATACTACGTTGAAGACCAGACAGTTCCCAAATCACAACAAAAACCAGACTTCCCCAGCGGAATCTTCTACCAACAATCTCCAAATGGCATCTGTAAGCCCATTCCCAACATCACAATGCTGATACCACTTCATGCGAGTGCAAATTTCTGGGCACTCTAGTGTTCAATCATCTTCCACCTTCGGATCACGAAAGGAACGGAAGCCAATCTACATCCTTAGGTTTAAGAAGATTGAACAGGGGCAGCTGTTGTACCCCAAAATTTTCCCTCTCATATTTCTCCAAACATTGCAAGAAAGATCTCCAAGTGGCTCAAGATTGCTCAAGAGTTGGACAGTCAAGTCATCTCTTAAGGCAGTCAACCTCAAATTAGAGTTTTGTGTTGCATCAAGATTCTTGAGTCCAAATGACCTTAAGTGCTCCCCAGTGTCCTAATATGTTCTGAAGATAATCCATGTCAAATTTCAAGCCTTGCAGATGAAGTTTTCTCAGTCAATTGCTCAAAGGGTCCAAAAACCGACTGTGTTAGGGCAAAAGTCAACTGTGACCTACAAACATTCAAACTTCAAGATTTTTTGTCAACATTCTCATTTTGAAGTACATTTCATCATTTTATCAAGGGTTGATCATGATTCATTAAGGATTGCTCAAAATTCATCAAGACTCAAAAGTTGCTAAATTAGGGTTTTGCAGAAAAAGTCAACTCAACTTTGACCAAGCATAACTTTCTCATACTTTATGGGAAATGACCCATCCAAAGCTCATTTTGAAGAGGATGCAATTTCCTACAATCCATCTTCATACCCAAGATCAGAAAATGCACTCACAAGAAGTTATAAATTTGGACATTATAGGTCATTTTTCAAAGTCAACAAAAACACCTTTTTTTCCAAAGCTTATAACTTGAGAATGGAATATAAAAATAAGATTCGACCAAAAGGGTTGGTTAGAGGACATAAGCTTTCTAAAAAGTCCAAGAACACCTCCAAAAGTTCAAAATTGAAGAAGTTATGCATTGTTGAAATTGGGCATTTTTGCAAAATTGCCAAAAGTCAACTATCCCCAAAACTTCAAATTTGGGCCCATTCTTTTCCACTTGATTTGAACTTGCCACATTGCACACGTGTCCTAGCTTCAGCCTTGTGTCCATTTATCAATTTTATCATTTTATTTGATTTTTTATTGAATTATTTCATTTTAAATCAAATTAAATCAAATAAAATCCAAATATTGATTACTTGATATCTTTTTGGCTATTTCAGGACTGAATCATCATCATCAAGGGTATCAAACTCATATCAAGCATTCCATGTGCAAAAAGATTGAGTTTTGACAATTTTGGAAGGTCTAGTATTGGTGAATCAAATCAAATCCCATGGCATTGATGTGGAAAGATTCAAGGCACAATTGTTAACCTAATGCATTCTATCATACATAAGGAGGCTAGAGGGCATGAAAACAAGGCTAGAGGCTGCAAGAACCAACCAAACAAAACTTGAAAAAAGTGGTAAAAAGTGTGAAACCAAAATCATCCTTGGAGGTGTTTTCATAAGCAAAGCTTGACACCAATCGATTGCTGGAGGTTCACTGAGTCAGATTCAATCCCTAACAAGCCTCCATAGACGCTCAAACTCACTGTAAGTGTCACAGAAAACCGCTCTTCTTTTGAATTCGCAAATCTTTATTCCTGCACCTTTTGTACAAACTATTTGCATATTCATAATCCTCATCAAGTTTCCAAGCTTTCTGTATTACTCAATTTCGTTTATGTGGCCTATGCTGTGAGGTGCCATAGCTAGGGTTTTGGGGCTTGCTTTTGGGTATTTCTTTTGCAGGGAAAATTGATTGTCGAGAAGGGCATGGTTGTGACCGGGACAATGAGACGAGCACAACCCTGCCCTTAGAATTTATTTCCATGGCCTGTAACAGATTTGGGAGGAGGCGTGACTTGTAGCGACGGTTGATGTCTGTAGCTATAGGTATTTACAGGTTTTAGCTACGGATGGGGGTTGAAGATGATGTGTGGTGAAGCATGATTCGCCCATTCAAACATGGCGCGCTTAATTTTGTTTTTTCTGGCATATTGATCCATTTTCTTTTATTATTATTATTTTATATCTCATGTACAAATGAAGCACAACGCCCTGGTGGTAACGCAAGCTGGAAGTCATGTATAGGACCTGGGTTCGAATCCCAGGTCCTCCAAATTTCTCTATGTGTTTTTTCTTCAGGTTATCTCATGCAAATCCAAAAGCAAAGCACACCATACACCCTCAAGCATCTGATGGCCAGATGGCCACAGGCCAAATCTGGTGGCCAAAAATTGATGGTCTACCATGGACCAAGTCAACCAGCGTGCATGGAATCAGGGAGGTCAACCAGGCCAGTGCTTAATGGGCCACAAATTTCTATTCTGAACCTCCAAACAGGCCCATATACCTATATCTCTCTCTAGTTTCACTTAGTTTATTTAATTGTTTTGTTATTATTTTTATTATTAACTAACCAATCAAATCTTTTTCTTTATAAAATTAAAACCAAAAATATTTTCTTTATTAAATTAAATTTCAGTATTTTAATTTTTATTAATAAATATTAATTTAATTAATTTAGGTCATTAATTAGAATTAACTTTAATATGTTTTTTTATAAATTATTAAAATTAACCTAGACGTAATTAGGTTTTATTAACATTGATCAATTTTATTTTCTTTCTTTAAATAACAAAAAACCCAAAAATATTTATTTTCATTAATTAATTAATTAATTTAATATAATAATTAATTTAGGATAGTTTATTTCTTAAAATTCCAAAACAACAAAAATCTTTTCTTTAAATAACAAAGGGTCAAAACCCTAGAACTCGCATTCGATTTAATTTCCCGCACGCGATCCATTTTATTCGATATTGTATTTGTTCCCAAGATGTAATAGATAATTAGGACTATTTTTATCGCTTTATTTATTTTCCTCATTTAAATTTCAAAGGGTTGCTTTTGGCGATGTAAATACCCGACGCCTTGTAATTTAATTTCCACAATTTATTTTCCGCAAAATATAACTGTTAGATGTTTGATAATAGGGATGCATGACAAGATTGAATATTTCAACCTAAAATCAACATAGACCACCATTAACATGTACAAAGATAAAATTAACTGAAAACGACACACTCGCACATGCGCACTCTTAGGGTACACCCCACTAGGTTGCCTTCGTACACGGTCATTGAGTATAGGTCACTTTAGAGGTCGTCCTCTTGTCTAAAGATCATAGTCACCTTGAAATGGTTGCCTCGGATATTGTTGCCTCAAAACAAATGATCTAAGACATTAGGGTTACCGCTAAGGCGTCCTAACATTGCTTTAGTGACCGTAAGTCCCTAAATTCGAATTGACCCTCAAACTCCAACGACGATGCTACCTACTCATCAATAGTGGGATAGCATTTCCTAAAGGACATTAGCATAGGACGATTCCTTTTTCGAGTAGGTAGATGGTTCTTAAGTACTTGCTCTTTCAAAAAACAAAATATTTTTCACACTTACACTTTTTCGAACAAAGTTTTCAAAAACACTTCATATACTCTTGAGGACAGAAGCAAGAGTTAAATCGAAGTTTCAAAACAAAAACTTTTTCAAACCCACAAGCACAAAGAAAGAAATTTTTAAAACAATATGAGTAAGTACCTAAGAGCCCGTGGATAACCACGGATAGAAAGGGTGCTAACACCTTCCCTTTCTATAATCTACCCCCCGAACCCGAGAAATATCTCGAAAAAGGAATTTTTTGGTGCTTTTTTCCTTTCCTTGTTGGATAAAATAAAAGTCGGTGGCGACTCTTGCTTACCGCGACATTTTGCGAAAACAAACGCAAAACACGAACCAGCATTCTAAAAAAACAGTCAGTTCTTTCCCACCGTATCCCAGAATGCATGCCATATGTCTTCAATTTCTGAGTCAACATTCTTTAAAGCGTATTTGTTGGATGAGGTGAACCACGTAGGACCATGGGTTCGATGAGCAAAAGGAGCCATGGTTGGACAAAATTATGACAATTCAAAAACATCTTCATATAATTGGTGAAACTTTTTTGGAGGTTTTCTGCCTCTTCGTTTGGGGTTAACTGCAGAAGCCTAATTCCTTCTATGGTCTGATTGGAAATATCAAGATCTTCTTCATCTATGGTCTTAAAAGTGCTAAGTGATGGCTCGAAAGTGGTGTTTAGCCACAACTGAAGAAGCCAATATAGGCCAGCAAGGAGCAGGTCAGTACCAGTTTCGTTGCTTTTCAATTTCGAGGTAGCAGACCCTAAGCTCTCATAAAGACCAACTAAGAGAAACTCACTCAAACATATCCTTTGACCAGAATGCAATTGGTTGGCTATGGTTAAAAACCTCCTAGAAACTTGTAGCGATTTGCAGCAAAAAAATGTACTTTGACAACCATAAGGCCAGGAAAGCTATGTGTTCAACATCTGTGACTTCATTCCCCTCAGTATGATACAAATTCATATAGGCGGTGAAACTAGCGTTTTTAACTTGGAAGTTAATGGTGTTGTCTAATTGCAAGTAAGGGTCAAAGTTTTCTCCAGTTGTAGGAAGTCTAGTTATTGCCGCTATGTCAAAAAGAGTGGGAGTCATCATCCCACAAGGAAGGTGAAAAGTATTATAAGTGCTATCCCAAAAATATAAAGACGCTAATAGTAGAGGTTGATAATAACTGAATCCCAGTTTTGACATTTGGATTAAGTCAAAGATACCCAAATCTTCCAATCTTGAGATTTTTTCTTTTCGATTTTGGAAATCCAAGACAGATAAAGCTTATCTAATGAGGGACATGATAGAAAGGGTTTAAAGTTGTCAGTTATGTAATCTAATTGAAAAACTTCCCTCTTTATCTTAGATTGAGGTCTTCTCGGAATTTTTCTCTTTGGAAGTTTTTGTGGGTTTTTTAGCATAATCGTCATCATTTTTATTAGGAGATTTGGCTCTATTAGCTATTGGTTTGGTATCATGGTAAACGGGATAAAACTCTATAAATGTTTCTAGATTTTCAGCAGAAATCAAAGGTCCCATAAAACATAGGGTTTTATCAGCGAGAGAGGAAGGAATGAGTACTTGGGAAGCATAAATAGCTTTTTGCTCTGGAGTAAATTTGGGAGTAGAGATGAATTCTCGATTTTCAAAGGTCATGAGTTAACTAACAAGCCCAAATTGAAGCGTAACATTCTTGGAAGTTCGTGCTCCTTTTTTGTTCTTAGGTGATTGTTGTTTTTTGGATGACGACATTGTTGAGATAAGTGTTGGATTGAAATTTGAAAAATGGGTTTGTTTTGAATTTTTTGGAAGATTGAAAGTTACAGAAACGGGAGTGTGAAAATGAAGAAGATGAAGTGTTTATAAAAATACTTATAGTGATTGAGAAGTTTGCACTATAACAAAGTAGTGGAACACATGTGCTTCTGTTATAAGAAGAGGAAGAGGTTAAGTTATTTTCTCTTGGGAACTGTTTTTCATAAGTGGTAATGATGAACTGCTATATGCACGTCTGAATAGACGTTTGGAAAAAGGTGATTACTTTTTATGAAATCAGAATAGTGGAAGGCTATCATGAGTATATGGTTTGTCGAAATTCAGGATTATTATACAAAAATGACTATTTCTCTATATAACTAAATACACATTTTTGAGGGACAATTTGTTGACTTGGAATTTCAATTACATGAGTTCTTAAATAAATTGGTACATTTTGGAAGAAAGGGAGTTCAAAAGAAAGTATGAAGGAATTTCTATGAAGGTTTTGATAGATAAAAAGCTAGTAAGAGTTTCTTTTTATCAAGCGCTGTCGAAAGGTTCGTCTGCGAACCATTGGAAATTAAGTTATTCAAAGAAAGGATTTTTCGACCATCACATTGGTTGTTTTGGTGCTTCAAAAAGAAGTAGATTTTGAATTCGAAAGTTTGATCTTATCCAAAGAGGCGCGTGGAAGTTTGACGGGTTCAAAGGACATGAAAATATTTGAACGTGGCACTCTATTATAGAAAGACCGTTAGGGTCAAATTAGTATAAATAGGGATTTTTATGTTAGGATTCAGAGGTGTTCATTTTCTACAAATTACTCAATATACTCGAAGTACCAAGTGTTAGAGAAAAGAATTGTAGAAAATGTACGTATAGACACCATTATTGTTCTTTTCGAGTCATTTTACCTTATCAATATCAAGTATTTTAACATTTCCAGTACTTCCTTTACTTTTCAGTCAAAACTTTTACTTTTTCAAGTTATTTACATTCATTATGCATTTCCTTCACATTTCTTTATGTTTCCAGTCGAAACCTTTACATTGCACATTCAAAATTATTTTATTCGAACTTGTTTTAAATTATAATTCCAATTTTTATATTGTTATTAACAAAATAACGTTAAACATGAATCCCATTACAATTTTAGTTTTAGAAACTTAGACACATGTCCTAGGACCAATCTAGTCGATCCTGCAAGTTACCAAAATAGTTAGTTTGGAAGACTAGCAGTTGTTTACCAAATTCATGCGTAAACAGAGTGACAAATATACATGAGTTCAAAGTAAAAATACATACAAAACCCAACAAAAGAGAAATACATAGAGAGGAGAAGAGATAAACCACAGATCTTCCGGTTTGTCAGTGTCGGTCAATGAGAAATCCACCTTCAATCATCCATAAGCAAAGCCATAGTGTTATTTTATAAGTGAATCTATCAAAAGTAAGGTTGATGGAATTTGGAACAAAAACACCCAAAAAACCATAACAAAAAATGAAGTTATAAAACAAATCTCAGCAGACCGCGCTTAGCAGGCTCACCGCACTAAGCGAGTTGTATGATATTACACATTAAACCGGCCTAAACCGCGCTAAGCGGGCTCTAAAACTAAGATTTTTCTAAAATGTCAAAACACAAGCAACGCGCTGCAAAATGCACTGAGCGCACTCGCGCTTAGTGTCCTTTTGCATGCTAAGCGGGCTCTCATAGGAAAAACTTCTCAAAACTAGTATTTTATTTCGAAAATGTGCATCTGGAGTCGTGCCTTCGACACATTATTCCTCGATGCTCCAAAATGCAACAAATACCTACAAAATGAATGGAAAAACATAAAATGTTACACTATGTACACAAAAACATAAATAAACACAAACTAAATATATTTACACAAAAGTTGGGTTTATTCAATGATTATTAACATTAAAGAGTCGATAAGTGCAAAAATTATCAACGAGCGTATGCGGGCTTTTGGGAATCAGGGCGCCATGGGCCTTGATATGTCTGATTTGGGAGTAGTCCCCAGAGTGAGGATTCCTACGAAATTTAAAGTGTTGGACTTTATGAAGTACAAAGGCACCTCTTGTCTAAGGACACATGTCAAGTCTTACTACAGGAGGATGTCAACATACTCTAGTGATGAAAAGCTACTCATGCACTTATTTCAGGACCGTCTGACTGGTGGGCCATTAGAATGGTACATGCAACTTGAGAGAAACCATATTTGTACTTGGAGAGAGCTAGATGAAGCTTTCATCCAGCATTATCATACAACTCTGATATGGCCCCCACAAGAACTCAGTTGCAGAATATATCACAAAATCAGAATGAGTCATTTAAGGAATACGCATAAAGGTTGTGTTAAATGAAGGCTAGGGTCTAATCGTTAATAATGGAAAGAGAAATGGTAGAAACGTTTACCAGCACCCTACAGGGGCACTACTATCTTCTTGTAGTACTTCTGATACTTTTGCTGAATTGGTAACTGTGATCGGTGGAAATAGAATTGACTGTTTTTTAAGCTGGTTCGCGAAATGTCGCGGTAAGCAAGATTCGCCACCGTCTTTTATGTTCTCCAACAAGGAAAGGACAAAATCACAACAAAATTCCTTTTCGAGAATGTTTCTCGGTTCGGGAGGTAGATTTATAGAAAGGGAAGGTGTTAGCACCCTTTCTATCCGTGGTTATCCACGGGCTCTTAGGTACTTGCTCACTATGTTTTCAAAATTGTTTGCTTTTCAAGTGTTTATGGGTTTTGAAAGAGTTTAGTTTTAAAACTTCTAGGTGACTCTTGTATCAGTCCTCAAGAGTGTATGAAGTATTTGTTTGAAAACTTTTTGAAAGTGTAGGTGCGAAAAGTTGTTTTTGTTTTTTTGAAAGAGCAAGTACCCAGGAGAAATCTACCTACTCTAAGGAATTAAGTTGTGTAAGAGTCCTTTAGACAGTGCTACCCCACTATTGAGAAGTAGGAAGCACCATCGTTGGAGTTATTCGGGTCAATTCGATTATTAGGGACATGTGTGGTCACCAAAGCAATGGTAGGACGCCTTAGTGGTAACCCTAATGTCCTAGATCCTTTTTATCAGAGGCAACCGTTTCGAGGAAACTGGATCTTTAGACAGGAGGGCGACCTCTAAAACACCCTATACTTGACGACCACTTCGAGGCAACCGAGTGATGCATACCCTAGGAGTGGCATGTGCATGTGTGTTGAATTCAGTTTATGTTTATCTTTGAACATGCATTTGTGAGCTACGGGTTGGTTTTATTTGTCATACAAGTCTTGTCATGCATAATTAACAGTTTAATAGTTTGCGGGAAATAAAGTGCGGAAAGGTAAATCTACGCTATTACAAGGCGCGGGTCTATACATCGCCAAAAACATAACCCGTTTGGAAATAAATGCGGGAAGTAAAGAAAGCGATAAAAGACCTAATTAACTATTACATCCTCGGAAACAGTTACATGAATAATGATCAAAATAAGAATTAAAAATAAATATGCGCGCGAAAGAATTGAATCGGGGCGTCCTTAGGGTTTTGACCCTTTTCGAGAAAAGAATTGAATTTTGTCCTTTTTTGCAATTAATTAAAATTAAACCTAATTTACTAATTAATTAATTAAAAGAAAAAGAATTTTTGTGTTTTTTAATGTTTTAGTGAAAAATAAAAATAAAAGAAATTAAAAGTCAAGAAAACCCTAATTCTAAGTTTATTTTATTTATTATGAAAAAAGATTAAAGTTAACCTAATTTAACTAAATTAATTAATTTACATTTTATTTACAAAAAAGTAATTGAAATTAATAAAAATATTTTTTAGGTTTTCTGAATTTTATTGTGAAAAAAAATAATTTACGAATCAATTAAATAATAGTAATAATAATTAAAAGAAAATAAAAAGAAAGAAAATAAAAAGAAAATAGAAACCAGGGGGGGTTGATGGCCCAATGTGGAGGTGAATTAGCAAACTGAGGCCCAAGAAGCACATAAGCCTGTTGACTTCTGGAATTGTCTGCACGTTGCATTGACCAGGAACATGGTGTTCATCCATCTTTGGCCATTGGATTGCTGTTAGTGGCCACTTGGCATGATGAAGCGTGAGGTTCATGGTGGAACTCTCTTAGAAGCCTTCACATAATCTTGTTAAACAAAATAGAAACAAAGGTTTGGGGGACCTGGGAATCGAACCCAGGTCCCAATGGTCAACAGCCACCTGCTCTTCCACTAGGCCAACTGAACGCGTTTATTAATATAATGGCAATTAATTATTATAATAAGAAACCAGACAATATGCCATAAAGCAAAACACGCGCGCTGATTATTTGAACCGTCCAATGGCACGCTTCCACTTCCTTCGTCTTCCTCCCTGAATACCTGCAAAATAAATCAAATAGCGGGGGTTTTTAACCCCCACAAAGTAGCTTGAGGAATAATAGCGATTAAAATTCTATGCTATATAAATATGGCGCGATATGTCCAGTATGTTCGTCTCGATCAGACGGTTTCAACCATGGGCATCATTAGTCCTAATTTTGCTTGGTCAAGAAAGCCCTAATTCCAGAACTCATAAACCCTAGAACCCTTCAATGGCAACCTGCGATCCTGTACACTATAATGCAATTAACCAATTCCATTAGCTTTGTAAAGGTTCAAGCAATGTAAAACGATGATTAGAACATGTTAATGATGCATAAAATGTGAGTTTCGATTATGGAAAAGTCAAGAAAACCGTATCACTTTTCTTGCGTGTTCTTTGAGTGTTAAGGCTTGTTTTTGATTGCTACAAGCTTCTTGGGAATGCTAGCAATGTATTAGAATCCTTAAATTGCTTTGAAAGGGCCTGGAAGGTGGAATTCAGTTTTGAGTTTTCTTGGCTTTTTTTCAATATCGCATATGGTTTTCCGCAGCAGCTTTTTCGTGAATGGAATTAGGTTTGGCTTGCTTGCATATATGGGAATAGAATTAGGGTAAATCTTGGTCCAAAAATCCATGGCATTATGATTTGTATATTTGATTTTCAATCAAATATTTTTGCATCTTTTTGATTGAAAAACCTTGCCAAATTGGGAGATTTTGTTGTCCTTGATTGATACACGAATTTGCCAGCTTGCCCTGAGCTTATTTGCTTCACAAAAGATTTGAAAAACCATATCTTTGAATTTCCTACATTTTAAATTAATTAAAGGAATTAAAATCAATTAAAAATCCAATTAATTAATAAAAAATAAGAAAATAATTTCAAATAGGCTTAATGGGTCGTGCATAAGCTTTGGGTAAAGATTCAAGAAGGAATTTGAGGCCCATTAGCAAAAATGAGGTGTTTTGGACAAAGTTGACTTTTGCAAATTCCCAAAAATTTCCCAACTTCTCCAATGCATATCTTGCTCAATTTTGATCATATGAACATGTTCTTGGACATTTTGGAAAGGTCTTGAAGTCCTCTAACCAATTCCTTTGGTCCCATGTCATTTGGATTTACCAATCTCAAGTTATGGTCTTTGACTTAAAGTGCATTTTTGTTGACTTTTGAAATTGACCTATAATGTAGAAATTGATAACTTTTTGTGAGAGCATTTCTTGGACTTGGAATGTGAAGATGAGTTGTAGGAAATGTCATCCCCTTCAAAATGAGCATTGGATTGGATTTTTCTGATGAACCATGAAAAAGTTATGCCTTGGTCAAGATACAGTTGACTTTTCAACTGTCCAAAAATAGTAACTTTTGCATCTTTGATGATTTTTGAGCCATGCTTGAGGAATCATGATCAAGACTTGATCAAATGATGATTGTGAGCTCAAAATAAGGTGTTAACCAAAAGTTTTGACTTTTGACTGCCAAATGACCATTTTACCCCTACAGTTGATTGTGAACCAAATATGGCTTTTGACTGTGCAATTTGCCTCTGTGAGTCTTGAGACTTGACACATAGATGCTTGACAATGCATATAGGCCTATGGGACTTGATTGAGCCATTGAAAACCTCAAATTCCTTGCAAGAACCAAAACCCTAATTTTGACTGGCTTAGGAGGCATTTGGACTGTGCAACCCCTTGAGTAATCTTGAACCATTTGAAAATGATTCTTGATAAACTTTGAAGAATATGGGAGGGCAAATTTTGGGGTACAACAGTTGCCCCTGTTCAATCTTCTTAGACCTGAGGATGTAGATTGGCTTGCGTGCCTTTCGTGATCCGAAGGTGGAAGATGATTGAACACTAGAGTGCCCAGAAATTTGCACTCGCATAGTAGAATATCAGCAATGTGATGTCGGGCATGGGCTTACAGATGCCATTTGGAAAGATGATGGATGGGAGGATGGGCTTATAGATGCCATCCGGAGGTGTCGATCGCATAAGAGATTCCTTAGCGAGAACTTGCGTACTTGAGAAAGAAAGATAATTTCCTGGCCTGTTACAGGTGTTGATCTTCAAACTCTTCATGCATATATGCCCTGGCTAGATACAACTATCGAATCTACAATCAATCACTCACAGATATGCCCTGGCTAGATACAGGTATCGAATCTGGAATTAGTCGTCTACAGATATGCCCTGGCTGGATACAGGTATCGAATCTCTAAACTCTTCATGCAGATATGCCCTGGCTAGATATAGGTATCGAATCTACAATCAATCACTCACAGATATGCCCTGGCTAGATACATGTCTCGAATCTGGAATTAGTCGTCTACAGACATGCCTTGGCTGGATACAGGTATCGAATCTCTAAACTCTTCATGCAGATATGCCCTGGCTGGATACAGGTGTCGAATCTACAATCAATCACTCACAGATATGCCCTGGCTAGATACAGGTATCGAATCCGGAACTTCAAAATGTTGATGGGTTGTCTCTACTGACAGGTTATCTCAGAAAAATCTTTAGGGATCGACTTAACTGAACCAGGCGAGGTTTTGTCCTTTTTTGACGAGTTGTCTCTTGGACGGGTTGTCTTCATGGACGAGTTGTCTTTATTGACAGGCTGTCTTCATTGACAGGTTGTCTTCACTGACAGGTTGTCTTCACTGACAGGTTGTCTTTGTGGACAGGTTGTCTTTAATGATGGATTGTCTATAATGACGGGTTGTCTATAATGACGGGTTGTCTATAACGACGGGTTATCTTTAACGACGGGTTGTCTATAACGACGGGTTGTCTATAACGATGGGTTGTCTTTAACGACGGGTGTCTATAATGACGAATGTCTATAATGACGGATGTCTATAACGACAGGTGTCTATAATGACGGATGTCTATAATGACGGATGTCTATAATGACGGGTTGTCTATAACGACGGGTTGTCTTTAACGACGGGTGTCTATAATGACAAATGTCTATAATGAAGGGTGTCTATAATGACGGGTGTCTATAATGACGGGTGTCTATAATGACAGGTGTCTATAATGACGAGTGTCTATAATGACGGGTGTCTATAATGATGAGTGTCTATAATGACGGGTGTCTATAATGACGGGTTGTCTATAATGACTGATTGTCTTTCTTGACAGGATTTGTCTTCTTTAACTGAATTGGATTTGAGACTTAACTGCATCTTTCCTGAAAGGTAAAGCATTAGTTGCATGCAATGTCATGATGCATGATGTTCCCAAAAATAAATGAGATTGGGTGATATGATGCGTATATGTATGTGTCATGATGTATGACAATGTGACGTTTATGAATGTATTTTCATCTGGGAAAATAAATCCTTGACGAATGCCGGGAAGTTAAATCCTGGGCTGATGTTGAAGAGTAGAGTTCTTCGTTTCCGCTGGGGATGATAATTGCAAGAATAAAACGGTAGGAGAAGATGACTCCGTTGGGGAATAAACTTGGCGAAGGGATTACTCTGCGAGGAATTACTCTGTGGGAAGAGATACTTCGCTGAGGTTTTAACGATAACTCCGCTGGGGATTCCGTTGATAAGTTTTGTTGGAAGATTTGATGAGCTTCGCTGGGGGATAGGAAAAACTTCGCCGAGGACGATCTTTCCGTGGTAATTAGCTGAGGATAACCCAGTTATAAGCTCTGTTGGGGAATAACCTTTGAACAAAGCCGGGGAGATGCTTTTGCGCTCTGCGGGGATAAGCTTCCAGAATCTACTGAGGATAGGCTTCCAAAATCTGCTGGGGATAAGCTTCCAGAATCTACTGGGGAGGATGATTCAACTCTCCTGGGGACTCTTTGGACTGTACTGGGGAATAGCTCCACTGGGGTGCCTGGTATTCCGCCGGGGAACAATCTTATATTAAGACTGCCGGGGATGCTTTCTTAGGAACATCTGTATACTCCGCTGGGGAATATTGAGATCTTCTGGGGATACCCAACTTCCTTAAGGCTGACAGTAGACTAACTCTGC
This sequence comes from Vicia faba, assembly GCA_948472305.1. Lineage (NCBI taxonomy): Eukaryota > Viridiplantae > Streptophyta > Magnoliopsida > Fabales > Fabaceae > Vicia > Vicia faba. Next base: position 330,788,593 of record OX451736.1, read on the forward strand.
TCGGGGAGAGTGTTGCTGATTTGCTAGGGATACTGTGCCTTTTCAGGGCTGATGGGAGACCAGCTCTGCTTGGGGGAGTATTGCTGAGTCTTGTCTTGCTCTGCAGGGAGTGGAGGTAACTTGGTCATGTTCTTCAGCTGAACTTACCTTGGTACCTCGGTGGACAGAGTAACCAGATCGCTTAGACAATTCTTATTGCCCCAGTTTCTGCGGGAGAAGGTACCTGTGGAGGTGCTTGATGTCTGCCGATTTTGACAAATCTTCTTCTGGTAGGCAGGTGACAAGATGCCGGGACATAGTCGTACGCTGTGATCCCTGACTTTTGCCTGGACCGCCCTTTCGGGTTTTCAGTCCACCGGGATACCCATTTTTGCCCAAGCCGCCTTTTCAGGTCTTCGACTTGCCGGGTGTACAGATTTTTTCATTTCATCCCTTATTTTTGCCCGAACCCTTTTGGTTCGCCGGGAAGCCCTTATTTTTGCCTAGGTGTGTCAACCTAGCAGGTCTTTGATTATGCGTAGTATTTTTTCGACTATGTCCATGCTCTCAGAATGTAGGGAGTTGTCACCGTCAGTAGCATTGTGTTGCCATACTACCAGAAGATTCGTCGCTGGAATTCATGTCCAATGCCCCAAGTGACTTAGATGGAGATTTGCCCCTGGCTATTTGGCATTTTGAGAGATTCCTTGAATATTGACTGGACCACCCCAGATGATGGACAATGCTCATGCCGTTCCCCTTGGTTGGAAGTGCTTTTTGTTCACTAGATATTCTTCGTGCGAATTTCTCTGTTGTTCGAACAAAAAGTCATATGCAAACAATGTTATTTTAAGAATGCAAAGCTTATGTCTGTCTTGAAGCTTTTGAAAATGAAGTTTTTAATAAAACAAGCGATTTTTTTTGTAAAATGTGATGTCAACTCAAGATTTTACAGCGAACCCTACAGGAGTCAGGATACCTTTGGTAACAGTATGCTTTCGAACTAACCCATGCTTCAGCTAGGACTTTTAAGGGTTATAACGTGGCCTGGTTCACGGTTTAAGAAACAAAGGATAAAGGCTCAAAGTTTATTTGTATCCACCCGCTCTTCGTGATGTTCTTCAAACCTAAACTCAGCTAATCGTGCGTTAGACCTTGTTTGAGTCTTTGCTCTGATATTCCGGTGATGGTTCGGATACTGATAGTTTATTTTGAATAAGCAGTCATTCCCTTTTTTTTGTTGAGGGTTTGTAGCGACCTCTTTCTTTTTGATTTTGTTATCCCTGTCTTTTGCCTGAACTGTTTCTTTTGTGATTACAGTCAGCAGGATGCCCCAGTTTTTGTAAGTCTCCTTCATAGGTTTTGACTTATTGGGCTTTTATTTCTGCGAAATGATGACTGCCTTTCTTTATGATTATTCGGAACCATCACTGTCTTTTTATTTTAGAAGGACTCCTTTGATGCTATTCGTTGTGCACTTGGATCAACTGAGAGAACTACCCTGCCCCAGGTTATGATTAAGGGTTTTAATTTTCGAAAAGAAAAAACTTCTACTTCTTTGACTCAAAGGGGTTGACGAGGGATTATCTTCCTTATAACTCCACTATTTAGGTTTTGAAACAATGTCTGTACTTCATCAGCGGGGTCTGTTCAAAAGCATACTGTAGATTGTGGTATCGTTTTCGTCATCCTCCCTCAAGAGGCTTAGAATTATTAATCAAGAGTTGAACATCAAAAATGAAAGCAGTTTTAAGCATAGTGAACATAATTACTTCAATACAGACACGCGTAATGCATTAATAAAATAACAACGTTTGACATGAATAAAATGTTTGAACAATCAAAGAAAAATACAACTTGAACATTCGAATGAACAAAAGTTTTTCAATCCTAGCCATGTTTTGGCAAGGGAGCAGTGATCACATTGGGAGCCTCAGGCGCTTCGAACTGGACCTCCTTTGCATCGATTAGATCCTGAACCTTGTTCCTCAGAGTCCAACAATCATCTATAGCATGTCCCGGGCTATCAGAATGATAAGCGCAGCAGGCATTGGGGTTATACCTTGAAGGTGTCTTGTTGGGATTCTTATGAGGGTCCCTTAGAGTTACCAGATTGGTCTCCAGCAACTGTGGCAATACCTGGGACAAGGTCATGCTGAGGGGAGTGAACTGCCTTTTATGTCTCTCTTCCCTTTGTTGGTTGCGATGTGGAGGAGCACTGGCCGGTTTTGAAATAACTACCGCGTTGACAGCTTGGCCGTGCTCGGACCTATTCTGCCCTTTTGAACCATAGACAACACTAGATTCTTTCTTGAATGGTTTCTTCTCAGTGTTCGAAGAGTCACCTTTCTGTATCTTCCCAGACTTGATACCAGCTTCTATCCTCTCACCAGTCAAGATCAGATCTGTAAACCCAGCATAAGAATTCCCAATCAGATGGTTGAAGAACGGACCAGAAAGGGTCCCCAAGAATATGTCAACGAGTTCCCGGTCAATCAAAGGTGGCTGCACCCTTCCAGCAAGATCTCTCCACTTTTGCGCATATTCCTTGAATCCTTCACCCGTCCCTAGTGACATACCCTGGAGTTGGGTACGCGTAGGAGCAAGGTCGTAATTGTACTGATACTGCTTGTAGAATGCAGTAGCCAAGTCCTCCCAGTTACGAATACTGGCTCCATCCAGCTGATAGAACCATTCGAGTTGAGTCCCTGAAATACTTTCCTGGAAGAAATGGATCCATAAGTTCTTGTCTGCAGTGTAAGGTTGGATCTTCCTTACATATGATCTGAGATGCAGCTTAGGACAAGAAGCTCCGTCGTACTTTGCAAAGGCAGGTGCTTTGAACTTGTGGGGAATCACTACCCCAGAAGACAGACCTAGATCTTCGAAGTCCAGGCCGGGAACCCTCTGTATTTCCATGGCGCTCAAACGGTATTCCAACTGTTTGTACTTGTCCTCAGCTGGAGGGTACTGTTCATCATTGAAATCCGTTTCGTTGTCGGAGACCACGGGACTAGGAACCCTTCCCCCTTGGGGACTGTCTTTGCCTACAGATGAGGTAGTCAGCTCAGCCTCATTCTGTAATCCATTCCCAGATCTGCGTCTAGGGTTGAACAGCACAATCCTACTCTTCTTCTTCCTCTCTTTCAGAATCAGAGTCTTCAGATCCTGTTGACCCTGGGGTAGGCTCATAACCAACTCCTGGAACTGGGCATTCTGGGCCTGGAGGGCCTTGATAGCTTGTTCAGTGGATGGTTTAGGATTCATGATGATTGCTGAAATAAACAGCGAAGAAGGTAAGTGACCTGTAAAAAGGGTACCTGTAATGCAATGATATGTATGTATATATATGCAATGTTTTCAAGGATCTCGCGGGGTAGACAAGAAAATTGTTAGAACTTGAATCTAGTAGCTTGATGGAAGGAACTTCATGTTGTTGAGAGTCCTTCTTCAAGAGTCGAGGCTCACCATATCGAGTGGGTCATAGCCCCTGACAACCTTGGTTAGAGGAAAATAAATCCCCTTTGCCCCTTGCTAGGCAGTTGGTTCATCATGACCTGCATCACAGACCCTTGAGATCCTTGAAATGGGTTAGTCCGTATGCGGGATGTATGCAATGGTATGATGGTATGATGTTATGCTATGCGTGGAGTGATGTAAGTAAACCCTGTTATGAGCCCAGATTAAGGACTGTAAACAAAACCTACAAGAAACTCGTGTGTCAGATAACAAGTATGCAAGTAGTCAAGTTTTAAGGCACACAAGTCACACCAGAAAGCCCTTAGAGTTTAGGCCAGCATGAAGTTTAGGTACTACCCTCTTTCAGTTTCGTTGGTTAAGACCTGTCCTAGAAAATAGTAATCGGGTTCTAGAGGATCTCAATATCACTGACTACCCTTAATCGGTCATAACTCCAGCATCGCAATCTTTTCTTGCGGCCAGAACCATCGCGAGAGTTTAGCCTCAATGAGTGTAGCATACTGCTACTGTTCTATGGCCGAGTTGGGTCAATTTAGGGTTCTAAGGTCAGTTGGTGCTTAATGACTCCTCAGAAGACCCATATTCTCCTTGTTGCAACACAAGGGATATCGGTACAGACCAAGGTGTCACACCAACGTAGCCACTGCTTCACACGTGTCGGTCTATGCAGGACAGGTCCCTCACAGCTTATGCTACCTAAAGGGTATTCCCCATATCCGGGTTAGGATCTATGAAACTTCCGATGCAAGCCCACAATATTAAAGCAAACAAATCAAGCAATTGAAAACAAGAGTGGTCTAATCCTAAGGTACACCTCACTTTTATATGATGTTCCCCAGCAGAGTCGCCAGTTCTGTGATCGGTGGAAATAGAACTGACTGTTTTTTAAGCTGGTTCGCGAAATGTCGCGGTAAGCAAGAGTCGCCACCGTCTTTTATGTTCTCCAACAAGGAAAGGACAAAAGCACAACAAAATTCCTTTTCGAGAATGTTTCTCGGTTCGGGAGGTAGATTTATAGAAAGGGAAGGTGTTAGCACCCTTTCTATCCGTGGTTATCCACGGGCTCTTAGGTACTTGCTCACTATGTTTTCAAAATTGTTTGCTTTTCAAGTGTTTGTGGGTTTTGAAAGAGTTTAGTTTGAAAACTTCTAGGTGACTCTTGTATCAATCCTCAAGAGTGTATGAAGTATTTGTTTGAAAACTTTTTGAAAGTGTAGGTGCGAAAAGTTGTTTTTTTTTTTGAAAGAGCAAGTACCCAGGAGAAATCTACCTACTCTAAGGAATTAAGCTGTGTAAGAGTCCTTTAGACAGTGCTACCCCACTATTCAGAAGTAGGAAGCACCATCGTTGGAATTATTCGGGCCAATTCGATTATTAGGGACATGTATGGTCACCAAAGCAATGGTAGGACGCCTTAGCGGTAACCCTAATGTCCTAGATCCTTTTTATCCGAGGCAACCGTTTCGAGGCAACTGGATCTTTAGACAGGAGGGCGACCTCTAAAACACCCTATACTTGACGACCACTTCGAGGCAACCGAGTGAGGCGTACCCTAGGAGTGGCATGTGCATGTGTGTTGAATTCAGTTTATGTTTATCTTTGAACATGCATTTGTGAGCTACGGGTTGGTTTTATTTGTCATACAAGTCTTGTCATGCATAATTAACAGTTTAATAGTTTGCGGGAAATAAAGTGCGGAAAGGTAAATCTACGCTATTACAAGGCGCGGGTCTATACATCGCCAAAAACATAACCCGTTTGGAAATAAATGCGGGAAGTAAAGAAAGCGATAAAAGACCTAATTAACTATTACATCCTCGGAAACATTTACATGAATAATGATCAAAATAAGAATTAAAAATAAATATGCGCGCGAAAGAATTGAATCGGGGCGTCCTTAGGGTTTTGACCCTTTTCGAGAAAAGAATTGAATTTTGTCCTTTTTTGCAATTAATTAAAATTAAACCCAATTTACTAATTAATTAATTAAAAGAAAAAGAATTTTTGTGTTTTTTAATGTTTTAGTGAAAAATAAAAATAAAAGAAATTAAAAGTCAAGAAAACCCTAATTCTAAGTTTATTTTATTTATTATGAAAAAAGATTAAAGTTAACCTAATTTAACTAAATTAATTAATTTACATTTTATTTACAAAAAAGTAATTGAAATTAATAAAAATATTTTTTAGGTTTTCTGAATTTTATTGTGAAAAAAAATAATTTACGAATCAATTAAATAATAGTAATAATAATTAAAAGAAAATAAAAAGAAAGAAAATAAAAAGAAAATAGAAACCAGGGGGGGTTGATGGCCCAATGTGGAGGTGAATTAGCAAACTGAGGCCCAAGAAGCACATAAGCCTGTTGACTTCTGGAATTGTCTGCACGTTGCATTGACCAGGAACATGGTGTTCATCCATCTTTGGCCATTGGATTGCTGTTAGTGGCCACTTGGCATGATGAAGCGTGAGGTTCATGGTGGAACTCTCTTAGAAGCCTTCAAATAATCTTGTTAAACAAAATAGAAACAAAGGTTTGGGGGACCTGGGAATCGAACCCAGGTCCCAATGGTCAACAGCCACCTACTCTTCCACTAGGCCAACTGAACGCGTTTATTAATATAATGGAAATTAATTATTATAATAAGAAACCAGACAATATGCCATAAAGCAAAACACGCGCGCTGATTATTTGAACCGTCCAATGGCACGCTTCCACGTCCTTCGTCTTCCTCCCTGAATACCTGCAAAATAAATCAAATAGCGGGGGTTTTTAACCCCCACAAAGTAGCTTGAGGAATAATAGCGATTAGAATTCTATGCTATATAAATATGGCGCGATATGTCCAGTATGTTCGTCTCGATCAGACGGTTTCAACCATGGGCATCATTAGTCCTAATTTTGCTTGGTCAAGAAAGCCCTAATTCCAGAACTCATAAACCCTAGAACCCTTCAATGGCAACCTGCGATCTTGTACATTATAATGCAATTAACCAATTCCATTAGCTTTGTAAAGGTTCAAGCAATGTAAAACGATGATTAGAACATGTTAATGATGCATAAAATGTGAGTTTCGATTATGGAAAAGTCAAGCAAACCGTATCACTTTTCTTGCGTGTTCTTTGAGTGTTAAGGCTTGTTTTTGATTGCTACAAGCTTCTGGGAATGCTAGCAATGTATTAGAATCCTTAAATTTCTTTGAAAGGGCCTGGAAGGTGGAATTCAGTTTTGAGTTTTCTTGGCTTTTTTTCAATATCGCATATGGTTTTCTGCAGCAGCTTTTTCGTGAATGGAATAGGTTTGGCTTGCTTGCATATATGGGAATATAATTAGGGTAAATCTTGGTCCAAAAATCCATGGCATTATGATTTGTATATTTGATTTTCAATCAAATATTTTTGCATCTTTTTGATTGAAAAACCTTGCCAAATTTGGAGATTTTGTTGTCCTTGATTGATACACGAGTTTGCCAGCTTGCCCTGAGCTTATTTGCTTCACAAAAGATTTGAAAAAACATATCTTTGAATTTCCTACATTTTAAATTAATTAAAGGAATTAAAATCAATTAAAAATCCAATTAATTAATAAAAAATAAGAAAATAATTTCAAATAGGATTAATGGGTCGTGCATAAGCTTTGGGTAAAGATTCAAGAAGGAATTTGAGGCCCATTAGCAAAAATGAGGTGTTTTGGACAAAGTTGACTTTTGCAAATTCCCAAAAATTTCCCAACTTCTCCAATGCATATCTTGCTCAATTTTGATCATATGAACATGTTCTTGGACATTTTGGAAAGGTCTTGAAGTCCTCTAACCAATGCCTTTGGTCCCATGTCATTTGGATTTACCAATCTCAAGTTACGGTCTTTGACTTAAAGTGCATTTTTGTTGACTTTTGAAATTGACCTATAATGTAGAAATTGATAACTTTTTGTGAGAGCATTTCTTGGACTTGGAATGTGAATATGAGTTGTAGGAAATGTCATCCCCTTCAAAATGAGCATTGGATTGGATTTTTCTGATGAACCATGAAAAAGTTATGCCTTGGTCAAGATACAATTGACTTTTTAGCTGTCCAAAAATAGTAACTTTTGCATCTTTGATGATTTTTGAGCCATGCTTGAGGAATCATGATCAAGACTTGATCAAATGATGATTGTGAGCTCAAAATAAGGTGTTAACCAAAAGATTTGACTTTTGACTGCCAAATGACCATTTTACCCCTACAGTTGATTGTGAACCAAATAGGGCTTTTGACTGTGCAATTTGCCTCTGTGAGTCTTGAGACTTGACATGTAGATGCTTGACAATGCATATAGGCCTATGGGACTTGATTGAGCCATTGAAAACCTCAAATTCCTTGCAAGAACCAAAACCCTAATTATGACTGGCTTAGGAGGCATTTGGACTGTGCAACCCCTTGAGTAATCTTGAACCATTTGAAGATGATTCTTGATAAACTTTGAAGAATATGGGAGGGCAAATTTTGGGGTACAACAGTAACCTACGGGGAAATAATAGAAGTTGGAATTAAGATTGGAAAGATTCAGAAGGATGCTTCTAGAATGAATGTTGGTAATTAAAAGAAGTCTTTTAGTGGATACCATAAGAAGAAGGAAGGTGAAGCCAATGCGCTCTATTCACGAAAGGGTAAGGGAAGAGCTCATCAAGAGTCTGATCATCAGATTACTTTTGTGACAATACCAACTGCCGCACTTCAGCGACAAACGTATATTCCTAGGTAGGGCAATCAACAGGGATAAAGGAAACCTCATAGAAAGATGGATGCACTCCTTATGTCTTATGCTGAGTTACTACCCCAGTTACATGAGATGAAGTTGGTTGAGGAGCGTACCTTGCATATTAATCCTGAAAAGTTGCCACCTAAATTTGATGCTAATACCCGGTACGAGTTCCACTCTGGTGCGCAAGGGCATACCATTAAGAACTGTACAACATCTAAACATAAAGTACATGACTTACTAGATTCATAGGCTATTAACTTCGGGCCAGTTCCGACACCAAACATTCTCCATCAACCTTTGCCACCTCATGAGAGCACCACTGTCAATGCCATTTATGAAGACGAAATCTTGAATCTGGTGATGGATGTAAACCAGCTGATTGCACCTTTATTATTTGTGAAAGAGAAGTTATCAAAAAAAGGCGTATTCCTGGGTTGTGGTATCGATTATGAAGATTGTTTGATTCAGCCAGATGGTTATAAATGTCTGAAAGGTGAAAATCAGAGGTTGATCACTAAAGGAACTCTTTAGTTTGACCGTGTAGTTGTTGAGACTAAGGCTGAGGAAGATGAGGTTGACGTGATTACTGTTCCCTTCAAGTCCAAAATAATTCTTGTTCCCGTCACAATTTTGATTCTAACCAAGCAGTCGCCATTGACCCTCACTCTACCTGGTCCAGTTCCATATGTCAGCGACAACGCAGTTCCTTGGAACTACAGTGGTGAATTTTACTATCAGGGACATAATCTTGTTATTGAGAAGCCTGAGGAAAGTAAGTCTGGGGAAGATAAGCCTGAAATTCATGACATTGTCAGTGAAAGCAGGATTACTCATAGTGGTAGGATTTTCTCTCCACTTGTTCAACCTGAAAGCAGTATAGATGCCTTGGCTAAGGTTAAAGGCAAGAAAATTATGGTTAAAGTGCAGAACCAGGGAAGGATCCTCCTGTTTCGACTATAGACGCCAAGATAGCCAAAGATGTAGCAGAGTTGATGAAATATATAAAGATGAGTGATTATAAGATGATTAATCGGTTGAGTTGGACTCCTTCGAATATCTCGATTCTTGCTATACTCCAAGATTTTGAATATCACAGAAATGCGCTGATGAAGTTATTGGGGACTTTTTTTGTTCCTCATGATATTTCAGTTAATCAATTTGAAGGAATCGTGGCTAACATCTATGCGAGCAATGGGTTAGGTTTCACAGATTTCGATTTACCTCCCGAGGGGAGGAAACTTAACAAGGTGTTGCATATCTCAATGGATATTTCAAGGACTACCTTATCCCATGTGATGGTTGACACATGATCATCCCTCAATGTTCTGCGAAAGTCCGCTCTTATAAAATTAGATTATGAAGGCATTTTGCTGAGGTCCGGGGATTTGGTGGTTAAGGCATTTTACGGGTCGAAAAGAGCTGTATTTGGTGAAGTTAATTTTCCTATAAAAATAGGTCCTCAGGTCTTTAAAGCGTCAGTCTTTATCATGGACATCAATCCTTCCTACTGATGCCTGCTAGGGCGCCCATGGATTCATGGGTCGGTGGTGTGACTTCTACTTTGCATGAGAAGTTAAAATTCCTGGTTAATGGTAATGTGGTCACTGTTTGTGGTGAAGAGGACTATATTTTCATCCATATGAGTTCCTTCCGGTATGTTAAAATTGAGGGTGAACCGTGCCAAGCATTTGAAATTGTGCAAGTTGTCAAAACTCCCCATCAAGAGGTTAAAAAGCAGGAAGTCTCTTTGGCATCTTACTAATAAGCTCAAGCAATTGTAGAATCTGGACATCCTGAAGGTTGGGACAGGGTTTTGGACTTCCCTACCCAGAAAGATAAGAATGGTTTGTGTTTCGTGGTTGGATGAAGCGCATCGATTACTATTCTAAAGATTCAAGGTATTCCTCCTCTGATCAAATTCATCAGTGACAGTATCATCAATGAGGAAGCTCATGTTATGAGCGAGGAAGGCGACACTAACTGTGAAATGGACAAATGAATTCGTCCTACCTTTCCAAGACAAGAGCCTATTAATTGGTTTATCGAAGACGTCGTCAAAGTCACCCGCTATGAAGAGTAACTTTCTTTTGTTTTTATCATGCAATAATTCCTACGTTCTTCCTAAGACATAGTGATCATGCTGTAGGGCCACAATGTTTTTCTTTTAAAAACTTATCATCAATAAATGACGTCTTTTTGCATTCAAATATTTCGCTCCTTGTCTTTCTCTTTATTTTTCAAAAAAATTGGCAATGTGTTTTTATTTTTCTTTTTAAATCTTAAACTAAAAAAAATCACTAATCATGCAAATACAGTCCCCCATTAATCCCGGATTTTGTCGAAAACGATTATGCTATGGCTCATTATGACTTTGAAAATCCAATCTATCAAGCTAATGAAAAAGCTGAGGAAGATTGTGAACTTCCTAAAGAGCTAGCCAGATTGTTGAGGCAAGAGGAAAAGGTCATTCAGCCGCACCAAGAGGCTTTAGAAGTGATTAACTTGGGTACCGATGAGGTCAATAAAGAAGTCAAGATTGGGTCCGCATTAGAAGAAAATCTGAAGTAGAGATTAATTGAAATATTCCAAGAGTATGTTGATATCTTTGCTTGGTCCTATGAAGACATGCCTGGGCTGGATACTGATATTGTTGTGCATAGGCTGCCTCTCAGAGAAGATTGTCCTCCAGTCAAACAAAATCTTCTAAGAACTCATCTCGAGATGTCTAAGAAGATAAAAAGGAGGTTCAAAAACAGTTTGTTGTAGGTTTCTTGAAAGTTATCTCTTACCCACCGTGGATTGCAAACATTGTGCCAGTGCTGAAGAAAGATGGCAAAGTGAGAATGTGTGTGGATTATAGAGACTTGAACTGAGCAAGCCCTAAAGATGATTTCCTGCTCCCTCATATTAATATTCTGGTTGACAATACTGCTCAGTCAAAAGTGTTTTCCTCCATGGATGGTTTTTCTGGCTATAATTAAATCAAGATGGCACCAAAAGATATGGAGAAGACAACTTTCATTACACCTTGGGGAACATTTTATTACAAAGTGATTCCCTTTGGTTTGAAGAATGTCGCTGAAACATATCTGCATGCTATGGTCACTATCTTTCATGACATGATCCATAAGGAGATTGAAGTTTATGTTGATGATATGCCAAATCCCAAACAGAAGAAGAACATCTTATCCACTTACTAAAATTGTTTAAAAGGTTAAGAAAATTCAGGCTGAGGCTGAACCCTAACAAGTGCACCTTCAGGTGAGATAAGGGAAGTTATTGGGCTTCATAGTAAGCGAAAGAGGAATTGAGGTTGATCCTGCTAAAATAAAAGTAATTCAAGAAATTCCTTAGCCAAGAATAGAAAAAGAGATTCGTGGTTTTCTCGGGAGTTTGAACTACATTGCTAGATTTATCTCTCATCATACAGCCACATGTGAACCAATATTCAAGCTATTGAAAAAAGATCAAGTGGTCAGGTGGAATGACAATTGCCAAGCGGAATTTAATAAAATAAAAGAGTATTTGCAGGAACCTCCATTTCTCTCTCCTCTAGTGGAAGGCAGACCCATGATAATGTATCTAAATGTGTTGGAAAATTCTATGGGCTACGTACTCGACCAACATGATGAGACGGGTAGGAAAGACATGTTATTTACTACCTGAGAAAGAAATTTACTGATTGCGAGTCGAGGTACTTATTGCTAGAAAAGACTTTTTATGCACTCGCGAGGGCATCAAAGCGTCTCAGACAGTATAGGCTGACTCATACTACTCTCTTATGTAAAATCCAACCCGTTGACAAATGATTTTGACATAATATGAAATCCAGAATACTATCCAGAAAGCCTTCAAGGGTAGTGTATTGGAAGATTATCTTGCTCATCAGCCTGTGGATAACGATTATCAGCCGATGAAGTTTGAGTTTCCAAATGAGGACATTATATACATATGAGATTGTAATATTCTCGACCCTGGGAAAGAACCCAAACCAGGATCAAGATGGACAATGGTGTTTGATGGTGCCTCGATGCATTGGCTAATAGTGTTGGTGTTGTTATTACTTCTCGTGAAGGTTTCCATACTCCTTTCACTGCCAGAATCTGCTTTGATTGTACCAATAACATTGTAGAGTATGAAGCTTGTATTTTTGGGCTCGAAGCTGCTATTTATTTGAGAATCAAGATCTTAGAAGTCTATGGGGATTCTGCTCTTGTAATCAGTCAGATCAATAGAGATTGGGAGACTCTTCACCCTAATTTGGTTATGTATCGAGAGTATGTTATGAAGCTGATCTCATGCTTTGATGAGATTACTTTCAATCATATCCCAAGAGAAGAAAATAACTTGGCAGATGCTTTGGGTACTCTATCATCCATGTTTAAACTCTGATGGGCAAATGAGTCCCCCTCTATCACTATCTTGAGGTTGGATGAGCCAACATTCTATTATGAAATAGAATAAGAAGTTGATAAGAAACCTTGGTTTTATGATATCAAAAGATATCTTTAAACGTGAGAATACCCAGAAGATGCTTCTATCACTGATAAGAAGACTCTACGGAAGTGCTCAACAAAGTTTTTCCTCAAAGTTTTGGATAAACACGAAGCAAATAAGATCATAGAGGAAATTCATGAAGGTTCCTTCGGAATGCATTCTAGTGGGCATACCATGGCCAATAAAATATTGAGATTAGGTTATTATTGGTCTACCATGGAAAATGATTGTTGCAATCACTCCAGAATCTGTTACAAGTGTCATATTTATACCGATAAAATGCATGTGTCGCCCAAACCGCTGAATGTTTTAACTTCTCCTTGGCCCTTCGCAATGTGAGGAATTGATATGTCTGGCTGAATTGAGCCGACTACTTCTAATGGACATCGCTTTATTCTGGTTGCCATTGATTACTTCACCAAATGGGTCGAAGCTACATCGTATGCAATTGTTACCAAGCAAGTGGTTACTCGCTTCATCAAGCATAATATTATTTTTCATTATAGGATTCCTGAGAAGATCATTACTAATAATGGATTGAATCTCAATAATAATATGATGAAAGAACTATGTGATAGTTTCAAGATAAAGCATCCCAATTCTTCTCCATATCATCCAAAGATGAATGGTGTTGTTGAGGCAGCCAATAAGAATATCAAGAAGATTGTGTAGAAAATGGTTGTGACCTACAAAGATTGGAATGCAATATTGTCATTCTCATTGCATGGTTATCACACTTAGGTGTGTACTTAGACTGGGGCAACCCCATTCTCCTTGGTATACGGCATGGAAGCAGTCCTACCCATGGAAGTGGAAATTCCTTCTTTAAGGATCATGACAGATGTACAACTTGATGAAGCTCAGTGGGTTCAAAATAGATTTGATCAGTTGTACTTCATTGATGAGAAGAGATTGAAAGCTATTTTTCATGGGAATTTATACTAGATAAGGATCGAGAAAGCTTTTGACAAGAAGGTTTGTCCTCAGAATTTCCAAGCTGGTGACCTCGTGTTGAAGAGGATCTTACCTCCCAACAATACAAATGATCGGGGCAAATGGGCTCCAAATTACAAAGGACCATATGTTGTCAAGAAAGTCTTCTCAGGAGGATCCATGATGCTTGCAACTATGGACGGAGAGGATTTCCCTCACCCTATCAATGCAGACGTAGTTAAAAAAATACTTTGCATGAAATAGACCCGCTTAGTCGACAGCTCAGGCAAAAAAAGGTGTCCTGGCGAACCATAAAAATGAATAAAGTGGTTTAGGCAAAAACTAGGGACAAAAAAGAAGAAGTTAAAAGAGTATTCCGGTGGATTGAAAACTCGGAAGGGAGATCCAGGAAAATGTTATGGATTTAAAGCAAATGACTAAGGTCTCTGTTGCATCTGTGCCATCATTCCATACTACAGTTGGCTACCTTGGAAGGGTAAGGAATCAGTTCAATCAGTTGTTTAAGAAAGTAAGAGATTAAAGAGCTTCGAGGTTATAAGAGTCATAGCAGAGTTGGAACTCGATGAATACACCTTCACATTTCCATCTCTATATTATCCTTTTTATGCTTTGTACGCAATTACCTCTTTTAAGGAATTGTTTCTTGATGTAAATGCCTATTTATAGACCAATCAATCAATGAAATTCTTTTTATCCAAATTGTGCTTCTTGGTTTTTTATTTTTACTATTTTGTTTGCAAAAGACGTCCAGTATGTTTTATAAACTTTGCATATAAAAACATTAAAACTTTACAACACATGATATAAATACCCGAAATTGCTTGAAGTTTTGGGTGTCTAGGATGAAGGCTAAGGTTGTTATTCTATACCTGGAACATGTTGTTGTGTTTATATTGTTGTAGGTACTTTTGTCCAGTTTCGGCATGAGAGCAAGGCAAGTTTGGTTCTTTACCAACATGAGGATCTTAAAGGTTGAGGCTTTCTGTACGCACAATTCCTTATCCCCAGCGAAGCAAGATGATGTGTAATATTTCTCCCCAGTGTGATCCGATTCTTTCAAGAATTTTTGGCAGAATCATTTTATTTACTGACCAAAGATTTTTTATATATCCTCGTTGAGTTGACGTATTCTTCTCTAGTGAGATTGACACTCGTCTTCCCCATGAAGTTTGGATCTTCTCCCCTGGTGCAGTCTTCTATTGTAAATGTTTCTTGAAGTGAATTATATTTATTTGTGGGAGATTCTGGTTTGTATCCTTATGAAGGAAGTCGTTATTCCCGACAGGATAATTTCGTTTCCCAGTAAAGTCCTATGTTGACATAAATCTTGCAAGGATAACTTCCTCAGTATAGTTTATGCCACCAAATTTATTTTAAGAGCTTTTCGTTTCCCTAGTGGAATGTGTGGTATTCTCCCTAGTTGGAGCCAAGTTTTGAGGATTTTCTTGATCAACTTTCCTCTTATCCTCAGCGGAGAAAGTTTTCCTTTCCCCAGTAAAGCTTAGCGGTGATGAAAATTATACAAAGTCATGTTTCCCCAGTGTGGTGCATATATGGGAGTGCTAGGGAGAACTCTTTTTATCCCCAATGATAGAAGATTGTTGAGATATTCCCAGTGGAGTTTTGAACCTCAAGTTTCTGTTTTAAAGATTCTTTCCTCTTTCCCAAGTGAAGATTTATACCCCCAGTGGTAAAATCCTCAGTGTGGTCTGATAATGGTTTTCTTTTGATACAAGAATTCTCATTATTCCCAGTAGAAGTTATCTTCATCAAGAACTCTACACGAGAAGGTTTCCATTCTCAACGAAGTTCTCCTCATCCCGGCAGGAGAAAAGGGATTTGTTCCCCAGGAAGTTAAGAGTCTATTTCCCTAGTGATATCAATCCTTGGAAGTTGATATCTCAGATTTGCAATTTCCCAATGAAGTTTAGATTGATTTTTCTTTATATAAGATCATATGTGCAAGGATAATTGTTCAAAAGTTCTTCGTATTCCGGACAGTCAATTATTGCGGTGTTTTTCCTAGTGAAACACTAAGCATACATCATTAAACATGCATCATTATATTGCATCTACCAAAATGCTTAGTATTTCCATTGTATTGCTGTAAAAATGAAAACATGCATTGAAGTATAAGCCGATTATGCTATGCACCTGACATAAACAAATGTTAGGTGTTGTACCCCAAAATTTTCCCTCTAATTCTCAAGGGTTTTCTCACAAAGATTCTCATGATTTAAGCTTGCACAAGTACATTGGGATTTTCCAATACCAAAATTAAAAGGAAACTGTTAAAAAGGGAGAAAATAGATAAAAAGAACATTTTGACAAATTTGGAGAAAATTAGGCCTCCTTCGGTTCAGCACCCTTGGATTGGACTTTTCACCTCCTTCGATTGCTCAAAAGTTGCTGCTAGCGTGCCTCTTTCGTTTGGGCATGTGACTTCTTGTTGCAGGCTTTATTTGTGCCTCTTACTGCCTGCATGTTTGCTTTGAATTCCAAATTTTGCTGCCACAAATGCCCCATGAAGGGAAAGCCTTTCAATTCACCCAACATGCTGCCTGCATGCTTACTTTGAGTATCAAATTTGTTGCCACAAGTTCCCCCTAGAAGGAAAGCCTTTCGATTGGACAAGTATGCTTCCTGCATGCTTGCAATCGAAAACCATGACCTGCTGGACACATGTCCCCCCTGCAAGGCAAACCCTTCATTTAGACACAAGTGCCTGCTTACAAGCTTTCATTTGGGCATTCACCTCCTACATGCCTGCATGCAAGTCTTCGTTTGGGCATTCACCCCCTGCATGCCTGCATGCAAGTCTTCTTTTGGGCATTCACCTCCTGCATGCCTGCATACAAGTCTTCATTTGGGAACTCATCTCTTGTCATGCCTGCATGTAAGCTTTAGTTAAGCAAGGGCTTCATGCCACTTGGGTTACATCTTTCATTTGGTTATTGAAGCTTCCTTCGATTCAGAAGGAAATTATTTGCTGAAGGCTTTCTTCGTTTCATAAGTGTAACACGATGGGAGAACTGACTTGGTCGTTTTGTGTTTGATCGCAAATGTTGCGGTTTAGCAAGAGTCACCACCGACTTTTCTTTTATCCAAAAGGAAATGCTAAAAAGAACAGGAAAGACCTTTGATATGTTTTCTTGAGTTCGGGGGGTAGATTATGAAAAGAGAAGGTATTAACACCCTTTTCATCCATAGTTATCTATGGGCTCTTAGTTGCTTGCTAGATCACTTTCTTTTGTTTGAAAATGTGCTTTGTGTGGTTTTTTTAAAGTATTTTGAAAAGGCGCCATCATTTAGGCAAACTTTATAATGATTCTCGTTCGTAAGAAGGTATACAAAGTGTTGATCTTTTGAAAATGTTTTCAAGTTTGAAAGGTGTTTTGAAAGTGTTGGTGTTTGTTTTTGAAAATAACAAGGATGTTTTGGTTTTGAAATTGATCAAGCAACTAGGAACATTCTAGCTGCTCAAAAGTCTTTCATGCTTATTTCCTCTTTCCTTTGACATTGTTATCTTACCATTTATTTGGTAAATAACCATATCTTTGGATGTAAGGGACGGGCAAGGGTCATCGTATAGCCATGATTAGCAATATTGTAAGATATCTAAGCATCTTTTTAAGGGACTAAGATCATTTTTGAAAGACAACTTTGATAGTGTAATCGAGGGACTATGATCTTGTATTTTGTTTTTGCTAAGATACCCCACATGCATAATATGGCCATTTTTGTAAGGCAACAAAGTGGATTTACCCTAAGGGTGTAAGTGTGCAAGTGTATTGGTTTACATGCTTGATTTGTCTTGATTAGGGTTTGCTATTTGATGGTTTTAATCTTTCCATACAAACCCTAATTACTAGCATTTGTATATAAAGCATTAAATTGCAGAAAATAAAAATACTAAGTTATTACATCATTTAGGGGAAGGGGTGTACAAATTTACAAATGAGGAAATTGCAGGAAAATTAAATCTAAATAATTATTACAACCATATTGAATATTATACAAAAAATGAATATAAAAATGCAAGAATGTAAATGTAAACAGAAATGTGATTTTTGTTTGGTTTTTATGAACAGGTTTTTTGACCTAGTTAACTAAAATAAAATAATTAACTAAAAATAAGAAAATTAAGATTAAGTTAGTAAAATAAAATAATTTAAAGAGAACAAAATTTTTAGGGTTTTTTGTGAATTTGATTAAATAAAATTAATTAAATAAAAGTCCTAAATTCTAAATTGATTTTAATTTACAAGAAAATGATATATAATAATTAAGACTAATTATCTAAGTATTTTAAAAAAGGGAAATTAATTTAATAAAGAAAATGTTTTTTATTCTTTTGTTTTATGAAGAAAAATAAACTAAATAAATATAAATAATAAAATAAAAATATATTTTTGGATTTTTATTAATGACAATAAAAATAATATTAATAATAATAATAACAACAACAACAATAATAATAATAGTAATAATAATAATAATAATAATAATAATAATAATAATAATAAAGAAAAATAAAAATATAAAAGAAAGAAAATGGGCCAGGATGTATGAAAGTAAAATAGGGGGTATGAGATGAGCAAAAGACCAGACCCAACATAAGGGAGTCCAACGCCTGCCTGATTCAACAAAAAAAGAAAAAATGGAAAAAATATGAAAATTGGAAAAGGTCTCGCTGGGACTCGAACCCAGGACCTTCTAATACGCGCGCGCTTCTTGTACCATTGGGGTGGCTTGTTTCATCCGTTCATATAATAAAAGCATAAATATATATTAGAAACTGCTTCTTGAAGGCAACTTCATCTTCAACCTCGCGCCTAGCCAGACCACCTGTATCTTGTTCATTTATCATCCATTTGCAAAAGTTTAAACATGAATCTTATGGCAAATTTCCTCACGATTTCAGAAATGTAAAGCATTAAAACTATAGATCAAAGACAATCATGAATTTTATTGGCCCTAATCTGAACCCTAACTTTTCCATAAACTTCAATCTTAAAATTCTCTAAGCTCAAGCAACATAAATGAAAACTATGAACATGGTTAGCTTTAGGGCAAATATCTACATTTTTCATTCACAAATTAAACATTAATGATGCCTATATGAAGAGTTCAAAAGTCAGAAAACTCACCTTGCAAAAGGGTCTCATGTTTTGAGTTTGAGCAGCTTTTGATGAGTTCTAGTGATTGGGTTAGCTTCCTCAAGTTCCCAGGAAGCTAATGTGATGCTTAACTTGAGCTGAAAGTGGATGAGGATTTCAGGAGAAGTCAACTTGCAGACCCCTACTTTTGGTTATGGAGTTTGATGATGGAGGTGTTACAGTTATGAAACAGGGTTAGGGATGAGTTGTGTTGGATGTTTAGAAGCTTTGTGATTGATTAGGAGCGAAAACACATGAGGGAAATGAGAGATATAAGTTTAAGGTTAGAACTGTGCATCAATGGAGTTTCTTGTGCAAATTATGGCTTGAGGGAGTGTTGGTGTGTTTTAGGGTGCTTAAGCTCTTCCTCTAGCTCACAAATAGTGTCTCTATTTATAAGCAACAAGTTTGGAAGCTTGTTGTTGATCAGAATTCAAAATCACAAGTTTAAGCATAACATGTGATTTTTTTGAGAAATCCAAGTTTCAAAGTCTTGTGTACTTGCTAAGATAGAGTGGCTATGCTTTGAACCCACTTGCTTCTGACTTTGTGGATGGAGTGTACTTAAAGAGAACAAGTTAGGAGCTCAAGAAGCTGACTTTGTGCATAAAGCTTGCTTTACAAGAATGGAAATGGTGACTTTCTCCCTAAAATGGCAAAATGCTTTGGACAATGCTTGAATCAATTGGAAAATTAATCAATCAATTGTGTAAACATTAAATTAAGGAGTTAAAATCTAGTTTGAAGTCTGCAAATTGAATATTATGTAGCATGGCTATGGATTTGGTTCATGTTGCATCACAAATTTTGCCTTGCAAAACAACTTGAAACCCTAACTTCTGGCCTTTGATTCTCCTTGCTCACAAATGATCTCAAGGATTTATTGGACATTTTGGAAAGCTTGTAATGTTCTCTACAACCCCTATTTGATTCACTTTTGCAAAATCCAAATGGAACTATATGAAACTTGGGCCAGAAGTTAGGTCAAAATCCTGACCAAAAATTCTCAAAATTTCACTAAGTGTTTTAGTTTCATGACCATGACTTCATGGATTAATAACTTGAGATCCAAGCATTTTTAGGAGAAGTTGTGTAAATAAATGTTTTAGATCTCATTGATATCTACAACTTTCATTTTAAAAGTTTCTTTTGAATCATCTTGCATCATGGTGAAAAATTGGCTCAAAGTTGTGAAAAAATATGAAGTTTTCAACACTTAGAAAAATTTCTAAGTTTGGAAACTTTGACTTTTCAAAATGAAATCTTGAATTTTTGATTTCTTGATTGACAAGTTTCTTATTTTGACATGTTTTGAGGAATTGTGATATTTGACACTTGATTTTGACCAAAAAGTCAAAGTTTGACTTTTCAGTGTACAATTGACTTTTGATCAGTTGACTGAAAATTAACTATCAATCAATTGATCTTGAGGGATGTTTTGAGTCATTCCATTAGGTTAAAATTCTGTATTTGAAACCTTTAGATCATGTCTCAAAAATCAGAAATTGCCCTTTCTTAGTCAAAATCCTAATTTTGACCATTTTGCCCTTTTGATGATCTGATCAAATTTCTTGAGCAATTGTGGTCCAAACTTGATCAAATAACATATAGGAGTTAACAATATTTACATGGATCAACAATTATGAAGTTTGACTTTAAATTTGCCACAATTGACTTTTTCCCCAATACAACTGATTTTTCGGTCAACTGATCAATTGACTGAGCAAAAATGTGATCCAAGACTTGAAACTTGACATGAGAAATCTTGGGGGTCTATATGATCCATGAAAGTCATATGAGGCATTAAAAGTTCAATTATCCTTGTGCAATTTTAAATCCGAATTTCAGTCATCAATGCTTAAGGAGGTGTCTTGAGCTGATCAACCCTTGTGCAGTCTTGAACCAAAGGACATTTTGTGAGAAAATACTTGATAAATGAGAGGGAAAATTTTGGGGTACAACAACTACCCTTGTTCAATCTTCTTAAACCTGAAGAGTTAGATAGGCGGATCCGCCATTCGTGACTTGAAGGTGGAAGATGATTGGACACTAGAGTGCCCAAACATTTGCACTCGAAGATGAATTGTGAATGGGCTTATAGATGCCATTTGGAGGAATGATGGAGATTTTCCGGAGATGGGCTTGTAGATGCTATCCAACGGTGATTGTTGACAGAGAATGGACTAAGTCTGAACTTGATTTCAACTGGAAAAGAATCAGAACAAATCTTTGGAGCGATTTATCTGAACCAGGAGAAGTCTTATATGTTGCTTGACTGGGAAGAATCAGAGTAAATCTTGGAGAGATTTATTTGAACAAGAAACTTTCATTTGGAAAGTATCAGGATAAACCATTGAGAGATTTAAAACTGAACTAAAAGAGGTCTTGAATATTCTTTAACTGGAGAGAATCATAGTAGATCTTTAAGTGATTCATCTGAACCAGAGAAAGCGTCTGCGGGAAAGAATCAGAATAAACCGTTGAGAGATTTAAACTGAACCGGCAGGGATCTGGAGAAGAATCAGAACAAATCATTGAGAGATTTATCTGAACCAGAAAAGACGTCTGCGGAAAAGAATCAGAATAAACCGTTGAGAGATTTAAACTGAACCGCATGGATCTAGAGAAGAATCATAACAAATCATTGAGAGATTTATCTGAACCAGAGAAGACGTATGCGGGAAAGAATCAAAATATACCGTTGAGAGATTTAAACTGAACCGTCAGGGGTCCGGAGAAGAATCAAAACAAATCATTGAGAGATTTATCTGAATCAGAGAAGAAGTCTGCGGGAAAGAATCAGAATAAACCGTTCAGAGATTTAAACTGAACCGGCATGGATCTGGAGAAGAATCAGAATAAATCGTTGAGAGATTTATCTGAACCAGGAAAGACATCTGCGAGAAAGAATCAGAATAAACTGTTGAGAGATTTAAACTTAATCGCACGGGTCTGGAGAAGAATCAGAAGAAATCATTGAGAGATTTATCTGAACCAGAGAAAGCGTCTGCGTGAAAGAATCAGAATAAACTGTTGAGAGATTTAAACTGAACTGGAAGGGATCTGGAGAAGAATCAGAATAAATCGTTGAGAGATTTATCTGAACCAGAAAAGACATCTCCAAGAAAGAATCAGAACAAACCGTTGAGAGATTTAAACTGAACCGGCAGGGGTCTGGAGAAGAACGATAACAAATCATTGAGAGATTTATCTGAACCAGAGAAAGCGTCTGCGGGAAAGAATCAGAATAAATCATTGAGAGATTTAAACTGAACCGTCAAGGATCTGGATAAGAATCAGAATAAATCATTGAGATATTTATCTGAACTAGAGAAGACGTCTGCAGGAAAGAATCAAAATAAACCGTTGAGAGATTTAAGTTGAACCGGCAGGGATCTTGAAAGAAATATTTGTTATGTAGATGGTTGACCAGTCCTTTCTTGGGAATTCATCTGTAATTTACTTGTTGAAAATTTGACGATAATTTTCTGTTGATTAATCTTTCTTGAAGTATGAAATGTATGGTGCAATGATGTTCTCAAAATAAATGAGATTGTGTCGTATGTATATGTGTTGTCAATGCTATGACGTATGGATGCAATGTATGGACATGTTAATTGTTATGCCGCAATATTGATGGAGTCAGGGAAAATAAATCCCTGAGAATTACTGAGAATGAGGAGTGTAAGTCTTCATGTTTTTAAGTTGAAGTGTTGACGAGCTTCCATTTGTTAGAGAAATAAACTCTGTTGTGTAAGGGGAAACGTCATGCATTGCTTGTGGACCTTGTGAAATCCTGTTGGGGAATCCTGAGAAATTTGGCGACTTTCACTGGGGAATCTTTGGAGCTGTAACCGGAAGTTTTGTTTCGCCGGGGAAGGGGATATGCATACTGGAGATATGATGGCGATCTTGTAGTGGGATGTCTCGGATTTCTGTTCTTGTTGGAAAAGGTACATGCGGGGGATTTTATGGAATAATCTAAAGATATTATCCTATTTCTTAAAGCCATTAGTGATTGTATTTCTATTTTATGTTCTTCTTTTTTGTCCATTTGTAAACAGTGGTCACGTTCAAATGCATATGTTCAAAAATAATCATTGGACGCTTTTGTAAACAAAACACAAAAATAAAGAAAAACAGATAGTTTTGCACTTTCAAAGGAATATCTTTGTATTAACTTGAATAGGTATTTTTGTATAATGAGACGAACATTCTAGTAAGAGAATGTCATTGTACAAAATGAAAATTTGATACAAATAAAAGATAGTTATGTGAAATAATCCCATGGGGTTCCCATTCTGCTATAGCCTTCGTGTCTCTAAGCGTCTTGTCCACTTGCTGCTTTATCCAAAGCTGATTGGATTTATCAGAACCATTTGAATTTGTCAGTCGATGCTAGAGGTCGTCTGTAAGGTGATCCAACAGGACATAGTCATATGCTTTAATTCCCTAACTTTTGCCTGGACCGCCCTTTCGGGTCTTCAGTCCACCGAGATACCCTTTTTTTCCCAAGCCGCCTTTCGAGTGTTCAGCTTGCTGGGTGTACAGATTTTTTTTGGTATTTTATCCCTAATTTTTGCCCGAACCTTTTTTGGTTCGCCAGGATGCCTTTGTTTTTCCTAGGTGTGTCAACCTAGCGGGTCTCTTATGCGTAGTATCTTTTGACTATGTCCGCGTTCATAGGGTGCGGAAGGTCATCGCCATCCATAGTGGTTAAGATCATTGCTCCACTAGAGAATATGCTTTTGATCACAAATGGTCCCTCGTATGTAGGAGTCCATTTTCCCCTGGGATCACCTTGTGGCAATATGATATGCTTGATTACCAAATCACCAACCTGATATACCTGACGTCTGACCTTTTTGTTAAAAGCTTTGATCATACGTTTTTGGTACATCTGGTCATGATAGATAGCCGTAAGCCTCTTCTCATCCATCAAGTTTAACTGGTCAAGCCGAGTTTGGATCCAATCATCTTCATTCAGCCCTGCACCTTTATGATTCTCAGAGAAGGTATTTGGACTTCAATTGGTAGAACAACTTCCATGTCGTATACCAAGGAGAAGGGAGTTGCCCCTGTTGACGTGCGCGCTGTGGTACGGTAACCATGGAGAGAAAATGGTAACATCTCATGCCAGTCCTTGTAGGTTACTGTCATTTTTTGTATGATCTTCTTGATATTTTTATTTGTGGCTTCGACAACACCATTCATATTTGGCCAGTAAGGAGAAGAATTATGGTGCTAGATCTTGAATTGCACGCATAGTGCAGTGATCATAGTATTGTTGAGATTTGTACCATTGTCTGTGATGATTCTCTCCGGGATTCCATATCGACATATGAGATTCTTTTTGATGAACCGGGCCACAACATTCTTGGTAACGGAAGCGAAAGAAACCGCCTCAATCCATTTCGTGAAGTAGTCA
Source organism: Vicia faba (assembly GCA_948472305.1). Taxonomy (NCBI): domain Eukaryota; kingdom Viridiplantae; phylum Streptophyta; class Magnoliopsida; order Fabales; family Fabaceae; genus Vicia; species Vicia faba. The sequence continues at coordinate 330,812,831 of OX451736.1, forward strand.
ATGGCCACTAAGATGAAGCGGTGCCCATTAGAAGCTATAGGTTTGATTTCATCAATCATATCGATGCCCCGCATCGCGAATGGCCAGGGAGCAGTCAGGACGTTTAAAGGAACTGGAGGCACATGCACTTTGTCAGCATAGATCTTACACTTGTGGAAGGTTCGTGAATGCTGGTGGCAATCTGCTTCCATGGTAGACCAGTAATACCCTCCCCGTAGGATCTTTTTAGCCATCGTGTGCCCACTAGAATGGGTGCCAAAAGTGCCTTCATATAGGTCATCCATGATCTTTTCTGCCTCAACCTTGTCTATGTAACAAAGCAAAATAGAGTCGTGGTTGCGCTTGTAGAGAATGCCATTACCGAGGAAGAACTTAGCAGAGAATCTTCTCAAGAACTTCTTATCATTGACTGAAGCTCCTTCTGGATGCTCTTGAGCCTCGAGATACCTCTTAACTTCATGGAACTAAGGCTTGTCCACTATCTCTTCAGTATTGATTTCGTGATAGTAATTTGGTTCGTCCATCCGCTCAATGGTGGTCTGGGGAGTCTCGTTACCTTACTTGAGTTTAAACATGGATGACATAGTGGCTAGTGGGTCCGCTAGTTGATTTTCCTCTCGTGGGAAATTCTCAATGGTAATCTCCTCAAATGTGGGATTAATGTCAACACATGTTCTTTGTAGGGGATGAAATTAGTGTGCTTTGTGTCCCATTCCTCTTTGATCTGACTGATGACTAAGGCTGAATCTCCAAATACACTTAAAGACTTGATTCCAAAAATCTATGGCAGCTTTGAGACCCAAAATACACGCTTCATATTCTGCCATATTATTGGTACAGTTGAAACAAAGTCTTGCAGTGAAGGGAGTGTGACATCCTTCAGGGGATATGATTACATCATCTATGCCATTGCCGAGTGCATTGGAGGCTCCGTCAAAAACCAAGGTCCATCGGGATCCTTGTTCAGGTCCGTCATATGGTCTGAGTTCTTCACAATTGTTTACCATCATGATGTCTTCATTTGGGAACTCGAACTTCATGGACTGATAGTCATCCACAACTTGATGAGCAAGGTGATCGGCTGGCACACTACCCTTTATTGTTTTTTGGGTAGTGTACTGAATGTTGTATTCAGTCAGGATCATTTGCCATCTTGATATTCTCCCAGAAGGAGCAGGATTCTCGAATATGTATTTAAGTGGATCCATCTTGGATATCAATAAGGTAGTATGGGTCAACATATATTGTCTTAGCCGCCGAGCAGCCCTTGCCAGGGTGTAACAAGTTTTCTTGAGCAGTGAATATCTTGTTTCACAGTCGATAAACTTTTTGCTCAGGTAGTATATGTCATGCTCTTTTCAGCCAGACTCGTCATGCTGCCCCAGCACACACCCCATTGAATATTCCAAGACAGTTAGATACATGATCAAAGGTCTTCCCTTGACTGGCGGCATCAAAACAGGAGGCTCTTGTAGGTACTCTTTGATCCTGTCGAAGGCAGCTTGGCATTCATCATTCCATTTGACTACTTGATCTTTCTTCAGTAATTTGAAGATTGGTTCACAAGTAGCGGTTAGATGAGAAATGAATTTAGCAATGTAGTTAATCCGTCCTAAGAATCCTATGTTTTCCTTCTCAGTGTGAGGAGCAGGAATTTATTGTATTTCTTTCACCTTGGTAGGGTCCACTTTGATACCTTTGCCGCTGACGATGAAGCCTAGGAGTTTACCAGACCTCACCCCAAATGTTCATTTATTCGGGTTCAACCTTAGCTTGTATTTCTTTATCCTTTCGAACAATTTTTGAAAATGGTCAAGATGTTCCTCTTCAGTTTGAGATCTGGATATCATGTCGTCCACATAGACCTCTATTTCGTGATGGATCAAGTCGTGAAATAAAGCTACCATGGCGCGCTGATAAGTTACCCCAGTGTTCTTCAACCCGAATGGCATAACCTTGTAACAGAAAGTGCCCCACTGTGTGACGAAGGTCGTTTTCTCCATGTCCTCAGGTGCCATTTTGATCTGGTTGTAGCCTGAGAAACCATCCATGAAGTAAAATACTTTATGTTGTGCGGTGTTGTCAACCAGAATATCAATGTGGCGAAGCGGGGAGTCATCCTTAGGGCTTGCCCTATTCAAATCTCGGTAATCCACACACATGCGCACTTTGCCGTCCTTTTTAGGCACTGGAACAACATTGGCGACCCATTGTGGATAAGAGGTGAAGACTAAGAATACAATGTTGAATTGTTTCATGACTTCAGTCTTGATCTTATCTGACATGTCTGGCCGCATGCGATAGACTTTCTATTTTACCGGAGGGCAGTCTTCTTTTATCGGTAGAAGATGGACCACGATATCAGCGTCGAGTCCTGGCATGTCTTCGTATGAACAGGAAAAGACCTCAACACACTCATGTAGTAACTGAGTTAAATTCTTCTTGACACTAGGTTCCAGATTGGCTCATACCTTGGCTTCTTTCTTGTCCTCTTCGGTACCTAAGTTAATTGTGTCCACTGGTTCTTCGTGGGGCTGTATGGTCCTTTCTTTCTGTTGTAGTAACCTGGCTAGTTCCCCTGGAACTTCACAATCTTCCTCACCTTCGTCTTCGGCTTGGTAGATTATATTTTCAAAGTCACAATAGGCCATAGCAGAATCGTTAACCATGGGATCCTGAGTGGATGTAGATCTGCATTTTGATATGTGACTGTGTGTAAGAGCATAGCTATTTTTGAAAAAAATAAAAAATGTAGAAAAGGAAAGACAAAGAGCACAAAGTTTTCATGCAAAAATGTCCATGATTCATTGATGACATATGAAAATGAAGTAACAACCCTTACAAATGGAACGTTGTGCCTCGGGTAATACACAAGGTTTTAAAAGTCTGAATTGTTTAATTATTACAAGTCCGACAAAAATTTAAAGACAATTGCTGCTGGATAAAAGTAATTGGGACAAAATATTTGACTTCCTAGTTGGTGAGTCCTCCGTTGATGGTTGGAAAAATCCATTCTTCTAGGTCACAACTTTCATCACTATCCTCCACTGCTTTGACTCCTTGGTTGTTGATTCGCAAAGGTGGTCCCCTGGCACGAGCACGACGAACATCTTTCTGGGCTCCTGAAGTGAAACCCAAACCAAATTTGTCAGATTTATAAGGGATATCCAAGAATTGGCCCCAAATAGTACACCCACCTTCTTCGACCACTGCCTTGGCATCTTTCAGAGAAGCCATCATTAGCGGAGGTCTGGTAATCTTCGGCACTTGGGAAACAGTCTTGGTTGCTGCCACTGTTTGTGGGACTTCCTCGAAATGTTGACATGGAGTTTCGATGAATTCACCATCCATTGCCACGTATCTGAAGGAGTTCAAGTGACTGGCCATATATTCCTCTTCTCCATGGACAATGATGATTTTTCCCTTGGTTGGGTATTTCAGAATCTGATGTAATATAGAGGTGACGACACCAGCGTCGTGAATCCAAGGTCGGCCTAGTAAACAGGAAGAGGAAGGGCGAATGTCCATCACGTAGAAAGTTGAATCAAAGGTTTGAGTTCCAACTTTAATGGGGATGTCCACCTCCCCATGCACCATCCTCTTCGAACCGTCGAAGGCCCTTACCACTATGTTGCTGGGTTTTAAGGTCAGACCTTCACAGTCTAATCTATCTAAAGCCTTCTTAGGCAGCACATTCAAAGATGAACCAGTATCAACCAGGACATGGGCCAAAGTTATGCCCCTGCATTCGATAGAGACATGCAACACCTCGTTGTGTTTCCTCCCTCTAGGTGAAAGATCAACATCTGAAAATCCTAAACCATTATCAACGATCAAACTTGCCACTCAATATTGGAATTGGTCAACATAGGTTCCTGTGGCACATGGGCAGTTTTAGGAAATTTCACCAAGGCCTTCGCATGAGCCTTAGAGCACAACGGTAAAGCTAGCATAGCAATCTTTGACGAAGTTTGCCCTAGCTGTTCGACTACATTGTAGTCGCTTCTCTTTATAATTTTCAAAATTTCTTCCATATCCTTTTTGGAGGCTTCTGGGATAGATATTGATTGTGCCTTCATCTGGACAGGCTCAACCAAAATGCCTTTGCCCCGAGTCTCGGTCGACTCGGCGGTAGGGGTGTCAGTAGGGGTAACCATAGGGACTGTAGTAGTAATGTCAACAGGAACAAAAGCAGGGATCATTATAGGACCGGTAACAGTTTTCGAAGGATCAATCTCAGGGGATAATACTCATCCATTTCGGGTTATTTTATTGGTTCCTGCAATGTTGCCAATGTCGGGGTCAGCCTTCTCAAGAATTGAGTCTTCATCAACCAGCCAATCTTGCTTGACACCGTGATAGTAGACGTCACCCCCATAGTTCCAGGGGACAATTTTATCTGATGAGTACGTGATTGGTCCTGGCATAGTAATTATTAGTGGAGTCACCTTAAGAACAGATGTAATCCTAACGGGTCTTTTGGTGGAGACCCTGGAAGGATTGGCGGAAATAGTTACTATTGAAACATCTTTGTAAGAAATGGTTGGAACGGGAGTCTTTTCAAACAAAATCTATTTGTCATCCATCAGGCTCTAGACACGTGCTTTCAATAAATGACAACCAGTTGGTAGGGATAAATAGAAGTGACAGCCTTCGCCACAGCCCGAAAATAAACCGGCCTTCAACAGGTTCCTCTTGACGGTCAGGAGAGGAGTAACAAGTTCATCAACAACAGTAACAAATACATCATCTTCAACAACGTTAACATCACGACCATGCTTGGGCATAGGAGAGGTGATAACGTTTGGGATCTCACGAGCATCAAATTAAATTTCTTTTGCCTCGAGAAGGTCTTGCACCTTGTTTTTCAAAGCCCTGCAATTGTTGGTATCATGGCCTAGACTTTCTGAATGGTAAGCACAACGAGCATTAGGGTTGTAATGAGGAGAGGCAGTGTTGGGATTCTTTGGGGCTTCCTTTAAAGTTACCAGATTAGATCTCAAAAAATGTGGCAGGACTTGAGACAGCGTCATATTTATCCAGGTAAATTGTCTTACCGGTCTTTCTATTCTAGGTTGGTTATTCCTTTGTTGAGTAGGTGCAGGTTTGGGATTATGACGGCCCCTACCATTGGACGGCGTTCAGTTCTGTCCTGATTCCTTTGAGGATACACAACGACAACTTCTTTCTTCCCAATAAATGGTTTTCTCACAGTACCGGAGGATGCGTCCATTTGGATCTTCCCACTCTTAATCCCAGCTTCCACTCTTTCCCCGGTCAAGATTAATTCAGTGAAGCCGGCTGAGGAGCTTCCAATTAGATGATTAAGGAAAGGACCGGAAAGGGTACCCAAAAACATATCTACTGGCTCCCTGTCAGACAGGGGAGGCTGGACTCTTCCTGCTATGTCCCTCCATTTCTGAGCGTAGTCTTTGAAACCCTCGTTCGAACCCATAGTCAGACTTTACAATTGAGTACGGGTGGGAGCAAGGTCTGTTTTGTATTGATTCTTTTTATAAAAAGTAGTGGCAAGGTCTTCCCAATTATGGATATTGGCCCTCTCTAGTTGATAGAACTAATCTAGCTGAGTCCCAGATAGACTATCCTGAAAGAAGTGGACCCATAAATATCTGTCAGCAGTGTGAGGCCGTATCTTCTACACCTAAGACTGGAGATGCATCTTGGGACACGAAACCCTGTCATACTTAGCGAACACTGGTGCCTTGAAATTTGGTGGAATAACAATCCCAAACACCAAACCCAACTCTTTAAAGTCCAACCCGGGCACTTTCTGAATCTCCATTGCACTTAGACTTTCTTCCAGATGTTTGTATTTGTCGTCAGCCGGAGGATACTACTCTTTAGAGTAATCATTTTCTTCTTCCTCTTCAGATTCTAGATGGGAAATCACTTCCTTGTTTTTCCCTTCTTGATTATCCTTTTCACCTGATGATGTTGCAAAGTCTAGGGTCCGTCTGGCTGGCCCTGGGAACCTTCTTCCTAGATTCAAAACACCGGTTGATTTCTTTGATTTCTTCTTCTTTTCTTCGATCAATAAAGTTTTCAAATCCTCTTGTCCTTTTGCCAAAGTCAATAACATTTGTTGAAACTGAGCATTCTGCGCCTGGAGGTATTTTACTGTCTCCTCAAGATCCATCTTACTGAAATAAATAGTAAAAAGATAAGGAGACCTGTTGTAAGAAACCTGTTTATGTGAAGATGAATGAAGATGGATATGCAATGATTTCAAGGAAATTAGAGATTTAAATTTGCTTTAGACAAAAAAAAGAACACACATTATATTAATAAATCAAAGTTTGAGTACATCATGCCTCTTTGGGCTTACAAAGAAAATACAAAAACTCTAAGATAAAAAAGTTGAACGCATCCTCTTTGGTGCGATGTAGGCGTTCAGACTCCTCTCCTCATGAAGTTTCTTGGTGAGTTCCAGAACCTTCTTCTCGCTAGCGTATAATTGAGCCTTGAAAGTGTCTCACTCCCCCTTAAGCTATATCCAATCCCTTTGTAAGTCTTCGAGAGAGATGGGCATGTCAGGATATAGGATAGTGTATGGAACATCTCATTCCACAACAGACTCTTTGATGACTGGGAGAATAGAGGGGTAAGGCATCATAAGACTTTGAGCATGGGCTCATACCCATTTGAGATAGGGCTCAAGAGGGATGGAATTCTTATGCCCCAACATCTTGCTATCTACCTTGTTCAACATCCTCCAAGCTCTGATAAACCTCTGGAGGTAACCTTGATCGTCATTCTCGTAGTCAAATACCAACCCTTGAATAAGCATCTCATGTGGACCATCCCATCGGGCATAACCAAACTGTCTTAAGGATAATCAGGGGTTGTAGGCGATACCTCTTATAATGCCAAGTAAGGGGACATTAAGGAATTCTCAACAATGGTCGACGATAGTAACACTCTCTACATATCGAGAACACCAATGAATATCTGAATGCCTGAGCGTCATCAACCTATGTGACCACCTTGAACCTTGCTCGTTCTTAAATAAAGATTGTGGAATATGCAAAATCAACCATCTTTCCAAGAGAGGAGTACAACACATAAGGATAACTCTTTTCCTCATAGTGTGAGTGTGAAAATAATGTAGGACGTCTCCTAACAAATTAGGCACCAGGTTACGAGACATGAAGATTTTGACGGCGTTCACATCTATGAGTTGGTCAGGATTTAGAAACAAAACCATCCCATAGATGAGGAGAGCCACAATTTCCTCAAAAGCTTGCAAGTCCAAGGATTTCCAACAGTTTTGAGCTTTCTCAAACAAGAACTTGGCTAAAAAACCTTTGACACCACTCCTTTTTTCCCAATTAGTTGTGACATTAGATGGTTGCAAGTGTAGGGCTTGAGCAATCTCTTATGTTTTTGGATCTCTTTATGTACCGTTGAAGGGTAGTTGATTGAGGATGGGAATCCTAAAGAGTTGGGAGAATTATTCCAAAGTTGGCACAAGTTGATAATCAGGAAATGTGAAGCTATGGTGTAGAGGATCAAAGAATTGGAAGAGCACCTTCATCATATCCTCAAAAGTGTTGGAGGTCACCAAGTTTAGGAGGAGACCATGTCTTTCGGTAAATGGAGAGTTTTCGGGAATCCTTGATGCTAACTTTTTAAGTTGAGGAGGGATCATCACGAGATTGACTTGAATGGTTTTCCTACGAATATAATCCATTTTCTACAAAACAGAACAAAGATAAATCCCAAAATCCTTGAAATGGTTAGTGAGTATGAGTATGATGTTATGATGTTTATGATGTTATGTTCAAGTAAATATATACAAACAAACCAAACAAGCCCTTAGGTTTAGGTTTGCATGGAGTCTCATATGTAAGTACCCTCTTGAAGTTTAGTTGGCTCAAACCTATCCTAGCAATAGTAACCGGGTTCTAAGGGAGCTCAATATCACTGATTTATTTCCTCGGGCACTGTTTCAGTGCAAGCCTCTTTAATGGGGACCGAAATATCCCAAAAAACCAAACCTCAATGAGTGTAGTATCGAGTATCTACCAACTTTGGACTGCACCAAAGTCGGTCATCTCACTATGTCCTAATGGCCAAGTTGGTCAAGTAAAGGTTCTAGAAGTTAGTTAGTGCTTCATGACATCACTCAGCGGCCCCGTATTCTCCTTGACTACTCAAGGGCTACCGGTACCACAAATATGTCACACTAACGTAGATATTGCTTAGACCATGTCGGTATACCCCACACAGTTTCCACAATGTATTGCTACTTACCTATAAGGTATCCCAAATCCGGGTAGAGGATTCAAACCCAAACAAAGAACTAAAATGTAAAGCATACAAGTCAAACAATGAAAGAAAATAAATGTGATCTAGCCCTAAGGTAACCCCACTTTTAAAATTTTCCCAGCAGAGTCGCCAGTTCTATAACATGGTGGGAGAACAGACTTGGTCGTTTTACGTTTGATCACAAATGTTTCGATTTAGCAAAAGTCGGTACCGACTTTTCTTTTATCCAAAAGGAAAGGCTGAAAAGAACAGGAAAGACCTTTGATATGTTTTCTTGAGTTCGGGGGGTAGATTATAAAAATAGAAGGTATTAGCACCCTTTTCATCCATAGTTATCTATGGGCTCTTAGTTGCTTGCTAGATCACTTGCTTTTGTTTGAAAATGTGCTTTGTGTGGTTTTTTGAAAGTATTTTGAAAAGGCGCCATCGTTTAGGAAAACTTTGTAATGATTCTCGTTCGTAAGAATGTATACAAAGTGTTGATCTTTTGAAAATGTTTTCAAGTTTGAAAGGTGTTTTGGAAGTGTTGGTGTTTGTTTTTGAAAATAGCAAGGATGTTTTGGCTTTGAATTTGAGCAAGCAACTAGGAACATTCTACCTACTCAAAAGTAGTTAATGTTTATTTCCTCTTTTATTTGACATTGTTATCTTACCATTGATTTTGTAAATAACCTTATCTTTGGATGTAAGGGACGGGAAAGGGTCATCGTATAGCCATGGTTAGTAATGTTGTAAGATATCTTAGCATTTTTTAAGGGACTAAGATCATTTTTGAAAGGCAACTTTGATAGCGTCATCGAGGGACTATGATCTTGTATTTTGTTTTTGATAAGATACCCCACATGCATAATATGGCCATTTTTGTAAGGCAACAAAGTGGATTTATCCTAAGGGTGTAAGTGTGCAAGTGTATTGGTTTACATTCTTGATTTGTCTTGATTAGGGTTTGCTATTTGTTGGTTTTAATCTTTCCATACAAACCCTAATTACTAGCATTTGTTTATAAAGCATTAAATTGTGGAAAATAAAAATACTAAGCTATTACATCATTTAGGGGAGGGGGTGTACAAATTTATGAATGGGGAAATTGCAAGAAAATTAAATTTAAATAATTATTACAACCATATTGAATATTGTACAAAAAATGAATATAAAAAAGCAAGAATGTAAGTGTAAAAAGAAATGTGATTTTTGTTTGGTTTTCATGAAAATGTTTTTTGACCTAGTTAACTAAAATAAAATAATTAACTAAAAATAAGAAAATTAAGATTAAGTTAGTAAAATAAATTAATTTAAAGAGAAATTTTTTTTTAGGGTTTTTTGTGAATTTGATTAAATAAAATTAATTAAATAAAAGTCCTAAGTTCTAAATTGATTTTTATTTACAAGAAAATAATATATAATAATTAAGACTAATTATCTAAGTATTTTAAAAAAGGGAAATTAATTTATTAAAGAATTTTTTTTTATTCTTTTGTTTTATAAAGAAAAATATACTAAATAAATATAAATAATAAATTAAAAATTTTTTTTTTGGATTTTTATTAATGACAATAAAAATAATATTAATAATAATAATAATAAAGAAAAATAAAATTATAAAAGAAAGAAAATGGGCCAGGATGTATGAAAGTAAAATAGGGGGTATGAGATGAGCAAAAGACCAGGCCCAACAGAAGGGAGCCCAGCGCCTGTCTGATTCAACAAAAAAATAAAAAAAATAGAAAACAATGTGAAAATTGCAAAAGGTCTCGCTGGGGCTCGAACCCAGGACCTTCTAATACGCGTGTGCTTCTTGTACCACTGGGGTGGTCTGTTTCATCCGTTTATATAATAAAAGCATAAATATATATTAGAAAATGCTTCCTGAAGACAACTTCATCTTTAACCTCGCGCCTAGCCAGACCACCTGCATCTTGTTCATTTCTCATCCATTTGCAAAAGAGTAAACCATGAATCTTGTGGCAAATTTCCTCACAATTTCAGAAATGTAAAGCATTAAAACTATAGATCAAAGACAAGCATGGATTTTATTGGCCCTAATCTGAACCCTAACTTTTCCATAAACTTCAATCTTAAAATTCTCTAAGCTCAAGCAACATAAATGAAAACTATGGACATGGTTAACTTTAGGGCAATGATATCTACATTTTTCATTTCACAAATTAAACATTAATGATGCCTATATGAAGAGTTCAAAAGTCAGAAAACTCACCTTGCAAAAGGGTATCGTGTTTTGAGACTGAGCAGCTTTTTATGAGTTCCAGTGATTGGGTTAGCTTCCTCAAGTTCCCAGGAAGCTAATGTGATGCTTGGCTTGAGCTGAAAGTGGCTGAGGTGTTCTGGAGAAGTCAACTTGCAGATCCTTGTTTTTGGTTATGGAGGTTGATGATAGAGGTGTTACAGTTATGAAACAGGGTTAGGGATGAGTTATGTTTGATGTTTAAAAGCTTTGTGATTGATTAGGAGGGAAAACGCACGAGGGAAATGAGATATATAAGTTTAAGGTCAGAACTGTGCATTAATGGAGTTTCTTGTGCAAATTATGGATTGAGGGAGTGTTGGTGTGTTTTAGGGTGCTTAAGCTCTTCCTCTAGCTCACAAATAGTGTCTCTATTTATAAGCAACAAGTTTGGAAGCTTGTTGTTGATCAGAATTCAAAATCACAAGTTTAAGCATAACATGTGATTTTTTTGAGAAATCCAAGTTTCAAAGTCTTGTGTACTTGCTAAGATAGAGTGGTTATGCTTTAAACACATTTACTTCTGGCTTTGTGGATTGAGTGTACTTAAAGAGAACAAGTTAGGAGCTCAAGAATCTGACTTTGTGCATAAAGCTTACTTTACAAGAATGGAAATGGTGACTTTCTCCCTAAAATGGCAAAATGCTTTGGACAATGCTTGAATCAATTGTGAAATTGATCAATCAATTGTGTAAACATTAAATTAAGGAGTGACAAAATAGTTTAAGGCTTGTAAAGTGAATATTATGCAGCATGGCTATGGATTTTGTTCATGTTGCATCACAAATTTTGCCTTGCAAAACAACTTGAAACCCTAACTTCTGGCCTTCGATTCTCCTTGCTCACAAACGATCTCAAGGATTTCTTGGACATTTTGGAAAGCTTGTAATGTGCTCCACAACCCCTCTTTGGATCACTTTTGCAAAATCCAAATGGAACTATATGAAACTTGTCCCAGAAGTTAGGTCAAAATCCTGACCAAAAATGCTCAAAATTTCACTAAGTGTTTTAGTTTCATGACCATGACTTCATGGATTAATAACTTGAGAACCATGAATTTCTAGGATAAGTTGTGTAAAGCAATGTTTTATATCTCATTGAGATCTACAACTTTCGTGTTTAAAGTTTCTTTTGATTCATCTTGCATCATGGTGAAAAATTGGCTCAAAGTTGTGAAAAAATATGAAGTTTTCAACACTTAGAAAAATTTCTAAGTTTGGAAACTTTGACTTTTCAAAATGAAATCTTGACTTTTTTATTTCTTGATGAACAAGTTTCATATTTTGACATGTTTTGATGAATTATGATCTTTGACACTTGATTTTGACCAAGAAGTCAAAGTTTGACTTTTCAGTGTACAGTTGACTTTTGATCAGTTGACTGAAAATCAACTATCAATCAATTGATCTTGAGGGATGTTTTGAGTCATGCCATTAGGTTAAAATGATGTAGTTGAAACCTTGAGATCATGTCTAAAACCAATTAACCATTTGCTAGGTCAAAAATCAGAAATTGCCCTTTCTCAATCAAAACCCTAATTTTGACCATTTTGCCCTTTTGATGATCTGATCAAATTTCTTGAAGAATTATGGTCCAAACTTGATCAAATGACATATAGGAGTTCACAATGTTGATATGGATAAAAAATTATGAAGTTTGAATGTAAATTTGCCACAGTTGACTTTTCCCCCCAATACAGTTGATTTTTTAGGTCAACTGATCAATTGACTGAGCAAAAATGTGATCCAAGACTTGAAACTTGACATGAGAAATCTTGGGGGTCCATAATGATCTATTAAAGTCATATGAGGCATTAAAAGTTCAATTATCCTTGTGCAATATCAAACCATAATTTCAGTCATCAGTGCTTAAGGAGGTGTCTTGAGCTGATAAACCCTTGTGCAGTCTTGAACCAAAGGAGATTTTGTGAGAAAATACTTGATAAATGAGAGAGAAAATTTTGGGTTACAAAAATAAGGAAATTAGCTTCGGAAATCTTCCTTCGATTCAGAAGGAAATAATCCTCTGAAAGCTTCCTTCGATTCAGAAGGCCTTGTCTTGGATTCACAAGTTTTCGATTGGATGAATGGCTACCTTCCTGTGACTTTCGATTTCATCTTCATGTTTGCTTCAAATGCGCCTTCGTATCACCTTCAAATCCATCTGCAAACCCTTTAATACACCATAGTGCTGCATTATGACACACAACCTGGTGGCCCATTCGAAGGACTTGCCATAGTTGCGGAATAATTGTTTTTACTTACTTTGGAATCTGGTCGAAGGTTTGGGCCTAAGTGATCAAAAGCAAGAGGACTCAAAATGGCATATTCAGCTGAAGAGGGATATTCGAAGAACACACAATTGGTCCATTCAAAGGACACATAACTGATGGGAAAGAATGTTGTTCTAATCTAGTCGAAAGGTGTAGAAAGATGGAGGATTCGACTCAAAAGATCAAGTTGAACATTTAGAACCATAGGCTAGGCTACATGTTTTCTATTTTCAGGCCTCAAACCTATGATTCACCCTATACTTAATTGTTTATGCAAGTTAAAATAGGCCTTTTACCCATTTTCTGTCCATGACCACTTGCACTTAATAGCATAATGCTACCTTTTAGAAAAGTTTGTCTTGAGCCTTGTGCCTGTTTTCCTTCAGAAGGAAGCAATCCATCTGAACCATTCATCTTTATTTTATGGCACGAGTGGACACTTACTTTCCAGTTGAGCCTTTTTTTTTTCTTTTTCTCCCCGAGATTCCCAAAAACCTTTCTCTATAAATAGAGAGTTCATTTGCACAAAGAGGAAAAGAGGAAGAAGAGGAGGGGAACATATCTTCAAAATTCTCACACACCATAAAATTCTAAAACACTTCAACACTTGTGAAATAAAAAAAACCCAGAATCATTGTTACCTCCTTCGATTCTGAAGAACAGCACATTCCATTTTCCTTCGAATCAAGGAGCATCCCACTTGTTCCTTCCTTCGAAACCAGCAAAGAAGGACATTTCACTTGTTTTGTTCTTTCAAATCCAATGTCGAAGGCCCACCCTTGGTCTTTTCCTTCGAATCCAGAGGCATTCTAGGCAACCACTTCAAAGTCTAGCACACGCTCCATCCTCTAGCAAGGTAAGTCATTCTTAACCTTTGACCCTTCGTTTCCAGCATAGCATGTAAATAAGTTTTCTTTTTCGTTTCAAACATGTACATACTATTTTCTTCTTTTAGTTTTAACTCTTTTAACGTGTGCCATGGTTAACAATCTTCTTGGATTTTGCTCTTTGTACATTTAAATACGCTTTAAAGAACTAATCTAGCCTTAAGGTGATGTTGGCATGGCCTTGGGACATGTTGCTATTCAAACTCAAACGAAAGAAACAAGAGATAGAAAAGTTGGAAACGAAGCCTCTGGCTTCCATACTAACCTTCAGGCCAAACGAAAGAGGCAGCCAGAAGGCATAACATGTTGGCCTCCAGGCCCCAAACGAAAGGCACAACATGCTGGCTTCCAGGCCCCAAACGAAAGGCACAACATGCTGGCCTTCAAGCCCCAATCGAAATTCATGCCTGCACCCCTTTTCAGTCCATATCTAAGAGAGCCAGAAATGGCTAAATCAAAGGGTTTGCTGCCCTAAATTGAAAGATCCATTTTCTTGCTTTTACCTTATTTTTTCCTTTATATTTTTATGCAGTTCAATATGGTTGTAATAATGTAGGATTTATTTTTTTGGCACTCTTTTATTACTTTCATATAAATGTTAGTCATTAGGTGTGTATGGAAAGATAAAATCAACAAATAGACAACCCAAAAATCAAAGACAAAATGCAAGCAATTAAAGACACTTGCACACATGCACCCTTAGGGTAGTTCCACTTGTTGCCTTATAAAAATGGTCATGTTATGCATGTGGGATATCTTAGAAAAAACAATCACAAATACAAGATCATAGTCCCTCGATGACGCTACGAATGTTGCCTTACAAATGATCTTAGTCCCTCAAAGAGAAATTCTAAGATATCTTACAACATTGCTATCATGACTATACGATGACCCACGCCCGTCCCTTTACATTCAAAGATAAGGCTTCTTACCAAATCAATGGTAAGATAGCAATATCAAAGGAAAGGAAGAAATTAACTAAGACTTTTGAGTAGGTAGATTGTTCCTAGTTGCTTGCTTATTTTCAAATCAAACACTCTTGCTTATTTTTAAAAACAAACACCAACACTTTCAAAACACTTTCAAAACCCTTTCCAAACATGAAATATTTTCTAAAGCTCAACACTTTGTATAAGTTCTTACGAACGAGAACTATTACAAATTTTGCCTAAAACGATGGCGCCTTTTCAAAATACTTTCAAAAAACCACACAAAGCACATTTTCAAACAAAAGCAAGTGATATAGCAAGCAACTAAGAACCCATAGATAACTACGGATGGAAAGGGTTCTAATACCTTCCATTTTCATAATCTACCCCCTGAACTCAGAAATAATCTCAAATTCCTGTTCTTTTCATCCTTTCCTTTTGGATAAAAGAAAAGTCGGTGGTGAATCTTGCTAACCGCAACATTTGTGATAAAACACAAAACACCCAAGTCAGTTCTCCCACCGTATCATAGAACTGGCGACTCTGCTGGGGAAAAACTTAAAAGTGGGGTTACCTTAGGGCTAGATCACCTTTATTTGCTTTCATTATTTGATTTTATTGCTTTACATTTAAGTTCCTTGTTTGGGCTTAAATCCTCTACCCGGATTTGGGATACCTTATAGGTAAGTTGCAATACATTGTGGAAACTGTGTGGGGTATACCGACATGGTCTAAGAAATAGCTACGTTAGTGTGACATATTTGTGTGTACCGATAGCCCTTGAGTAGTCAAGGAGAATACAGGGCCGCTGAGTGATGTCATGAAGCAGTAACTAACTTTAGAACCTTTACTTGACCAACTTGGCCATTAGGACGTAGTGAGATAACTGGCTTTGGTGCTGTCCGAAGTTGGTAGATACTCGATACTACACTCATTGATGTTTGGCTTTTTGGGATATTTCAATCGCCGTGAAAGAGGCTTGCGCTGAAACAATTCCCGAGAAGACAGATCAATGATATTGAGATCCTTTTGAGCTCGGTTACTATTTATAGGACAGGTTGAGCCAACTAAACTTCAAGAGGGTACTTACCTATGACACACCATGCAATCCTAAACCTAAGGACTTTCTTGCCTTGTATGTATATATTTACTTGTACATGACATTATAAACATCATAACATCATACTCATTCTAACCATTTCAAGGATTTTTGGGATTTATCTTTGTTCTATTTTGTAGGATATGGCTTATATCTACAGGAACACTATCCAAGGCAATCTCGTAAGGATTCCTCCTCAACTCAAAGAGTTAGCATCAAGGGTTCCTGAGAATTCTCGATTCACCAAAAGACATGGTCGTCTCCTAAACTTGGTTACCTCCAACACTGATGAAGATATGATGAAGGTGCTCTTCTAATTCTTTGATCCTCTACACCATTGCTTCACTTTTCCTGATTATCAACTTGTGCCAACTTTAGAATAATTCTCCCAACTCCTGAGGATTCCCATTCTCAATCAACCACCATTTAACGGTATGTAAAGAGATCCAAAAACTGAAGAGATTGCTCAAGCCCTACACTTGCAACTATATGATGTCACAACTAATTGGGAAACAAGGAGTGGTGTCAAAGGTTTCTTGGTCAAGTTCTTGTTTGAGAAAGCTCAAGATTGTTGGAACTCCTTGGACTTACAAGCTTTTGAAGAAATTGTGGCCCTTCTCATCTATGGGATGGTTTTATTTCAAAATCTTGACCAACTCATAGATGTAAACGCTGTCAAAATCTTCATATCTCGCAACCCAGTGCCTACTTTATTGGGAGACATCCTACATTCTTTTCACTCTCACACTATGAGGAAGAGAGGTATCCTCATGTGTTGCACTCCTCTCTTGGTAAGATGGTTTATTTTGCATCTTCCCCAATATGTGTTGAAGAATGAGAAAGGTTCAAGGTGGTCCCATAGATTGATGACGCTCAGACATTCAGATATTCATTGGTGTTCCCGATCTTTAGAGAATGTTACTATCATCGACTGTTATGGGGAATTACCTAATGTCCCCTTGCTTGGCATTATAGGAGGTATCACTTACAACCCTTTCTTAGCCTTATGATAGTTTGGTTACGCCCGAAGGGATGGTCCACATGAGATACTTATCCAAGGAGAGGTATTCAACTACGAGAACGACAATCAAAGCTACCGTCAGAGGTTTATCTGAGCTTGGAGGATGATGAACAAAATGGATAGAAAAACGCTGGGACACAAGAATTCAATTCCCCTTGAGCCTTACCTTAAGTGGGTATGAGATCGTGCTCAGAAATTTGTGATGCCTTATCCCTCCATCTTACCAGTCAACATGGAACCTGTAGTCGAAGGAGATGCCCCATACACTGTCCTCCATCCAGACATGCCTAATTCTCTCGAAGACTTGCAAAAGGGTTGGATTCAGCTTAAGGAAGAACGAGATACTTTCGAAGCTCAATTATATGCTAGTGAGAAGAGGGTCTTGGAGCTTACTAAGCAGCTACAAGAAGAGAAAAGTGTGAATGCCTACCTTGCACCGAAGAGGATGCGTTCAGTCTTTTTATCTTAGAGAATTATTTTGTAAGCCCAAGAGGCATGTTGTAATATTTTAAAGTTAACTAATGAAAATTGACGTTTGTTCATTCCTTTGTCTATGAAAATTTAAATTCCATAAATCCTTGAAATCATTTGCATATACATATTCCATGCATCATAACATGATAGGTTTTCGCATAACAAGTTTCCTTATCCTTCTGCTGTTTATTTCAGCAAGATGGATCTAGAGAAAACAATGAAGGATCTCCAGGCACAAAACTCTCAATTCCAAGAAACTCTACTGGCCCTAGCCAAGGGGCAGCAAGACATGATGGCATTGTTGGCAGTTAAGAAGAAGCCCAAGAAGAAAGCTCTACTCAACATGGATAGAAGGTTCAAGGAGACAGTCTGTCAGATCCCGGTAGGAGATGACTCATTTGAAGAGTATGAGAACCAGATTGGTGAGGTCAAGAGTACTCAGGATGACTGTGTTAATGATCAAGTATCTGATGATGATTATTTTGACGAGCAGTATCCACCCGCTGATATCAAGTATAAGCAGTTAGAAGAAAGATTGAAAGCTGTTGAAATCCAAGCCTTCCCCGGTTTAGATTTTGATGATTTGGGTTTGATCTTTGGGGTTTTCATTCCCCACAAATTCAAAATACCAGTCTTTGCAAAGTACGATGGAGTTTCTTCTCCAAAACTTCAGCTAAAATTCTACGTGCGCAAGATGCAGCCGCACAGTGTTGATAAGAAACTCTGGGTTTACTTTTTCCAAGAGAGCTTGGCCGGAATGCAACTTGAATAATTTTATAAGTTAGATGGTTCCCGTATCAATACCTGAGAATATTTATCTACCTCATTCTACCATAATTACCATTATAACCCCGACTTGGTACCAACGAGGGTTCAGTTGCAAGATATGACCATGAGGAAGAACAAAGGATTTAAGGAATATGCACAAAAGTGGAGAGACTTTGCTAGTAGGGTTCAACCACCCTTGACTGATAGAGAGAACATAGACATGTTTATGGGAACTTTATCCGGTCCATTCTTTAACTTGTTGGTAGGCTGTTCCTCCTCTGGATTTACCGAGTTAGTCTTAACTGGTGAAAGAGTTGAAAGCGGCATTAAAAGTGGAAAAATATTTGTGGCGTCTGCCTCCACTTCAAATCCTGTCAAGAAACCTTTTTTTGCAAGGAAGGAAATCAATGTTTTTTATGGGGCAAGGGCCCGTATCAAGAAGAACGATCATCCGTCTGTTAATGCGGTCCGAATCTCCAATTCAACTCCCGCTCCAAGATCATCTGCTAATCATCAACGTTTCAAAACTATGAGAAGACAATTTACGAGGTTGGGCATGTCACTGTCTCATGCCCTTCAACATTTGATAAAGGCTAATTTAGTGACATTGCACGATCCACCTGCCAACCCAGATACCTATTCGCCAAAGTATAATCTGAACGCCAAATGTGCTTACCACTCAAGCAGCCCAGGCACGAGACTGACCAATGTCAGGCCTTGAAGAATAAAATCCAGGATTTGATTGATAACAAGACAATTGAGTTTGATCCTCCTCCAAATCCTAATGTAATCACCGCACCTATGCCGAAGCATGACAAGGCTGTTAATGTTGTTGAAGATACAATTTCCGTTGCCACTGTTGAAGACTTGACTACTCCTTTGAATATCATAAAAAAGAATATGTTGAAAGCCGGGATTTTCCATGGCTGTGTAAAAGACTGTGTTTGCTGTACCCAACAACTCAATGGATGTGAAGGGCTGAAGAAAGGAATTCTATGCCTGATGGATAGCCACGAAATTCTATTTGAGAAGACTCCGCTTGCCAAAAGTTTGACTAACAAATGTGAAGACCTCTCCATTATTACCATCTCAAACAAGCGTCTTAGGATCACCTCCAAAGGTCCTATTAGAATTTCAAATGAACCCACTGTTTCTCCCTTAATAATTACCAATCCCGGACCAATTCCCTACTCTTCAAACAAGGTAGTACCATGGAATTATAGTGTTGAGGTGTTCTATCATGGGATTAAACAAGACACTTGGATCGAAGAAAAAAAGTTGATGATGTTGATAACATAACTGGCTCAAGTAAAGTAACTCGAACTGGAAGAATATTTTCACCCAATATCTCACCACCAGTTGTTACAAAGGCGCCCATCCGCATTACGGCTGCCAAGCCAAGTACCTATACAAGAGGGAAGGAGAAGTTTGTTGAGCCGATCGTAGTAGAAATATCCGCAAAGGAAGTTGCCTATGAAGAACCCTCCGCTCGTGAGATGGACGAGATCTTGAAGATAATAAAAAGGAGTGACTTCAAGATTGTGGAACAGTTGGGGCAAACCCCTTCTAAGATTTCAATGTTGTCATTACTACTCTGTTCTGATGCCCATGCTCGGACATTAATCAAATTCTTGAAAAAGGCTCACGTACCCCATGAGACAACAATGGACCAATTTGAGAATTACATGGCTAGCCTGACAGCTGATAATGGCTTGGGATCTTTAGATGCTGACCTAACACTGCTTGGGAAGAATCACAATAAACTCTACATGTTTCTGTCGAGTGAAAAGGGATTACCTTAGCACATGTTCTAGTCGACACTGGTTCTCCTCAGAATGTACTACCCAAGGGGGCATTAGACCGTCTAGATTGTGAAGGTTTAGTATTGAAGCCAAGTGATATCATTGTAAGGGCGTTCGATGGATCAAAGAGGACAGTTCATGGGGAGGTAGATCTTCCAATCAAAGTGGGCTCCCAAATCTTCAATTCCACCTTTTAAATTATGGATATTCATCCTTCCTATTCTTGTTTGTTAGGTCACTTGTGGATTCATAAAGCTGGGGCAGTAACTTCAACTCTCCATCAGAAACTCAAATATCCATTCAAGGGAAGAATTGTCACCATCTGTGGTGAGGAAGAGTTTATGGTAAGCCACCTTTACTCGTTCAAATACGTAGTGATGGATGGGAAATTCATTGAGACCCCATGTCAAGCCTTTGAAGTCGTACCACCAATGGTTGATGCCACCAAGTGTTCCTCTGATGAACCTAAAGCTGTTAAAGCTATGCCAAAGATGGTTTCAGTTAAAGATGCTCGTGCTGCAATTGAAGAAGGAAATTGTGATGCTTGGGGGAAACTCCTTGATACCCAACTTAAAGCGGACAAGTTTGGTTTGGGCTTTACCGTCAAAACTCCGAAGGAAGTGAGGCGTGCGTGTGCAGGAAAGCCACCTCTCCGCATCGGAAGCCATGAAATTAATGTTGTGGGTGATTCATATGAAGAAGCTGCATTTGAAGATTGGGTGTATCCAACTACAACGGAGCTGAAGAATTGGCATGCAAAGGACTTCGTGCCCATCTCCTTCCTTGAGGAGTAATCTACTTGTTATTGTTTTTCTTTCAATTCAAAAACATTTTGTCTGTAATATGTAACAATGACTTTTAAGCCATGTGCCTGGCCCGGGGCACTTTGGTTCATTTGTCAGGGTTTTATTTATGCTCATCTAATCATATGATCATTCAATATATTGGAATATTTTGCATTCAAATATTTGTGTTCATTGTCTTTCTTTTCTTTCAAATACATTTTTCAAAATAGCCATGTATCTTACATGCACATACACACACTCTTACAGGTCCTCATCCACTCTAGATCCTATTGCCAATGACTCTACCATTGCCGACTATGACTTAAAATTTCCAATTAACCAAGCCAAAGACGAAGGCGAGGAAGATTGTGAAATACCGGGAGAACTATTCAGACTTCTATTACAAGAGGAAAAAGCTATTCAGCCGCACGAAGAGTCAATTGAAGTCGTCAATCTGGGTACTGAGGCAGATAAGAAGGAAATCAAGAGCGGTGCTAACTTGGAAAGCAGTGTCAAGAGCATGTTGGTTCAGATGTTGCATGATTATTTGGAAGTATTTTCTTGGTCTTATGAAGATATGCCAGGGTTGGATACCGACATCATAGTTCATCGTCTGCCGACAAAAGAAGAATGTACTCCTGTCAAACAAAAGGTTTGTCGCATGAGGCCTGATATATCTGAAAAGATCAAAGCTTAAGTAATGAAACAGTTTGATGCAGGGTTCCTAGCCGTGACATCCTATTCCCAATGGGTTGCCAATGTGGTGCCATTTCCGAAAAAGGACGGAAAATTTTGCATGTGCGTAGACTATAGGGATCTGAATAGGGCAAGCCCCAAGGATGACTTCCCTCTACCAAACATTGACGTCTTGGTCGATAATACTGCTCTGCATAAAGTCTTCTCTTTTATGGATGGCTTCTCAGGCTATAATCAGATAAGGATGGCTCCCGAAGACATGGAGAAGACCACTTTCATTATGCAATGGGGCACCTTCTGTTATAAGGTCAAGTCGTTCGGATTGAAGAATGCATTGGAAACATATCAAAGAGCTATATTAGCTTTGTTTCATGACATGATACATCATGAGATAGAGGTCTATATGGATGATATGATTTCCAGATCACAAACGGAAGAGGAACATCTTGATCACCTGTACAAACTATTCGAAAGGTTGAAAAAGTACAAGCTCAGGTTAAACCCTAACAAATGCACATTTAGAGTACGATCTGGAAAGCTTCTAGGTTTTGTTGTCAGAAATAAAGGCATTGAAGTTGATCCTGCCAATGTGAAGGCCATCCAAGAAATGTTGGTCCCTCATTTTGAAAAGGAAGTTAGAGGATTCTTGGGTCGTCTCAATTACATTGCTCGCTTCATATCACACTTGACTACTACTTGTGAGCCAATCTTCAAACTCTTAAAGAAAAAGCAGGTAGTCAGATGGAACGATGAGTGCCAAGCTTCCTTCGACAAAATCAAAGAATACCTACAAGAACCCCATATTCTCATGCCTCCAATGGAAGGAAGACCCTTGATCATGTACTTGACAGTACTAGAGAATTCTATGGGGTGTGTTTTGGGCCAACATGACGAGTCTGGCCGAAAAGAGCATGCTATTTATTACCTGAGCAAAAAGTTTACCGACTGTGAAACTAGATATTCACTGCTCGATAAAACTCGCTGGCTAAGACAGTATATGTTGACCCATACCCCTCTGGTGATTTCTAAGATGGACCCAATCAAGTACATCTTTGAGAAACCTGCTCTTTCCGGAAGGATAGCCAGATGGTAAATGATCTTGACTGAGTACAACATTTAATACACAACATAAAAGGCCATCAAAGGAAGCGTACTAGCAGATCATTTGGCCCATCAAGCTGTTGACAATTATCAGTCCATGAACTTCGACTTCCCTGATGAGAACATCATGCTGGTAACCGACTGTGCGAAACCTGGACCGTTTGACGGACCTGAACAAGGATCTCGATGGACTATGGTCTTCAACGGGGCTCCCAACGCCTTAGGTAATAGAGTTTGGTGCTGTGATCATCTCTCCTGAAGGTTTCCACACTCCTTTCACTGCCAGACTATGTTTCAATTGCACGAACAATATGGTTGAATACGAAGCGTGCATCTTGGGTCTGAAAGCTTTCATTGACTTGAGGAGCAAACATTTGAATGTGTTTGGGGATTCCGCTTTAGTGATTAGCCAAGTAAAAGGATATTGGGACACTAAACACCCTAATCTCATCCCTTACAAGGAACTTGTGCTATCCTTGATTCCTCACTTTGAAGAGATCACATTTGAACACTTCCCTAGGGAATAAAAACAGTTGGATGACGCCTTGGCAACCATGTCTTCAATGTTCAAGGTCAGATGTGACAACGAAGCCCCTATGATTATAATTGAAAGATTCGACGAACCTGCACATTATTGTGAGCTTGACACTGACACAGAAAAGCCATGGTACCATGAGGTGATGAGGTATCTTGAAACACAAGAGTATCCCGATGGAGCATCCATCAATGACAGAAAGTTCTTATGAAGATTTGCAGCCAAATTCTTCCTAAGTAACAGGATATTTTACAAGCGCAACCATGACTCTACTCTACTCTGATGTCTGGACAAGAAGGAGGCAGAGGAAATTATGGAAGACATGCACGATGGTCTCTTTGGGACTCACTCAAGTGGACATATGATGGTTAAGAAAATCTTGAGAGTTGGCTACTATTGGTCAACAATGGAGACTGATTTCCATCAACATTCAAGAACTTGTCACAAATGCCAAATCTATGCTAACAATGTCCATGTACCTCCTATCCCTCTGAACGTCACGACCGCTCCGTGGCCATTTGCAATGTGGGGCATTGATATGATTGGAGAAATCAAGCCAACCGATTTTAATGCATATTGCTTCATTTTGGTTGTTATTGATTATTTCACCAAGTGGGTCGAAGCCGCTTCTTTTTCCTCGGTCACAAAGAATGTGGTAGCCAGATTCATCAGACAGAACCTCATATGCCGCTATGGTATCCCCGAAAGGATTATCACCGGCAATGGGACTAACCTCAACAATGCTATGATTACCGAACTTTTCACTCAGTTCAAAATCAAGCATCACAATTCTTCTCCATATAGACCTAAAATGAATGGCGCAGTCGAAGCGGCCAACAAAAACATTAAGAAGATTGTGCAGAAAATGATAGTAACCTATAAGGATTAGCATGAGATGTTACCGTTTGCTTTGCATGGCTATCGCACTTCAACTAGAATATCAACCGGGGCAACTCCCTTTTCCATAGTCTATGGCATGGAAGTTGTTTTGCCAATGGAAGTTCAGATTCCCTCACTAAGGATCATGAATGAAGCAGGCTTAGGAAAAGACGAGTGGATCCAGGCGAGATTGGATCAGCTGAACTTGATCGACAAAAAGCGACTGGCTACTGTTTGTCATGGTCAGATGTACAAAAAATGAATGATCAAGGCTTTCAACAAGAAGATCAAGCCTCGAATATACCAAGTTGGTGACTTGGTGATTAAGCGCATCATTCTACCACAAGGAGACCCTAGAGGCAAATAGACTCCCACCTATGAAGGGCCATTTGTTGTCAAGAGAGTTTTCTCTGGCGGTGCCATGATGCTGACTACCATGGATGGTGAAGACTTCCCACATCTTCTAAATGCAGACATAGTTAAAAAATACTATGCATAAGAGACCTTCTAGGTTGACACACCTAGGCAAAATAAGGGCATCCCGTCAAACCAAAAGGTTTGGGAAAAAATTAGGGATATATGCAAAAGATTATACACCTGGCAAGTTGAAAACCCAGAAGCCCGACTTGGGAAAAAAAGGGTATCCTGGTGGGCTGAAAACCCAAAAGGATGGTCCAGGCAAAAATTAAGGATTGAAAGTGTTTGACTATGTCCCGTGTGATTACCACAGTCAACTTTATCACCAAGGTCCTAGTTCAAACGGTCCAAGATCAATCCAATCGACTTATGTCAACGGCAAGGGGAATTCGAAGACATTGGGGAAATAGTAGAGTTGGAATGCAATGAGATCATTTCACATGGCTATTTGTTTATGTTTTCAATTTTTTGTTTCGACGATTTCCTCTTACTAGGATCTCCGTCTCTTTGTACAAAAAACGCCTATTCATGGGTAAAATATCAATACAAATATATTTTGAAGTGCAAACTTTCTGTTTTAGTTTTGAATGCAAATGTGTCCAATGACTAAAATTGAACGAACATACGCATATGAACGTAATTAAAACTATTTGGCACATGTGTCTTGTTAAGCAGCATCAAACATCTCTTTAATGTATTTGGAATATCCCCACAGAGTTATTTCATTAGCATTACCCTCACAAAACAGTAAACCAATCCTTAATAGAGTTACCCACAAAGTCTCTTTGCATAGGTTGATCTCCAGCAAGAGTCTCAATCTCTTGACAGATCTCTCTCCACAACTAAGTTGGTCCTACAAGTAGAAGCCTTGTGGATCTCTTCCTCAAAGAACTCACTCCGTCAGTAGTTCATTGAGTATTCATCAACAAAGTTTATTTCCCCAACAAGGTTTATTTCCTTGACAAGCAACGAGTAGCATAACTCTCCAACCGAGTACAAAATTCCCCAGCTTAGTTTATCCTCTCCAGTCGTGTCTGTCATCCCCAGCTGAGTGTATCCCCCCAAGCTGAATCTGTCTTCCCCGATTGAGTCTACACTCTCCAGTTTGAGTTTTCCTTTCAGACTTTCGCAAATCATAGGGCCACAATCCCTAATCCCCAATAAAGTCGCCAACAAAACCTTTACTATCTCCAAAAGATACTATGAAGATTGGGCCTGACCAGGTATTAGTACAACTTTCAAACTACTATAAAGCCTGGACCCGGCCATATAATAGTTTGACTTTATTAGTTGCTGAAACCTGGACCCGACCAGATAACAGTTAATTTCAATTTTAAACTACTATAAAGCCTGGACCCGACTAGATGATAGTTTGACTTTATCAGTTGCTGAAACCTGGACCCGACCAGATAACAGTTAATCTCAATTTCAAGTTACTAAAGCCTAGACCCGACTAGATAATAGTTTAACTCTTCAAAATATATAGAAGAACCTGGACTCAACTAGACCAAGGTTTAACTTCTTTCCCCAATAGATTTTGCCTCTACCCCAATAAGTTATTATGAAGCCTGGATCCGACCAGATAACAATTACCCTCAGAAATTTGTTGTGAAACCTAGAATCCGACCAGACAACAACTAAATCCACAAACAGTTTATTATGAAACCTGGATCCGACCAGATAACAATTAACCTCATCCACCTCAGGAATATGCAAAGCCTGGACCCGACCAGATGTCAATTTTCAGGCAAGTTATTATGAAGTCTGGAACCTGACCAGATAACAACTAACTACGATCCCCAGAGAGACACTATGAAGCCTGGACCCGACCAGATAATAGTACAACTTTCCAAAAAAACCATGAAACCTGGACTTGACCAGATAGTAGTTACCGTTGTAAGTTACTGCAAAGCCTGGATCTGACCATATAATAGTTAACTTCCTTATCCCCAGCAAGTTGTTGTGAGGCCTGGATCCGACCAGATAACTATTCAATTTCAAGAAATTTTCTGCAAAGCCTGGAATCTGACCAAATAACAGTTAATTTATCCTTTTCTAGTAAGTTACCGTGAAGCCTGGGACTCGACCAGATAGCAGCTGACTTCCTTATTCTCAACAAGTTGTGAAGCCTGGATATGACTAGATAACAGCTAACATTCAAGAGATATTCCCCAGCCGAAACATCCTTTCAACAGATTTTAAGATATGTATATTCTTCATCCCCAATAGCAATCAGGGATTCAACCCCCCAGAATTTCCTCAGCAGCAGTCAGGGATTTATTTTCCCAGACAAAAACATACATCTCACATTCATACATCATAGCATGTACATACAAAATGCATTTAGCATAATGTAGCGGTAGAAATGTTCAAGACTAAGCCATTGGATTGACTAGACTTTATACAAATCAAAAATAAAAATCGCCACCGTGCTTTATTGTTTCCATAGGAATGGGAAAAGAGCAAATAACCCAAAAAGAGGGGAAAAGATTCAAGGTAAGGGGGTTGGTTATGCAAAGGGAAGGTATTAGCACCCTAAACATCTACGGTACTCCGCAGGAACCTCTTTGAAAAAATCTGTATATTTTGGCTATAAAAATGTGTTGTATATAAAATGGATGGTGGAGGTGAGAAAAGAAATATTTTTATGATTTTTGCAACCGCCGCAGTTGCGAACCTTTAGTCCCTACGTACCACCTTTCATGCAATAGGGGATCAGGGTACACGTAGTTCCTCTTTTAAAAATTTAAAACACAAGTGTGTTGGTTGATTTTAAGAGATAAGACATCATCGTCATTGTCCATGTGGAAAACATACTTACTACCCACAATCATGAGAAAGGAGAATTTCATCATCTCAAAGGGGAGGATATGGCTTGGACTTTAAAATCAACAATGTCTCACTCAACACCCAAGTGGAAAATATCTCTCTTCACTACATATTGTAGAAGTATAGTTGTTTGCATCACTACAAGGATTGACAAGAGTTTAATCTTTTTTAAGAAAAGTTTAAAGATAAAAGCCAAAGTGGAAAAATGGTTTGAAATGAGATTGATTGACTTTTAGTCTTCTCACAAAAAATGTCAAGGTATTATTAAATTGATTGAAGTTTATTTATGAAAATGTTTTGAAAATGCATGGACATAAGTCCAAGTTTATTATGAAAATGGTTCAAGTTTCAAAACAAGAAGAGTTTTCAAAAGGAGGGAGAAGATTTTTGAAATTAAAGAAGATGGGAGGAGGAGAAGAGGCTATCCTAAAGCATAAGGTAAAAGCTAAGGAGAAGAAACATCTAACCAACAAGAAGCCAATACTTGACATTATTAGTCAATATAGAATTCCCATTCTTCGGATTGAAACCAAGCAAGCAAAGATACTAGACCTCTTGAGAGAACCAAACTTCAAGTGTATTAAGTCTTCGCAAAAATTGGGCAGAGTAACGGCTGTATACGGGTGAATTCCAGATTAAAAACAAAGTATGTAATCACAATAACCTGCACACTAAACAAACAAACAACCCAATGTCTTGAGGTAAACCTCAAGAACTCCATACAAAATATGAATTAAGGTCACAAGGTCTCCAACATAGGCCAAGGTCTTTAATCCTAAGTCCAAGAAATAGTCCCATACTCCATAATGCCAAGGATAGTAACCAAATAGTCCAAGTACCATTAAGAGTTTTTTAGGGTTCATGTTGATTATTAAGTGTCTTTAAAAGGAAAAGAAAAGCTCAAGTGAGAAAAAATAAAAATTACATAAAAGTAAATGCTCAAGTGAGCAAAGATGAAAATAGCATGAAATGTAAAATGCTAAAAGTAAATGGTACATAAAGCATAAAAATAAAAGCATAAAGTAAAGTCAATTGTTAGAAATTAGAGGTTAGTTGGATGACCATCTTGAAACTTGCATTTGGAACTCATTAGAGGATTGGTAGAACCAAAGTCTCCACACAACAAGTTGCATTTGCTTTTTGTCAAGTATATCATCCATTTTGGAATTCTCACAAGTGCCATTTAATGATCAACGATGTTTAAGTGATCCGCGTTGACCAAAAGTGATGCAGATCCATTAGAGGATTGGTAGAACCAAAGCCTCCACACAATGAATCTCAAGGTTATTGTATCAAAGAGATCAAATTAACATGCTTGGGCTTGAAATCATAAGTTTGGGCCACGAATGATTATTTATTCGAATCGGGACAAAATTTAGCGCTATATTAAGCAATCGTAAGTGGACTTATATAGAAGTCGCACCTATTTTAAGGACGGTCAATAGTAATCTATGTACTTCATGTTTGGATAAATGATATAGAGATCATCATCCCTTAACATGTAGTACAATTAAAAAATAAAGGGATAAGATGAAGAGGGAGGGAATGATAAGCTAATTTGGATTACCACCTCAAAATTCTTTCATCTTTAAATTCAACCACTCCTCTAGATGGATTAAAGCACTAAACATATCATTAATCCAAAGCACCAAAAATGAATTAAATAATTCACTCTTAGGTAGATTTGAATTAATGAACATTTATCCAACTTCATCTACATCATAAAGTCCATTGAGTTTAAAGACAAATTGGACATTTAAAATTGCAATCCAAACCAACAATCAAAAAGAGAGAGTAGAAAAAGTATTTTGGATCAAAGCTACCCCAAAACAAGGCAAAAAAAATGCATTATGTCCCTGTGTAAATCGATTGCACTATTGTGTAAATTGATTTACACAGTACAATTTTCAAAAATCTACGCGAAATTGCTTCTGTGCAATCGATTGCACTGTTACTGCGATCGATTGCACTGTTACTGCAATCGATTGCATGCTGTTACAGACAACAAAACAGCATTTTAAAAGGCCAAATTCTTGTTCAAACTTTCTATCAAATACCTTATGATCATGGATCCAATTGAGCACGAAAATTCCATCAAATAATGAGAAAATAACACCATTGGAATCATAAAATAATGCTCTCAGAATCAAACCCAAAGATCAACAAGAGATCACATTGTGAAAGATGAATTATCCAACTTACCAAAGGTAGATCTAGAGAATTATCAAAACAACTTCAAGAATTTGCTTCAATTCAACCACTAGAATCAACTGTCCAAGCTTAGATGTAGAGAATTGATAAAGAAAAAGTGTTTGGATGAAGGTTTAGCTCAAAGATTAGTAAGCTTCAATACAAAGCTTACTAACTTTTTGAAAATGGAGCTTTGAGTGAATTTGGTAGATGGAGAGAATTGAGAGATTTTTTAGCAAGGTGGATTTGGCTATCAAAAGCTTGAAATTTGAATGAAATGAAGGCTCTATTTATAGAGTTTTAGGATTGGGATTAGTGGTAATTTGGTAATTGATTCTTGGAGCCAAAATTTGAATTAATGATAATTCTTTCAAATATTAGAGCCAAAATTTGAATTAATGATAATTCTTCTTAAAAATGAAAGATTGGCACTAAAATTTGAATTAATGATACATCTTTCAAAAATGAAGAAAAATTGGAGCCAAAATTTGACATGTTTAAAATTGCTGATTTTTTTTTTCAAATTTTCACGCTGTGCAATCGATTGCACTATAGTGCAAATCGATTTGCACAATGTATTTTTTCAAAAATGGCGCAAAATGCACTATGTGCAGTCGATTGCACTCTAAGAGCAATCGATTGCATCAGTGAAAAAAATGAATTTTTATTAATTTTTACTTTGCAAATAGAGATTTTAGGAAAATAATACCAGAAATCCTTATTTGTTAGATGCTTCGACTTGGTACCTACAAAACAAAAATATAAAAACACAAAGACAAATATTTTTTTTATTTTGATTATAAGTTAGTCAACAACACATATACAAAATACATAACTAAGGTGCTTGGAGATTCCTCAAGAGAAAACTTAAAGATAGGAGATAGAAAAAGAGGAAGAACCAACCCTAATGTGATCTCGTTATGATCGAGTTGATATGATATGATAGAGGAATCTTAGGGGGGAAAATTGGGGTACAACAGCTGCCCTTATTTAAGTGTCTTCTATCCGGAGATGCGAAGGCTGAAAATCTTCGTGTCGACATGATCAAAGATACTTAAATATAAAACAAACCCTATTTTTGGCCCTAAGATGCCATGCAAATGCTTATTCATATGAATGCATATGAACAGTACCAAAGAGACGCAAAGTATCACTGGGGATGCCACACAAATGAAGAGACAAAGGAGCAACCCCACCAGGAAAATAAATCACTGGTGGACCCAAAAGGATTGAATCAGGGAGGAAGATAAAAAGCATCTATGTTCACTGCCGATGGCCTACCAACGTTCACTGAAGGTAGAAAGAGAAAATATCATATCATCATCGTTCACTGATGATGAACTATCAATGTTCACTGAAGATAAAAAGATAACAAACACCGACGTTCACTGCCGATATCCTACCAACATTCACTGAAGGTAGAAAGAGAAAATATCATATCATCGTCTTTCACTGACGATGAACTATCAACGTTCACTGAAGATAGCAAAAAGATAACAAACACCGACATTCATTGTCGATATCCTACCAACGTTCACTGAAGGTAGAAAGAGAAAATATCATATCGCCGCCGTTCACTAACGATGAACTATCAACATTCAATGAAGATAGCAAAAAGATAACAAACACCGACGTTCACTGACGATGTACTACCAACTTTTACTGAAGGTAGAAAGAGAAAATATCATATCATCGCTGTTCACTGATGATGAACTATCAACGTTCACTGAAGATAACAAAAATATAACAAACACCGACGTTAACTACCAATGTACTACCAACATTCACTGAAGGTAGAAAGAGAAAATATATCATATCACTGCCGTTCACTGACGATGAACTATCAACATTCACTGAAGATAGCAAAAAGATAACTAACACCAACGTTCACTGCCGATGTACTACCAACGTTCATTGAAGGTAGAAAGAGAAAATATATCATATCACCTCCGTTCACTAACGATGAACTATCAATGTTCACTGAAGATAGCAAAAAGATATTAAACACCGACGTTCACTGCCGATGTACTACCAACGTTCACTAAAGGTAGAAAGAGAAAATATATGAAGTTTTCCCCAAAATTCTGGTGTTTCGCCTAGAACAGGTCTCACCTTCTTCTTTAACCAAGTCATTCTTCCTGGAAAGGGTAATATGTAAGTTGTCTCAAATAAAGAGACTTGTTACTTGTTATCATGGAGGATTGCAAAAAGAAACTACTTTATGGGGATATAAATATGGCTTCCTGGGGAAAAAGTTATGACTTCCTGGGGAAATGCCACGATATTCCTACTGAGGAGATAAATTCTTCTCGTGCAAAATAAATGCACTAACCAAAACTTGAAGTTTTCAGAAATCCAAAGTAAATAATATTGTCATGCAACCACAAATCCAATTCAGAAATAAACTAGAGCAAGACGGCCAACGCAGATACATTCTTTGAGAAATAAACTCAAGAGGGAAAACCAAATTCAACTAAGCAAAGAGCGCTACAGGAAGATCAGAACACAATGTCAATGAACGATGGTTTGTAGCCATGCATGATGCATGTATGAATGTATGAGTGCTATCATGCATATGCTGGTAAAAGGATACATAATCAGTACAAACAAACAAAACCGCCTCAGGTGCTAACAACATTGGGATAAACTTCAACCAGAAAGATCAATCCAAGAAAGGTAAAAACAATTGCGGAGATCAAACATATTGCATGCCTTAACTTCACTGAGAAGAAACATAATCTGGATGTAGCCAAATCAAACAGATATCGGGATAGAACATCCTTCTTCCAGTTTCATCGGAGAAGCAGTTTTCCAAAAGCAACATGCCCACTGGAGATTGCAAGACCAGCCTCAAATAAAGCAGACTGACGCCGACAAAACCAAACCTCATTGGGGGATTCAAGTCTACCTCCCTGTAGAAAA
Source organism: Vicia faba (assembly GCA_948472305.1). Taxonomy (NCBI): domain Eukaryota; kingdom Viridiplantae; phylum Streptophyta; class Magnoliopsida; order Fabales; family Fabaceae; genus Vicia; species Vicia faba. Next base: position 330,844,968 of record OX451736.1, read on the forward strand.
AACTACGGATTGAAAATTTTCATCACGAACACCCATTCCAACAAGAGATGCCATGCGATAACCTTCCCGGGAAATCAAGAAGTCAACACTAGTGCCAATATTGCAAAAAGAGTGATGTCTTAGCACACCAAGGGAATAAAACCTTTCATCATATGAGGGAGAACTTCGCTGGGGAATCTGGGACGAAGGCTTCATACCATGCAAAACCAAAATCAAAAGCGAACCAAGACTTGGCTGGGGATAATGGGATCACAAACCCAATACTGTACCTTACACCCACTGGTATCGTCTTTAACTAACTGAGAAACCAGTAAAATGACCTGAGAGAACCTTCCTGGGGAACCAAGAAGTTAATAGTACAACAAAAAGTCAAAATTATGGGGATTTTAAATCAAACCCAACACTTGAAGGGAGAAAACCAAAAAGTTGATAACCATTTTAACACTTCTTAGAAAAGATATTGCCCTTTTCTAGCTACTTAGGGAGCACATAACAACAATAATGTCGTAACTGGAGGGAACAATGCTCTACAAGAGATTTCATATCAATTTTAAATACACAAATGGAGAAAGAACTCCATCAAATGAGCAAAGGCTTCATAGCTCTTTTTAATCTCCATTTGATCACCAACTGGCTGGGTAAAGAATCACATTCAGCTAGAGAAGTCTGCAACAAGACTAGAAAAAATGGGATTATAAACCCAACACCATAACACAACCTGTAGGAAACCCTTTAATTGATCATTAATTGTTATAGGAAGCCAGACACACATCTACAAAACAAATCACAAGAAACAATCCTGCTTGAGGAAGATTCTTGGCTTGGGGTAGACATAGTAGCTATCTTGACGAAATCTGGATATGCCCTTGGAAACCAATCTGGTGTCTCAAGCTTACCGTGCTGATCAAGGTAACTTTCGTAACTTGCCTTTGGCTGCATGCTTTTAGGATAACCTTTCTGATCAAATGGCTTCTAGAGATTTTTCGAACCTTGACGTAACTGCCCTAGATTGGCTGAATGTTGCATTCTATTTTCTCCACAACTCTTCTCGGAAACATGCCTTTTGCTGATACTCAAATGTAAACTTTCATGATATAAAGCAGTTGTTTTACAAGCAGAAAATGTTTATTCTAAGAATGAAAATTCTAATGCAACAATTATGTAAGTCTTGAAGATTTAATTTGAAAAGATGCCGCAAAACCTTGTGAACGAATCACTAGCCAGGATGTGACATGGATTTTTTGAAAGATAACAAAAGAAATATGATACCAATCACAATAATTTAGCAAAATTAATGGGAGTCAGGAAACACTATCTCATTGGAGTATGCTTTCAAAATAAACCCTGTTTCAATTAGGACTTTTGAGGGTTGTAATGTGGCCTGGTTCACGGTTTTAGAAAAAAAGATTTAAGGCTCAAAAATATTTGGTGCCCACCCCCTTCATGATGTTCTTCGGTCCTAAGTTCAGTTAACTTGACACGAACATTCATCTCTCACAAGAAATTTCGAGATGGTTGAGGAATTAAACAAGGTTTTCTTTGGACATGCAAGTCACTCATTCCTGCTTCTTTTGGGTTTCTTGTCACGCGACTCTGTTCTTTGCTGAGCATTTCACATTGTAATCCTTTATCGCATTTTAGGCTTTCCATTTCTTCCTAGCTTTCTGGACAAATTCCTTTTGACTTTGACTCTGAAGTGCAGCGGGATGCTCTGACTTTTGCCTAAGCGACTTATTTTTTCAAGTTCCAACTTAGCGGGGCTTTTTGTCTCTTTCTTTTTCATCATAATTTTTTTTATTCATGTCATCTTTTTTTTCTTTTGAACATGTTGCGTGACTTCGAGTCATTTTTGACTTGTTGGAAGAATTATGACTGCTCCATTTCTGGGTAGATGAAAGATAACCATTGTTGTATCGTCATCTGTTGATCTCCTGGTGTGCGAGAGATATCCATTGTGATCGGTGGAAATAGAACTGACTGTTTTGGAATGCTGGTTCGCGAAATGTCGCGGTAAGCAAGAGTCGCCACCGTCTTTTATTTACTCCAACAAGGAAAGGACAAAAGCACAGCAAAATTCCTTTTCGAGATGTTTCTCGGTTCGGGAGGTAGATTATAGAAAGGGAAGGTGTTAGCACCCTTTCTATCCGTGGTTATCCACGGGCTCTTAGGTACTTGCTCACTATGTTTTCAAAATGTTTTGCTTTTCTTGTGTTTTTGGGTTTTGAAAAAAGTTTGTTTGAAAACTTCGTTTTAAATCTTGTATCAGTCCTCAAGAGTGAATGAAGTATATGTTTGAAAACTTTTGTCAGAAAAAAGTGTAAGTGCGAAAAGTTGTTTTTGTAAGAGCAAGTATCTAAGAACCTCTACCTACTCAAAAGAAATTAAGCTGTGTAAATGTCCTTTAGACAGTACTATCCCACTATTGAGAAGTAGGTAGCATTGTCGTTGGAGTTATTCGGGTCAATTCGATTATATGGGACATGTGGTCACCAAAGCAATAGTAGGACGCCTTAGCGGTAACCCTAATGTCCTAGATCCTTTTTATCCGAGGCAACCGTTTCGAGGCACCTTTTGGATCTTTAGACAGGAGGGCGACCTCTAAAACACCCTATACTCGATGACCACGTCGAGGCAACCAAGTGAGGCGTACCCTAGGAGTGGCATGTGCGAGTGTGTCAGAATTCAGTTAAGTTATCTTTGTACATGTTATGGTGAGCTACATTTTGATTTTATTTTCAGAGAAATCTTGTCATGCATAGCCTATTTCACATACATCTAGCATTTAATAGTTGCGGAAAGTAAATCTACGCTATTACAAGGCGTCGGGTATTTACATCGCCAAAAACAAACCCTTGGAAAGTAAATGCGGGAAATTAAATAAAAGCGATAAAAAGGCCTAATTACGCTATTACATCTTCGGAGCAATTACATAAATATGATCAAAAATAATATGCGCGAAAGAAAATTGAATCGGAGAAGTCCTTAGGGTTTTGACCCTTTTTTAGAAAGAAAGAATTTTTATCCTTTTTGCATTTAATCAAACCTAATTCTAATTAATTAAATAAAAGAAATATTTTTTAAGTTTTTTATGTTTTTTATGAAAATAAAATAAAATAAAAAGATGATTAAAATTGTCAAAAGAAACCCTAATTCTATGTTGATTTTAAATTATTGAGAAAAAGTTAAAATTAACCCTAATTAAACTAAATTAATTTCTTAGTATTTATTTACAAAAAGAAAGTGAAATTAATTTTAATTAAGAAAAAATATTATTTTTAGTTTCTCTGAATTTATTATGAAAATAATTAAATGGGTTAATTAAATAATAATAATTATTATTAATTAGATTAAAGAAAAAGAATTAAAAGAAGAATAAACCAAGGGGGGGGGGGGTGCTGGCCCATTTATGGAGGTTTCTTTGGAAATTTCTGGCCCATTTGTACACAAGCCCTTTTGACTTTATGGCTTCTCCATGGTGCATGTTGACTTGGAGTACCATGATCAGCATCTCATAGCCATTGGATTTGTGCATGTAGACATCTGGCGCTTGGAAAGATGAAGTACATGGTAGACCTCTTTTGGAATTCTGCACACAACTATGTTAAGAAAAATAATATAAGTGTTTTGGGGGACCTGGGATTCTAACCCAGGTCCCAACGCCTATTGAATGCTTGGCCAACCACTCCACCAACTTGCTTCAGTCGTTAGTAAAATAACAAATAATTAATATATTAATAAACACACCACTAAGCTGTAAAACAAATAAAGCGCGTGTGTTTTTGAATTAACCAACCACGTATCACCACGTACTCATCTTCTTTGTTGTACCTGTAAAAATAAAATCAAATAGCGGGGGTTTTTAACCCCCACAAACTACAGTGGCGAAAAATAGCGATTAGGGCTGTGATCTATATAAATATTTCGCGATGGTTGCATCATATTCGTCTGGTTCTCACGAATTCAGTCATATATCTTATAAGGCCTAATTTTTCCTGGATTGCAAAGCCCTAATTTGAAAGCTTATGAACCCTAAAATTCGTCAATGGCATTCTATGATTTATGGCGTTATAATTCAATTGAGTTATACCATTAGCTTTGTACAGTCCCTAGCAACACAAATCAAACACAAAATCATGTTAATGATGCATGAATTAAGTTGTATGATTCTCAAAATAAAACGCAAACCGTGACTCTGTTCTTGATGATTCTTTGAGCTTCAATGCTTGGTTTTGATTGCTACACGTCACTGAGAGCTCTTGCAATAGATTAGAATCAACAAAAGTCTTTAAATCGCCCTGGAATATAGAAATCAGTTTTGCAATTTTCTTGAATTTTTTCAATATGGTTATGGCTTTGTCTGCAGCTCTCTCACGTGTTTTGCATCAGGGTTGGCTTGCATATATATAGAGGAATGGAATTAGGTCAGAATCTTGCACAAAAATCCATTGGAATGATGATTGAATATTTGATTGGAAATCACATATTTTTGAATCTTCATGATTGGAAAAAGTTGCCAAATTTGGAGATATTGCATCTTTGACTTGGTGCACGAAATTGCCAGCATATCTTGACCATATTTGCTTCACAAAAAGATTGAAAAATCAAATCTTTGTATTTTCCTACAATTTAAATTAATTAAATGAATTAATATTGATTAAAAATCCAATTAATTAATAAAAAATAAGAAAATAAATTCAATTAAGCTTGATGGGTCGTGCATAGGTCATGGATAAAGTTTCAAGAAGAGATTTGAGGCCCATTAGCAAAAACAAGGTGTTTTGAGCAAAGTTGACTTTTGCAAATTCACAAAAATTTCCCAACTTCTCCAATGCATATCTTGCTCAATTTTGATCATATGAACATGTTCTTTGACATTTTGGAAAGGTCTTGAAATCCTATAACCAATGACTTTGGTCCCATGTCATTTGGATTTACCAATCTCAAGTTATGGTCTTTGACTTAAAGTGCATTTTTGTTGACTTTTGAATTTGACCTATAATGTAGAAATTGATAACTTTTTGTGAGAGAACTTCTTGGACTTGGAATGTGAATATGGATTGTAGGAAATGTCATCCCCTTCAAAATGAGCATTGGATGGAATTTTTCTGATGAACCATGAAAAAGTTATGCCCTGGTCAAGATACAGTTGACTTTTCTGCTGTCCAAAAATAGTAACTTTTTGCATCTTGATGATTTTTGAGCTATCCTTGTGGAATCATGATCAAGATTTGATCAAATGATGATTGTGACCTCAAAATAAGATGTTGACCAAAAATTCTGACTTTTGATTGCAAAATGACCATTTTGCCCCTGCAGTTGACTGTGGGTCAAATGGAGCTTTTGACTATGCAAATTGGCATTGTCAGTCTTGAAACTTGGCATGTAGATGCTTGAGAATGTATATGGGCCTATGAGATTTGATTGAACCATTGAAAACCACAAATTCCTTGAAAGAACCAAAACCCTAATTTCAGCTGGCTTAGGAGATGGTTTGACTGTCTAATCCTTGAGCAGATCTTGAACCATTTGAAGATGATTCTTGACAAATCTTGAGGAATATGGGAGGGAAAATTTTGGGGTACAACAGTTGCCCCTGTTCAATCTTCTTAAACCTGAGGATGTAGATTGGCTTGCGTGCCTTTCATGATCCGAAGGTGGAAGATGGTTGAACACTAGAGTGCCCAGAAATTTGCACTCGCATGGTGTAGTACCAGCAATATGATGTCGGGAATGGGCTTACAGATGCCATGATGGATAGGAGGATGGGCTTATAGATGCCACCTGGAGATTGTTGGTAGGTGGATGGGCTTATAGATGCCATCTGGAGATTGTTGGTTGAATTGTGATCTTTGTAAGTTGAAAGAAGGAACTTGTGTATGGTTGCCTGATGATGAGCCTGAGTGAAACTGCATCTTTGAAGGAAGGAAACCTGTGTAGGGTTGACTGATGATGAGTCCGTGTGAAACTGCATCTTGGAAGGAAGGAAACCTGTGTAGGGTTGACTGATGATGAGTCCGTGTGAAACTGCATCTTGGAAGGAAGGAAACCTGTGTAGGGTTTCTTGATGACGAGTACGTGTAAAACTACGTCTTTGGAAAGAGAGAACCTCTGTAGGGTTTCTTGATGACGAGTCCGTGTAAAACTGCATCCTTGGAAAGAGAGAACCTGTGTAGGGTTTCTTGATGACGAGTCCGTGTAAAACTACGTCTTTGGAAAGAGAGAACCTGTGTAGGGTTTCTTGATGACGAGTCTGTGTAAAACTACGTCTTTGTAAAGAGAGAACCTCTGTAGGGTTTCTTGATGACGAGTCCGTGTAAAACTGCATCCTTGGAAAGAGAGAACCTGTGTAGGGTTTCTTGATGACGAGTCCGTGTAAAACTACGTCTTTGGAAAGAGAGAACCTGTGTAGGGTTTCTTGATGATGAGTCTGTGTAAAACTACGTCTTTGTAAAGAGAGAACCTGTGTAGGGTTGCCTGACGAGGAGTCCGTGTAAAACTTCCTCTGGAGTTGAGAAGGAAACCGGTGTAGGGTTACTTCGGGATGAGTTCGTGTAAAACTTCTAGATGAACCGGGGTAAGGTTAGTTCGTGTGAAACTTCAGGAGGAACCAGGGTAAGGTTACTGTGAGATAAGTCCGTGTAAAACTTCTGGAGGAACCGGGGTAAGGTTACTTTGTGATAAGTCCGTGTAAAACTTCATCTTGGAATTGAGAAGGAACCGGTGTAGGGTTTCCTCATGATGATCAAGTAGATAATTGTCCTGTCTGGTTTCAGGTATTAACCCATGATCAGTCATCCACATAATTTTCCTGGCTTGTTACAGGTGTTGATTTGGAACTACAAAGGTAGATGGTAATCATCTTTTGATTGACCTTTTCCTGAAAAGGCAAAACGTTGGTTGTATGCAATGTCATGATGCATGAACTGCATGATGTCAAGATGTTCTCAAGAATAAATGAGATTTGTGTTGTATGATGCGTATACATGTCATGATGTATGAAGATGTGATGTGTTTAGCTGGGGAAAATAAATCCCGGAGCTGCTGGAGAATAGTGTTGAGTTCTTCGTTTCCACTGGGGATGATGAACGAAGATGATTCTGAGAATAAACCGGTAGGAGAAGATAACTCCGTTGGGGAATAAACTTGATGAAGAGATTATTCTGCGGGGAATACTCTGTGCGAAGAGATGCTTTGCTGAGATTTTGACAATAACTCCACTGGGGATTCCTTTGATAAGCTCTGTTAGAGATTTTGATGATGAACTCCGCTGGGGATAGAGAGAACTTCGCTGGGGATGATCCTCCCGTTGCAACTTGCTGAGGATAACCCAGTTAGACTCTGATGGGGGATAACCTCCTGAATATGGTTGGGGAGAGATTTTTGTACTCTGCAGGGGACAAGCTTCCAGAGTCTACTGGGGAGATGATTCGACTCTCCTGGGGAAACTTTTGAGGAAATGGCTCCACTGGGGTGTCTGTATTCTCCCGGGGAACAATCTTATATTTCTATCAAGGAATATTAAGACTGTCGGGGATGCTTGCTGGGGAATATTTGCATACTCTGCTAGGGAATATTAAGATCTTCTGGGGATACCCAACTCTTCTAGGACGGATGGTAGACCAACTCTGCTCGGGGGAGAGTATTGCTGACTTGCTGGAGATACTGTGCCTTTTTGGGCTGATGGGAGACCAACTCTGCTTGGGGAGAGTATTGCTGAACCTTGTCTTACTCTGCGGGGAGTGAAGTTATCTTGGTCATATTATTCAGCTGAACCTACTTTGGTACCTGGAGGATAGAGCAGCTTGTACAGTTCGGATAATTCTTATTGCCCCAGTTTCTGCAGGAGAAGGTACCTGTGGAGGTGCTTGATAACTGCCGATTGACAGATCCTCTTCTGGAAGGCAAGTGACGAGATGACGGGACATAGCCGTACGTTTTGATCCCTAATTTTTGCCTGGACCGCCCTTTCGGGTTTTCAGTCCATCGGGATACCCCTTTTTGCCCAAGCCGCTTTTTCAGGTTTTCGACTTGCCGGGTGTACAGATTTTTTTCATTTTCGTCCCTTATTTTGCCCGAACCCTTTTGGTTCTCCGGGAAGCCCTTATTTTTGCCTAGGCCAGTCGACCTAGCGGGTCTTTGCGTGGTATTTTTTTGACTATGTCCACGTTCTCAGAGTGCAGGGAGTTGTCACTGTTGGTAGTGTTGTGTTTCCATATTACCAGAAGATGTCTGATCATGCAAGATTCGTTGCTGGAATTCATGTCCAATGCCCCAAGTGACTCAGGCGGAGATTTTCCCCTGGCTATTTGGCATTTTGAGAGATTCCTGGAATCTTGACTGGACTGCCCCAGATGATGGACAATGATCATGTCTGCCCCTTGGTTGGAAGTGTTTCTTCCACTTGAGATGACTCTTTTTATTGGGAAGGTTTTTGTTCACTAGATATTCATCGTGCGAATTTCTCTGCTGTTCGAACAAATAGTCATATGCAAACAATGTTATTTCAAGAATGCAAAGCTTATGTCTGTCTTGAAGTTTTTGAAAATGCAGTTTTCAATAAAACAAGTGATTTTTGTAAAATGCGATGTCAACTCAGGATATTACAGCAAGCCCTACAGGAGTCAGGATACCTTTTGTAACAATATGCTTTCGAACTAACCCATGCTTCAGCTAGGACTTTTAAGGGCTATAACGTGGCCTAGTTCACGGTTTAAGAAACAAAGGATAAAGGCTCAAAATTTATTTGTACCCACTCGCTCTTCGTGATGTTCTTCGATCCTAAACTCAGCTAATCGTGCATTAGATCTTGTTTGAGTCTTTGCTCTGATATTCCGATGGTGGTTCAGATACTGACAAATTATTTTGAACAGGCAGTCATTTTTGTTGAGAGTTTGTAGGACCTCTTTCTTTTCGATTTTATTATCCCTGTCTTTTGCCTGAACTGTTTCTTTTATGATTACAGTCAGCGGGATGCCCCCGTTTTATAAGTCTCCTTCATAGGTTTTGACTTATCGGGCTTTTGTTTTTTTTTTTTAGATAATGACTGCCTGTCTTGATGCTTATAGGGGACCATCACTGTTTTTTGTTTCAGAAAGACTCCTTTGATGCCATTCATTGTGCACCTGGATCAACTGAGAAAACTACCCTGCCCCAGGTTATGATTAAGGGTTTTAATTTTTTTGTGAAAAGAAAAACTCCAACTTCTTTGGCTCAAAGGGGTTGACTAGGGATTATCTTCCTTATAACTCCACTGTTTAGGATTTGAAACAATGCCTGTACTTCATCAGCGGGGTCTGTTCAAAAGCATACTGTAAAGATCGTGGTATCGTTTTCGTCATCCTCCCTCAAAAGGCTTAGAATTTTCTAATCAAGAGTTGAACATCAAAAAATGAAAGCAATTTTAAGCATAGTGAACACAATTACTTCAAAACAGACACGTGTAATGCATTAATGAAATAAGAGAGTTGGACATGATAATTGTTCGAATAAGCAAAGAAAAATACAATATCAGAATTCAAATGAACAAAAGTCTCTCAATCCTAGCCATGCTTTGGCAAGGGAGCAGTGATCACATTGGGAGTCTCAGAAGGCTCAAATTCAATCTCCTTAGCGTCAATCATATTCTGAATCTTGTATTTCAGCGCCCAATAATTGTTAGTATCATGCCCCGGGCTATCGGAATGATAAACACACCTCGCATCTGGGTTGTAGTTTGGAGAATAAGTCTTGGGGTTCGCATGAGGGTTTATCACCGCAATCAGATTCATCTTCAACATGTGCTGCAGTGCTTGTGACAATGGCATGTTGATGTTGGTGAACTGTCTTTTAGGCTCGTCTGGCCTTTGTTGATTTCCCTTTTGCTGTTGTCGGTGTGACGCAGAACCAGAGATCAGGACTGCCCCTACGTGTTGGTCACGACGACTCTTTTGACTGTACGCAACATTGGACTCTTTCTTCCCACTGTAAGGTTTTTTATGAGCATCAGAAGGTGTGGCTTCTTGGATCTTCCCGCTCTTGATGCCAGCTTCAATTCTCTCCCCAATTAAGATAAGGTCTGTAAACCCGGCTGAAGAATTTCCAATCAAATGGTTGAAGAACGGACCAGACAGGGTCCCAAGAAACATATCCACAAGTTCACGATCAGTTAGAGGTGGCTGCACCCTTCCGGCAAGGTCTCTCCATTTTTGGGCGTACTCCTTAAATCCTTCACCCGTCCCTAGTGACATACCCTTGAGTTGGGTACGCGTGGGAGTGAGGTCGGAATTATACTGATACTGCTTGTAGAACACAATAGCCAAGTCCTCCCAATTACGAATACTGGCTCCATCCAGCTGATAGAACCATTCGAGTTGAGTCCCTGAAAGACTATCCTGGAAGAAATGGATCCACAAATTCTTGTCAGCTGTATAAGGTTGGATCTTCCTTACATACGATCGGAGGTGCAGCTTAGGACAGGAAGCTCCGTCGTACTTTGCAAAAGCAGGTGCCTTGAACTTATGTGGGATCACCACCCCATAGGATAAGCCTAGGTCTCCAAAGTCCAACCCGGGCACCTGTTGAATCTCCATAGCACTTAAACGGTCTTTCAGGTGTTTGTACCTGTCCTCAGCAGGAGGATATTGTTCATCATTATAATTCGTCTCGTTATCGGAGACCACGGGACTAGGAACCCTTCTCTCTTGGGGACTGTCTTTCCCTACAGAGGAAGTAGTCAGAACAACCTCATTTTGTAGTCCATTCCCAAATCTGCGTCCAGTGTTGAACAAGACGGTCCTCTTCTTCTTCTTCTTCAGAATCAGAGTCTTCAACTCCTGTTGGCCCTGGGCTAGGCTCATAACCAACTCCTGGAACTGGGCATTCTGGGCTTGGAGGGCCTTGATAGCTTGTTCAATGGAAGGTTCAAAAGTCATGATGATTGCTGAAATAAACAGCGAAGAAGATAAGTGACCTGTAAAAAGGGTACCTGTAATGCAATGATATGTATGATATATGTATGCAATGTTTTCAAGGATCTCGTGGGGTAAACAAAGAAACTTGTTAGAATTTGAATCCGATAGCTTGATTGAAGGAACTTCATGTTGCTGAGAGTCCTTCAAGAGTTAGGCTCACCATATCGAGTGGGTCATAGCCCCTGACTCTAGTTATCATGTTTTGATCTCCGAACAACCTTGGCTAGAGGAAAATAAATCCCCTTTGCCCCTTGCTAGACATTTGGTTCATCATGACCTGCATCACAAACCCTTGAGATCCTTGAAATGGGTTAGTCCTTATGCAGGATGTATGCGATGTTATGATGTGTATGCTATGCGTGTGAGGTGATGTAAATAAGTCCTGCAATTAATCCAAATTGTTGGATAAGGACTGTAAAAAAAAACCTGCAAGGAACTCATGTTATCAGATAACAAGAATGTGTAAGTGGTTCAAGTTTGAAGGCACACAAGTCACACAAAAGAGCCCTTAGATTTCAGGCCGACATGAAGTTTAGGTACTACCCTCTTTTAGTTTCAGTTGGTTAAGACCTGTCCTAAAAATAGTAATCGGGTTCTAGAGGATCTCAATATCACTGACTACCCTCAATCGGTCATAACTCCAGCTTCACAATCTTTTCTTGCGGCCGGAACCATCGCGAGAGTTTAGTCTCAATGAGTGTAGCATACTGCTACTGTTCTATGGCCAAGTTGGATCAATTTAAGGTTCTAAGGTTAGTTGGTGCTTAATGACTCCTCAGAAGACCCATATTCTCCTCGTTCCAACACAAGGGATATCGGTACAGACCAAGGTGTCACACCAATGTAGCTACTGCTTCACCCGTGTCGGTCTACGCCGGACAGGTCCCTCACAGTTTATTGCTACCTAAAGGGTATTCCCCAGATCCGGGTTAGGATCTATGAAACTCCAATACAAGCCCACAAATATAAATCATACAAAGCATGCAATTGAAAACATAGAATGATCTAATCCTAAGGTACACCTCACTTATTAATATGTCCCCAGCAGAGTCGCCAGTTCTGTGATCGGTGGAAATAGAACTGACTGTTTTGGAATGCTAGTTCGCGAAATGTCGCGGTAAGCAAGAGTCGCCACCGTCTTTTATTTACTCCAACAAGGAAAGGACAAAAGCACAGCAAATTTCCTTTTCGAGATGTTTCTCGGTTCGGGAGGTAGATTATAGAAAGGGAAGGTGTTAGCACCCTTTCTATCCGTGGTTATCCACGGGCTCTTAGGTACTTGCTCACTATGTTTTCAAAATGTTTTGCTTTTCTTGTGTTTGTGGGTTTTCAAAAAAGTTTGTTTGAAAACTTTGTTTTAACTCTTGTATCAGTCCTCAAGAGTGTATGAAGTATTTGTTTGAAAACTTTTGTCAGAAAAAAGTGTAAGTGCGAAAAGTTGTTTTTGTAAGAGCAAGTATCTAAGAACCTCTACCTACTCAAAAGAAATTAAGCTGTGTAAATGTCCTTTAGACAGTACTATCCCACTATTGAAAAGTAGGTAGCACCGTCGTTGGAGTTATTCGGGTCAATTCGATTATATGGGACATGTGGTCACCAAAGCAATAGTAGGACACCTTAGCGGTAACCCTAATGTCCTAGATCCTTTTTATCCGAGGCAACCGTTTCGAGGCAACTTTTGGATCTTTAGACAGGAGGGCGACCTCTAAAACACCCTATACTCGATGACCACGTCGAGGCAACCAAGTGAGGCGTACCCTAGGAGTGGCATGTGCGAGTGTGTCAGAATTCAGTTAAGTTATCTTTGTACATGTTATGGTGAGCTACGTTTTGATTTTATTTTCAGAGAAATCTTGTCATGCATAGCCTATTTAACATACATCTAGCATTTAATAGTTGCGGAAAGTAAATCTACGCTATTACAAGGCGTCGGGTATTTACATCGCCAAAAACAAACCCTTGGAAAGTAAATGCGGGAAATTAAAGAAAAGCGATAAAAAGGCCTAATTACGCTATTACATCTTCGGAGCAATTACATAAATATGATCAAAAATAATATGCGCGAAAGAAAATTGAATCGGAGAAGTCCTTAGGGTTTTGACCCTTTTTGAGAAAGAAAGAATTTTTGTCCTTTTTGCATTTAATCAAACCTAATTCTAATTAATTAAATAAAAGAAATATTTTTTAAGTTTTTTATGTTTTTTATGAAAATAAAATAAAATAAAAATATGATTAAAATTGTCAAAAGAAACCCTAATTCTATGTTGATTTTAAATTATTGAGAAAAAGTTAAAATTAACCCTAATTAAACTAAATTAATTTGTTAGTATTTATTTACAAAAAGAAAGTGAAATTAATTTTAATTAAGAAAAAATATTATTTTTAGTTTCTCTGAATTTATTATGAAAATAATTAAATGGGTTAATTAAATAATAATAATAATTATTAATTAGAATAAAGAAAAAGAATTAAAAGAAGAATAAACCAAGGGGGGGGGGGGGGGGTGTTGGCCCATTTATGGAGGTTTCTTTGGAAATTTCTGGCCCATTTGTACACATGCCCTTTTGACTTTCTGGCTTCTCCATGGTGCATGTTGACTGGGAGTACCATGATCAGCATCTCATGGCCATTGGATTTGTGCATGTAGACATTTGGCGCTTGGAAAGATGAAGTACATGGTAGACCTCTTTTGGAATTCTGCACACAACTATGTTAAGAAAAATAATATAAGTGTTTTGGGGGACCTGGGATTCGAACCCAGGTCCCAACGCCTATTGAATGCTTGGCCAACCACTCCACCATCTTGCTTCAGTCGTTAGTAAAATAACAAACAATTAATATATTAATAAACACACCACTAAGCTGTAAAACAAATAAAGCGCGCGTGTTTTTGAATTAACCAACCACGTATCACCACATACTCATCTTCTTTGTTGTACCTGTAAAAATAAAATAAAATAGCAGGGGTTTTTAACCCCCACAAACTACAGTGGTGAAAAATAGCGATTAGGGTTGTGATCTATATAAATATTTCGCGATGGTTGCATCATATTCGTCTGGTTCTCACGAATTCAGTCATATATCTTATAAGGCCTAATTTTTCCTGGATTGCAAAGCCCTAATTTGAAAGCTTATGAACCCTAAAATTCGTCAATGGCATTCTATGATTTATGGCGTTATAATTCAATTGAGCTATACCATTAGCTTTGTACAGCGCCTAGCAACACAAATTAAACACAAAATCATGTTAATGATGCATGAATTAAGTTGTATGATTCTCAAAATAAAACGCAAACCGTGACTCTGTTCTTGATGATTCTTTGAGCTTCAATGCTTGGTTTTGATTGCTACACGTCCCTGAGAGCTCCTGCAATAGATTAGAATCAACAAAAGTCTTTAAATCGCCCTGGAATATAGAAATCAGTTTTGCAATTTTCTTGAATTTTTTCAATATGGTTATGGCTTTGTCTGCAGCTCTCTCACGTGTTTTGCATCAGGGTTGGCTTGCATATATATAGAGGAATGGAATTAGGTCAGAATCTTGCACAACAATCCATTGGAATGATGATTGAATATTTGATTGGAAATCACATATTTTTGAATCTTCGTGATTGGAAAAAGTTGCCAAATTTGGAGATATTGCATCTTTGACTTGGTGCACGAAATTGCCAGCATATCTTGACCATATTTGCTTCACAAAAAGATTGAAAAATCAAATCTTTGTATTTTCCTACAATTTAAATTAATTAAATGAATTAATATTGATTAAAAATCCAATTAATTAATAAAAAATAAGAAAATAAATTGAATTAAGCTTGATGGGTTGTGCATAGGTCATGGATAAAGTTTCAAGAAGAGATTTGAGGCCCATTAGCAAAAACAAGGTGTTTTGAGCAAAGTTGACTTTTGCAAATTCACAAAAATTTCCCAACTTCTCCAATGCATATCTTGCTCAATTTATATCATATGAACATGTTCTTGGACATTTTGGAAAGGTATTGAAATCCTCTAACCAATGCCTTTGGTCCCATGTCATTTGGATTTACCAATCTCAAGTTATGGTCTTTGACTTAAAGTGCATTTTTGTTGACTTTTGAATTTGACCTATAATGTAGAAATTGATAACTTTATGTGAGAGCATTTCTTGGACTTGGAATGTGAAGATGGATTGTAGGAAATGTCATCCCCTTCAAAATGAGCATTGGATGGAATTTTTATGATGAACCATGAAAAAGTTATGCCCTGGTCAAGATACAGTTGTCTTTTTTGTTGTCCAAAAATAGTAACTTTTTGCATCTTGATGATTTTTGAGCTATCCTTGTGGAATCATGATCAAGATTTGATCAAATGATGATTGTGACCTCAAAATAAGATGTTGACCAAAAATTCTGACTTGAGAATGTATATGGGCCTATGAGATTTGATTGAACCATTGAAAACCTCAAATTCCTTGAAAGAACCAAAACCCTAATTTCAGCTGGCTTAGGAGATGGTTTGACTGTCTAATCCTTGAGCAGATCTTGAACCATTTGAAGATGATTCTTGACAAATCTTGAGGAATATGGGAGGGCAAATTTTGGGGTACAACAGCCATTAAGATATCGTTAACTGAAGCAACCTCCTAATAAGTGAAGATTAACCATTGCGGTTTTGACTTTGCTCAACCTCTTGAAGGGTAACCATTATTGTATCCTTAAATGCGCACTCTTGATGAGATCTGAATACTCAATCAGATTAACTGAACACTACCCTGCCCCGGGTTAAAAAAAAAGAGGGTTTTTTCTGAATAGAAAAAGAAACTCCTACTTCAAGGCTCAAAGGGGTTAACGAGGGTTTTACTCCCTTATATCTCCGGTGTTTGAGGATTTGAAACAATGCCTGTACATCGTCAATAGGGTTTTATCCAAAAGCATACAACCAGAAAATTTGTGTTTTAATATCCTCCTCCTCCTCCCAATTTGTGCCTAGGCAATAGAATGGGTAACAAATTGGTATCATAAATCAATTTAAAATTGAAAACAAATACGAGTGAAACGAATGAAATTCTTCAAGACAAACATACTCATTGTATTAAGATTAAACATTCAAATGCAAACAAGTACTTACATGCAAATAGTGCAATGATAAACAATAAAAATTACAAATGAGAAAGCAGTAAAAATGCTAATAAACTGAGAAGGCTAATCATCCTTAAACTCCAGGGCATTCTTCAATCACGTTTATTCTTTGGCAAAGATTTGACTTGAACCTCAAGACAAATATCCTTAAATGACAAGATACCACTTCAGACCAACCTCTGAAATTCAACCTTCAAAGAAAAGAAATCTTCCAAATCGTGCCCAGGAGCATCTTGATGAAAGGCACGAGAAGCGCCAGCCTTATATTCTCTTGGCATTTTTTCAGGAACAATTGGTCGAGCTCGAGTTTGAACCAGATTCTTCTTCAACAAAGAAGGATACAACTCTGTGTATGTCATTGGAATTGGACCAAAGCTTATTTTCCTCTGATAAGCTAGCCCTTGATTTCCTTTTTGAGGTGCCCTCTGATATGCAACAGCAGTCGAAGTCACATTGACGACTGGAGTCACATAAGTAACTTGTTGATTCCTATTATGAGATCCTCCTTGCCTACTACGAAGTATAGAGTAGGAGTTATGCTCTTTCTTTTTGGAACAAATTGGGGTACAACACATAATACCACATCTGGTGAACATCATGCATACATCTGCATTTTACTAACCTATCTTTCCCCCAGGTAGAACATCAAGCTTTATTATAAATCAACAAGAGATTTGTGCTAATACTTCTTCCAGTGGTTACAAACATCTCTCCAAATGGCATCTATAAGCCCATTCACAATCCATCTTCGAGTGCAAATTCCTGGGCCCTCTAGTTTTCAATCATCTTCCACCTTCAGGTCACGAATGGCGGATCTGCCAATCTAACTCTTCAGGTATAAGAAGATTGAACAAGGGCAGCTGTTGTACCCCAAAATTTTACCTCTCATTTCTCAAGGGTTTTCTCACAAATATTCTCAGGATTTAAGTTTGCACAAGTACATTGGGATTTTCCAATACCAAAATTAAAAGGAAACTGTCAAAAAGGGAGAAAATGGATAAAAATAACATTTTGACAAATTTGAAGAAAATTAGGCCTCCTTCAATTCAGCACCCTTCGATTGGACTTTTCACCTCCTTCGATTGCTCAAAAGTTACTTCTAGCGTGCCTCTTTCGTTTGGGCATGTGACTTCTTGTTGCAGACTTTGTTTGTGCCTCTTACTGCCTGCATGTTTGCTTTGAATTCCAAATTTTGCTTCCACAAGTGCCACATGCAGGGCAAGCCTTTCGATTTACCCAGCATGCTTCCTGCATGCTTGCTTTGAGTACCAAATTTGTTGCCATAAGTTCCCCCTAGAAGGCAAGCCTTTCGATTGGACAAGTATGCTGCCTGCATGCTTGCAATTGAAAACCATGACCTGCTGGCCACATGTGCCCCCTGCAAGGCAAACCATTCATTTAGAGACAAGTTCTTGAATACAAGCTTTCATTTATGCATTCACCTCATGCATGCCTACATGCAAGTCTTCGTTTGAGCATTCACCTCCTGCATACCTGCATGCAAGTCTTCTTTTGGGCATTCACCTCCAGCATTCCTACATGCAAGTCTTTGTTTGGGCATTCATCTCTTTCCATGCCTGCATCCAAGCTTCAGTTGAGCAAGGGCTTCATTCCACTTGGGTTACATCTTTCATTTGGGTATTGAAGCTTCCTTCGATTCAGAAGGAAATTATCTGCTGAAGGCTTTCTTCGTTTCAGAAGGAAATTATCTTCTGAAAGCTTCCTTCGATTCAGAAGGAAATCATCCTCTGAAATCTTCCTTCGATTCAGAAGGCCTTGGCCTTCTGAAGGTTCCATTCGATTGCATCATTGGCCCCTCACTTGTTTGTTTTGGATTCACAAGTTTTCGATTGGATGAATGGCTACCTTCATGTGACTTTTAGTTTCATCTTCATGTTTGCTTCGAATGCGCCTTCATATCACCTTCGAATCCATCTGCAAACCCTTCAATATGCCATAGTGCTGCATTATGACACACAACCTGGTGGCCCATTTGAAAGACTTGCCATAGTTGGGGAATAATTATTTTTTCTTACTTTGGAGTCTGGTCGAAGGTTTGGGCCTAAGTGATCAAAAGCAAGAGGACTCAAAATGGCATATTCAGCTGAAGAGGGACATTCGAAGAACACACAATTGGTCCATTCGAAGGACACATAACTGATGGGAACGAATGTTGTTCTGATCTGGTCGAAAGGTGTAGAAAGATGGAGGATTCGAATCAAAAGATCAAGTTGAACATTTAGACCCATAGGCTAGGCTACATGTTTTCTCTTTTCAGGCCTCAAACCTATGATTTACCCTATACTTAATTGTTTATGCAAGTTAAAATAGGCCTTTTACCCATTTGTTGTCCAAGACCACTTTCACTTAATAACATAATGCTATCTTTTAGAAATGTTTGTCTTGAGCCTTGCGCCTATTTTCCTTCAGAAGGAAGTAATCCATCTGAACCATTCATCTTCTTTTATGGCACAAGTGGACACTTACTTTCCAACTTAGCCTTATTTTATTATTTTTTCTCCCCAAGCTTCCCAAAAACCTTTCTCTATAAATAGATAGTTCATTTGCGCAAAGAGGAAAAGAGGAAGAAGAGGAGGGGAACGTATCTTCAAAATTCTCACACACCATAAAATTCTCACACACCATAAAATTCTCAAACACTTCAACACTTGTGAAATCAAAAAACCCAGAATCATTCTTACCTCCTTTGATTCTGAAGAACAACACATTCCAGTTTCCTTCAAATCAAGGAGCATCCCACTTGTTCCTTCCTTCGAATCCAACAAAGAAGGACATTTCACTTGTTTTATTCTTTCGAATCCAGTGTCAAAGGCCCACCCTTGGTTTTTTCCTTCGAATCCAGAGGAATTCAAGGCAACCACTTCAAAGTCTAGCACACGCTCTAGCCTCCAGCAAGGTAAGTCATTCTTAACCTTTGACCCTTCGTTTCCAGCATAGTAAGTAAATAAGTTTTCTTTTTCATTTTAAACATGTACATACTTTTTCTTCTTTTTGTTTTCACTCTTTTAATGTGTGTCATGGTTAACAACCTTCTTGGATTTTGCTCTTTGAATATTTAAATACGCTTTAAAGAACTAATCTAGCCTTAAGGTGATGTTCGCATGGCCTTGGGCCATGTTTCTATTCAAACTCAAACGAAAGAAATAGGAGACAAAAAAGTTGGAAACGAAGTCTCTGGCTTCCATACTAACCTTCAGGCCAAACGAAAGAGGCAGCAAAAAGGCATAACATACTGGCCACCAGGCCCCAAACGAAAGGCACAACATGCTGACCTCCAGGCCCAAAACGAAAGGCACAACATGCTGGCCTCCAGGCCCCAATCAAAATTCATGCCTTCACCTCTTTTCAGGCCAGATCGAAGAGAGCCATAAATGGCAGAATCTAAGGCTTTGCTGCCCTAAATCGAAAGATCCATTTTTCTTGCTTTTACCTTATTTTTGCCTTTATATTTTCATGCAGTTCAATATGGTTGTAATAGTGTAGGATTTATTTTTTGGCACTCTTTTATTACTTTCATATAAATGTTAGTAATTAGGTGTGTATGGAAAGATAAAATCAACAAATAGACAACCCAAAAATCAAAGACAAAATGCATGCAATCAAACACACTTGCACACATGCACCCTTAGGGTAATTCCAATTGTCTCCTTATAAAAATGGTCATGTTATGCATGTGGGATATCTTAGCAAAAACAATCACAAATACAAGATCATAGTCCCTCGATGACGCTACGAATGTTACCTTACAAATGATCTTAGTCCCTCAAAGAGAAATGCTAAGATATCTCACAACATTGCTATCATGACTATACGATGACCCATGCCCATTCCTTTACATCCAAAGATAAGACTTCTTACCAAATCAATGGTAAGATAGCAATATCAAAGGAAAGGAAGAAATGAACTAAGACTTTTGAGTAGGTAGATTGTTCTTAGTTGCTTTCTCATTTTCAAATCAAACACTCTTGCTTATTTTCAAAAACAAACACCAACACTTTCAAAACACTTTCAATACACTTTCAAAACCCTTTCCAAACATGAAATATTTTCAAAAGCTCAACACTTTGTATAAGTTCTTACGAACGAGAACTATTACAAAGTTTGCCTAAAAGGATGGCGCCTTTTCAAAATACTTTCAAAAAACCACACAAAGCACATTTTAAAACAAAAGCAAGTGATCTAGCAAGCAACTAAGAGCCTGTAGATAACTACGGATGGAAAGGGTACTAATACCTTCCCTTTTCATAATCTACCCCCCGAACTCAGAAATAATCTCAAAGGTCTTTCATGTTCTTTTCAGCCTTTGCTTTCGGTGGCGACTCTTGCTAACCGCAACATTTGTGATAAAACGCAAAACACCCAAGTCAGTTCTCCCACCGTATCACAGAACTGGCGATTCTGCTGGGGAAAAACTTAAATGTGGGGTTACCTTAGGGCTAGATCACCTTTATTTTCTTTCATTGTTTGATTTGATTGCTTTACATTTTGGTTCCTTGTTTGGGCTTAAATCCTCTACCCAGATTTGGGATACCTTATAGGTAAGTAGAAATACATTATGGAAACTGTACGGGGTATACCAACATGGTCTAAGCAATAGCTACGTTAGGGTAACGTATTTGTGGGTATCGGTAGCCCTTGTGTAGTCAAGAAGAATATGGGGCCGCTGAGTGATGTCATGAAGCACTAACTTACTTTAGAACATTTACTTGACCAACTTGGCCATTAGGACATAGTGAGATGATCGGCTTTGGTGCAGTCCGAAGTTGGTAGATACTAGATACAACACTCATTGAGGTTTGGATTTTTGGGATATTTTGATGCAAGTGTTTTCCGTTGATGTCTTCGAGTTCTCTTTTGATTCAAGTGTCCTCTGTCAGATATATTTTTACGTGTCATGTATACTTACCGGGCATGTATATTTGAGTTCTCCTTTGATGCATGTGTTTTCTGTTAAAGTTTATTCTGATCAGTCTCTTCTTGATGTGTGTTCAATATTCTTATCTAACATGTGTCATTGATGCCTTTGAGCTTTATTTTGATGTAAGCATTCTCTTTCTGGTATCTTTTGAGTTCACCTTTAATTCAGGTGTTCTTTGTAGAAGTCTATCTGTGGTTAGTCTTCTTTCTTCCCTGAAATTTCACTTTTTATGCAAGTGCTCTCCGTCCGATTCTTTCGAGATTGCTTTTGATGCAAGCTTTATCTGTCTGGTATCTTTTGGAGTTCTCCTTTAGTTCAGGTGTTCTCTATAGAAGTCTATCTGCGGTTAGTCTTCTTTCTCCCCTGTAAGTTCAGTTTTGATGCAAGTGTTCTCCATTTAATGCCTTGAGCTTGCTTTTGATGCAAGCGTTCTCTGTTTGGTATCTTTTGAGTTCGCCTTTGATTCAGGTGTTCTTTGTAGAAGTCTATCTGCGATTAGTATTCTTTCTCCCATGTGAGTTCACTTTTGATGCAAGTGTTCTCCTTCCAATGCCTTCGAGCTCGCTTTTGATGCAAGCATTCTCTGTCTGGCTTCTTTTGAGTGCACCTTTGATTCAGGTTTCTTTGTAGAAGTCTATCTGCAATTAGTCTTCTTTCTCCTCTGTAAGTTCACTTTTGATGCAAGCGTTTTCTTCCTGTTGCCTTTGAGTTCGCTTTTGATTCAAGTGTTCTCTGTCATATATCTTTGAGTTTGTCTTTGATTTAGGTGTTCTCTGTCAAGATGTCTCAGTATGTGTCCAACATTCTTATCGGGCATGTATTTTTGGGTCCGCCTTTGATTCAGGCGTGCTTTGTGAGAGTTTTCTTCGGTTAATCGCTTTCTTTTGTGTGCTCAACATTCTTTCTGAACATATATATCCCCAGTGTTCTTGCATATGTCCAATTCCAGTTGGGCATGTATGTTGGATCTCTTTTCTTGTGTGTGTCTAATCCTGACTTGACATACCTTCCCTGATAACCACATTTCACGAAAAGAAGAGAAAAATAGAAAGTCCGGAAAATCCAAAAATAAGTAATACCCGACTTCCTTCAGAATACAAATTTTATGGTTTTATCCATGATTGTTCAAAAGGCTATCGCCAATCTCACCCTCGGGTTAAAGAAAATTGAATAGGGACAACTGTTGTACCCTAAAATTCGCCCTCTTCATTTTAACCCTAATTGGCTTATACTTCATCATCACATGCATAAATACATATAATAAGTTCTATACTCATGGAATCAAGGGATTTCTCTATGAAAAGAGTTGCGAAAAACGACTATTGCGTCAAGCAGCACTATGAAGCATAGCTTGGGGTTTTCAGATTTAAATGTGCTCCATATGTGTTCCAAGATATTAAATCAACAAAAATAAAGTCATCATCATATCAAGCTCTTATGTTTCTTGGAACGCTTTGAATTGCGCAAAAGTCAAGTGTTTCAATCGATTTGAGATAGTGTAGACAGATATTCAATATTGTGCGTTTCAAGCCCAGAAATTCATAACTTGAGATCGGAAAATGGTTTAGGAACGGTTCTTCAGTATTTGAGACCGTCTTGATATATTCTCCAGTTCATCTGTTCAGGTCGGAGGCTAGTTTTGTAAGGAAGATCTCCTAATGTGCAAATACTCTAAAGATATACAGTGAAAATACCATGAAATAGTGTGCTGACCGCTGTTTATCGGATGTTCAAAATTCATAACTTTCGCCCGGTTCTATGTTTTTGGATGTTTATTTGGGCCAAAAGTCTGTCTTGATTTTGTCTTCGATTCATATGTTCGGGTCATAGGTTAATTATTCGCAGAAGATCTCTGAAAATGCGAATTATCAGAGAAAATTTCACCACGAAATGGTTTTCTACTGGACTGTTTCTCGATATTGTAAAAATCATAACTCTCTCGATTTTTATCGTATCGGGACGATTATTTAATAGTGAGATTATAAATTTTGTTAGCTACAACTTTGCTTCAAGTCTCGAGTTCGGATTGCACTTTGACGGCTTTGATTTGTGGCTTGCTTCGCAAAATGTGCATGAAAATAAGTTGAAATTTTTAAGACATCAAAATAAGTCCATTGTTTCTCTCCATTTTAAAAATCACAGCTCTCTAGATTTTTATAGTATCAGGACGATTCTTTTGGCACAACGTTACAAATTTCATCGACGACGATTTTGTTTCAGGTTGCGCGTTAGGATTTCGCACCGAAAGTCATGACCTTGTGGTTTGTTCGTGAACATTACACAAAATAAGCTGGAAAAATCTGCACTGTGAATTTTTACACTGAGTTCTCGCCGTTCATAGCATCGTAACTTGCTCAATTTTTATCATAATGGGATGATTATTTCGGCGCCGCCTCACAAATTTCGTCATCAACATTTTTGTTTCAAGTCGCGCATCAGGATTTTGCACCGTATCTCATGAGCTTGGTGTTAGATATCTACCGGTACATGAAATAAGCTAAAAATTCAGATTTGGAGCCAATACTATATATTTTTGAAATTCAAATTTCAACACAACTTCACTCATTCTTTCAAACCTCCTAAAAAAATTATTCACTTCTCTCTCAAATCAAAACACCATTTTCTCTCAATTCTCTCAAAAAACCTCAAGAACACAAAAAGGAAAAAACAACAAAACTTCAAGCCTCATCCTCTTCCTCTCCAATTTCCTCTGTGAAACCTCCCTCCCCTCCAAGAACCACCGTGCGCCACCGGTCTAAGCTAGCTCCGCCACGTAAAACTACTCCATCTCTCTCGATGTCCGTTGGCGAACACAAACTCTTTGCCTTTGGTTCTGTTAGCACACGACTTCCTCCGTTTCTCCTTACATTTTTCTAGAGACGCTTCCTTCCACAGCCAACACAGTTCCGACGCAAATTCTCCTCCAGTCAACACATTTCCGGCTAGATTCTCTTCTCAGATCTCCTCTTCAATTTCGGTAAATGACTCCTTCTTAATTCTTGGCTTAAGTGCTTTTGCATAATTGATTTTTGTGTAATAAATGTTTATGTGAATTGAATTTATGGGTTAAATTGAATTTGAATCTTGAATTAGTTGTTACTTGACATTGATGATGATGAATAAATATGGAGTATGATAGATTCTTGTTGAATCGATGTATATTTAAGTGGATCTGATAGATTTTGCGCGTCGAAATAGTGTGTTGATTGTGTTTAATTAAATTCGCGCGTTGATTTTGTCTTTGATTGCTTGATTGATGATTTTTATGTGGAGTTAATGTTGATTTCATGAGTTGATAAAGTTTTTGAGTCAAATTAAATAGTGATTCAATTTTTTGACGTTAAAACTTTTGATTCGAGTAATTGTGTTGACTCTTAAATTATGTTGTTTAAGGCTTGGAGTCATTTCTTGAATGAGGATTTAATTGTTACAAAGCATTTGTAATTTCTAAGTGACGATACATGAATCAGTGAATATTTTTGTGTATCCGTTAGTGAGTTTTAAACTATTTTTTGTCTGATTCCGATACATGTATGAGTTGCTTCCAGGACATTGCAAATGGCTGGTAAATTTATTTTCAAAAGTTTTTTGAGGCTTACTTGAGCATGTTTATGTGTTTATGGACCGCCTATGTTTGTTATACCGTTTCTGACATGATTTTTTGGTTGATTTTGTGATACGGTGCAATTTTGTCCGGTTTCGGTAAGTTGAGCATAAGGCATCATTTAATTAGTGGTTAATGCTCAAGTGACTTTGTTTTGGTACTTGGAAGGGATCTATGTTAAGTTGTTACGATTTTGGATCGATAGTTTGTGTGGTTCATGTATTAACGACAATGCTGCCCGATTTTTGATGTTGATGTTCTAATGCTTGTTTGGATTGCTTTTCTTCACATTTTAATCTTGATTTAATTTGTGATGTAGATACTTGATTCTGATTATGCTTCCTTGTAATTACTAACACGTTTGTTGACTTGTGCAAGGCATTTCAAGAGATCTTTCAATCGCTTAATTAATGTTTTGATTATTTGATTGAAAAGAATTTTATTCCACTTCTTTGTGGATTCGAGTTCGCTTCCAACGCGATTGATCTTTATTCTCATTCTAGGAGATATATACATTGTCTGTGTTTTCTTTATCTGGATGTAAATGTTGTGCATGTGTACTGTTTGTTGTTTGGATGTATCTGATGCACATTTTGCATGTGATTTATTTTTACATTGTTGATACTTTGATGCTTATGTCGAGCGCACGATATTGGAGCTTTTGTTTTTTGATGCTAGATTGCACAAAATTTTCCGGGTTTCTCTACTTTGCTTGCTTGCTACAAACTCTTGAAATTTTCCGCATCGCATTTTCTTTTCCTTTCCATGAGAAGTAGGAATAGAGATGCATGACTCGGAGTCCCTACTTTAGGTGGGCAATCTGTTCAAAGTTCTCAAAGGAGGAGATGTTTGTTTTGATCAAAGACCTCCAAATGAGGCAATGTTTGTGTTTTCTTGTGTGCAAAAGACCTTGATGAAGGAAAATCCTATTCCCCTTCCATTTCCCTTTTATTTTATGCTTGCTAGCGAGTCAAATAAGTGAAACAAAGGGCCCGCAATCGCCCCCCACACTATCTAGTCCATGTCTTTCTTAGCTTGCGTCATATGTTGATGCTTTGAACTATGCCCATTCTTGTCCATTGAGTCAAATAAAGTGGAAAAGGGTTTATAACCAACCTCCACACTTTGTCATTCGTTTTGACGATGTTAGATCATGTTTCTTTAAACGTTAACACTCCGAGTAGTTACTCGATGTCAGTGCTCGAGCAAATTAAGTGGAAAGAGTTCCTTACTCCCATTTTGAGATCCATTGGACTCTTGGTTTTTTGTTAACTCTCACTCACTTTTTTTTTAGTGTTGGTTCGACTTTGTTTGATTGCACGTGTGCTTGTGCTTTTCTTTACACCTTTGTATGTTCCCATAGGGTTCACTTATTTCGTTTCTGGTGCAAGTTAGACAT
The DNA here is from genome assembly GCA_948472305.1 of Vicia faba. Lineage (NCBI taxonomy): Eukaryota > Viridiplantae > Streptophyta > Magnoliopsida > Fabales > Fabaceae > Vicia > Vicia faba. The sequence goes on from OX451736.1 coordinate 330,870,976, forward strand.
TAGGATCGTAATCCATGCATGCTAACATAGGTAGTGCTTGCCTTTCAAACTCAACTATAGGATCAATCATTGTATGATAACATTAGGGATAGAGCTAGATAGTTTCCCTTAGATGTTTTTCTTTCCCTTTTGCATGATTAAGACTAAAACCTTTTTTTCTTGGCAAATTCATAGAACACTCTAACCATTCTTAAACCCTTTTTCAAGGTAAAAAACATCAACCAAATCAAACTTTTTACGCCTTCAGGATTTTCTTTGAAATTATCAAAAGGATGTGTTAATTCTACTCTACGCAATACAACGCGTAAATCCCCAAAGGTCGGGTGGAACCATGTCTACTTGCTAGAGAATGAATGTAGAATTATCTGCCTCCGGGCATTTTTCTTTTGAAAATACCTTTTCAGGTAAGAACATGTTAATTCCTTTCTATTCCAACGCGTGAGTCTCCAAAGTTCGAGCTACGGTAGAAAGAAAAATTAATATTGTTCATAAAAAACACATAATAAACGGAAACTTTTGAGCCAAACTATGATGCTCTGATTCCTTAAATGGATACGTAGGCATTTGGTCGTGGGGCCTAGGCGAGTGAAACTTTGTAAATATTCCTTCTTTCCCCATATTTTCTTTTGCATGTATTCCCTTTTTACATTTTGTCCTTAGCTTGTAAGCCTTAGATTAGAACACACCCTTTGATTATAACAACAAGAGTGGATCCCGTGGATTAATACGAACATGAGGGGTGCTAATACCTTCCACTTGCGTAATCGACTCCCTTACTCGTATCTCTCGGTCACAAGAACTTGATTTCACCCTTCTCAGGCTTACTCGATGTTCACCTTTCCCTTCCCGTGGGATAAAAAACACTCGACGACGAATTCATTGATTTTTTCTCGATGATTGTTTGACCGGTTGTTTTAGCAGCGAATTCTGCTTTACAAAGATCAAAGATGTCCATATTCATATGAATTATTTGACATTTAATGATCTTTACTCTAGTTCCAACATTCTTTTTAGCATCACAGACATGCTGAAGTCAATACAGTTGCCTTTGACATTTTGTCTTTACATTCTGTCCAATATCCTCAACTCCTGATTGGATCACCTTCCAAGGAACACAATGGAAATAAGAAAACCATTATTAGAGACCAGAAACCAAGCACCTGTAGAGTTGAAAACAAAAATCAGTTTCTCTTATCTTTCTTTAATGGTTTGTCACTTTCATATCAAACCTGTAGAGAAGATACATGAGAATCTTCTTCTAGATCAACATCACATCTGAACATTTTTCTTCCAAACACACTTAGATATGCCTTTGTGAGTGGAATTGAGTTATTTCCCAAGTGTCTCTGGCCATAATACAAGTGACGTATAGTCTGAAAAAAACTTATCAATTTCAAATATTGTGGTATTGATAACTTCAAGCACATGCTTTTTTCTTCTGTCTTCTAAATCACCAGGATTCTTCCAACATGATAAACTTCACAGTTCTACAGTCCATTGGTTACCGGAATGGTATCACTCTATCTTTCCCAAAAGACACATAGTATCAAAAATATATCTCCCTGTAAACGCACCCAATAAACTAGGGTTCCTGCTCTGATACCAATTAAAATTTTGGTACAAGCAACATACATACATCCCAACATCATCACACGATGTTAAGACAGATGTTACAACATCAAGTAGCATACCAGATCAATTAATCTATAAGTGATACGAAAATAAAATTGAAAATGATAAATAACACATAGAGTTGTTAACCCAGTTTAGTGCAAACTCACCTACATCTGGGGGCTATCACGCCGGGAAGGAAGTCCACTATCAGCAATATTAGTTTAAAGCTAAACTCCCCCATTTACAACTTGTCACCTAATCCCTACCCAATGAAACTTCTACCTAGGCACCTCTTAGATATGAGAAATCTTCATCTCACTTCCTAAATCACCTTAGTGATATCTAACATTCACAATCCCAGTGACTGCAACAAATAAAACCCAATTTAGAGGATTACACTTCAAATACAAAAACTCAAACTCTTGCTTAAAATCTTCGAGTGAGAACAATAACTTGACTAACAGTCAAGCAACAATTAGTCGACCAAATAGTATCAAAAGATGCATGGGTTACTTAAAAACTACACAAGAGACTCTCAAAACTTAAGACTTATGCTTCCCCTAATTTTAAAATTGTTGTAAACTTAAAATACATTAGGTTAGGTTTCCCCTTTAAATACAACTCTATAGTCCATGGGCTTCGATATTATGAGTCCATAAGTTTCTTGATCCATAAGCTGAGTAATGCACCAATTGTGTAGCAAATCTCCTTAAATATTGGAACAACCAATATAAAGTTTCCTTAATAGTATCAAGGCCCAATTTAGTAACTAATGCACAACTGGAGATATAAAACCTTGTTCTAGATAAAATCTTCTTGACCTGTGAAATTTACGAAAATATATCCAAAAGAAATATTCCATAATCAAATTAAATCTACCAAGATTTAAAACAACATTGCCTATTATACTACAATATATAATTAGATGTCATGACATCTGCCTTCGACATCTGGCTGAATACACATAATAGTAAAACTGTTGTGACCGTTGATAAATATGCTCCAACATCTTACTCAACAACAACATAGAACCATGTTCAGAACCATGCTTAGCCAAAATTTGGCCAACCATAAATACATGAAACTAGCAATTATCCTTGAAATTAGAAATTACTTCATCAAGGTTGAGGCTAGGAGGTGGAAGGTTAGAGGTTTGAAGATCGGGATTGGTTTCATCATCAGAACCAATTTCATCATCAAAACCAGTTTCATCATAAAGGGTGTTATTAGAATCTGATAAATTATTGGTGAAGGTGAGATCATTGTTTGTATTAGGTGATGCAGGATCAGAAGGTTCAGGGGTATTGGTGAGATCCTAGAAGGCTTGAGTGGTGCTAATTGTAGAAATGCAGAGTGTGAGTGAAGCACTTGAAGGTAGACAAAAACACAAGAAAATGGGGGGGGGGGTTAATTGATTTTTCAAAAACTTTTTTTCCTTTTAGAAGTAATATTTACTGAAATGATGAAAGATAAGCAAATCTTTAGAGAGAAAGGTTACACGTTCCATTTATACAAGTTCACCTTAGAAAAGGCTACTCTTATCCACTCGCCAAGGTGATTTTGTCTTAGAAAAGGACTTAATCCAATAATATAGAAAGATCAAAACAAATCCTCTAAATGGTAGAAACCAACTTAGTCTCTCAAGTATTCAGACTATAACTTATTCACATGAGGAATAGATGATTCAGTATTCTAGAAAGATTACAATCGTCGAAGTGGTAGAAACCAACTTAGTCCTCTCAAGTATATAGACTAAAACTTAGTCACTTAAGGAAAGAATGATTAAAAAAGAATTAAAACTGGAGATTTCAAGAGTTCTTCTTAAAAAGCATATTTTCCTAAGTTTATTACAAATTATTTAACACAAAAGTGTTAAGTAAGCTATAAGCAATAACTCCTTGCAATTACAAAATTACTACAAAGATTATTTCAAATTAGAGTTTGTGCAGTGTCTTTGTAGAGTTCCTTTTTGTTGTACCCCAAAATTTTCCCTCTCTTTTCTTAAGACATTTCTCATAAATATTTTCAAAAACTCAAGTTTGCACAAGTATTGACTAGGTCAAGCCATCTCCACAACACTGATACCTCAAAATTAGGGTTTGAGCTTGCACAAGGACAATTGGACTTCTAATACATAAAATGACTTTCATGGATCATTATGGACCTTCAAGAATGCTCATGTCAAGTTTCAAGTCTTGTATCACAAATTCTGCTCAATCAATTGACCAAATGACCAAAAATCAGTCGTACTGATGAAAAGTCAACTGATACACCAAAAGTCAAACTTCGACTTTTTGGTCAACATTAAGTCTCAAAGATAAAAATTCATCAAGGCATTCAAGAATATCAAGCTTGATCATCAAAAAATCAAGAAAGTCAAAATTCAATGTGAAAAGTCAAGATTTCCAAGACTTAGAAATTTTCTAAGTGTTTTATACATGATAATTTCATTACTTCATGTCAATCTTTCACCAAGATGCAAGATGATTCAAAGAAAAATTTCAACATGAAAGTTGTAGATATTGATGAGGTCTATAACTTTTCTTTGTTGATCAAGTCCTAGAAGTTCTTGGATTTTGAGTTATAAATTCATGAAGTCATGAAATTTTAATCTAATACTTAGAGAAATGTTCAACAGATTTTGGTCAGGATGTTATCCAACTTCTTGGCATTTTTCGCATAGTTCCAAGATGATTTTGTTAAAATGGACAACATGAAAGTTATAGAGGATGTTTCAAGCTTTCCAAAATATCCAAGAGTATGAATTTATCATACTCAACCTAGAAGATTCAAGGACATGAAGTTGGGCATCCATTCTTGAATTGCAAGTCATTTTATTGAAGAACACATAACAAAACCCTTATGCTATGCGGCATAATCTTGTGTTGCAGGCCTCCTTGCTTGCAAATCTCATCATAATTTAATACTTACACCAACTCTTGAGCTATTACCCAAGTGTTTAAGCCTTTTTCCAAAAGATATTTACATTTATGGCATAAAGTTATCATTGCTATTCTTGAAAAACAAACTTTTTGGTAGAAATTTGTCTTGAGCCCATAATTCGTTTGCTTCTGATTTTGCTCCACCATAAATCATGGAAAGCAGCCCCTCTAAACCAGAAACTTTGGTACTTCATCTTGGGATTATGGAGTACTTGACATAGTTTGATCTTTGCAATCCAACCAAACCATAACATGCTGTCTTGCAAACCTAATCAGCTCATATACACAAACCTCTTGCCTATAAATAGAAGAAGCATTTACAAGAGAAAGAGGTCAGAAAAAATAGAGAGAAAAGCCATAAGTTTTTGTTGATAAACCCTCAAAATCTCATATTCACAAAAGCCATAACAGTCCACAAAGCTTCCACTCTTGAGTTTTAAAGTCCAAACCTTTGAACCTCTCATACCTTTCAAAGCTCTGCCAAAGCAAACTATCCAAACACTTCACATACATCATATAGAAGTTTGTTCATACTCAAGAACAAACTTATGTAACACCTATTTTTTTATAAGTTCAAGAACAGTCAAGGCAACAATTCAAGCTCAAAGCATAAATTCCTGCTTCAAGATAAGTCTTCATGACTTTAACCCTTCATTTCAAGAATCATTAATGATTCATCTTTGAAGATAAAATGTAGTAACCATTGCCCTTGAAGGTAACCTTTTGCTTTTCTTCCATCCTTGTCAATTATATGTTAAGAACTGACTTGTACAGACCATAAAACATTGTTGGAGTGAAAAAATTATAGTATGAGTCGACACATACCTATATGAGTCGACACATCTTAGTGGAAAAATAGGTTTTGAGTCGACACATAATGTTATACAGGGACAAAACAGAAGGAATTAAGAGTGTATGAGTCAACATAAAGCATGTATGAGTCGACACATACAGGGAATGAGTCGACACATACCCTTATGCATCGAATCATACTGAGTTGATTTGGGTTTGTAGGAGTAAGAAAAGCTTATGTGTTGATGCAAAGAAGCATGTGTCAACACATAATGTTAAAAAATGCAGTTTTCCACTCTTTGACACTATTTTTACATATTTTACATATTTTCTTCATTGCTATTCAATATGATTGTAATATTTAAGCTCCTATTCCATCTCCATTCATAAATTGTACCCCATCCGCCTATTGATGTAATAGCGTAGGATTTTAATTTCTGCAAATTTATCATTTTCATATAATTGTTAGTAATTAGGATGTGTATGGCAAGATAAAATCGATGCTTAGAAAAACCTAATCAAAGATAAACTCAAGTATGAGATACAATACACTTGCATACTTTGCACCTCTAGGGTTTACCCCACTTTGTTACCTTAAAAATGGTCATAATATGCATGTGAGACATCTTAGCCAAAACAAATCAAAAATACAAGATCAAAGTCCCTCGATAACGCTAAGAATGTTGCCTTACGAATGATCTTAGTTCCTTAAGAGAAATTCTAAGATATCTCACAACATTGCTATGTATGACTATACGATGATCCACGCTCGTCCCTTCACATCCAAAGATAGGGTTACTTGCCAATCAATGGTAAGATAGCAATGTTAAAGGAGGAGGAAAAGAACTAAAGAATTTTTGAGTAGGTAGAACGTTCTTAGTTACTTGCGCATAATCCATCTTTAAAAAAAACATCTTTTCAAACACACCAAAATTTTTTCAAAACATGAAATATTTTCAAAAAAGTCCAACACTTTGTATGCATTCTTATAGAGACGAGAATCATTACAAAGTTTTCCTAAACGAAGGCGATTTTCAAAAATACTTTCAAAACCCACCACAAAGACATTTCAAACAAAGCAATTTCAAAAGTGATCTAGCAAGAAACTAAGAGCCCATAGATAACTATGGATGAAAAGGGTGCTAACACCTTCCCTTTTCATAATCTACCCCCCGAACTCAAGAAAATATCTCAAAGGTCTTTCCTGTTCTTTTCACCTTTTCCTTATTGGATAAAAGAAAAGTCGGTGGTGGCTCTTGCTATCCGTAAAAATTGCGATAAAATGCTAAACACTCCAAATGCTTTCATTGTTTGACTTGCTTGCTTTACATTAGAGCTAGACCACCTTTAAATGCTTTCATTGTTTTACTTGCTTGCTTTACATTATGGGTCCTTATTTGGGTTTGTATTGATCCTCTACCTGGATCGGGGAACATTATCATGTAAGTAGCAATAGATCATGGAGACTGTGTAGGGTATACCGACATGGTTGAAGCAATGACTATGTTAGTGTGACACATTTGTTGGTATTGATAGCCCTTGAGTCTAGTCAAGGAGAATACGGGGCCGTTGTGTGGTGTCATGAAGCACTAACTGACCTTAGAACCTTTAATTGAACAACTTGGCCATTAGGAAGTAGTGAGATAGCCGGCTTTGGTGCAGTCCAAAGTTGGTTGATACTCGATACTATGCTCATAGAGACCGGACTTTCGGGATATTTCAGTCGCCAATAAAGATTATTGCGCTGAAACAATTCCCGATGAAGAAAGATCTGTGGTATTTAGATTCCCTAGAACCCGGTTACTTTTGGTAGGACAGGTTGAACCAACTAAACTTCAAGAGGGTAGTTACCTACAAACCCCATGCAAGCCTAAACCTAAGGATTTGTTTGCTTTTCTTGTATATGATTACTTGTACATAAGCATCATGACATCATACCATATAATCTTCAATAACCATTTCAAGGATCTCAAGGGTCTGTGATGTAGGGTTATATTGAACCAGACGCCTATCAAGGGGAAAGAGGATTTATTTTCCTCTAAACAAATGATGTAAAATACCAAAACGCAATAACTTGAGTCGAGGTCTATGACCCACTTGACATGGTGAGCTTGATTATCGTGGAAGGACATTCAACGATACAAAGTTCTCCAATCAAAGTTGTGATCAAAGTTCGACTTCTGACATTTTCTTGTGTTTACCTCGCGAGATCCTTGAAAATATTGCATTTTACGTACCATGCATGTCATTACATAACAAGTATTCTCAAGACAGGTTGCTCATTTTTCTCGTTGTTTATTTCAATAAGAAAATGGCTCTAGAGAAAACAGTTAAAGATCTCCAAGCTCAGAATGCCCAGTTCCAACTAATGCTCCTAAACTTAGCCATGAGACAGGAAGATCTGAAAGCACTCTTCACCAAAGGGATTAAGAAGAAGATTAAGAAGAAGGTTGTCATCCTCAACATGGGAAGAAGGTTCAAGGGGCCTGCCCAACTAGCTCAAAAAGAAGATGCTTCTTCTGAGGAAGAAGACAATTAAGAAGAAGAAGCCAAAAGCACTAGAGGTAGGAATAACCAAGATACTGAGGACGAAGACTATTATAAGGAGTAGTATCCACCGGACGATGAAAAATATAAATAGCTTGAAGACCGACTTAAGGCTGTGGAAATCAAAGCAGTACCTGGTCTAGACTTTGGAGATTTAGGGTTGGTCCCTAGGGTAGTCATTCCCCATAAATTCAAGATCCCTATCTTTGCCAAGTATGACGAGGCATCTTGTCCTAAGATGCATCTGAGATCTTATGTCCGCAAGATTCAGCCACACACCACTAATCAGAAGTTATGGGTTCACTTTTTCCAAGAAAGCTTATCTGGAACGCAGTTGGAGTGGTTCTATCAACTTGAGAGGACTAATATCCACACCTGGAAAGATATAGCTGGTGCTTTCTACAAGCAATATCAATACAACGCTGATCTTGCACCAACTCGTGTGCAATTGTAGAATATGACTATGGACTCAAACGAAGGCTTTAAAGAGTACGCACAAAAGTGGAGAGACCGGGACAACATTGTGCAGCCACCCATAATTGATAGGGAGCTAATTGATATCTTTATGGGAACTTTGACAGGACCTTTACTCAATCACCTAATTGTAAGTTCTTTGGTTGGGTTCACTGAGCTGATTCTAACTGGGGAAAGAGTTGAAGGCAGAATTAGAATCGGAAAAATCCAGGTGGTTGCGTCTTCAAATACTGAAAAGAAGATGTACATTAGAAAGAAAGAGTCTAATGTTGTATATGGCCAGGAGGGACTTGCTAGAGGTAACCACAACCAATCTGTGGGAACTGTACTAATCTCTAATCCTACGTGTGATACGGTGGGAGAACTGACTTGAGGTTTTGCGTTTGTTTTCGCACTTGTGCGGTTTAGCAAGAGTCACCACCGACTTTTTATTTTATCCTAAGGAAATGTCAAAAAGCACAGGAAAGACCTTTGAGATGTTTTCTTGGGTTCAGGGGGTAGATTATGAAAAGGGAAGGTGATATCACCCTTTTCATCCATGGTTATCCATGGGCTCTTAGTTACTTGTTTTTAGATCACTTGCCTTTGCTTTTCAATTCTTTGAAATGGTGCTTTGTGTGTGTGGTTTTAAAAATGTTTTGAAAAAGATGCCTTGTCTAGGCAACCTTTGTAATGATTCTTGTTTGAATATATACAAATGTGTGTGTCCTTTTGAAAAGGTATTTCAATGTTTTTGAAAGTTGTTTCTTTAAATTGTTTGTGAAGTGTGTTTGAAAAATGGCAAGGATGTTTTGCAAGATTTTGATTAAGTAACTAAGAGTTGTCTACCCTATTTTACTCAAAGATCTTTCTTATGTTTTTAACCTTTTCAACAGTGTTATTTCACCATTGTATTTGGTGAACAACCTTGCGTTAGGATGTTAAACGGGACAGGCGCGGGTCATCGCTTACAATCATTGAAAGCAACTTGTGAGACGCTCTAGCAATTTTGTAAGGGACGAGATCGTTTTATCGAAGGCAACGTCGAGGGTCATCAAGGGACTACAATCTTTGTTTATCGAAGGGGCATTTGCTAGAGTGTCTCGTATTCGAGGAAAATGATTGCATTTTCAGAGGCTACAAGCGAGGTTACCCTAGAGGTGCAAGTGTGAAAAGTGTTTGTCATTTTCATGCATTTGTCTTTGTATTAGGTCATCTAGCAATCGATTTTAGACTTTCACATACAAACCCTAATCTCTAATCATGGCATATTTAAAAAAGCATAAAGTGCGAGAATTAAATTCTAAGCTATTACAAAAGAGTATCCGGGGATGGGGGTACAAATTATCTACAAATGGGGATGAGTCTTATCAGAATAATGTCCCAAATATTATGGGTTACAACCAAATCGAATCGACGCAATTCCAATATTAACAAATTGTAACAAAACGTAAAAATAAAGAGAATCAAAAGTATTATGAGATGCATGTGGTTATTTACAAATGATCAAATAAAATTTAGCCTAATAAAGACTTAAGTATTTATTTTTATTTTATGTATATTTTATGAATTATGTAAAGGAAAAGTTTTTAAAAGAAAGAAAATCTATCATCTTGTATTTTATTAAATGAAAACAAACATTTAAAGAAAATTATATTGAGAAAATAAAAATGAAAATTAAGTTATTAGTTGTTTTTTATTATTAACAAAAAAAAGAAATCATTTAGAAAGAAAATAAGTGAAAGAGTATTAGTTTAAAAAATTTTAAAAAAAAGAGAAAAAAGATAATGGGCCTCATGGAAATGTGGCCCAAATATGAAGAAGAGAGAAATATAAGTCAGAATGAACCAAAGGGGGGGCACGCTTAGCAGAAGTATTGGGCTTAGAAATTTGTTTGGGCAAAGGCCTGGCTGAGGCGTACAATGTTTTAGGGTTAATGTCATTTGGTTAGGGTTTGCAGTTTTGGTTACAGCGGCGCCTCCTTTCACTCATCTTCTTCGTTTCTCCACCGGAGCGCCGCCTTCGTCCACTTCTTATCCCTTTACCGTGATCCAGAGTTTTTAGAGAAACGGTACGATTCGTTATCTTTTTAGGTCTTTTACAATTTTAACGTTTGATTCTTGCATGTTTATCTTTTTGCAATGTTTTAATCTTTAATGTTTTGTGTGTGAGATGCAACGAAAGTTTGAGAGAAAGAGACTATACCTTTGGCATTTTTCTGGGTTGAAAACGAAAGGAGAGAGATGTGATGAGACGAAGGCGCTCCTTGGAGGCTTAGGGCGGAGGAAGATGATGATTGCTTTCTTCTGGTATCTCTATATTTGACTTCTTTTTTTGAACGTTTGATGATGATCGTGATTCTAAAAACTATATTGTTTGAACCTTGCTTGCTTTTGTCTCTTGTTGATGATGAAGGATATACTTCTGAAATTCTTCCTCTTTGGATATGTTTTTGTTGGCTTGATGATTCGTTGATGATGAAGCTATATTCTGAAACTTCTTTGTTGTTTTGCCTCTACACTCTTCCTCTCTCTTTGTGAGTTATTTGATATCAATGATGATGATGTTCTGAAATTAGCTATTGTTGTTGCTTCTAAACTCTTCCTCTTTCTGGTTTTGTCAATGATGAACAATACCTCTGAGATTTTTGTTGGTGATGTTGAGATGCAGTTTTTACAGGTTTGTAAGCTGAGCAAGCATGTTTTGTAATACAGTCTTGTTGATTGCAGTTTTTAAAATATAGACTGTTTTGGTTTGGCCTGGACTGTGCTGTTAGTTTTACAGGTTTATTGAGCTTTGAATAAGTTCGGAAACATGCTTTTTGACTTGCTTTGGCTAGCAAGTTTGCTATGCTTGTAAGGCAGGCTTGATCTTGTTTGGATTTGTTCTGCAGGTTTAGCAATTTGGTTGTTTACAGGTTTGGTGTTTTGGTGTGCAGGCATCAGGTTTGCTTGAGTATGGTAAACAGGTTTGTTGTTGTTTTTTGGACAGGCAGGTTTGCTGTTGTTTTTTGTACAGGCAGGTTTGCTTTGGGTTATGCAGGGTTACATGTTTGTAATGCAGGTTTGTGATTTTGGAGTCAGGCTTGCGCTTGTTTGTGTTTGCAAGCAGGTTTGAAGGTTGTATGGCAAGCAGGTTTTTGAGCTTGTAATGCAGGTTTGTTTTGGGAGGCAGGTTTGCTGAGTTTTGTGTTTTGGAAGCCAGGCTTGTGCTTGTTGTTAGTTTTTTCTGTCTCTTGACTGTTATGCAGGCTTGCTCTTTTATATCTTTTGTGTTTCTTTTATCACTTGCAAAACCTGCCTTTTGCCAAAACTGCAAAACTCTCACTGAGGTTGTCTCTTTCTCTCTCTCCATGAGCATTTTTAATTGCTTATTATATTTTATTCTGAAAAATTGGGCTGTCTAGAAAATGATGAAAGCATCTTTGACAAGTTTTGACTTGTCAAGTGAACTATCTCCTGTTGTCTTGCTTTTTGTCTGCTGTATTGCTGTTTTCATGCTGCATTACCATTTTTATCCAATTTGTCTTGTAACTTGGTTTTGGGAAATTTTGTACTGTAGCTGAATATGGGACTTTGCTTGCTGTTGTGTTATTCATTTGCTTGACTTACCTTGGCATTTTTGGCGCCTGTTTGTCTCTTTGAATTTGTGACTTAGTTTGTAGTACAGTTTGCAGCTTGGAACTTTGTTTGCAGTTCAATTTGCTTGGTTAATGCAGCTTGGAACTTTTTGTATTTGAACCATGTTTTTGCATCTAGTTTGACATGCTTGCATTTTATATATTTTATTTTTCTCTCAGTGAACTGAGAAGAGCGATCTTCTTGTGATTTGCAGAGAGAAAAATAAAGCGTGACGAAAATAGGCAATCTGATTCTTGACGGCCAATTTTAATGATGATTTTTTTTCTTCTTTTCATTTGAAAATTCTTGTGCTGGTTTTCTTTTCTTTCTTCTCTTTTCAGGTGGATGCATCTTGGATAATAGCAGAAGCAGTAGAAGCCAAAGATTTTAGGAGATTAGGCTTAGGTTTATTATTTTTTCCATTTATTGTAAACAAACATTATTGTAAATACTGTAAGTTGTAAATTTACAATATTCCGATAATTTTTGTAACAATATCTGAAAGTAATAAAAAAGGTCTTTATCCAAATATCTTCCAATCTTTTCTTGCATTGTTTATTTAATTATTTAAGACTCTTAAATCAAAATAATTGGAACTGTATCCCAATAATTTTAATTCAGATAAAATAAATAATCAACAAACTTTTGCGGTCTCGTAACCTTGCATTACTCACGATACGCATGGTGTTCCAGTTAACACATGTGTTGTACAGTTAAACAAACAAAGCATTCCAATAGGCGATAAACCTTTCACTCCACTTAATCAAGCAACAAAAAATTCCAATAAACGATAAACCTTTTACTCCATATAATCAAGCAAATGCCTTACTGTTCCAAACAAAAGTCTCAGCCCTTATCCCAGATAATTGGGTTTTTAGAAACAACTAGTAATCTTGAACAAGTGTGAAAATAATGCAATAGTTAACTGAATTTCTGAGGATCCAGTTCCTTCTGAGAAATGTGAGCGAAAACCCTAATTCTGGATTGACTGATAAAGAAAAGTCTATTTGACCGATTCTTGAGCCAATCTCAAAAATCAGAGAAAACCCCGGGGTTGTGACATCTTGTGAAAAAGGGAGGGAAAATTTTGGGGTATAACAGTTGCCCCTGTTCAATCTTCTTAAACCTGAAGAGTTAGATTAGCGAGTTTGCCTTTCGCGACTCGAAGGTAAAAGATGATTGGACACTAGAGTGCCCATAAATTTGCACTCGTCAAAGCATAGTTGAGGGAATGGGCTTAAAGATGCCATTTGGAGATGTGACAGAATCTTGTCGGGGATGGGCTTAAAGATGCCATCAGGGAATGTTTGTTGAACTATATGTTATAGGTGAAAGGATGAGGATAAGAAAGGTATCCGTGTTTGGAACATCTCTGAGCTAGGGGTCTGAATAAGAAATAGATTGACATCCATGTTGGGAAGCATCCATAAATTGTTTTCAAAAGTTGAATCTGAACAAGCGATAGATTAACATCCGTGTTTGGAGAATCCATAAACTGTTTTCAGAAGTCTTGAAGTTGAACAAGCAATAGATTAGCATCCATGTTGGGAAGCATCCGTAAACTATTTTCAAAAGTTGAGTCTGAACAAGCGATAGATTAACATCCGTGTTTTGGAGAATCCGTAAACTATTTCCAGAAGTCTAGAAGTTGAATAAGCAATAGATTAGCATCCATGTTGGGAAGCATCCGTAAACTATTTTCAAAAGTTGAGTCTGAACAAGCGATAGATTAACATCCGTGTTTGGAGAATCCGTAAACTGTTTTCAGAAGTCTTGAAGTTGAACAAGCAATAGATTAGCATCTATGTTGGGAAGCATTCGTAAACTGTTTTCAAAAGTTGAGTCTGAACAAGCGATAGATTAACATCCGTGTTTTGGAGAATCCGTAAACTGTTTTCAGAAGTCTAGAAGTTGAATAAGCAATAGATTAGCATCCATGTTGGGAAGCATCCGTAAACTGTTTTCAAAAGTTGAGTCTGAATAATCGATAGATTAACATCCGTGTTTGGAGAATCCGTAAACTGTTTTCAGAAGTCTAGAAGTTGAATAAGAAATAGATTAGCATCCATGTTGGGAAGCATCCGTAAACTGTTTTCAAAAGTATGGTTGAAGCTTGTTAATCTCATCCTTGAAAAGGGTAAAATATTAGCTGAAACAAAAAGTTATGTTGCATGAAATGTATGATGCAATATATGTGTTTTATCAATGTTTATGATATATGAATGTAATGTATGCGCATGTAAGCCAATGAGCTGTCTTGCTGAGGAAAATAAATCCTGGATAGCTGGAGATAATAAAATCTTTGACCGCTGTCGGAGAAAATAAATCCTTGACTACTGTCGGGGATTGAAAATCCTTTGATTATTGAAAATGAGAAGTCCTGGGACCACTGTTGAAGAGTATGTGTGTCTTCCAGCTCTTTGACAACCTCTGCAGGGAGAAATTATACTGCTGGGAGAAGTCAGGAGTTTGGTTTGTATGCCAATCTACTGGGGATTCCTATTTTGCTGTTTGAGGAGAACTCCGTTGGGGAATATCTGAAAACTCTGTGGAGAAATGAGAATGAGAATCCTCATTCTGCTAGAGGAATTTGTGTCGAGGAAACAGAAATGAGAATCTTTGACCTGCAGGGGATCTGAAATTCTTTGGGGAATAACCATACTGCTGGATAGTAAGCTCGGGATCCTAGGAAAAGCTTATTCTTGTTTGGAAGAAGCTCAGTAGCTTAGGTTGCATGCCACTTTACTGGGGAAGCAAGAAGGAGGAACTCCGTTTTGCTAAGGATATTAGGGAAAAACTGAATGGTTTCCGCTGGGGATTGATAGCTCAAAGTTTCCTCTCTGTTAGGTGTCCTAGTGACGTGCTGATTTGATTAGCGACTTCACTGGGAAAAAGTTTAAAAATAACTTTCTGATGAATTATCTGGTTTGAAAGCAACTTTTCGGGAGAAGGGATGAAGCTGGATGATCTTCACTGGTGTTCACAGGTTGGAGTTTTGTCTTTGCTTGGGGAATAAAGTTTCATTCTTACTGATGGTTTGTAGTTCAAAGTTCTGCTCTGCTGTTGGCTGAGAATTTGAATATTCAACTCCGATGGAGATCCTTGAAATTTAACTCTACCGGGGATATGTCTTTCGAGGTTTTAGTTCTGCTTAGGAACCGGATGATGTATTTGCAGGGGATTTCTTCTGGAATAGCCTAAAGACACTTTCCTACACTTCTATCCTATCAGTAATTATTCTTTCTCATTTTGTTTTATTTGTAAGCGGTGATTTCATTCAAATGCATATGCTCATTTAATAAATTATTGGACATTTTCAAATAAAGCACAAGTGTAAAAGAAAGAAAAAGGCAGACAGTTTTCTCTACTTTGAAGTAACTTTATATTAACTTTGTGTAAGTATTTGTACAAAGGAGACAAACACCCTAGTAAGAGAATGTTGTCAAAAAGCTGAGAAAATTTTTATACAAAGAAAGATGGCTATGTGTATCAATTACATGGGGTTCCCATTCTGCTATAGCCTTCACGACTCTGAGTATCTTGTCCATTCGTTGCTTCGCCCGCAGATGATTGGATTGATTAGAAGCTTTGGAGCTTGTCTGCAAAGAGATTGTCCTTAAAGTGATCCGACGAGACATAGTCATACGCTTTGATTCCCTAACTTTTGCCTGGATCGCCCTTTCAGGTTTTCGATCCACCGGGAAACCCTTTTTTGCCCAAGTCGCCCTTTCGGGTTTTCAACTTGCCGTGTGTACAAATTTTTTGTTTATCCCTAATTTTTTTCCTGAACCGCCCTTTCGGGTTTTCGATTCACCGGGATGCCCATTTTTTCCCAAGTCGCCCTTTCGGGTTTTCGACCTGTCGGGTCGTTTATGCGCAATATCTTTTGACTATGTCTGCGTTCGTAGGGTGTGGCAGGTTGTCACCGTCCATGGTGGTCAGGATCATTGCCCCGCCAGAAAAGATATTTTTTATCACAAATGGTCCTTCGTAAGTAGGAGTCCACTTACCCCTGGGATCACTTTGCGGTAAGATAATCCTCTTGATTACAAGATCCCCAACTTGATATACTTGTCTCCTGACTTTCTTGTTGAAAGCCTTGATCATCCGTTTTTGATACGTCTGACCATGACAAACAGCGGTAAGTCGCTTTTCGTCGATCAAGTTAAGTTGATCAAGCCGGGTCTGAATCCAATCTTCTTCACTCAAACCAGCATCCTTCATAATCCTTAAGGAAGGAATCTGAACTTCCATAGGTAGAACAACTTCCATGCCATATACCAAAGAAAAGGGGGTTGCCCCTGTTGAAGTACGTGCCATGGTACGATATCCATGCAGATCAAACAGTAACATCTCATGCTAGTCCTTGTAGGTGACTGTCATCTTTTGAATGATCTTCTTGATGTTTTTGTTTGCGGCTTCAACAACACCGTTCATCTTCGGCCGATAGGGAGATGAATTGTGATGATAAATCTTGAATTGTTCGCATAGAGCGGTGATCATGGTGTTGTTCAAATTTGTACCGTTGTCTGTGATGATCCTATCGGGGATACCATACCGGCATATAAGGTTCTGCTTGATGAAGTGGGCAACCACATTCTTTGTAACTGAGGCGTAGGAAGCTGCCTCGACCCATTTGGTGAAGTAATCAATAGCTACCAGGATGAAGCGATGTCCATTGGATTCTGTGGGCTTGATCTCTCCAATCATGTTAATTCCCCACATTGTGAATGGCCAGGGAGCTGTTAGGACGTTGAGAGGAATCATAGGAATATGTACCTTGTCAGCATAGACTTGGCATTTGTGACAAGTACGGGAATGTTGATGACAATCAGCTTCCATGGTAGACCAATAGTAGCCTGCCCTTAGAATCTTCTTAGCCATCGTATGTCCGCTTAAGTGGGTGCCAAAGGTGCCACTATGTATTTCGGTCATGATCAACTCTGCTTCAACCTTGTCCACACAATGAAGTAGAACACAATCAAGGCTGCGCTTATAAAGAATGTCGTTGCTTAGGAAGAACTTGGAAGCAAATCTCCTTAAGAACTGTTTATCATTGACTGAAGCTCCTTCAGGATATTCTCGAGTCTGGAGATACCTTTTGATTTCATGAAACCAGGGTTGTTCCACTACTTCTTCGGTGTTAATCTCGTGACAGTGCGCAGGTTCGTCCATTCGTTCGATGGTAATTTGGGGAGCCTCGTTATCCCAGTTGAGTTTAAACATGGAAGACATTGTAGCCAGAGCATCTGCTAGCTGATTTTCTTCTCGTGGGAAATGCTCGAAGGTAATCTGCTCGAAATAAGGCAACAACGTCAAGACATGTTCTTTGTATGGGATAAGATTAGGATGTTTAGTGTCCCACTCTCCTTTGACTTGACTGATAACCAAAGCCGAGTCCCCAAATACGACCAAAGATTTGATTCCCAAGTCTATAGCAGCCTTGAGACCAAAGATGCAAGCTTCATATTCAGCCATGTTGTTGGTACAGCTGAAGCAAAGTCGGGCAGTGAAGGGTGTATGGCAGCCTTCCGGAGAAATGAGTACTGCATCGATACCGTTGCCAAGTGCATTTTAAGCACCATCAAAGTACATGGTCCATCGGGATCCTTGTTCAGGTCCTTCATACGGTATGTTACCTTCAATGTTGTCCAATGTCATGATGTCCTCATCAGGGAAGTCGAATCTCATAGATTGGTAATCTTCGACGGCTTGATGAGCTAGATGGTCACCTAGTACACTCCCCTTTATAGCTTTTTGGGTAGTATACTGGATATCATACTCAGTCAGGATCATTTTCCATCTAGCGATTCTCCCAGATAAAGCAGGCTTCTCGAAGATATAATTGATAGGATCCATTTTGGAAATCAGTAGAGTGGTATGAGTCAACATATACTGTCTTAGCCGGCGAGCAGCCCATACCAAAGTGCAACAAGTTTTCTCAAGCAGTGAGTAGCGAGTCTCACATTCGGTAAACTTTTTGCTAAGGTAATAAATGGCATTCTCTTTTCGACCAGACTTGTCATGTTGGCGTAATACACACCCCATTGAATTATCCAAAACAGTCAGATACATGATTAGCGGTCTTCCTTCGACGGGTGGCATCAAAATAGGAGGTTCCAGTAAATACTCGTTGATCTTATCAAAAGCAACTTGACAATCATTGTTTCATTCAACTACCTGATCTTTCTTCAATAGTTTGAAAATTGGCTCACAGGTAGATGTCAGGTGAGAGATAAGCCTCGCAATATAGTTTAAGCGTCCCAAGAATCCCCTAACCTCCTTTTTAGTGCGGGGGGCAGGCATTTCTTGTATAGCCTTGACTTTAGCAGGATCAACCTCTATCCCTTTGTTGCTGACAATAAATCCCAAAAGTTTACCAGACCTGACCCCAAAAGTGCACTTGCTTGGGTTTAGTCTGAGCTTATACTCCTTCAATCTGACAAACAGCTTTTGCAAATTCTCAAGGTGTTCTTCTTCTGTCTGTGATCGAGCTATCATGTCGTCTACATAAACTTCGATCTCATGATGTATCATATCATGAAACAAAGCTATCATGGCGCGTTGATAGGTTGCCCCTACGTTCTTCAGTCCGAGCGGCATCACTTTGTAGCAGAAGGTACCCCATTGCGTGACAAAAGTAGTTTTCTCCATGTCCTCGGGGGCCATTTTGATCTGGTTGTATCTCGAGAATCCATCCATGAATGAAAAAACCTTGTGTTGAGCTGTGTTGTCCACCAAAATGTTGATATGTGGCAGTGGAAAATCATCCTTGGGGCTAGCCCTGTTCAAGTCTCGATAGTCCACACACATTCTGACTTTGTCATCCTTTTTAGGCACGGGCACAATGTTATCAACCCATTGTGGATAGGAAGTAACATCCAGAAAGCCAGTGTTGAATTAATTCATTACCTCAGCTTTGATCTTCTCAGACATGTCGGGCCTCATTCGGTGGACCTTTTGCTTGATCGGTGGACAGTCTTCTCTTGTAGGGAGACGGTGAACCACGATATTTGTGTCCAATCCTGGCATGTCTTCATAAGACCAGGCGAAAATTTCAACATACTCGTTCAACAACTGCACTAAGCGCTCTTTGACACTTGGTTCCAGGTTGGCACCCACTTTTACTTCTTTCTTGTCTTCCTCTGTCCCCAAGTTGATGGTGTCTATCAACTCTTCATGGGTCAGAATAGCCCTCTCTTCTTGTTTTAAAAGTCTGGCTAACTCTCCTGACACTTCACAGTCTTCGTCAACTTCGTACTCAGCGTGATTGACCAAATCTTCAGAGTTATCGAAGGCTAAAGCAGAATAGTCACCCATGGAATCCGGAGTGGATGGGTACCTGCATTTGTGAGTGTGGGTGTGTGTAAGGGATAGCCATCCTTAAACAAAACAAAAATGCAAAAGGAAAGAAAATGAACACAACAGTTTGTAGATGAAAGCGTCCAATGATTCATTAAAACATGGCATATGATAATTAAGAAAATCAAGCCCTTACAAATGGACCTATATGCCCCGGGCAAGGCATAAGGTGAAAATAGTGTACGAATTGTTTTAGTTATTACAGACCGAAATAAGAAATTGTTCAAAGATAAAAATTACTGGTTGATGAAGGTGATGGGAATAAAATCCTTTTCTTCCCAGTTGCTTAAACTCCCTTCGACGGTCGGAAAGATCCAATCCTCAAAGTGGCCCTCTTCATTTTCATCTTCTACAGCATTAATTCCGTGGTGAGTGATCCTTACAGGTGGCCCTCCAATCTTGGAACGACGCATAACCTTCTGTCCAGCAGCTGTAAACCCTAGTCCAAATTTGTCCGTCTTATGGGGAAAGTCAGGCAGTTGCCCCCATATTGTGCTCTTTCGTTTTTTGACTGCAGCCTCTGTGTCCTTGAGAGATGCCATCCTAGATACATGCTTGGGAACGGTAGGCACCTCAACCATTGTCTTCGCAACTGCTACCTCAGGAGAAACTTCCTCAAAATGTTGGAAAGGCGTTTCGATGAACTCACCATCCAATTCCACATAGCGGAAGGAATTAAGATGACTTATCATGTACTCTTCCTCGCCGTGCACTATTATAATCTTACCCTTAACAGGATATTTCAGGATTTGGTGCAGAGAGGAGGTAACTACCCCGACATAATGGATCCACGGTCTTCCTAACAAACACGAATATGACCGACGGATGTCCATCACGTAAAAGGTGGAGTTGAAAACTTTTGTTCCTACTTTGATAGGAATGTCAACCTCTCCGTGAACCATTCTTTTGGACCCATCAAAGGCCCTAACAACGATGTTACTAGGTTTGAGGGTCAATCCTTCGCAGTCCAATCGGTCCAACGCTTTCTTCGGCAGCACATTCAAGGAAGAACCAGTATCAACTAGGACATGGGCGAGGGTGGTTCCCCTGCATTCAAATGAGACATGTAGCGCGTCGTTGTGTTTCCTTCCTTTGGGAGTCAAGTCAGCATCGGAAAAGCCAAGGCCATTATCAGTAGTAAGACTGGCCACACACTCTTGAAACTGGTCACTCGAAGTTTCTTGGGGCACGTGTGCCGCTTTCAAAAATTTGATCAGGGCCTTAGCATGGGCCCCAGAGCAGAGTAGAAGAGCCAACATTGAAATTTTAGAAGGAGTCTGCCCTAGCTGTTCCACGACGTCGTAGTCACTTTTTCTGATTATTTTCAAGATTTCATCCATTCCTTTCTGGGTGGTTTCGGGGATAACCACAGCACGAGCCTTCTTCTTGACAGGCGCTTCTAGTATCCCCTTACCCTTATTGGTAGTATCAACAGATGGCCTTTCTTCAGGAGTATCCAATTCTTCAATTATCGGGTCTCGTACAGATGGCCTAACAGGTGCAGAAGCTTTCGAGGGTCCGAAGACTACTCGAGGGGGAGCAATCTCCGGAGAAAAAATCCGTTCGCTGCGGGTTATCTTGCTTGTTCCCGCGATGTTCCCTATATCAGGGATTTCCTCTTCAGAATTCTCTTGGACTGCTTCAATCTTTTTGATACCATGATAGAAGATTTCTTCTCCATAGTTCCATGGTATCCTTTTGCTAGATTGATACGGGACAAGTCCCGGCATGGTGATTTTTAATGGTACAAATTTTGGGTCGGGCGTAATCCTGACAGGCCTTTTGCAAGCCTTGGGAGGATTGTCGAAAATGGTTATGATTGCAATATCGTTGGTTGAAGTAGCAAAAGTAGCAGGAGTAACAGGAGTGAAGGTATCAACAGTGTTTTTTTGGAAGAGTATCTCTTGGGTATCCATCAGGCGTTGGACACCTGATTTCAACATTGGGCAGTCAGCTTGTATGTTTAAACAAAAGTAACAGTCCTTCCCGCAGCCTGGGAATATCCCGACTCTCATCAAATTCCCTTTAATCACTAGTAACGGAGTCAAAAGGTTAGCAACATCGGTAACATGAAGGTCTTCCATAACGGCATGAACATTATGACCGTGCTTGGGCATCGGGGCAGAAATCACATTCGGCTTTTCGGGCGCATCGAATTCTACCTCCTTGGCGTCGATAAAGTCTTGGATTTTGTTTTTGAGGGCCCAACAGTCGTTGGTGTCATGCCCTATACTGTCTGAATGGTAGGCACATTTTGCATTGGGATGATAATCTGGAGAAGTGGTGTTTGCATTCTTAGGTGCCTGTCTCAAATTAGCAAGGTTTAATTTCAGGAGATGTGGAAGGATCTGAGCGGGTGTCATATTTATCGGGGTATATTGCCGTGGTGGCCTTTGTTGATAGGTTATGGGCTGATCATTCCTTGGTTGACTGTTTCTAGGCCAGTCTGATGCGGGCTTCTGAATTAATACGGCCCCCACTGTTGGCCGACGTTCTTCTCTTTCCCGATTTCTCTAGGTGTAAACAACAAATCTCTCCTTCTTAGTTGGGAATGTCTTTTTCATAGCGGTGGACGCGGAGGCATCTTTTTGAATCTTACCACTTTTTATGCCGGCCTCCACCCTTTCGCCGGTCAGAATTAATTTGGTAAATCCCGCGGAGGAACTCCCAATTAAATGATTGAAGAAAGGGCCAGACATGGTCTCTAAAAACATGTCAACCAGCTCTCTATCCGACAATTGGGGCTGCACCCTTCCAGCCAGATCACGCCACTTCTGGGCATACTCCTTGAATCCTTCATTAGCAGCCATACTCATACTCTGTAGTTGAGTACGAGTGGGTGCTAAATCAGCATTGTATTGGTATTGTCGGTAGAAAGAAGTAGCCAAGTCTTCCTAGTTATGTACGTCTGATCTCTTGAGTTGATAGAACCAGTCCAATTGTGTGCCCAACAAACTATCTTGGAAAAAATGGACCGAAAGATCTTTATCAGATGAGTGGGGTTGGATCTTCCTGACGTAGGATCTCAGGTGCATCTTTGGACACGACAGACTATCTTATTTAGCGAATGTGGGTACTTTGAACTTGGGAGGAATGACGATCCCAGCAACCAATCCCAACTCTTCGAAATCCAGTCCAGGAACCCTTTGCACTTCCATGGCTGCTAACCGCTCTTCCAGATTTTTATACCTATCATCCGCAGGAGGGTACTGCTGTTCGGAGTAATCTTTATCCTCTTCAACTTCTTCCTCTTCATCCTCAGACTCGGAGGGTACTGCAACTCCTTTTCCTTTGTCGGTCCCTTCGTCAGACGTCGAGGGGAACTCCAGAACTCTCCTAGCTTCATTCTCAAATCTTCTTCCCAGCGTAGCTACCCCGATTCTTTTCTTTTTATTTTTTCCTTTTTCCTGCTCTTTCTTCTCTAACAGTGCTTTAAGATCCTCTTGACCTTTTGCCAAGGTCATGAGGAGTTGTTGGAATTGCGAATTCTGTGCTTGCAGATCCTTAACCGTCTGCTCCAAATCCATCTTGCTGAAATAAACAACAGAAAGATAAGGAAACCTGGTGTGAATACCTGTTTATGCATATGATGAATGATATGTTTATTCATGTAATGCATCCAAGGATTCATAAATTCAAAGTTGTTGCAGACAAAAGAACACACGTCATATTAATAAGAAGAAATTTGTCAGTACATAAATGTCCCATGGGCCAAATATTACAAAGCTTCTCAAGGTAAAAAGACGTTGCGCATCCTCTTTGGCGCGATGTAAGTGTTAAGAGTCTCCTCTTCATGAAGTCGGCGGGTAAGCTCCAAAACCTTCTTCTCACTGGCATAGAAGTTGGCTTCAAAAGTGTTCCATTATTCTTTGAGTTAGATCCAACTCTTTTGCAATTCTTCCCATGATGTTGGCATGTCTGGATGTAGAAGGGTGTATGGAACCTCTCCTTCCCTAACAGGCTCTTTAATCACGGGGAGAATGTGGGGGTAAGGCATCATAATACTCTGGGCGCGTGTTCGTACCCACTTGAGGTAAGGCTCAAGAGGGATGGAATTCTTGTGCCCCAGTGTCTTACTGTCCACTTTGTTGGGCATCCTCCAAGCTCTGATGAACCTTTGTCTAAGTCCTTACGCATCGTTGTCAAAGTAAAAAACTAGGTCAGGAATCAACATATCATGAGGGTCATCCCTTATAGCATATCCAAACTGCCTCAGAGCTAAACAGGGGTTGTAGGTGATGCCTCCCCTAATTCCAAGTAGTGGGACATTAGGGAATTCCCCACAACGATCAATGATGATGACATTTTCTCTGGACCAAGAACACCAATGAACATCAGAATGTGTTAAGGTCATCAATCGCTGTGACCACCTTAAACCCTGCTCATTCTTCAAAACTGACTGGGGAAGGTGAGAAATAAACCACCTTGCTAGAAGAGGAGTACAGCACATGAGAACACATCTTTTCCTCATTGTTCGTGTGTAAAATGAGTGTAGGATGTCCCCAAGCAATGTAGGCACAGGATTCCGAGACATGAAAATCTTGACAACATTCACATCTGTAAGTTGATCAGGGTTTGGGAACAAGACCAACCCATAAATGAGTAGTGCTACAATCTCCTCAAAGGCTTGTAGATATAGAGAATTCCAGCAGTCTTGTGCCTTCTCAAACAGAAACTTTGCCAAGAAACCCTTGACACCACTTCTGGTTTCCCAATGACCTTTGATATCAGATGGTTGCAAGTGTAATGCTTGAGCAACATCTTCAGGTTTTGGTTCTTTTTCCGTACCGTTGTAGGGTAGTTGATGAAGAATAGGAATCCTCGGGAGTTGAGAAAATTCCTCCAAAGTAGGTACTAGTTGGTAATCAGGGAATGTGAAACAGTGGTGTAGGGGGTCAAAGAACTGGAAGAGGACTTTCACAATGTCTTCTTCAATGTTGGAGTTGACCAAGTTGAGAAGTCTGCCATGTCTTTCACTGAAGAGAGAATTCTCCGGAATCCTGGAAGTAAGCTCCTTGAGTTGAGGAGGGATTCTCACAAGGTTGACTTGAATTGTTTTCCTGCGAAGAGATTCCATGACCTACAAAAAAGATGAAGATCCAAACCCTTGAAATGGTTAGTGGATGCAAATGATGCTTCATGATGTTCATGATGTATGCATAAGCATATGTACAAGCAAATCACACAAGATCCTAGTTTCAGGCTTGCATGGGGTTTCATAGGTAAGTACCCTCTTGAAGTTACTTGGCTCAACCTGTCCTATAAATAGTAACCGGGTTCTAAGGAGCTCAATATCACTGGATTATTTTATGTGTTCATTGTTTCGGTTTAGCCACTTAACTGGCGACCGAAATATTCCAAGAAAGCAACCCTCAATGAGTGTAGTATCGAGTATCTACCAACTTCGGACTGCACCAAAGTCGATCATCTCACTACCTCTAAAAAAGGCCAAGATGGTCAAGTAAGGTTCTAAGAGTTCATTAGTGCTTCATGACATCACTCAGCGGCCCCGTATTCTCTTTGATTGACTCAAAGGCTACCGGTACCCACAAATATGTCGCACTAATATAGCTATTGCTTCAACCGTGTCGGTATACCCCGCACAATTTCCACAACGTATTGCTATTTTCCTATGAATGTTTCCCAAATCCGGGTAGAGGATTTTAAGCCCAAACAATAGAACCAAATGTAAAGCAATCAAGGAAAACAAGATAATCATGCAAAGGTGATCTAAAGAAACCTTAAGGTAACCCCACTTTTATAAGAATCCCCAGCAGAGTCGCCAGTTCTGTGATACGGTGGGAGAACTGACTTGAGGTTTTGCGTTTGTTTTCGCACTTGTGCGGTTTAGCAAGAGTCGCCACCGACTTTTTATTTTATCCTAAGGAAAGGTCAAAAAGCACAGGAAAGACCTTTGAGATGTTTTCTTAGGTTCGGGGGGTAGATTATGAAAAGGGAAGGTGCTAGCACCCTTTTCATCCATGGTTATCCATGGGCTCTTAGTTACTTGTTTTTAGATCACTTGCCTCTGTGTTTCAATTGTTTGAAATGGTGCTTTGTGTGTGTGGTTTTGAAAATGTTTTGAAAAAGATGCCTTGTCTAGGCAACCTTTGTAATGATTCTTGTTTGAATATATACAAAGGTGTGTGTCCTTTTGAAAAGATATTTCAATGTTTTTGAAAGTTGTTTCTTGAAATTGTTTGTGAAGTGTGTTTGAAAAATGTCAAGGATGTTTTGCAAGATTTTGATTAAGTAACTAAGAGTTGTCTACCCTATTTTACTCAAAGATCTTTCTTATGTTTTTAACCCTTTCAACAGTGTTATTTCACCATTGTATTTGGTGAACAACCTTGCGTTAGGATGTTAAACGGGACAGGCGCGGGTCATCGTTTACAATCATTGAAAGCAACTTGTGAGACGCTCTAGCAATTTTGTAAGGGATGAGATCGTTTTATCGAAGGCAACGTCGAGGGTCATCAAGGGACTACGATCTTTGTTTATCAAAGGGGCATTTGCTAAAGTGTCTCGTATTCGAGGGACATGATTGCATTTTCAGAGGCTACAAGCAAGGTTACCCTAGAGGTGCAAGTGTGAATGGTGTTTGTCATTTTCATGCATTTGTCTTTGTATTAGGTCATCTAGCGATCGATTTTAGACTTTCACATACAAACCCTAATCTCTAATCATGGCATATTTAAAAAATCACAAAGTGCGAGAATTAAATTCTAAGCTATTACAAAAGAGTATCCGGGGATGGGGGTACAAATTATCTATAAATGGGGATAAGTCTTATCAGAATAATGTCCCAAATATTATGGGTTACAACCAAATCAAATATACGCAATTCCAATATTAAAAAATTGTAATAAAACATAAAAATAAAGAGAATCAAAAGTATTATGAGATGTATGTGGTTATTTACAAATGATCAAATAAAATTTAGGCTAATAAAGACTTAAGTATTTATTTTTATTTTATGTATATTTTATGAATTATGTAAAGGAAAAGTTTTTAAAAGAAAGAAAATCTATCATCTTGTATTTTATTAAATGAAAACAAACATTTAAAGAAAATTATATTGAGAAAATCAAAATGAAAATTAAGTTATTAGTTGTTTTTTATTATTAACAAAAAAAAGAAATCATTTAGAAAGAAAATAAGTGAAAGAGTATTAGTTTAAATTTTTTTTAAAAAAAAAGAGAAAAAAGATAATGGGCCTCATGGAAATGTGGCCCAAATATGAAGAAGAGAGAAATATAATTCAGAATGAACCAAAAGGGGGGGGGGGGGGGGGGGCGCGCTTAGCAGAAGTATTGGGCTTAGCAATTTGTTTGGGCAAAGGCCCAGCTGAGGCGTACAATGCTTTAGGGTTAATGTCATTTGGTTAGGGTTTGCAGTTTTGGTTACAGCGGCGCCTCCTTTTACTCATCTTCTCCGTTTCTCTTCGTCTTTCCCAATCCTATGAGCTTCTGATACTCTCCATGCCCTAGCCACCGGAGCGCCGCCTTCGTCCACTTCTTATCCCTTTACCGTGATCCAGAGTTTTTAGAGAAACGGTACGATTCATTATCTTTTTAGGTCTTTTACAGTTTTAATGATTGATTCTTGCATGTTTATCGTTTTGCAATGTTTTAATCTTTGATGTTTTGTGTGTGAGATGCAGCGAAAGTTTGAGAGAAAGAGACTATACCTTTGGCGTTTTTCTGGGTTGAAAACGAAAGGAGAGAGATGTGATGAGACGGAGGCGCTCCTTGGAGGCTTAGGGCGGAGGAAGATGATGATTGCTTGCTTCTGGTATCTCTATATTTGACTTCTTTTTTTGAACGTTTGATGATGATCGTGTTTCTGAAAACTATATTGTTTGAACCTTGATTGCTTTCGTCTCTTGTTGATGATGAAGGATATACTTCTGAAATTCTTCCTCTTTTGATATGTTTTTGTTGGCTTGATGATTCGTTGATGATGAAGCTATATTCTAAAACTTCTTTGTTGTTTTGCCTCTACACTCTTCCTCTCTCTTTGTGAGTTATTTGATGTCAATGATGATGATGTTCTGAGATTAGCTATTGTTGTTGCTTCTAAACTCTTCCTCTTTCTGGTTTTGTCAATGATGAACAATACCTCTGAGATTTTTGTTGGTGATGTTGAGATGCAGTTTTTACAGGTTTGTAAGCTGAGCAAGCAGGTTTTGCAATACAGTCTTGTTGATTGCAGTTTTTGAAATGTAGACTGTTTTGGTTTGGCATGGACTGTGCTGTTAGTTTTACAGGTTTGTTGAGCTTTGAATAAGTTTGGAAACAGGCTTTTTGACTTGCTTTGGCTGGCAGGTTTGTTATGCTTGTAAGGCAGGCTTGAACTTGTTTGGATTTGTTCTGCAGGTTTAGAAATTTGGTTGTTTACAGGTTTAGTGTTTTTGTGTGCAGGCTTCAGGTTTGCTTGAGTATGGTAAACAGGTTTTTTTTTGGACAGGCAGGTTTGCTTTGGGTTATGCAGGGTTACAAGTTTGTAATGCAGGTTTGTGATTTTGGAGTCAGGCTTGCACTTGTTTGTATTTGCAAGCAGGTTTGAAGGTTGTATGGCAAGCAGGTTTTTGAGCTTGTAATGTAGGTTTGTTTTGGGAGGAAGGCTTGCTGAGTTGTGTTTTGGAAGCCAGGCTTGTGCTTGTTGTTAGTTTTTTCTGTCTCTTGACTGTTATGCAGGCTTGCTCTTTTATATCTTTTGTGTTTCTTTTATCACTTGAAAAACCTGCCTTTTGCCAAAACTGCAAAACTCTCACTGAGGTTCTCTCTTTCTCTCTCTCCATGAGAATTTTAATTGCTCATTATATTTTATTCTGAAAAATTGGGCTGTCTAGAAAATGATGAAAGCATCTTTGACAAGTTTTGACTTGTCAAGTGAACTATCTCCTGCTGTCTTGCTTTTTGTCTGCTGTATTGTTATTTTCATGATGCATTACCATTTTTATCCAATTTGTCTTGTAACTTGGTTTTGGGCAATTTTGTACTGTAGCTGAATATGAGACTTTGCTTGCTGCTGTGGTATTCATTTGCTTGACTTACCTTGGCAGTTTTGGCGCCTGTTTGTCTCTTTGAATTTGTGACTTAGTCTGCAGTACAGTTTGCAGCTTGGAACTTTGTTTGCAGTTCAGTTTGCTTGGTTAATGCAGCTTGGAACTTTTTGTATTTGAACCATGTTTTTGCATCTAGTTTGACATGCTTGCATTTTATATATTTTATTTTTCTCTCTGTGAACCGAGAAGAGAGATCTTCTTGTGATTTGCAGAGAGAAAAATAAAGCGTGACGATAATAGGCAATCTGATTCTAGACGACCAATTTTAATGATGATTTTTTTTCTTCTTTTCATTTGAAAATTCTTGTGCTGATTTTCTTTTCTTTCTTCTCTTTTCAGGTGGATGCATCTTAGACAATAACAGAAGTAGTAGAAGCCAAAGATTTTAGGAGATTAGGCTTAGGCTTATTATTTTTTCCATTTATTGTAAACAAACATTATTGTAAATACTGTAAGTTGTAAATTTACAATATTCCGATAAATTTTGTAACAATATCTGAAAATAATAAAAAAGGTATTTATCCAAATATCTTCCAATCTTTTCTTGCATTGTTTATTTAATTATTTAAGACTCTTAAATCAAAATAATTGGAATTGTATCCCAATAATTTTAATTCAGATAAAATAAATAATCAACAAACTTTTGCGGTCTCGTAACCTTGCATTACTCACGATACGCATGGTGTTCCAGTTAACACACGCGTTGTACAGTTAAACAAACAAAGCATTCCAATAGGCGATAAACCTTTCACTCCACTTAATCAAGCAACAAAGCATTCCAATAAACGATAAACCTTTTACTCCAAATAATCAAGCAGATACCTTACTGTTCCAAACAAAAGTCTCATCCCTTATCCCAGATAATTGGGTTTTGAGAAACAACCAATAATCTTGAACAAGCGTGAAAATAATGCAACAGTTAACTGAATTTCTGAGGATTCAGTTCCTTCTGAGAAATGTGAGCGAAAACCCTAATTCTGGATCGACTGATAAAGAAAAGTCTGTTTGACCGATTCTTGAGCCAATCTCAAAAATCAGAGAAAACCCCGGGGTTGTGACTTCTTGTGAAAAGGGGAGCGAAAATTTCGGGGTATAACACTACGCCTGTGCAACAACATCAATAGGGGAATCAGCGTAAGGAGGTCGCACCTAAGAGACAATTCACCAAAATCAACATGTCACTGGCTCAAGCGTTACAACACATGTTGAAGGTAGAGCTGATTACGTTAAAGGCTCCTCTGCATAATCCCAAGACTTCTGGTCCTAGTTACCATCCCAATGAAAGGTGTTCATACCATTCCGATAGTCCTCGACATGATACGAATGGTTGCTGGCTCTGAAGAACAAAATTCAAGATATGATTGACTCCAAGGAGATTGAATTCGGCCCTCCGGAGACTCCAAACGTGATCACTGCTCCCATGCCAAATCATTGAGAGCGTCTAGTTCATTTTTGAATTTTCAATTTTAATTTCTTTTGTTTGTTCGAACAGTTATCTATTATGTTAAACTTTGTTTCATTAATGCATTGCATATGTTTGTCTTGAATTAATCCATTAGCTTTCACTATATTTAAACTGTGCATTTTTATTCCTTTTTTGTGATATTCAACTCTCGATTACAAGTTGTAAGCCTTTAGAGAGAGGATGACGAAAACAATGCCATAGTCTCATACAGTATGCTTTTGGACAGACCTTGCTGACGATGTATAAGCGTTCCTTCAATTCCAAAATGGTGGAGTTATAAGGAAGATAATCCTTAGTTAACCCCTTTGAGCCAAAGAAGTAGGAGTTTTCTTTTTCGCATAAATTGAAACCTTTAATAATAACCTGGGGTAGGGTAGTTTCTCAGCTAATTCAAATGTGCATTCAAGCACAAGCTTTCACTTTGTACACAACGAGTGACATCAAAAACATCCTTCTGAATCAAAAGACAGTGATGGTTCCCTGTAAAATAGGTAATCGTTATCTCTCAAAAGAAATTCCCATTGAGTTAAAACCTATGAAGGAGACTTAAGAAAAACTGGGGCATCCCGCTGACTGTAGTCTCAAAACAAAAAAATGTCATGCAAAAATTAGGGATAATAAATCAAAAGAGGTTTCTATAAATCCTCAACAATAGAAAAATGTTGCAAAAATGATTGTCTTCTCAAATAAACTTCCAATATCCGAACCATCACCAAGATATCGTTCCAAATTCTGTTGGGGGATAAATGCACAATTAACTGATTTAAGGACTGGAGAACATCATGGAGAACGGGTTGGGTACCAATAAACTTTAAGCTATATCCTTTGTTACTTAAACCATGAACCACGCCACGTTACAATCCCTTAAAAGTCCTAATTGAAGCATGGGTTAGTTCGAAAGCATATTATTACAAAAGGTATCCTGACTCCTGTAAGGCTTACGGTAAATCCTGAGTCGAATTCAAATTCTTACAAAATTCTTTTATTTGCTAAAAATGCATTTTTCAAAACTTCAAGACACACATAAACTTTGCATAATTTTAATACTGTTCTTTGCATATAGCTAATTTTTTGACAACAAAGAAATTCACACAACAAATATCCAATGGACGGAAACTTTCTCAAATGAACAAAATTGCTTCAAATCCAATGGCAAACCCTCCATAGTCAAGGGGCATGACATGCTATTGCCCGGCTCACCTGTGGCAGTCAAGTCAATATTCCAAGAAATCTCTCATAAAGTCCTGAATAGCTAGGGGCAAGTCTCCATCGTAATCACTTAGGGAATTAAACATGAATTCCAGTAAAGGGTCACGTACGACCAAGCAAACATTTTTTGACAGTGCCTTTCATAAGGTGGTCCCCAATGAAGTCTCCAGAGCCACCTCTACAAGGCTATCCCTAACAAGCACAGAAGCGTCTTCAAACAAAAGTGGGGCATCCTCCAGCCAATGACATAGTCAAACTCACTAGCGGATAGAGGAGTTTAATCTTCTCCAAACAAACACACACATCATGCCAGTTCCCAAACAGATGGAAATTTCCGGCAGTTTATCATCTCCTAGATGCAATGCAGATGCGATCTAAATATAGATTTATTCTGACATTCATTCCAGACTCTCCTACATATACAATTCAGATACAATCCAAATATGGATGTCATTCTGATACTCGTTCAATATCTCCTTAGATACAATCAAGGGTCAGATTCATTCTGACATTCCCCAACTGAGTTATTCTTAATTGAAAAAAGAAACCATACGAATTTCTCCCCAAAAGAATTCATTTCCCTAATAAGGACTTTAAAATATTCTCCTCAGCAGGGTTTATTTCCCTAACAAACTACATATTCCCCGACACAAGTCTTTTCTCAGACTATTACAAATGAACAGACAAAACCCCTTTTTCCCTAGCAGAATCGTTACTATCCCCAAAGAGTTGTTGTAAAGCCTGGAATTCAACCAGATACCGGTTAAATTTTATTCACCCCAGTCATGTTTCCCCAGTAGAGCAACGGACCACCAAGATTCTTGAACTTTTCTCCCCAAACAGAAATTAGCACATCCCCAGCAGTGCTCCTTTAAACAAATAAACAAAACTCCCAAGAAATAGTCAGGAATTTACTTTCCTAGACAAAGATACACTTCGACAACATTTCACATTTCATACATCATAGCATATGAATAACGAAACACATATAGCATTCTCATTCATTCTGAGAGCATCATTGCACAATACATTATATACATCATTCCCTTGCACGGAACTAAATTTATATTTTCAGGCCGGTTCCTGAACAAGTAGATCTCGTCAACAGTCTATCATTTGTCAAATACAATCAGCCAAAGATTCTTTCTAAAAACAGTTCAGATATGATCTAGATATGGATGACATTCTGATACTTATTCCAGATTCTCTCTAGAAACGGTTCAGATACGATCCAGATACGGATGACATTCTGATACTTATGCCATATTCTCTTCTAGAAATGGTTTAGATACGATCCGGAGATGGATGACATTCTGATACTTATCCCAGGTTCTCTTCTAGAAACGGTTCAGATATGATCTAGAGATGGATGGCATTCTGATAATTATTCTAGATTCTCTTCTAGAAACGGTTCAGATACAATCCAGAGACGAATGTCATTCTGATACTTATTCTAGTTTTTCTCCTCGATACAGTTCAGATACGATCCAGAGACGGATGTCATTCAGAAAATTATTCTAGATTCTATTCTAGATACCGTCCAGATACGATCCAGATACGGATGACATTGTGATACTTATTTCATACCTTCTCCTCAATACGGTTTAGATACGATCTAGATAAGGATGACATTCTGATACTTATGGAAGATTTTCTTTTCTAGATACAGTCCATATACGATCCAGAGACGGATGACATTCTGATACTTATTCCAGGTTTTCTCCTCGATACAGTTCAGATACGATCCATATATGGATGTCATTCTGACACTTATTCCAGATTCACTCTAGAAACGATTCAGACACGATCCAGGTGCGGATGTCATTCTGATACTTATTCCAGATTATTTCGAATACAGTCCAGATACGATCCAGATACGGATGTCATTATGACACTCATTAAATACATCTTTCAAATACAGTTCAGATATGATCCAGATGCGGATGTCATTCTGACACTCATTCAGTACAATTCTCAAATACAGTTTAGATATGATCCGGATGCGGATGTCATTCTGACACTCATTCAATACATATTTCAAATACAGTTCAGACACAATCCAGACGCGGATGTCATTTTGACACTCATTCAGTACATTTCTCAAACACACTCCAATATAATTCAGATAGGGATGTCATTCTGACACTCATTCAATACAACTTTCAAATACAGTTCAGATACAATCCAGATGCGGATGTCATTTTGACACTCATTTAATACATCTTTCAAATACAGTTCAAATATGATCTAGATGCGGATTTCATTCTGACACTCATTCAATACATCTTTCCAATACAGTTCAGACATGATCCAGATGTGGATGTCATTTTGACACTCATTCAGTACATCTTTCGGATACAAGTTAGATACGATCCAGTTATGGATATTATTCTGACACTCATTCCACTACATATTCTGACTCAAATTAAATCGGCCAAATATTTATCATGATACTTCTCCCAATTACAGTCAAGCTTTGACGTAGTCTAATCTCTATCAACAGTCACTCCGGATGGCATCTGTAAGCCCATCTCTGACAAACTCTTCATCACTTCTCCAAATGGAATCCTTAAGCCCATTCCCGACACAATCAACTAACACATAGTTGAGTGTAAATTTCTAGGCACTCTAGTGTTCAATCATCTTCCACCTTCAAGTCATGAATGGCGGACCCGCCAATCTAAATCTTCAGGTTCAAGAAGATTGAACAGGGGCAGATGTTGTACCCTAAAAGTTTCCCTCTCTTTTCTTAAGACATTTCTCATAAAGATTTTCAAAAGCTCAAGTTTGCACAAGTATTGACTAGGTCAAGCCATCTTCTCAACACCGATACCTCAAAATTAGGGTTTGACCTTGCACAAGGACAATTGGACTTCTAATACGTCAAATGAATTCCATGGATCATTATGGACCTTCAAGAATTCTCATGTCAAGTTTCAAGTCTTGTATCACAAATTCTGCTCAGTCAATTAACTAAATGACCAAAAATCAATTGTACTGATGAAAAGTCAACTGATACACCAAAGGTCAAACTTTGACTTTTTGGTCAACATTAAGTCTCAAAGATCAAAATTTATCAAGGAATTCAAGAATATCAAGCTTGATCATCAAAAAATCAAGAAATTCAAAAGTCAAGATTTCCAAGACTTAGAAATTTTCTAAGTGTTTTATACATGATAATTTCATTACTTCATGTCAATCTTTCACCAAGATGCAAGATGATTCAAAAAAAACTTTAAACATGAAAGTTGTAGATCTTGATGAGGTCTATAACTTTTCTTTGCTGATCAAGTCCTAGAAGTGCTTGGATTTTAAGTTATAAATTCATGAAGTCATGACATTTTCATCTAACACTTAGAGAAATTTTCAATAGATTTTTGTCTGGATTTTATCCAACTTCTTGGAATTTTTTCACATAGTTCCAAGATTATTTTGTCAAAATGGACAACATGAAAGTTATAGACGGTGTTTCAAGATTTCCAAAATATCCAAGAGCATGAATTTATCATACTTGAGCTAGAAGATTCAAGGGCATGAAGTTGGGCATCCATTCTTGAATTGCAAGTCATTTTATTGAAGAACACATAACAAAACCCTTATGCTATGCTGCATAATATTCTGTTGCAGACCACCTTGCTTGCAAATATCATCATAATTTAATGATTACACCCACTCTTGACCTATTACCCAAGTTTTTAAGCCTTTGTCCAAAAGATCTTTACATTTATGGCATAAAGTTATCATTGCTATTCTTGAAAAGCAAACTTTTTCGTACAAATTTGTCTTGAGCCCATACTTTGTTTGCTTCT
Organism: Vicia faba; assembly: GCA_948472305.1. Taxonomy (NCBI): domain Eukaryota; kingdom Viridiplantae; phylum Streptophyta; class Magnoliopsida; order Fabales; family Fabaceae; genus Vicia; species Vicia faba. The sequence goes on from OX451736.1 coordinate 330,905,859, forward strand.
GATTTCACTCCACCATAAATCATGGAAAGAAGCCCCTCTAAACCATGAACGTTGGTACTTTATCTTGGGATTATGGAGTACTTGACATAGTTTGATCTTTGCAATCTAACCAAACCATAACATGTTGTCTTGCAAACCTAACCAACTCATATACACAAACCTCTTGCCTATAAATAGAATAATCATTTGCAAGAGAAAGGTCAGAAAAAATAGAGAGAAAAGCCAGACGTATTTGTTGATAAACCCTTAAAATCTCATATTCACAAAAGCCATAACAGTCCACAAAGCTTCCACTATTGAGTTTTGAAGTCCAAACCATTGAACCTCTCATACCTTGCAAAGCTCTGCCCAAACAAACTATCCAAACACTCCACATACATCATATATAAGTTTGTTCAAACTCAAGAACAAGCTTTTGTAACACCTTAGTTTTTTCCAAGTTCAAGAACAGTCAAGGCAGCAACTCAAGCTCAAAGCATAAATTCCAGCTTGAAGGTAAGTCTTCTTAACTTTAACCCTTCATTTCAAGCATCGTTAATGATTCATATTTGAAGATAAAATGTAGTAACCATTGCCCTTGAAGCTAACCTTTTGGTTTTCTTCCATCATTGTCAATTATATGTTAAGAACTGACTTGTACAGACCATAAAACAATGTTGGAGTGAAAAAATTACAGTATGAGTCGACACATACCTATATAAGTCAACACATCTTAGTGGAAAAATAGGTTATGAGTCGACACAAAGCCTTTATATGTCGATACATACTTATATACAGGGACAAAATAGAAGGAATTAAGATTGTATGAGTCGACACATGCAAGGAATGAGTCAACACATACCCTTATGCATCGATTCATACTGAGTTTATTTGGACTTACAGGAGCAACAAAAGCTTATGTGTCGATGCAAAAGAGCATGTATCGACACATAATGTTTAAAAATGCAGTTTTCCACTCTTTGACACTATTTTTACATATTTTACATATTCTCTTCTATTAAATATGGTTGTAATATTTAAGCTCATATTCCATCCCCATTCATAAGTTGTACTCTCATACCCCTATTGATACAATAGCGTAGGATTTTAATATTCGCAAATTTATCGTTTTCATATAATTGTTAGTAATTAGGGTGTTTATGGCAAGATAAAATCGATGCTTAGAAAAACATAATATAAGATAAACTCAAGCATGAGATACAATATACTTGCACACTTTGCACCTCTAGGGTTTACCCCACTTTGTTGCCTTAAAAATGGTCATAATATAAATGTGAGACATCTTAGCCAAAACAAATCAAAAATACAAGATCAAAGTCCCTCGATGATGCTAAAAATGTTTCCTTACGAATGATCTTAGTCCCTTAAGATAAATGCTAAGATATCTCACAATATTTCTATCTATGAATATACGATGACCCACGCTCGTCCCTTCACATCCAAAGATAGGGTTACTTACCAATCAATGGTAAGATAGAAATGTCAAAGGAGGATGAAAAGAACTAAACACTTTTTGAGTAGGTAGAACATTCTTAGTTTCTTGCTCAAAATCCTTCTTCAAAACAAACATCTTTTCAAAAACACCAAAAAACTTTCAAAATATGAAATATTTTCAAAAAAGTCCAACACTTTGTATGCATTCTTATAGAGACGAGAATCATTGCAAGGTTTGCCTAAACGAAGGCGCTTTTCAAAAATACTTTCAAAACCCATCACAAACACATTTCAAACAAAGCAATTTCAAAAGTGATCTAGCTAGCAACTAAGAGCCCATAGATAAATATGGATGAAAAGGGTGCTAACAACTTCCCTTTTCATAATCTACCCCCCAAACACAAGAAAATATCTCAAAGGTCTTTCATGTCTTTTCACCCTTTCCTTATTGGATAAAAGTAAAGTCGGTTCTCCTACCGTATTACACTTTCCTTTTTTCACTTTTCTTCCATTCTCTCTCCACACCCGATAATGAAAACATTGATCTCCTTATGTAGCCTTCAAAAAGAGACGTTGGAATGTTATGAGAGTCTTTTCAATGATAGTCGTTTATCTCCAACGAATAGTGCAAATGTGGTAGACAAAATAGTACAAAAGTATTGCCCTTTCTCCAGGATCAGGTTAGAGGAGACATTTTAAATCGTACCTTTATACACTCATTAATGTTTACCAATTTAAACTTTTATAATCTTCAGAGGCTTCAAATAATAGTTGATGAAGCATGTTTTAGAAGAATCAAACTTGGATCAAAATATTCAGACCCAAAGTTTTCAGAAGTCTTCAGAACTTTGTTCACCAGAAACTTTAAAGCTACACGGAAAAACATATATGCACAAAACTTCTTAAAACAAACAGAGTCACCACCTAAATTTATTTATCCAGAAATTAAGGAAAGTAAAATATAGAAAAAACCTCAAAATGGGAAAAGAACATGATCTTCCAACCAAATTACGGGTAAGGAAGTCGATTATGCAAGGGGAATGTATTTGCACCCCTCACTTCAGTGGTACTCCATGGGGTCCACTCTTGTTATTCTAATCAATGGGTGTGTATATATATATACAACTTACTTGCTAAAGGGTAATGTATGCAAAAATTCATTGGAAAAGAGAAAATATTTTTAGTAGTGTGTTCACATGAGCTTTGCAACCCCATGCCTATGTATCCCCAAAAGGAATCAGAACATCATAGTTCTTCTTTAAAATGTCTATTTGTTGTGTGTTTTTTATGAACGATGCTAAGTTTGCATTCTAGCAATTAAATCTTGTCTGTTTGCGGTAAAACGAAGTTAACATATCCTTTTTGAAAAGTTTTTAAGGATAAAAGCCAAGTGGCAAAAAGATTTGGATTTGGTTTGTGTTTTTTTTAGGAGAGAGATGATAAATGGACCCTTATCCAAGGAGACACTCATCACCTTTACACCTTTAGTTTTGAAAGGGTTTTGAACATTTGATAAGTGTTTCGAATTTTGATTGAGAAAATGTTTTAGTCTTAAATAATGAAATGTAAAAGAAAATAAAGTCTAAAGGGAGACTTGAAATCTTAATGTTTTCATGAAAAGTGGCCCTAAGGTTGAGATCAAAGGAAATCTAACCTAATGTTGTCATGCCATAATGAACTTAGATTTTGGATTGAAACGAGGCCCTTCTACCCTAATGTTGTCATACTTGGATTAAAATCCTAATGTCTATCTTGATTCAAATCTTAATTAAGGATTAAGATGAACCAAATGAGCCTAAGGGAGTATGTGAATCACACAAGAAATGATCAAACAATTAACTGAATTCAAACAAAGGAAATTAATGTACTTATCAAGTAAAAGTTGTGACAAAAGGATGGAAGATGAAAGCACACTTTAATCAAAGGATCAATTATGTGATATGGTTTGTTATTAAAAAGAGTTTATGAAGGAAATACATCCTCAAAGACAAACAAAACTTATGAAATATGGAGAAATACCAAGGATAAAATCAACCATGGTAAGCATGTGAAGCTTAAATCATGTTATTCAATAAGTTAAGAATATATATATATATATATATATATATATATATATATATATATATATATATATATATATATATATATATATATATATATATATATATATATATATATATATATATATATATATATATATATATATATATATATATATATATATATATATATATATATATATATATATATATATATATATATATATATATATATATATATATATGATCAAGACATGGTCAAACTCAAAGCAAATATGCATCAAGTGTTCATTGATCAAGCAAAAAACAAACTTCAAACAAGTTACATGCATCAAAATCTAAGGAGAGAGTCATGGAGCATTTTAGGGTCTTATGTACAAGTATAAAGATCATGCACTAAAATCTCAGCTAAAAAACCTAATTCAAAGCCAAGTTGATCATGGTATAAACATCACAAGAGACAAGCTATCAAGAAATATTTAACACGAGACATGTTATGATTATTCCAAGTGAAATTAACAAATAAATCAACGAAAAAGTCTTAAAAGAACAACTAAAAAGTCAATGTTTTCAACTATACAAAAATAGTCAAAATAAATATTATTTTTTGGAATTTTTCATGTATTCATAAAATAGAGTAGATAAATAAGGAGTGTAAAAGAAGTAAACCCCAAAGGAGTTAATTTAATCATTGAAAAATCAAGTGAGAGTTGAAGAAAAAAGTCAAATAAACAAGTGATAAAAAAATTGGAAAGGGGCTGCCAAGGCTTGGACCAGCGCCCTCATGGTCATAGGTTAAAACAAATACCACTGGGTCATGCGCTTGTGGTGTATATACAATGCAATCAGTGAATAAAATATAAAAGAAAACACTAAATGTGTAACATAGCAACAAATAATGGAAAAATGCAAAAGGGGGGTTCACATTGGTTCGAACCGGCACCCTATGAATGCAAAGACTTGAAAAAGCATGCTCTAATCACTGGGGTGGTGATAAATCTGTTAGTTTAAATACACTCATTTAATTAAGTAGAAAAACCAATTCCCATATGTGGTTCGGTGGCAGAACTGACTGTTTTAAAAAATGCTGGTTTGCGTTTTGCATTTTTTGTTTGCAAAATGTCGCGGTAAGCAAGAGTCGCCACCGACTTTTATTTTATCCAACTGGAAAGGAAAAAAGCACAGAAAAATTCCCTTTTCGAGATTTTGAGTACGGGGGGTAGATTATAGAAAGGGAAGGTGTTAACACCCTTTCTATCCATGGTTTTTCATGGGCTCCTAGGTACTTGCTCATCTTTTAAAATTTCTTGTGTGTGTTCGTTTTGAAAAGTTTGTTTTACTTTGTTTTAACCCTTGTTTCTGTCCTCAAGAGTGTTTCGAAGTGTTTTTGAAAACTTTGTTTGGAAAAAGTGTTTGGTGTGAAAAAGCTTGATTTGAGCAAGTACCTACTAGCATCTACCTACTCGAAAAAGGATTGTTTCTATTCTTGTTTCCTTTAGATTGTGCTATCCTACTATTGAGAAATAGGTAGCACCGTCGTTGGAGTTGTAAGGGTCAATTCGTAAGGGTCGTACGATCATTAAAGCAATGTTAGGACGTCTTAGTATAACCCTAATGTATTAAGATCATATTCGAGGCAACATTTCCGAGGCGACGTTTCCGAGGCAACATTTCCGAACGGGACATTTGATCTTTGTTTAGACAGGAGGGCAACCACTAAGACACCTTATACTTAATGATCGTTTACCGAAGGCAACCGAAGTGATAGTATACCCTAAGAGTGCGCATGTGCGAGTGATTTGATTTCAAGTTATTATCTTTGCACATTAGGGTTTTCTAGCCGTTTTAAATTATCATGCAATCTTGTCATACAATCCTATTAGCATGCATCTAAACAGTTAATATTTGCAAGAATTAAAATGCAGAAAAGTAAAACCTACACTATTACAAGGCTTCGGGGGAGGGATTAATTACATAGCCAAAAAACCCGTAAAACGATAAAAGAAAATCCTAGATTAAACTATTACATACTGTAAGCAGTTACATTAATATTGTCAAAATAATAATAAACGTGTGCGATGAATCGAAAACGAAAGATTTAGGGTTTTGACCCCAACTACCTAATTGTAACTTAAAATAAAAAAATCATCTTTTGTGGTTTTTTGATTATTTGAAAAAATAAAGTTTGATTGAATAATACCAAAACCTAATTACTAATTTAATTTTAATTTAAGAAAAAAAATTAAATTAACCTATTTTTGCATTTTTTTTATTTTGAGAAAGAAAATAAAAATTAAATCAAAAGCAAACCCTAATTTTTTCTAATTGATTTTAATTATATACAAAAAGTTAGAATTACCCTAAATTAATATTAAATTAAATTTGATAAAATAAAATAAATAAATAAACCTAATTCTAAATTTGTGAGACTTTATATTATGATTTTTTGTGAAAAAGAAATTAATTGTGGTTAAAAAATAACTAATCCAATTAAATAAATAAATGAATATTAAAGAAAAGAAAGAATGGGCCTGGTGTTGTGCTAGTAAAGGAGGGGTGTTTTTTTCACTTTTGGGCCCAATAACTCCTGGCCTTTGTTGACTTTGCCAGATCCCATGTGCTTGCTTGATTGGGCGTATGGTGGGCCTTCATTGGGAAGACTTTAGATCTGGCTTGTTGGTGGTTTAGATGGCCAGATTTGGAGAGTGCATGATGGACTCATGGGGTACTAGCACACCTGAATATGAGAAAAAATAACATGAAGCAAAGTTGGGACCTGGGGATCAAACCCAGGCCCTTAGGCGTTCTCACCCTGCACGCTTACCAGCTGAGCTAGCTTTGTTAGTTGTATAAATGATAACAAATAAATATTATATGATAAAAACAAATGGCTCATTCACAACATGCCACACCATCATCTTCCTCATTGCCTCTGTCGTTTTAGACAAACTACTTTTACCTACGGACGTTGGGCGTAGGTACATCTCTGTGCTTCTCCAAAATTTCATACAGGCATGATAAATGACAACCAATGGTACCAATCAACTCGTTGCAACCTCACGAGCATCATGGTAACATTATTAATGGCCAATTGTTCCTGTATGCAAAACCCCTAAAAGCAAAGCATGAACCCTAGCCATGGCACTTTCATGTTCAGTAAACAAAAACGCAATTAAATGTAACCATTAGCTTGCAAATAACTCAAGGATCATGAATATACCAATCAAACATGCTAAATGTGTCAAAATTAATGTATTCGAATTCAAGAAAAGAGAAGTATCGTATGAATCTTACATCTTGATTCTGAGTGTATGGAAGCTTGCTAGTGGTTGCAATACGATCCAGGGACGTCCAGCAAACAATTGGGATGGTTAGAATGGCTTGAGAAGGCCTGAAACCTGGAAATTAATTTGCAACTTTTCCTTGAATTTTTGAAACTTTTTTTCTCTCTTGCATGCCTCCCACCTCTTTGTTTTTGGTCTGCAATTGTTCCTTATGTATCCAAGAATGTATTAGGGTTACCATTCTGTATCAAATCTCTCTCAATTATGGTTATTGATTCATGATTTGATCCTTGTGCAAATATTTCCAAATCAAGAAAAATGCAATATTTTTGTATCCATATGAGCCTTGCACGATTTGATCTTGTTTCCAGCTGTGTAATGGACCTAATCATGCACAAAATCTCAAGCTTTAATTAGTTTTTTATATTTTCATGATTTTACTTTGATTTTATTTGATTTAAATGAAATAAAATCAAAATAAATGACAAAAATAAAATAATGACAAGTGGAAAGGCTCATGGTTCGTGGGTCACATTACAAACCTAGTGCAAGCATAAAAAATTTGGGCCCATTTGACAAAAAAATGCAATTTTGGCCACATTTGACTTTTGGCAATTTTGCAAAAAGGGTCAACTTTACCAATGCCCAACTCCCTCAATTTTGACCCTAGAGATGTGTTCTTGGACTTTTTATAAATCTTAAGATGTCCTCTAAGCAACCCTTTTTGTCTCATCTCAATTGAGTCTTCCATGTTCATGTATGAAGCTTTGACCCAAAAAGTGTTTTTGTTGACTTTTCAAAATGACCTATAATGTCCAAATTCATATCTTCTTTTGAGTGCATATTTTGAACTTTGGAGATGAATATGGATTTTAGGTCATTACATCCTCTTCAAAATGAGCTTTTGATGGGTCGTTTTTGATAAAGTATGAGAAAGTTATGGTTGGTCAAAGTTGACTTGACTTTTCCTACAAAATCCTAATTTAGCAACTTTTGGGTTTTGATGAATTGTGAGCAATCCTTGAGGAATCATGATCAAACCTTGATCAAATGATAAATAATACTTCAAAATGATAATGTTGACCAAAAATATTGAAGTTTGACTGTATGTGGGCCATAGTTGACTTTTTCCCTAGCACAGTCGATTTTCAGGCCTTTGACCAATTGATTGAGCAAATTTTCTCTGCAAGGCTTGAAACTTAACATGGATGATATTGAGAACATATTAGGGCAATGGTGAGAATTTGGGATCCTTTGGACTCAAATATCTTGATGCAAAATGAAACCCTAATTTGAGGTAGACTGTCTTAGGAGAGAGTTTGTCTGGTCAACCCTTGGACTTCCTTGAGCAATTTGAAGACCTTACTTGACATGTATTGAGAAATATGGGAGGGAAAATTTTGGGGTACAACACCTGAATTTAAACAAAAAAAACACGCCACCTCATCATCTTCAACCTTGAGATGTTTTCAAACAACAACCATTGTACTCATGCTAACTTCCTCATTTCTCAACCATTTAAAAAAGTGTAAAGATCAAAGTTGCTCAGAATTAAACAAGGAATTCAATGATATAACTTAAACAAGCTGAAAATCAATTATAAACACATACGATCCCAACAAAAGCAGAACCAGACCCTAATATTCATTTTCGAAACTTCACATACAAGCATGATCAATGGTAAGTAATTACATGGTTAACTTCAACACATAAGAATCTACTTTTTTGCTTCATAAATTAAATGAAAATGATGAATGAATGATGAGTTCCGAGTTCAAGAAAAATTACCTATTGGAGAGTAGTCCAATGTTTTTCCAGTGGCTCCAGATGCAAACAAAGGATGTGATGAGCTTGCTTAGACCTTCATGAGTGTGTTGCAATCGTTATGACACCTTATAACTTGCTCAAACCTTATAACCAAATCAAAGTGCAAGCAAGTTTGGCCACAGGTTGGGTGGAGTGTTTGGGTGGTTTCAATGATGATTTAATGCACTCAACAATGCATATTTGGTGTATTGATGGTGAATATGTGGTTGGTTTACAGAGATATTGAATGGGATGAGATTTTCGAAGATAAGGTTTCAAAAACTCAAAAATGGAGTTTTGAGGGGTTTTATTTGATTCTGAGTTTGAGAAGCTCTTTAGGTTGTTTCAAGGTGTGTATTTCAATGAGAAATGTACCTCTATTTATAGGTAAGCTTGAGAGAAGTGGAGCTGATAAGGTTTGGAAGATATGCAGTTTAGGTTTAGTTAGGATTCAAATGATAGTTGCATGGTTATAGTGTGAGACTTTGCTTGATTCATGGGAAATAGGTTTGCTTTTGGTTCACAATAGGGTGTTTTTTCTTAGCATACTTGAATAGAGATTAAAGCATGTGCTTTAAAGCAATATTAGTTGGAAAGATCATGCTTTATCAAATTAGCAATGGTGCTTTATGAAATTTCATTCAAAAACGACATGATCAAATGGATAAAGCTTTCAATCCTTGTGTAATGCACCATAATTTCATGTAAATCTCTAATTAAGTGGAGATTTAGAATCAATGAGGCCTGAAAAGTGGGATTTCATTGTATGGTGTTGAGATTTGATCATGAATTTGTCACAAAATTGACCTATAATGCAACTTTGACTACCCAAATTCATCTATTTGATTCTCCTAGCTCAAGCATCATATTTTCATGCTCTTGTACATTTTGGAAAGCTTGAAACATCCTCTACAACTTTCATGTTGATCAATTTCCCGAAATTAAATGGGATCTTGGTGGAAAATTCCTTACACCTTTGTTGTTTTGGACTGAAATAAACACATTAGAAATTTTCTAAGTGTTGAGATTTTGACAAACTTTGATCATCCATTTTGATCAATTCATATCTTCAAATTCATGCATTTATTGGAGATGATTCCCTATGACAAAATTGTAGTATGAAAAAACATCTTCAATTTAATCTTTGGAGCAAGAAAAATGGTGGCTTGATGAAGAAGTTACAAGCTTGCAAAGTAGTGTATTTGAACATGAGAATTTTAAGGACATAGTGAAATTTCCAAAACCCTAACTTTGCATCTTTGATTCTTTCTCTTAATTTTCTTAATTAAACTTGATCAAATGACTTCACTACTCATATTTTCAAGATCCTTGGCTTGACAAGTTCATGGTTGACCAAAAATTCTAAAAGTCAAGGCTTTGACTTTATAGTTGACATTTGTTAAGATGAATCCCAATCCTCTACAATCAATGCAATCTTGTGATTATGATGTAACCGAGATGCTTTGAAGACCATAAGGTGATAGTACTCTTGAATCTGACCCCATAAAACCCTAAGTCCTGATTTTCACTGATGAATGCCAAAACCCTAGTTCATTTCAAATCAATTAATGCGCCAAATGATGATGATCTAATCCTTGAGGGACAAGTATCTTCCTCTCAAAACCCTAATCTCAAGAGAATTGTAAGCCCGTGATCTTCGAGGACTAATGATATGAATGATTGTGATTGTCATGACCTAATGGATACATGCAAATGAATGTGAAGCATAAGTTAATGGTGATAGGAATCCATAGGGAAAATTTTGGAATGCAACAACTTCCCCTATTTAATCATCTTAAATCTGAAGGTGAGATTGTCTCACGCCTTTAGAACATTCATGGTATAAAGATATTAAATACTAAAAGGACCATAAAATTTTCACTCCAGGAATTAATAATGATGTATGATAATATCCAAGCAAACTAAATTCTAATGACAAGATTCAGTGGGGTGACATGTTTGAGAATGGTGTTAATCAAACAATAACTGATATGGATTTACAGAGCAAAAAAGCATCCTAGACGCCAACTAATGTTGACTTACAAAACAGACATATATCAAATGCCATCTGGCATGTACTTACCGATCAAAAGGTTCTCTAGATGCCAACTAATGTGGACTTAAAAATGGACACATATCAAATGTCATCTGACATAAACTTACTCAGTAAAAGGTATCCTATACGCCAACTGTAAAGCCCGTAATTTAATTAACTATTTAATTAAATTATTTTTGGAATATTTGTGAAGATGTGTTGTGATTAGTTGGATTTATTTATTTCATTAAGTGGTGGAATAATATTAGAAGAATGATGTTATTTGATGTGGGCTTGTTTTAAAGGAATAGAAGTAGTAATAAAGGGGGTGTGGTATTCTAAAGCCCATTAAGGAATAAAGAGAATAATAGGGTTATTTTATTATTGTAATAAATAATAGAAAAGAAGAAGCAGTAAGAGAGGAAGCATAAGGGTTAGAAGAAGAGAACGTGAAAGTTGTTGGAATAGAGGAGAACGGAAATTCGACCGGAAAAGTTATAGAGCAACCTTCAATCTAAGGTAAGGGTGGGGTTCTGATTCTATAATAGGGTTTATGATAATTTGTATGTGGGGTTATAGGTGAAAGATTGTTTGGCTTATGATTGAATTATACATGTTGTTGTATGATTAAAATCGATGAATTATGGATGAATAATGAAGCCCCAAAGCAGTATATATGAAGTAGAGTTATAGGATAATTATAGTTGATGATTATCTATGATTGGATGATGTTTTTAGGGCCTAAAGTATGGAACCCATAGTGAAAACACAGATATAATCGCAGAAAATATTCATGACAGGGCAGTATGTGTCGACCCCAAACGTTATGTGTCGATACAAGAAGGCCTTTAGACTCAGGATGAGTCGATATGAAGGAGTCCTGCATCGATATATGTAGGCTTTTAGACTCAGGATGAGTCGATACATAGGAGCATGTGTCGATACATACAGTGTTACAGACTTAGTATGATTTGATACAAGAGAGTATGCATCGACTCATGTAGTGTGTTAAACCCAGTAAGCGTCGACCCAAGGCATTACGCGTCGATCCATGTTGTCTGGTTTTTGGCAGAATCAGTTTGAAAAGGCTGTAACTTGAGTTTTCGGACTCCGTTTGAGGTTCCACTCGAAGCGTTGGATAGCTAACGCGATGAACTTTATTCTTAAGGATTAAAGTGAAGAATAGGTAGGATAATCCTAGTAACCCAAATTAGGATTGGAGTTAATTCCCGCGTTGATCACTATGTTGATTTTGTGAAGAATGATGAGGATGAGATGTTTATAGATTACTGTTTGGTTTATAACAGTAGGATTAATGATGATAATGATGCAGTATTACAGATTGAGTAATATGTAGAAGTTTGGTAAATTAGAAGTAAGCCTTAGATGATTAATTAATTGTAGGCAATATCTTGTTGTAGGCCTATGGCCAATGTTTCAAAGGTGACGAGTTACTGTTGTATTGTTGTATGATGAAATGATGTTTCATGAATTATGATGTATAAATGATGTTTGATGAATCATGATGTATAAATGAGTGTGATGAATTACGATGATAAATGATGGTGATGAATAATGTTGATTGAAATATGTGACCTGCCTCTAATAATTGGCAAATATTAAGGTGTAGGCTTATGGCCAACAATCATGTCATGTTGAGATGTTGTTAATTATGGTGTTGTCATTACATTCATGATTGTGTCGTATACATTGCATTTCAAGATGGAGCTTATGCTCGTTAAGATGGTTTGTATTGGCGAATATTAACATGAAGGCTTATGCCTTGTTGATGCCTCTATTTATTGGCATATTTTTAAGATGGGAGTTCTGCTCCAATGGTACCACATACATTTGCATAGTATTTAGTCGCATTATATGATTGCATAAAGAACTTGTGTATTAATGCGGTGAATGTGTATACTGTTGGTATTCTCTTGCGATTATGGTTGTTATGAGATGAGAAGTGGTGATGTTATGTGTTCTAATTTAATATATTGATTATCATACATTTTATAATATTATTAGATATCTCACCCCTTCTGTTTGAATGTTTCCCTTACGTTGGTAACGTGCAGGTAATCAAAAGTGAAGGTTGTATACCTTCAGTAGTTCGAGTCGGTGTCATTGCTATAATATGTAACACTCGGGGAGATGAACGCTTGTTTCTTTTAATTGTTGATTATTTCAGTTGTTGAACTTTACTTTTTTGGTTGCTAAGTATGCATTATTTTTAAGTTGCTGTAACGATGGACAAAGATGTTATTAAGAATTTCGTTGCGTTGATGTTTAAATTGTTGAATTAAGAGATTAAAGTATTATTATGATGATGGTTCATCCGATGTTTTGAAGTGTTATGTATTCACGATGAATGCAAAGTGTTTTTTTAAGATGAATTTGTGGCATCCTGATTCGTTTGCATGAATGATTATAACTCTGATTTACATTTATAATTTCCGGGTAAAATTGGGGTGTTACAAAGTTAGTATCAGAGCGAAAGATTAGTCCGAACTTGTTGTCGAGTCGTAGTTGTCTAACAATCGAGTATTGTTAATTTGAGTTCTAACCGTTGTTTATGTTATAGTGATATGTTGAGATGGCTGGAAGGAATGATGCTGCACTTTCTGCTGCTTTAGAAGCAATGGCTCATGTGATGGAGAATCAGCCGAATGCTGACGGGAATGCTGGATTTCGTAGCTTGGCGACTTTCCAAAGAGAGAATTCACCTATGTTTAAGAGAAAGTATGATCCTGACGGAGCATTGGATTGGTTGAAAGAAATTGAGAGAATCTTTTGTGTGATGGACTGCACTCCAGTGCAGAAGGTTCGGTATGGTACTCATATGCTAGCAATCGAGGCTGATGACTGGTGGTTAGAGACTTGTCAAAGATTGGAAGCTGTAGGTGAGAATGACACTTGGGCTGTGTTCTGTAGGGACTTTGTGAGGAAGTACTTCCCTGAAGATGTTCGTCGTAAGAAGGAAAATGAGTTCCTTGAGCTGAAGCAAGGGAATATGTCGGTTGTTGAGTATGTTGCCAAGTTTGCTGAGTTGGCTAAGTTTTATCCGCACTACGCTGAGGCAACTGCTTAGTTTTCGAAGTGTATCAAGTTTGAGAACGAGTTGCGCCTAGAGATCAAGAAGGCAGTGGGATACCAGAAGATCCGTGTCTTTACTGATTTGATAGATAGTTGCAGGATTTATGAGGAGGATAATAACGCTGATTACAAGATTATCAGTGAGAAGAGGGGTAAACACCAACAGAATTATGGTAAGCCTTATGATACCCAAGTTGGTAAAGGTAAACAGAAAGTTGCTCAGGGTCAGAGGACTAGTGGGGGAGATGCTCCTGCTGGTGTGGTTTGTTTTAAACATGGGAAACCTGGGCATAAGAGTAATGTGTGTACTACTGAAGTAAAGAGGTGTTTCCGTTGTGGTAAGAAAGGACATGTTGCATCTGAGTGCAAGCATAAGGATGTGATTTGTTTCAACTATAGTGAAATAGGGAACATTGGTAGTCAGTGTCAAAAACCAAAGAGGGCGTAGACAAGTGGTAAAGTGTTTGCTTTGGTTGAGGATCAGAGATCTGTTGAGGACAAACTTATCAGAGGTACACGTTTCATTAATAGTACTCCTTTAATTACTATTATTGATACCAGTGCTACTCATTATTTTATTGTTACTGATTGTGTTGAAAGATTGGGTCTTATGTTGTCTTCTTTGAATGGAGAAATGGTCGTCGATACTCCATCCAAGGGGTTGATGATTACTTCTTTTGTGTGTTTAAAGTGTCCCTTGTCGATCTTCGACAAAGACTTTGCTATTGATTTGGTTTGTTTACCATTAAGAGGGTTGGATGTGATTTTGGGTATGAACTAGTTAGAGCATAACTATGTTCATATTAACTGTTATGACAAGTCTATGAGGTTTTCTACTCCTGAAGAAGAGGGAGATAGTCTGTTGTCTGCTAAACAGTTGAGGGAGTTGATGTAAGAGGAAGCACATATGTTCTCGTTGATGGCGTCACTATCTGTAGAGACTCAAGCTATAATTGAGGAATTACAGGTGGTGTGGGGATTTCCTAAAAATTTCCCTGATGAAATTCCTGATGTACCACCGGAGAGGGAAGTTGAATTTGCTATTGATCTTGTACCTGGTACTAGACCTGTGTCTATGGCACCATACAGGATGTCTGCATCTGAATTGTCGGAGTTAAAGAAGCAATTGGAAGAGTTACTTGAAAAGAAGTTTGTAAGACCAAGTGTATCGCCATGGGGAGCTCCAGTGTTGTTAGTAAATAAGAAAGATGGAAGTATGAGGCTTTGGGTGATTATAGACAGTTGAATAAAGTGACGATTAAGAACAAGTATCCGCTTCCAAGAATAGATGACTTGATGGACCAATTGGTGGATACTCGTGTGTTTAGTAAGATTGATTGGAGGTCGGGTTACCATCAGATTAAGGTGAAGGATGAAGATATCCAGAAGAAGGCTTTCAGAATGCGTTATGGACATTATAAGTATTCGGTGATGCCTTTCGGTGTTACTAATGCGCCAGGAGTATTCATGGAATATATGAATCATATCTTTCATACTTATTTGAATTGGTTTGTAGTGGTGTTCATTGATGATATTTTGATTTACTCTAAGTTAGAAGAAGAGCATGCAGAACACTTAAGGATAATGTTGCAAGTTTTGAAAGAGAAGAAGTTGTATGCAAAGTTATCCAAGTGTGAATTCTGGTTAAAGGAGGTTAGTTTTCTTGGTCATGTGATCTCAGGTAGTGGCATTGCTGTAGACCCATCGAAGGTTGATGTTGTGCTGCAATGGGAAACTTCGAGGTCAGCTACTGAGATTAGAAGCTTTTTTGAATTAGCTGGTTACTATAGAAGGTTTATCGAAGGTTTTTCTAAGTTGGAACTTTCATTGACTAAGTTGACTTATAAAGGCAGAGCTTTTGTGTGGGATGTTCAGTGCAAAGAAAGTTTTACAGAATTGAAGAAGAGGTTGACGTCGGCTCCGATTTTGGCGTTGCCTAATCCAGTAGAGCCTTTTGTGGTATATTGTGATGCTTCTAAGATGGGTTTAGGAGGGTTGCTTATGCAGAATGATAAGGTAGTTGCTTATGCGTCAAGGCAGTTGAGGACTCATGAGAAGAACTATCTTACGCATGATTTAGAGCTTGTTGTAGTTGTCTTTCTGTTAAAGATTTGGAGGCATTATCTTTATGGTTCTAGATTTAAAGTGTTTAGTGACCATAAGAGCTTAAAGTATTTATTCAATCAGAAGGAGTTGAATACGAGGCAACGAAGATGGTTGGAATTGTTAAAGGATTATGATTTCAGTTTGAATTATCATCCAGGAAAAGCGAATGTGGTAGCTGATGCGTTGAGTAGAAAGACTTTACATATGTCGTCAATGATGGTTAAAGAGTTTGAATTAATTGAACAGTTCAGAGATGTGAGCTTAGTTTGCGAGGTTACGCCGAAGAGTGTTATGTTGGGTATGTTGAAGGTTAATAATGAATTTCTAGGAATTATCAGAGAATCTCAGAAGTTGGATGTGAAACTGGTAGATTTGATGGTTGGGATCGATCAATATGAGAATAGTGATTTTAAGCTAGATGCGCAAGGTGTGTTGAGATTTCGTAACCGGATTTGCATTCCTGATGATGCTGAGATGAAGAAAGTGATACTGGAAGAGAGTCATAGAAGTAAGTTGAGTATTCATCCAAGAGCTCCGAAGATGTATCGAGATTTGAAAGGTTTGTTTTGGTGGCCTGGAATGAAGAGTGATGTGGCTCGGTTTGTGTATGCATGTTTGACTTGTCAGAAGTCGAAAGTTGAACATCAGAAACCTGCAGGTTTGATGCAACCGTTAGAAGTTCCAGAATGGAAATGGGATAGAATTTCGATGGAATTTGTGATGGGGTTACCTAATGCTATAAGAGGATATGATTCGTTGGGTGATTATTGATAGGCTTACGAAGTCGGCTCGTTTTATTCCTATTAACATCAGTTTTCCAGTGTCGAAGTTGGCTGAGATTTACACTAGTGTGATTGTGAAGCTGCATGGTGTTCCTTTGTGTATTGTGTCAGATAGAGATCCAAGATTTACTTCTGATTTTTGGAAGAGTTTGCAAGAAGCGTTGGGTTCTAAGTTGAGGTTGAGTTCAGCGTATCATCCTCAGACAGATGGTCAGACTGAACGGACTATTCAATCGTTGGAAGACTTGTTGAGGGCATGTGTTCTTGAGCAGAGAGGTTTGTGGGATACTTATATTCTGTTGATAGAGTTCACTTATAGTAACAGTTATCATTCCAGTATTGGGATGGCATATTTTGAAGCATTGTATGGTCGAAGATGTAGAACTCCTTTATGTTGGCATGAATCTGGTGAAAGTGTAGTACTTGGGCCTGAACTTGTTCGTAAGACTACTAAGAAGGTGAAGTTGATTTGAGAAAAGATGAAAGCTTCCCAAAGTAGACAGAAGAGTTATCATGACAAGCGAAGGAAAGATTTATAATTTCAAGCGGGTGACCATGTGTTTTTGAGAGTTACACCTGTGACTGGTGTTGGGCAAGCATTGAAGTCTAAGAAGCTCACTACTCGTTTTATTGGACCATATCAGATTTCGCAGAGAGTGGGGAATGTTGCTTATAGAGTGGCTTTACTGCCTAATCTTTTGAATTTGCATGATGTGTTTCATGTGTCACAACTCCGGAAGTATATTTCAGATCCATCTCATGTGATTCATATGGACGATGTGCAAGTACGGGATAATCTTACGGTGGAGACGATGCCTGTACGGATCGTGGATCGTGAAATAAAGACTCTGAGGGGAAAAACATTTCTTTGGTTAAATTAGTTTGGCTAGGAGCTTCCGGAGAAAGCATGACTTGGGAGTTGGGGAGCATGATGTGAGACTCCTATCCTGAGTTGTTTGTTTAAGGTAAATTTTCGAGGAAGAAATTATTCTAAGTGGGGGAGAGTTGTAACGCCCGTAATTTAATTAACTATTTAATTAAATTATTTTTGGAATATTTGTGAAGATGTGTTGTGATTAGTTGAATTTATTTATTTCATTAAGTGGTGGAATAATATTAGAAGAATGATGTTATTTGATGTGGTTTTGTTTTAAAGGAATAGAAGTAGTAATAAAGGGGGTGTGGTATTCTTAAGCCCATTAAGGAATAAAGAGAATAATAGGGTTATTTTATTATTGTAATAAATAATAGAAAAGAAGAAGCAGTAAGAGAGGAAGCATAAGGGTTAGAAGAAGAGAACGTGAAAGTTGTTGGAATAGAGGAAAAGAGGGAGAACGGAAATTCACCCGGAAAAGTTATAGAGCAACCTTCAATCCAAGGTAAGGGTGGGGTTCTGACTCTATAATAGGTTTTATGATAATTTGTATGTGGGGTTAGAGGTGAAAGATTGTTTGGTTTATGATTGAATTATACATGTTGTTGTATGATTAAAATCGATGAATTATGGATGAATAATGAAGCCCCAAAGCAGTATATATGAAGTAGAGTTATAGGATAATTATAGTTGATGATTATCTATGATTGGATGATGTTTTTAGGGCCTAAAGTATGGAACCCATAGTGAAAACACAGATAAAATTGCAAAAAATATTCATGAAAGAGCAGTATGTGTCGACCCCAAACGTTATGTGTCGATACAAGAAGGCCTTTAGACTCAGGATGAGTCGATATGAAGGAGTCCTGCATCGATACATGTAGGCTTTTAGACTCAGGATGAGTCGATACATAGGAGCATATTTTCTACAAGAGAGTATGCATCGACTCATGTAGTGTGTTAAACCCAGTAAGCGTCGACCCAAGGCATTACGCGTCGATCCATGTTGTCTTGTTTTTGGCAGAATCAGTTTGAAAAGGCTGTAACTTGAGTTTTCGGACTCCGTTTGAGGTTCCGCTCGAAGCGTTGGATAGCTAACGCGATGAACTTCATTCTTAAGGATTAAAGTGAAGAATAGGAAGGATAATCCTAGTAACCCAAATTAGGATTGGAGTCAATTCCCACGTTGATCACAATGTTGATTTTGTGAAGAATGATGAGGATGAGATGTTTATAGATTACTGTTTGGTTTATAACAGTAGGATTAATGATGATAATGATGCAGTATTACAGATTGAGTAATATGTAGAAGTTTGGTAAATTAGAAGTAAGCCTTAGATGATTAATTAATTGTAGGCAATATCTTGTTGTAGGCCTATGGCCAATGTTGCAAAGGTGACGAGTTACTATTGTATTGTTGTATGATGAAATGATGTTTGATGAATTATGATGTATAAATGATGTTTGATGAATCATGATGTATAAATGATGTGTGATGAATTACGATGATAAATGATGTTGATGAATAATGTTGATTGAAATATGTGACCTGCCTCTAATAATTGGCATATATTAAGGTGTAGGCTTATGGCCAACAATCATGTCATCTTGAGATGTTGTTAATTATGGTGTTGTCATTACATTCATGATTGTGTCGTATACATTGCATTTCAAGATGGAGCTTATGCTCGTTAAGATGGTTTGTATTGGCGAATATTAACATGAAGGCTTATGCCTTATTGATGCCTCTATTTATTGGCATATTTTTAAGATGGGAGTTCTGCTCCAATGGTACCACATGCATTTGCATAGTATTGAGTCGCATTATATGATTGCATAAAGAACTTGTGTATTAATGCGGTGAATGTGTATACTGTTGGTATTCTCTTGCGATTATGTTTGTTATGAGATGAGAAGTGGTGATGTTATGTGATCTAATTTAATATATTGATTATCATACATTTTATAATATTATTAGATATTTCACCCCTTCTGTTTGAATGTTGCCCTTACGTTGGTAACGTGCAGGTAATCAAAAGTGAAGGTTGTATACCTTCAGTAGTTCGAGTCGGTGTCATTGCTATAATATGTAACACTCGGGGAGATGAACGCTTGTTGCTTTTAATTGTTGATTATTTCAGTTGTTAAACTTTAATTTTTTGATTGCTAAGTATGCATTATTTTGAAGTTGCTGTAACGATGGACAAAGATGTTATTAAGAATTTCGTTGCGTAGATGTTTAAATTGTTGAATTAAGAGATTAAAGTATTATTATGATGATGGTTCATCTGATGTTTTGAAGTGTTATGTATTCACGATGAATGCAAAGTGTTTTTTTAAGATGAATTTGTGGCATCCTGGTTCGTTTGCATGAATGATTATAACTCTGATTTACATTTATAATTTCCGGGTAAAATTGGGGTGTTACAAAGTTAGTATCAGAGCGAAAGGTTGGTCCGAACTTGTTGTCGAGTCGTAGTTGTCTAAAAATCGAGTATTGTTAATTCGAGTTCTAACCGTTGTTTATGTTATAGTGATATGTTGAGATGGCTGGAAGGAATGATGCTGCACTTTCTGCTGCTTTAGAAGCAATGGCTCATGTGATGGAGAATCAGCCGAATGCTGACGGGGATGCTGGATTTTGTAGCTTGGCGACTTTCCAGAGAGAGAATTCGCCTATGTTTAAGACAAAGTATGATCCTGACGGAGCATTGGATTGGTTGAAAGAAATTGAGAGAATCTTTCGTGTGATGGACTGCACTCTAGTGCAGAAGGTTCGGTATGGTACTCATATGCTAGCAGTCGAGGATGATGACTGGTGGTTAGAGACTTATCAAAGATTGGAAGATGCAGGTGAGAATGACACTTGGGCTGTGTTCTGTAGGGACTTTGTGAGGAAGTACTTCCCTGAAGATGTTCGTGGTAAGAAGGAAATTGAGTTCCTTGAGCTGAAGCAAGGGAATATGTCGGTTGTTGAGTATGCTTCCAAGTTTACTGAGTTGGCTAAGTTTTATCCGCACTACGCTGAGGCAAATGCTCAGTTTTCGAAGTGTATCAAGTTTGAGAACGAGTTGCGCCTCGAGATCAAGAAGGCAGTGGGATACCAGAAGATCTGTGTCTTTACCGATTTGATAGATAGTTGCAGGATTTATGAGGAGGATAATAACGTTGATTACAAGATTATCAGTAAGAAGAGGGGTAAACACCAACAAAATTATGGTAAGCCTTATGATACCCAAGCTGGTAAAGGTAAACAGAAAGTTGCTCAGGGTCAGAGGACTAGTGGGGGAGATTCTCCTGCTGGTGTGGTTTGTTTTAAACGTGGGAAACCTGGGCATAAGAGTAATGTGTGTACTACTGAAGTAAAGAGGTGTTTCCGTTGTGGTAAGAAAGGACATGTTGCATCTGAGTGCAAGCATAAGGATGTGATTTGTTTCAACTATAGTGAAATAGGGCACATTGGTAGTCAGTGTCAAAAACCAAAGAGGGCGTAGACAAGTGGTAAAGTGTTTGCTTTGGTTGAGGATCAGACATCTGTTGAGGACAGACTTATCAGAGGTACACGTTTCATTAATAGTACTCCTTTAATTACTATTATTGATACCAGTGCTACTCATTGTTTTATTGTTACTGATTGTGTTGAAAGATTGGGTCTTAAGTTGTCTTCTTTGAATGGAGAAATGGTCGTCGAAACTCCAGCCAAGGGGTTGATGATTACTTCTTTTGTGTGTTTAAAGTGTCCCTTGTCGATCTTCGACAAAGACTTTGTTGTTGATTTGGTTTGTTTACCATTAAGAGGGTTGGATGTGATTTTGGGTATGAACTAGTTAGAGCATAACTATGTTCATATTAACTGTTATGACAAGTCTATGAGGTTTTCTACTCCTGAAGAAGAGGGAGATAGTCTGTTGTCTGCTAAACCGTTGAGGGAGTTAATGCAAGAGGAAGCACATATGTCCTCGTTGATGGCGTCACTATCTGTAGAGACTCAAGCTATAATTGAGGAATTACAGGTGGTGTGGGGATTTCCTAAAGTTTCCCCTGATGAAATTCCTGATGTACCACCGGAGAGGGAAGTTGAATTTGCTATTGATCTTGTACCTGGTACTAGACCTGTGTCTATGGCACCATACAGGATGTCTGCATCTGAATTGTCGGAGTTAAAGAAGCAATTGGAAGAGTTACTTGAAAAGAAGTTTGTAAGACCAAGTGTATCGTCATGGGGATCTCCAATGTTGTTAGTAAATAAGAAAGATGGAAGTTTGAGGCTTTGGTTGATTATATACAGTTGAATAAAGTGACGATTAAGAACAAGTATCCGCTTCCAAGAATAGATGACTTGATGGACCAATTGGTGGATACTCGTGTGTTTAGTAAGATTGATTTGACGTCGAGTTACCATCAGATTAAGGTGAAGGATGGAGATATCCAGAAGAAGGCTTTCAGAATGCGTTATGGACATTATAAGTATTCGGTGATGCCTTTCGGTGTTACTAATGCGCCAGGAGTATTCATGGAATATATGAATCATATCTTTCATACTTATTTGAATCGGTTTGTAGTGGTGTTCATTGATGATATTTTGATTTACTCTAAGTTAGAAGAAGAGCATGCAGAACACTTAAGGATAATATTTCAAGTTTTGAAAGAGAAGAAGTTGTATGCAAAGTTGTCCAAGTGTGAATTCTGGTTAAAGGAGGTTAGTTTTCTTGGTCATGTGATCTCAGGTAGTGGCATTGCTGTAGACCCATCGAAGGTTGATGTTGTGCTGCAATGGGAAACTTCGAGGTCAGCTATTGAGATTAGAAACTTTTTGGGATTAGCTGGTTACTATAGAAGGTTTATCGAAGGTTTTTCTAAGTTGGAACTTTCGTTGACTAATTTGACTTATAAAGGCAGAGCTTTTGTGTGGGATGTTCAGTGCAAATAAAGTTTTACATAATTGAAGAAGAGGTTGACGTCGGCTCCGATTTTGGAGTTGCCTAATCCAGTAGAGCCTTTTGTGGTATATTGTGATGCTTCTAAGATGGGTTTAGGAGGGTTGATTATGCAGAATGATAAGGTAGTTGCTTATGCGTCAAGGCAGTTGAGGACTCATGAGAAGAACTATCTTACGCATGATTTAGAGCTTGCTGTAGTTATCTTTCTGTTAAAGATTTGGAGGCATTATCTTTATGGTTCTAGATTTAAAGTGTTTAGTGACCATAAGAGCTTAAAGTATTTATTCAATCAGAAGGAGTTGAATACGAGGCAACGAAGATGGTTGGAATTGTTAAAGGATTATGATTTCAGTTTGAATTATCATCCAGGAAAAGTGAATGTGGTAGCTGATGCGTTGAGTAGAAAGACTTTACATATGTCGTCAATGATGGTTAAAGAGTTTGAATTAATTGAACAGTTCAGAGATATGAGCTTAGTTTGTGAGTGTTGTACCCCAAAATTTGCCCTCGTATTTTTCCACAAGAAATCACAGCTTCAGGCGTTGCCTATTTTTCAAACTGGCTCAAGAATCGGTCAAACAGACTTTTCTCGTCAGTCAGACACAATTAGGGTTTTACTGATTTTCAGGGCTCTAGAATGTTTCAAACAGTTGGCTTAGGGTTTTGGTTGATTTTGGCTCAACTTCGATCAGGTGAACGCTTCTTTGGAATTTAATCAGGAATTAGTGTTTTTTGTGCGTGATTCTTCAGAAAGATTTAATTCTAGGGTGCTTTGCAAGTTATTCCGAGATTTGGTTTGAATTCGCATTGTGTGATTAAATCAGTGAAAGGATGCATTGGGTTTGAATTTGCAATGTTTGATTAAAGTCATAAAAGGAAAAAACGTCTGGGCAATTGCTGTGATTAACTGTTGTTTTGCTTTGGATGTTGGAAACGCCAGGTTTAATTGATCAATGCCGAAGAAATGTTTATTTAATTATTTACTATTCTGAATTTAAATGATTGGAATTTATTTTCCATTTATTACAATTTAAAGAATTTTAAATAATAAATAAACAATTGGAGAAGAAAAGAATTAATCAAATAAAAGGACTTTTTATTTATCTTTAAATTATTTGTATAATTGTTTTTTGTTTACAAAATGTTTACAATAACAATATTACATTTATTTAAATTTAAATAAAAACTATCCTAAGTATGTTTCTAAATCTTCAATTCTTCATCTGCTATCCCTTGCTCCAGTGCTCCATGGAATTTTATCTGCAAAAACAAAGAACAAAAGAAAAGTCAGAAGCAGATAAATATTAAAGAGACAGACAGATAAAAAAAGGGTCATCATTAAAAGCAAATGGCCGGGGTCAGTTAGCCCTCTCTGCAAATCATGGGATTTCTCCCGGTTCACAAAGAAGGGTGAAAATGTTTGCAAATTAAATATGAATGCACAAAGTTAAAATTGCACATTTCAAATTGTCAAAACTGCATAGTTCAAAAGCAAGACAGCATATGCAAATAACCAAAGTCCAAGTTACAAACTGAATTGCCAAACAAAGTCCAAATTCAAACTTTCTGCCAAAAAGCTGTCAAAAGGGATATGGCAAGATATCGAATTTTTTTTATTAATAACCAAGTATTAAAAAAATATTTCGCAAATAACCGGGTTTCGGAAAAAATTACGCAAATAACCATGTTTGAGATGGCTCCATAAAGGAGGAGCCATCTCATTTGGCGCATCCTCCTATATTTATAAGGGAGGCGCCATCTCATTTGGCGCCTAAGGGCAAATGGCAAGCCCTAAGCCAAATGAGATGGCGCCTATGTGGAAAAGTAGGTCAAAAAAAAATTTTTTTTTTTCCTTTCCTGCGCGTTGCGTATTAGACAGAGATAACCAAAATTGATTTTTTATTTGAAAAAAAATAATTACATTCAACTGTTTTACATTTAAATAACAGTAAAAAAATAGATACAAAAAATACTGAAAAAAAAAAGATACATCAGTGATCCCCAGGAACCCGGTAATGACCCCCAGTTCCGCATCCCCGTCCTCGCCTTTCTCTTGCTGGGTGCCGTCTCGTTTCCTGTTGCGGCAAGGTCGATGGCCCAGCGAAGTCAATGCGATCCGAATCCATAAAATCAGTAAGATCTCCGTATCTCGAAGATCCGCTCTGGTACAGTCGGTTACCCATGCCCTCGAAGTTTGGTCGTGTTGGCGGTGGGTGGGGTTCCATGGTTGGTCGGTAGCATTGGTCGTCTGAGTATGGGGGGTAGAAAGGAAATGGATCTTGGGGTGTTTGGTACTGTGGATGTTGGGTTGTTTGGTGATATGGTGGTTGATGGTAGGTTTGGTCGGGTTGGTCGTAATCTTCTGACATTCCCATATCAGGGCTAAGGCTGGATGTTGAGGGCCCCATATTGGGATATGTGGAAGACTGAAATTGGGTATGGGGTATGTGGGTTTGCTGGTATTGGGGTTGGTATTGTGGTTGGGTTTGAGGCATATCTGGGTATTGGTAGTTTGGCGGTGACTGTGGTTGGTAGTACGGCATTTGGTTGTAGTTTTGTTGTGGTGGGGAATGTGGTTGTGTGTTTGTTGGTCTGTTTCTTCTTGGGGGTGGGTTTGAGGTTGAAGGATTTTGGGTTTGTTGGTGGGGAATCGAGGGTTGTGCCCATTGTGTGCGTGGGTCAACCAAGTACCTCGGATGAGACACGTGCATATCTGGGTTACTAACCGACCTGTACCACGACATATATTGATCGGTGTGTCGCATGTTACCTTGAGTAAGGAAAACAGGGGATTGCAAGATGTAGCGGTGACGCCTTTGCCACATTTTACACCATTCTGGAGCAAAGTCTTTCCAGTTGGTTAGATTCCACTGGGCGTCGACCCTTTTTAGATGCCAGGGGGACAAATCTGTTGGGTCACTTGGTATCTCTTGGATCATTCCGAACTGCATCTTCACGCGGTCGCTGTGGTGCATCTCCACAATGTTGAACCGAATGAGTGCAGTCTTTGCAGTCCAAGTTGCTGCATCCTCTGGATTTGGAGAATGGTCCAAACCCAAATATGGTCTCCAGACGAACTGCAATAAAATTTAAATCAGGTAAGCGCAAAAGTAATGTATAAATAAATAAAATGAACAAAAGTTAAAAGCTACGACTTACGTCATCTGGGCCTAGGTGATCCAACAGATTCCGGTAGAGTGCGACATTGAATCTGGGATTCTTGCCGTAATCCATACCCCTCACGCAGTACCTATAGGAAATGAGAAACATGTTATTTTTAGCATATATTTTGGAAAGAGAAGAATAGTTATAAATGCTATAACTTAATGACTTACTTTGTTGCGTAAGGGAAACCAAAAGTGTTGTTGTTGATGGGGTTTAAGGACTCCATCCTCCACCAACCCCAGGCTTGTAGTAAAAATGCGCACCCATAAAATGTACATTTTTCCTTGACTGCGTTTTTGCACAAGGAACTGTACAGGTGGGCTAATACTGCAGAACCCCAACTAAATTTTCTAGTTTTATCAAAATTGGTTAGTAAATGTAAGTACATGAAATTTACACTATTTCCCGTACTTTCGGGAAATAAAAAAGTACCAAAAAGTATCATTATATACGTCCGGGCTTTTACTACTCGGTCATTTTCTGAGGAATTTTCATTTAATTCCATACTTGCATAATGCCGTTTCAGGTCAGTGAGTAGTATTCCCTGCCCTCTTGCTCCACCCCCTTCTACCATGTCCCTACCCAACAGTTCTTCACACTGTGAGTTGGGTTGTTGAACCGACCCGTTCACCGCTTTACCGTCAATAGGGAGGCCCAGTAGCATGTAGACATCTTCGAGAGTGATGGTACATTCACCTATTGGTAGGTGAAATGTATGGGTCTCCGGTCTCCACCTCTCCAACATTGCAAGGATGAATTTGGAGTCAATGGTGCAGTTGGAGATCTTTATCACGTGTCCAAAACCTGCATATTCCAGATAAGGGACGATAAAAGGGTCGGGTGCCAGGTATTTGTGCGAACGGATTCTGAATCTTTGTGTATCCTGAGATCATAATTAAACAAGAGTAAGATTAATTAAGATGAACAACACATTTTTTAAAGTATGAAAAATGTATAACCAAAGAAGAGACTTACAAATGCAGCAATGTTTTCCCTTGTGCCTCTGTGAGTATCTCCCATTGTTAGAAGGGCCATTCTTCAGAACGCTTGAGTGAATGAAAGACTTAGGAAGAAATAAGGAGTATGATAGACTTAAGAAATATTTCGTAGCAGAGAGTGAGAGAGTGAGAGTTGTGTGGGTGTGAGATATGTTTCATAAGGTATGTATTTATAGGCAACTAATTCTGATGTAGTGGTTGCATGCATGCGAGGTGTCACATTTGCATGCTTAGGGAGTTACACATATGCATGCATGCATTTACAAATAATGTAAGGTGTCTTTCTCTGTTGCATGCATGCCTATTGGAGCTGACGGGTGGCAGGCTTAGACAAAACTTTTATGTGTGTATTATAGGGCCAGGCTAGGTGGCAGCATAAGCCCATGCATGTAATACGATTGGACAGTAAGGGAGGCGCCATCTCACTTGGCGAAATAGTACAAAAATGAATGTTGTCGCCACCCCATTTGGCGAATAAGAGGTGTCACGTTTTACAGCATTTGTGCTTGGAGCTTTTTCCTGAAAAATCTTCGTACACACGTGGCTCCTCAACCGGATCTATGTTTGATCTCGGACAGACATGCCTCTATTGAAAGTGCCTATAATAATCCGGCAAATGGTTGGCATGACCCTCCTTCTACGCATGTCTATTGCATCAGGCATATCGTCCAGAATTTCTCGAGGGAGGTCAATGACAAAACATTGCGGAAAGCGGTGATGAATGCGGGATACGCACTGACACAGCCCACATTCAAATATTACCGCAACGAGATCCGTTTGTCTAACCCAGAAGCCGGTACGTGGATCGACAACATACCGGTCGAAAAGTGGACTAGGTCATACGACAATGGCCAAAGATGGGGGCATATGACAACAAATCTCATTGAATCAATGAATGGGGTATTCAAGGGCATACGAAACCTCCCCATCACTGCCTTGGTGAAATCCACGTATTTTAGGATGGCTGCGTTATTTGCCAAAAGAGGTGAAATGTGGTATTCGGTCTTGCAATCAGGACAACTGTGGAGTGAAAGCTGTATGAAATACATTAAGGCTGAAAGTGCAAAAGCCAACACTCACATGGTTACACGGTTTGACCGCCATAGCCACAACTTCATTGTGAAAGAGACAATTGACCACAATGAAGGCCTGGCAAGACAGGAATACAGGGTCATTTTACCTTCTCAATGGTGCGATTGTGGCAGGTTTCAAGCTTTTCGTATGCCTTGCTCTCATGTCATTGCCGCTTGTGCGCATACCCATCAAGACGCGCTTCAACTGCTATCAAACGTTTATAAAT
Organism: Vicia faba; assembly: GCA_948472305.1. Classification (NCBI taxonomy): domain Eukaryota; kingdom Viridiplantae; phylum Streptophyta; class Magnoliopsida; order Fabales; family Fabaceae; genus Vicia; species Vicia faba. The sequence goes on from OX451736.1 coordinate 330,933,715, forward strand.
CTGAGACGTTGCTAACTGTTTACAACAACAACTTTCCTTTGGTGGCAAAACCGGACTATTGGCCTGAATACAGCGGTGATATAGTTTGGCACAATGACCAAATGCGAAGGAACAAGAAGGGTCGTCCCAAAAGCAGGCGCATAACAACAGAAATGGACGATCTTGACAGGTTGGAAAGAAAGTGTGGTTTATGCCGTCAGGTCGGACACAATCGCAAAAACTGTCCGAATCGGGCGTCTGGCTCGACCACATAAATTTTGTAATACAATAAATCTTTTCAATATTTGTGTTGTAAACATTATGGGTTTTCCGTTAATAAAACTGTTCACACAATTTAAGAAATTCAATATAGGAAATTACATTAGGGTTTTCGCGTACAACAATGATTAACGATAATCAATCTAGGAAATTAAATTAGGGTTTTCGCGTACAACAATGATTAACGATAATCAATCTAGGAAATTACAACTGTTAACACAATTTCATCTGACCCATGCATCATCAGCATTACATCACTGTCTGTTTTGACTTCCTCCAACCACACATTAGGTCTTCCTGTCGCATGCGAGGTTGTTGTTCGTTTTCGCTGGATCCTTCGAATTTTTTCCCCCTCGGCGATGTCTCCATCTAGCCACCGCATCAACTCCCGCTTCAGACGCTCCATGGAGTGAATGTGCCAGAATTTCATTTTCATCGCGGGTTTCGTGGCGGAGAATATAACGTAACCATCTCTGCTAAAAATCATAGGCGACGTCATTACGTAAATAAGGGAGTACAAAATAAAAATACAGTGCGAGAAAGTGTGAGAAATTTCAAAGAAACGGACGAATTATTTATAAAACGGCAAAAAACCCTAGTTTTGCCCTAGGCGCCAAGTGAGATGGCGCCTCCTCTCCTTTTTAAGGAGCATGCGCCATCTCACTTGGCTAAAAGCCAATGGAGGCGCCAAGTGAGATGGCGCCTAGGGCAAAACCCTAGGTGCATGCGCCAAATGACTTGGCTCCTCCTTTATGGAGCCATCTCAAACATGGTTATTTGCGTAATTTTTTCCGAAACCCGGTTATTTGCGAAATATTTTTTTAATACTTGGTTATTAATAAAAAAAATTCCAAGATATCAAACAAGTACAAAAGGCCATCAATGCTGTCAAGAAGCAGAAAGTATGGAAAAGAAGACATAAAGTGTAGAGGAAACATGTATTGCAAGCAAGCATCAAAGCATCATTTCCCTAGGCCATTGCTTTTTCAGTTAGAAGTACAAACATAAACAGTTTTTAATGTTTTTAAGTTGTACTGGAGAGAGAAGAGAGAGAGAAAAGAAATAGGGCTTACAGGTTTAGGCTTGAGGCATAGAAATAAAACAAAAACTGCTAACACAGTAAAGAAAGAGAAAGGAAGAGAAATATCATAAGAAGAACCTTACAACCTGTTAAGGCCATAGAGGAGCAAACCAAAACAGTTCAACAAGCCTGAACCAAGCTAACCTGTCAAACAACACACAACCTGCAAACAACCAGCCTAACCATTCAAGGCCAAAACCAGCATATCAAAAGCCTCCATAGCCTAACCATAGAAATAGCCAAGCCTTAACCTGCATAAGAACCAAAGGCCAAACCTGCTGAAACAAAGGCCAAACCTGCTGAAACAAAAACCATGCCAAAACTGAAGCAAACATCAGGCCCAAAACCAACAAGCTAATAACCTGTCAAAAGCTCATTACCAGCCATAACCATAAAAAAGCCCCAACTTGTTATCAAGCCCTCAACCTTACCTGATGCAAACCTGAACCTGTCCAGCTCTAAACCTAAGCCACAAGACCCTCACACCCATAACTTGTTTCCTAAGCTTTTCAAGGCAACATACAGAACCAAACCCTCAGAGCTTCCTCATCATTGGGCCATTAAACAAACATACAAGGCAACTCAATAAGGCAAAGCAGGCAACGAGGCAGCTGAAGAAAGATAAAGAAGCAAGAGGGCAGGCACCAAGACAATCAAACAAAAAGAAGTGTTTCAAGGCAATACAGGGTAAGGCTACAAAGCCTCAGAAAAGTTTCTTCATAGGCAAATCATACAGCATCAAGCAAACAAACACAAGGCATCAAGGCAACAAAGAGAGAAGAGAAAAAAGAAGCGTATCAGTACTCAAAACCCTCAGACAATCTCATCATTGGGCAAAGGTTCAAATAAATCCCAAGCAACTCAAGGAAACCAATTCAGAAAGCAAGCATCAGAGACAATCGAGGCAACAAAGAAACATACGAAGTATATCCAGAAGTACCGCAAGCATACAGTAAAAGGGCAAACGACAGAGTACCAGAACTCCCAGAAAAGCAGGCTAGTTCATCAGCGCCTTCCCCTCGCCTTGGCCTCCGAAGCGCCTCCAACTCTCTCCTCCATTTTTCAAAGACAACGAAGGTATAAATGTCCCACCTTTTTCCTTCACACCTCATATAACAGTAATCAGGTTCAGAGATTAAGAACTTATCAAAGATAAAAAATGCACGAATTGGAAACCCTAAAACATAAGCTGTAAATTCATTACCTTTGCAAACATCGCCCATACGTGACCATGGGAAGGGAGAGAGGGTAGCGCCTGGTACAAGGACGAAGGATTTTGGCTCAGAATCCACGGCATGGGAACGAAGAAGAGGACGAAGTGATGAAAGAACGATGCCGCCGGCGCTGTAAACCCTAAAATCACCCAAATGAAGCATAAACGTTGCTACCCTAAAACATTCATAAACCCACTTGGGCCTTGCCCCTTTCTGAAATACCTAAGCCCAAACGAATCTCCATTTGGCACCCCCCACCAAGCCCATTCATTTCTTTTACTAACATCTTTTCTATCCTTTTATTACTTTAACTAATATATTTTACATTAATTAACCACTTTTTATAACTTACTTAATACTAATTTCATTTTATTTTTACACTAACGATAGTTTTTTATATATAGCATAATTAAATTTTATATAGAAACTTATAAAAATAATATTTTTCTCTATAATTAAACTTACACTTTCTTTAAAATTTTATACATGGAATATTAATTTTTCTTAAGATAAATACTTTTCTTTTTTTTCAAGATATTATTTTTGTACATAACACAAATAATACATAATTTAATTAAAATTTAAAACATTTAATTAAAATATTCTTTTTGTACATATTAAAGAAAAATACAAGATTACAAAGATTAAGTAAATAAACATCTAATTCTTTTCATTTAAGTTAAACAATACTAAATAATACACATTTCAATTCACATCTTAACTTGTAAATAAATCTCATACTCATATACTTACACCTACACAATACACTTTACGTTTGACCATATACATTTGCTATTCTTATACATTGATATACGTTACATTGTTTATATTTGATCGCAATTCGATTTGGTTGTAAATTATTGGACACTACATTCCTAAAGTCTCATCCCCATTTGTGAATTTGTACCTCCACTCCCGGATACTATTTGTAATAGCATAGACTTTAAATTCTTGCAATTTACCGCTTTCAAATTATACCATGGTTAGACCTAGGGTTTGTATGTACATAAAACCAAACGCTAGATAAACTAATACAAGACAAATACATGAAATCAATACACAATCACACTTGCACCCCTTAGGGTGATCCCACATGTTGCCTTCCAAAATGGGCCATGCTTGCACGTCGAGTATCTTTGGCAAAACAAATTCAAATGATCATAAGTCCCTCGATGACGCTTTCGAAAGTTGCCTAAATGGAATGATCATAGTCCCTTCAAAGCAAAATTTCCAGGGACACTTGGCACCATTGCATTCATGGTCCATACGATGACCCGCGCCCGTCCCGTTAAACATCCTAAACGCAAGATTGTCCACCAAATTCAATGGTGGAACAAAATTGTTAAAAAAAGGGTTGAAAACATAGAGAAAACCTTTGAGTATAATAGGGGTAGACAAAGCTCTTAGTTACTTGAGATCGACTTGCAAAAACACTTGCCTTCTTTTCAAAAACCACACTTCACAAACACTTTCAAAACAAACTCTCAAAAACATTTGAAACATCTTTTCGAAAAGATACACACTTTTGTAAAACACTCAAACACGAGTCAAATACATTGGTTGCCTAAGACAAGGCATCTCTTCAAAAAAATTTTCAAAACACACACACACACCACAATTTCAAAGCAATCGAAAATCAAGGCAAGTGATCTAAAAACCAAGTAACTAAGAGCCCATGGATAACCATGGATGAAAAGGGTGCTAATACCTTCCTTTTTCATAATCTACCCCCCGAACCCACGAAACATCTCAAAAGGTTTTTGCTGTGCTTTTTAACCTTTCCTTTAGGATAAAATAAAAAGTCGGTGGCGACTCTTGCTCAACCGAACAAGTGCGAATACAAACGCAAACCTCTAGTCAGTTCTCCCACCGTATCACAGAACTGGAAACTCTGCTGGGGATGTAACTTAAAAGTGGGGTTACCTTAGGGTTTAGATCACCTTTACTTTCTTGCTTTGATTGACTTGATTGCTTTATCTTTTGGGTTCTTGTTTGGGTTTGTTGTAAATCCTACACCCGGATTTGGGGCACCTTTTTAGGTAAATAGCAAAAAAACTGTGAGGGAATTGTGTGGGGTATACCGACATGGTTGAAGCAGTAAGCTATGTTAGTATGACATATTTGTGAGTACCGGTAACCCTTGAGTTCAATCAAGGAGAGTACGGGGCCGCTGAGTGATGTCGTGAAGCACTAACAAACTCTTAGAACCTTAATTGACCATCTTAGCCTTTTTAGGGGTAGTGAGATGACCGACTTTGGTGCAGTCCGAAGTTGGTAGATACTCGATACTACACTCATTTGAGGATTGTTTTCTTGGAATATTTTGGTCGCCAGTAAGCGGCTAAACCGAAACAATGAACACAGAAAACAATCCAATGATATTGAGCTCTTTAGAACCCGGTTTCTATTTTTAGACAGGATGAGCCAACTGACTTCAAGAGGGTAGTACCTGAACCTCATGCAAACCTAAACCTAAGGACTTGTTTGCTTTGTGTGAATATGTTTGTCTGTATATACACTCACTTGCTTTTTGCATACATGTACATAACATCATGACATCATACCATAGCATTTTCAATAACCTTTTCGAGGATCTCGAAAGTTCTTTTGATGCAGGGTTACGTTGAACCAGACATCTACCAAGGGGCAAGAGGTTTCTCCTCTAAACAAATGCCATCAAAGTTCAAGTACAACAACTTGAATCAATGGCTATGACCCACTAGACATGGTGAGCTTGATTCTCGTGGAAAGACATCCACCGGTGCAAAGTTCTCCAATCAAAGATCAAGTACAACAACTTGAATCAGGGGCTATGACCCACTCGACATGGTGAGCTTGATTCTAGTGGAAAGACATCCACCGGTGCAAAGTTCTCTGATCCAAGAACAAAGTTCAACCTCTAACATTTTCTTGTGTTTACCCCAAGAGATCCTTGAAAGCATGCATCCACATATCATGCATTGCATCTTGACGATCTTTCCTTTTTCAGGTTTCCTTACTCTCCTGTTGTTTATTTCAGTAAGAGATGGCTCTAGAAAGGTCTGTCAAAGACATCCAAGACCAGACTGCTCAGCTGCAGGAAATGTTCCTGAACTTGTCTCTGGGGCAAGAAGAAATGAAAGCTCTCCTCACAGAGGGCTTGGAGAATTCAAACAATGCCAGGAGTGATCAGCTTGCGGAGCTGCAGTTTGATTTGACAACCTTGAGGATCCAAGTGATGGGGCAGTTAGTGGGCCAGATGGCTCTCATCCAAGACCTATCTCAAAGACAAGAGGAACACAGAGTTCTCATCCGCCAACTGCTTCAAAACAACCAACTGGGGCAAACATCTGAGGTTGAAGAGCAAGTCACCGCTCAGCCTCCATCCACTCAAGATGACAAGGGGAAGGATCATTCGCTTGCTTCAGGGTCACAAGCCCATCAACAACCTCGCCAGCGTCAACAGGGTAATCAGCGTAAGCAAGAAACGCCGGGAAGACAGTTCACGGAGACTGAAATACCATCATTCTTCATACTGAAGCGCCTGTTGGAGGTCAACCTGCTTACCTTAAGGGATCCTCCTCAGAAGCTCAATACCTCCTCTCCTAACTATCGTCCCGACGCATTTTGTGTTTACCACTCCTACAGCCCGGGACACGACACCAACGACTGTTGGGCCTTGAAGAACAAGATTCAAGATCTGATCGACATTGGAGTGCTGGAATTCATGCCAGATGGCGAGATGAAAATCTTCCGTTAAGGAGTTCTCCACCTGGAGTGACAAAGCTCAAGCTGAAAGACTTTTGCTTCATTTTGAATTTTCAAAGTTGTAATTTCTTTTGCTGTCAAACAATTATCTGTTGATGTTAAACTCTGTTTTCATTAATGCATTGCATATGTTTGTCTTGAATTATCCATTCGTTTCACTACTCTTATGCTTTTCTTTATGATATCTGACTCTTGATAAAAAGCTGCAAGCCTTTAGAGGGAGGATGACGAAACAATACCATGATCTTATACAGTATGCTTTTGAACAGACCTTGCTGATGATGTACAGGCATTTCTTTCAATTCCCAAACACTGGAGTTATAAGGAAGTTAATCCCTAGTCAACCCCTTCGAGCCAAAGAAGTAGGAGTTTTCTGTTCTAAACGATCAAAACCTTTGATATAAACCTGGGGCAGGGTAGTATCTCAGTTAATTCAAAAGAAAAACGCGCATTGAAGTCGCAAACTCTCAATTCGTAACACAACGAACGACGTCAAAGAAAAGAAAGCATTCCTTTGGAATCAAAAGACAAGGGTGGTTCCCTATCACATAGACAGTCAATCTCTCAAAAGAGAAAAGCCCACCAAGCCAAAACCTATAAAGGAGGCTTAAGAAAGCTGGGGCATCCCGCTGACTGTAATCTCGAAGATAGGAACAGTCAGGCAAAAGTTAGGGATAACAAATCAAAATCAAAATAGTGAGGTCATTACAAATCCTCAACAACATGAAAAAAAATGTTGCAAAAGAAAAAAGGAGATGATGACTGTCTCCCCAAATGCAACTGGTGAACCATCGCCCAAAAGTCGTTCCAAACTCAAAATAGAGTGTGATGCACAATTAACTGAGCTTAGGTATGAAGAACATCACGAAGAGCGGGTGGGTACAAATATACTTTGAGCCTTTATCCTTTGTTTCTTAAACCGTGAACCAAACCACGTTACAAACCTTCAAAAGTCCTAATTGAAGCATGGGTTAGTTCGAAAGCATACTGTTACAAAAGGTATCCTGACTCCTATAAGGCTTTGCTCTAAATCTTGTGTTGATCTGTCTTATAAAAAGTTTTCTGCTAAAAACGCATTTTTCAAAACTTCGAGACAAACATAAACTTTGCATTGCTTGAATATCACTGTTCGGATTTGGCTTTTGTTTGACAGCGAAGAAATTCGTACAGCGAACGTTCGGAGGAATGAAAACTCTCTCAGTGAACAAAATCACTTCAAAAGGATGACACTTCCAACGACAAATCTCCTATCAACAAGGGGCATGACAGAGAACCATCCAGTTAACCTGGGGCAGTCCAGTCAAGGTTTCAACAGATCTTTCAAAGTTCAGTTAACCTGGGGCAGTCCAGTCAAGATTTCAAGAAATCTCTCAATCCGCAGAGTAATCTGATTCAAGACTCCTTCATCATCACTTGGGGCATTCGAATGTCAAAAGTGTTCAATCATTCCTTCACCACCGGCTGGAAATTACAACCACCAACAAATCAACTATCACTATTTCCAGACTCGATTCCTGTATCTAGCCAGGGCACGTCTGAAGAGTTTGAAGATTCGATTCCTGTATCTAGCCAGTGCATATCTGTTGACGACTATTTCCAGACTCGATTCTTGTATCTAGCCAGGGCACGTCTGAAGAGTTTGAAGATTCGATTCCTGTATCCAGCCAGGGAATATCTGTTGACAACTATTTCCAGACTCGATTCCTGTATCTAGCCAGGGCACGTCTGAAGAGTTTGAAGATTCGATTCCTGTATCCAGCCAGGGCATATCTGTTGACGACTATTTCTAGACTCGATTCCTGTATCTAGCCAGGGCACGTCTGAAGAGTTTGAAGATTCGATTCCTGTATCCAGCCAGGGCATATCTGTTGACGACTATTTCCAGACTCGATTCCTGTATCTAGCCAGGGCACGTCTGAAGAGTTTGAAGATTCGATTCCTGTATCCAGCCAGGGCATATCTGTTGACGACTATTTCCAGAATCGATTCCTGTATCTAGCCAGGGCACGTCTGAAGAGTTTGAAGATTCGATTCCTGTATCCAGCCAGGGCATATCTATTAACGACTATTTCCAGACTCGATTCCTGTATCTAGCCAGGGCACATCTGAAGAGTTTGAAGATTCGATTCCTGTATCCAGCCAGGGCATATCTGTTGACGACTATTTCCAAACTCGATTCCTGTATCTAGCCAGGGCACGTCTGAAGAGTTTGAAGATTTGATTCCTGTATCCAGCCAGGGCATATCTGTTGACGACTATTTCCAGACTCGATTCCTGTATCTAGCCAGGGCACGTCTGAAGAGTTTGAAGATTCAATTCCTGTATCCAGCCAGGGCATATCTGTTGACGACTATTTCCAGACTCGATTCCTGTATCTAGCCAGGGCACGTCTGAAGAGTTTGAAGATTTGATTCCTGTATCCAGCCAGGGCATATCTGTTGACGACTATTTCCAGACTCGATTCCTGTATCTAGCCAGGGCACGTCTGAAGAGATTGAAGATCAACACCTGTAACAAGCCAGGGAACCATATTTCTTTCTCAGGTCAGAGATCAACACCTGTAACAAGCCAGGGAACCATCTTTCTTTCTCAGGTCAGAGATCAACACCTGTAACAAGCCAGGACAATATCTCCTTGACCAACTTTTCTTAAGTTCCAGATCAACACCTGTAACAAGCCAGGAAAACATCTGTGGACGACTGATTGTGGATTAACACCTGTAACAAGCCAGGAAATTATCTACATCACCATTTGGGGCATTCGAATGTCAAAAGTGTTCAAAAACCCGATGCAGTTTTACGCGGACTCATCATCAGGAAATCCTACACAGATCTCCTCAAAACAGGAAGTCCCCAGTAGTTTGGCATACAACCCAAGCTTCTGATTTCCCCAACAGTGGTCCCAAGACGTCTCATTTTTCAACAATCAAAAGATTCTTGCCCTCCCCGGCAGCAGTCAAGATTCTTTTATCTTCAGCCATCCAGGATTCATTTATCCTCAGCAAGATAGCTCATCAGCTTACATGCGCATTCATTACATTCATATCATAAACATTGGTGTAACATACATTGCATCACGCATCATGACATTGCATAACAACTAACCCTTTACCTTTTCAGGTAAGATCAGTCGACAGACAAAGATCACCTTCCGAGATTCACTCAGAAATAGTTCAGATGTGACCCAGACATGGAGACATTCTGATACTTATTCCAGATTCATCCAGAAATAGTTCAGATGTGACCCAGACACAACGACATTCTGATACTTATTCCAGATTCACTCAGATGCAGTTTTACACGGACGCATCATCAGGAAACCCTACACCGGTTCCTCTTCAACTTCGAGACTTCTGAAAACAGTTCACGGGTTCTCCAGTAACGGATGTTAACCTATCACTTGTTCAGACTCTTCTCAACTTTTGAAAACAGTTTACGGACGCTTCCCAACAACGGATGCTGCTCTATTGCTTTTTCAACTTCAAGACTTCTGAAAACAGTTCACGGGTTCTCCAGTAACGGATGTTAACCTATCACTTGTTAAGACTCTTCTCAACTTTTGAAAACAGTTTACGGGTGCTTCCCAACAACGGATGCTGCTCTATTGCTTATTCAACTTCAAGACTTCTGAAAACAGTTCACGGGTTCTCCAGTAACGGATGTTAATCTATCGCTTGTTCAGATGCAACTTTTGAGAACAGTTTACGGATTCTTCCTAACAACGGATGTTAATATATTGCTTATTCAATCTCAACTCCTGAAAACAGTTCACGAATTATCCAGACACGGATGTCAATCTATTGCTTATTCAGACCCCCAGTTCAGAGATGTTCCGAAACATGGAGGCCTTTCTGATACTCGTCCACTCACCATTGACATACAATTCAATATCACAAAATGGCATCTTTAAGCCCATTCTCAGATGGCATCTATAAGCCCATCCTCCTACCAGCAGTTTCCAAATGGCATCTTTAAGCCCATTCTCAGATGGCATCTCTAAGCCCATCCCCCGACAAGATTCTATCGCATCCCTAGATGGCATCTTTAAGCCCATCACCAAATGGCATCTGTAAGCCCATTCACCCCTACCATCACGTCGCCGAGTGCAAATGTTTTGGGCACTTTAGTGTCCAATCTTCTTTTACCTTCGAGTTGCGAAAGGCAAACTTGCCAATCTAACTCTTCAGGTTCAAGAAGATTGAACAGGGGCAACTGTTGTACCCCAAAATTTGCCCTCGTATTTTTCCACAAGAAATCACAGCTTCAGGCGTTGCCTATTTTTCAAACTGGCTCAAGAATCGGTCAAACAGACTTTTCTCGTCAGTCAGACACAATTAGGGTTTTACTAATTTTCAAGGCTCTAGAATGTTTCAAACAATTGGCTTAGGGTTTTGGTTGATTTTGGCTCAACTTCGATCAGGCGAACGCTTCTTTGGCATTTAATCAGGAATTAGGGTTTTTCATGCGCGATTCTTCAGAAAGATTTAATTCTACGGTGCTTTGCAAGTTATTCCAAGATTTGGTTTGAATTCGCATTGTGTGATTAAATCAGTGAAAGGATGCATTGGGTTTGAATTTGCAATGTTTGATTAAAGTCATAAAAGGAAAAAACATATGGGCAATTGCTGTGATTAACTATTGTTTTGCTTTGGATGTTGGAAACGCCAGGTTTAATTGATCAATGCCGAAGAAATGTTTATTTAATTATTTACTATTCTGAATTTAAATGATTGGAATTTATTTTCCATTTATTATAATTTAAAGAATTTTAAATAATAAATAAACAATTGGAGAAGAAAAGAATTAATCAAATAAAAGGACTTTTTATTTATCTTTAAATTATTTGTATAATTGTTTTTTGTTTACAAAATGTTTACAATAACAATATTACATTTATTTAAATTTAAATAAAAACTATCCTAAGTATGTTTCTAAATCTTCAATTCTTCATCTGCTATCCCTTTCTCTAGTGCTCCATGGAATTTTATCTGCAAAAACAAAGAACAAAAGAAAAGTCAGAAGCAGATAAATATTAAAGAGACAGACAGATAAAAAAAGGGTCATCATTAAAAGCAAATGGCCGGGATCAGTTAGCCCTCTCTGCAAATCACGAGATTTCTCCCGGTTCACAAACAAGGGTGAAAATGTTTGCAAATTAAATATGAATGCACAAAGTTAAAATTGCACATTTCAAATTGTCAAAATTGCATAGTTCAAAAGCAAGACAGCATATGCAAATAACCAAAGTCCAAGTTACAAACTGAATTGCCAAACAAAGTCCAAATTCAAACTTTCTGCCAAAAAGCTGTCAAAAGGGATATGGCAAGATATCAAACAAGTACAAAAGGCCATCAATGCTGTCAAGAAGCAGAAAGTATGGAAAAGAAGACATAAAGTGCAGAGGAAACATGTATTGCAAGTAAGCATCAAAGCATCATTTCCCTAGGCCATTGCTTTTTCAGTTAGAAGTACAAACATAAACAGCTTTTAATGTTTCTAAGTTGTACTGGAGAGAGAAGAGAGAGAGAAAAGAAATAGGGCTTATAGGTTTAGGCTTGAGGCATAGAAATATATAAAACAAAAACTGCTAACACAGTAAAGAAAGATAAAGGAAGAGAAATATCATAAGAAGAACCTTACAACCTGTTAAGGCCATAGAGGAGCAAACCAAAACAGTTCAACAAACCTGAACCGAGCTAACCTGTCAAACAACACACAACCTGCAAATAACCAGCCTAACCATTCAAGGCCAAAACCAGCATATCAAAAGCCTCCATAGCCTAACCATAGAAATAGCCAAGCCTTAACCTGCATAAGAACCAAAGGCCAAACCTGCTGAAACAAAGGCCAAACCTGCTGAAACAAAAACCATGCCAAAACTGAAACAAACATCAGGCCCAAAACCAACAAGCTAATAACCTGTCAAAAGCTCATTACCAGCCATAACCATAAAAAAGCCCCAACTTGTTATCAAGCCCTCAACCTTACCTGATGCAAACCTGAACCTGTCCAGCTCTAAACCTAAGCCACAAGGCCCTCACACCCATAACTTGTTTCCTAAGCTTTTCAAGGCAACATACAGAACCAAACCCTCAGAGCTTCCTCATCATTGGGCCATTAAACAAACATACAAGGCAACTCAATAAGGCAAAGCAGGCAACGAGGCAGCTGAAGAAAGATAAAGAAGCAAGAGGGCAGGCACCAAGACAATCAAACAAAAAGAAGTGTTTCAAGGCAATACAGGGTAAGGATACAAAGCCTCAGAAAAGTTTCTTCATAGGCAAATCATACAGCATCAAGCAAACAAACACAAGGCATCAAGGCAACAAAGAGAGAAGAGAAAAAAGAAGCGTATCATTACTCAAAACCCTCAGACAATCTCATCATTGGGCAAAGGTTCAAATAAATCCCAAGCAACTCAAGGAAACCAATTCAGAAAGCAAGCATCAGAGACAATCGAGGCAACAAAGAAACATACGAAGTATATCCAGAAGTACCGCAAGCATACAGTAAAAGGGCAAAAGACAGAGTACCAGAACTCCCAGAAAAGCAGGCTAGTTCATCAGCGCCTTCCCCTCGCCTTGGCCTCCGAAGCGCCTCCAACTCTCTCCTCCATTTTTCAAAGACAACGAAGGTATAAATGTCCCACCTTTTTCCTTCACACCTCATATAACAGTAATCAGGTTCAGAGATTAAGAACTTATCAAAGATAAAAAATGCACGAATTGGAAACCCTAAAACATAAGCTGTAAATTCATTACCTTTGCAAACATCGCCCAGACGTGACCATGGGAAGGGAGAGAGGGTAGCGCCTGGTACAAGGACGAAGGATTTTGGCTCAGAATCCACGGCATGGGAACGAAGAAGAGGACGAAGTGATGAAAGAACGATGCCGCCGACGTTGTAAACCCTAAAATCACCCAAATGAAGCATAAACGTTGCTACCCTAAAACATTCATAAACCCACTTGGGCCTTGCCCCTTTCTGAAATACCTAAGCCCAAACGAATCTCCATTTGGCACCCCCCACCAAGCCCATTCATTTCTTTTACTAACATCTTTTCTATCCTTTTATTACTTTAACTAATATATTTTACATTAATTAACCACTTTTTATAACTTACTTAATACTAATTTCATTTTATTTTTACACTAACGATAGTTTTTTATATATAGCATAATTAAATTTTATATAGAAACTTATAAAAATAATATTTTTCTCTATAATTAAACTTACACTTTCTTTAAAATTTTATACATGGAATATTAATTTTTCTTAAGATAAATACTTTTCTTTTTTTTCAAGATATTATTTTTGTACATAACACAAATAATACATAATTTAATTAAAATTTAAAACATTTAATTAAAATATTCTTTTTGTACATATTAAAGAAAAATACAAGATTACAAAGATTAAGTAAATAAACATCTAATTCTTTTCATTTAAGTTAAACAATACTAAATAATACACATTTAAATTCACATCTTAACTTGTAAATAAATCTCATACTCATATACTCACACCTACACAATACACTTTACGTTTGACCATATACATTTGCTATTCTTATACATTGATATACGTTACATTGTTTACATTTGATCGCAATTCGATTTGGTTGTAAATTATTGGACACTACATTCCTAAAGTCTCATCCCCATTTGTGAATTTGTACCCCCACTCTTGGATACTATTTGTAATAGCGTAGACTTTAAATTCTTGCAATTTACCGCTTTCAAATTATACCATGGTTAGACCTAGGGTTTGTATGTACATAAAACCAAACTCTAGATAACCTAATACAAGACAAATACATGAAATCAATACACAATCACACTTGCACCCCTTAGGGTGATCCCACATGTTGCCTTCCAAAATGGGCCATGCTTGCACGTCGAGTATCTTTGGCAAAACAAATTCAAATGATCATAAGTCCCTCGATGACGCTTTCGAAAGTTGCCTAAATGGAATGATCATAGTCCCTTCAAAGTAAAATTGCCAAGGACACTTGGCACCATTGCATTCATGGTCCATACGATGACCCGCGCCCGTCCCGTTAAACATCCTAAACGCAAGATTGTCCACCAAATTCAATGGTGGAACAAAATTGTTAAAAAAAAGGTTGAAAACATAGAGAAAACCTTTGAGTATAATAGGGGTAGACAAAGCTCTTAGTTACTTGAGATCGACTTGCAAAAACACTTGCCTTCTTTTCAAAAACCACACTTCACAAACACTTTCAAAACAAACTCTCAAAAACATTTGAAACATCTTTTCGAAAAGATACACACTTTTGTAAAACACTCAAACACGAGTCAAATACATTGGTTGCCTAAGACAAGGCATCTCTTCAAAAACATTTTCAAAACACACACACACACACACCACAATTTCAAAGCAATCGAAAATCAAGGCAAGTGATCTAAAAACCAAGTAACTAAGAGCCCATGGATAACCATGGATGAAAAGGGTGCTAATACCTTCCCTTTTCATAATCTACCCCCCGCACCCACGAAACATCTCAAAAGGTTTTTGCTTTGCTTTTTAACCTTTCCTTTAGGATAAAATAAAAAGTCGGTGGCGACTCTTGCTCAACCGAACAAGTGCAAATACAAATGCAAACCTCTAGTCAGTTCTCCCACTGTATCACAGTGAGGTTACGCCGAAGAGTGTTATGTTGGGTATGTTGAAGGTTAATAATGAATTTCTAGGAATTATCAGAGAAGCTCAGAAGTTGGATGTGAAACTGGTAGATTTGATGGTTGGGATCGATCAATATGAGAATAATGATTTTAAGCTAGATGCGCAAGGTGTGTTGAGATTTCGTAACCGGATTTGTATTCCTGATGATGCTGAGATGAAGAAAGTGATACTGGAAGAGAGTCATAGAAGTAAGTTGAATATTCATCCAAGAGCTCCGAAGATGTATCGAGATTTGAAAGGTTTGTTTTGGTGGCCTGGAATGAAGAGTGATGTGGCTCGGTTTGTGTATGCATGTTTGACTTGTCAGAAGTCGAAAGTTGAACATCAGAAACCTGCAAGTTTGATGCAACCGTTAGAAGTTCCAGAATGGAAATGGGATAGCATTTCGATGGAATTTGTGATGGGGTTACCTAATGCTATAAGAGGATATGATTCGTTGGGTGATTTTTGATAGGCTTACGAAGTCGGCTCGTTTTATTCCTATTAACATCAGTTTTCCAGTGTCGAAGTTGGTTGAGATTTACACTAGTGTGATTGTGAAGCTGCATGGTGTTCCTTTGTGTATTGTGTCAGATAGAGATCCAAGATTTACTTCTGATTTTTGGAAGAGTTTGCAAGAAACGTTGGGTTCTAAGTTGAGGTTGAGTTCAGCGTATCATCCTCAGACAGATGGTCAGACTGAACGGACTATTCAATCGTTGGAAGACTTGTTGAGGGCATGTGTTCTTGAGCAGGGAGGTTTGTGGGATACTTATATTCCGTTGATAGAGTTCACTTATAGTAACAGTTATCATTCCAGTATTGGGATGACACCTTTTGAAGCATTGTATGGTCGAAGATGTAGAACTCCTTTATGTTGGCATGAATCTGGTGAAAGTGTAGTACTTGGGCCTGAACTTGTTCGTAAGACTACTAAGAAGGTGAAGTTGATTTGAGAAAAGATGAAAGCTTCCCAAAGTATACAGAAGAGTTATCATGACAAGCGAAGGAAAGATTTAGAATTTCAAGCGGGTGACCATGTGTTTTTGAGAGTTACACCTGTGACTGGTGTTGGGCAAGCATTGAAGTCTAAGAAGCTCACTACTTGTTTTATTGGACCATATCAGATTTCGCAGAGAGTGGGGAATGTTGCTTATAGAGTGGCTTTACCGCCTAATCTTTCGAATTTGCATGATGTGTTTCATGTGTCACAACTCCGGAAGTATATTTCAGATCCATCTCATGTGATTCATATGGACGATGTGCAAGTACGGGATAATCTTACGGTGGAGACGATGCCTGTACGGATCGTGGATCGTGAAATAAAGACTCTGAGGGGAAAAAACATTTCTTTGGTTAAATTAGTTTGGCTAAGAGCTTCCGGAGAAAGCATGACTTGGGAGTTGGAGAGCAAGATTCGAGACTCTTATCCTGAGTTGTTTGTTTAAGGTAAATTTTCGAGGACGAAAATATTCTAAGTGGGGGAGAGTTGTAACGCCCGTAATTTAATTAACTATTTAATTAAATTATTTTTGGAATATTTGTGAAGATGTGTTGTGATTAGTTGGATTTATTTATTTCATTAAGTGGTGGAATAATATTAGAAGAATGATGTTATTTGATGTGGGCTTATTTTAAAGGAATAGAAGTAGTAATAAAGGGGGTGTGGTATTCTTAAGCCCATTATGGAATAAAGAGAATAATAGGGTTATTTTATTATTGTAATAAATAATAGAAAAGAAGAAGCAGTAAGAGAGGAAGCATAAGGGTTAGAAGAAGAGAACGTGAAAGTTGTTGGAATAGAGGAAAAGAGGGAGAACAAAAATTCAACCGGAAAAGTTATAGAGCAACCTTCAATCCAAGGTAAGGGTGGGGTTCTGACTCTATAATAGGGTTTATGATAATTTGTATGTGGGGTTAGAGGTGAAAGATTGTTTGGTTTATGATTGAATTATACATGTTGTTGTATGATTAAAATCGATGAATTATGGATGAATAATGAAGCCCCAAAGCAGTATATATGAAGTAGAGTTATAGGATAATAATAGTTGATGATTATCTATGATTGGATGATGTTTTTAGGGCCTAAAGTATGGAACCCATAATGAAAACACAGATAAAATCGCAAAAAATATTCATGACAGAGCAGTATGTGTCGACCCCAAACGTTGTGTCGATAAAAGAAGGCCTTTAGATTCAGGATGAGTCGATATGAAGGAGTCCTGCATCGATACATGTAGGCTTTTAGACTCAGGATGAGTCGATACATAGGAGCATGTGTCGATACATACAGTGTTACAGACTTAGTATGATTTGATACAAGAGAGTATGCATCAACTCATGTAGTGTGTTAAACCCAGTAAGCGTCGACCCAAGGCATTACGCGCCGATCCATGTTGTCTGGTTTTTGGCATAATCAGTTTGAAAAGGCTGTAACTTGAGTTTTCGGACTCCGTTTGAGGTTCCGCTCGAAGTGTTGGATAGCTGACGCGATGAACTTCATTCTTAAGGATTAAAGTGAAGAATAGGAAGGATAATCCTAGTAACCCAAATTAGGATTGGAGTTAATTCCCGCGTTGATCACTATGTTGATTTTGTGAAGAATGATGAGGATGAGATGTTTATAGATTACTGTTTGGTTTATAACAGTAGGATTAATGATGATAATGATGCAGTATTACAGATTGAGTAATATGTAGAAGTTTGGTAAATTAGAAGTAAGCCTTAGATGATTAATTAATTGTAGGCAATATCTTGTTGTAGGCCTATGGCCAATGTTGCAAAGGTGACGAGTTACTGTTGTATTGTTGTATGTTGAAATGATGTTTGATGAATTATTATGTATAAATGATGTTTGATGAATCATGATGTATAAATGATGTGTGATGAATTACGATGATAAATGATGTTGATGAATAATGTTGATTGAAATATGTGACCTGCCTCTAATAATTGGCAGATATTAAGGTGTAGGCTTATGGCCAACAATCATGTCATGTTGAGATGTTGTTAATTATGGTGTTGTCATTACATTCATGATTGTGTCGTATACATTTCATTTCAAGATGGAGCTTATGCTCGTTAAGATGGTTTGTATTGGCGAATATTAACATGAAGGCTTATGCCTTGTTGATGCCTCTATTTATTGGCATATTTTTAAGATGGGAGTTCTGCTCCAATGGTACCACATGCATTTGCATAGTATTGAGTCGCATTATATGATTGCATAAAGAACTTGTGTATTAATGCGGTGAATGTGTATACTGTTGGTATTCTCTTGCGATTATGTTTGTTATGAGATGAGAAGTGGTGATGTTATGTGATCTAATTTAATATATTGATTATCATACATTTTATAATATTATTAGATATCTCACCCCTTCTGTTTGAATGTTGCCCTTACATTGGTAACGTGCAGGTAATCAAAAGTGAAGGTTGTATACCTTCAGTAGTTCGAGTCGGTGTCATTTCTATAATATGTAACACTCGGGGAGATGAACGCTTGTTGCTTTTAATTGTTGATTATTTCAGTTGTTGAACTTTAATTTTTTGGTTGCTAAGTATGCATTATTTTGAAGTTGCTGTAACGATGGACAAAGATGTTATTAAGAATTTCGTTGCGTAGATGTTTAAATTGTTGAATTAAGAGATTAAAGTATTATTATGATGATGGTTCATCCGATGTTTTGAAGTGTTATGTATTCAAGATGAATGCAAAGTGTTTTTTTAAGATGAATTTGTGGCATCCTGATTCGTTTGCATGAATGATTATAACTCTGATTTACATTTCTAATTTCAGGTAAAATTGGGGTGTTACAAAGTTAGTATCAGAGCGAAAGGTTGGTTCGAACTTGTTGTCGAGTCGTAGTTGTCTAACAATCGAGTATTTTTAATTCGAGTTCTAACCGTTGTTTATGTTATAGTGATATGTTGAGATGGCTGGAAGGAATGATGCTGCACTTTCTGCTGCTTTAAAAGCAATGGCTCATGTGATGGAGAATCAGCCGAATGCTGACGGGAATGCTGGATTTCGTAGCTTGGCGACTTTCCAGAGAGAGAATTCGCCTATGTTTAAGAGAAAGTATGATCCTGAAGGAGCATTGGATTGGTTGAAAGAAATTGAGAGAATCTTTCGTGTGATGGACTGCACTCTAGTGCAGAAGGTTCGGTATGGTACTCATATGCTAACAGTCGAGGCTGATGACTGGTGGTTAGAGACTTGTCAAAGATTGGAAGATGCAGGTGAGAATGACACTTGGGCTGTGTTCTGTAGGGACTCTGTGAGGAAGTACTTCCCTGAAGATGTTCGTGGTAAGAAGGAAATTGAGTTCCTTGAGCTGAATCATGATCAACCCTTGATAAAATGATGAATATCACTCCAAAATGCTGATGTTGACAAAAAGATATTGAAGTTTGACTGTGTGTGGGCCATAATTGACTTTTAACCTAGTACAATTGATTTTCGAACATTTGGGCAATTGACTGAGAAAACTTGTTGTGCAAGGCATGAAATTTGGCATGGAAAATCTTGAGGACATATAATAACCATGGAAAACACATTATGCCTTTTGAGCTCAAACATCTTAGTGAAAAGTGAAGCCCTAGTTGGAGGTTCATTGCTTAGGAGGAGAAATTGTTTGATCAATTCTTGGTCAACCTTGACCAATTAAAGACCTCAATGAGCATGTCTTGAATAAAAATGAGAGGGCTAATTTTGGGGTACAAAATCAACTATAGGGAAATAACATGTAACCTATTTCTGAGTGAACGACGGTTCTTGCGAATGCTCGAATTACCACTTGTGCCCCAGGTAAGGTATGGATGTCTACATTTTGTCTCTGAGTCACTTAATTAATTACTTATGTTTAATACAAATTTTATGAACCTCAAAGTTTAAACGCACTAATTATTGAGAAAATATTATATGCTTATAATTTAAAGTGATAAGAGAGAAAAACATATCCCTTTTTGGATAAAAGGAAATTTTTATTGAAATTAGCCAGTAAATAGGCGTTTACATGAGGAAGCAATCCCTTGAAAGAGATAATTGCATAAACAAAAGTAAAAAACTTAAACTAGCGACGAGGAAAATACGGATTTTCCACTGAGTTCTGATTCCACTATAACTATTATGTCTTCATCGCTCTCATCCCTTTGCCTTCTGAAGAGAATGGTTAGAACAATTCTTGCCCCACAGGGTTGCTGGCTGTTTAGATTACAGTCATTCGCTTTCAAATCCCTAACTTTTTCCTGGATCGCTCTTTTGAGTTTTCAGTCCACCCGGATACCCTTTTTTTCTTAAGTTGCCTTTTCATGTTTTGAACTTAGCGGGTGTACTTCTTTTATTTTATCCCTAACTTTTGCTCGGATATTTCCTTTTTGTGATCCGCCGGGATGCCCATTTTTTTTGCCTAAGTGATCGAGTTAGAGGGTCTAATTATGTGTAGTATTTTTAACTACGCCCGCGTTCATGGTAAGCGGGAAATCTTTGCCATCCATAGTTGTAAGCTACAAAGATCCTCCTGAGAAAACCTTCTTCATAACATATGGACCTTCGTAATTTGGAGCCCCTTTTCCCCTGGTATTTGTACTGTTGGGACACAAGATCTTCTTCAACACGTGGTCTCTGACTTAGAAATTTTGAGAATGAACCTTTTTATCAAAAGTTTTCTTCATCCTTCTTTTGTATAACTGGCCATGGAAAATGGTTTCTAGTCATTTTTCATCGATGAGGTTCAACTGATCAAACCTTGTTCGAACTCATTTTGCTTCGTCAAGTTTGACATCCATCATAAACCTTAGAGAAGATATTTCTACTTCAACTGGCAAGACTGCTTCCATCCTGTAAATAAGCGAGAAGGGTGTTTCCCCTATTGAGGTGCATCCGAAAGTATGATATCCATGCAAAGAAAAAGCAGCATCTCATGCCAATCCTTGTATTTTACCATAATCTTTTGCATAATTTTCTTAATATTCTTATTTGCATCCTCAATAGCGTCATTCGTCTTCGGTCAGTAAGTAGAAGAATTATGATGCTGGATTTGAAGTTCTGGCATAACTCTTTCATCATCTTGTTGTTGAGGTTGGATCCATTATCAGTAATGATCCTCTCGGGAATTCTGTAACAGCAAATAATTTGATTCTTGATGAAACGGACAACCACTTTTCTGGCGACGTTGGCATATGAAGCAACTTCTACTAATTTCGTAAAGTAGTCGATAACAACTAGAATGAAGCAGTGACCATTAGAAGCAGTTGGTTCGATACGGCCAATCATTTTAATGCCCCATATAGTGAATATCCAAGCAGAAGTCATGACACTTGGAGGTATTGGCAGTACGTTTATTTTGTCTGTGTAGATCTGGCATTTGTGGCAAGCTCTGGCAGGATGAAAGCAATCAGTTTCCATAGTGGTCCAATAATATCATGCCCTCAATATTTTCTTAGTCATGGTGTGACCATTAGAATGTGTCCTGAAGGAACCCTCGTGTACTTCCTCTATGATCTTAGTTGCCTCATGTCTATCCATGCATCTGAGCAATACTGAGTCATAGTTTCTAGGGTTATTACCACTTTTTTCCCCATCCATATAGGCCATTTTTGGTATACCCCTGGTAATTTTTTGTTTGTAAAAGTTACCTTTCCAAATGAAGATTATGTCACTTTATACCTTAGTAGGAAATAGCAAATACCAATTGCTTATGTGTCATCCTATTTGTCTTTTTTCCTTAATTTTTTTTTTGTTTTAAATATGCTGCTGTGGAATTATATTTCTATTTTCAATTATTTTTAATTCCACGTAATTTTTATTTCCATGTGTACTTCTATTTTGTTTTTCATTTATTTTAATCTTAAATATTATTAAATTATTAAGAATATAGGAATTTTAGAAAAAAACCAAAATAATTTTGGCCTCAACATGGAATTGAACTCAAGTGGTATAATTGAGAAGTAAGAAAGGTTATACACCGACTCTTACTTATACTCTAACTGCATGGGTAATAACCATCAAGAACATTTTCAAAAGGAAATAAGAATTAACGATTCTTTTAGGGAAAGAGAAACACAACTCGTCTCAACAGGGGATAAAAATCACAAAAGACTCTACTGGGGAAAGAATCTCAATATAAAAGCTGGAGAATAACAGAGGGTTTCTCCACCATGGTGCTGGGTGAAGATACTCGAGATTCTGCTGGGGAGAAGGAGATTTCTCAATAACTACAAAGAAGACTTGGTGGGGATATGGAAATTTTTATCTCTGGATCGTCCTCTGCAGGGGAGAAATAAGTTATGCTTCCAATGCATGTTTGATTTTTTCATGATGTAATGATCCTTTTTACGAGATATGCTTCATATTTTGAAGATGTAATGATATAATGATCATTATATGCAATCCTTTTTATAAGAGGGGACCCTGATGGGGAAGTATGTGCTGATATGATCTATATGGGGAATAAATCAACTGTATTGACAACTAGAGAGAAATAACATGTAACCACTTTATGAGTGAACGGTGGTTCTTGTGAATGCTCGAATTACCACTTGAGCCCCAGGTAAGGTATGGATGTCTACTTTCTATCTCTGAGTCATTTAAGTAATTCCTTATGTTTAAAACATATTTTATGAACCTCTAACTTTAAATGCACTAACTATTGAGAAAATATTAGACGCTTAGCATTCAAAGGGATAGGAGAGAAAAACATAATCCATTTTGGATAAAAGGAAATTTTTATTGAAATTATCCGATAAATAGGCGTTTACATGAGGAAGTAATCCCTTGAAATAGGTAATTTCATAAACAAAAGTAAAAACTTAAACTAGCAACGACGAAAATCTGAATTTCCACTGAGTTTTGATTCCACTATAACTATTATGTCTGCATCGCACTTATCCCTTTGCCTTCTGAAGAGAATGGTTAGATCAATTCTTGCCCCTCGGGGTTGCTGACTGTTTAGATTGCAGTCATTCACTTTCAAATCCCTAATTTTTTCCTGGACCACTCTTTTGAGTTTTCAGTCCACCAGGATACCCTTTTTTGCCTAAGTTGCCTTTTCATGTTTTGAACTTAGCGGGTGTACTTCTTTTATTTTATCCCTAATTTTTTCCCGGAAATTTTCTTTTTTTTATCCACCAGGATGCCCATTTTTTGTGCCTAAGTCATCGAGTTAGAGGATCTAATTATGCTAAGTATTTTTTAACTGTGCCTGCGTTTATCGTAAGCAGGAAATCTTTGCCATCCATAGTTGTAAGCTACAAAGATCCTCTTGAGAAAACCTTCTTCACAACATATGGACCTTCGTAATTTGGAGCCCCTTTGCCCCTAGTATTTGCACTGTTGGAAGGCAAGATCTTCTTCAACACGAGGTCTCCGACTTAGAAATTCTGAGGACGAACCTTTTTATCAAAAGTTTTCTTCATCCTTCTTTGGTATAACTGGCCATGGAAAATGGCTGCTTGGCATTTTTTATCGATAAGGTTTAACTGATCAAACCTTGTTCGAACTTACTTTGCTTCTTCAAGTTTGACATCCATCATAACCCTTAGAGAAGGGATTTCTACTTCAACTTGTAGGACTGCTACCATCCCGTAAACAAGCGAGAAGGGCGTTTCCCTGTCGAGGTTCGTACGAAAGTACGATATCCATGCAAAGAAAAAGGCAGCATCTTGTGCCAATCCTTGTATGTTACCACCATCTTTTGCATAATTTTCTTAATATTCTTATTTGCAGCCTCAATAGCGCCATTCGTCTTCGATCAGTAAGTAGAAGAATTATGATGTTGGATTTGAAGTTCTGGCATAACTCTTTCATCATCTTGTTGTTGAGGTTGGATCCATTATAAGTAATGATCCTCTCGGGAATTCTGTAACGACAAATAATTTGATTCTTGATGAAACGGATAACCACTTGTCTGATGACGTTGGCATATGAAGCAACTTCTACAAATTTCATGAAGTAGCTGATAACAACTAGAATGAAGCAGTGACCATTATAAGCCGTTGGTTCAATATGGCCAATCATGTCAATTCCCCACATAGAAAAGGGCCAAGGAGAAGTAATGACATTCAGAGGTATTGGTGGTACGTTTATTTTGTCTGCATAGATCTGGCATTTGTGGCAAGCTCTGGCATGATGAAAGCAATCAGTTTCCATAGTGGTCTAATAACATCATTCCATCAATATTTTCTTAGTCATGGTGTGACCATTGAAATGTGTCCCGCAGGAAACCTCGTGTACTTCCTCTATGATCTTAGTTGCTTCGTGTCTATCCACGCATCTGAGCAATACTGAGTCATAGTTTCTAGGGTTATTACCACTTTATATCCCGGCCATATAGGCCATTTTTTGTTTGTAAATTTTTTTATTTAAAAGTTACCTTGCCAAATGAAGATTATGTTACTTTATACCTTAGTAGGAAATGGCACATACCAATTACTTATAAGTCATCCTATTTGTTTTTTTTTTTTGTTTTTCATTTTTTTTATTTTAAATATGCTGATGTGGACTTATATTTTTCTATTTTCAATTATTTTTAATTCCACATAAATTTTATTTCCATGTGTACTTATATTTTGTTTTTCATTTATTTTAATCTTAAATATTATTAAATTATTAAGAAAATAAGAATTTTAGAAAAAAAACCAAAATAATTTTGGCCTCAACATGGAATTGAACTCAGGTGGTATAATTGAGCAGTAAGAAAAGTTATATGCCGACTCTTACTCATACTCTAACTGCATGAGTAATAACCATCAAGAACATTTTCAAAAGGCAATAAGAATTAACGATTCTTTTAGTGAAAGAGAAATACAACCCGTCTAAATGGGGCATAAAAATCACAAAAGACTCTACTGGGGAAACAATCTCAATATAAAACTGCTGGACAACAACTGAGGGTTTCTCCACCATGGTGCTGGGTGAAGATACTAGAGATTCTTCTGGGGAGAAGGAGATTTCTCAATAACAACAAAGAATACTTGGTGGGGATATTGGAAATTTTTATCTCTGGATCGTGCTCTACAGGGAAGAAATAACTTATGCTTCCAATGCTTGTTTGATTTTTTCATGACGTAATGATCCTTTTTACGAGACATGCTTCATATTTTGAAGATGTAATGATATAATGTTCATTATATGCAATGCTTTTTATGAAAGGGGACCCTGAAGGGGAAGTATGTGCTGATATGATCTATATAGGGAATAAATCAATTGTATTGTCAACTATAGGGAAATAACATGTAACCATTTTATGAGTGAACGACGGTTCTTGCGAATGCTCAAATTACCACTTGTGCCCCAGGTAAGGTATGGATGTCTACATTCTATCTCTGAGTCACTTAAGGAATTCCTTATGTTTAAAACATATTTTATGAACCTCAAAGTTTAAATACACTAACTATTGAGAAAATATTAGACGCTTAGCATTCAAAGGGGTAAGAGAGAAAAACATAATCCATTTTAGATAAAAGGAAATTTTCATTGAAATTAGCGGTAAATAGGCGTTTACATGAGGAAGAAATCCTTTGAAAGAGGTAATTGCATAAACAAGAGTAAAAACTTAAACTGGCAACGAGGAAAATACGAATTTCAAATGAGTTCTGATTCCACTATAACTATTATTTATTCATCGCTCTTATCCATTTGCCTTCTGAAGATAATGGTCAAATCAATTCTTGCCCCCCGGGGTTGCTGACTGTTTAGATTGCAGTCATTCGCTTTCAAATCCCTAATTTTTGCCTGGACCACTCTTTTGAGTTTTAAGTCCACCAGAATACCCTTTTTTCCTAAGTTGCCTTTTCATGTTTTGAACTTAGCGGGTGTACTTATTTTATTTTATCCCTAATTTTTTCCCGGAAATTTCCTTTTTGTCATCCACCGGGATGCCCATTTTTTTGCCTAAGTCATCGAGTTAGAGGATCTAATTATGCAAAGTATTTTTTAACTGTGCCTGCGTTCATCGTAAGCAGGAAATCTTTGCCATCCATAGTTGTAAGCTACAAAGATCCTCTTGAGAAAACCTTCTTCACAACATATGGACCTTCGTAATTTGGAGCCCCTTTGCCCCTAGTATTTGTACTGTTGGGAGGCAAGATCTTCTTCAACACGAGGTCTCCCACTTAGAAATTCTAAGGACGAACCTTTTTATCAAAAATTTTCTTCATCCTTCTTTGGTATAACTGGCCATGGAAAATGGCTGCTTGGCATTTTTCATCGATAAGGTTTAACTGATCAAACCTTGTTCGAACTTACTTTGCTTCGTCAAGTTTGACATCCATCATAACCCTTAGAGAAGGGATTTCTACTTCAACTTGTAGGACTGCTACCATCCCGTAAACAAGCGAGAAGGGCGTTTCCCTGTCGAGGTGCGTACGAAAGTACGATATCCATGCAAAGAAAAAGGCAGCATCATGTGCCAATCCTTGTATGTTACCACCATCTTTTGCATAATTTTCTTAATATTCTTATTTGCAGCCTCAATAGCGCCATCCGTCTTCGATCAGTAAGTAGAAGAATTATGATGTTGGATTTGAAGTTCTGGCATAACTCTTTCATCATCTTGTTGTTGAGGTTGGATCCATTATAAGTAATGATCCTCTCGGGAATTCTGTAACGGCAAATAATTTGATTCTTGATGAAACAGACAACCACTTGTCTGATGACGTTGGCATATGAAGCAACTTCTACAAATTTCATGAAGTAGCTGATAACAACTAGAATAAAGCGGTGACCATTATAAGCCGTTGGTTCGATATGGCCAATCATGTCAATGCCCCATATAGAAAAGGGCCAAGGAGAAGTAATGACATTCAGAGGTATTGGTGGTACGTTTATTTTGTCTGCGTAGATCTGGCATTTGTGGCAAGCTCTGGCATGATGAAAGCAATCAGTTTCCATAGTGGTCTAATAACATCATTCCCTCAATATTTTCTTAGTCATGGTGTGACCATTGAAATGTGTCCCGCAGGAAACCTCGTGTACTTCCTCTGTGATCTTAGTTGCTTCGTGTCTATCCACGCATCTGAGCAATACTGAGTCATAGTTTCTAGGGTTATTACCACTTTATATCCCGGCCATATAGGCCATTTTTTGTTTGTAAATTTTTTTATTTAAAAGTTACCTTGCCAAATGAAGATTATGTTACTTTATACCTTAGTAGGAAATGGCACATACCAATTACTTATGTGTCATCCTATTTGGTTTTTTTTTTGTTTTTCATTTTTTTATTTTAAATATGCTGATGTGGACTTATATTTTTCTATTTTCAATTATTTTTAATTCCACATAAATTTTATATCCATGTGTACTTATATTTTGTTTTTCATTTATTTTAATCTTAAATATTATTAAATTATTAAGAAAATAAGAATTTTAGAAAAAAAACCAAAATAATTTTGGCCTCAACATGGAATTGAACTCAGGTGGTATAATTGAGAAGTAAGAAAAGTTATATGCCGACTCTTACTCATACTCTAACTGCATGAGTAATAACCATCAAGAACATTTTCAAAAGGCAATAAGAATTAACGATTCTTTTAGTGAAAGAGAAATACAACCCGTCTAAATAGGGCATAAAAATCACAAAAGACTCTACTGGGGAAACAATCTCAATATAAAACTGTTGGAGAACAACTGAGGGTTTCTCCACCATGGTGCTGGGTGAAGATACTAGAGATTCTTCTGGGGAGAAGGAGATTTCTCAATAACAACAAAGAATACTTGGTGGGGATATTGGAAATTTTTATCTCTGGCTCGTGCTCTACAGGGAAGAAATAACTTATGCTTCCAATGCTTGTTTGATTTTTTCATGATGTAATGATCCTTTTTACGAAACATGCTTCATATTTTGAAGATGTAATGATATAATGTTCATTATATGCAATGCTTTTTATGAAAGGGGACCCTGAAGGGGAAGTATGTGCTGATATGATCTATATAGGGAATAAATCAATTGTATTGTCAACTATAGGGAAATAACATGTAACCACTTTATGAGTGAACGACGGTTCTTGCGAATGCTCAAATTACCACTTGTGCCCCAGGTAAGGTATGGATGACTACATTCTATCTCTGAGTCACTTAAGGAATTCCTTATGTTTAAAACATATTTTATGAACCTCAAAGTTTAATTACACTAACTATTGAGAAAATATTAGACGCTTAGCATTCAAATGGGTAAGAGAGAAAAACATAATCCATTTTAGATAAAAGGAAATTTTCATTGAAATTAGTCGTAAATAGGCGTTTACATGAGGAAGAAATCCTTTGAAAGAGGTAATTGCATAAACAAGAGTAAAAACTTAAACTGGCAACGAGGAAAATCCGAATTTCAAATGAGTTCTGATTCCACTATAACTATTATGTATTCATCGCTCTTATCCCTTTGCCTTCTGAAGAGAATGGTCAGATCAATTCTTGCCCCTCGGGGTTGCTGACTGTTTAGATTGCAGTCATTCGCTTTCAAATCCCTAATTTTTTCCTGGACCACTCTTTTGAGTTTTAAGTCCACCAGAATACCCTTTTTTCCCTAAGTTGCCTTTTCATGTTTTGAACTTAGCGGGTGTACTTATTTTATTTTATCCCTAATTTTTTCCCGGAAATTTCCTTTTTGTCATCCACCAGGATGCCCATTTTTTTGCCTAAGCCATCGAGTTAGAGGATCTAATTATGCAAAGTATTTTTTAACTGTGCCTGCGTTCATCGTAAGCAGGAAATCTTTTCCATCCATAGTTGTAAGCTACAAAGATCCTCTTGAGAAAACCTTTTTCACAACATATGGACCTTCGTAATTTGGAGCCCCTTTGCCCCTAGTATTTGTACTGTTGGGAGGCAAGATCTTCTTCAACACGAGGTCTCCCACTTAGAAATTCTAAGGACAAACCTTTTTATCAAAAAATTTCTTCATACTTCTTTGGTATAACTGGCCATGGAAAATGGCTGCTTGGAATTTTTCATCGATAAGGTTTAACTGATCAAACCTTGTTCGAACTTACTTTGCTTCGTCTTGTTTGACATCCATCATAACCCTTAGAGAAGGGATTTCTACTTCAACTTGTAGGACTGCTACCATCCCGTAAACAAGCGAGAAGGGCGTTTCCCTGTCGAGGTGCGTACGAAAGTACGATATCCATGCAAAGAAAAAGGCAGCATCTTGTGCCAATCCTTGTATGTTACCACCATCTTTTGCATAATTTTCTTAATATTCTTATATGCAGCCTCAATAGCGCCATTCGTCTTCGATCAGTAAGTAGAAGAATTATGATGTTGGATTTGAAGTTCTGGCATAACTCTTTCATCATCTTGTTGTTGAGGTTGGATCCATTATAAGTAATGATCCTCTCGGGTATTCTGTAACGGCAAATAATTTGATTCTTGATGAAACAGACAACCACTTGTCTGATGACGTTGGCATATGAAGCAACTTCTACAAATTTCATGAAGTAGCTGATAACAACTAGAATGAAGCGGTGACCATTATAAGCCGTTGGTTCGATATGGCCAATCATGTCAATGCCCCACATAGAAAAGGGCCAAGGAGAAGTAATGACATTCAGAGGTATTGGTGGTACGTTTATTTTGTCTGCGTAGATCTGGCATTTGTGGCAAGCTCTGGCATGATGAAAGCAATCAGTTTCCATAATGGTCTAATAACATCATTCCCTCAATATTTTCTTAGTCATGGTGTGACCATTGAAATGTGTCCCGCAGGAAACCTCGTGTACTTCTTCTATGATCTTTGTTGCTTCGTGTCTATCCACGCATCTTAGCAATGCTGAGTCATAGTTTCTAGGGTTATTACCACTTTATATCCCGGCCATATAGGCCATTTTTTGTTTGTAAATTTTTTTATTTAAAAGTTACCTTGCCAAATGAAGATTATGTTACTTTATACCTTAGTAGGAAATGGCACATACCAATTACTTATGTGTCATCCTATTTGGTTTTTTTTGTTTTTCATTTTTTTTATTTTAAATATGCTGACGTGGACTTATATTTTTCTATTTTCAATTATTTTTAATTCCACGTAAATTTTATTTCCATGTGTACTTATATTTTGTTTTTCATTTATTTTAATCTTAAATATTATTAAATTATTAAGAAAATAAGAATTTTAGAAAAAAAACCAAAATAATTTTGGCCTAAACATGGAATTGAACTCAGGTGGTATAATTGAGAAGTAAGAAAAGTTATATGCCGACTCTTACTCATACTCTAACTGCATGAGTAATAACCATCAAGAACATTTTCAAAAGGCAATAAGAATTAACGATTCTTTTAGTGAAAGAGAAATACAACCCGTCTAAATGGGGCATAAAAATCAGAAAAGAATCTACTGGGGAAACAATCTCAATATAAAACTGTTGGAGAACAACTGAGGGTTTCTCCACCATGGTGCTGGGTGAAGATACTAGAGATTCTTCTGGGGAGAAGGAGATTTGTCAATAACAACAAATAATACTTGGTGGGGATATTGTAAATTTTTATCTCTGGATCGTGCTCTATAGGGAAGAAATAACTTATGCTTCCAATGCTTGTTTGATTTTTTCATGATGTAATGATCCTTTTTACGAGACATGCTTCATATTTTGAATATGTAATGATATAATGTTCATTATATGCAATGCTTTTTATGAAAGGGGACCCTGAAGGGGAAGTATGTGCTGATATGATCTATATGGGGAATAAATCAATTGTATTGTCAACTATAGGGAAATAACATGTAACCACTTTATGAGTGAACGACGGTTCTTGCGAATGCTCAAATTACCACTTGTGCCCCAGGTAAGGTATGGATGTCTACATTATATCTCTGAGTCACTTAAGGAATTCCTTATGTTTAAAACATATTTTATGAACCTCAAAGTTTAAATACACTAACTATTGAGAAAATATTAGACGCTTAGCATTCAAAGGGGTAAGAGAGAAAAACATAATCCATTTTAGATAAAAGGAAATTTTCATTGAAATTAGCGGTAAATAGGCGTTTACATGAGGAAGAAATCCTTTGAAAGAAGTAATTGCATAAACAAGAATAAAAACTTAAACTGGCAACGAGGAAAATCCGAATTTCAAATGAGTTCTGATTCCACTATAACTATTATGTATTCATCGCTCTTATGCCTTTGCCTTCTGAAGAGAATGGTCAGATCAATTCTTGCCCCTCGGGGTTGCTGACTGTTTAGATTGCAGTCATTCGCTTTCAAATCCCTAATTTTTGCCTGGACCACTCTTTTGAGTTTTAAGTCCACCAGGATACCCTTTTTTCCCTAAGTTGCCTTTTCATGTTTTGAACTTAGCGGGTGTACTTATTTTATTTTATCCCTAATTTTTTCCCGGAAATTTCCTTTTTGTCATCCACCGGGATGCCCATTTTTTTTGCCTAAGTCATCGAGTTAGAGGATCTAATTATGCAAAGTATTTTTTAACTGTGCCTGCGTTCATCGTAAGCAGGAAATCTTTGCCATCCATAGTTGTAAGCTACAAAGATCCTCTTGAGAAAACCTTCTTCACAACATATGGACCTTCGTAATTTGGAGCCCCTTTGCCCCTAGTATTTGTACTGTTAGGAGGCAAGATCTTCTTCAACACGAGGTCTCCCACTTAGAAATTCTAAGGACGAACCTTTTTATCAAAAATTTTCTTCATCCTTCTTTGGTATAACTGGCCATGTAAAATGGCTGCTTGGCATTTTTCATCGATAAGGTTTAACTGATCAAACCTTGTTCGAACTTACTTTGCTTCGTCTTGTTTGACATCCATCATAACCCTTAGAGAAGGGATTTCTTCTTCAACTTGTAGGACTGCTACCATCCTGTAAACAAGCGAGAAGGGCGTTTCCCCTGTCGAGGTGCATACGAAAGTACGATATCTATAAAAAGAAAAAGGCAACATCTTGTGCCAATCCTTGTATGTTACCATCATCTTTTGCATAATTTTCTTAATATTCTTATTTTCAGCCTCAATAGCGCCATTCGTCTTCGATCGGTAAATAGAAGAATTATGATGTTGGATTTGAAGTTCTGGCATAACTCTTTCATCATCTTGTTGTTGAGGTTGGATCCATTATCAGTAATGATCCTCTCGGGAATTCTGTAACTGCAAATAATTTGATTCTTGATGAAACGGGCAACCACTTGTCTGATGACGTTGGCATATGAAGCAACTTCTACTAAATTCATGAAGTAGCTGATAACAACTAGAATGAAGCGGTGACCATTATAAGCTGTTGGTTCGATATGGCCAATAATGTCAATGCCCCACATAGCAATGGGCCAAGGAGAAGTCATGACATTCAGAGGTATTGGTGGTACGTTTATTTTGTCTGCGTAGATCTGGCATTTGTGGCAAGCTCTGGCATGATGAAAGCAATCAATTTCCATAGTGGTCCAATAACATCATGCCCTCAATATTTTCTTAGTCATGGTGTGACCATTGCAATGTGTCCCGCAGGAAACCTCATGTACTTCCTCTATGATCTTAGTTGCCTCGTGTCTATCCACGCATCTGAGCAATACTGAGTCATAGTTTCTAGGGTTATTACCACTTTTTATCCCGGCCATATAGGCCATTTTTTGTTTGTAAATTTTTTTTTGTTGTAAAAGTTACCTTGCCAAATGAAGATTATGTCACTTTATACCTTAGTAGGAAATGGAACATACTAATTGCTTATGTGTCATCCTATTTGGTTTTTTTTTTGTTTTTCATTTTTTTATTTTAAATATGCTGATGTGGACTTATATATTTCTATTTTCAATTATTTTTTAATTCCACGTAAATTTTATTTCCAAGTGTACTTATATTTTGTTTTTCATTTATTTTAATCTTAAATATTATTAAATTATTAAGAAAATAAGAATTTTAGAAAAAAAACCAAAATAATTTTGGCCTCAACATGGAATTGAACTCAGGTGGTATAATTGAGAAGTAAGAAAGGTTATATGCCGACTCTTACTCATACTCTAACTGCATGAGTAATAACCATCAAGAACATTTTCAAAAGGCAAAAAGAATTAACGGTTCTTTTAGTGAAAGAGAAATACAACCCGTCTAAATGGGGAATAAAAATCACAAAAGACTCTACTATGGAAACAATCTCAATATAAAACTGCTGGAGAACAACTGAGGGTTTCTCCACCATGGTGTTGGGTGAAGATACTAGAGATTTTTCTTGGGAGAAGGAGATTTCTCAATAACAACAAAGAATACTTAGTGGGGATATTGGAAATTTTCATCTCTGGATTGTGCTCTGCAGGGGAGAAATAACTTATGCTTCCAATGCTTGTTTGATTTTTTCATGACGTAATGATCCTTTTTATGAGACATGCTTCATATTTTGAAGATTTAATGATATAATGTTCATTATATGCAATGCTTTTTATGAAAGGGGACCCTAATGGGGAAGTATGTGCTGATATGATCTATATAGGGAATTAATCAATTGTATTGTCAACTATAGGGAAATAACATGTAACCACTTTATGAGTGAACGACGGTTCTTGCGAATGCTCAAATTACCACTTGTGCCCCAGGTAAGGTATGGATGTCTACATTCTATCTCTGAGTCACTTATGTAATTCCTTATGTTTAAAACATATTTTATGAACCTCAAAGTTTAAATACACTAACTATTGAGAAAATATTAGACGCTTAGCATTCAAAGGGGTAAGAGACAAAAACATAATCCATTTTAGATAAAAGGAAATTTTCATTAAAATTAGCGGTAAATAGGCATTTACATGAGGAAGAAATCCTTTGAAAGAGGTAATTGCATAAACAAGAGTAAAAACTTAAATTGGCAACGAGGAAAATACGAATTTCCACTGAGTTCTGATTCCACTATAACTATTATGTATTCATCGCTCTTATCCCTTTGCCTTCTGAAGAGAATGGTTATATCAATTTTTTCCCCTCGGGGTTGCTGACTGTTTAGATTGCAGTCATTCGCTTTCAAATCCCTAATTTTTGCCTGGACCTCTCTTTTGAGCTTTCAGTCCACCAGGATACCCTTTTTTTCCTAAGTTGCCTTTTCATGTTTTGAACTTAGCGGGCGTACTTCTTTTATTTTATCCATAATTTTTGCCCGAATATTTCCTTTTTGTGATCCGTCGGGATGCCCATTTTTTTCCCTAAGTCATCGAGTTAGAGGGTCTAATTATGCGAAGTATTTTTTAACTGCGCCTGCATTCATCGTAAGCGGGAAATCTTTGCCATCCATATTTGTAAGCTACAAAGATCCTCTTAAGAAAACCTTCTTCACAACATATGGACCTTCGTAATTTGGAGCCCCTTTGCCCCTATTATTTGTACTGTTGGGAGGCAAGATCTTTTTCAACACGAGGTCTCCGACTTAGAAATTATGAGGACGAACCTTTTTATCAAAAGTTTTCTTCATCCTTCTTTGGTATAACTGGCCATGGAAAATGGCTGCTGGTCATTTTTCATCGATTAGGTTGAACTGATCAAACCTTGTTCAAACTTATTTTGCTTCGTCAAGATTGACATCCATCATGACCCTTAGAGAAGGGATTTTTACTTCAACTTGTAGGACTGCTTCCCTCCCGTAAACAAGCGAGAAGGGCGTTTCCCCTGTCGAGGTGCGTACGAAAGTACGATATCCATGCAAAGAAAAAGGAAGCATCTTGTGCCAATCCTTGTATGTTACCACCATCTTTTGCATAATTTTATTAATATTCTTATTTGCAGCCTCAATAGCGCCATTCGTCTTCGATCGGTAAGTAGAAGAATTATGATGTTGGATTTGAAGTTCTGGTATAACTCTTTCATCATCTTGTTATTGAGGTTAGATCCATTGTCAGTAATGATCCTCTCGGGAATTCTTTAACGGAAAGTAATTTGATTCTTGATGAAACAGGCAACCACTTGTCTAATGACGTTGGCATATGAAGCAACTTCTACTAATTTCATGAAGTAGCTGATAACAACTAGAATGAAGTGGTGACCATTATAAGACGTTGGTTCGATATGGCCAATCACATCAATGCCCCACTTAGCAAAGGGCCAAGGAAAAGTCATGACATTCAGAGTTATTGGTGGTACGCTTATTTTGTCTGCGTAGATCTGGCATTTGTGGCAAGCTCTGGCATGATGAAAGTAATCAGTTTCCATAGTGGTCCAATAACATCATGCCCTCAATATTTCCTTAGTCATGGTGTGACCATTGAAATGTGTCCCGCAGGAAACCTCGTGTACTTCCTCTATGATCTTAGTTGCCTCGTGTCTATCCACGCATCTGAGCAATACTGAGTCATAGTTTCTAGGGTTATTACCACTTTTTATCCCGCCATATAGGCCATTTTTTGTTTGTAAATTTTTGTTGTTGTAAAAGTTACCTTGCCAAATGAAGATTATGTCACTTTATACCTTAGTAGGAAATGGCACATACCAATTGCTTATGTGTCGTCCTATTTGGTTTTTGTTTTGTTTTTCATTTTTTATTTTAAATATGCTGATGTGGACCTATATTTTTTTATTTTCAATTATTTTTAATTCCACGTAAGTTTTATTTCCATGTGTACTTATATTTTGTTTTTCATTTATTTTAATCTTAAATATTATTAAATTATTAAGAAAATAAGAATTTTAGAAAAAAAACCAAAATAATTTTGGCCTCAACATGGAATTGAACTCAGGTGGTATAATTGAGAAGTAAGAAAGGTTATATGCCGACTCTTACTTATACTCTAACTGCATGAGTATTAACCATCAAGAACATTTTCAAAAGGCAATAAGAATTAACGATTCTTTTAGTGAAAGAGAAAGACAACCCATCTAAATGGGGGATAAAAATCACAAAAGACTCTATTGGGGAAACAATCTCAATATAAAACTGATGGAGAACAACTGAGGGTTTCTCCACCATGGTGCTGGGTGAAGATACTAGAGATTCTTCTGGGGAGAAGGAGATTTCTCAATAACAACAAAGAATACTTAGTGGGGATATTGGAAATTTTTATCTCTGGATCGTGCTCTAGAGGGGAGAAATAACTTATGCTTCCAATGCTTTTTTGATTTTTTCATGACGTAATGATCCTTTTTATGAGACATGCTTCATATTTTGAAGATTTAATGATATATTGTTCATTATATGCAATGCTTTTTATGAGAGGGGACCCTAATGGGGAAGTATGTGCTGATATGATCTATATAGGGAATTAATCAATTATATTGTCAACTATAGGGAAATAACATGTAACCACTTTATGAGTGAACGACGGTTCTTGCGAATGCTCAAATTACCACTTGTGCCCCAGTTAAGGTATGGATGTCTACATTCTATCTCTGAGTCACTTATGTAATTCCTTATGTTTAAAACATATTTTATGAACCTCAAAGTTTAAATACACTAACTATTAAGAAAATATTAGACGCTTAGCATTCAAAGGGGTAAGAGAGAAAAACATAATCCATTTTAGATAAAAGGAAATTTTGATTGAAATTAGCGATAAATATGCGTTTACATGAGGAAGAAATCCTTTGAAAGAGGTAATTGCATAAACAAGAGTAAAAACTTAAACTGGCAACGAGGAAATTAGCGGTAAATAGGCAAAAGAAAAGAGTCAACACTCCGGTCCTCTTCTCCGACGGGCGTCAAACATCAAACCTGCAAAATAGCCACGTTAAACGCAAAAGAAGGATCCTACCCCCCTAATTCAAGGGCTGCGAATCCAGTGGTGGTGTCCATTTGGTCTGAAAGTCCCTGTACAAGGAGATACGAAGCTTGCAATTCACTATGCCCTAGCCATGACAGATGACTATTTAGCCATCAAAGCTCATCAATGATTTCCCAGATCTCTTCCTTATCATCATGTGATCATGTTAATGGAGTTAGAACTAATTGAAACAGGCTATAATTTAAAATACGATAAACAGAAAAATTATGAAAATATGAGTTATCCATGATGAGTTTCAGCGTGTTACGGCTATGGATGATGATCCATACTTACCTAAGCTTACCTCAGAAACACCAAGGAATGGTTAGAATGCTTTGAAGCTGGATGTGAACGTGAATCACGAATTGCACCACTCTTTGAATTTTTTTTATAAGTGTTAGGGTTCTTTTGAGGCTAGCTACGCATGTATGTGTGCTTCTGAATAATTGTGTATATGTAGTGTATCTCATTAGGTCAACAAAAAGAGCAAGGATCCATGGCATCGAGTGCAAGATTTGTTTCAAATATTCACTAGAAAATCTTTCTTATTTTGGATATCCTTTCCCCTCTTGGCTTACACGTTTTTTTCCTTGATATGCCAACGGATTCTCTTCTCGTGGAAAATGTTCAAAGGTGACTTCTTCAAAGTGTGGAAGTAATGTCAGCACATGTTCTTTGTAAGGGGTGAGATTAGGCTGCTTTGTGTCTCACTCCCCTTTGATTTGACTTATTACCAAGGCTGAATCCCTGAAAACGCTCAAGAACTTGATCCTTAGGTCAATAGCAGCTTTGAGACCCATGATGCATGCTTCATACTCAGCCATATTATTAGTGCAATTGAAACATAATCTGGCAGTGAAAGGAGTATGACAGCCCTCGAGAGATATGATTACAACACCGATGCCATTGCCAATTGCGTTGGAGGCTCCATCAAAAACCATAGTCCATCAGGATCCTTCCTCGGGTCCTTCATCTGATCCAGGTTCTTCACAGTCAGTCACTAACATAATATTCTCATCCGGGAATTCAAAGTTCATGGGTTGGTAGTCATCCACAGCCTGATGAGCCAAATGATCAGCTAATACACTTCCCTTGATTGCTTTCTGGGTTGTGTATTGAATGTCGTATTCAGTCAGGATCATTTGCCATCTCACTATTCTTCCGGAGAGAGCGGGCTTCTCGAAGATGTACTTGATCAGATCCATCTTAGATATCAACAAAGTAGTGTGGGTCAACATATATTGTCTCAGTTGGAGAGCAGCCCATGCCAAAGCGCAACAAGTTTTCTCGAGCAGTGATTATCTTGTTTCACAGTCGGTACAATTTTTACTAAGGTAGTATATTACATGCTCTTTTCGACCGAACTCGTCATGCTTCCCCAGCACACACCCCATTGAATTATCTAACACTATTAAGTACATTATCAAAGATCTTCCTTCAATCGGTGGCATCAGAATTAGAGGATCTTGAAGGTATTTCTTGATTCTCTTGAAGGCAGTATGGCATTCGTCATTCCACTTTACCGCTTGATCTTTCTTCAGGAGTTTGAAGATTGGCTCACAAGTAGCAGTTAGATGGGATTTGAACCTGGAAATGTAATTTATGCGTTCCAAGAAACCTCTAACCTCCTTCTCAGTGCGAGGAGTCGGCATCTCTTGTATAGCCTTCACCTATGTAGGGTCTACCTGAATACCTTTGTCACTGACAATGAAACCTAGGAGTTTACCACACCTTACCCCGGAGGTGCACTTGTTCGGATTTAACCTCAGCTTGTACGTCTTCAACCTATCAAAAATTTTTTGTAGATGATCAAGGTGGTCTTCCTCATTTTGAGACCTGGCTATCATGTCATCAATATAGACCTCTATCTCATGGTGAATAATGTCATGGAACAAAGCTAGTGCCCCATTGCATGACAAAAGTTGTCTTCTCCATGTCCTCGGGTGCCATCTTGATCTGATTGTAACTAGAGAAACCATCCATGAAGGAAAAGATCTTATGTTGTGTGGTGTTGTCAACAAGAACATCAATGTGGGGAAGCGGGAAGTCATCCTTGGGGCTTTCCCTGTTCAAATCTCTGTAGTCCACACACATTTGTACCTCGTCGTCCTTGTTAGGCACTGGGACTAAGTTAGCAACCCATCATGGATAGAAGGTGACAGCTAAGAACCCAACATTAAACTGTTTCATAACTTCTACTTTGATCTTCTCTGACATTTCAGGGTGCATACGACGGACCTTCTACTTTACTGGAGGGCAATCTTCTTTAGTTGGCAGCCGATGAACCATAATATCAGTGTCTAGCCCCGACATGTCTTCATATGACATGGAAAAGATCCCAACATAATCATGCAACATCTGTATTAACCGCTGTTTGACAATAAGCTCCAAATTTGCACCTATCTTGACTAGTTTTCTGTCCTCTTATGTGCCCAAGTTCACTATCTCAACTGGCTCTTCATGAGGTTGTATATCCCTTTTTCCTGCTGTAACAGTCCGGCTAGTTCTCTGGGTACCTTACAATCTTCCTCACCTTCGTCCTCGGCTTGGTTGATCGGATTTTCAAATTCATAACTGGCAATAGTAGAACCGTTATCAATGGGATCCAGAGTGGATATGGATCTGCAGTTTGATACATGAGTGCGTGTAAGAGTATAGTTGTATAGACCAAGTAAAAAGCAGAAAAGAAAAAAATTGAGAGTGCAAAATTCGTATGCAAAACATCCAATGCTTTATTAATGACATGTGAGATTCAAACATGATAACCCTCACAAAAAAACCATTGTTCCCGGGTAAGACACATGGCCATAGAGTTTATATTGTTTAATTATTACATATCCAAAAACAAGAAAGACAATTACTTCTGAATAAAAGTAATCGGCTAAAAGTCTTTAGTTGTCCAGTTACTGGGTCCACCATTGGTAGTAGGGCAGATCCAACTGTCCAAATGATAGGTAACTGATTAAGGATAGGTACCCCCAATAACTAAGATAACTCCTCCATAGTAGGCACTAACTGGTAATCAGGAAAAGTGAAGCAGTGATGTAACAGGTCAAAGAACAGAAAGAGCACCTTTATCATTTCTTCATCAAAGTTTGAGGTGACAAAGTTGAGAAGTCGACCATGTCTTTCAGTGAAGGTAGAGCTTTCAGGAATCCTTGATGCTAATTCCTTGAGTTGAGGAGGTACCCTCACAAGGTTGACTTGGATAGTGTTCCTGCGAGCGGACGCCACGTCCTACAAGACAAGACAAAGATAAGCCCTAGAAAATCCTTGAAATGGCTATCTCAATGAGTGTAGCATCGAGTATCAACCGACTTTGAGGATACACCAAAGACGGCTATCTCACTATGTCCTAATGGCCAAGTTGTTCAATTAAGGTTCTAAGGTCAGTTGATGCTTCATGACACCACGCAGCGGCCCTGTATTCTCCTTGATTAACTCAAGGGCTACCGATACCCACCAAAGTGTTGCATCAACGTAGCTATCACTTCAACCGTGTCGGTATACCCCGCACAATTTCCACGATCTATTGCTACTTACCTAAAAGGTTTCCCCAGATCCGGGTGTAGGATCTATAGTAACCCAAACAATACCCTTAAAAGTAAAGAAATCAAAACAAACAAAGAAAACATATTAGAAATGAACTAGAACCTAAGGTAAACCCTACTTTTATTATTGTCCCCAGCAAAGTCACCAGTTATGTAATACGGTGGCAGAATCGACTATTATACTGGTTTGCGTTTTGTATTCGCAAATGTGCGGTAAGCAAGAGTCGCCACCGACTTTTCTTTTATCCAACAAAGGAAAGGGTGAAAAGAACAGAAAAATACCTTTTTCGATATTTTCTGAGTAAGGGGGTAGATTATGGAAAGGGAAGGTTTTAGCACCCTTTCAATCAGTGGTTTTCCACGGGCTCTTAGGTACTTTCTCATTTTTTTGAAAATTGCTTTCGTGTGTGTTTTGAAAAGTTTTGTTTGCTTTATGATAACTCTGGTATCAGTCCTCAAGAGTGTGATAAAGCATTTTTTTGAAAATAATTTTGAAAGTATGGTGTGAAAATGACTTAGTTTTGAGCAAGTACTTAACAACCATCTACCTACTCGAAAAAGGCGTTCTTTTCCTCCTTTCCTTGAGATAGTGTTATCCTACTATTAGTGAGTAGGTAGCCATATCATTGGACGTTTGAGCGACTATCGAAAGGGACGTTACAGTCACTAAGGCAACTGGGCAAGAACTCTTAGTAATTGTCCTAAAGTTCTAAGATCACTTTTTTAACCGAGGCAACAGTTGAGAGGGTCATCGATGGACTTGTGATCTCTTGAACTCAAGGACAATCACTAAAAATTATCACGTTTCGAGAATTGTGACTGTTTCGAAGGTACTCGAAGTGGGAGATACCCTAGGGGTGAGCATGTGCAAGTGTGCTTAATTCAGATATATTATCTTGCGCATTTAGGGTTATCTACTCGTTTTATTTTCAGTATTTTTTCATACAATCCTATTAAGCTAAACAGTTAAGCAGTTTATAGCGCGGAAAATAAATTGCAGAAAGTAAAAACTCCTAAGCTATTACAAGGCTTTGGGGCAATTACATAATTAAATGTGGAAATTTAAACCCTAATTAAACTATTATAAATCGGGAACAGTTACATAATTAAAAAGAATAATAGTACAAAAAATAACAACCCGCAAAAATTGAGACGGGAATAAGTTTGACAAAGCCTAAAAAATCTAATTGCTTAAGAAATATTTTTGGTATTTTAAATAAAAAAGATATGAGATTTAATCCTAACTTCTAATTAATTTTAAATTTTAAAAAAATATTAAAGTAGTTAAATTAGATTAATTTACAAAATTAATTTTAATTACTTAAAAAAAACCTAATCCTATTTTTTGTGATTTTTATGATTTTATGATTAAAATAAAAATGATTTTAAAACAAATAAAAATAAATAACAAAGAAATTAAAAAAATGACAAAAATGAAAAGAAAATGGGCCTGAAGTGCAATAGCAATATGGGGATGTATCACTGAATTTTTGTTAGGGCCTAGATCTGGTGGTCCATTACTCTTGTGTGTGATTCAGTGGTGCTGCTCCTTGGGAGGTCTACCGTGAGCATCTGGATCTGGGACATTTGATATGGCCTTGATGAGATCCTATGGTATGGAGATAATGGCGCATGGTGGACACGCTGGGACTTTGGAGTATTGGATCTGCATGCATAAATCAGAAAAATAATATGCAAGAGGCAGGGGTCGAAACCCTGACCTCCCACACACATAATGCCTTAACACCCTTCGTTCTTGCCATTGGACCAGACTGATCATTCATGAATATGACTGAAACAAAATAATATAATACATAATCAACATAATTTATGAGTTATCAGTGCGTGCCTCTTTAGTGGGCTCTGGATATTTGAATGGACCAATTAAAAGAGTGGATCATGCCACACATGCCTTCGCCTGAGTCAAAACCCTAGCGATGCTGGAGTCAACACTTAGGTCGTCTTCTCCGACGGGCCTCAAACATCAAACCTGCAAAATATCCATGTTAAACACAAAATAAGGACCCTACCCCCTAATTCGAGGGCTGCGAATCCAGTGGTGGTGTCTATTTGGTCTGAAAGTCCCTGTACAGGGAGATATGAAACTTGCAGTTCACTATGCCCTAGCCATGGCAGATGACTATTTATCCATCAAAGCTCATCAACGATTTCCCAGATCTCTTCCTTATCATCATGTGATCATGTTAATGGAGTTAGAACTAATTGAAACGGGCTATAACTTAAAATGTGATAAACAGAAAAATTATGAAAATATGAGTTAACCGTGATGAGTTTCAGCGTGTTACGGCTATGGATGATGATCCATACTTACCTAAGCTTACCTCAGAAACACCAAGGAATGGTTAGAATGCTTTGAAGCTGGATGTGAACGTGAATCACGAATTGCACCACTCTTTGAATTTTTTTGACAAGTGTTAGGGTTCTTTTGAGGCTAGCTGCGCATGTATGCATGTTCTGAATAGTTGTGTATATGTAGTGTATCTCATTAGGTCAACAAAAAGAGCAAGGATCCATGGCATCGAGTGCAAGATTTGTTTCAAATATTCACTTGAAAATCTTTCTTATTTTGGATATCCTTTCCCCTCTTGGCTTACACATTTTTTTCCTTGATATGCCAACACGTTTTGCCCATTATTAGATGAGAAAAAGATTCCAAATCAAATCTTCCATTTTTCTATTATTTATTTATTTAATTTTGCATTTTTATGAATAAAATATCAAAATAAATAGAATAAATAATATCATAATGCATGGGTGGGCCTAGAGGTCGTGGACCATGTTACAAACAAGTTTCAAACATGAAAATATGGGCCAATTTTGAAAAACTTCAAGTTTGGTCAATATTGGCTTCATGCACTTTTCCAAAAATTGGTCAACTTTAGAAATGCATATCTCTCTCAATTTTAATAATATGAGGGTGTTAATGGAATTTTAGAGATCTTAGGATGTCCTCTAAACAACCCTTTTGGTTTAATTTCAATTGGATCTTCCATATTCATGTAAAGAGCTTTGACCCAAAAGGTGTTTTTGTTGACTTTTTGAAAGGACCTATAATGTCTGAACTTGTATCTTTTAACTGGGGCATTTCATGATCTTGAGGGCTGAAGATAAACTGTAGGTAATTGGATTCTCTTTAAAATTAGCTTTGATGGAAAAATTTCTGATAAAGTATGAGAAAGTTATGCCTGGTCAAAGTTTGGTTGACTTTTCCTATAGAAACCCTAATTTGCCATTTTTGACTTTTGATGAGTTAGGAGCATTTCTTGAGGAATCATAATCAACCCTTAATAAAATGATGGATATTACTTCAAAATGTTGATGTTTGACTGTATATAGGCCACAATTGACTTTTGACCTACTACAGTCAATTTTCAGGCATTTGAGCAGTTGACTGAGCAAACTTGTTGTGCAAGTCATGAAATTTGGCTTGGATGATCTTGAGGACATATTATGGCCATGTAAAACATTTAAGACCCTTGGAGCTCACACATCTTGATGAAAACTGAAGCCCTAGTTAGAGGTTCATTGCCTTAGGAGGAGAATTTGTCTGGTCAATTCTTAGTCATCCTAGGGCAAGTTGGGGATCTCAATGGACATGTCTTGAGTAAAATGAGAGGGAAAATTTTGGGGTACAATAGCTTCCCCTATTCAATCTTCTTAAACCTGAGGATGTAGATTGGCTGGTCTGCCTTTCGTGATCTGAAGGTGGAAGATGATTGAACACTAGAGTGCCCTGAAATTTGCACTCGTCTGAAGTGATATTGTTGGTAGATAATATCGGGAATGGGATTATAGATTCCATTTGAAAAATATGATGGAAGATCATTGTAGATGGGCTTAAAGATGCCATCCTGAAAATATGACGAAGAGTCATTGGAGATGGGCTTAAAGATGCCATCTAGAGAACAATGTTGATTTTATGAGATATTCCTTTGTGGGGATTACTATTCCTGTTGTTGAGGAGTACCCCGCTGAGGAATGTTGGTCTTTGTCTTGGGAAATAGAGTTTAGGAGCTTCAATTGTCCATTACTCTACTGGGGAGTCATCTCTTGACTGGAGGGACGAGAGTGAACTACTATTTGGTCAGGATCCAGGCTTCACAATGATTTGTTGAGGGTAATAAGGCTGACTGCTATCTGGTCGTATTCTAGGTTTCACAGTGACTTATTGGGGGAACATGAAATTAACTGCTATTTGGTCGGACTCCAAGCTTTGCAGTTTCTTTAACTGGGTAAAATCAGAAAAATCTTAGTGTCGATTTAACCGAACCAGAGAAAGGTCTTG
The DNA here is from genome assembly GCA_948472305.1 of Vicia faba. Taxonomy (NCBI): domain Eukaryota; kingdom Viridiplantae; phylum Streptophyta; class Magnoliopsida; order Fabales; family Fabaceae; genus Vicia; species Vicia faba. Next base: position 330,978,222 of record OX451736.1, read on the forward strand.
AATTATCTTCAACTGGAATAGAAATCTGAAAAATCTTAGTGTCGATTTAACTGAACCAGAGAAGGGTCTTGGGTTAACTTTGATTGGAATGGAAATCAGAAAAATCTTAGTGTCGATTTAACTGAACCAGAAAAAGGTCTTGGATTATCTTCAACTGGAATAGAAATCAGAAAAATCTTAGTGTCGATTGAACTGAACCAGAAAAAGGTCTTGGATTAACTTTGACTGGAATGGAAATTAGAAAAATCTTAGTATTGATTTAACTGAACTAGAAAAAGGTCTTGAGTTATCTTCAACTAGAATAGAAATCAGGAAAATCTTAGTATCAATTTAACTAAACAAGGGAAGGGTCTTTTGAGTATGATCTTTATGAGGAAGATGCTGAAATAGCTCTTCGTCAGACGTAGCCTTTGAGAAGACTGCCAGGTAATATAAGTAGTCAATGGTATTTGTTGATTTGATCTTTCTTGCAAAGGTAAAGAGTTAGTCGTATGCAATGTCATGATGTATGAAATGCATTGTGTAATGATGTTCTCAAAATAAATGAGATTATATTTTAAGCAATATGTATGCGCATGCAATGATGTATGAATATGGAATGCTGTTGCGATATTCCCTGGTCTAGGAAAATGAATCCCTGACTGCTGCTGGAGAGTACTGGGAAGATGAATCCTGGACCGCTACTTGGTAGATGAGGAAAGTAATTTTCACCGGGGATGGTGAATGGAGATGACTTGATGGGGATTTCCTCTTTCTGTTTGAGGATATTCTGCTGGGGATCTTTGACTCCTGCTTGAGAATGACTTTGTGGGGGAAGGATGCTCTGTCGGAAGATTTTACCAATGTAGAGAAATAAACTCTGTTGGGGGATAAGCTTCCGCAGCTAGAGAAATAAACTCTATCAGGGAGGAGGTTTTATAAACTGTTTAAGATTATAAAACTCAGCTGGGGAACACGGATTTAAGCTCTCTGAGGGAACTTGGCTAGAGGAGGTCATTCTTGCATGGGGAAGCAAAGGTAAGGATTTTGGTTGTTTTTACTCTGCAGGGACATAAGCATCACTAGGACGTATGCTGAAGATGTGACAGGAGGATGCCCATGTGTCTGCAGGAAAGAGTAATTGTCAGGACTACAAATGACTTTTTTAGACTTTTCCCCGTTTCTTAAAGTCATTAGCAACTGTCTTCCTGTTTCATATGTAAGTATTTGTAAACAGTAATCATATTCAAATGCATATGTCAAAAATAGTCACTGGATGTTTTTGCAAAACAAAACAGAAAAATAGAAAACATATAGTTTTGTACTTTCAAAGAAATGATTTGCATTGATTTTGAAAGTTCACCTATAACAGGCATTTTTGTACAAAGAGACCGACGTTCTAGTAGGAGAACGCCGCCATAAAAATGAAAGCTATAAAAAATAGTGTACAAAGAGAAAACAGATATGTGTAATAATCCCATTGAGATTGATAGTTGATACTAAAGTCTGGTCGCAAGGTAATCCAACGTGACATAGTTATACGCTTTAAATCTCTAACATTTTCCTGGACCGCCCTTTTGGGTTTTCAGTCCACCGGGATACCCTTTTTTGCTCAAGCCGCCCTCTCAGGTTTTCGACTTGCCGGGTGTACAAATTTTTTTGTATTTACCCCTAATTTTTTCCCGAACCCTTTTGGTTCGCTGGGATGCCCTTATTTTTGCCTAGTCCAGTCAACCTAGCGGGTCTTTATTCATGCATAGTATCTTTTGACTATGTCCGCATTCACATGGTGAGGAAGGTCGTCGCCATCCATGGTGGTTAGAGTCATGGCTCCACCGGAAAATATGCTTTTGATTATCAATAGCCCTTCGTACGTGGAAGTCCATTTTCCCCTGGGATCACCTTGTGGAAGTATGATGCGCTTGATTACTAGATCTCCCACTTGATATACCTGACGTCTAACCTTTTTTTTGAAAGCCTTGATCATTCGCTTTTGGTATATATGACCGTGACAGACATCATCAAGCCTTTTCTCATCAATCAGATTCAGTTGGTCAAGTCGAGTCTGGATTCAATAATCTTCATTCAAACCTGCATCCTTCACGATTCTCAAAGAAGGGATCTGGACCTCAATAGGTAGGACAACCTCCATACCATACACCAGAGATTAAGGTGTTGCCTCTGTTGACGTACGTGTTGAGGTGTGATAACCATGAAGAGCAAATGGTAACATCTCATGCCACTCTTTGTATGTCACCGTCATTTTCTGTATGATCTTTTTAATGTTCTTATTAGCAGCCTCTACAGCGCCATTCATCTTCGGCCGGTAAGGAGAAGAGTTATGATGCTGGATCTTGAATTGCTTACAGAGTTTGGTGATTATAGTGTTGTTGAGATTTATAACGTTATCTATAATGATTCTTTCGGGGATACCATACCGGCAGATAAGGTTATACTTGATGAATCGCACCATAACATTCTTGGTAACAGAAGCAAATGAGGCAGCTGTTGTACCCCAAAATTTTCCCACCCATTTTACACAATCATTGGCAATTGAGGTCCCCAAGTTGCTCAAGGAAGTCCAAGAGTTGACTAGACAAACTCTCTCGTAAGGAAGTATACCCCAAATTAGGGTTTCTATTTTCATTAAGATGGGTGGACCACAAAGGTCTCAAATTATTTCCAAGGTCCTAATATGTTCTCAAGACCCTACATGTCAAGTTTCATGCCTTGGACAAGAAGTTTTCTCAGTCAACTGCTCAGATGCTTGAGAATCGACTGTATTAGGTCAAAAGTCAACTTTGGACCACATACAGTCAAACCTCAAATTTTTTGGTCGACATCAACATTTTGAAGCTATATCTATCATTTGATCAAGGGTTGATCATGATTCCTCAAGTAATGATCCAAATTCATCAAAACCCAAAAGTTGCTAAATTAGGGTTTCTTAGTAAAAGTCAACCCAACTTTGACCAAGCATAACTTCTTCATACTTCATCAGAAATTTTCCATCCAAGGCTCATTTTTAAGATGATACAATTCCCTACAATTCAACTTCAGCTCACAAGTTCAAAATATGCACTCATAAAAAGATATGAGTTTTGACATTATGGGTCATTTTGAAAAGTCAACAAAAACACCTTTTGGGTCAAAGCTTCATACATGAACATGGAAGACTAAATTGAGATGAGACCAAAAGGGTTACTTAGGGGACATCCTAAGCTTTCTAAAAAGTCTAAGAACACCTCTCTAGGGTTAAATTTGGAGGAGATATTCCTTGTCAAAGTTGACCTTTTTTGCAAAAGTTGCAAAAAGTCAAATGGGTTAAAAATTGCATTTTTTTGCCAAATGGGCCTAACTTTTTATGCTTGCAACTCACTTATAATATGATCCACGACCCAAATATCCAACCTCATGTTATTTTCTTCACTTTTCAATTTATTTTAATTTTTTGTTAATTAAATTTTCAATTAAATCAAATAATTGATGAATAATGAAAAGATATGTTGTGATCTGATTTTTGGACAAGATTTCAATCAAACAATGCAAGGATATCATGATCAATTTGAATCAAGGCTGATTGGTACAAGAAAGGCATAATTTGGCTCAATATAGCAAGTTCACATATGCCATGAAAATCAAATCAAATTTTCAAAACTTTCAAAGATGTGATCTGTTTGTACAACCCTAATTCACCCTATGATATATATTGAACATATCCAAGGCAAGAACAAGGGTGAGAGTCGTGAAAAGAGGCAGAACAAAACTAAAAAATTTCAAAGAAAAGTGTGAGATCAAAATCCACTCTAGAGCCATCCTCACGGAGATTTAAAGATTCCAATCTATTCCAGAACATCCCTGGAAGCTATTCCACCTATCCTCAGGCTTCAAAACACCAGGAATCGTGCCCACCATCAACAACGGTTTGCCCAAAAACTTGATTCTGATTTCCTTGATTTTGGCAGCATTATCATGTTTTGATTATACATTCTTGTTCATCATCTTGTTTGCAAGCTATTGTCATCATTTAATTGCATTTACAGCGCAGGAATCACAATATGCCATTGCTAGGGCTTACGAGTTTGTTTTAGGGGTTTTCAATGCAGGATTAATTGGCTTTCATATTGGGTATCATGATGATCAGGGCTTCAAGCCCAGTTGATTCATGGTCACCAATTTCATTTATCTTGCTTGTATGCAATTTTTTAATGGAACAGGGTTATAGTTACAAACAAACGTCCGTAGGTAAAACTTTGAACCTAAAACAACAGTCCCAAGGAAGAAGATGATGTGTGTCAAAGCGTGATTAGTCCATTCAAATTTCGCGCGTTTTGGCTGGAAGAATACTTGACTTTGCTTTTGGTCTTATTTTTTTATTATGTTTACAAGTTAACAATCTAGTGCAGATGGTTGGAAGAAGCGCCTTTGATGCACATGTCCTGGGTTCGATTCCAAGCGTGTGCATTTTATTATTTTCTTGATTGTTTCAGGCGAATCCAATGCAATACATCATCCCACACCTATCATGTACCATCAACGCTCATTCATTGGATGTCCAGCTGGCTAGATCTCACACTTCTCCAATGAAGGTTCGTGGTATTCCTCCAAGTCAAAGTTACACCAGATCCCAATATTGACCAGGCCTGCAACTTAATGGGCCAAAGAATTTCATATTAACACCCCCAGGATTACTATTCAACACAGGCCCATTCCTAAATTTTCTATTTTCTTATTCTTTTCTTATTCTTTGCAATTTATTTATTTATTTATTTTTTAAAATCCACCTTTTTCATAAAAATCCCAAAATCAAGAATTCACAAATTTAGAATTAGTTTTTTTTATCAAAATTAATTTTTAAATCAATTAGTTTATTTAATTTAGGGTAACTTTAACTTATTTTTATAATTAAAAAATCAATTAGAAAACTAGGTTAATTTCTTGATGTAATTATTTTCTTTTTGTCAAACAAAAACACAAAAAATAGGCTAACTTAATTATTTTTCTTAATTAAAGTTAATTAGTTATTAGGTACTTTTTTTATTTATTTCAATTATTACTTATTTTCTTAAATAATAAAAATGACAAAAAAATGATGTTTTCTTTAATCAACTGATATTAGATTTAGTCAAGGGTCAAAACCCTAATTTCTCTCGCATTTAATTTGCCGCGCTTATTATTATTATTATTATTTTTGACATTATTATTGTAATTGTTTCAAGGTTGTAATAGTTTTAATTAGGGTTTTAAATTCTGTACTTTTATTTCCCGTCAAGGCAAAATATGTAACTGTCAAAGCCATGTAATAGCTAGGTTTATTTCCGCTTTTTTTGCTTTCAGCAAATTATTAACTATTAGATGTATTAATAGGATTGTAGGGCAAGAATTCATGAAAAATTAAAACAGTTAGAAAACCCTAATGTGCAAAGACTAAATAACTGAAACAAATCACTCGCACATGTTCACTCCTAGGGTTTACCTCACTCTGATTGCCTTCGGTAAACAATCATTAAGCATAGGAGATTTTAGTGGTCGCCCTCCAGTCTAAAGAGATCAAAGTGTCCCATTCGAATGTTGCCTCAGAAATGTTGCCTCAGAAATGATCTTAAGACTCTAGGGTTACTACTAAGGTTTTATAACTATTGCTTTAGTGATTGTACTTGTCCCTTTCGAATGTCCCTTACAAACTCCAACGACAGTTCTACCCACTCCTTAATAGTGGGCTAGTGCTATCTAAAGGAAATAAAACTGAAACAATCTTTTTTCGAGTAGGTAGATGCTAGTAGGTACTTGCTAAAAACAAAACTTTTTTCACACAAACACCTTTCAAAAACAATTTTCAAAATAAACTTCATAATATCCTTGAGGACTGATACAGGGGTTATCACGAAGTAAAACATTTTCAAAATGATCACACACAAGCAATTTGAAAAAAATGAGCAAGTACCTAAGAGCCCGTAGATAACTACGGATAGAAAGGGTGTTAACACCTTCCCTTTCTAAAATCTACCCCCCGTACTCAAACATTTCAAAAAAGGTTTTTTCTGTTCTTTTTCCTTTTCCTGATTGGATAAAATAAAAGTTGGTGGCGACTATTGCTTACCGTGACATTTTGCGAACAAAAAACGCAAACCAGTATTAACAGTCGGTTCTGCCACCGTATCATAGAACTGGCGACTCTGCTGGGGAAAAAAGTGGGGTATACCTTAGGATCTAGGTCATGTTTAATTGCTTTCTCTTGATTATTTTGCTTGCTTCATATTTATGGGAACTATTTGGGTTATTTGATCCTACACCCGGATCGGGGAAATACCTTTTAGGTAAGTAGCAATAAACTGTGAGGGAACTATGCTGGGGTATACCGACACGGTTGAAGCAGTAGCTACGTTGATGTGGCACTTTGGTTGGTATCGGTAACCCTTGAGTCAATCAGGGAGAGTACGGGGCCGCCGCGTAGTGTCGTGAAGCATCAACTGACCCTAGAACCTTTAATTTCCCAAATTGTCCATTAGAAAGTAGTGAGATAGCCGGCCTCGGTGTAGAGCTAAGAACTGGTTGATACTCGATGCTACACTCATTGAGATCAGACTTTCGGGATATTTCGGCTGCAAGAAAAGATTGTGTAAGCTGAGACAATGCCAATAAATGATGGTCATTGATATTGAGATTCTCTAGAACCCAATTACTTTTAAGACAGGTTTGAAACCAACTAACTTCAAGAGGGTATTACCTTTGACCTCATGCAAGCCCTAAACCTAAGGACTATGTGTGATTTGATTGTGCTTGCTATACTTGTGTTTGCTATACCTATGTTTTATCATGACATCATGCATCATAACATAGAATCCATTCTTATTACACTAACCATTTCAAATACCAAGGGAATTTATCTTTGCCTTGTTTTGCAGATCATGGCTTCTGTTCGTAGAAACACTATCCGAATCAGCTTTGTGAAGATACCTTCCTAACTCAAAGAGCTAGTATCAAGGGTTTCTGAAACTTCTGCGTTCACCAAGAGACATGGGCGACTTCTCGACCTGGTTACTGAAAACTTTGATGAAAATATGATGAGCGTGCTTTTTCAGTTATTTGATCCCAAGCACCACTGCTTCACCTTTCCAGACTATCAATTGGTACCTACCTTGGAAGAATTCTCTCAACTGTTGGATGTACCCATTCTTAAGCAGTTACCCTTCACATGTTTAGAAGAAGCTCCTAAGCCAGAAGTCATTTCCTCAGCTTTTCACCTGAAACGGGCCGACGTGGTAGCCAATTGGAAAACAAGAAGCGGAGTCAAGGGTTTTCTTGCTAAGTTTCTGATAAACAAAGCCCAACTGTTTTGGGATGATACGAATTTCCAGGCTTTCGAGGAGGTCCTGGCTCTTCTAATCTATGGGTTAGTCCTATTCCCTAATCCGAGCTCATTCGTAGATGTGAATGCTATCAAGATCTTTCTCTCTCGCAATCCAGTGCCTACTTTGCTCGGAGATATTTTGCACGCTCTCCATACTCGTACCATGAAGAGAAGAGGGATTCTTATATGTTGTATGCCACTGTTGTCGAGGTGGTTTATTTATCACCTCCCTAAGTCGGTACTAAGGAATGAAGAAGGTTTGGGTTGGTCGCAAAGGATAATGTCGCTCGCTCATACAGATATTCTCTGGTGTTCTCGAGCTATGGAAAACATTGCTATTATTGATCATTGCGGAGAATACCCTAATGTCCTGCTACTTGGCGTCATAGGGGGTATAACCTACAACCCTTGTCTAGCCCTATGACAATTTGGTTATGCTCGAAGGGATGGTCCCCATGACTTACTTATCGAGGGTATTATATTCAATTATGAAGATGATGTCAAGGAGTATCATCGGAGATTCATACGAGCCTGGGGCATGGTAAACAGATCTGGCGCCAAGGCTTTTGGACCAAAGACTGTAAGTTTAAGATTGCGCCTAAGAGGGGGGTGAATTAGGTGGTGGTCGATTTTTGATTTATCTTACACTTTCTGGTTTTGTTTTAGTGCTATGGAAAACAGTAAAGTGCAGAAAGTAAAGAGACACGGAGATTTATCCTGGTTCCTTCCACACCCCGGAAGTACGTCCAGTCCCCTAGCAAACACGCAAGAGATTTCACTATTTTGTTAGAACTTTTACAAGACTCTTCCTAGTCTTATCAACTAAAGACACTAACAAATACCAAGAACACCCTCTTGGATTTCCAATAAGCCTCTTGAGAACAATCCTCTCAAAAGATACCTCTTGTTTCCAACAATGGACAACAAGGTACAAAAGTATTCTAATACTTAATTCCAACAATCCTGGAAATAAGTTACACTTAGTATAATTCTATGAAATATGATTTCTTGAAAGATGTTGATCACATAGAGTGACTTCAATGAAGTTTCTTCTTTCTTCTCTTGTAAGCAATTCAAACTGTAACACAATGGTTAGAAAATGCTCAAAGATTTCTGTTCTCATATGTGTGAAAGTGCAGAAAATCTTTGTTCTTAAAAAATAAGAAAAATGAAGTTTGAATATTTTACAAAGTTCAGAATTATTGCATGAGAGAAGAGTTGTTTTATAATTTGAAAGATTTAGTATTTAAAGCAATCAAGATACCTTTCCAAATGGATACCACTTTTCTGTTTGTAAAACTTGAGAAGACGCAATGTATGACCATGCAACCATTGCAGAAAAGGTGTGAAGGATATCTTGAATCAAGTTCATATTTTTCAAAAATTACAACGTGTAAATCGATTAGCATTAGATGTAAATCGATTGCACGGGTTTGTAACGTTCTTGTTTTCAAAAAATTTTGAAGTGTAAATCGATTAACATGATGTTTTAATCGATTTACTAGTGTTAAAAAAAAATTAACCCAGCTCAGTAATCAATAGATTTATACTCCATGTAAATCGATTGCTGCCAGGGGCAATCAGTTTTTGAAAAAAACATGTGTAAATCGATTTACATGATGTGTTAATCGATTTACATTAGTGAAAAACTTAGAATTTGCTTTAAACTTTAAGTGAAGTGTTGTGGCAAGTGTGTATATCATTTTTGAGCATTTCTAATCAATTTAGTTCAAATGAGAATTGATATACTTGTTTGCTTGCCATGATTCCTTGAAGCTTTCAGTGAATGATGCTTTAAGCTAATTCCACTTCTTTTCCTTCTTGCCATAGTGCTTGTTTGTCTTTCATCAAAACTAAAGTTGAGTTGAGGCTTGAGATTACATTCTCCCCCTTTTTGATGATGACAAACCATCTTTCTTTATGAGTTGTTCAGAATTGGAGCAAAAGGAGTTTTCTCCCCCTAAGATAGATTTCTCCCCCTATGGAGAAAAAGATTTGAAAACTTGCCCTGAAAAGAAAACTGAAACAAACAACCATAAAGTGCTATCACATCCTTCTCCCCCTTTGACATTATCAAAAAGAAGGGAAATATGTAACATAAGATGATACTTATAACAATTTGAAACAGATATGAACATAAACTAAAACGCAAATTTCTAAAAATATCGTACGAAGTTCAAATACACATAATACAAAACTAACACTTGAAGCAATTATCAAACAAAAAACATAATGATAAAGAACAGGAATTTAATAATATTGGCCAGGAAAATATTAGAAGGGTCCTTGATATGGAAACTGTTATTGTAGAGGTGGTTCAGTGTATGAGGAGGCGGAGGTGTTGGATTTTTTGGATCGTATGGAGGAATATGGAGATGTGAGTAGAGGTATGAAAACTGTTGGTTCACATCGTTCTGAAAAGTATTGATGCGAGAGGAGGTAGAATCATTTATCGCGGTCCATTGAGCATTGATGTTAGTGTTATGAGATGCAAAATGTTGAGTCATATAATCTATAACATCTTGGTTGGTTGGACCAGAAGAGGAAGTAGGAGGAGGAACTTCATTTTCTTCTTCATCCGCATTATTGCCTTCATCACCTACAACATCCTCTCCAATATATGTGATGGTTTTTGCTTCAGAATCGAAATGAACACCCATCCGAGAATCAACATTTTTGATGGAGATCCTATTGCTGATTGGATCCATTTCAACCCTCTCAAACCCAGTAAAATCAATATCAAATGCTTCCAATATCCTTGTGATGAAGTATGCATATGGCAGAAAAGTAGCCCTTGTGGAAACTCTTAGCATATGCAGCACAATCAGTTTAGCCCAATTTACCGAAATGCCATTTTTCCTTGCATAGAGAATTTGCAATTCTAGATCGGTTACAGTACAGTGATTTCCTGCTCTAGGAAATAAAATATATACCAGAAAATAATGGAACAATCTATCATCAATGTGAAAATTACCAGCACTCCAAGTGTCCCGAGCCGGAATAACACCGGCAAGACTACGGATCCGCTTTGCACGGTATTCTGCTCTTGACAACCGGCCAATGCTGTAGAAGAATTCTCTCTTCCTATAATTTTCCCAGTCTGCGTCCTCTGGGTCATAGAGAGAACTTCCAGTATATGGGATGTTCAAAATTCTGCCTATTGTTTTTGAATGCAGAGAAATTCTTATTCCGAGCACATGGGTATTGCATTTGTTGTTATCATAATGCATGTTGCTGTAAAATACTCGAACTAGATCCGAATAATAGTAACCACGTGATGATATTAACAGTTCTAACCCATAAGCAATCAAATCCCTATGAAAAGTGAAGCATTCATCGGGAAAGGTAGATAACATACCGAATTTGGGAGCTGAAATTATTTTCCTTTGAAAGTGCTTGATGAATCTTTCACGTTGTGTATCCGAGAGGTATTCAAGCAATGAGTTTTCAGAGGCTGCAACAGTTTTCTTCTATCCTTTTTCTGAGGTTGTCTCTTTTCTTTTGGGAGCCATGGCGATGGTTAGGGTTTTGAGTAAGGAAGATAGATATTTTTTGGTGTTGTTATGAGATAGTGAGTGAGTTTTGGTGTTATGGATAGTGAGACTCTTTAGGATTGGCTTGATATCTTGCACATAGGCAAACACTGAACATGATGTCAGGTCTACTTGCTGTTAAATAGAGAAGAGAGCCAATCATTCCACGATACTTAGTTATGTCAATAGAGTTCCCTGATTCATCTTGATCAAGATAGGTGTCGTATCCCATAGGAATTGCACTTTCTTTGCTGCTTTCCATCTCAAACTTCTTTATAAGGTCTTTGCAATATTTTGATTGGTTTATGAAGATACCGTGTTTGAGTCGCTTAATTTGAAGACCGAGAAATAAATTCAATCTTCCCATCATAGACATTTCAAACTCTCCTTGCATCATAGATGAAAATTCCTTGCACATATTTTGGTTAGTTGAACCGAAAACAATATCATCTACATAGATTTGTACAAGTAAAGTATGATGATTAACATTTTTTATGAAGAGAGTGGTATCAACTTTACCCTTTACAAACCCTTTTTCACATAGGAATGCGCTTAGTCTATCATACCATGCCGTTGGTGCTTGCTTCAGCCCATAGAGAGCTTTCTTCAATTTGAAGACATGATTAGGATGTTTGAAGTCTTCAAATCCGGGAGGTTGCTTTACATAGACTTCTTCATTTATGAATCCGTTGAGAAATGCGCTTTTTACATCCATTTGAAAAAGTTCAAAGTCCAATGAGCATGCATATGCAAGTAATAGTCTTATTGCTTCTAAACGTGCTACCGGAGCAAAAGTTTCTTCAAAATCAATTCCTTCCTCTTGGTTGTATCCTTGAGCAACTAGTCTTGCCTTGTTTCGAGTGATTATACCATTTTCATCCATCTTGTTTTTGAATACCCATTTGGTTCCAATGATACGTTTATTTCCTGGATTAGGAACAAGTTCCCAAACTTCGTTCCGCTCGAATTGGTTTAGCTCCTCTTGCATGGCAAGGATCCATTGATCATCTTCTAGTGCTTGAGCCACTTTGGTAGGTTCAACTTGAGATACAAAAGCCATATTTAAGCATGCATCTTTAAGATTTAGCCGTGTAGATACCCCTTTGCTAATATCTCCAATTATGTTGTCAATTGGATGATCACGACGAGTTCTCCATTCTTGAAGAAGACCATCATCATTTCCATTTTGATGTGAAAGTTCATGTGTTTGTTCTGGGTTGACAATTTTGCCACCTTCGCATGAATTCTCATGAGGTAAATCTATAGAATCATCATCATCACAAATAACAACTTCCTCCTTGGAGGTGTTAAATTCATCAAAAGAAACATGCATTGATTCTTCTATAGTTAAAGTTATTTTATTGTAAATTCTAAAAGCTTTGCTAGAAAGGGAGTAACCAGGAAAAATACCTTCATCCGATTTTTCATCGAACTTACCGAGATTCTCTTTGTCGTTGTTAAGGACAAAACATTTGAACCCAAAAATGTGAAAGTGAGAGATATTTGGTTTTCTTCCTTTGTAAATATCATATGGAGTTTTCTTTAGTATAGGTCTTATGATCACGCGATTGCTTACGTAACATGCCGTGCTTACCGCATCCGCCCAAAAATATTTAGGAAAACTTGAGTCACTTAGCATGTTTCTTGCAAGTTCTATCAAAGACCTATTTTTCCTTTCAACTACTCCATTTTGTTGTGGAGTTCTTGGTGCTGAAAAATTGTGGAAGATCCCATTATCTTCACAAAATTCTTCAAACAGACTGTTTTGGAACTCTCCACCAAGATCACTTCGGATTGATGTTATCTTTAATGACTTCTCATTTTGAACTTGTTTTGCATATCTCTTGAATGCCTTGAATGCGTCATTTTTGTGCACTAAAAACAAAGTCCAAGTAAAACGGGAAAAATCATCTACAATAACTAAAGCATAAATGTTACCTCCGAAGCTTCTTGTTCTAGATGGACCAAAAAGATCCATGTGCAACAATTGAAGTGGTCTTGTTGTTGAAACCACATTCTTTGGTTTGAAAGTTGATTTGGTTTGTTTGCCCCTTTGTCATGCACTACATAATTTGTCTTTGATTAATTTCATCTTTGGTAGACCAATAACTAAGTCATGCTTAACTAATTTGTTCAAGTGCTCCATGTGTATGTGGGCAATCCTCTTGTGCCATAACCAAGCGTCATTGTTGTTTACCATGAGACATTTTACCTTCATAGACAAATCATCTAAAGTAATCATAAAAATATTGTTAGATCTTATACCTTTGAGTTTTACCTCATTGGTTGCCTCATCCATAATTAGGCATTCTTCTTTGTTGAATTTGATTTTGAACCCTTTATCGCAAAGTTGACTTATGCTAAGAAGGTTGTGTTTTAATCCTTCAACATAGAGAACATCCTCAATTTGAATGGATGGAGGTGTGCCAACTATTCCAACGCCAAGAATCTTTACTTTGGTGTTGTCTCCATAGGTGATATACACTTTGGCTTTATGTACTAGATATGAAAATTGGTGTACATCTCCTGTCATATGCTTTGAACATCCACTGTCAAGATATCAAAGGTTTGATGTGGATTTCAAGCATACCTACAAAAACAAATTATTTCTTGTTAGGTACCCAAGTGGCCTTGGGTCCTTCATAGTTAGTTCCCTTTTTCATCCATGCATAGTGTCCACTAGCCATACTGAAATTTCTAATATAGCATGCATTAGGTGTGTGTCCAACAATACCACAGTAAAAAAAGTTTGGAACAAATTTGTTCTTGTATCTAGGAATCTGTTTTCTTTTATATACATTAGGCTTTTTCTTTTGATGATTATGACCAACTTGCTTATTTTCTACTATCTTGGGATTGGAACTATTACTAGCCTTTACAAAAACAGTGGGATTGTTACTTGGTTTCTTAGTATTCACATAACCGAGACCTCTTTTATCATTTGGATAACGTTGTTGGCTTAGTAATCCTTCCAATCCTATTTGTCCTTTTTCATATCGTTCAATGACTCTTTTCAATTGAACAATTTGAAAGACATTTGACTCATACTTGGTGCATGCAAAGTTTTCCTTTTCTTTTATAAAATTCTGTTTTTGAAGATCAAAATCTTTAGTCATGGTGTCAATTTTTTCGTGACAAATTAGAAGTTCTTTTTCTTGGCTTGACACCTTTTTGTATAAACTTTTGCATTCTTTCAAGAGTTCATCAATGGAACCTTGAACATCATCATCAAAAAGATTAAATTCATTACTAACCTCTTCTTCGTCGTCGGAGTGATGCGATGCCATTAAGGCTAAATTTGCACATTCGTCGCTTTCCGATTCTGATGTACTACTCATATCATTATCTTCCCATGCTATGTAGGCTTTCTTATGTTTTGAGTCCTTTCCTTTGAATCCATTTTTCTTTGGGAGATTTGGACAGTTTGGCTTGATATGTCCTTGCTTTCCACATTCATAACATGAGACATCTTGTGTTAGTGTGGAGGCTTCTCTTTTCTTGAAGTGCTTTCTCTTATTTGCATGAGATCCGCCCTTGTCATTTCTGCCAAAAAACTTCCCAAGTCTTTTAACAAGAAGCATGAAATTTTCATCTTCTTCCGGATTGTCTTTTTTACTACTTCCTTTGAATCAATTTTTAAAGCAATGTTTTTGGATTTCTTTTCTAGATTCTCATGTTTTTCAAGTCTACCGAGTTCTGATTCGTATTCTTGAAGTTTGCCAAATAATGTAGCGGAAGTCATTGCGGAGAGACTCTTATTTTCCGAGATTGCTGTTTACTTTGGTTGCCATTCCCTAGTCAATGATCTAAGGACTTTCAAGTTGAGTTCATCATTTGTCAATGTTTTACCAAGAGAACTTAAGTGATTTGTTAAGTGGATTAATCTCTTTTGTAGGTCGAGAATGGTTTCTCTGGGCTGCATTCGGAATAAATCATATTCTTGACTTAAAGTATTCAGCCTTGATCTCTTAACTTCAATGATTCCTTCATGTGTTTGTACCAAGGTGTCCCATATTTCTTTCACCGATTTACATGCAGATACACGAAAGAACTCATCCATGCATAGTGCACCTTGAAGTAGATTTACGGCCTTTTTATCATAGAGGACTTTTTTCTTATCGTCATCATCCCATGCAGTTTTTGGTTTAACCGTGCCGACAACGTTGATAACTGTTATAGGAATGAATGGACCATTTTCTACGGCATCCCAAATTTCTTCTCCTTGTGATTCTAGATGCGCCCTCATGCGTATTTTCGAAAAATCAAAGTATTCGCCACAAAATAGAGGACGCTTGTTGTTACTACCACCATCTCTGAAAACGGGTTGTTGATTTGCGGAAGCCATTCTGGATCTCTAGGAGCAGGTTACCTATAACCTTATCTGATACCAATTGTAATTTTAAGATTGCGCCTAAGAGGGGGGGGGTGAATTAGGTGGTGGTCTATTTTTGATTTATTTTACACTTTCTGGTTTTATTTTAGTGCTATGGAAAACGGTAAAGTGCGGAAAGTAAAGAGACACAAAGATTTATCCTGGTTCCTTCCACACCCCGGAAGTACGTCCAGTCCCCTTGCAAACACGCAAGAGATTTCATTATTTTGTTAGAACTTTTACAAGACTCTTCCTAGTCTTATCAACTAAAGACACTAACAAATACCAAGAACACCCTCTTGGATTTCCAATAAGTCTCTTGAGAACAATCCTCTCAAAAGATACCTCTTGTTTCCAACAATGGACAACAAGGTACAAAAGTATTCTAATACTTAATTCCAACAATCCTGGAAATAAGTTACACTTAGTATAATTCTATGAAATATGATTTCTTGAAAGATGTTGATCACATAGAGTGACTTCAATGAAGTTTCTTCTTTCTTCTCTTGTAAGCAATTCAAATTGTAACACAATGGTTAGAAAATGCTCAAAGATTTCTGTTCTTATATGTGTGAAAGTGCAGAAAATCTTTGTTCTTAAAAAATAAGAAATATGAAGTTTGAATATTTTACAAAGTTCAGAATTATTGCATGAGAGAAGAGTTGTTTTATAATTTGAAAGATTTAGTATTTAAAGCAATCAAGATACCTTTCCAAATGGATACCACTTTTCTGTTTGTAAAACTTGAGAAGATGCAATGTATGACCATGCAACCATTGGAGAAAAGGTGTGAAGGATATCTTGAATCAAGTTCAGATTTTTCAAAAATTACAACGTGTAAATCAATTAGCATTAGATGTAAATCGATTGCACGGGTTTGTAACATTCTTGTTTTCAAAAAATTTTGAAGTGTAAATCAATTTACATGATGTGTTAATCGATTTACTAGTGTTAAAAAAAATTAACTCAGTTCAGTAATCAATCGATTTATACTCCATGTAAATCGATTGCTGCCAGGGGCAATCAGTTTTTGAAAAAAAACATGTGTAAATCAATTTACATGATGTGTTAATCAATTTAAATTAGTGAAAAACTTAGAATTTGCTTTAAACTTTAAGTGAAGTGTTGTGGTAAGTGTGTATATAATTTTTGAGCATTTCTAATCAATTTAGTTCAAATGAGAATTGATATACTTGTTTGCTTGCCATAATTCCTTGAAGCTTTGAGTGAATGATGCTTTAAGCTAATTCCACTTCTTTTCCTTCTTGCCATAGTGCTTGTTTGTCTTTCATCAAAACTAAAACTGAGTTGAGGCTTGAGATTACATTCTCCCCCTTTTTGATGATGACAAACCATCTTTCTTTATGAGTTGTTCAGAATTGGAGCAAAGGGAGTTTTCTCCCCCTAAGATAGATTTCTCCCCCTATGGAGAAAAAGATTTGAAAACTTGTCCTGAAAATAAAACTGAAACAAACAACCATAAAGTGCTATCACATCCTTCTCCCCCTTTGACATTATCAAAAAGAAGGGAAAGATGTAACATAAGATGATACTTATAACAATTTGAAACAGATATGAACATAAACTAAAACGCATATTTCTAAAAATATCGTACGAAGTTCAAATACACATAATACAAAACTAACACTTGAAGCAATTATCAAACAAAAAACATAATGATAAAGAACAGGAATTTAATAATATTGGCCAGGAAAATATTAGAAGGGTCCTTGATATGGAAACTATTGTTGTAGAGGTGGTTCGGTGTATGAGGAGGCGGAGGTGCTGGATTGTTTGGATCGTATGGAGGAATATGGAGATGTGAGTAGAGGTATGAAAACTGTTGGTTCACATCATTCTGAAAAGCATTGATGCGAGAGGAGGAAGAATCATATATCGCGGTCCATTGAGCATTGATGTTAGTGTTGAGAGATGCAAACTGTTGAGTCATATAATCCATAACATCTTGGTTGGTTGGACCAGAAGAGGCAGCAGGAGGAGGAACTTCATTTTCTTCTTCATCCGCATTATTTCCTTCATCACCTACAACATCCTCTCCAATATATGTGATGGTTTTTGCTTCAGAATCGAAATGAACACCCATCAGAGAATCAACATTTTTGATGGAGATCCTATTGCTGATTAGATCCATTTCAACCCTCTAAAACCCAGTAAAATCAATATCAAATGCTTCCAAGATCCTTGTGATGAAGTATGCATATGGCAGAAAAGTAGCCCTTGTGGCAACTCTTAGCATATGCAGCACAATCAGTTTAGCCCGGTTTAGCGAAATGCCATTTTTCCTTGCATAGAGAATTTGCAATTCTAGATCGGTTACAGTACAGTGATTTCCTGCTGTAGGAAATAAAATATATACCAGAAAATAATGGAACAATCTATCATCAATGTGAAAATTACCAGCACTCCAAGTGTCCCGAGCCGGAATAACACCGCCAAGACTACGGATCCGCTTTGCACGGTATTCTGCTCTTGACAACCGGCCAATGTTGTAGAAGAATTCTCTCTTCCTATAATTTTCCCAGTCTGCGTCCTCTGGGTCATAGAGAGAACTTCCAGTATATGGGATGTTCAAAATTCTGCCTATTGTTTTTGAATGTAGAGAAATTCTTATTCCGAGCACATGGGTATTGCATTTGTTGTTATCATAATGCATGTTGCTGTAAAATACTCGAACTAGATCCGAATAATAGTAACCACGTGATGATATTAACAGTTCTAACCCATAAGCAATCAAATCCCTATGAAAAGTGAAGCATTCATCGGGAAAGGTAGATAACATACCGAATTTGGGAGCTGAAATTATTTTCCTTTGAAAGTGCTTGATGAATCTTTCACGTTGTGTATCCGAGAGGTATTCGAGCAATGAGTTTTCAGAGGCTGCAACAGTTTTCTTCTATCCTTTTTCGGAGGTTGTTGCTTTTCTTTTGGGAGCCATGGCGATGGTTAGGGTTTTGAGTAAGGAAGATAGATATTTTTTGGTGTTGTTATGAGATAGTGAGTGAGTTTTGGTGTTATGGATAGTGAGACTCTTTAGGATTGGCTTGATATCTTGCACATAGGCAAACACTGAACATGATGTCAGGTCTACTTGCTGTTAAATAGAGAAGAGAGCCAATCATTCCACGATACTTAGTTATGTCAATAGAGTTCCCTGATTCATCTGGATCAAGATAGGTGTCGGATCCCATAGGAATTGCACTTTCTTTGCTGCTTTCCATCTCAAACTTCTTTATAAGGTCTTTGCAATATTTTGATTGGTTTATGAAGATACCGTGTTTGAGTCGCTTAATTTGAAGACCGAGAAATAAATTCAATCTTCCCATCATAGACATTTCAAACTCTCCTTGCATCATAGATGAAAATTCCTTGCACATATTTTGGTTAGTTGAACCGAAAACAATATCATCTACATAGATTTGTACAAGTAAAGTATGATGATTAACATTTTTTATGAAGAGAGTGGTATCAACTTTACCCTTTACAAACCCTTTTTCACATAGGAATGCGCTTAGTCTATCATACCATGCCGTTGGTGCTTGCTTCAGCCCATAGAGAGCTTTCTTCAATTTGAAGACATGATTAGGATGTTTGAAGTCTTCAAATCCGGGAGGTTGCTTTACATAGACTTCTTCATTTATGAATCCGTTGAGAAATGCGCTTTTTACATCCATTTGAAAAAGTTCAAAGTCCAATGAGCATGCATATGCAAGTAATAGTCTTATTGCTTCTAAACATGCTACCGGAGCAAAAGTTTCTTCAAAATCAATTCCTTCCTCTTGGTTGTATCCTTGAGCAACTAGTCTTGCCTTGTTTCGAGTGATTATACCATTTTCATCCATCTTGTTTTTGAATACCCATTGGGTTCCAATGATACGTTTATTTCCTGGATTAGGAACAAGTTCCCAAACTTCGTTCCGCTCGAATTGGTTTAGCTCCTCTTGCATGGCAAGGATCCATTGATCATCTTCTAGTGCTTGAGCCACTTTGGTAGGTTCAACTTGAGATACAAAAGCCATATTTAAGCATGCATCTTTAAGATTTAGCCGTGTAGATACCCCTTTGCTAATATCTCCAATTATGTTGTCAATTGGATGATCACGACGAGTTCTCCATTCTTGAAGAAGACCATCATCATTTCCATTTTGATGTGAAAGTTCATGTGTTTGTTCTGGGTTGACAATTTTGCCACCTTCGCATGAATTCTCATGAGGTAAATCTATAGAATCATCATCATCACAAATAACAACTTCCTCCTTGGAGGTGTTAAATTCATCAAAAGAAACATGCATTGATTCTTCTATAGTTAAAGTTATTTTATTGTAAATTCTAAAAGCTTTGCTAGAAAGGGAGTAACCAGGAAAAATACCTTCATCCGATTTTTCATCGAACTTACCGAGATTCTCTTTGTCGTTGTTAAGGACAAAACATTTGAACCCAAAAATGTGAAAGTGAGAGATATTTGGTTTTCTTCCTTTGTAAATATCATATGGAGTTTTCTTTAGTATAGGTCTTATGATCACGCGATTGCTTACGTAACATGCCGTGCTTACCGCATCCGCCCAAAAATATTTAGGAAAACTTGAGTCACTTAGCATGTTTCTTGCAAGTTCTATCAAAGACCTATTTTTCCTTTCAACTACTCCATTTTGTTGTGGAGTTCTTGGTGCTGAAAAATTGTGGAAGATCCCATTATCTTCACAAAATTCTTCAAACAGACTGTTTTGGAACTCTCCACCAAGATCACTTCGGATTGATGTTATCTTTAATGACTTCTCATTTTGAACTTGTTTTGCATATCTCTTGAATGCCTTGAATGCGTCATTTTTGTGCACTAAAAACAAAGTCCAAGTAAAACGGGAAAAATCATCTACAATAACTAAAGCATAAATGTTACCTCCGAAGCTTCTTGTTCTAGATGGACCAAAAAGATCCATGTGCAACAATTGAAGTGGTCTTGTTGTTGAAACCACATTCTTTGGTTTGAAAGTTGATTTGGTTTGTTTGCTCCTTTGTCATGCACTACATAATTTGTCTTTGATTAATTTCATCTTTGGTAGACCAATAACTAAGTCATGCTTAACTAATTTGTTCAAGTGCTCCATGTGTATGTGGGCAATCCTCTTGTGCCATAACCAAGCGTCATTGTTGTTTACCATGAGACATTTTACCTTCATAGACAAATCATCTAAAGTAATCATAAAAATATTGTTAGATCTTATACCTTTGAGTTTTACCTCATTGGTTGCCTCATCCATAATTAGGCATTCTTCTTTGTTGAATTTGATTTTGAACCCTTTATCGCAAAGTTGACTTATGCTAAGAAGGTTGTGTTTTAATCCTTCAACATAGAGAACATCCTCAATTTGAATGGATGGAGGTGTGCCAACTATTCCAACGCCAAGAATCTTTACTTTGGTGTTGTCTCCATAGGTGATATACCCTTTGGCTTTATGTACTAGATATGAAAATTGGTGTACATCTCCTGTCATATGCTTTGAACATCCACTGTCAAGATATCAAAGGTTTGATGTGGATTTCAAGCATACCTACAAAAACAAATTATTTCTTGTTAGGTACCCAAGTGGCCTTGGGTCCTTCATAGTTAGTTCCCTTTTTCATCCATGCATAGTGTCCACTAGCCATACTGAAATTTCTAATATAGCATGCATTAGGTGTGTGTCCAACAATACCACAGTAAAAAAAGTTTGGAACAAATTTGTTCTTGTATCTAGGAATATGTTTTATTTTATATACATTAGGCTTTTTCTTTTGATGATTATGACCAACTTGTTTATTTTCTACTATCTTGGGATTGGAACTATTACTAGCCTTTACAAAAACAGTGGGATTGTTACTTGGTTTCTTAGTATTCACATAACCGAGACCTCTTTTATCATTTGAGATACGTTGTTGGCTTAGTAATCCTTCCAATCCTATTTGTCCTTTTTCATATCGTTCAATGACTCTTTTCAATTGAACAATTTGAAAGACATTTGACTCATACTTGGTGCATGCAAAGTTTTCCTTTTCTTTTATAAAATTCTGTTTTTGAAGATCAAAATCTTTAGTCATGGTGTCAATTTTTTCGTGACAAATTAGAAGTTCTTTTTCTTGGCTTGACACCTTTTTGTATAAACTTTTGCATTCTTTCAAGAGTTCATCAATGGAACCTTGAACATCATCATCAAAAAGATTAAATTCATTACTAACCTCTTCTTCGTCGTCGGAGTGATGCGATGCCATTAAGGCTAAATTTGCACATTCGTCGCTTTCCGATTCTGATGTACTACTCATATCATTATCTTCCCATGCTATGTAGGCTTTCTTATGTTTTGAGTCCTTTCCTTCGAATCCATTTTTCTTTGGGAGATTTGGACAGTTTGGCTTGATATGTCCTTGCTTTCCACATTCATAACATGAGACATCTTGTGTTGGTGTGGAGGCTTCTCTTTTCTTGAAGTGCTTTCTCTTATTTGCATGAGATCCGCCCTTGTCATTTCTGCCAAAAAACTTCCCAAGTCTTTTAACAAGAAGCATGAAATTTTCATCTTCTTCCGGATTGTCTTTTTTACTACTTCCTTTGAATCAATTTTTAAAGCAATGTTTTTGGATTTCTTTTCTAGATTCTCATGTTTTTCAAGTCTACCGAGTTCTGATTCGTATTCTTGAAGTTTGCCAAATAATGTAGCGGAAGTCATTGCGGAGAGACTCTTATTTTCCGAGATTGCTGTTACCTTTGGTTGCCATTCCCTAGTCAATGATCTAAGGACTTTCAAGTTGAGTTCATCATTTGTCAATGTTTTACCAAGAGCACTTAAGTGATTTGTTAAGTGGATTAATCTCTTTTGTAGGTCGAGAATGGTTTCTCTGGGCTGCATTCGGAATAAATCATATTCTTGACTTAAAGTATTCAGCCTTGATCTCTTAACTTCAATGATTCCTTCATGTGTTTGTACCAAGGTGTCCCATATTTCTTTCACCGATTTACATGCAGATACACGAAAGAACTCATCCATGCATAGTGCACCTTGAAGTAGATTTACGGCCTTTTTATCATAGAGGACTTTTTTCTTATCGTCATCATCCCATGCAGTTTTTGGTTTAACCGTGCCGACACCGTTGGTAACTGTTATAGGAATGAATGGACCATTTTCTACGGCATCCCAAATTTCTTCTCCTTGTGATTCTAGATGCGCCCTCATGCGTATTTTCCAAAAATCAAAGTATTCGCCAAAAAATAGAGGACGCTTGTTGTTACTACCACCATCTCTGAAAACGGGTTGTTGATTTGCGGAATCCATTCTGGATCTCTAGGAGCAGGTTACCTATAACCTTATCTGATACCAATTGTAATTTTAAGATTGCGCCTAAGAGGGGGGGGGGGTGAATTAGGTGGTGGTCTATTTTTGATTTATTTTACACTTTCTGGTTTTATTTTAGTGCTATGGAAAACGGTAAAGTGCAGAAAGTAAAGAGACACAAAGATTTATCCTGGTTCGTTCCACACCCCGGAAGTACGTTCAGTCCCCTTGCAAACACGCAAGAGATTTCATTATTTTGTTAGAACTTTTACAAGACTCTTCCTAGTCTTATCAACTAAAGACACTAACAAATACCAAGAACACCCTCTTGGATTTCCAATAAGTCTCTTGAGAACAATCCTCTCAAAAGATACCTCTTGTTTCCAACAATGGACAACAAGGTACAAAAGTATTCTAATACTTAATTCCAACAATCCTGGAAATAAGTTACACTTAGTATAATTCTATGAAATATGATTTCTTGAAAGATGTTGATCACATAGAGTGACTTCAATGAAGTTTCTTCTATCTTCTCTTGTAAGCAATTCAAATTGTAACACAATGGTTAGAAAATGCTCAAAGATTTCTGTTCTTATATATGTGAAAGTGCAGAAAATCTTTGTTCTTAAAAAATAAGAAATATGAAGTTTGAATATTTTACAAAGTTCAGAATTATTGCATGAGAGAAGAGTTGTTTTATAATTTGAAAGATTTAGTATTTAAAGCAATCAAGATACCTTTCCAAATGGATACCACTTTTCTGTTTGTAAAACTTGAGAAGATGCAATGTATGACCATGCAACCATTGGAGAAAAGGTGTGAAGGATATCTTGAATCAAGTTCAGATTTTTCAAAAATTACAACGTGTAAATCAATTAGCATTAGATGTAAATCGATTGCACGGGTTTGTAACATTCTTGTTTTCAAAAATTTTTGAAGTGTAAATCAATTTACATGATGTGTTAATCGATTTACTAGTGTTAAAAAAAATTAACTCAGTTCAGTAATCAATCGATTTATACTCCATGTAAATCGATTGCTGCCAGGGGCAATCAGTTTTTGAAAAAAAAAATGTGTAAATCAATTTACATGATGTGTTAATCAATTTAAATTAGTGAAAAACTTAGAATTTGCTTTAAACTTTAAGTGAAGTGTTGTGGTAAGTGTGTATATAATTTTTGAGCATTTCTAATCAATTTAGTTCAAATGAGAATTGATATACTTGTTTGCTTGCCATAATTCCTTGAAGCTTTGAGTGAATGATGCTTTAAGCTAATTCCACTTCTTTTCCTTCTTGCCATAGTGCATGTTTGTCTTTCATCAAAACTAAAACTGAGTTGAGGCTTGAGATTACATTCTCCCCCTTTTTGATGATGACAAACCATCTTTCTTTATGAGTTGTTCAGAATTGGAGCAAAGGGAGTTTTCTCCCCCTAAGATAGATTTCTCCCCCTATGGAGAAAAAGATTTGAAAACTTGTCCTGAAAATAAAACTGAAACAAACAACCATAAAGTGCTATCACATCCTTCTCCCCCTTTGACATTATCAAAAAGAAGGGAAAGATGTAACATAAGATGATACTTATAACAATTTGAAACAGATATGAACATAAACTAAAACGCATATTTCTAAAAATATCGTACGAAGTTCAAATACACATAATACAAAACTAACACTTGAAGCAATTATCAAACAAAAAACATAATGATAAAGAACAGGAATTTAATAATATTGGCCAGGAAAATATTAGAAGGGTCCTTGATATGGAAACTATTGTTGTAGAGGTGGTTCGGTGTATGAGGAGGCGGAGGTGCTGGATTGTTTGGATCGTATGGAGGAATATGGAGATGTGAGTAGAGGTATGAAAACTGTTGGTTCACATCATTCTGAAAAGCATTGATGCGAGAGGAGGAAGAATCATATATCGCGGTCCATTGAGCATTGATGTTAGTGTTGAGAGATGCAAACTGTTGAGTCATATAATCCATAACATCTTGGTTGGTTGGACCAGAAGAGGCAGCAGGAGGAGGAACTTCATTTTCTTCTTCATCCGCATTATTTCCTTCATCACCTACAACATCCTCTCCAATATATGTGATGGTTTTTGCTTCAGAATCGAAATGAACACCCATCAGAGAATCAACATTTTTGATGGAGATCCTATTGCTGATTAGATCCATTTCAACCCTCTAAAACCCAGTAAAATCAATATCAAATGCTTCCAAGATCCTTGTGATGAAGTATGCATATGGCAGAAAAGTAGCCCTTGTGGCAACTCTTAGCATATGCAGCACAATCAATTTAGCCCAGTTTAGCGAAATGCCATTTTTCCTTGCATAGAGAATTTGCAATTCTAGATCTGTTACAGTACAGTGATTTCCTGCTGTAGGAAATAAAATATATACCAGAAAATAATGGAACAATCTATCATCAATGTGAAAATTACCAGCACTCCAAGTGTCCCGAGCCGGAATAACACCGCCAAGACTACGGATCCGCTTTGCACGGTATTCTGCTCCTGACAACCGGCCAATGTTGTAGAAGAATTCTCTCTTCCTATAATTTTCCCAGTCAGCATCCTCTGGGTCATAGAGAGAACTTCCAGTATATGGGATGTTCAAAATTCTGCCTATTGTTTTTGAATGCAGAGAAATTCTTGTTCCGAGCACATGGGTATATCATTTGTTGTTATCATAATGCATGTTGTTGTAAAATACTCGAACCAAATCCGGATAATAGTAACCACGTGATGATATTAACGGTTCTAACCCATAAGCAATCAAATCCCTATGAAAAGTGAAGCATTCATCGGGAAAGGTAGATAACATACCGAATTTAGGAGCTGAAATTATTTTCCTTTGAAAGTGCTTGATGAATCTTTCACGTTGTGTATCCGAGAGGTGTTCGAGCAATGAGTTTTCAGAGGCTGCAACAGTTTTCTTCTTTCCTTTTTCTGAGGCTGTTGCTTTTCTTTTGGGAGCCATGGAGATGGTTAGGGTTTTGAGTAAGGAAGATAGAGATTTTTTGGTGTTGTTATGAGATAGTGAGTGAGTTTTGGTGTTATGAGATAGTGAGGGAGTTTTGGTGAGATTAAATAGTAGAGTAGGGTAAGTGAGGTCTTTATGAGACTTAATTGAGTGGGGTTGGTCAAGGTTACGTGATTGGTCAAAAAGAAGGTGGGAGGTTGAGAGGCAAGGTAAGGTTGACAAATATATTAAAGACTCATAAAAATATCACATGCTGAACAGGTTGAAATCGATTGGTGTGTAGGATCAATCGATTTGCATAGTGAAAAATTAAATAAAAACGCTTCAGTTTCAGTGATAAATCGATTTGCCCATTTGATAAATCGATTTACAAAAAATATTTTATTAAAATTGATTTTGGTTCAGTGGTAAATCGATTTACAGACTTGGTAAATCGATTTACTCAAAAAGATTTTATTAAAAAAGAGTTTTGCTACAGTGGTAAATTGATTTACACACTTGGTAAATCGATTTACTTCTAAAAAAAATTTTAAAATTTTTTTTTAAACATTTGAAACATTTTCTAAGCCCATATATATGTACATTAATGTATAGTTAAGGATAGAGTGCACCTTATATATCTTGTTCATCTAGGATTCCGAGTTCACGACGAATTTTGAAGAATGCATCCTTTGCAAGTGGTTTTGTGAAAATGTCTGCGAGTTGATTTTGAGTGTCCACAAAAGTAATCTCGACATCTCCTTTGAGTACGTGATCTCTGATGAAATGGTGTCTGATGTCAATGTGTTTTGTCCGGGAATGCATAACTGGATTTTTTGTAATGTTGATCGCGCTTGTGTTATCACATCGAAGTGGAATGCATCCAAGGTTTACTCCATAGTCAAGTAACTGTTGTTTTAGCCAAAGAATTTGAGCGCATCCACTTCCAGCCGCAATGTATTCTGCTTCGGCAGTGCTGAGAGCGACGCTTGCTTGATTTTTGCATGACCATGAAACCAAGGCATTTCCGAGAATGCGACATGTTCCACTTGTAATTTTGCGATCAGTCTTATAACCTGCATAGTCAGCATCATTACAACCAACTAGATTACACATACTACTTTTTGGATACCATAATCCGACGTTGGCTGTTCCTTTGAGATATTTTATTATGCGCTTGACTGCTGCAAGGTGAGACTCTTTAGGATTTGCTTGATATCTTGCACATAGGAAAAGGCTGAACATGATGTCAGGTCTACTTGCTGTTAAATAGAGAAGAGAGCCAATCATTCCATGATACTTAGTTATGTCAATAGAGTTCCCTGATTCATCTGGATCAAGATAGGTGTCGGATCCCATAGGAATTGCACTTTCTTTGCTGCTTTCCATCTCAAACTTCTTTATAAGGTCTTTGCAATATTTTGATTGGTTTATGAAGATACCGTGTTTGAGTTGCTTAATTTGAAGACCGAGAAAGAAATTCAATCTTCCCATCATAGACATCTCAAACTCTCCTTGCATCATAGATGAAAATTCCTTGCACATATTTTGGTTAGTTGAACCGAAAACAATATCATCTACATAGATTTGTACAAGTAAAGTATGATGATTAACATTTTTTATGAAGAGAGTGGTATCAACTTTACCCTTTACAAACCCTTTTTCACATTGGAATGCGCTTAGTCTATCATACCATGCCCTTGGTGCTTGCTTCAGCCCATAGAGAGCTTTCTTCAATTTGAAGACATGATTAAGATGTTTGAAGTCTTCAAATCCGGGAGGTTGCTTTACATAGACTTCTTCATTTATGAATCCGTTGAGAAATGCGCTTTTTACATCCATTTGAAAAAGTTTAAAGTCCAATGAGCATGCATATGCAAGTAATAGTCTTATTGCTTCCAAACGTGCTACCGGAGCAAAATTTTCTTCAAAATCAATTCCTTCCTCTTGGATGTATCCTTGAGCAACTAGTCTTGCCTTGTTTCGAGTGATTATACCATTTTCATCCATCTTGTTTTTGAATACCCATTTGGTTCCAATGATACGTTTATTTCCTGGATTAGGAACAAGTTCCCAAACTTCGTTCCGCTCGAATTGGTTTAGCTCCTCTTGCATGGCAAGGATCCATTGATCATCTTCTAATGCTTGAGCCACTTTGGTAGGTTCAACTTGAGATACAAAAGCCATATTTAAGCATGCATCTTTAAGATTTAGCCGTGTAGATACCCCTTTGCTAATATCTCCAATTATGTTGTCAATTGGATGATCACGATGAGTTCTCCATTCTTGAAGAAGACCATCATCATTACCATTTTGATGTGAAAGTTCATGTGTTTGTTCCGGGTTGACAATTTTGCCACCTTCACATGAATTCTCATGAGGTAAATCTATAGAATCATCATCATCACAAATAACAACTTCCTCCTTGGAGGTGTTAAATTCATCAAAAGAAACATGCATTGATTCTTCTATAGTTAAAGTTCTTTTATTGTAAATTCTAAAAGCTTTGCTAGAAAGGGAGTAACCAGGAAAAATACCTTCATCCGATTTTTCATCGAACTTACCGAGATTGTCTTTGTCGTTGTTAAGGACAAAACATTTGCACCCGAAAATGTGAAAGTGAGAGATATTTGGTTTTCTTCCTTTGTAAATCTCATATGGAGTTTTCTTTAGTATAGGTCTTATGATCATGCGATTGCTTACGTAACATGTCGTGCTTACCGCATCCGCCCAAAAATATTTAGGCAAACTTGAGTCACTTAGCATGGTTCTTGCAAGTTCTATCAAAGACCTATTTTTCCTTTCAACTACTCCATTTTGTTGTGGAGTTCTTGGTGCTGAAAAATTATGGAAGATCCCATTTTCTTCATAAAATTCTTCAAACAGACTGTTTTGGAACTCTCCACCGTGATCACTTCGGATTGATGTTATCTTTAATGACTTCCTATTTTGAACTTGTTTTGCATATCTCTTGAATGCCTTGAATGCGTCATTTTTGTGCACTAAAAACAAAGTCCAAGTAAAACGGGAAAAATAATCTACAATAACTAAAGCATAAATGTTACCTCTGAAGCTTCTTGTTCTAGATGGACCAAAAAGATCCATGTGCAACAATTGAAGTGGCATTGTTGTTGAAACCACATTCTTTGGTTTGAAAGTTTATCTGGTTTGTTTGCCCTTTTGGCATGCACTACATAATTTGTCTTTGATGAATTTCATCTTTGGTAGACCAATAACTAAGTCATGCTTAACTAATTTGTTCAAGTGCTCCATGTGTATGTGAGCAATCCTCTTGTGCCATAACCAAGCGTCATTGTTGTTTACCATGAGACATTGTACCTTCATAGACAAATCATCTAAAGTAATCATAAAAATATTGTTAGATCTTATACCTTTGAGTTTTACCTCATTGGTTGCCTCATCCATAATTAGGCATTCTTCTTTGTTGAATTTGATTTTAAACCCTTTATTGCAAAGTTGACTTATGCTAAGAAGGTTGTGTTTTAATCCTTCAACATAGATAACATCCTCAATTTGAATGGATGGAGGTGTGCCAACTATTCCAACGCCAAGAATCTTTCCTTTGGTGTTGTCTCTATAGGTGACATACCCTTTGGCTTTATGTACTAGATATGAAAATTGGTGTACATCTCCTGTCATATGCTTTGAACATCCACTGTCAAGATATCAAAGGTTTGATGTGGATTTTAAGCATACCTACAAAAACAAATTATTTCTTGTTAGGTACCCAAGTGGCCTTGGGTCCTTCATAGTTAGTTCCATTTTTCACCCATGCATAGTGTCCACTAGCCATACTGAAATTTCTAATATAGCATGCATTAGGTGTGTGTCCAACAATACCACAGTAAAAACAGTTTGGAACAAATTTTCTCTTGTATATAGGAATTTGTTTTCTTTTAGATACATTAGGCTTTTTCTTTTGATGATTATGAACAACTTGCTTATTTTCTACTATCTTGGGATTGGAATTATTACTAGCCTTTACAAAAATAGTGGGATTATTACTTGGTTTCTTAGTATTCACATAACCAATACCTCTTTTATCATTTGGATAACGTTGTTGGCTTAGTAATCCTTCCAATCCTATTTGTCCTTTTTCATATCGTTCAATGACTCTTTTCAATTGAACAATTTGAAAGACATTTGATTCATACTTGGTGCATGCAAAGTTTTCCTTTTCTTTTATAAAATTCTGTTTTTGAAGATCAAAATCTTTAGTCATGGTGTCAATTTTTTCGTGACAAATTAGAAGTTCTTTTTCTTGGCTTGACACCTTTTTGTATAAACTTTTGCATTCTTTCAAGAGTTCATCAATGGCACCTTGAACATCATCATCAAAAAGATTAAATTCATTACTAACCTCTTCTTCGTCGTTGGAGTCATGCGATGCCATTAAGGCTAAATTTTCACATTCGTCGCTTTCCGATTCTGATGTACTACTCATATCATTATTTTCCCATGCTATGTAGGCTTTCTTTTGTTTTGAGTCCTTTCCTTTGAATCCGTTTTTCTTTGGGAGATTTGGACAGTTTGGCTTGATATGTCCTTGCTTTCCACATTCATAACATGAGACATCTTGTGTTGATGTGGAAGCTTCTCTTTTCTTGAAGTGCTTTCTCTTATTTGCATGAGATCCGCCCTTGTCATTTCTGCCAAAAAACTTCCCAAGTCTTTTAACAAGAAGCATGAAATTTTCATCTTCTTCCGGATTGTCTTCTTTTACTACTTCCTTTGAATCAATTTTTAAAGCATTGTTTTTGGATTTCTTTTCTTGATTCTTATATTTTTAAATCATTGCATTTGAATCCCACCCATAACACATCATTACAGGTACCATTACAGGTTTCTCATCTTCTTCACTGTTTATTTCAGCAGAAATATCTTCCGAACAGAGCATCAAAGACCTTTAAGCACAGAACACCCAGTTCCAACAAATGTTCATCAGTCTGGAAAAAGGGCAAGAGGATCTGAAAGCCCTCATTCTGAAAGCCCTCATTCTGAAAGAGAAGAAGAAGAAGAAGAAGAAGAAGGCTATCGGTATTTTGAATATGGGCAGAAGGTTTGGAGAAAGGTTGAAGTGACAAATTGATCTGACCTCTTCATCCAAGGAAGGGGAGAACCAAGAAGGGGAAAAGGACCCTAGTCCTGCAGTCTCTGGAAATGATACTGATTATAATGATGACCAATATCCTCCTGCTGAGGACAAATACAAACAGTCGGAGGATCGTCTGAGTGCCATGGAAGTTTAGAGGATACCTGGGTTGGATTTTGAAGAATTGGGTTTGGTGTCGGGAGTGGCCATCCCGCAAAAGTTCAAAGCTCCAGTTTTTGCCAAGTATGATGGGGTGTCCTGCCCAAAACTCCATCTCCGCTCTTATGTCAGGAAGATTCAGCCCCACACAGCTGATAGAAATCTATGGGTTCACTTCTTTCAAGATAGTATGTCAGGGACTCAACTTGAATGGTTCTACCAGCTAGAGGGAGCAAATATCTGAAACTGGGAAGATCTGGCTGCTACTTTATACAAGCAGTATCAGTACAATGCCGACCTTGCTCCCACTCGTACTCAACTCCAGAGTATGTCCATGGGTGTAGGTGAAGGTTTTAAAGATCATGCACAAAAATGGAGAGACTAGGCTGGGAGAGTTCAACCCCCGTTGTCTGATAGGGAGTTGGTTGATATGTTTCTGGGGACGCTATCTGGTCCATTTTTCAATCATTTGATCGGAAGTTCATCAACTGGTTTCACGGAGCTGATCCTAACTGGGGAAAGAGTAGAAGCTGAAATTCGAAGCAGTAAAATACAGAAGGATGCCTCGTCAAGTTCAATAAAGATGCCTTTTGCTGCTAAGAAGGAAGCCAATGTCGTCTATAGCCCGAGGGGTCAGAACAGGGCTGGACAACGTCAGACATTAAGTGTCGTGATCATACCTAGACCTGCAGGTGCTCCACATCTCAATAATCAACAAAGGGTGGAGAGACCACAACGATTATTTACCCGCATCAACATGACATTGGTTGAAGTCCTACCTCATCTGCTGAGATCTAACTTGGCAACCTTGAGAGAGGCTTCCAAGAATCCAAATACTACATCTCCCCGATATAATCAGAATGCCTGGTGTGCCTATCATTCTGAGAGTCCTGGCCACGATACAAATGACTGATGGGCTCTGAAAAACAAAATACAAGACTTGATTGAAGCTAAGGAGATAGATTTCGATGCTCCGGAGAAGCCGAATGTCATAACTGCTCCCATGCCTAAGCACGACTGTGGAGTTAATGCTATTGATACTGATTTGTTTGTTACCTATGTCGATGAAGTTATTACTCCTCTCTTGACTGTAAAGAAGAATTTGTTTTTGGCCGGTTTATTTCCGAGTTGTGGTGAAGGTTGCCACGTGTGTTCGCTTCTACCTTCTGGTTACCTATTGCTGAAGTTAGGTGTCCAACACCTGATAGATAGCAAAGAAATTCTGTTTGAGAAAACTATGGTTCCTGTTGTTCCAGTTGAAGACATTGCCATTATAACCATTTCCGCCAATCCTTCCAAGGTTTACTCGAGAAGACCTGTTAGGATTACACCTGCTCCAAGAATTGCTCCACTGATAATCATTGTTCCTGGTCCTGTCCCCTATGTCTCCGATAAAGCTGTCCCCTGGAATTATGGTGCCGATGTGTACTATCATGGCATCAAACAAGATATGAAAGATGAAAAAGTTGATCCTGATATTGATAATATTGTCGGAACCAGTTAAATCACCCGAAGTGGAAGGGTATTATCTCCCGAGATTTCCCCTAAGACTGTTAACAAGCCTATTGTCATTACGTCTGTTATTCCTGCTAGTACATCAACCACAGTTCCTGTTCTCACTCCATTTATTACCCCTGTCAGTGAATCGTCTGATACCCGCGGCAAAGAGGTTGTAGGTGAGCCTACCCGGACGAAGGCGCCTAAGAAAATTGTTGTGGAAGCCTCTAAGCAAGAAATAGAGGAAATACTGAAAATCATTAAGAAGAGCGACTACAATGTGGTCAAGCAGCTGGGGCAGACCCCATAGAAGATATCCATGTTGTCTCTACTGTTGTATTCTGAAGCCCATGCAAAGGCTTTGATTGCATTTCTCAAGATTACTCATGTGTCGCAAGAGACTTCAGCTGATCAGTTCAAAGATTGTGTGGCTAGCCTTACTGCTGATAATGGGTTGGGTTTCTCAGATGTCAATTTGACACCAAAAGTAAGGAAGCACAATGATGCTCTACATGTCTCGATTGAGTGCAGGGGCACCATTATGGCTCATGTGCTGGTAGATACTGGGTCTTCACTGAATGTTCTGCCGAAGAAGGTGTTGGACCGGTTAGATTGCGAGGGTTTAACTCTAAAGCCTAGTAACATTGTGGTAAGGGCTTTTGATGGATCAAATAGAACGGTGAACGAGGAGGTGGACATCCCTGTCAAAGTAGGTTCTCAGACCTTTGGGTCCACTTTCTATGTGATGGATATCAAGCCGTCATATTCTTGTTTGTTGGGTCGTCCTTGGATCCACGAGGCTGGGGCAGTCACGTCCACACTCCACTAAATGCTAAAGTATCTGGTGAAAGGAAAGATTGTCACGGTGCGGGGTGAAGAAGAATATATAGTGAGTCACCTCAACTCCTTCCGCTGCGTAGAGATGGACGGGGAATTCATAGAAACTCCTTGTCAGAATTTTGAAGAGGTCCCTCAGATCTTAGCATCAACTGAAACTACTAGCAACAAACCTCCTTTGAAGATGGCTTCTCTCAAAGACGCCAGGGTCGTGGTTGAATAAGGTGGGTGTGCCAATTGGGGTCAGCTTCCTGATTTCACTCATAAAACTGACAAATTTGGTTTGGGCTTTACTACAGGGGCTCAAAGGGCTGTTAGACGCGCTCGGGCTAGAGGACCTCCCCTATGCATCAACAATCGTGGGATTAACGCCATTGAAGATAGTGAAGAGGATTCAGACATTGACAACTGGATCTACCCAACTACCAACAGTGGACCGAGTAACTGGACGGCTAGGGACTTATACCTGTTTCTTTTATTCCGTAGTAATTGACCTATTTATTTTAAGATTTGTAATAAACAATTTGAAACTTTACGACCCGGTGCCTTCCCTGAGGCACATTAGCTTTGCTTGTGAGGGCTATTATTTGTCATTTCATATATCATTAATAAAGCATTGGATGTTTCTTGCATACAAAATTTGCGCTCTCTATTTTTCTTTCCTGTTTTTTTTAACTTTATCAAAACAGCTATTCTCTTACACACACTCACGTATCATAATGCAGATCCATATCCACTCCGGATCCCATTGATAACAGCTCTGCTATTGCTAGTTATGACTTCAAAAATCCGATCAACCAAGCCGAGAACGAAGGTGAGGATGATTGTAAGGTGCCCAGAGAACTTGCTAGACTACTACAGCAGGAAGAAAGGGCCATACAACCTCCTGAAGAGCCAGTTGAGACAGTGAATTTGGGTACTAAGGAAGACTGGAAGGATGTTAAAATAGGTGCAAATCTGGAGCTTAGCGTCAAACAGAGGTTGATACAGATGTTGCACGACTATGTTGAAATCTTCGCCTGGTCCTATGAAGACATGCCTGGTTTAGACACTGATATTATGGTACACCGCCTGCCGACTAAAGAAGACTGTCCTCCGGTTAAGCAAAAGGTCCGTCGTATGCGTCCTGAAATGTCAGAGAAAACCAAGGCAGAGGTCATGAAGCAGTTCCACACAGGATTCTTAGCTGTCACTTCGTATCCACAGTGGGTTTCTAACGTTGTTCTGGTACCTAAGAAGGATGGTAAGGTATGGATATATGTTGATTATAGAGATCTTAACAGGGCAAGCCCCAAGGACGACTTCCCACTTCCTCACATCGATGTTCTGGTCGACAACACCGTGCAACATAAAATCTTCTCTTTCATGGATGGTTTCTCGGGATACAACCAGATCAAGATGGCTCCTGAAGACATGGAGAAGACAAATTTCGTCACACAGTGGGGCACCTTCTACTACAAGGTGATGCCTTTTGGGTTGAAGAATGCTGGGGCAACCTATCAGTGCGCCATGGTCACTTTGTTTCACGATATGATTCACCACGAGATCAAAGTGTATGTTGATGACATGATAGCCACGTCTCAGACTGAGGAAGAACACCTTGATCATCTCTAGAAATTGTTTGATAGGTTGAAGACATATAAGTTGAGGTTGAATCCGAACAAGTGTACCTTCGGGGTAAGGTCTGGTAAGCTTCTGGGTTTTATCGTCAGTGACAAGGGTATTCAGGTAGACCCTGCGAAGGTAAAGGCCATACAAGAGATGCCAGTTCCCTGCACAGAGAAGGAAGTTAGAGGTTCCTTGGGACGTCTGAATTACATCGCTCGGTTCATTTCACATCTGACTGCTACTTGTGAGCCAATCTTCAAGCTTCTAAAGAAAGATCAAGTGGTAAAATGGAATGATGAATGTCAGACCGCTTTTGAAAGAATCAAGGAATACCTTCAAGAACCGCCAATTCTGATGCCTCCAATTAAAGGAGACCTTTTATATTATACTTGACAGTGCTAGACAATTCAATGGGGTGTGTGATGGGGCAGCATGACGAGTCTGGCCGAAAAGAGCACGCCATTTACTACCTTAACAAAAAGTTTACCGACTGTGAGAACCGATACTCATTGCTCAAGAAAACTTGTTACGCTTTGGCATGGGCTGCTCATCGGCTGAGACAGTATATGCTGACTCACACTACTTTATTGATATCGAATATGGATTTGATCAAGTACATTTTCGAGAAGCCCTCTCTCTCTGGAAGGATAGCAAGGTGGCAAATGATCTTAACCGAATACGACATACAATATACGACCCAAAAAGCTATAAACGGGAGTGTATTGGCTGATCATTTGGCTCATCAGGCCGTGGATGACTACCAGTCCATGAATTTTGAGTTCCCGGATGAGAATATTATGTTGGTGACCGATTATGAAGAGCCTGGACCGGATGAAGGACCTGAGGAAGGATCCCGATGGTCTATGTATTTTGATGGAGCCTCGAATACACTAGGTAACGGAATTTGCGCTGTAATCATATCTCCCGAGGGCTGTCATACTCCATTCACCGCCCGATTATGTTTCAATTGCACCAACAACATGGCGGAATATGAAGCATGTATCATGGGACTTCGATCTGCTATTGACCTGAGGATTAAGTTTTTAAGTGTATTCGGGGATTCCACCATGGTTATTAGTCATATCAAAGGCGAGTGGGATATGAAGCACCCGAATCTCATTCCTTACAGAGAGTATGTACTGACATTGCTCCCGCACTTTGAGGAGGTAACCTTCGAACATTTCCCACGGGAGGAGAACCAGTTAGCGGACGCGCTAGCTACCATGTCTTCTATGTTCAAGGTTAGGTGGGATAATGAAGCCCCCCAAATTACCATTGAGAGGTTGGATGAACCAGCACACTGCTGCGAGATCGATACCAAAGAAGTGGAGGACAAACCCTGGTTTCACGAAGTCAAAAGGTATCTCGAGGCTCAGGAATATCCCGAAGGGGAATCTGTCAATGATAAGAAGTTTCTGAGAAGGTTCGCCGTAAAGTTCTTCCTCAGTAATGGGATCCTCTATAAGCGCAACCATGACTCTACATTATTACCACGCGTAGACAAGAGCGAAGCAGAGAGGATCATGATAGATCTACATGAAGGTGAAGATGTGAAAAACACAAGAAGGGGGGGTTGAATTGAAAAACTTGGATTTAAAACAGCTTAATGACACAATATTTTTATCCTGGTTCGTTTGATCTCAAACTACTTCAGTCCACCCGTCAAGGTGATTTCGCCTCTCTCCAACAACGTCTTAATCCACTAATCTCAAAAGATTACAACAGTTACTTTAACAACTGTTAAAGTCTTCTTGAGTACAACCACAATCCGGTTAATCTCAAGGAATTCTTTTACAATATGATTAAACAAAAATGTGTTGTTGTTTTCTAACAAAAACAGTTTATCACAACTGTGATAAATTACACAGGTTAAGCTTAGAATAAAGAATGAATTTTCTAGAGCTTGAGTATGCGTGGTTGGTGTTCTTTAGCAAATTGTTGTGTGTACGTATGTGCTTCTTTTTGAAAGCTGGCTTGTTTATATAGGCCATGAAATAACATTGTCCATAAAGCAAGTTTAATGTTATCAACACGCTTTCCTTTTGGAGAAGATCTTGTCTGAAGAAAGCCATTAGAATTAATTATGTCTTGATTGTTCAGTAACGCTTCAGAGTCTTCTTTCCTTAACTGCTGATAACGCTTCAGAATATTGATGACATGATTGATATGTCTTGTTCAGAATCAGAGTTTATCTGTAGTTAAGCGCAGGTTCTGGTCACCAATCTCCAGCGTATAATCTGATTGCTTCAGCTTATAATACTTTATGACTTAGCTTCTGATGTTGATCAGATCAGAACTTCTGCATACATAAAACATATTTTTAAGGAGCATATTTGTTCTTTGTATTTATTCTATGAGTTTATTTATTTTTTGTATTTGTTATCATCAAAAATCTAACCAAGGGTTGTAGAATCAAACTATGTTCTAACAGAAGGCACCTTCGGAACCCATTCCAGTGGATACACCATGGCTAAGAATATCCTACAGGAAGGATATTACTGGTCCACCATGGAAGCCGATTGTTATCAACACTCTCGAACTTTTCATAAATTCCAAATCTATGTTGATAAGGTGCATGTGCCCCCAGTTCCTATGAACGTCCTGACAGCTCCGTGGCCCTTTGTGATGTGGGGCATCGACATGATTAGAGAGATCAGACCTACTGCGTCTAACGGGCATCGTTTCATCTTAGTAGCCATTGATTACTTCACGAAGTGGGTTGAGGCAGCTTCCTTTGCTATAGTAACCAAGAATATCATGGTACAGTTTATCCGGCACAATCTGAACTATCGATATGGTGTACCAGAGAGGATTATTACTGACAATGGTACGAATCTCAAAAACACAATGATCACCGAGCTCTGTAAACAGTTCAAGATACAACATCATAAATCTTCTCCCTACCGGCCGAAGATGAATGGCGTTGTTGAAGCAGCTAACAAGAACATCAAGAAGATTGTATAGAAAATGACGGTGACATATAAAGACTGGCATGAGATGTTACCATTCGCTCTTCATGGGTACCGTACCTCAGCACGGACATCGACATGGGAAACACCCTACTCTCTGGTATATGGCATGGAGGCAGTCCTAACCATAGAGGTCCATATACCTTCTCTCGGAATTATGAAGGATGCAGGATTAAACAAAGACGACTGGATCCAGACCCGACTTGATCAGATAAATCTAATCGACGAAAAGACACTTACTGCTATCTGCCATGGTCAGACGTACCAAAAGTGAATGATCAAGGCTTTTAACAAGAAAGTCAGACGCCAAGAATATCAAGTCGGAGATCTAGTAATCAAACGCATCATACTACCGCAAGGTGATCCCAGGGGAAAATGGATCCCCACGTACGAAGGGCCATTTGTGGTTAAGAACATTTTCTCGGGAGGAGCTATGATTCTAACCACCATGGATGGTGACGACCTTCCTCATCCTGTCAATGCAGACATAGTGAAAAGATACTACGCATGATCAAAGACCCGCTAGGTTGACTGGCCTAGGAAAAAATAAGGGCTTCCCGGCGAGCCAAAAGGGTTCGGGAAAAAGTAAGGGATGAAAATGAAAAAATCTGTATACCCGGCAAGTTGAAAACCCGAAAGGGAGGCTTGGGCAAAAAAGGGTATCCCGGTGGATTGAAAACCCGAAAGGGCAGTCCAGGCAAAAGTTAGGGATTGAAGCGTATCACTATGTCTCATTGGATCATCTTGCGACCAGACATCAGTATCAGCTATCAAGCTCGGACGATGCCAATCAATATGATCAACCTTCGGCCAAGTAGCAAAGTGATGAGACGTTTGAAGATATAAAGGCAATAGCAGAGTTGGAACCCAATGGGGTCGTTTCACATATCTGTTTTTCTTTCTTTTACACAAATTGTATAATTGTTGTCTTTCGGCGACGTTCTCTTACTAGGATGTCAGCCTCCTTGTATAAAACGCCTATTACAGGCCAATTTCAAAATCAATACAAGTCATTTTTACAAAACTTCAATTTGTTTCTTTTTCTTTTTCTGTTTTGTTTTGCAAGAACGCCCAATGATTTATTTTTTATATATGCATTTGAAAATGATTGCTGCTCATAAATATTTACATAAGAAACAAAAGACAATTACTCGTAATTTCAGAAACAGGGAAAAAATAAGAAGTACCAAACCCGACGGTTCCTCTACCCAGCAGGTATCGGGATAGAGTCATGCTTGGGAACATGATTATTGGTATACGCACTTCCCACAGAGTAAAAGTATCCAAGGGCATTGATGTCAGCTTCCCTGAAATAGGACATAAATACCCCCAACTGAGGTTCGTAATCACAGGCGAGTCAATAAATTTCATCTCCCAAGCGGAGTTTACTTCTACAGATATATAAGCTCAATCTCCAACATAGCTCATCACTTTCAGCAACGGAATTTCATCCCCAGTTAAATTTGTTCCTCCAGATCAGCAAGTCTACAAACAGAGTATCTCTTCCCCCAGAATCTGGTCCCCGCAAAGTTATTCTCCAGCATCTCTTCCCGGCATAATATTCACAAATATCCAGCAACCGTCAGGGATTTATTTTCCCAGACACGAGCATACCCCGACAACATTTCATGAACATACACCATGACATACGCATGCATATCATATACAACATAATATCATTTATTTTGAGAACATCATCTCGCTCTGCATTTCATGCATCGCATATAACTAACCCTGATATTTTTCAGGAAGAGACGATTAGCTTCAATGAATCCAGCAGCTATACAGATCACATCTACAAACAACTAATGGAACCTCAGTTCCCAAAATCAAACGGGTCAACTAATCTACATTATCAGATCAAAGCAACCTTACCCCGGTTCATTCTGAAGTTTTATACAAACTTATCTCAAGGTAACCTTACCCAGGTTCCCGCTGCAGTTTCACCCAAACTCCTCATGAAACAACCTTACCCAGGCTTTTCATATCAAAGTAACCCTACTATCCAGGTTCCTTCTCATAGCCCTACTATCTAGGCTTTCATATAGAAGTGACCCTACTACCCAGGTTCCTTCTCACATCCCTACTATAGGCTTTCATATCGAAGTAACCCTACTACCCAGGTTCCTTCTCACAACCCTACTATCCAGGCTTTCATATCGAAGTAACCATACTACCCAGGTTCCTTCTCACAGCCCTACTATCCAGGTTTTCATATTGAAGTAATCCTACTACCCAGGTTCCTTCTCACAGCCCTACTATTCGCTTTCATATCAAAGTAACCCTACTATCCAAGTTCCTTCTCACAGCCCTACTATCCAGGCTTTCATATCGAAGTAACCCTACTACCCAGGTTCCTTCTCACAACCCTACTATCCAGGCTTTCATATTGAAGTAACCCTACTATCCAAGTTCCTTCTCACAGCCCTACTATCCAGGCTTTCATATCGAAGTAACCCTACTATCCAAGTTCCTTCTCACAGCCCTACTATCCAGGCTTTCATATCGAAGCAACCCTATTATATAGGTTCCTTCTCATAACCTTACTATCCAGGTTCTTCCTCTCTTATCTCCAGACGGCAGTCCACAACACTATAAGGCCAGGACCCGATCAAACACAATTGGTTTCTCAGTTCCCCAGTAATTCACGGTGCAGCTTGTACCCTGACCAGATATGCAGTTCACTTCCGCTTCCTCAAGTCAGAGTTATTCCCCAGTAGAGTAACGTACAACTGAAGCTCCTAAAACTCTACGTCTCCCAAGACAAGAAATCAACATCCTATAGATGGCCTCTTTAAACCCATCTCCTGCAATTCTCTGTCGCATACAGGATGGAATCTTTAAGCCCATCTCCAACAATCTTCAATCCTCAACCTCCAAATGGAATATGTAAGCCCATTCCCTATATCACAAATCAAGTGCCACTTCATGCGAGTGCAAATTTATGGGCACTCTAGTGTTCAAACATCTTCCACCTTCAGATTATGAAAGGTAGACAAGTCAATCTACATCCGCAGGTTTAAGAAGATTGAACAGGGGCAACTGTTGTACCCTAAAATTTTTCCTCCCATTTTTACACAATCATTGGCAATTGAGGTCCCCAAGTTGCTCAAGGAAGTCCAAGAGTTGACCAGACAAACTCTCTCCTAAGGCAGTATACCCCAAATTAGGGTTTCTATTTTCATCAAAATGAGTGGACCACAAAGGTCTCAAATTCTTTCCAAGGTTCTAATATGTTCTTAAGACCCTACATGTCAATTTTCATGGCTTGGACAAGAAGTTTGCTCAGTCAACTACTCAGATGCTTGAGAATCGACTGTATTAGGTCAAAAGTCAATTGTGGCCCACATACAGTCAAACCTCAATATTTTTGGTCAACATCAACATTTTGAATCTATATCCATCATTTTATCAAGGGCTGATCATGATTCCTCAAGGAATGATCCAAATTCATCAAAACCCAAAAGTTGCTAAATTAGGGTTTCTTAGTAAAAGTCAACCCAACTTTGACCAAGCATAAATTCTTCATACTTTATCAAAAAATCTCCATCCAAGGATCATTTTAAAGAGGATGCAGTTCCCTAAAATTCATCTTCATCTCACAAGTTCAAAATATGCACTCATAAAATGATATGAATTTTGACATTATGGGTCATTTTGAAAAGTCAACAAAAACACCTTTTGGGTCAAAGCTTCATACATGAACATGGAAGACTCAATTGAGATGAGACCAAAAGGGTTACTTAGGGGACATCCTAAGCTTTATAAAAAGTCCAAGAACACCTCTATAGGGTTAAAGTTGGAGGAGATATGCCTTGTCAAAGTTGACCTTTTTTGAAAAAATTACCAAAAGTCAAATGGGTTCAAAATTGCATTTTTTTTTTGCCAAATGGGCCTAACTTTTTATGCTTGCACATCACTTATAATATGATCCACGACCCAAATATCCAACCTCGTGTTATTTGCTTCACTTTTCAATTTATTTTGATATTTTGTTAATTAAAATTTCAATTAAATCAAATAATTGATGAATAATGAAAAGATATGTTGTGAACTGATTTAGACAGGATTTCAATCAAATAATGCAAGGATATCATGATCAATTCGAATCAAGGCTGATTGGTACAAGAAATGCATAATTTGGCTCAATATAGCAAGTTTACATATGCCATGAAAATCAAATCAAATCTTCAAAACTTTCAAAGATGTGATCTGTTTTTACAACCCTAATTCACTCTATGATATATATTGAACATAACCAAGGCAAGAACAAGGGTGAGAGTCGTGAAAAGAGGCAGAACAAAACTGCAAAATTTCAAAGAAAAATGTGAGATCAAAATCCACTCTAGAGCCATCCTCACAGAGATTTAAAGATTCCAATCTATTCCAGGACAACCTAGGAAGCTATTCCACCTATCCTCAGGCTTCAAAACGCCAGGAATCGTGCCCACCATCAACCACGGTTTGCCCAAAAACTCTATTATGATTTCCTTGATTTTGGCAACATTATCATGTTTTGATTATACATTCTTGTTCATCATCTTGTTTGCAAGCTATTGGCATCATTTAATTGCATTTACAGCGCAGGAATCACAGTATGCCATTGCTAGGGTTTACAAGTTTGTTTTAGGGGTTTTTAATTCAGGAACAATTGGCTTTCATATTGGGTATCATGATGATCAGGGCTTCAAGCCCAGTTGATTCATGGTCACTAATTTCATTTATCTTGCTTGTATGCAATTTTTGAATGGAACAGGGTTATAGTTACGAACAAACATCTGTAGGTAAAAGTTTGAACCTAAAACAACAGTCCCAAGGAAGAAGATCATGCGTGTCAAAGCGTGATTAGTCCATTCAAATTTCATGCGTTTTGGCTGGCAGAATACTTAACTTGGCTTTTGGTCTTATTTGTTTATTATGTTTACAAGTTAACAATCTAGCGTAGATGGTTGGAAGAAGCGCCTTTGATGCACACGTTTTGGGTTCGATCCCAGGCGTGTGTGTTTTATTAGTTTCTTGATTGTTCCAGGCGAATGCAATGCAATACATCATCCCACGCCTATCATGTACCATCAACGCTCATTCATTGGATGCCCAGCTGGCTAGATCTCACGCT
This sequence comes from Vicia faba, assembly GCA_948472305.1. Lineage (NCBI taxonomy): Eukaryota > Viridiplantae > Streptophyta > Magnoliopsida > Fabales > Fabaceae > Vicia > Vicia faba. Next base: position 331,021,045 of record OX451736.1, read on the forward strand.
TCTCCAATGAAGGTTCATGGTGTTCCTCCAAGTCAATGCTAAACCAGATCCCAACGTTGACAGGCCTGGAGCTTAATGGGCTAAAGAATTTCATATTAACACCCCCAGCATTACTATTCAACACAGGCCCATTCCTAAATTTTCTATTTTCTTATATTTTCTTATTCTTTGCAATTTATTTATTTATTTTATTTTTTAAAATCCACCTTTTTCATAAAAATCCCAAAATCAAGAATTCACAAATTTAGAATTAGTTATTTTTATCAAATTTAATTTTTAAATCAATTAGTTTATTTAATTCAGGGTAACTTTAACTTACTTTTATAATTAAAAAATCAATTAGAAAACTAGGTTAATTTCTTGATGTAATTATTTTCTTTTTGTCAAACAAAAACACAAAAAATAGGCTAATTTAATTAGTTTTCTTAATTAAAGTTAATTAGTAATTAGGTTCTTTTTTTATTTATTTAAATTTTTACTTATTTTCTTAAATAACAAAAATGACAAAAAAAATGATGTTTTCTTTAATCAACTGATATTAGATTTAGTCAAGGGTCAAAACCCCAATTTCTCTCGCATTTAATTTGTCGCGCGCTTATTATTATTTTTGACATTATTATTGTAATTGTTTCAAGGTTGTAATAGTTTTAATTAGGGTTTTAAATTATGTACTTTTATTTCCCGTTAAGGCAAATTATGTAACTGTCAAAACCATGTAATAGCTAGGTTTATTTCCCATTTTTTTGCTTTCAGCAAATTATTAACTGTTAGATGTATTAATAGGATTGTGTGGCAAGAATGCATGAAAAATTAAAACAGTTAGAAAAGCCTAATGTGCAATGACTAAATAACTGAAACAAATCACTCGCACATGTTCACTTCTAGGGTTTACCTCACTTCGGTTGCCTTCGGTAAACAATCATTAAGAATAGGAGATTTTAGTGGTTGCCCTCTAGTCTAAAGAGATCAAAGTGTCCCATTCGAATGTTGCCTCAGAAATGTTGCCTCGGAAATGATCTTAAGACTCTAGGGTTACTAATAAGGTTTTATAACTATTGCTTTAGTGATTGTACTTGTCCCTTTCAAATGTCCCTTACAAACTCCAACGCCGGTGCTACCTACTCCTTAATAGTGGGCTAGCACTTTCTAAAGGAAATAAAACTAAAACAATCTTTTTTCGAGTAGGTAGATGCTAGTAGGTACTTGCTCAAAACAAAACTTTTTTCACACAAACACCTTTCAAAAACAATTTTCAAAACAAACTTCGTCACATCCTTGAGGACTGATACAAGAGTTATCACGAAGTAAAACATTTTCAAAACGATCACACACAAGCAATTTGAAAAAATGAGCAAGTACCTAAGAGCCCGTAGATAACTACAGATAGAAAGGGTGCTAACACCTTCCCTTTCTATAATCCACCCCCCATACTCAGAAACATCTCGAAAAAGGTTTTTTCTTATCTTTTTCCTTTTCCTGATTGGATAAAATAAAAGTTGGTGGCGACTCTTGCTTACCGCGATATTTTGTGAACAAAAAACACAAAATGCAAACCAGTATTAACAGTCGGTTCGGCCACCGTATCACAACAGCCTCAACCCAATTCGTGAAGTAATCAATGGCGAATAGGATAAAGAGATGCATGTTTGAAGCGGTAGGTATGATTTCTCCTATCATGTCAATGCCCCACATTGCAAAGGGCCAGGGAGCCGTCAATACATTCATGGGAACCAGAGGTATATGTACTTTATCAACATAGATCTGGCATTTGTGACAAGTTCGGGAATGCTGATAATAGTCTGCTTCTATAGTGGACCAGTAGTATCCTTCCCTTAGGATCTTTTTAGCCATGGTATATCCACTAGAGTGGGTGCCAAAGGTACGTTCGTGTAAATCTGCCATAATCATCTCTGCTTCGCTCTTGTCAACACACAGAAGTAAAGTAGATTCATGGTTGCGCTTTTAAAGGATTCCATTACTGAGGAAGAACTTTGGGGAGAACCTTCTCAGAAACTTTTTATCATTGACAGATGCCCCCTCAGGATATTCTTGAGCCTCAAGATAGATTTTCACTTCTTGGAATAAAGGTTTGTTCGCTACTTCTTCAGTATCAATCTCATAGCAGTATGCTGGTTCATCCAACCTCTCAATAGTGATCTGAGGAGCTTCGTTGTCCCATATGACCTTGAACATAGATGACATAGTAGCTACCACGTCCGCTAACAGATTCTCTTCTCGTGGAAAATGTTCAAAGGTGACTTCTTCAAGGTGTGGAAGTAATGTCAGCACATGTTCTTTGTAAGGGGTGAGATTAGGCTGCTTCGTGTCTCACTCCCCTTTGATTTGACTTATTACCAAGGCTGAATCCCTGATAATGCTCAAGAACTTGATCCTTAGGTCAATAGCATCTTTGAGACCCATGATGCACGCTTCATACTCAGCCATATTATTGGTGCAATTGTAACATAATCTGGCAGTGAAAGGAGTATGACAGCCCTCGAGAGATATGATTACAACACCGATGCCATTGCCAATTGCGTTGGAGGCTCCATCAAAAACCATAGTCCATCGGGATCCTTCCTCAGGTCCTTCATCTGATCCAGGTTCTTCACAGTCAGTCACTAACATAATATTCTCATCCGGGAATTCAAAGTTCATGGGTTGGTAGTCATCCACGGCCTGATGAGCCAAATGATCAGCTAATACACTTCCCTTGATTGCTTTCTGGGTTGTGTATTGAATGTCGTATTCAGTCAGGATCATTTGCCATCTCGCTATTCTTCCGGAGAGAGCGGGCTTCTCGAAGATGTACTTGATCAGATCCATCTTAGATATCAACAAAGTAGTGTGGGTCAATATATATTATCTCAGTTGGAGAGCAGCCCATGCCAAAGCGCAACAAGTTTTCTCGAGCAGTGAGTATCTTGCTTCACAGTCGGTAAAATTTTTACTAAGGTAGTATATTGCATGCTCTTTTCGACGGAACTCGTGATGCTGTCCCAACACACACCCCATTGAATTATCTAACACTATTAAGTACATTATCAAAGGTCTTCCTTCAATCGGTGGCATCAGAATTGGAGGATCTTGAAGGTATTTCTTGATTCTCTCAAAGGCAGTATGGCATTCGTCATTCCACTTTACCGCTTGATCTTTCTTCAGGAGTTTGAAGATTGGCTCACAAGTAGCAGTTAGATGGGATATGAACCTAGAAATGTAATTTATGCATCCCAAGAAACCTCTAACCTCCTTCTCAGTGCGAGGAGCCGACATATCTTGTATAGCCTTCACCTTTGTAGGGTCTACCTGAATACCTTTGTCACTGACAATGAAACCTAGGAGTTTACCATACCTTACCCCGGAGGTGCACTTGTTCGGATTTAACCTCAGCTTGTACGTCTTCAACCTATCAAAAAACTTTTGTAGATGATCAAGGTGGTCTTCCTTATTTTGAGACCTGGCTATCATGTCATCAACATGGACCTTTATCTCATGGTGAATAATGTCATGGAACAAAGCTACCATGGCTCTCTGATAGGTTTCCCCAGCGTTCTTCAATCCAAACGGCATTACTTTGTAACAGAAAGTTCCCCATTGCGTGACAAAGGTTGTCTTCTCCATGTCCTCGGGTGCCATCTTGATCTGATTGTAACTAGAGAAACCATCCATGAAGGAAAAGATCTTATGTTGTGTGGTGTTGTCAACCAGAACATCAATGTGGGGAAGCGGGAAGTCATCCTTGGGGCTTTCCCTATTCAAATCTCTGTAGTCCACACACATTTGTACCTCGTCGTCCTTGTTAGGCACCGGGACTAAGTTAGCAACCCATTATGGATAGAAGGTGACATCTAAGAACCCAACATTAAACTGTTTCATAACTTCTGCTTTGATCTTCTCTGACATTTCAAGGTGCATACGATGGACCTTCTGCTTTACTGGAGGGCAATCTTCTTTAGTTGGCAGCCGATGAACCATAATATCAGTGTCTAGCCCCGACATGTCTTCATATGACATGGAAAAGATCCCAACATAATCATGTAACATCTGTATTAACCGCTGTTTGATAATAAGCTCCAAATTTGCACCTATCTTGACTTCTTTTATGTCCTCTTATGTGCCCAAGTTCACTGTCTCAACTGGCTCTTCATGAGGTTGTATATCCCTTTTTCCTGCTGTAACAGTCTGGCTAGTTCTCCGGATACCTTACAATCTTCCTCACCTTCGTCCTCGGCTTGGTTGATCGGATTTTCAAATTCATAACTGGAAATAGTAGAATCGTTATCAATGGGATCCAGAGTGGACATGGATCTGCAGTTTGATACATGAGTGCGTGTAAGAGTATAATTGTATAGACCAAGTAAAAAGCAGAAAAGAAAAAAAATTGAGAGCACAAAATTCGTATGTAAAACATCCAATGCTTTATTAATGACATATGAGATTCAAACATGATAACCCTCACAAAAAAACCATTATTCCCGGGTAAGACACACGGCCATAGAGTTTATATTGTTTAATTATTACATATCCAAAAACAAGAAAGACAATTACTTCTGAATAAAAGTAATCGGTTAAAAGTCTTTAGTTGTCCAGTTACTGGGTCCACCATTGGTAGTAGGGAAGATCCAGCTGTCCAAATGATAGGTAACTGATTAAGGATAAGTACCCCCAATAACTAAGATAACTCCTCCATAGTAGGCACTAACTGGTAATCAGGAAAAGTGAAGTAGTGATGTACCAGGTCAAAGAACAGAAAGAGCACCTTTATCATTTCTTCATCAAAGTTTGAGGTGACCAAGTTGAGAAGTCGGCCATGTCTTTCAGTGAAGTTAGAGCTTTCAGGAATCCTTGATGCTAATTCCTTGAGTTGAGGAGGTACCCTCACAAGGTTGACTTGGATAGTGTTCCTGCGAGCGGACGCCACGTCCTACAAGACAAGACAAAGATAAGCCCTAGAAAATCCTTGAAATGGCTATCTCAATGAGTGTAGCATCGAGTATCAACCGACTTTGAGGATACACCAAAGACGACTATCTCACTATGTCCTAATGGCCAAGTTGTTCAATTAAGGTTCTAAGGTCAGTTGATGCTTCATGACACCACGCAGCGGCCCGGTATTCTCCTTGATTAACTCAAGGGCTATCGGTACCCACCAAAGTGTCGCATCAACGTAGCTATCGCTTCAACCGTGTCGGTATACCCCGCACAATTTCCACGATCTATTGCTACTTACCTAAAAGGTTTCCCCAGATCCGGGTGTAGGATCTATAGTAACCCAAACAATACCCTTAAAAGTAAAGAAATCAAAACAAACAAAGAAAACATATTAGAAATTAACTAGAACCTAAGGCAAACCCTACTTTTATTATTGTCCCCAGCAATGTCGCCAGTTATGTAATATGGTGGCAGAACTGACTATTATACTGGTTTGCATTTTGTATTCGCAAATGTGCGGTAAGCAAGAGTCGCCGCCGACTTTTCTTTTATCCAACAAAGGAAAGGGTGAAAAGAACAGAAAAATACCTCTTTCGATATTTTCTGAGTAAGGGGGTAGATTATGGAAAGGGAAGGTTTTAGCACCCTTTCCATCCGTGGTTTTCCACGGGCTCTTAGGTACTTTCTCATTTTTTTGGAAATTGCTTTCGTGTGTGTTTTGAAAAGTTTTGTATGCTTTATGATAACTCTGGTATCAGTCCTCAAGAGTGTGATAAAGCATTTTTTTGAAAATAATTTTGAAAGTATGGTGTGAAAATGACTTAGTTTTGAGCAAGTACTTAACAACCATATACCTACTCGAAAAAGGCGTTCTTTTCCTCCTTTCCTTGAGATAGTGTTATCCTACTATTAGTCAGTAGGTAGCCATATCATTGGATGTTTGAGCGACTATCGAAAGGGACGTTACGGTCACTAAGGCAACTGGGCAAGAACTCTTAGTAATTGTCCTAAAGTTCTAAGATCACTTTTTAAACGAGGCAACAGTTGAGAGGGTCATTGATGGACTTGTGATCTCTTGAACTCAAGGACAATCACTAAAAATTCTCACGTTTCGAGAATTGTGACTGTTTCGAAGGTACTCGAAGTGGGAGATACCCTAGGGGTGAGCATGTGCAAGTGTGCTTAATTCAGATATATTATCTTGCGCATTTAGGGTTATCTACTCGTTTTATTTTCAGTATTTTTTCATGCAATCCTATTAAGCTAAACAGTTAAGCAGTTTATAGCGCGGAAAATAAATTGCAGAAAGTAAAAACTCCTAAGCTATTACAAGGCTTTGGGGCAATTACATAATTAAATGTGGAAATTTAAACCCTAATTAAACTATTATAAATCGGGAACAGTTACATAATTAAAAAGAATAATAGTACGAAAAATAACAACCCGCAAAAATTGAGACGGGAATAAGTTTGACAAAGCCTAAAAAATCTAATTGCTTAAGAAATATTTTTGGTATTTTAAATAAAAAAGATATGAGATTTAATCCTAACTTCTAATTAATTTTAAATTTTAAAAAAAGATTAAAGTAGTTAAATTAGATTAATTTAAAAAATTAATTTTAATTACTTAAAAAAAAACCTAATCCTATTTTTTGTTATTTTTATGATTTTATGATTAAAATAAAAATGATTTTAAAACAAATAAAAATAAAGAACAAAGAAATTAAAAAAATGACAAAAATGAAAAGAAAATGGGCCTGAAGTGCAATAGCAATATGGGGGTGTATCACTGAATTTTTGTTAGGGCCTAGATCTGGTGGTCCATTACCCTTGTGTGTGATTCAGTGGTGCTGCTCCTTGGGAGGTCTATCGTGAGCATCTGGATCTGGGACATTTGATATGGCCTTGATGAGATCCTATGGTATGGAGATAGTGGCGCATGGTGGACACGCTGGGACTTTAGAGTATTGGATCTACATGCATAAATCAGAAAAATAATATGCAAGAGGCAGGGGTCGAAACCCTGACCTCCCACACACATAATTCCTTAACACCCTTCGTTCTTGCCACTGGACCAGACTGATCATTCATGAATATGACTGAAACAAAATAATATAATACATAATCAACATAATTTATGAGTTGTCAGTGCGTGCCTCTTTAGTGGGCTCTGGATATTTGAATGGACCAATTAAAAGAGTGGATCATGCCACGCATGCCTTCGCCTGAGTCAAAACCCTAGCGACGCTGGAGTCAACACTTAGGTCGTCTTCTCCGACGGGCCTCAAACATCAAACCTGCAAAATATCCACGTTAAACGCAAAAGAAGGACCCTACCCCCCTAATTCGAGGGCTACGAATCCAGTGGTGGTGTCTATTTGGTCTGAAAGTCCCTGTACAGGGAGATATGAAACTTGCAGTTCACTATGCCCTAGCCATGGCAGATGACTATTTAGCCATCAAAGCTCATCAACGATTTCCCAGATCTCTTCCTTATCATCATGTGATCATGTTAATGGAGTTAGAACTAATTGAAACGGGCTATAATTTAAAATACGATAAACAGAAAAATTATGAAAATATGAGTTATCCATGATGAGTTTCAGCGTATTACGGCTATGGATGATGATCCATACTTACCTAAGCTTACCTCAGAAACACCAAGGAATGGTTAGAATTCTTTGAAGCTGGATGTGAACGTGAATCACGAATTGCACCACTCTTTGAATTTTTTTGACAAGTGTTAGGGTTCTTTTGAGGCTAGATGCGCATGTATGCGTGCTTCTGAATAATTGTGTATATGTAGTGTATCTCATTAGGTCAACAAAAAGAGCAAGGATCCATGGCATCGAGTGCAAGATTTGTTTCAAATATTCAGTTGAAAATCTTTCTTATTTTGGATATCCTTTCCCCTCTTGGCTTACACGTTTTTTTCCTTGATATGCCAACACGTTTTGCCCATTATTTGATGAGAAAAAGATTCCAAATCAAATCTTCCATTTTTCTATTATTTATTTATTTATTTAATTTTGCATTTTTATGAATAAAATATCAAAATAAATAGAATAAATAATATCATAATGCATGGGTGGGCCTAGAGGTCGTGGACCATGTTAGAAACAAGTTTCAAACATGAAAATATGGGCCAATTTTGAAAAAATTCAAGTTTGGTCAATATTGGTTTCATGCACTTTTCCAAAAATTAGTCAACTTTAGCAATTCATATCTCTCTCAATTTTAATAATATGAGGGTGTTAATGGACTTTTTGGAGATCTTAGGATGTCCTCTAAACAACCCTTTTGGTTTAATTTCAATTGGATCTTCCATATTCATGTAAGGAGCTTTGACCCAAAAGGTGTTTTTGTTGACTTTTTGAAAGGACCTATAATGTCTGAGCTTGTATCTTTTAACTGGGGCATTTATTGATCTTGAGGGATGAAGAGAAGTTGTAGGGAATTGGATTCTCTTCAAAATGAGCTTTGGTGGAAAATTTCTGATAAAGTATGAGAAAGTTATGCATTGTCAGAGTTTGGTTGACTTTTCCTATAGAAACCCTAATTTGCCATTTTTTACTTTTGATGAATTAGGAGAATTTATTGAGGAATCATGATCAAACCTTGATCAAATGATGGATATCACTTCAAAATGTTGATGTTGACCAAAAATCTTGAGGTTTGACTGTATATAGGCCACAATTGACTTTTGACCTAGTATAGTTGATTTTCAGGCATTTGAGCAGTTGACTGAGCAAACTTGTTGTGCAAGGCATGAAATTTGGCATGGATGATCTTGAGAACATATTAGTGCCATGGAAAAAATTTGAGACCCTTGGAGCTCACACATCTTGATGAAAACTGAAACCCTAGTTAGAGGTTTATTGCCTTGGGAGGAGAATTTGTTTGGTCAATTCTTAGTCATCCTAGGGCAAGTTGGAGATCTCAATGGACATGTCTTGAGTAAAATGAGAGGGAGAATTTTGGTGTACAACACATTTAATGGATAGAAAGAATTTGATGAGGCCCCTAAACCTTTAACCGGGGATGAAGTTTATCAATGGAAGGAACACATTAATGTTATCTTCTAGAAGAGAGAAAAAGAAAAAGGGGGAAGTTGCAAAAAATATATGGAAAAAGAGGTCCATCTTCTTTGATATTCCATATTGGTCAAGTCTTGATTTTAGACATTGTCTTGATGTGATGTACGTGGATAAAAATGTGTGTGATAGTTTGATTGGCACACTTCTAAATATTCCAGGCAAGACTAAATATAGTAAGGCTTCCCGTCTTGATATGGATGCAATGAGTATATGAAAATAGTTTCCTCCATAAGGGAAAGGAAAAAAGAACTTATATGCCTCCAGCATGTCACACTCTATCTAAAAAGGAAAAGAAACTTTTATGCGAGTGTTTGCATGGCATTAAAGTTCTGCAAGGTTACTCATCAAACATCAAGACACTTTTATCAATGAAAGATCACAAGTTAATTGGTTTAAAATCTCATGATTGCCATGTATTGATGCAACAACTTCTACTAGTAGCTATCCATGGATTCCTACCAAAGAATGTGAGAGTAACTATAACGAGATTGTGCTTATTCTTCAATTCCATATGTATTAAAGTTCTTGATTTCAAAAAATTAGATGAATTAGAATATGAGGCTGCCATAATCTTGTGTCAATTGGAGATGTATTTTTCTCCATCATTTTTTGACATTATGGTTCACTTACTTGTTCATCTAGTCAGAGAAATCAAATTATTTGGTCCATTTTATTTAAGGTGGATGTATCCAATAGAGCGATATATGAAGATCTTTAAAGGATATACAAAGAATCATCATTGTTCGGAAGCTTCGATTGTTGAAAGGTACATCACTGAAGAAGTTGTTGAGTTTTGTATAAACTATTTGTCGGAAGCAGATTCTATAGGCATTCCAAATTCTCGTCACGCTGATCACATAGACGGAAGAGGTATTCAAGGTCTAAATTTTAAGTCAATGCCTCGGCATGTAGTTATTCAAGAACATTTCTATATATTGAATAATATAAATGAAGTTTAACCTTTCAGTGATACTCACATAAGACTTTTGAGGAAAAATATCCCCGAATGAGTGGAAAGTTTTTGTTGATAGATCATAACAAGAGATTCATATATTGGTTTAATAAAAGTGTATCTAATGATCGTAGTGCATATGAGATAATTAAATGGTTGTCGTACGAGCCTAAATTTTGTGTCATTACTTGGACTACATACGACATTGGTCATTATACCTTTTAACAAGTAAATGGCCTTAGCCCAGTGGTAGGGGCTCTTATTGTGGAGGTAGAGAGCATGGGTTCAAGTCTAAACTTGAAGCAATAATTTTAGGTATTTGGAGTTTTAACTATTTAATAAAAAAAATTAATAAGATTAAAATAAATAAAAAATATAATAAATATTACGTGGAATTAAAAATAATTAGAAGTAAAAAAATATGATTCCACATTAGCATAATGACCAATAAAAAATGACAGAATATTCATTTGGCAAGGCTACTTTTACAACAACAAAAATTATAGGGGGTAAACCAAAAGTGATCTACATGGCAGGGGCAAAAGTGGTAACAACCCTAGTTTCTTTTATAGAGCACATTACCATTGAGGAGAAATTTGGATGACAATTTCCACAATATTTTTTTATCAATTGTAGACGCTCTCTCGGGATATTCTTGCATCTCGAGGTACCTCTTGATGACATAATACCAAGGCTTGTCATTGTTTGTGACTTCAGTTTCACAATAGTATGTTGGCTCGTCCAAACGTTCTATTTTGTTGTTAGGCACTTCATTAGCCCATCTGATCTTGAACATGGAAGATAGAGTGGCCAAGGCAATGGACAATTGATTCTCCTCCCTTGGGATATGGCTGAAATTGATCTCCTCAAAATAAAGAATTAGCTTCATGACATGCTCTTTATAAGCAATTAAGTTGGTATGACGAGTTTCCCAATTTTCATTATTCTGGTAGATTACCAAAGTTTAGTTCCATACACATCCAGGGTCTTGATGCTCATATTCATGGCTGCTTCCAAGCCAAAAATACAGGCTTCATATTCTGCAACATTATTAGCAACATAAAAACAAATCCCAACAGTAAATGGAATGTGAAAACCTGTAGGGGAGCTAATAACAACTCTAATACCATGCCCCAAGGCATTTGAGGCACCATCAAACACGAGCATCCATCGGGCTCCTGGTTTAGGTCTTTCTTCTTATTCTGGAGCTTCTTTAACAAGCATGGTGTCTTCATCTGGGAAATAAAATTTCATGGGTTGATAATCATCCATTGGATGACGGGCAAGATGATTTGACAACACACTACCCTTGATGGCCTTATGGGTAACATGTTAGATGTCATATTTTGTTAGGGCCATTTTCCAACAAGCAACTCTCTCTGTTAAAGCTCGATTTTCAAATATGTAATTGACTGGGTCCATCTTGGATATCCAAAGTGTTGTATTTGTCAACATGTCTTGTCTCAAGCGCTTGGCAGCCCATGCAAGTGCGTAACACATCTTCTCAAGTAGTGAATATCTTGACACGCACTGAGTGAACTTTCTACTTAGGTAATTGTAGCGGTAGAAATATTGAGACTAAGCCATTGGATTGACTTAACTCGTACAAATAAAAATCAAAATCGCCACCGCGCTTTATTGTTTCCGGAGGAATGGGAAAAGAGCGAATAACCCAAAAAAGATGGGGAGAGAATCTAGGTACAAGGGTTGGTTATGCAAAGGGAAGGTATTAGCACCCTAAACATTTATGACACTCCACAGGAACCTCTTTGAAAATTTGTGTATTTTGGCTATAAGTGTTGTATACAAAAATATATTGTGGGGATGAGAAAAGAAGTTTTTTTTTTATAAGTTTTGCATCTGCCGCGGTTGCGAACCTTTAGTGCCTATGTACCACCTTCCGTGCAATAGGGGATCAGGGTACTCGTATTTCACCTTTTTTTTTAAATTTTAAAACACAAGTGTGTTGGTTAATTTTAAGAGATGAGACATCATCGTCGTATCTGAGTGGAAGAACATACTTACTAGCCACGATTATGAGAAAGGAGAATTTGTGTCATATTAAAGTGGATGATATAGCTTGGATTTTAAAATCAACAAAGCCCGCTCAACACCCAAGTGGAAAATATCTCACTTCACTACATATCATAGAAGTATAGTAGCTCACATCACTATAAGGATTGACAAGAGTCTAATATTTTGAGAAAATTTTAAAGTAAAAACCCAAAGTGGAAAACTGGTATAATGAGATTGATTTACTTTTAGTCTTCTCACAAAAAATGTCAAAGTATTATTAAGTTGGTTAAAATTTGATTAAGAAAACATTTTGCAAATGCATGGACCTAAGTCCAAGTTTGTTATGAAAGTGGTTCAAGTTTAAAACAATAAGAGTTTTCAAAAGGAGGGAGAACATTTTTGAAATTAAAGAAGATGAGAGGAGATGAAGGGACTATCCTAAAGCATAAGGTAAAAGCTAGGGAAAAGAACCATCTAACCAACAAGAAGCCAACACTTGACACAAAGATTCAATGTAGAATTATCATCCTTTGGATTGAAATCAAGCAAGAAAATATACTAAACCTCTTAAGAATACCAAACTTCAAATGCATAAGTCTTCACAAAAATTAGGCAGAGTAACAGTTGTATATATATGAATTCCTGATCACAAACAAAAGCATATAATCAAAATAATCTGCACACAAAGCAAACAAACAACCCAATATCTTGGGGGTAAACCCCAAGAACTCTAGACAATATTGCAATAAAAGTCACAAGGTCTCAAGGTAGGTAAAGGTCTCTAATCCTAAGTTCAAGAAGTCCACAATCTCCATAATGCCAAGGATAATAACCAAATAGTCCAAGTAACATTAAAGTTTTTTATGGTTCAAATTGATTATTAGGTATCTTCAAAAAAAATGAGAAACTCAAGTGAGTAAAATAAAAATGACATAAAGGTAAATGCTCAAATGAGCAAAGATGAAAATATCATGAAACATAAATGCTAAAATAAAATGGTGCATAAAGTAAAGGCATAAAATAAAAGCATAAAATAAAGGAAAATTTTAGAAATTAGAGGTTAGCTGAATGACCATCTTGAAACTTGCATTTGAAAACTCATTAGAAGATTGATAAAATCAAAGCCTCTCAACAACAAGTTTTATTTGCTTTTTGTCAAGTATATCATTCATTTCAAAATATCAAGGCAACAATGAATGATCAGTGATGTTTAAGTGATTCACTTTGACCAAAGCTTATGAAGATTCATTAGAAGATTGATAAGACCAAAGCCTCCTAACAATGAATCACAAGTTTATTGGATAAAAGGTTTCAAATTAACATACTTGGGCTTGCAAACATAGTTTTGGGCCACGAATAATCATTTCTCAAATCAGGACAAAATTTAACGCTATGTTAAGCAATTGTAAGTGGACTTATATAGAAGTCACACCTATTATGAGGTCGATCAATAGAAATCTATGTACCATATGTTTAGAGAAATTATATATAAATTATTCTCCAGTAACATGTAGTACAAGTAAGAAGGGGATAAGATGAAGAGGGAGGGGATAAGAATCAAACCATATTTGAACCAAAAATTTAATCAAGCTATCATTAAAATCATTCATCCATTTTGGTGGAGTTAAATTCAACACCCAAGATCCAATGATGTTAATGAAGCTCATGATCAAAATCTCATGGTTCAAGATCAGCCAAAATATATACAAAAATAAAATTGTATTTAAAAATTAAAAAAAAAATTAAAAATAGTTTTATATGAAAATAAAAGGGGAAAATAGAAACTATATTCAAAACATCCAAGAAAAATCCAATGAGACCATAGAAAAATTAGAAATGAGCTCAAATATTTTTATACAATTTTTGGTAAATTTTTAAAGTCAGAAAATATTTTTAAAGTTAAGAGAAATAGGCAAAATAAACCAAAAATTGTGAAAAATAGTAAAGTCAGAAATAAAAATAAAATGAGATCACCAATAATTTTCAAGAGGTCATTGGATCCTTCTATATTTTTTTCAGAATTTAAAAATTAAGAAGAGTATTTTTAAATGTTAAAATTAATCCAAATAAGGTGAAAAACTATAAAAATATCAAAACACAAAATAAAATTTTGAAAAAATAATAACTAGAAAGAGAAAAATAAAAAGTATTTTTAAGAATTTTTTTCAGATGTTTTGAAGTTAAAAATATTTTTTTATGAATTTTTGAAGTTTAAAACAAATAAAATATAAAATCAGAAAATAAAATAAAAACCAAAAATATGTAGACCATTGGATTAGAGTCAAAACGCATTAGTAAGCTAATCCAATGGATCAGACGCGCTGTGCATATCATGGTCCTTAGTGAATAAAACACTGAATCATTTATTAAAATCAGAATTTAAAAAAAACAAATGACACGATATCATTGGTTGAGAGATGACACGCTGGTAATCTTCAATCTCTAGCCACGCGAATTGCAGGTCTCTTAAATGGAAAATTAGAGCTCGAGATCGGTACCATTCGCTTCGTCTCTTCAAGACGACTCCAATGGTACCCTCGCGAAAACATTATGTAAGATGTAGCTCAATCATTTTGGAAGGAAGGATTTTTAAAATTCATGGCCAAAACTCACTTTAAGTTGAAAACAAATGTTACGACTAGAATCAGAATGATGAAAGCTTCATTACAATACCAAAATTTGAGAGAATTGGTGAAGGAATCTACCTATTGAAATTCAAATTCATAGCTCTGGAACTTGACTTGGCTAGCATGATTTAGGAAGTCTTAAAGCTTGGTTCTTCTTCTGTTAGTTTCAGTGAAGTTCAAGGATGAAAATTTGACAAAGAAAATGGATTGAGAAAAGCTGTAAAACCATATTCGAAGTTGCAGAAAAGTGGGTTCAAGAGAAAGTTTGGCAGGGTGATTTTGGCTATCTAAGCTTACGAAAATGAGTGGGATAGAGCTTGTATTTATAGGAGAAGTGAATGGAATCAAGAGGAGGGGTGAATGATGCAATTTGGAGGGAAATCGTGCACACATATTTTCATGAATTAAGTTGGATCGCATGTGCATCAAAACTCATCCAAATGATGCATTTTGACACTCTAAATTATCCACATGTTTATGCTAATCACGCTTAAGTAGAAAACAGGCATACATTTTGTGATTGGAAGTCAAATTATGGAAATTGCATTCTGACTGTTTGAGAAACTTCAGTTCTAAGGTACAACTTTGAAATCATGGTGTGCACAAATTATGGAACCTTATGAATTGATTCTTGATGCATTGGAAAGATAAGATGACCAACTTTACAATGTTCAAAGAATGGATTCAAATGGATGCTTCAGCTGAAAGTTGTGACGAGTCAAAGTTGAGAAAAAGATGTTGTCTTGCATCCAATAATGGCCTTCGATTTAAAATTTTCTCTTGACTAAAAAATATGGCATTAAGTAGACCTCTTGAATGAAATTTTAAGACTTGAACCATTTAAAATCTCCAAAAAATGAGAAATTTATGACTTGGTGAAGTTGGTGAAAATTCATGAGTTGACCTATAATCTTTTGAATCCTTAAGACATCTTCCATACATTTTTAAGCTTTGCACATAAAATAAGGGTTGAAGTTCACATCCTTAAGATAATTTTGGAAAAATGATGGGCTCAAGGAGATAAAAATTGACCAAGTTATGATCTTTTGAAGTCTCATAAAGGGAATTTGATGGCCTATCTAGAGGACTTGTAATCTTTCTTAATCATTAGGCATCTTCCACATAAAATTCTATTGAAACTTTTGAAGTGACTTGTTGATAACCCTTTAAATAGGAGCATGTCTTTTTAATCACTCAAAAATACAAAAAGATGAGCAAGATATAACCCTTAGAAGTTCAAAACACTAGCTCCCAGAGCAACAAAATGCCTTAGAAACCCTTTTCAAATTTGACAAACTTTCTTGCATAAATATATTTGTCTTGTAAATAGAAGTTGTTGAGGATGATAATAAGAAACCATAGAAACTATAACCACTTCCCAAATATTAAGAATTGAGGGAATTATGCACTTGTGATCAAGAAATCAAGAACTTGTCCAATTAGGTTAAACCTCTTCAATTAACTTTTGCATCCTTGACTAATTGAGGCATGATGAATCATAGTAGACCTTGTTATGATGTCACATCAAAGCATCTTGAATGATGAAGTTTGAGCCTCAATGAAATCTTGTTGAAGAAGACATAGAAATAAACTCTGAACCTATGGATTAACCTGATGAAATATGTTGTGCTTTCACATATAATATCATCCATTAGGGAAAAATTCATTTTATTTATTAGTTAAAAGTTAATAAATACAAAACATAGATGATCACAATATACAAGTCAAGGGGTTTGGTGATTTCTCATGAGAAAACATAAAGATATGGAGAAGAACCAAACCCTAGTGTGATCTTGTTGTAATTGAGTTGATATGAGATGCTAGAGGAATCTTAGGGGCTAAAATTGGGGTACAACAGTAATAGATTGCATGCTCTTTTCTCCATGTCTCATCATGTTGACAAAGTACACAACCCCTGGAATTCTCAAGAATTGTTAAGTACATAATCAAAGGTCTTTCTAGCACTGGAGGTATGAGGATTAAAGGCTCTTACAAATACTCTTTGATCTTGTTTAAAGCTTGTTGACAATTATCATTCCATTCTATGGCTTGATCCTTCCTCAATAGTTTGAATATTGGCTCGTAGGTAGTTGTTAAGTAAGAGATAAACCTGGCTATGTAGTTTAATCTTCCCACGAATCCACAAACCTCTCTCTATGTTATAGGCTCGAGCATCTCTTGTATTGCTTTCACTTTGCCAGGATCGACCTCAATACCATATTGACTTACTATGAAACCCAAAAGCTTGCCAGACCATACTCTAAAAGTGCATTTGTTTGGGTTTAGCCTCAACCAGAACTTTCTTAACCATTCAAATAGCTTCTGAAGTTGTACCAAGTGCTCTTCCTTAGTATGAGATTTTGCAATCATGTCATTAACATAGACCTAAATCTCCTTGTGGATCCTGTCATGGAATAGAGTCATCGTGACACGCTAATATGTTGCGCCATCATTTTTTAGACCAAATGGCATAAGTTTGTAACAAAAGGTGCTCCAAGGGGTAATGAAGGTAGTATTCTCCATATATTCTTGGGCCATTTTGATTTAGTTGTATCCATATAAACCATCCATAAAGGAAAACACCTTCGAATAAGAAGTATTGTCTACTAGAACGTCAATGTGAGGAAGCAGAAAATTATCCTTAGGACTTGCTATGTTCAAATCTCTATAGTCGACACACATTTTTTATTTCTCGTCTTTCCTGGGCACAGGTACAATGTTTGTAACTATGTGGGATACTTGATTGCTTGTACAAAACCCGCTTCAAATTGTTTCTGAACTTCTTTCTTGATCTTTATGGACATGTCTAGATGCGTTCTTTGGAGCTTCTTCTTGATAGATGGACAATATTATTTGAGAGGAAACCGGTTTACAATGATATATGTATTGAGCCAAGGAATATCTTTGTACGATTAAGCAAAGATGTCAACATATTCTTGCAATAGATCAATCAATCCCTTCTTCAGACTTTTTCAAAGTTACTCCTATTCTGACTTATCTTTTCATATCTTCAGTACCCAAGTTGATAACTTCCAAGGATTCCTCGTGCGGTTGAATAACCTTTTATTCCTGCCTCATTAGTTGGGCCAAATCTTTGGGAAGTTCATAACCTTCTTCATAATCTTATTCAGCATAGTAGATCAGATTATTAAAGTCATAGAGAGTCATAGCAGTATCGTTATCAGTGGAAACCAGGGTGAATTTGTATGAATAGTGATTCATGTTTTTAAAATGCAGAAAAGAAGACAAAAAACAAAAGGAAACATTGCCATCTAATGAAACAAGTAAAAATGAAAGACACGGAACACAATTTTGAATTAAAACATCATTTATTTAATGAATAGATGCAAACATAGATGGGCCCTACAAAATTTCATTGTTCCTTAGACAGAGCACAAGAATTGTTTAAAAACAAAAGGAAATTACTCGTTATGAAAAGTAACAAGAATGATGTTGTGATCGGTGGATCTGGAACTGACTGTTTAACGCTGGTTCGCGAAATGTCGCGGAAGCAAGAGTCGCCACCGTCTTTTATTTTCTCCAAATGGAAAGGACAAAAGCACAGAAAAATTCCTTATAGAGATTGCTCTCGGTTCGGGAGGTAGGTTATAGAAAGGGAATGTGTTAGCACCCTTTCTATCCATGGTTATCCATGGGCTCTTAGATACTTGCTCATTGTGTTTTCAAAAATGGTTTGTTTGCTTTTCAACTGTGGGTTTTAAAAAGTTTCTTTGAAAATTCCAGTTCGACTCTTGTATCGGTCCTCAAGAGTGTTTGAAAAATTGCTTTCGAAAGCTTTTTGAAAAGTGTGTCGGTGTGAAAAGTATTTTTGATTTATTTTTGAATTTAGAGCAAGTATCTAGAGTCGTCTACCTACCCTAAGGAATTCGTCTGTGTAAATGTCCTTAAAGTAGTGCCATCCCACCATTGAGAGGTAGGTAGCACCACCGTTGGAGGTATTCGGGTCAATTCAAGGTTCGGGACATGGTGATCACCAGAGCAATAGGAAGATACCTTAGAAGCTACCCTCATGCAGGTTCCCGGATCACGAGGACTTACTAAAACATCCTCTACTCGACGATCACCTTTCGAGAGGCAAGGAAACAGTGAAGCGTACACTAGGGGTGGTGTGTGATTTGTGTGTCGTTTTCAGTTATTTTTGTCTTGTCATGTCATGGGTGATCTACGCGTTATTTTTATTTTAACATTCATTCTTGCATGCAATTTATTAGCAGCTAAAAAATTGCGAGAAATATAAAGTTCCTAAACTATTACAAAGGCGCGGGTCCACATCGCCAAATTAAATCTAGGACCCGATTTGACATAAAATAAAGTGCGAAAGATAAATATCAAATTTACACGGCTTTGGGAGAATTACATAAATATTATAAGAAAAGAAATAAAATGTGCGAAACAAATTAATAATCGAAAGCGAGGGCGTTGGACCCTTTTTTAATGAAATTAAATTATAATTAACAAATTAATTAAATTAAACTAAAAAGAAAAGATTTTTTTTTGGAGTTTTTTGTATTTATGAATTTTTAATAGGAAGATTAAATGAAATTAAAAATTAATTAACCCTAATTCTAACTATTTTTATTTTATTAAGAAAAGCATTAAAATTTAATCTAAAGTTAACCTAATTAATTAATACAATTTTATTTACAAAAATATTTAATTAATTATTAATATGGTGAAAAAAGGAAAAAAAGATAAGAGTGCTTAAAACCCTAATTCTACCAATTTTTAGGTTTATTGAGAAAATATTAAAATTAATCCTAGAATTTTAAAACTAAATTACTTGGTACAATTTATTTACAAAGATAAAAATAAAATATATTTGTTTTTTTTTGTCTTTTCTAGTTTTTATATTATTTTTATATTTTATGAAAATAAATTAATTTAAAGATTTAAATAAAAATTAACAAAACAAATAAAATAGAAAAATATGAAAAAAGAATGAAAAAAACAAACCCATGGGGGGTTCTGTCCCCAAACTGGAGGTTTTGTCCCAACAATTTAGGCCCAATGTCTATGGCCTTGTTTGACTTTTATGCTGGCTTGTGGCTTCGTTGACTGATGCCTATGCTACTCTTCAAATCTGGACCTTTGGATGGGGATCATGGGGCGCGTGGCAGATTTGGATCATGGGCGCATGGTAGGCCTCTGGAGAGAAACTGCATAGGATGATATTAGAAAAAACATTATTGAAGGGATAGAGGACCTGGGAATCGAACCAAGGTCCTATCGCTTACCACACCATATGCCTTGCCACTGAGCCGTTTACGCGTTCTGGACATAGTATAGAAAACAAATAATATAATTCAAAACAAGGGTTAGTGGATGATTTTAGCGCGAAATTCAAATGAGCCAAACATGCCTTGACACCTGATCTTCTTCTTCGTTGCTTGCATTTTCACCTGAAACAAAAAAAGAATTAGCGGGGGTTTTAAACCCCCCCAAAATGTACCCTTTTCAAAAATAGCGAATAGCTCGTCTTGCTACATAAATTAGGCGCGATAGGGTAGTTATGTTCGTCCAAGCTTCCTGATTTTAACCATGGCACTAAGATGTCTTGATTTTACCATATACGTAAACGCCCAATTTGGAGCTTGAAGAACCCTAGCTAGCTTTAATGGTGAAATCGTGTATGATGCATAAAAACTTAATTAAAACACACGGTTAGCTTCAGAATGAACCAAATAATATAAAACAAACATTAAAAATTGCAGATAACGCATGAATCATGATGCAAGCATATGAGAAAAAACATGAACAGGACACGATCGTTCTACCGTTTCTTTGCGTTAGGGACAATGATTTTGATCGAGACACCTTCCTTGAAGCCTCAGGAATGCAATGGGATAACTATTCTGCCTTGAAAACCTTTGCAATCGTGATTTCATTTTTTGAATTTTCTTGAAAAAATGCAAACTTGGTTATGGCTTTTGGGCGCAGCTTTCAGGTCTCTAGCACTAGGGTTTGCTTCTGGCTTATGTATGGAATGATTAGGGTAAAGATTTGGATCCAAAAAACCTTGGCATTGATGGAAAGATATTTGATTTTCATGGCATAATTTTTCCAATCTTTTTCACATGTTTTTGATGCCAATCATGTCCAATCAACTTGATTCTTTCCATATAAGATAATGCACGAAATCTTGAAGATATTTCATGCATAAAAAGATTTGAAAAGCTTGCTTTGGTATTTTTTCCATATTTTAATTAATTAAATGAATTAATAGCAATTTAAAATTCAAATAAATAAATAAAAATGATGAATAACTTCCCTTTGGGCCAAATGGTCGTGCACATGCTTTGGATGATGAATCTTGGAAGAAAATGTGGCCCATTAGCAATTTTAAGGCATTTGAAGCAAAGTTGACTTTTCAAAATATCCAAAAATTTCCCAACTTCCACAAGGCATATCTTGCTCAATTTTTAAGCTTTGATCATGTTCTTGGACACTTTGGAAAGGTATTGAAGTCCTCTAACCAATGCCTTTGGTCCCATGTCATTTTGATTTACCAATCTCAAATTATGGCCTTTGACTTAAAGTCCCTTTTTGTTGACTTTTGAAAATGACCTATAATGTTGAAATTGATAACTTTTTGTGAGAGCACTTCTTGGACTTGAAGTGTGAAGAGGAGTTGTAGGAAATGTCTTTCTCTTCAAAATGAGCTTTGGATGGAATTTTTCTGAAAAACCATGTGAAAGTTATGCCTTGGTCAAGTTACAGTTGACTTTTCAACTGTCCAAATATGGAAACTTTTGCATCTTGGGACTTTTTGAGCCAAGCTTTGAGAATCATGATCAAGCATTGATCAAATGATGTTTATGGCTTCAAAATGAGATGTTGACCAAAATTTTGAACTTTTGACTGTCAAATGACCATTTTGCCCCTACAGTTGGTTGTAGTGTAATTAGGGTTTTTGACTGTGCCATTTTGTGCTGTAAGTCTTGAAACTTGGTATGAGGATACTTGACAATTTTTGTAGGCATGTGGGACTTGATTGGACCCTTGGAAACTTCAACTTCTTTGCCAGAACCAAAACCCTAATTTTTGACTGTTAGGAGGCCCTTGAACTGTGCAACCCTTGGGGAGATTTTGAAGCATTAACTTGACAAATCATGAAGAATATGGGAGGGCAAATTTTGGGGTACAACAGTTGCCCCTGTTCAATCTTCTTAGACCTGAGGATGCAGATTGGCTGACGTGCCTTTCGTAATCCGAAGGTGGAAGATGATTGAACACTAGAGTGCCCAAAAATTTGCGCTCACATAGTAGTGTGATGGTGGGAATGGGCTTACAGATGCCATTTGGAGATTGATGGATAGGATGATGGGCTTATAGATGCCATGCTAAGAGATGATGGATAGGTGGATGGGTTTATAGATGCCATCTGGGTGTTGATCGCGTAAGAGTTTCCTTAGCGAGAACTTGCGTACCTGCAAAAGAAAAGGATTACCTGACCCGTTACAGGAGCTGGTCTTCAGATTCTTTGTATAGATGTGTCCTGTCTGGTTACAGGAGCTGGATCTGGATCTTCAAAAGGTGATGAATGAACCAGGGATGGTTACTACCTTAACAGGAACGCTGAGAGAACCTGGGGACGATTACTACCTCAACAGGAATGCTGAGAGAACCTTGGACGATTACTACCTCAACAGGAACGCTGAGAGAATCTTGGGCGACTTCAACCTCAACAGTAATGCTGAGAGAATCTTGGGAGACTTCAACCTCAACAGTAACGCTGAGAGAACCTTGGACGATTACTACCTCAACAGGAACGCTGAGAGAATCTTGGGCGACTTCAACCTCAACAGTAACGCTGAGAGAATCTTGGATATCTTCTACTGAGTCTTCATCAGGAAAATCTGTTAGGGGTCGATTTAGCTGGACTAGAGATGGCCTTTGACTGGATAAGAAACAGGAAAATCTTAGGGTCGATTTAACTGAACCGGTCTAGGTCTTGAAATCTTCAACTGGATAAGAAACAGGGAGATCTTAGGGTCGATCTGACTGAACCAGAGAAGGCCTTGGACTGGATAAGAAATAGAAAAATCTTAGGGTCGATTTAACTGAACCGGTCTAGGTCTTGAAATGTCTTCAACTGGATAAGAAACAGGGAGATCTTAGGGTCGATCTGACTGAACCAGAGAAGGCCTTTGACTGGATAAGAAACAGAAAAATCTTAGGGTCGATTTAACTGAACCGGTCTAGGTCTTGGAATGTCTTCAACTGGATAAGAAACAGGGAGATCTTAGGGTCGATCTGACTGAACCAGAGAAGGCCTTTGACTGGATAAGAAACAGAAAAATCTTAGGGTCGATTTAACTGAACCGGTCTAGGTCTTGAAATGTAGCTGAGAACTTAACTGGATCTTTCCTGAAAGGTAAAGGTCAGTCATATGCAATGCATGATATGGATCAAGCAAATGATGTTCTCAACATAAATGAGATTTGTAAGATATGATGCGTATATGCATGCTATAATGTATGAAGATGTTTATGAATGTATGTTTTCTTCTTAGGAAAATAAATCCTTGACGGGTGCCGGGAAGTCACTCCTGGGCTGATGTTGGAGAATAGATTTTTGCCTTCGCTGGGGATGATAGTTGTAAGAATACTGGTAGGAGAAGATGACTCCGTTGGGGAATGAACTTGGCGAATGTATTACTCTGCGGGGAGAAAAGTACTCTAGCGATCTTGCTGGGAAGCAATACTCTGTGGGGATAGAGGTACTTCGTTGAGTTGTTGATAATAACTTGCTGGGGATACCCTTGTTGTGTTGGAAGTGTTAATAGACTTCGCTGGGGATAAGAAGACTTCGTCGAGGACGCTCTTTCCGTGGCTTTTGGCTGAGGATAACCCAATTATATCCTGGTAGGGAAATAACTCTTTGAATAAAGCCGGGAGACGCGTTCGTGCTCTGCGGGGATAAGCTTCCAGAATCTACTGGGGATAAGCTTATTGCTTGGGGAGATGGATCCCAACTTTCCTGAGGGAACCTGGATTGGACTCTCTTGGGGAAGTTTTGAAATGTATCGGGGAATTAACTCCACTGAATCTTTGATATACCTCCGGGGAACAATCTTTAGGCCATGATTGTCGGGGATACTTGTTAAGAATGCATATATACTGCTGGAGAATGTTGAGATCTGCTGGAGGATACTCAACTTCCTTAAGTTTGATAGTAGCTTTGCTTGGCGAGAGTGCACTGACTTGCTGACGCACTCTCTGGGGAATTAAGATATCTGGTTATGTTCTTCAGCTGAACCTACCTTGATACCTTGGAGGACAGAACAATTAGATTGCTTAGACAACTCTTTATTGCCCCTGTTTCTAATGTTACCTGTAATTCATCCTTTGTTTCGTATGCAAATATCCATGAGTTAGCAAATTATTGTCAATGCATATATCACAAATTGAACCTTGGACGTTCTTCGCAAAACAAAACAGAAAAGGAACAACAATTGGCAATTTTAACTGAAAAATGATTTTTGTATTGATTTTGAATTTGCCTGTAAAATAGGCGTTTATGTACAAGAGGCTGACGTTCTAGTAAGAGAACGCCGCCGAACAAAAGAGTTTATACAAATTTTGTACAAGAGAAAATAAAACAGCTGTGTGAAATGAATGATCCCATTGGGTTTCAACTCTGCTATTGCCCTTATATCTCCGAGCGTCTCATCACTTGATGACCTTAGTTGAAGATGAAGCTGACTGATCGATGCCGTCTGAACTCGATGTAGATACCAGATTCTGGATGCAAAGTGATCCAATGAGACATAGTATTACGCTTTAATCCCTAACTTTTGCCCGGACCGCCCTTTCGGGTTTTCAGTCCATCGGGATACCCATTTTTGCCCAAGCCGCCTTTTCAGGTTTTCGACTTGCCGGGTGTACAGATTTTTTTTTCATTTCATCCCTTCATTTTGCCCGAACCCTTTTGGTTCGCCGGGAAGCCCTAATTTTTGCCTAGGCATGTCAGCCTAGCGGGTCTTTTTTTATGCGTAGTATCTTTTTACTATGTCTGCATTGGCGGGGTGAGGAAGGTCGTCACCATCCATGTTGGTTAGAATCATGGCTCCTCCTGAGAACACATGTTTAACCATAAATGGCCCTTCGTACGTAGGGGTCCATTTGCCCCTTGGATCACTCTGAGGAAGGATGATTCACTTGATTACCAGATCCCCAACTTGATATTCCTGTGGTCTGACTTTTTTGTTAAATGCCCTGATCATCCGTTTCTGATACGTCTGACCATGACAGATAGCAGCAAGTCTCTTTTCATCAATAAGGTTTAGCTGATCAAGTCGTGTCTGGATCCAATCATCTTCGTTCAGATTTGCATCCTTCATTATCCGGAGAGAGGGTATTTGCACTTCGATCAGTAAGACTGCCTCCATACCGTAGACCAAGGAGAAAGGAGTTGCCCCGGTTGACGTCCTGGCTGAGGTACGGTACCCATGTAGAGCGAACGGTAACATCTCGTGCCAATCTTTATAAGTCACTGTCATCTTCTGCACGATTTTCTTGATATTTTTATTTGCTGCTTCTACAGCCCCATTCATCTTCGGTCTGTAAGGAGAAGAGTTATGGTGCTGTATCTTAAACTGCTCGCAGAGCTCAGTGATCATCTTGTTATTCAGATTGGTACCGTTGTCTGTAATAATTCTCTCGGGGACGCCGTACTGACAGATCAGATTATGCCGAATGAACCGTGCCACAACCGTCTTGGTTACCGTAGCGTAGGAAGCTGCTTCGACCCACTTCGTGAAGTAATCAATCGCTACCAGGATGAAGCGATGCCCGTTGGATGCCGTAGGTTTAATCTCACCGATCATGTCTATGCCCCACATTGCAAACGGCCAAGGCGCAGTCAGAACATTTAGAGGAACCAGAGGAACATGCACCTTGTCTGCATATATCTGGCACTTGTGGCATGTCCGAGAATGTTGGTAACAGTCTGCTTCCATGGTGGACCAGAAATACCCTGCCCGAAGGATTTTCTTTGCCATAGTGTGTCCACTGGAATGTGTCCCGAAGGTCCCTTCATGTAGCTCTTCCATGATTCTTTTTGCTTCTGTCTTATCCACACAACGCAGTAAGGTCGAATCATGATTTCGCTTATACAGGATGCCGTTGCTAAGGAAGAACTTCGCTGCAAACCTTCTCAGAAACTTCTTATCGTTGACAGATGCACCTTCAGGGTATTCCTGAGCTTCCAAGTATCTCTTCACCTCATGGTACCAAGGCTTCTCAGTCACCAACTCAGTCTCGATATCACAACAGTATTCCGGTTCGTCCAGTTTCCAGATGATGATCCGGGAAGCCTCATTGTCCCATTTGACCTTGAACATAGAGGACATTGTAGCTAACGCGTCCGCCAACTGATTTTCCTCTCTTGGAAAGTGTTCAAAGGTTATCTCTGTGAAGTGGGGGATCAATGTCAACACACATTCTCTGTAAGGAATAAGATTCGGATGTTTCGTATCCCACTCGCCTTTGATCTGATTGATCACGAGAGCGGAATCTCCGAAGACACTCAGAAACTTGATCCTTAAGTCAATCGCAGCTTGAAGACCCATGATGCACGCCTCATACTCCGCCATGTTATTGGTACAGTTGAAACATAGCCGGGCAGTGAGTGGAGTATGAGTGCCTTGAGGGGATATGATTATAGCGCCAATACCGTTACCCAAAGCGTTGGAGGCTCCATCAAAGTGCATAGACCATCGGGATCCTTTCTCAGGTCCTTCATCCGGTCCAGGTACTTCACAATCAGTCACAATCATGATGCTTTCGTCCGGAAACTCGAAGTTCATTGACTGATAGTCGTCTACGGCCTGATGTGCCAAGTGGTCTGCCAATACACTTCCTTTGATGGCTTTCTGGGTTGTGTATTGAATGTCGTATTCTGTCAAGATCATTTGCGATCTTGCTATTCTCCCAGACAGAGCAGGCTTTTCAAATATGTACTTTATAAGATCCATCTTTGAGATCAACAAGGTAGTGTGAGTCAGCATATACTGTCTCAGCCGGCGAGCAGCCCATACCAAAGCGCACCAAGTTTTCTCAAGCAGTGAGTATCGGGTCTCACAGTCGGTAAACTTTTTGCTAAGGTAATAAATGGCATGCTCTTTTCGGCCAGACTCGTCATGCTGCCCCAGCACACACCCCATTGAGTTGTCAAGTACTGTCAGGTATAATATCAGAGGTCTCCCTTCAACCGGTGGCATAAGGATGGGTGGTTCTTGGAGATAATCCTTGATTGTGTCAAAAGAAGCCTAACATTCATCATTCCAACGTACTACCTGATCTTTCTTCAGCAACTTGAAGATTGGTTCACAAGTAGCAGTTAGATGGGAGATGAATCGAGCAATGTAATTCAGGCGTCCTAAAAAGCCTCTGACCTCTTTCTCTGTCTTAGGGACTGGCATCTCTTGAATAGCTTTGACCTTGGCAGGGTCCACTTGAATTCCCTTGTCACTTACAACGAAGCCTAGTAACTTCCCAGATCTTACCCCGAAGGTGCACTTGTTCGGGTTCAACCTCAGCTTGTACAACTTCAGACGGTCAAACAATTTCTGCAGATGATCAAGGTGTTCTTCCTCAATCTGGGACCTTGCGATCATGTCGTCAACATACACTTCTATCTCATGATGGATCATGTCATGAAATAAAGCAACCATGGCACGTTGGTAGGTTGCCCCAGCGTTCTTTAGTCCAAAAGGCATGACCTTGTAGCAGAAGTTGCCCCACTGAGTAACAAATGTAGTCTTTTCCATGTCTTTAGGGGCCATCTTGATCTGATTGTAACCTGAAAAACCATCCATGAAAGAGAACACCTTATGCTGAGCTGTATTGTCAACAAGGACATCGATGTGAGGTAGAGGAAAGTCATCCTTGGGGCTGGCCCTGTTCAGATCCCTGTAATCAACACACATTCTGACCTTACCGTCCTTCTTTGGTACCGGCACCACATTAGCAACCCACTGAGGGTAAGAAGTCACTGCAAGGAACCCGGCATCAAAATGTTTCATAACCTCGGCTTTGATCTTCTCAGACATCTCTGGACGCATACGATGGACCTTTTGCTTGACCGGCGGGCAGTCTTTCTTGGTAGGCAAATGATGTACCACAATGTCGGTATCCAACCCGGGCATGTCTTCGTAGGACCAGGCAAAGATCTCCATATAATCATGTAGCATTTGAGTCAACCGTTGCTTCACGCTGAGCTCTAGGTTGGCACCAATCTTTACCTCCTTTCTGTCTGCCTCAGTACCCAGATTTATTATCTCCACCGGCTCTTCGTGTGGTTGAATTGCCCTCTCTTCCTGGAGTAACAGCCTTGCAAGCTCGCCAGGCACTTCGCAATCATCTTCACCTTCGTCTTCAGCTAAGTTGATCGGATTTTCGAAGTCATAACTGGCAGTAGCAGAGTCGTTACCAGTGAGATCCAGAGTGGATTGAAACCTGTATGAGTGAGTGTGTGTAAATACAGCTATTTTTGAAATATATAAAGGAAGGAAAGACAGAAAAGGAGCATAAGATTTGAAATGCGAGAAAACGTCCAAGATTTTTATTCATGATATATGAAATGACAATTTATATGCCCTCACAAATGAAGCCACGGTGCCCCGGGTAAGACACCGGGCCATAGAGTTTTAATTGTTTATTACAAATAACAAAACATAGGAATTCATTACTCAGTAACAAGAGAAACAGGTAGATTGTCTTTTGCACTCCACTTGCTAGGTCCACTGTCGGTTGCCGGGTAAATCCAGCTATCAAACTCAACTTCATCCACTTCATCTTCGTCCCCAATAGCATTCACTCCATGAGCAGGCAGGGGAGCTGTCACTACATTAGGCTTCTCAGATGCCTCAAACTGTACCTCCTTGGCATCAATAAGGTCCTGCAGCTTGTTCCTTAAGGCCCAACAGTCATCAGTGGAATGCCCCGGGCTATCGGAGTGATAAGCACAGCGAGCATTTGGATTGTATTTCGGAGAGGCAGTGTTCACAACTTTTGGGGCCTCTCTGACAGTCACTAGATTGGTGGACAGCAACTGCGGCAAGATTTACGATAAGGTCATACTCAAACGGGTGAATTCTCTTCTAGGTCTTTCAGCCCTTGGAGGGTTGGTTTACCGAGGAGCGGCAGCAGGTTTAGCAATCATCACCGTGTTGACAGATTGGCGGCGCTCAGGCTTCTCTTGTCTTCTAGACCCGTATACAGCACTGGCCTCCTTTTTAAAGGGCTTATTCTCAGAGCTTGACGATGCACCCTTCTGAATTTTACCAGACTTCATCCCAGCCTCTATTCTCTCTCCAGTTAGAATCAGATCAGTAAACCCTGCAGACGAGTTACCGATAAGATGGTTGAAAAATGGCCCAGATAGGGTCCCCAAGAACATGTCTACCAACTCCCGGTCAGTCAACGGAGGCTGCACCCTGCCAGCCAGATCCCTCCACTTCTGTGCGTACTCTTTAAAACCTTCACTTGACCCTAGCGACATACCCTGGAGTTGGGTACGTGTAGGGGCAAGGTCGGCATTATATTGATACTGCTTATAGAAAGCAGTAGCCAACTCCTCCTAGTTACGAACCTTGGTCCCATCCAGCTGATAGAACCATTCGAGATGAGTCCCTGAAAGACTCTCCTGGAAGAAGTGGATCCACAAATTCTTGTCCACTGAGTACGGTTGAATCTTCCGTACGTAGGATCTGAGATGTAGCTTGGGACAAGACGCCCCGTCATACTTGGTAAAAGATGGTGCTTTGAACTTATGAGGAATGATCACACCAGTAGACAAACCCAAGTCTCCAAAATCCAGTCCAGGCACTTGTTGGATCTCCATAGCATTCAGTCTGTCTTCCAACTGCTTGTACCGGTCTTCAGCCGGAGGATACTGTTCCTCATCAAAATCAGTCTCGTTGTCGGAGACTACCGGACTAGGACCTTTTCCCTCTTGGGGAATACCCTTGCCTATAGAAGAACCAGCCTCTTCATTCTGCAGAGTGTTGCCAAACCTTCGGCCCGAGTTAAAAAGAACAGTTCTCTTCTTCTTCTTCTTCTTCTCTTTCTTCAGGAGCAGAGCCTTCAGCTCTTCTTGGCCCTGAGCCAAACCCATGATTAGTTCCTGGAATTGCGCATTCTGCGCCTGGAGAGCCTTGATGGACATCTCGGTTGATGATGGGTCAGGATTCATGATGCTGAAATAAACAGCGAAGAACTGTAAGCAACCTGAAAAGAAGAAAACCTGCTATGCACATGATGAATGATATGTGTTTATGCAATGCATTCAAGGGTTCAAAAGTTCAAATTTGTTGTAGACAAAAGGAACACACGTTATCATTAAGGAAACAATTGTTCAGTACATCAAAGCCTCATGGGCACAAATTACAAAGCAAATCAATCCCAAAATACACTACGCATCCTCTTTGGAGCTATGTAGGTGTTGAGATTCCTCTCCTCATGCAATAGGCGGGTGAGCTCCAAGACCTTCTTTTCACTAGCATGTAGACTGGTCTCAAGAGAATTCTGTTCTTCCTTAAGCTGGATCCAGCTCTTCTGCATCTCTTCCCAGGATGTGGGCATATCAGGATGCTAAATGGTGTAGGACACTTCTCCTTCCAAGACTGGCTCTTTGATCACAGGGAGCATATGAGGATAAGGCATCACTAACTTCTGGGAGCGGGCCCGTACCCACTTGAGATAAGGTTCCAATGGGATGGAGTTCCTGTGCCCCAGTGTCTTGCTGTCTATCCTACTTGGCATCCTCCAAGCTCTGATAAATTTCTGGCGAAGTCCTTGGGCATCGTTGTCGAAGTCAAAAACTATGTCAGGAATTAACATATCGTGAGGGCCATCCCTCCGAGCATAACCAAACTGTCTCCAAGCCAGGCATGGGTTGTAAGTAATACCTCCTCTGATTCCAAGTAAAGGAACATTAGGGTACTCCCCGCAACGATCAATGATAGTGACATCCTCTCTGGACCGAGGGCACCAATGTATATCTGCATGTGTAAGAGTCATCAACCATTGTGACCATCTCAAACCCCGCTCGTTCTTCAAGACTGATTGTGGAAGGTGCAAAATAAACCACCTTCCCAGGAGAGGAGTGCAACACATAAGGACACCTCTTTTTCTCATGGTTCGAGTGTAACATGAGTGAAGGATGTCCCCCAGCAACGTAGGTATAGGATTCCTGGACATGAAGATCTGGACAGCACTGATATCTATAAGCTGATCTGGGTTAGGGAACAACACCAAACCATAGACAAGGAGGGCCACAACTTCTTCAAAAGCTTGTAGGTCAAGGGAGTTCCAACATTCATGGGCCTTTTCAAACAGAAACCTGGCTAAGAACCCTTTGATACCACTTCTAACTTCCCAATGTCCCTTGAGGTCAGATGATTGTAGGTGTAAGGCTTTAGCAATCTCTTCAAGCTTAGGTTCCTTTTCTGTACCGTTGTAGGGTAGTTGATCAAGGATAGGGATCTTCAGGAGCCGGGAGAACTCCTCTAGTGTAGGTACCAGCTGATAGTCCAAGAAGGTGAAAGAGTGATGCAGAGGGTCAAAGAACTGGAACAGAACCTTTAGCATGTCTTCCTCAATGTTGGTATTGACCAAGCTGATGAGTCTTCCATGTCTTTCACTGAACGAAGAGCTCTCGGGAATCCTGGATATAAGCTCCTTAAGCTGAGGAGGGATCCTTACAAGGCTGATTTGAATTGTCTTTCTGCGAACAGTTTCCATGTCCTACAAAACAAAGAACAAAGATGAAGATTCGAACCCCTGAAATGGTTAGTCAATGCATATGATGCTGGATGATGTCATGATGCTATGATTAAACACACCACAAATATTTACAAAGGCAAACTTGTAAGGCACACAAGTCACACAAAACAAGCCCTTAGGGTTTAGGCCAACATGGGGTCTGGGTATTACCCTCTTGAAGTTGGTTGGCTCAACCTGTCCTATTAGAAGTAACCGGGTTTTAAGGGTCCCAATATCACGGGATTGCTTTCATTGTTCATCGTTTCGATTTAGCCACTGAACTGGCGACCGAAATATTCCAGGAAAGCAACCCTCAATTGAGTGTAGTATCGAGTATCAACCAACCTCGGACTGCACCAAAGTCAGTTATCTCACTGCCCTAAAGAGGCTAAGATAGTTCAATTAAGGTTCCTAAGGTCTGTTGATGCTTCACGACACCACGCGGAGGCCCCGTACTCTCCTTGACTGAACTCAAGAGTTACCGGTACACACCAAAGTGCCACATCAACGTAGCAGACTGTTTCAACCATGTCGGTATACCCCGCACAGTTCCCTCACAGCCTTGTTGCTACTTTCTAAGAAGGTATCCCCCAGATCCGGGTTAGGATCTATAGAACTCCCGAGACAGTCCCACAATTTAAAGCAAGCAAAGAAAGCAATTGAAAACACAGTTATGAACTATCCCTAAGGTACACCTCACTTTATAGAGTATCCCCAGCAGAGTCGCCAGTTCGGTGATCGGTGGATCTGGAACTGACTGTTTAACGCTGGTTCGCGAAATGTCGCGGAAGCAAGAGTCGCCACCGTCTTTTATTTTCTCCAAATGGAAAGGACAAAAGCACAGAAAAATTCCTTATAGAGATTGCTCTCGGTTCGGGAGGTAGGTTATAGAAAGGGAAGGTGTTAGCACCCTTTCTATCAATGGTTATCCATGGGCTCTTAGATACTTTCTCATTGTGTTTTCAAAAATGGTTTGTTTGCTTTTCAACTGTGGGTTTTAAAAAGTTTCTTTGAAAATTCCAGTTCGACTCTTGTATCGGTCCTCAAGAGTGTTTGAAAAATTGCTTTCGAAAGCTTTTTGAAAAGTGTGTCGGTGTGAAAAGTATTTTTGATTTGTTTTTGAATTTAGAGCAAGTATCTAGAGTCGTCTACCTACCCTAAGGAATTCGTCTGTGTAAATGTCCTTAAAGTAGTGCCATCCCACCATTGAGAGGTAGGTAGCACCACCGTTGGAGGTATTCGGGTCAATTCGAGGTTCGGGACATGGTGATCACCAGAGCAATAGGAAGATACCTTAGAAGCTACCCTCATGCCAGGTTCCCGGATCATGAGGACTTACTAAAACATCCTCTACTCGACGATCACCTTTCGAGAGGCAAGGCAACAGTGAAGCGTACCCTAGGGGTGGTGTGTGATTTGTGTGTCGTTTTCAGTTATTTTTGTCTTGTCATGTCATGGGTGATCTACGCGTTATTTTTATTTTAACATTCATTCTTGCATGCAATTTATTAGCAGTTAAAAAATTGCGAGAAATATAAAGTTCCTAAACTATTACAAAGGCGCGGGTCCACATCGCCAAATTAAATCCAGGACCCGATTTGACATAAAATAAAGTGCGAAAGATAAATATCAAATTTACACGGCTTTGGGAGAATTACATAAATAGTTGGACCCTTTTTTAATGAAATTAAATTATAATTAACAAATTAATTAAATTAAACTAAAAAGAAAAGATTTTTTTTTTGGAGTTTTTTGTATTTATGAATTTTTAATAGGAAGATTAAATGAAATTAAAAATTAATTAACCCTAATTCTAACTATTTTTATTTTATTAAGAAAAGCATTAAAATTTAATCTAAAGTTAACCTAATTAATTAATACAATTTTATTTACAAAAATATTTAATTAATTATTAATATGGTGAAAAAAGGAAAAAAAGATAAGAGTGCTTAAAACCCTAATTCTACCAATTTTTAGGTTTATTGAGAAAATATTAAAATTAATCCTAGAATTTTAAAACTAAATTACTTGGTACAATTTATTTACAAAGATAAAAATAAAATATATTTGTTTTTTTTTTGTCTTTTCTGGTTTTTATATTATTTTTATATTTTATGAAAATAAATTAATTTAAAGATTTAAATAAAAATTAACAAAACAAATAAAGTAGAAAAATATGAAAAAAGAATGAAAAAAACAAACCCATGGGGGGTTCTGTCCCCAAACTTGAGGTTTTGTCCCAGTAATTTAGGCCCAATGTCTATGGCCTTGTTTGACTTTTATGCTGGCGTGTGGCTTCGTTGACTGATGCCTATGCTACTCTTCAAATCTGGACCTTTGGATGGGGATCATGGGGCGCGTGGCACGTTTGGATCATGGGCGCATGGTAGGCCTCTGGAGAGAAACAGCATAGGATGATATTAGAAAAAACATTATTGAAGGGATAGAGGACCTGGGAATCGAACCAAGGTCCTATCGCTTACCACACCATATGCCTTGCCACTGAGCCGTTTACGCGTTCTGGACATAGTATAGAAAACAAATAATATAATTCAAAACAAGGGTTAGTGGATGATTTTAGCGCGAAATTCAAATGAGCCAACCATGCCTTGACACCTGATCTTCTTCTTCGTTTCTTGCATTTTCACCTGAAACAAAAAAAGAATTAGCGGGGGTTTTAAACCCCCCCAAAATGTACCCTTTTCAAAAATAGCGAATAGCTCGTCTTGCTACATAAATTAGGCGCGATAGGGTAGTTATGTTCTTCCAAGCTTCCTGATTTTAACCATGGCACTAAGATGTCTTGATTTTACCATATACGTAAACGCCCAATTTGGAGCTTGAAGAACCCTAGCTAGCTTTAATGGTGAAATCGTGTATGATGCATAAAAACTTAACTAAAACACACGGTTAGCTTCAGAATGAACCAAATAACATAAACCAAACATTAAAAATTGTAGATAACGCATGAATCATGATGCAAGCATATGAGAAAAAACATGAACAGGACACGATCGTTCTACCGTTTCTTTGCGTTAGGGACAATGATTTTGATCCAGACACCTTCCTTGAAGCCTCAGGAATGCAATGGGATAACTATTCTGCCTTGAAAACCTTTGCAATCGTGATTTCATTTTTTGAATTTTCTTGAAAAAATGCAAACTTGGTTATGGCTTTTGGGCGCAGCTTTCAGGTCTCTAGCACTAGGGTTTGCTTCTGGCTTATGTATGAAATGATTAGGGTAAAGATTTGGATCCAAAAAACCTTGGCATTGATGGAAAGATATTTGATTTTCATGGCATAATTTTTCCAATCTTTTTCACATGTTTTTGATGCCAATCATGTCCAATCAACTTGATTCTTTCCATATAAGATAATGCACGAAATCTTGAAGATATTTCATGCATAAAAAGATTTGAAAAGCTTGCTTTGGTATTTTTTCCATATTTTAATTAATTAAATGAATTAATAGCAATTTAAAATTCAAATAAATAAATAAAAATGATGAATAACTTCCCTTTGGGCCAAATGGTCGTGCACATGCTTTGGATGATGAATCTTAGAAGAAAATGTGGCCCATTAGCAATTTTAAGGCATTTGAAGCAAAGTTGACTTTTCAAAATATCCAAAAATTTCCCAACTTCCACAAGGCATATCTTGCTCAATATTTAAGCTTTGATCATGTTCTTGGACATTTTGGAAAGGTCTTGAAGTCCTCTAACCAATGCCTTTGTTCCCATGTCATTTTTATTTACCAATCTCAAATTATGGCCTTTGACTTAAAGTCCCTTTTTGTTGACTTTTGAAAATGACCTATAATGTTGAAATTGATAACTTTTTGTGAGAGCACTTCTTGGACTTGAAGTGTGAAGAGGAGTTGTAGGAAATGTCTTTCTCTTCAAAATGAGCTTTGGATGGAATTTTTCTGATAAACCATGTGAAAGTTATGCCTTGGTCAAGTTACAGTTGACTTTTCAACTGTCCAAATATGGAAACTTTTGCATCTTGAGACTTTTTGAGCCAAGCTTTGAGAATCATGATCAAGCATTGATAAAATGATGTTTATGGCTTCAAAATGAGATGTTGACCAAAATTTTGAACTTTTGACTGTCAAATGACCATTTTGCCCCTACAGTTGACTGTAGTGCAATTAGGGTTTTTGACTGTGCCATTTTGTGCTGTAAGTCTTGAAACTTGGTATGAGGATACTTGACAATGTTTGTAGGCATGTGGAACTTGATTGGACCCTTGGAAACTTCAACTTCTTTGCCAGAACCAAAACCCTAATTTTTGACTGTTAGAAGGCCCTTGAACTGTGCAACCCTTGGGGAGATTTTGAAGCATTAACTTGACAAATCTTGAAGAATATGGGAGGGCAAATTTTGGGGTACAACAGATGTCTTCAACAGTCCAGTTGTGAAGTTCTTTTCTGGGAACACACGGGTGAATCTAGTTGTCCATATCATTGTTATTGTCAACCTCGTCGTCCACTGCATGCACCTAATCTTCATTGATGATGTTGCCGCGGGTGAATTTTATGAGAGATGGAGAACCAAGGCCTCCTGATCCAAAACTTCTTTAACCCCTGGGAGCTAGATTTCCTCATTCTTGATGACCTGGCCGATAGCCTGATCTAAACTTGTCAAGTTTTGCAGGCAAATCCAGGACTCGACCCCATCCGTCCGGGTGACCTGATTCTACTATAACTATAGCTTCTTTCAACAATGACATGAAAAACTCTGGCCTTTTAACCTCTGCAGGAGGGATTTTATCAACAAGAATAATCTCAAAGGCCTGATAGGGAGTTTCCTGGACTTTTCCTCCAACTTCAACATAATTGAACAATGCTAGATGACTAATTAGGTATCCTCCTCGCCATAAACAGTTATAACTTTACCACTTGCAACATATTTTAGTTTTTGATGAAGGGTTAAAGTCACAACACCCGCATCATGGATCCAGAGGCGCCTCAGTTGAAAATTATATGATGGGTGACTGTCCATAACAAATAAATTCACCTCAAACCTCTGAGGGCCAAATTTGACGGGCAACACGATCTCTCCAAACACATATCTTTTAGCTCCATCCAGAGCACAAACAATCACATCAGTGGGTGTTAACAATGTCCCTTTAATATTAAGTTTGTTCAAAACATCCTTTGGTAGGACATTCAAAGAGTAACCAGTATCCACCATCACACGATCCTGAGTTGTATCAACATATTCTACAGAAATATGCAATGCCTTGTCATGATTCCTTCCTTTTGAAGGTAAGTCATGGATTGTAAACCCTAAACCATTCCTTGCAGTCATGCCAGTAACAACCCCTTCAAGTTTATTCACATAAATTTCCTCAGGTACATAAGTGGTGCTTAAGAATTTCAACAATGTGTTATGGTGGGCATCAGAACAAAGCAGCAATGATAAGATATATATCTTAGATGGTGTCTGATTAAGCTGGTCAACTATCTTGAAGTCACTCTTATTTATAATCTTCATCAATTCCTCCATCTCCTTTGCTTCTAGTGAAGAATATGACTATGGATTAAGATTTTACACCTGATTATCTTTATTCACTTGTTTTTCTTTGGCATTGTCAATTCTACTAAGATCAGCAAAAACTCTTCCACTGCGAGTAATTCCACCAGTTCCCACAATATTATCCACCACATGTTCTTGCTTTAAACCATAATAGTACACTTCCCTGCCATAGTGCCATGGTATAGCTTTAGTAATTTCAAACAGAATAGGGCCATGTATACTAACCATCAAAGGAGGTTTCTTTGCTACCACAGGTATTGGAACATGATCGTATGGTATTGAAATTACTGCAACACTGCTATCCGGTGTCTTTCCTTTTCTATCAATAATAATGGACATTGCTCCATCTTCAAACAATCCCATGCCTTTTAGTATCGGGAGGTCCTTCCTTACAATAGTGCACCCATGAGGTTTTCCTTCACATTCTGGACAACTGTCATGACTCAATCAATTATCCCCATTTCAACGAATTTGGCATGAATTTCCGAAGGAGTTACCATGTTGATATCTGAGATAAAATTCTCATCTAGATAAACTTCAATCATATTCCCGCCATCATCATCCCTTCCATATGTAATGGTAATAATCCTCTCATCCAACAACCTTTGAATATCTCTCCTTACAGCAAGGCATCCATGCAGATTTCTAGAATAGAATCCACATGTGGCATGGTTGTCTCTGGAAAAAGTAAGCTTGTATATACTAGCATGCATTTGCACCAATGATTCTATAATATGTCTGATATCGAAAACTAGATATTTCATAGGGTAATCATCAACCATACTCACTGCATTCTCATCTCTGTTTCTGAAGATTTGGATGGTACTTTGATCTAGAAAGCATTGGAGGTCTCTTTTCAAGGTGGATCACCGTCAAGAGTCCCTGCAGCACACTCGACAAGAACCATAGTTATGTCGCTCAAAACTACCTATTCCACAAAAAGTGGTGTGCTTCTGCACTAGGTCTCCTCTCATCTGATTCACATCAAAGATACGATACTGGCCAGGCCATCCATACACCATGTTCACAGTATGCTCTCTGTGATTATCATATGGTATAACCGTGACAATGATGTCAACAACATTGTTATTTGAAGGTCTGTCAAACTGAATGAAGTTATGATCAATCATTTTCTGAATACCCTTCTTTAACTCATCAAACCCTTCAGGTTGTTCACCACACTAATTGCAATTAAAGGCACAACCAGGGAAGATGTTACGGGCAAGTAGTTTCTTCTTAGAAAAGGAAAAAGAGATCTTTAACTGGTTCACATCTTTTACCAGGTTTATACCTTCATGTCTCTCAATAGAATTTATTGAAGGACCTTTATGATTCAGCATCATATTTTGAATCACATTTGGTTGATTGTTCATAGTGAATTCATTTGCCTTTGAGTCAATAATATCTTGCACTTTATACTTCAAGGCTTTTCAATTTTTAGTATTGTGTCGTGGTGCGCCAGAATGGAAATCACGTCTTGCATTTGCATCATAATTGAGTGGCAAATTTGTAGGAGGATTCAAAATATGGAGCTCAACCAACTGTAACTCGATCAAACACAGAAACAATTGAGTGTAGGAAATTGGTATTGGATCGAAGTTCCTTTCAGGATACTTGGATCTTTGTTGATACTGTCTAGGAGCATAGTTCTATTGTGGTCGTTATGGAGCAATGTTTTATGGAGGATTTGAAATGATTACTACAGTGGCTTGCTGATATGGTGCCCGATGTGCCTGACTTTTCCCTCTAGATGAATATTGAACATTGGTTTCTCCTTTAAAAGGTTTGTTCGCTCCATTTGAATAACATGTATTCGCAGTTTGGATCTTTCCCAACTTGATATTGACTTCAACATGTTCTCCCACCATAACCAACTTTGAAAATCCATTAGAGGTACTTCCTATCATCATTGAAAAATAAGGACCCTATACTGTCCCAATGAACATATCCACCAGCTCTCTTTCTATTAACGAAGGTTGTACTCTTGTAGAAAACTCTCTCCATCTTTAGGCATATTCTTTGAAAGATTCATTACCTCCTTGAGAAATATTTTGAAGTTGAGAACGATTGGGAGCCATGTCAGTGTTATATTGGTAGTGTTTAATAAATGCTTCAGCCAAATCCTTCCAGCTACGAATGTGGGTTCGTTCCAACTGCATATACCAATCTAAAGATGCCCCAGACAGGCTATCTTGTAAAAAGTGCATAAGCATCCTCTTGTCTTCAGAGTAAGCTAACATGTTTCTATTGAAGGCTCGAATATGGGTCTTAGGGTAGGTTATCCCTTTGTATTGGTGAAAATATGGAGCCTTAAACTTCGTAGGAATTCTGATACCATAAACAAAACCCAAATCATTCATATCTAACCCATGAATACCATGGCCTTCCAAGTAACACCATGATTTAACCCCGCGTAATTATAATTAAATCAGAGTAATTTAAAACATAAATCATAGTCAGGATGCTACATTCTTCAAAAACATGCACGATTGCCCGTAATATGTAAACGATACATAACACAAAATGATGAGGAACTAAAAACAACGCATCATAGTATTAAAGTTTCAAACTTTATTAAGCAATGGAGAAATAATCATTTTTGAAGTTAAAGGATCTCATCCAAAATAAATCAACAATTATTCAAATACTAGGAGTTTGTAAGTATCCAAACAATTCAATTAAAAACCAACAAAACAACTAAGCATTCTTTCCCCCTGGTGTTACATATCAGAGCAAAGACGCCGACTCGAAATATAACAAAGTGCAACCTCTTTCAACCACCATATCCTTAGAATACTCCTGACTATCTACATGATTCCCTATAAAGTATCATTCCAACAGAAGGATGAGATATCACAATATATCACCTAATGCATATATCATCCACACAACTCAACAACATGTCAATTAATCAATGTTATGCAATAAGACTGATACTGACTCAATACATGTGGTACCAATAGGGAATAAGCCCTCTCTAAAATTCCAAATAGGGCATTAATAGGGAATAAGACCTCTCCAAAATGCGAAAAATAGGGCATCAACAGGGAATTAGTCCTCACCATAACGCTAATATTGTCCAACAACAGGGCATTAGCCCTCACCAATAAATGCATGCAACACCGACATGCAACAACATACTTAAGAAACTATAGGGCATAAGCCATCAACATTTTGCTCATACAGGGCAACCACATCATCTTCATCATTATGCAGCATATTTTCCAAAATTCATACAACTTCATAAAGCATCGTCACACTCTCAAGTACAACAGTACAATAACACAACATCCTAGTATTACAATTCACAAAGCACGTCATCACAACACATAATCGAGATTAACAATTCTTTGTAATTCAGCATACAAGCATTCCCAGCTTAACAAAACCCTAATTACAGCCCCTCATCATCATGTAAACTATATACAAACTCAATATTTAAATGAGCATAGGACACCCATAGCAAGGTATTATTGATATGCATCATAAGGAACACAACAACAAAAACATATGCCATTTTACACAACCACACAATAATTAAATCACATAATTCCAACAAAACTATTTTAATTTAAAAGAGTATTGCACTAGCTTTCTAAAGCTTCAAACGGTACCCAAAACAGACTCACGGTTTGAAAGTTATGAATTTTCAAAGTTCTAATAAAACTGCAAACACCGACACATACACTGACACCACAAAACATCATTACATACCAATTAAGTTTATTTCCAGAACCTGAAACCACTTTTTCAAGAAATTACACTTTATTAGCTTTCTATAGGTTCAAACGGTGCATCAAACAGATACCCGGGTTGAAAGTTATGAAATTTTTCAAGTTTTAAAAAAAAGTCTGCCAGCTTCAGGAAATCGGTTTCCCCAATAATAGAAACCAGTTTCCACACCTCCAATAGCCATTTTTGCAATTTTCGTTCAGGAAATCGGTTTCCCCATTTTTTTGGAAACCGGTTTCCTCACTGTAACAGTGTAAAAATCTGTTATTTTAAGTACGAAAATAACTTTTTTCACCTATCCAAACAATCTTAAACATCCCACAATGTTTATTTCGGTTTCTCAACTTTAGTATTGATTTACATACACTATTACAACATTCCTATTACAAAAAACATGCAATTACACACATAAATCAACTTTATTTCATACGTTATTACAAACATCGACACTGACACCCAATTATACCAATTTGCAACCAAAATCAAGTCTTTCAATTTCACAATTATTCATACACATTACCCAATATTTCTAATCATTTCATGTCATCAATTTCATCAAAATCCACCACAAACATGTCAATAATTCATCAAAGGGTTCAATCACCCAAAATCAAACATCATGAAATAAAGAACACGCAACTGTGGCAAATTCGAAATCCCCAATATACCCATCATTATGAAATCCCTTATAAAGTTGGAACCCCACCCTTACCTTAGTTTGATGGTTCCAAAGCTTGAGATTTTCTTATCTTCTTCCATGGAAATCTTCCCCAAGCCCTAACTTTTCTTCGCACTCTTTTCCTCAGTTTCACGATCGTTCCAAAACCATGATCCAACTTTTCACTTCTTTTTTTCCCAATAATAACCTCGAGACCCATAATATTTAATTCCAGCTTTAACCTTATCTAATTAAATAATTATTTAATTAATAACAATATAATAATTATTCTATTATTCTATTAATAATAATAATAATAATAAAATAAGTACTAGTCATCTAACTACACCTTTGTATCTCTACGTTATTAGACATACACCCCCAACCTTAATTATTTATAATTCTAAGGTGAAAACTCCTCATCAAGGCATCTTAATACCGCAAAACATCATCAACGCATACAAGCATACAATCATCACATAACTAATTTATTAAAAATAAACCCGACAAAATTCAAATGTTACAACTCTCCCCAACTCATAATATTTTTGTCCTAAAAAATTCTCTTGATGTAATCTACCTTGGATACGACACTCGCATCCGATATTCCAACTCCCACGTCATGTTTTAACAACACTTTGAATACCACTAATAAACAATCCACATTGTTAACCACCATAATCAAACAAGTTACAATGCTATCGAGTTACGAATGCACAAGTTCATTTCACTCCCCGCCCCACCCCGCTTCTACTACACCACTCGGATCGTCTACTTTAAAGTCACTGTTATCATCTTGATTTCCATCAAATAACTGAACTACAAGTTTCACATCTAGCTTCTGACTCTCTTTAATATCCACCAGAAAATCATTTTTCACTCTTGATATCCTAAACCGTTCACTCTACGGCATTAGCTCGCATACAATCTCAAGTCTTTAAACTGTCTTATAAGTCTCAACTCTTTCATAGCCACCTTTTCATTAGGTTCACATGAAATGGTGAATGACTACCCTCTCGAAAGAGCATTAATTCACTCTACACACTATCAAACTAGCAAGACCATTCTATCCCATCCAATAAAATCTCATCTACTGTCAACAAGAGATTAAGGGTGATCAGTTCCTCAATTTGTCAATAGGTAGTCGGGAATTATGATGGTGGCATAAACCATTGTTACCCAACTGCAATAGCATCCTTTATCTTATGCTCAAAGTTACCTAAGCATCATGTACAACAATCTCTCTAAAGCTTACAAATGTTTTCTCATTTT
Organism: Vicia faba; assembly: GCA_948472305.1. Lineage (NCBI taxonomy): Eukaryota > Viridiplantae > Streptophyta > Magnoliopsida > Fabales > Fabaceae > Vicia > Vicia faba. The sequence goes on from OX451736.1 coordinate 331,063,660, forward strand.
CCTTAATTTTCAACCTTGTCAATGAGACATAACACCCAAAATCCATTACGTAGTCTCCTTTACACGTACGTAGCACAACACAATTGTTAAGTATCCTCCAATACAGGAAATGCTACTACACCAAGTATAATCCAAATTGTTCCTCTACAATTGGAGTCTTTATCCAAGAAAATAATTTTAACAATACCAATAAATCCTTAGTCTTTCCTTTCATTTAATAACCTCGATGACCCATATAATTTCACATTTGGTTCTCATTCTGGTCACAATCTCGGTAATACAATATCATCATCCGGTTGGTGATAGAAACTTCCAAAACTTTCCTGACACATGTCATCAATGACACGCAATCCACTTTACCATATAACTTTCTCTTTTCCTCAAAGATCTCCCCACTCCAACCATTCTCAATTGGCATATGCTGCACCTCCATGTGATTCTCCAATACCTTCACATCCTTCATATTGCCAAACATCTCATACTTGACCTCATCTCAAACAAACTACGATAATAACCAGTTAAGCTCAAAAAGCTTCTAGTCTTTGTACCCGACTTTGGAGTCTCTCAATGTAGAACTGCATCTACTTTGGATGGATCCGCAGATACTGTCACCCAAAATGGCATGCTCAAGCAAAACTCACTTCCTTAAACCATAATTTACATCGTGTTAACTTAGCATAATGTGTTCTCTTTTTCAATAATGTAATTCAAATCACAGCGTTCATCATTCCCATATTTTGACTTTGATTATATTAGAATGGCCTCGATAAACACCACAACAAACTGATCCAAATATTCACAAGGCCTACACTGAGTTCTAAAAGATATCCTCCAATTATCCCCACCCTTCACCCGAATCTGAAGGTAACCCGACCTTAATTTAATTCTACTGAAGACATACTCGTTTACCAATTGGTCCATCAAATCGTAAATTCTTTGAAGTGGATCTTTAATCTTAATCATTTCCTTAATCAATTATCGTTAATCTACACACATTCTCATACAACCATTATCACTAACATGCAAACATCTAAGCTTCATCTCCTAAGAGTTATCTTACTTGCTTAGCAGATACCTCTGAAACATATGAAAGGTACACACCACTGACATATCATTAACCGCAAAATTTATCTCTACCCTTTGAGAAGCAACCATCAATAATACTTTACTGTTCTCCCTTAGAGACACCCTAACTCGTCCAACAGACAGAAACCCTGAGTTCTCAACATCTTTAGACAAACAAATCTGCAGCGACTCTTCAAAACAATTCATAAGCACTTGGTTTAACTCTAAACAATTCACCCCAATGATAATATCAAGTTAATCCAACATCTCTCTCTAACGAAAAGTCAAAATTATCCTCAGGAAAACATCAGGACTTACACACAACTGGAACCTCATTAGCCATAACATTGTTAGAACATAGTTTGATTCTACAATCCTTGTAAGAGTTTTGATGATAACAAACACTCAAAGAAAAATTATGCTCCCTAAATAAGTATTTTGTTTTACAGAGAAGTTCTGATGGAAGAAGCATTGAAGATGAGTTAGATAGTTGTTCAAACTATGATTTAACATATATTATATAGAAAGCAATCTGCATAACACGCTTATATAAATAAGTTCTCAAGATACAACTTCTGAGTGCACTAAACGCTGCAAACAGGAATTATGTTATTCTGATTCATTCTGTTCTGGAGAGAAGTAAAGGAGTCCTAATGGTAACATTCATCTTCTGATGTGTTCTGAAGCATTACATTTCACTTATGGCTATTCAAAAGTAACGGCTAAAAGGGGACAAGAATCTCTATATTTGGAAAGCTCTTTAATTACTATTTATCAACATTCCAAAAGCTCCCACATGTGTTTCCTATATATACAAGACTTTAAGGAGAAATCATTTACGATTTTGTTGCGCACTACAAACGAGATATCTTCATTACCTTCATCTTACAAAAATTCATTTGTGTAAAACATCACTTGTGTGATACTGTTTTGTTAGAAAACACATATTATACACAGTTTCAAATATTGTACTTTGTAATTCCTTGAGAAAATTGGGTTTTAGTTTAGACTCAAGAAGACATTGACAGTTGTCATTGTGATTGTGTAATCAAGTTTGGTTAGTGGATTAAGACCTCGCTTGAGAGAGGCAAAATCACCTTGGCGGGTTAACTGGAGTAGTTTGAGTTCAAACGAACTAGGATAACCAAGGTGTCTTTCACTTTAAGTTTTTAAAAACCCCAGTTCAAACCCCCCTTCTTGTGTTTTTTCTTTCTTCAATTGGTATCAGAGCGCTTGGTTCTGAGTAAAAACACTTAACCCTGTCAGAAAAAGATCCAAGCAAGAAAAAAACTATGGTGGGACCAAGTCAAAACATCTATAATGATTATCATGATGAGAAAGAAAGAATCAGTGGAAAACCTCCAGTCTTTGATGGTGAAAACTTCGATTATTGGAAAGACAGAGTCAAAAGTTTCTTTCTAGCTCATGATGTTGATCTCTAGGATATGGTGACTGATGGATACATACATATTGTTGATGAAAGAAGTAAGAAGATTGACAGAAAAAGACTGACAGGTCATCAAAAGAGAGAATTCATAAATCATCAAGGCCAAAACTATTCTCTTGAGTGCTATCTGATATACAGAGTATGAGAAGATCACAAACAGAGAGTCAACAAAACATATGTTTAGCTCCTTGAGAATGACGCATGAAGGCAACATGCAAGTAAAAGAAACCAAAGTTGTTGCTCTCGTTCAAAAGTATGGAGCTTTCAAAATAGAAGAAGATGAAACCATTGAATCAATGCTCTCGAGATCCAAGTTCTGGTTGTTGGGCTAAAAGTTCTGGATAAAGGGTACTCAACTGCCGATCATGTAAAGAAGATCATCAGAAGTTTACCCAAGAAATGGAGACCCATGGTCACAACTCTTAAACTGGCCAAAGATATGAACAAAATATCTCTCGAAGAACTTGTCAGCTCCCTGAGCATTCATGAGATAGAGTTAGAAGAAGATGAGCCTCAGAAGCAAGGTAAGTCTTTAGCTCTTAAATCTAACAAAAAATATGAACCTAAAGTTTTGCAGGAAAAAGAAGAAAACTTTGATGGATCCTCATCAAAAGAAGACGAAATGTCTCTTCTCTCAAGAAGAGTCAATGAGCTATGGAAGCACAGATAGAGGAAGTTCAAAACTTTCAGAAGAACAGAGAATCATTCTGAACCATCTTCTGAATATAGAAAATCAAGTAACAGAGACATTGTTTGCTACGAATTCAATGAACAAGGTCATTACAAGAGCGACTGTCCAAATCTTCAAAAAGAGAGACCCAAAAAGAAGTTCTTTAAAGAAAAAAAGAAAAGCCTCATGGAAACATGGGATGACTCAGATTCCTCTGAAGCTGAAACAGAATCAGAAGATGAATAAGCCAACATAGCCCTAATGGCCAACATATTAGATGACACTGGATCATCTGGATCAGAATCAGACTCAGAGGCAGAAGAGGTATTCTCTAACTTTTCTAGATATCAATTAGAAGAAAGTTTTTTTAGAAATTCTTGAAAGATATTAGCAACTTCGATTGATAAACAAGAACCTGAAAAAGGATCTAGTTTCTGACTCTGAAGAAACTAAGAAACCGAGATCAGAAAACTCTGAGCTTAAAGAAACAATTTATAAACTAGAAAATAAATTACAAAAGGCTCAGAAATAAACTAACTCAGAAGTTCCTAGTAACTCTGATAAGATCATAAAGGAATATGATCACAGCTTTCAAAAATTTCTTACTAAAAACATAGACAAAAGCAAGATGGCTTCAATGATCTATGGAGTTAGCAGAAATGCCAGAAAAGGAATAGGATACAAGGGTAAAGTATCTCAAACTAAAAAGGTTAAGGATATGGTTATAAAACACACACCCCTTTATTCTCACTTCACTTATGGGCACACACATGACATAAAGTATACTAGTAATGCTTTTTATGCTAAACCAAAATTCAAACAGAATTTTGGTAACTCTAACAAACAAGGACCCAAAAAGATATGGGCACCTAAGGAAAAAAATTGTCTATGTTGCAGATGTATTTAACAGTAACATTGAAACATCAATCTTGGTATCTAGACTCTGGATTCTCTTGACACATGACAGGAAGAAAGCATATGTTCCAAAGCCCAGAGCTTTAATATGGAGGCTACGTAGGTTTTGGAGGCAATCAAAAAGGGAAGATTATTGACTCTGGAACTATTGATAATTGTACACTTCCTTCTATAACTAATGTTCTGTTAGTAGATGGAATAATGCATAACCAGTTATCCATAAGTCAATTAAGTGATAACGGTTATCATATAATCTTCAATCAAAAGTCATGTAAAGCAGTTAGTCAGAAAGATGGATTTGTCCTCTTTAATGGAAAGAGAAAGAACAACATTTACAAAATAAAACGTTCTGAACTAAAAAGTTAGAATGTAAATAGATTATTATCTTTTAACAATGAGAAGTAGGTATGGCACAGAATATTGGGGCTTGTTAGTATGAGAAGAATATCACCGATTAACAAATTCAATCTGGTCAGAGGACTTCCTAACCTGAAGTTCAGCTCAGATGCTCTATGTGAAGCATGTCAAAAAGGCAAGTTTGCAAAACCTTCTTTTAAAACCAAAAATGTTGTTTCTACCTCTAGACGGTTAGAACTTCTGCATATAGATCTATTTGGACCAGTGAAAATTGCATTCATTAGTGGTAAGAAGTATGGATTAGTGATCGTAGATGACTATAGTAGATGTACATGGGTAAAGTTCTTAAGACACAAGGACGAGTCACATTATGTGTTCTTTGCCTTCTGTAACCAAGTCCAAAACGAAAAAGATCTTAAAATTATCAAAGTCAGAAGTGATCATGGTGGGGAATTTGAAAACAAAAATTTTAAACTGTTTTTTAATGAGAATGGCATCTCTCGTGATTTCTCTTGTCCTAGAACTCCTCAACAAAACGGAGTTGTAGAACGAAAGAATGGGACTTTACAAGAAATGGCCAGAACCATGATCAACGAGACTAACATTGCTAAGAACTTCTAGGCAGAAGCAATTAACACAACATGTTATATTCAGAATAGAATATCCATAAGACCTATTCGGGATAAGACTCCATATGAACTGTGGAAGAATAGAAAGCCCAATATTTCTTATTTTCATCCATTTGGATGTACTTGTCTTATTCTTAACACTAAAGAACATCTGAACAAGTTTGACTCTAAATCACAAAAGTGTCTCATGTTAGGATACTTTGAATTATAAAAAGGATGTAGAGTATATAACACAGAAACACAGATTGTAAAAGAGTCCATCAGTTTCATATTTGATGATAAGCTTGGCTCTCAAAAGTTAAAGCAGGGTAAAAACATTTCATATATAGAAGTCCAATTTACAGGTACTGAAGACACTGCATCAGAAGTATATCACAAAGAATCACAGTCAACTCCAGAAGAAGTTGTCACAAACATTACAACAACATCTGAAGAGCCTTTCCAAAAAATATAATTTAGAAGTAGTTTAGCTCATCCAGAAAACAAGATTCTGGAAAAGAAAGAAGAGCCAATCAGCACAAGATCTACATTCATGGATTATGAAGAATCTCTTATGGGATTAGTGTCTCTGATTGAGCCAACTTCCAGTGATGAAGCCCTTCTAGACAATGACTGGATACTTGCAATGCAGGAAGAATTAAACCAATTCACCATAAACTATGTGCGGGATCTAGTTCCTAAACCAAAAGGGTTTAACATCATTGGAACCAAATGGGTATTCAAAAAAAAAACTAAATGAACAAGGAGAATGTAACACGGTGGGAGAACTGACTTGGTATGTTTGCATTTGATCGCAATTGTTCCAGATAGCAAGAGTCACCACAGGATTTTCTTTTATCCAATAAGGAAAGGTTGAAAAGAATAGGAAAGACCTTTAGAGATGTTTTCTTGAGTTTGGGGAACAGGTTATGAAAAGGGAAGGTGTTAGCACCCTTTTAATCCATAGTTATCTATGGGCTCTTAGTTGCTTGCTAAATCACCTGCTTTTGTTTGAAAGTGTGCTTTGTGGTGTGGTTTTGAAAGTATTTTGAAAATGTGCCTTTGTAATGATTCTCGTCTCTATAAGAATGCATACAAAGTGTTGTTTGGAAAATAGTTCAAATAAGTGTTTGTGTAATGTGTTTTTGAAAGTGATTTTGAAAAGGGTGTCTTTGTAATGGTTCTTGTCTCTATAAGAACGCATACAAAGCGTTCTCTTTTGAAAATGTTTCAAAATTAAAGTGTTGGTGTATAAAATGTTTTTGTTGTGAGCAAGCGAGAAACTAGGAGAAATCTACCTACTCAAAAGGTCTTAAATGTTCTTTTTCCTCCTCCCTTAGATGTTGCTATCTTACCATTGATTTGGTAAGAAGGCCCACCGTTGGATGTGAAAGGACGGGCGTGGGACGTTTGTATAGTCATAGAAGGCAGCCTATGGGACATTTTAGTCGTTTAGGGACTAGATCTTTTACCGAAGGCAACATTGAGGGTCATCGAGGGACTACGATCTTTTATCGAGGGTCTTTGCTAAAACACCCACATTCGAGGGACATGACTATTTTTATGAGGCAACAAGTGGAATTATCCTAAAGGTGCATGTGTGAATGGTGTGTTTGATTTATATGCATTTAGTCTTTGATTAGGGGTTGTCTACTTGTTGTTTTTATCTTGCCATACATTCCCTATTTTAATGGCAAGCATACAAAAGTAATAAAATGAATAGAGATAAAATCCTACACTATTACAACCATATTGAATTGCATGAAAATATAAAGGAAAAAATAAGATAAAAGCAAGAAAAATGAAGGTCTTTCGATTGAGGCAGAAAACCCTTCGATTATGCACTTTCTGACTTTCTTCGATTTGGGACTGGAGTCAGTGAAGTCATGCCCTTCCATTTTCCTTTCTTCCTCCTTCGACTAGGGGCTGAAAACAGTGTAGGCGTTCCTTTCGATTGGGGCCTAGAGACCAGCGTGTTGTCCCTTTCGACTGGGCATGGAATCAGTGCAAGATGTAATCTTCCTTTCTGTCTCCTTCGACTGGGGGTTGAAAGCAGTGAGGGAATGCCTTTCGACTAGGCCTGCAGGTCAGTGTGTTTGAAGCAAGTGTGTGTGTGTGATGAACATGTCTGTGTCGAAGCATGTGTGTGCATCGAAGTAGGTATGTGTGTGTGTGTGTGTGTGTGTGTGTGTGTGTGACGAACATATCCGTATCGAAGCATGTGTATGCATCAAAGCAGGTGTATCAAAGCATGCATATTTTATTCCAACATTTTTAGGGGTCTGTATAGATTAGTTCTTAAAGGAAAACATTAAAGATTAACATCGAAGGCCATGATTCTTACATGTTGGCCTCGAAGATGAATCAATAAAGATGCTTAAAATGAAAGTGTTAAAGTCAGAAAGACTTACCTCAAAGCTGGTGTGTGGGCTTCGAACTTGAACTTCTACGTGGGCAGTTCTGGAATTCGAAGAGTTGTTGCAAGGGGTTTGCTTTTGGTTCAAAGAGTTGTCACAGAAGGTTGTCCTTGAGTTTGAACAAAACTTCTATGTGTGGGGTGTTCTGGATAGTGGACTTAAAAGAGTTGGAAAGATGAGATAATGGATTTTGATTTTGTGTTTGTATGTGAAAGTAGAGTTTATTTTTGAGTGAGCAAAAACTACACAAGTTTCTGTTTTGTTTCCCAGCTCTCTTTTCTCTCCTCCCAGCATCTCCAGCCCCTTTATATTGTAAAGAAATGTTTATTTATAGAGGAGCTTTGATGTGGTTTTGGGAGAAATCAAATAACACTTGAACTATTTGGGTATATTGTCCCCTTGTTTTCTTCGATGCAGCTCTTATGTACTTTTTTTGTGTAAGTATGAGACTAAGACAATGCAGGCTCAGTAGTATTTTGGAGTGTTGTGGCAGCTTGGTGCAGGACTGTTGCATAGGAGTACCATTGGCTTGGGATTGGCAGTATATAGGACTTTGGTCAACAAACATCTTGAATACTTCACCCTTTCATTTTGATCACTTCGACCAGACTCATCATCAGACAACAACATTTGTTTCCAACAATGTGTGTTCTTCAAATGGACCCATTATATGTCCTTCGAATCCACCAATCATGATCCATAGTCTTGAAGAGTTTAGAGGTGTAATCTAAGTACGTTGCTTCGAATGGTTTAATTGTCCAACTTGTGGATCGAAGGAGGTTACCTTGAAGGAAATCACATACCCAGCTTGTGGATCGAAGGGGGTTACTTCGAAGGAAGCCATATGCCCAGCATATGGATCGAAGGGGGTCACTTAGAAGGAAGCCATACACCCAGTTTATGGATCGAAGGGAGTAACTTCGAAGGAAGCCATATGCCTAGTTTATGGATCGATGGGGGTTACTTCGAAGGAAGCCATATGCCCAGTTTGTGGGTCGAAGGAGGTTACTTCGAAGGAAGCCAATGCCCAAATTGAAGCTTGTGACTGAAGGGAGACTACATTGCCCAATCGAACGTTTCTATATCAAATCCAACTTGTTTCTTTTTTTACCTAATCTAAAGGCACACTAAAATCTTCAAAATTTTACATTTTTCTTTATTTCTTTAGACAGGTTTTTGTAATCACACATGTGAGAGAAATCTTGAGAAAATGAGAGGGAAAATTTTGGGGTACAACAGAGAAGTCATCAGAAACAAAGCACGGCTGGTGGCATAAGGTTATAGTCAGCAAAAGGGGATAGAATATACAGAAACCTTTGCTCCAGTCGCCAGGTTAGAATCTATCAGACTTTTAATTTCCTTTGCAGTAAATAATGGCATCACTCTTTATCAGATGGATGTTAAAAGTGTGTTTTAAATGGTTATATTGATGAAGAAGTTTATGTGCACCAACCCCCTAGTTTTGAAAATTCAAAACATTGAAATTATGTATACAAACTTAAGAAATAACTATATGGTCTGAAACAAGCTCCTAGAGCTTGGTATGAAAGACTAAGTAATTTTCTGTTAGAAAATGATTTTACTAGAGGGAAGGTGGACACAACCTTATTCTGTAAACTATTTAAAAATGACATTCTAGTTTGTCTGATTTACGTAGATGATATTATTTTTGGATCTACTAAAGCCTCTTTGGGAAGAGAATTTGCTAAGTCTATGCAGGCAGAGTTTGAAATGAGCTTGATGGGAGAACTCAAGTTCTTTTTGGGTATCCAAATAAATCAAACTCTAGAAGGAACATACATACATCAAAGTAAGTATGTCAAAGAACTTCTGAACAAATTTGACTTGTCAGACTGTAAGCCAGCCAAAACTCCCATGCATCCCACATGCATTTTGGAAAAGGAAGAGTTAAGTAAGAAGGTAGAACAAAAGACCTACAGAGGTATGATTGGTTCTCTCTTATGTTTAACATCTTCAACACCGAATATTCTGTATAGTGTCTGTCTGTGTGCTAGATTCCAATCAGATCCTAGAGAAACTCACTTAACAGCTGTTAAGCGAATTTTCAAGTATATGAAAGGTACTACTTTTCTTGGTCTTTGTTATGGAAAAACCAAAGAATACAAATTAGTAGGGTATTGTGATGCTGACTTCGCTGGAGATAGAATAGAAAGGAAAAGTACTTCTGGAAGCTGCCAATTTCTGGGAGACAATCTAATCTCGTGGTCCAGCAAGAGGAAATCCACCATTGCATTGTCAACTGCTGAAGTTGAATACATAGCAGCAGTTGGATGCAGCACACAAATGGTCTGGATGAAAAGCCAACTTGAAGACTTCAACATATATGAGAGTAACATTCATATCCTCTGTGACAATACTTCTGTTTATGTCTTTCTAATAATCCCATTTTACATTCTAGGGCTAAGCATATAGAAATAAAACATCATTTTATTAGGAAATATATTCAGAAAGGAATTATTTCATTAAAATTTATAGACACAGACCATCAATGGGCTGATGTTTTTACTAAACCCCTTTATGAAGATAGGTTTAACTTCATTATGAAACATCTCAGCATGGAATTATGCCCAGAATGATAGTTTTGTTTATGTATACGTTAACCCTCATAACTTTATGTCTTTATTTTTTTTATGAACATCTGATCCATGATTCTTCATAAGTAAGAAGGAAAGTTGTATCAGGATCTATCTAAGAAGGTCTGAACATTCTCCAAACGGTTCATTTCAAAGATAGAAGCTTGCAGTTTACAATATCAACATTTGTCAACCCTACGCAAGGTTTTCCTCTAAGGCTGAACACGTGTTCAAATTCTGAAGAGACTAAAATGTTGATTGGTTGCATTGAGACTCGTGTCATATCGGTAATTGTTTCATATCTTTACGCTATCCCTCTTTTTAGGAATCATTAATGCTAGCAATAATTTTTTAACCCTTTTCTTGTTAATTAAGTCTCCCATTTTCCTATATATATGTTGTTCACTTTCACTATTACTTTTCCACTCTCAATTGCTTTTTCTCTCTTAATTTTGTTCACTCTTTCAAAAACCCTAAAGAGTCTGTGTGAACAATGCCTTCCTCCCAACAACTTGCTCAAAGCTCTCAAAGTCTTCCTGTCTCTTCTTCCTCAACAACAGAAAGGTACGAAGAACCCTCAAGAACTCTACTTACTCCCATTGATTCGCTGGAAGTTCTGTGTGAACTCATTGTAGACTTCGTCAACATGAAAGAAATCAGATATGATTTAACACCTGATGTTGAGTTCCAAGGATGGAACAAGTACTTTGATCGTCTACTGGGTCCAGTTTTTCCAAGACTTGTTAAAGAATTATGGATTCACGTTACAGCTTCAAATCATTAGGTCACTTCTTTTGTGATGGGGAAGAAAATAGTCATCTCTAGGGATCTCATTGGGCAACTGATAGGTCACAACGGCGGTGGTATTTGTTGCAGCGATATGGATGACAAAAGATCTTACATAACAAAGATTTCAAAATAAATTTTTACTTCTGGCCAACCATCCAGCAAAATCAAGGATCCGAAAGACTACCTCAGAATTTGGTCAGAAATCATCTTGGTTGGCATCAATCATAGAAAACTCATAAGTTCTCCAGATTATATCAACATTGATCAGCAGTATCTTCTGTACTTCATATCCATCAAAGAAAATGTTAATCTTCCTCATCTTCTTGTCACAAGCTCTCAGAAAATTGATGCAAGCTCTTAGAAAATTGCCATACCAAAACCAAAACCAAAAATCTCCAAAGCAGATGTTGGTAAATCTTTGCTTATTTTTGAACAGAAATAAAGGAATGGGTTAACTCTCTGAAGCTAGCTTGTTTAGAGAATCTTAATCTTGCTGCTTCTGATTCTCATTGGAACTATTTCAGAAAATGGTTCAACTCTGAATCCTTGAAACTCAAGGAGCTGAGTTATAAAATCGCTCAACAGAACTTTTGTGGTCATCTGAATATCTTCAAGGATCAAGTTTTGTGTCACTAGGAAAAGAAGCCACTCCTTCTGCTGGACAATAACCCTTGGGAAGATCATCAGCCTTAAGAATTTGATGAACCATCCTCTGATCCTCTATCTCTGGTTAGGTTTCAAGACAAAGGCAAGGAAGTTGAAGAATCTCCTGAGTCAGAATCAGCCACAACTTGCTCTTAAAAGGTGGCCCCTTCTGCTGATACACCCTTTTCATGTCTTGTGCTGCAAACTCTGGAGGAGTTGAAGAAAGAGAATGTTGTGTTTAAGGAAAGGCTAGACAAGCAGGATGATATGTGCAAGGAAATCAAGGGGATGCTTGGAAAATAAGAAGAATCAAATAATCAGATTAAGAGTTTATTAGAAGCCCTGTTCACACGACTTCCACCACCTCAAACTTAGTTCTGAAATTTGTTTTCTTCATTGTGTTATTTTTTGTTTCCTTCGGAATGTTTTTTTTGGTATCTTTTTAATACAACATGCCTTTTATTGTCTAAAGTGTTTTTATTGCTTTTTGATTCTTGACAAAAAAAGGGGGAGAACGTAAAATATTTCGAATATAACAGTATCAAGACTCGGTCTCAAACATTTTGAATATCATAACTTCTATTATTTTTTTCTGAAAGAAAAATATGAACAAACTCTGTTGAGGATAGAAGTGGACGCATTAAAAATCTTTTTCTCCAAAACTCTTATCAGAAAAATCTCCAGGAATGTATTTCTTCTTTATCTGAGTATCCAACTCAGGGGGAGACTTTAAAATGCTTTATGTTCTTTAAGTTTCTAGCAAAATATCAAATTTTTTGCCATCATCAAAAGGGGGATATTGTTAGATCATAGTTTGATTCTGCAACCCTTGTAAGAGTTTTGATGATAAAAAACACTCAAAGAACAATTATGCTCCTTAAATAAGTTTTTTTTTTTGCAGAAAAGTTCTGATGGAAGAAGCACAGAAGATGAGTTAGATAGTTGTTCAAACTCTGATTCACCATATCTTATATAGAAAACAATCTGCATAACACGCTTATATAAAGAAGTTCTCAAGCTACAACTTCTGAGTACACTAAACGCTGCGAGTAGGAACTCCATTATTCTTATTCATTCTATTCTAGAAAGAAGTAAAGGAGTCCTAACGGTAACATTAATCTTCTGATGTGTTCTGAAGCAAGCGTGTTCTGAAGTGTTACATTTCACTTAGGGCTATTCAAAAGTAACCGCTGAAAGGGTACATGAATCTCTATATTTGGAAATCTCTTTAATTACTATTTATCAACATTCTAAAAGCTCCCACATGCGTTGCCTATATATACAAGACTTGAAGGAGAAATATTTTACAATTTTGCTGCGCACTACAAACGAGATATCTTCATTACCTTCATCTTACAAAAATTCATATGTGTAAAACATCTCTTGTGTGATACTGTTTTGTTAGAAAACACATATTGTACACACTTTTAAACATTGTACTTTATAATTCCTTGAGAAAACCGGGTTGTGGTTTAAACTCAAGAAGACATTGACAGTTGTCATTGTGACTGTGTAATCAAGTTTGTTTAGTGGATTAAGACCTCTCTTGAGAGAGGAGAAATCACCTTGGCGGGTGGACTAGAGTAGTTTAAGTTCAAACGAAACAAGATAACCAACGTGTCTTTTACTTTAAGTTTTTAAAAACCCCAATTCAAACCCCCCTTCTTGTGTTTCTCCATTCAAACATAACATCTCTCTCCACTCTTAGAGATGTCAACAACATAAGTACCTAATCATTCCCTCTCAAGGACACTTCGACTTGGCCGCTAGACATAAATATTGAGTTTGTAATTCCCTTTAAATCAGAAACAACATAGTCTCACCAACATTTGCACTCTTGCATTCCATGGCACACTGAACCAACTCTTTATATCTTGCAACTAAAGCATCTCTGTGAAGCAATAGCTTCTCCCCCACTTGTTTCATTCTATCTACCGTAATAAGTGATTAGAAAAACAAGAAAGCACCAACAGTGGCTCACCCACATGTTGTGTACTAAGGGATAAACATTGACAATACTCAACTGTCACATTACATTGACTCAACAACTTGGTCGGGCGGACCAACCTGCTCTTATACCACTAATGTAACACCCTAATTTAACCCCGTGTAATTATAATTAAATCAGAGTAATTTAAAACATCAATCATAATTAGGATGATACATTCTTCAAAAACATGCACGGCTGCCCGTAATATGTAAATGATACATAACACCAAACGACGAGGAACTAAAAACAGCACATCATAGTATTCAAGTTTCAAACTTTATTAAGCAACGGAAAATAATAATTTTTGAAGTTAAAGGATCTCATCCAAAATAAATCAACAATTATTAAAATACTAGGAGTTCATAAGTCTTCAAACAATTCAATTAAAAACTAACAAAACAATTAAGCGTTCGTTCCCCCTGGTGTTACGTATCACAACAAAGACATTGACTAGAAATAAAACAAAGAGCAACCTCTTCCAACCAATGCAGCCTCAGACTACTCCTGACTATTTGCATGATGTCGTATAAAGCATCATTCCAACAGAAGGGTGAGATATCACAACATTATAAAAGAATGTATAATTATAAGTAGATAGAAATTTATTTCATGCATAGTCATACATTCCTCATCTCACATTTCTACACCATCAACAACAATTCCATTACATAATAATTTATACAACCACATGTATTTATCACCGCATATCAACAATTATCACCTAATGCATATATCATCCATACAACTAAACATCATGTCAATTAATAAATGCAATACATTGAGACCGACACCGACTCAATGCATGTGGTACAAACAGAGCATAAGCCCTCTCCATAATGCCAAATAGGGCATAAACATGGCATAAGCCCTCACCATAACACTAATACAGGCCAACAACAGGGCATAAGCCCTCACCAATGAATGCATGCAACACCATCATGAAACAACATAATTAAGAAACTACATGACATAAGCCCTCAACTTTTCCCCATACAGACCAACCACATCATCGTCATCATTATGCAGCATATTATGCAAATTTTATTTAGCTTCATAATTCACCGTCACACTCAATTACAACATTACAACAACACAACATACTAGTATTACAATTCACAAAGCATGTCATCACAACACATAATCGAGATTAATAATTCTTTGTAATTCATCATACAAGGATTCCCATCTTAACAAAACCCTAATTACAGCCCCTCATCATCATGTAAATAGTATACAAACTCAATATTTAAATAAGCATAGCACACCACATGGCAACGTATTATTGACACACATCAGAAGCAACACAACACCAAAAATGCATGCCATTTTACACAACCATGCAGTATTAAATCACCTAATGCCAACAAAATTATTTTTATTGTCTCGTGTTTGGGAATTTTCATCGAAGCCTGAATGATAGTCGAAATGACAGAAGAGTTGCCATCAATGTTATTTATCCTGCAGAACGGGAAAGGAAACACTTAATAACGTAAAGTAAGGAAATAGCATGGTCTCACAACCAAGAGAAAAGGGTAAGGGAGTCGATTACACAAGGGGAAGGTATTCACACCCCTCGCGTTCGTGGTACTCCACGGGATTCACTCAAGTTTGTTCTAATCTAAGGGTGTATAAAAATCTAAGTCTAAAGCTTAATGCTACAAGGGAATGCTTGTAAAGTATATACAAAAATAAGGTTTTTATTAGTTGTGCCCACCGCGGTTGTGAATATTTAGTGCCTACGTACCACCCTTCGTGTAGTGGGGGATCAAGGCACTCATAGTTCTTCTAGAAAATATTTTTGGTTTGTTGTGTGTTTTTTATCAGAATGATGCATTAGACATTCCAAACATTGTAATATTGACTTATTGGGTGCTCGTTTGAAGAGGCTTAAGTCGTTGAGTTCGCCTCGTATTGGAATGGCTAAAATACATTAGTTTATGAAAATAGTTTTTTAAAATAAAATCCAAGTGGAAAAAGGAAGTTTGAATTGGTTGGTGTTTTTTACCTTGAATAAGGATTTGGTGATTCGAACAACATTAAAGTCTACGACATGAGAGACTTTGGGTGGTCGAGCAAAACGTCTCGTACCCAAAGGAATCATGTAAGACTCATGGCAAATGGTTTGTATATATCATTATTGTTAAATGTTTTGAGAAGTTTGAAAGAAAAAGAAGTTTTAGTTTTAAGAGTATGCAAAAGGGGAATGAAAAAGTCTAAGGGACACTATGATACGGTGGCAGAACCGACTATTTTTTACTGGTTTGCAAAAATGTCGCGGTAAGCAAGAGTCGCAACTGACTTTTATTTTATCCAATCATGGAAAAGGAAAAAGAACAGAAAAAACCTTTTTTCGAGATATTCTGAGTACGGGGGTAGATTATAGAAAGGGGGGTGTTAGCACCCTTTCTATCCGTAGTTGTTTATGGGCTCTTAGGTACTTGCTCATTTTTTTAAAATTTCTTGTGGGTGTGCTTGCTTTGAAAATGTTTTTCTTCATGATAACCCTTGTATCAGTCCTAAAGAATGTGACGAAGTTATTTTGAAAATTTGTTTTGAAAGGTGTTTGTGTGAAAAGTTTTTATTGAGCAAGTACTTAAGATTCTACCTACTCGAAAAAAAGATTGTTCGTTCTATTTCCGTTAGACAACACTATCCCACTATTAAGGAGTAGGTAGCACCATCGTTGGAGTTGTAAGGGACGTTCGAAAGGGACAAATACAATCACTAAAGCAATAGTTAGAAAACCTTAGTAGTAACCCCAGAGTCTTAAGATCTTTTTGAGGCAACATTTTCGAGGCAACATTCGAATGGGATATTTTATCTTTTAGACAGGAGGACGACCACTAAAATTTCCTATGCTTAATGACTGTTTACCGAAGGCAACCGTAGTGAGGCAAACCCTAGAAGTGAACATGTGCATGTGAACTTTTTTCAGTTATTTAGTCCTTGCACATTAGGTGATCTACCGTTTTAAATTTCAAGCATTATTTTCATACAATCCTATTAGCCATGCATCTAGACAGTTAAAGGTTGCGGGAATTTAAAGTGTGAAAAATAAACCTAGCTATTACAAGGCTTCGGGGAGGGGAATTAGTTACATGACCAAATATTGGGGATTTAAACAGTAAATAAAAACCCTAGGTTAAATATTACAAATCCTGAACAATTACAAAATAGTGGACAAATAATTAACAAGCGCGCGACAAATTAAATGCGAGGACGGTTGAAATAACCTAAAACCCTAATTGAGAGAGAAGAGATTTTTTTTCTGGATTTTTATTGGAGAAAGCATTTAATTACAAATTAATTAAACCTAATTTCTAATTGTTATTTAAATTATGAAAGAAATTAAATTAACCTAATTTTCTAACAAAATTAATTAATTAAAGAAATAGATGTTTATGAGAAAAATGACTTTTGATGCATTTTTTAAAGAAAATTAATTAAGTTATGTATAATTTTAAAAAAATATCTTTTTGTGATTTTTGTGTTTAATGAAAAAAATAATTTGTGTGTTAATTAAAAAAGAAAATGATTAATGAAATAAATAAGAAATCAAAAAATGGAAAAAATGAGAATTGGGCCTGTCTGCATTGCTGTAGAGGGGGTGAGAATCTGAATTTCCTGGCCCAACAAAGCTGAGCCCAGTCAACCACGCTGGATCATGTGCAGTGTTTGACCTGAGGTGCATCATGGTCGTTCAGGCAGGAATCGTCAGATCTAGGTAGGAGCGCATCTAGTGGCTGGATACTGGGGTTGTATGGAAGGCGCCTAGAGGAGTGGAGCGCTGGATCTATTGCAAGAAAAGAAAATAAATAAAGCGCTGGTACCTGGGATCGAACCCAGGTCCTTACGCCTTGTACCAATGCTACGCTGCCAGCTGAGCTATTATTATTAGTTGTTAATACAGTAATAATAATTCATAATATACAAAAATAAATCCCATGCCCTGAAACAAACGAAACACGCGCGCTGAATTTAAATATACCAATAGGGTGGTGAAAAATTACCTTCTTCTACCTCCATCCCGTTGTCTTAGGTTTATGACATATACCTACAGACGTTTGTTGTAACTACAGCCCTGCCAAACTCAAAAATCTCATACGAGCATGATAAATTAATTATGATGGTACCAATCAACTCGTCTTGGCCTCACGAGTATCATGGTACCTGATTCATAGCCTAATTTAACCTGTACCAGAAATCCCCAAATCGTGACCCCAAACCCTAACAATGGAAGATGCGTGTAAAGGTCCCAAAAATGTAATTAAACTATGTGGTCAGCTTGAAAACATGATAATGATTACAAATATAACAATTAAAAGTGCTAATGATGCGTAAATTGTAATAATCAAATTTGAAAAAACTTACAAACCGTGATGTGTCTAGGCGATGGTTCTTGACGTTTTGAAGGCTGCAAATGATGTTGTTGGCTTCGGGAGATGGCCAGGAACCGATTAAGGTCTTTGAATGTCTTGGAATCATCCTCTAGGGCAGAAATCAAATGCGCACTTTTTATCCAATTTTGAGTTTTTTTTCTTGCTTCCTACGACTGCAAAACCTTGTATTTTGACTTGTATTTGTTCAATATATATCATAGGGTGAATTAGGGTTGTAAAAACAGATCACATCTTTGAATGTTTTGAAGATTTGATTTGATCTTCATGGGATATGAAAACTTGCTATAATGAGCCAAATTATCCCTTTCTTGTTCCAATTAGCCTTGATTCGAATTGATTATGATATCCTTGCATTATTTAATTGATATATTGTCCAAAAATCAGATCACAACATATCTTTTCTGTTATTCATCAATTATTTGATTTAATTGAAATTTTAATTAACAAAAAATCCAAATAAATTGAAAAATGAAGCAAATAACATGAGGTTGGATTTTTGGGTCGTGGACCATGCTATAAGTGAGGTGCAATCATGAAATATTAGGCCCATTTGGTAAAAAAATGCACTTTTGAGCATATTTGACTTTTGGCAATTTTGCAAAAAAGGTCAACTTTGACAAGGCATATCTCTTCCAATTTTAATCCTAGAGAGGTGTTCTTGGACTTTTTAGAAAGCTTAGGATGTCCCCTAAGCAACCAGTTTGGTATCATTTCAATTGGGTATTCCATTTTCATGTATGAATCTTTGATCCAAAAGCTATTTTTGTTGACTTTTCAAAAGGACCTATAATATAAAAATTCATATCTTTTGATGAGTGCATATTCTGAACTTGAGGGATGAAGATGAATTGTAGAGAATTTCATCCTATTAAAAATTATCCTTGGATGGAAATTTTTTGATAATGTATGAAGAAGTTATGCTTGGTCAAAGTTGGGTTGACTTTTCCTACAAAACCCTAATTTAGCAACTTTTGGGTTTTGATGAATTTGGAGCATTCCTTGAGGAATCATCATCAACCCTTGATCAAATGATGTAAGTCACTTCAAAATGTTGATGTTGACCAAAAATCTTGAGGTTTGACTGTATGTGGGCCACAGTTGACTTTTGACCTAATATAGTTGATTCTCAAGCATTTGAGCAGTTGACTGAGCAAACTTCTTATGCAAGGCCTGAAACTTGGCATAGATGATCTTGGGAACATATTAAGACCTTGGAAATAATTTGAGCCCTTTGTGGTTCACACATCTTGATGAAAAGGGAAACCCTAATTTGAGGTATACTATCTTAGGAGAGAGTTTGTCTGGTCAACTCTTGGACTTCCTTGAGCAACTTCAGGACTTCAATTGACATTTGTTGAGTAAAATGGGAGGGAAAATTTTGGGGTACAATAGCTGCCCCTATTCAATCCTCTTAAACCTAAGGATGTAGATTTGCTAGCCTGCCTTTCGCGATCTGAAGGTGGAAGATGATTGAACACTAGAGTGCCCAGAAATTTGCACTCGCATGAAGTGGCACTTGATTTGTGATATCGGGAATGGGCTTACAGATGCCATTTGGAGGTCGTTAATGGAAGATTGTCGGAGATGGGCTTAAAGATGTCATCCTGGATGCGATGGAGAATTGTCGGAGATGGGCTTAAAGATGTCATCTAGGGAATGTGGATTTCCTGATATATTCCTTTAACGAGAGTCCCTGTTGCTGTTGTTGAGGAGGAATATGCTGAGGAATGTTGGTATCTATCTTGGGAGATATAGAATTTTAGGAGCTTTATTTGTCTGTTACTCTACTGGGGGAATAACTCCGACTTGAGGAAGCAGAAGTGAACTGCATACCTGGTCAGGGTATATACCGCACTGCGACTTACTGGGGAGATGCGAAACCAATCGTGTTTGATCGGGTCCCGGTCTTATAGTGTTGTGGGCTGCTGTCTGGAAACTTGGATGGTAAGGTTATGATAAGGAACCGGGATAGTAGGGTTACTTCGAAATGAAAGCCTGGATATTAGGGTTGTGAAAAGGAACCTGGGTCATACGGTTACTTCGATATGAAAGCCTGGATATTAGGGTTGTGAGAAGGAACCTGGGTCGTAGGGTTACTTCGATATGAAAGCCTGGATAGTAGGGTTGTGAGAAGGAACCTGGGTTGTAGGGTTACTTCGATATGAAAGTATGGATAGTAGGGTTGTGAGAAGGAACCTGGGTCGTAGGGTTATTTCTATATGAAATCCTGGATAGTAGGGTTGTGAGAAGGAACCTTGGTCGTAGGGTTACTTCGATATGAAATCCTGGATAGTAGGGCTATGAGAAGGAACCTGGATAGTAGGGTTACTTCGATATGAAAGCCTGGATAGTAGGGCTGTAAGAAGGAACCTGGATAGTAGGGTTACTTCGATATGAAAGCCTGGATAATAGGGTTGTGAGGAGGAACTGGATAGTAGGGTTACTTCGGTATGAAAGCCTGGATAGTAAGGTTGTGAGAAGGAACTTGGATAGTAGGGTTACTTCGATATGAAATCCTGGATAGTAGGGCTGTGAGAAGGAACCCGTATAGTAGGGTTACTTCGATGTGAAAGCTTGGATAGAAGGGTTGTGAGAAGGAACCTAGATAAGTAGGGTTACTTTGATATGAAAGCCTGGATAGTAGGGTTGTGAGAAGGAACATGGATAGTAGGGTTACTTCGATGTGAAAGCCTGGATAGTAGGGATGTGAGAAGGAACCTGGATAGTAGGGTTACTTCGATGTGAAAGCCTGGATAGTAGGGATGTGAGAAGGAACCTGGATAGTAGGGTTACTTCGATGTGAAAGCCTGGATAGTAGGGCTGTGAGAAGGAACCTGGGTAAGGTTGCTTTGTGATAAGTTCATGTAAAACTTCAAGAGTGTAGCGATAAAAAATGTAGCGGGGTAAATCGGAGATCGAATTATTGATTAATTCGTCTCACAAAAAGCAAGAGTCGCCACCGCGCTTTATTATTTCCAAGGGAAAAGGGAAAAGAGCGAAATAAAACCCTAAATATGCAATGTAAAATAATACTTTAAGAAAGTAAAAATACAAGGCGTTTTGAAAAGAGATCTATGGTTCGGGGGTTGGTTATACAGTGGGAAGGTATTAGCACCCAATGTATCTATAGTACTCTATAGGAACCTTTTGAAATATCTGTTTATTAAAATTGTTCGTTTGATTGAAAAATAAAGCGTTTTGGCCGAAAAAGGGGTACGGATGGGTTTTTTTGAAGAGACGACGACCTAATGTCGAAGTTTTTGCTTAAAAGGTATAAGTTTTGAAAAGATTGAATATTTGAGGAAAAATTATCCTAAGTTTTAATGAAATGCGAATGTTCGCGCGATTAGACTTGAGGACATGAAGTCAACAAATTTAATTGTTTTTCCTTTGGATTTAGAAGTAATCGGAATAAACAAGTAAACAGAAAATTATGATAAACAAATGATATACAACAATTTAAATAAAAGACTAAGTGGTGTAAATATGCACTTTTAGATTTTTGTTTAATATTAATAACGCAAGAGAGTCAACTAAAGAAAAGATAAAATGTTTTAAATCTTAAATTCTATTTTTTTTTTATATTTTGTATTAGTATTAACTAAAACGAGTGAATTAATTAAAAGAAATAAAAAAGTTTTTTTAGTTTATTATTATATGTTTTTTAATAGTTTTATTAAAGCATTATTTTATAAATTACTAAATTAAAACTTAAAAGGTTATTAACTTAAATCTAATTAAAAGAAATACTAAAAAAATTAATAAATTAGTCCTAAAGTTAACCTAATAAAATGATCAAATTATTAAAATGCTTTAATTAAATACATCTCTTGTTTTTTATTACACTTACTAATTATCTAGACCAATAAAATTCTAAAGGAAAAAACTAAAAGGAAAAAAAAATAGAAAAAGGATATATAGAAAAATGGATGATAAATAATTATGGGCTAAAGGTATAAAGGGCCTAATCAAAACTGAAGACAGGGGGGGTGCATTAAAAACTCGTTTGGGCTTTGGCATTTGAGGTTTAGTCCAATTGTTTCATAATTTGTTTTAGGGTAAACGTAATTTGGTTTAGGGCAAAAGGGATTAGGGTTGCACAGGGACGGCGCTTGTTCTCTCTTCTTCGCGTGATTCATCTCTTCGTCTCTTGCTTTCGTCCGAGCCTTGCCTAAGCTTTCTCGCCCCAAATGGCCTCCAGCAGTCTTCAATCTCCTCTTCCCTCCAGTCAAAGCGTTAGGGCGACAGTCACGGATTCACGGTACGAACGTTATCTTTCAATTCGTTAAGTTTTGGTTACGATTTGCATGCTCGTGATTTTCATCTATTTGATTCTGATTCTCTATTATTGTGTTGATTTGAGGCATTTTTGAAAAAAAGAAAAGAGGAGAGATACCTTTGGAGACGGAGGAGGGGGTTGAGGTGAGCTAGGAGGTCGAGGCGAGGAGAAGGCAGGAACGGCGCGCTTGGAGATCCTGGTTTGTCTTTTCTCTTCTTGCTTGCTTCCGTATGCTTTTCTTTTTTGGTTGGCCAACGATGATATGATCTAAGGTTTTGGGCGTATATGATTCTTTTCTCTTTTCTCCTATCTGTTGCTTTGAACGCTTGAATGCTACTGTTGAAAAAAATATTTTTTGACTAGTTTCTCTTCTTCTTTTTCTGGCCTTTCTACTGTATGTTGGGTTGTTGCCTGGATTATTTCTTTTCCTTCTTCTGATGTTACCTTGAACGTTATGTTACCTTTGGGTGCTATTGTTGGATTGGTTTGACAGTAGATGCTTTTTCTTCTTGCCTTTACTACTGTATGTTTTGTTGGGTTGCCTTCAGTTGCCTTTTATTTTGCCTGTGATGATGTAGTTTGAGGCTTGGTGTTTGGACGTTGGTTGGGCAGTTTTGTGATTCTTCTGATCTTTTAGGCCATGTTCTTGGTTTATGCTGGTTTGGCAGGTTTGTATGGTATATGTTTGACAGTAGGTGGAAGATTTTGGTAATGGTTATGGTTCTATGAGATAGCAGGTTAATGGTTCTATGGTTTAGGCCATGTGTTTGGAAGTTTTCTGGTTTAATGGTCTTAGGAGGGTACTGGTTTGTTTATGTTGGTGGAAGGCTTTTGGTCATATTGGTTTGATGGTTTATGCAGTAGGTTTTGAAATGGTTCTATGCAGTAGGTTTTGAAAATGGTTCTATGCAGTAGGTTTTTATGTTGATAGCAGGTTTATGGTTTTTTAGGCCATAATTATGGTTTATGCAGATAGCAAGTTCTACTGATTCTTGCTGTTGAGACTTGGAGAAAAAAAGTCTTGCTTTGATAGTTTTTTCTAAGCTTGAAGGCAGGTTTCTTCTTTTTTTTGACAGGTTATGAACTCCTATATTTGAAGGGGGTTTGTAATGTTATAACAGCTTCTTGCTCCTTGGTATCAGGTTTGAATATTTAATATATTCTTGGCCTCTGCACATATGCTACTCCAACAGTTTGTTGGTATTCTTAATTCATGCTTTCTTTTTTCTTATGAGATGCTGCTGTTCTGTTTCTATCCTCTTCCTGCCTAAACCAAAACCTGCAAAACCATACTTCTATCTCTCTTCTCTCTCCTCAATGCAAATTTGACATAAAAATGATATGTTATGCATTTGTTCTGAAAAAGCACTACTGCTGGAAAAATGATGTAAATGGAAAGATTTCATGCTTGCATATATTGATTTGAACTGCATATTTGCTCTTTGACTTGCAATGTAACAGTAGGAGCCTATTGTATTTTGGGTTCTTCTTACCTCTTGGCATAGTTTACGTTGGCTTTCTTGCATATGTAACTTGCATATGTTGTTGCTATGCATATGATGTTAATTTTGAAATATGCTGTGGACTTTTAAAAATGCAATTAATTTTTAATTATGCAGTTTTGAAAACAAAAATGAATTTGTGCATCTTTTTAAATTGTGCATTCATTTCTGAATAAATAAAAATCCATCCCTTTTTGTAAACCGGGAGAAATCCCGCGATTTGCAAAAAGGATAAAAACTGATTCCGGCCGTTTGCTTTTAATGATGAACACTAAAAAATAAATTTTTGCTTTTAATTATTTATTTATTTCTGACTTTTTCTTTTAATTGTTTTGCAGGTAAAATTAAATGAGCAGACAAAAAGGCATTGGATAGAAGATGAAGAATTAGAATCTTAGAAAAATAGTTTTTATTTTACTTTAAACTCTTTAAGTAATTGTCATTATAAATATTTTGTAAATAATACAATATTTAAATAACAATTGTAATAAATAGAATAGAGTGAATAAAATTCTATTATTTCCCAATTAATTCTTTTTCTTTCCAATTATTTATTTATCGTTTATAATTCTTTAAATTGTATAATAATTGAAAATCAATTTCAATCACTTAAATTTAGAATAATAAACAAATAAATAAACATCATTGATCAATTAATAACTTCAATTATTTAATTCATTATTCATAATTTTCTAAATTATAATAATTAAAAATAGAATTTCAATTATTTAACTTAGAATGATAAATAATTAAATAATCATCGTTGACCAATTAATAAACCTCTTTTCAAATGTTTATTTCATTATTCATAAATCTTTAAATTATATAATAACCGAAAATAGATTCCAATTATTTAAATTTAAGATAATAAATAATTAATAAACATTGTTTGATCATTGATCGATTAATAAATTCAGCGTTCAAAAATAAACAGCTCTCGACCTGAAAAAGTTATGAATTTTTAAAAATCAATAGATCAAAACACTTGCAATATAATGATGCAGATGGGAGATGGTATCTTAGGTCAAATTTGGGGTACAACAACTGCCCCTATTTAAGTTTCTTCTATCCGGAGATATGAAGATTAAAATCTTCGTTTCGACGAGATTGAAGGTACTTAAATACATAATTATGCAAATTTTGTCCTAAGATGCCGCCCTTATGTTTGATATGAATGCAGTGATTGAATTCACAGAGAAAGATATTGTATGAAACAAGACAATGCTGGAGGAATCAGACACCAACAAAACACAGAGACATGGGTTATACACTACTGGGAAACGAGCTATCGACTTCAAACGACAGACTCTTGACAGCGAATAAAATTGAGTGAATACGGCCTCTGACCCTAACAAAGAAGACATCTTGCATAGGCCATAAAACAGATTATTGACCCAAAACAGTGAGTTCACAACTCAAGGTCAAAGATAGACAAAAAGTATCAAATTTACTGATGATGGATTACCGACTTCTGAAGGTAATGATTCATGACAAACTTCTCTGCGAGATTTCCCGAGATATACTCATTAATGCTGAAAGAATAAGATTGTAGATACGCAAGATGCTCAAATAAAGAAGCTGCCACCTGCCGTCTTCCCAAAAAATATTATGACATACAAGCTACTCAAATAAAGAGGCTGCCACTTGTTGTCGTCCAAAAACTATGACATACAAGCTGCTCAAATAAAGAGGCTGCCACTTGCTGTCGTCTAGGGGTGTCAATAACATACAAGCTGCTCAAATAAAGAAGCCGCCACTTGCTGTTTTCCAAAGAAAATACCAATAACATACAAGCTGCTCAAATAAAGAGGCTGCCGCTTGTTGTATTCCAGAAGAAAAAATGACGTACAAGTTGCTCAAATAAAGAGACTGCCGCTTGCTGTTTTCCCAAAATAATAATAACGTACAAACTGCTCGTGAAGAGCTGCCGCTTGTCGTTTTCCGAAGGCAATAATAATGCACAAGTTGCTCATGAAGAGCTGGCGCTTGTCGTTTTCCAATAATAATAACACACAAGTTGCTCGTGAAGAGCTGCCGCTTGTCGTTTTCCAAAAAATAATAATAACGCACAAGTTGCTCGTGAAGAGCTGCCGCTTGTCGTTTTCCATAAGATAATAATGACGCACAAGTTGCTCGTGAAGAGCTGCCGCTTGTCGTTTTCCGATAAGATAATAATGACGCACAAGTTGCTCGTGAAGAGCTGCCGCTTGTCGTTTTCCAAAAATAATAATAACGCACAAGTTGCTCGTGAAGAGCTGCCGCTTGTCGTTTTCCGATGTCTATAACGTACAAGTTGCTCGTGAAGAGCTGCCGCTTGTCGTTTTCCAAAAATAATTCAGAAGGGAATTGCAATGACACTGGCAGAGGATAGAATCTTCGTCAAAGAAAATCATGAATCAATCCTTCCCGAGGAGATCACATATTTAAATGTGCAAAATAAATGCCCCATACATCTAGGTCGTGACCTCACTGGGGAAAATCATGAGATAGCCTACGCAAGAGACAACAACTTCATCCAGGAATAACTAGAGAGAAAACAGTCAAACAAGACTCCACCCAATGAGAAAGCAACTCGATTGGGGAATTCATCCTATCCAGAAATGGACAAGGTGAGCTAAATCAAAAATCATCCATGAGGATTAGCTCAGTTGGAGAATTTAGAAAGGAAGCACATTTTCTGCCTAAGCTAACCTTCTTCTTGGAAAGAAACATGTACATTATTTGAATAAACAAAGTACAACCCAAAAGTCAACGACAAATGTGAATATGCGTGCGTGATATAAGTGTGAATGAATAAATGGATGTTATGCTGACAAAACGAACAGAAGGAATGTCCTGAAGATGATAAGATGTCACAAAAAGATAGATACTCGGCCAATCATAAAAAAGACGGAAGATAACTGGAACTGGAACCCTGAAGCAACGTCAGAGCATAACATGCCACAAGGCTCAAGTCTTCTGAGGAGAAAAGCACTCAAATCTAAACTTACAATACCAATAGACCACTGGAAAGAGACAAAGCGTACCGCACTTCCGAAATCTCCCAAACAAAGGTGGCCAAAACAACGCTTAACTGGAAAAGTTGGGGAGTCACCAAACTTAGTACCACCAGAAACACAAGCTTACACAACCAACACCTCATGACAATTTTGAAATAAGACATGCTCATCATGCAAGGATAAACTACTGTACTGTTGCATTTCATGGCTTGACCATCCTTGGAACAACTGTTAATATTCCTTTCCCATTTTAAAATAAAAATAAAAATACTTTACATAACTTTATTTCAAATATTTCCATAAAAATTAAAATTTTGCCCACAAAAGGTAAATGCTCAAATTTCATTAATAAGATGGTAGTTCGCTAACAATGCGACTCCAACGGTTTACAAAAGCTTGGGAAATAGTACACGAAAGGAAAAGGTTACACAAAAACAATGATCGCTATTCTCCCTAACAACTTTGAATTCCAAAATGTGCTCAAATGCCAAGACTGGTCTGACCAAAAGCTTGCCTAAGCCGCCCCTTCGGGTTTTCAACTTATCAAACTGTCAACTCAAACCTAAGCGAAATACTTCTTGACTGCATCGGCGTTCATGGGACGCGGGAGTTCTTCACCGTCCATATTGGTGAGAATCAAGGCACCTCCAGAGAAAACTTTCTTAACGACATACGGTCCTTCATAATTCGGAGCCCACTTGCCCCTAGAATCAGGTTGGAAAGATAATATCTTCTTGAGCACAAGGTCACCTTCTCTGAACTCGCGTGGTCGAACCTTCTTATCAAAAGCCTTCTTCATTCTCTGCTGATATAATTGACCGTGACACAACACCGTCAATCTCTTCTCTTCGATTAAATTCAACTGATCATATCTACTTTGACACCATTCGGCCTCAGAAAGTTTGGCTTCCATCAACACTCTCAGAGACGGAATCTCAACCTCCACGGGGAGTACTGCTTCCATACCATAAACCAGGGAAAAAGGGGTTGCGCCTGTTGAAGTTCGAACTGAAGTACGGTATCCATGCAGAGCAAACGGAAGCATTTCATGCCAATATTTATAAGTTACCACCATTTTCTGGACAATCTTCTTGATGTTCTTGTTAGCAGCTTCAACAGCCTCATTCATCTTCGGTCTGTAAGGAGAAGAATTATGATGTTCGATCTTGAACTCTTCACAAAGCTCCTTCATCATCTTGTTATTCAAATTCGAACCATTATCAGTGATGATCTTGCTCGGGATACCGTATCGACAAATGATCTGATTCTTGATAAATCTGACTACCACCTGTCTGGTTACATTAGCATAAGATGCTGCTTCCACCCATTTAGTAAAATAATCGATCGCTACCAAGATGAAACGATGACCATTTGAAGCTTTGGGTTCAATCATTCCAATCATATCAATGCCCCACATAGAGAAAGGCCAAGGTGAAGAGATAACGTTAAGGAGGGTCGGTGGCACATGCATCTTGTCCGTATAAATATGGCATTTATGACATTTCTTCACATACTTGCAGCAATCAGATTCCATTGTCATCCAATAGTAACCAGCTCTCAACATCTTTCTAGCCATCACATGTCCGTTGGCATGAGTGCCAAAGGATCCTTCATGCACTTCTTGCATCAGCATGTCTGCCTCGCGTCTGTCTACACATCTGAGTAAGACCATGTCATAATTCCTCTTATACAAAACCCCTTCATTGAGGAGGAAACTACTTGCTAATCTTCTCAATGTCTTTCTATCTTTATTGGATGCCCCAGGCGGGTACTCTTGAGTTTGAAGAACACGTTTAATGTCATAGAACCACGGTTTGTCGTCGGTAACCTCTTCTATTGAGAACACATGAGCAGGTCTGTCAAGGCGCATAACTCGGATTGTAGGCACATCGTTCCAACCATTCACTTGAAACATTGAAGACAAAGTAGCTAAAGCATCAGCCATCTGGTTCTCATCTCTAGGGATATGATGTAATTCCACTTTATTGAAGAAAGTTAACAATCTTCTAGCATAGTCTCTGTAAGGGATCAAACCAGGATGACGAGTCTCCCATTCTCCTTTGATTTGATTAATCACCAATGCCGAATCTCCGTAAATATCAAGAATCTTAATCCTTAGATCCACTGCTTCTTTGAGACCTATAATACATGCCTCATATTCCGCCATGTTGTTCGTGCAGTCAAACTTCAATCTCGCCGTGAACGGGATATGGGTACCTCGGGGAGTGACGATGATTGCCCCAATTCCATTTCCATAAGAATTCACAGCTCCGTCAAATATTAAACCCCAATGCGATTCAGCATCAGGTCCTTCTTCAGGTAACGGCTCTTCACAATCTTTAGCTTTCAAGTACATAACATCTTCATCTGGGAAATCAAACTTGATGGATTGATAATCGTCAATTGGTTGGTGAGCCAAATGATCGGCTAAAATACTCCCTTTGATTGCTTTCTGAGTGTGATACTCAGTGTCATATTCAGATAATAACATCTGCCAACGGGCTATTCTTCCAGATAAGGCGGGTTTCTCAAAGATATACTTAATCGGATCCATTTTGGAGATCAACCAAGTGGTGTGGTTAATCATATACTGGCGCAGACGGCGAGCAGCCCAAGCTAAAGCACAACAGGTTTTCTCAAGCAATGAGTATCGAGACTCACAGTCTGTGAATTTCTTACTCAGATAATATACAGCATGCTCCTTTCTTCCAGTCTTATCTTGTTGACCAAGCACACATCCCATGGAATCTTCCAATATAGTCAGGTACATAATCAAAGGTCTTCCTTCCACCGGAGGAATCAAAATGGGAGGTTCCAGCAAATATTCTTTGATGCTATCAAAAGCTCTCTGACAATCTTCTGTCCACACACATCCTTGGTTCTTTCGGAGAAGCTTGAAAATCGGCCCACAGGTAGCAGTCATATGAGATATAAATCTGGAAATGTAGTTAAGTCTCCCAAGGAATCCTCTTACTTGTTTTTCCGTCTTGGGTGCGGGCATTTCTCGAATAGCTTTGACCTTATCAGGGTCTACTTCAATACCTTTTTGACTGACAATGAAACCCAGAAGTCTTCCAGAAAGAACACCAAAAGTGCACTTGTTGGGATTCAGACGGAGTTTGTACTTTCTCAAACACTGGAATAACTTCAACAAATGTTCCAAGTGATCTTCCTCAGTCTGTGATTTGGCAATCATGTCATCCACGTACACTTCTATCTCCTTATGCATCATGTCATGGAACAAAGCAGTCATGGCCCTTTGGTATGTTGCGCCAGCATTCCTCAGACCAAACGGCATAACCCGATAACAAAAAGTTCCCCAAGGTGTAATGAAAGCTGTCTTCTCCATATATTCTGGTGCCATCTTGATTTGATTGTAACCAGAGAAACCGTCCATGAAAGAAAAGACTTTGAACTTGGCGGTACTGTCGACCAATACGTCAATGTGAGGTAATGGGAAGTCATCCTTTGGGCTAGCTCTGTTCAGATCTCTATAGTCTACACACATCCGAACTTTGCCATCTTTCTTTGCAACAGGCACGATATTGGCTAACCACTGAGGATTGACCGATGTAACAAGGAAACTTGCATTAATCTGTTTCTGAACCTCCTCTTTGATCTTGTCAGCCATATCGGGACGAGTCCTTCTCAGCTTCTGCTTAATCGGCGGACATTCAGGTCTCAACGGTAAACGATGCTCCACAATATCGTTGTCCAAACCCGGCATATCTTGGTAGGACCAAGAAAACACATCAACATACTCTTTGAGAAGCTCCAACATTTTCTCTTTAATTTCCAGGATAAGCAATGCTCCGACTTTGACTTCCTTTCTATCTTCTTCATCACCCAAATTGACTAACTCTACAGGTTCTTCAAACGGTTGAATGATCTTCTCATCATGCTCAAGCAAACGGGAAATTTCAACAGGAATCTCTTCATCATCCTCTTCTTCGGCTCTGAACACAGGGAATTCAAAGTTGGGAGAGGGCATAGGATCATTGTTTTTGATGGTTAAGTCATGGATTAATCTGCACATATGATTATGCTTTATTTTAGAAATCGATTTGTGCAAATAAAACAAAAGGTTATTATATTTTCCTATTACTACCAATTAATTTTCATTACTATTTCCTAGAAAAAAAGTGAAAATTAAAACAGTAGTGGACAGAATAACATTTTTATTCATTGAAGGGAAATACTTGAAACAAGGAGCCCAGACATTTCTCTTTTGCCTTGGGCAGAGCAAAAGGAATTATTTTTCATAGCCCGACACAAAATACTCTTCGCCTTGGGTAGAGCGAATTTTTTCAAACAAAAACAAAACAAAACATTACTCGGAAATGTGCATAACAATAGGAACATCAACAGCTATCCAGTTTTGGCAAGCCAATCCAGGCGTTACAAAATCGGGCAAATCTTCCTCGGAATCGTCCTCTATGATAGCATCAACCTCAGGATGTATAAAACCTGCACTTCGGAAAACCTCTTGAATCGGACGAACAACCACCTCTTTCTTGACTCTCGCAAACACGGGACGAAAACCAAGACCTTCCCCAGACTTGTTCTCGGGCAAAGTCAACACCTGCCCCCTTCCTTCCGCCGAACCACTTTCCACCACTCGCCGCGCATCCTCAAAAGAAGAAATGGATGCCCCTTGCTTCTTCACTTCATTCTTGGCAACATATAGACCTTGGAACTGGGTTCCAAAATCCTCGTCAGCATCAATAAAAGAGAAGGATGATAAATGGCTTACCACCATAGCCTGCTCTCCACCGATCATCACTAGCTTCCCATGCCTCACAAACTTCAGTCTCTGATGGAGCGTGGAGGTGATTGCCCCTGCATCATGGATCCATGGACGACCCAATAAGCAACTGTAGGCAGCACGAATATCCATTACTTGGAAAGTGATTTGAAAAGTATGAGGACCAATTACTATAGAAAGATCCACTTCACCAATGACTGTCTTCCTAGAACCATCAAACGCTTTAACAATTACTCCACTAGGTCTCATGGGAGCACCTGGATATGAGAGCCGAGATAATGTAGTTTTGGGCATCACATTCAACGACGAACCTGTATCCACCAACACACTTGATAAGGTATCATTTCCACAACTTACTGAGATATGCAAAGCCATATTATGGTTTCTCCCTTCCTCCGGGAGTTCTTCATCACTGAAACCAAGATTGTTACACGAAGTAATATTTCCCACAATTCCATCAAATTGGTCAACCGTCACATCATGATCCACGAACTCCTGGTCTAAGACCTTCATCAAAGCTTCTCTATGGGCACCAGAATCTCTCAGTAAAGCAAGCAAGGAAATCTTGGAAGGAGTTTGCAAAAGTTGGTACACAATCTTATATTCACTTCTCTTGATAAGCTTCAGAATCTCATCATCCTCAGGGTGAGGGATAGGTTCACTGGATCGGCCTATCTCAACCCTTGGTTCAACATTTCTCACTGGAATTTCTGCAGGTATGGGTCTCCTGACTTGAACTTCTGGTCTCTTCAAAGGTACTGCTGCAAAAACACGTCCACTTCTCGTAACTCTACTTACATCAGCAATGTTAACAAAAGATGGCCTTGTCGGTATAGGGACTTCTACCCCATTCTCAATCATTGTGGCATTATACTTATACGGTAACAGCTTGGTCTGAGCTGTAAGGCACAGGACCAGGTGGGTAAATGGTCAAAGGAGCAACAGGTGCAGTCTGACTGTCGTAAACAATCTCTACTGATTCAGGAAAATTGAATTGCGGTATGATAACATTCACTTCATCCTCCGGATCTCTGTCATATGTAATAGTGATAACTCTCTGGTCTAACAACTTCTGAATATCCTCCTTCACAATAGGACAATCAACCTCCCTTGAACAAAACTCACAAACATCATAATCATGCTGATGCGTAACAAAGGCAAGTCTTCTCAAACTCTGATGTAACCTGATCAACGACTCTCTTATGTGTTCAACTTGAAAAACTAGAAACTTTCCCGGACAACCTTCCACCATATTCACTGAAGCTGCCCCATGTCGAGGAAAAGGATTATCTCTAACATTCAGATTAACATCCTTGAAAGACAAGATACCATTCTTAATCAATCTCTGCACGTCCGCCTTCAGAGCAAAGCAGTTCTCAAGGTTGTGCCCCGGCGACCCTTGATGATACTCACAAAACTGATCCGCCTTGTACCACGGAGAAGTACTATTCGGTGCGACAGGTGGAGGCTTTGTCGTTATGAGATTCTTTCTGATAAGAGCAGGGAACAATTCAGTATAAGTCATAGGAATGGCATCGAACTGCGGTTTTCCGGGTGAACGATTCTGATTGTTGAATGGATAAGCCTGTTGTCGAGGCTGCTGCTGAAATGGCCGTTATTGAGTTGGTGGGGTTTAATGAACTGGGGTCATCAAAGCTGGGCGGACAGTCGGGGTGACGGCCGCAACGTGAGAGTAACCTCTCCTTGGTCTCCCTGGGAACAATGCGCTGACATCCTGCTCTTTTCTTTTCGGGAAAACACTTCCAAACCTCTTAGTACTGCTAGACGGACTTCCTTCTTTAACCAAACGCCCTTCACGAATCCCTTCCTCTAACCGCATGCCCATGCTTACCATTTCGGTGAAGTCACTGGGTGCGCTGGAGATCATTCTTTCATAGTAAAAGGAACCTAAAGTATTCAAAAATATCTTAGTCATCTCTTTCTCCTCAAGAGGTGGATAGATTTGAGCAGCAATTTCACGCCACCTCTGGGCGTATTCCTTAAAAGATTCTCTGTCTCTTTGCGACATCGCCCGGAGTTGATCCCTGTCCGGTGCCATGTCAACGTTATACTTATACTGGTGGACAAAAGCTTCGCTAAGATCATTGAAGTTGCGGATCTGAATGCTGTCTAAACCCATATACCACTTTAGAGCAGCACCCGTCAAACTATCTTGAAAATAATGAATCAACAAGTCATGATCATCGGAATACGTAGACATCTTTCTCACGTACATAGTCAAATGACTTCTAGGACACGAATCACCCTTATATCTTTCAAAGTCCGGCACTTTGAATTTTGCTGGAATCTTGACATTCGGAACTAAACAAAGGTCATGCGTGTTCTTCCCAAACAAATCCTTCCCCTTTAACGCTCTGAGCTCCTTCTACATTTCTTGGAACTGATCCTGAAATTCTTCCATTCTATCAAAGAGACCCAAACTTTCAGCAGGCTCGGCAGGATAAGTAGGTTCATTCAAGTATGGCACGGAGTGGACCACAGGAGCGACAGTTGTCATTACCGGTTGCGGAAAAGGTGTTACAGATGGGATTACCGGCGGCATGGCAGTTGTCTCTGGCTGAGGAAGTGACAAAGCAGGTTGAAACAAAGGTTGTACGGCAGGCTGATACCCCTCTGGCATAAAGTTGTAAGGCATTCCCCACGGAAAACCTTTCGGCATCTGATGTTGAAGAGGAGAGTTGATTTGAGTCACAGAGGTTGGAACGGTGACAATCTCAGAAACCACTGGAGTTGAAGTCTGAATCTCAGCAACTGTAGTCGGTGGCTGATTCTGAACAGCCACCAAACTTTCCACTAACGCAGTTAACTTTTCCATCTCGATACAAAGGGTAGCGACTTCCCCACGAAGCTCATGATTTTCCTGTTCCAGATCTTCCATTTTCCTCTGACGATTGGCTCGAGTGTCGTATCGGTGAGACAGCTTGACAACCTTTGGAGTGGAAAAAGAAACAAGGATAAGACTCTAAAAAAGTGTGAAGTGGAATGTTGAATGATGCATGATGTGCGATGCAAATGATGATTCATTTTAATAGTTTTTCAAGGAACTTCGATAATTTTGCACATATCAATGGTAAAGGAATTTGGAACAACAAAAACTCAATCCATTAATCAAAACAGTAAATAACAAATTACAACTTTGAAATAACAAAATAATAAATTACACTTTGGGATAACAACCCAATAATAAAAGCAGTAAATTACAACTTTGGAACATGAAGCCCATAATAAAGAAATAAATTACAGCTTCGGAGCATGAAGCCCTTAATAAAGCAATAAATTACAACTTCGGAGCATGAAGCCCTTTTACATAGTTTTACAAAATGACATTAATAAAATAAAACTAAAAGCAAAAAATCACTCAGAATCAACGGATGAAGGACCAAACACCAACTGTAACCGGAGCTTCTTGATCTTCTCTTCATAAAAGTCTTCCATCTCTTTCTTCTCAGCTACCAGTCGATCAATGATTTCCTTTTGTGGAATAGGAACAAGAGCAACGCTTACCGAACCTTCCCTCTTTCTCTTCCTTTCACTAGCATACTTCTTCAGTAAAACATCCTTTTGACGAAGTTTCTCATCGTGATCAATAAACCAGCCGTCTGGAATAAAGAGTAAATCCTCCTTTTCCTTTAGCTGTCGAGTTAGGAATCGATTCTCATATTCAGACATATTATACTTTTC
The DNA here is from genome assembly GCA_948472305.1 of Vicia faba. Classification (NCBI taxonomy): domain Eukaryota; kingdom Viridiplantae; phylum Streptophyta; class Magnoliopsida; order Fabales; family Fabaceae; genus Vicia; species Vicia faba. The sequence continues at coordinate 331,098,804 of OX451736.1, forward strand.
TTTCCAAGCATCCCTCTCGGACTTCATCCTAGCCAGGTTTCCTTGGTATTCTCCTATGTTCGCGATAGGGATAACAACAGATGATGATGCAACGGTAGGGAATAAAGGTTTCTCAAGTTTATAGGGCATCTTGAGAGCACAAGCCCTAGCACGGACCCATTGTAGGTAAGGCTCCAAAGAAACGGCACCTCTCTGTCCTAACATATCTCTCCCTTTCCTATGGATGTGGCGCCAAGCTCCCTCGATCTCCCTCTTAGCTTCCTGATGATCTTGTCCTTCCTGTAGAAAGAAACCACTCACATGGATGTTGTTTGGCTTATCTCTCATCGGGTATCCAAACTGACGGCGCACAAGAACAGGGTTATAGTTGATTCCACCTCTTGTACCAAGAAGAGGCACGTTAGGAAAAGCACCACAGCTATCGATGATCTTCACGTCATAGTAAACTCGATTATACCAATCAATGTCGAAATGAGTGAGAGCCATAATTTTTGGCGCCCATCTCGGCTCCTTCTCGAGATCCTAGAAAATATCAGACCCAGGTAGATGCGAAACATACCACTGATACAGCAACGGTGCACAACAAATAATCATCCCTCCTTGATAAGAATTCCGAAGATGGATGGAGTAGTAAGTATCTCCGAGCAGCGTAGGGACCGGATTTCCAATCAAGAAAATTCTGATGGCATTGATATCCACAAACTTATCAACGTTGGGGAACAAGAATAAACCATAGGCGAGTAAAGCAAACACGTCTTCAAAGGAAATAGTATCTTTTATCTCAGCGAAATGACGAGCTTTCCTCAACAAAAACTGCACAGACAAGCCTCGGATTCCCCCTTTTGTAGTCATGTTCTCCTCTATCTCTGACTTCTTCAAGTGGGTGATGGTCGCTATCTCGTGAGATTTGGGCTCCTTTTCTAATCCAGAAAAAGGAACACAGTCGATGATCGGCAAACCAAGTATGTAGGAATACTCTTCCAAGGTGGGCATCAACTGGTAATCCGGAAAGGTGAAACATCGGTACAAAGGATCGTAGAATTGGACCAACGTACTAAGAATTCCTTCCTTCATCTTGCGCTTCATGAGAGGTACAATGGACCCATACTTTTTCTGAAAATCTGTCGGGTTCTCGATCTTCAGAATCAAACTCTTCAGTTCTTCAATCTCGGGCTCCTTAAAACTAAAGCTTCGAGTGTTTCTCCTTCCAAATTCCATAATAACCTGAGATGTCTGCAAAAATCATTCGGAAGTTCCTTGAAAAACAAGTTTTTTACAAAGATGTTGATTAGTGCATGAATGAATGATAATGCAACAGTCACACACAAGTTTGCAAACATGGGGTTCAAAGGTTCAACGTTCAGCATGGAGTCAAGGATAAAGCCCACCCAAAGGTATGTACTAACGGTTCAATCTCACCTGTAAGACAATGTTCTAAGAGTTCCCAGAGTCTATATTCCTCCTTCGGATATTACCAACGTCTTGATTACTCAATAATTAGCAATATTCTCAAGAGAAACTCGTCCGAGCGTAGCGTCGCGTAACAACTACTTCCGAATTACTCCGTTATAGTCTCCGCGCTACACCTAAAAAGGCCAAGATGGGTTAGGGTTCTACGGTCCTCAACTTCTCGGGCTCCTAGGTCGAAGATAATAATGTCTTCCCGATTACTCGGTAAACAAATATTAAGTTCAAGAGGGCCTTCCATTGAGTGGGGGATCTCATGCCTCCTTCTTCGGGATTACTCCCTCAAAGTTAACATGACTGTACCGCCCGTCCTATTCCTTAAGTGTTACTTAATCCGGGTATAGGATTCGTCCTTTGTAAAAAACCCAAACACCCCAATTTAAACACATAATCAAGCAAATAAAATAATAATAAAACAGATAAAACAAATTAGGCTTAACCCACTTAGGGATGGACCAGCAAGAGGTCAATCTTTCCCCAGCAGAGTCGCCAATTCTGTAGCGATAAAAAATGTAGCGGGGTAAATCGGAGATCGAATTATTATTAATTCGTCTCACAAAAAGCAAGAGTCGCCACCGCGCTTTATTATTTCCAAGGGAAAAGGGAAAAGAGCGAAATAAAACCCTAAATATGCAATGTAAAATAATACTTTAAGAAAGTAAAAATACAAGGCGTTTTGAAAAGAGATCTATGGTTCGGGGGTTGGTTATACAGTGGGAAGGTATTAGCACCCAATGTATCTATAGTACTCTATAGGAACCTTTTGAAATATCTGTTTATTAAAATTGTTCGTTTGATTGAAAAATAAAGCGTTTTGGCCGAAAAAGGGGTACGGACGGGTTTTTTTTGAAGAGACGACGACCTAATGTCGAAGTTTTTGCTTAAAAGGTATAAGTTTTGAAAAGATTGAATATTTGAGGAAAAATTATCCTAAGTTTTAATGAAATGCGAATGTTCGCGCGATTAGACTTGAGGACATGAAGTCAACAAATTTAATCGTTTTTCCTTTGGATTTAGAAGTAATCGGAATAAACAAGTAAACAAAAAATTATGATAAACAAATGATATACAACAATTTAAATAAAAGACTAAGTGGTGTAAATATGCACTTTTTTAGATTTTTGTTTAATATTAATTACGCAAGAGAGTCAACTAAAGAAAAGATAAAATGTTTTAAATCTTAAATTCTATTTTTTTTATATTTTGTATTAGTATTAACTAAAACGAGTGAATTAATTAAAAGAAATAAAAATGTTTTTTTAGTTTATTATTATATGTTTTTTAATAGTTTTATTAAAGCATTATTTTATAAATTACTAAATTAAAACTGAAAAGGTTATTAACTTAAATCTAATTAAAAGAAATACTAAAAAAATTAATAAATTAGTCCTAAAGTTAACCTAATAAAATGATCAAATTATTAAAATGCTTTAATTAAATACATCTCTTGTTTTTGATTACACTTACTAATTATCTAGACCAATAAAATTCTAAAGGAAAAAACTAAAAGGAAAAAAAAATAGAAAAAGGATATATAGAAAAATGGATGATAAATAACTATGGGCTAAAGGTATAAAGGGCCTAATCAAAACTGAAGACAGGGGGGGTGCATTAAAAACTCGTTTGGGCTTTGGCATTTGAGGTTTAGTCCAATTGTTTCATAATTTGTTTTAGGGTAAACGTAATTTGGTTTAGGGCAAAAGGGATTAGGGTTGCACAGGGACGACGCTTGTTCTCTCTTCTTCGCGTGATTCATCTCTTCGTCTCTTGCTTTCGTCCGAGCCTTGCCTAAGCTTTCTTGCACCAAATGGCCACCAGCAGTCTTCAATCTCCTCTTCCCTCCAGTCAAAGCGTTAGGGCGACAGTCACGGATTCACGGTACGAACGTTATCTTTCAATTCGTTAAGTTTTGGTTACGATTTGCATGCTCGTGATTTTCATCTATTTGATTCTGATTCTCTATTATTGTGTTGATTTGAGGCATTTTTGAAAAAAATAAAAGAGGAGAGATACCTTTGGAGACGGAGGAGGGGGTTGAGGTGAGCTAGGAGGTCGAGGCGAGGAGAAGGTAGGAACGGCGCGCTTGGAGATCCTGGTTTGTCTTTTCTCTTCTTGCTTGCTTCCGTATGCTTTTCTTTTTTGGTTGGCCAACGATGATATGATCTGAGGTTTTGGGCGTATATGATTCTTTTCTCTTTTCTCCTATGTGTTGCTTTGAACGCTTGAATGCTACTGTTGAAAAAAATATTTTTTGACTAGTTTCTCTTCTTCTCTTTCTGGCCTTGCTACTGTATGTTGGGTTTTTGCCAGGATTATTTCTTTTCCTTCTTCTGCTGTTACCTTGAACGTTATGTTACCTTTGGGTGCTATTGTTGGAATGGTTTGACAGTAGATGCTTTTTCTTCTTGCCTTTACTACTGTATGTTTTGCTGGGTTGCCTTCAGTTGCCTTTTATTTTGCCTGTGATGATGTAGTTTGAGGCTTGGTGTTTGGACGTTGGTTGGGTAGTTTTGTGATTCTTCTGATCTTTTAGGCCATGTTCTTGGTTTATGCTGGTTTGGCAGGTTTGTATGGTATATGTTTGACAGTAGGTGGAAGATTTTGGTAATGGTTATGGTTCTATGAGATAGCAGGTTAATGGTTCTATGGTTTAGGCCATGTGTTTGGAAGTTTTCTGGTTTAATGGTCTTAGGAGGGTACTGGTTTGTTTATGTTGGTGGAAGGCTTTTGGTCATATTGGTTTGATGGTTTATGCAGTAGGTTTTGAAATGGTTCTATGCAGTAGGTTTTGAAAATGGTTCTATGCAGTAGGTTTTTATGTTGATAGCAGGTTTATGGTTTTTTAGGCCATAGTTATGGTTTATGCAGATAGCAAGTTCTACTGATTCTTGCTGTTGAGACTTGGAGAAAAAAAAGTCTTGCTTTGATAGTTTTTTCTAAGCTTGAAGGCAGGTCTCTTCTTTTTTTTTGACAGGTTATGAACTCCTATATTTGAAGGGGGTTTGTAATGTTATAACAGCTTCTTGCTCCTTGGTATCAGGTTTGAATATTTAATATATTCTTGGCCTCTGCACATATGTTGCTCCAACAGTTTGTTGGTATTCTTAATTCATGCTTTCTTTTTTCTTATGAGATGTTGCTGTTCTGTTTCTATCCTCTTCCTGCCTAAACCAAAACCTGCAAAACCATACTTCTATCTCTCTTCTCTCTCCTCAATGCAAATTTGACATAAAAATGATATGTTATGCATTTGTTCTGAAAAAGCACTACTGCTGGAAAAATGATGTAAATGGAAAGATTTCATGCTTGCATATATTGATTTGAACTGCATATTTGCTCTTTGACTTGCAATGTAACAGTAGGAGCCTATTGTATTTTGGCTTCTTCTTACCTCTTGGCATAGTTTACGTTGGCTTTCTTGCATATGTAACTTGCATATGCTGTTGCTATGCATATCATGTTAATTTTGAAATATGTTGTGGACTTTTAAAAATGCAATTAATTTTTAATTATGCAGTTTTGAAAACAAAAATGAATTTGTGTATCTTTTTAAATTGTGCATTCATTTCTGAAAAAATAAAAATCCATCCCTTTTTGTGAACCGGGAGAAATCCCGCGATTTGTAAAAAGGGTAAAAACTGATTCCGGCCGTTTGCTTTTAATGATGAACACTAAAAAATAATTTTTTGCTTTTAATTATTTATTTATTTCTGACTTTTTCTTTTAATTGTTTTGCAGGTAAAATTAAATGAGCAGACAAAAAGGCATTGGATAGAAGATGAAGAATTAGAATCTTAGAAAAATAGTTTTTATTTTACTTTAAACTCTTTAAGTAATTGTCATTATAAATATTTTGTAAATAATACAATATTTAAATAACAATTGTAATAAATAGAATAGAGTGAATAAAATTCTATTATTTCCCAATTAATTCTTTTTCTTTCCAATTATTTATTTATCGTTTATAATTCTTTAAATTGTATAATAATTGAAAATCAATTTCAATCACTTAAATTTAGAATAATAAACAAATAAATAAACATCATTGATCAATTAATAAATTCAATTATTTAATTCATTATTCATAATTTTCTAAATTATAATAATTAAAAATAGAATTTCAATTATTTAACTCAGAATGATAAATAATTAAATAATCATCGTTGACCAATTAATAAACCTCTTTTCAAATGTTTATTTCATTATTCATAAATCTTTAAATTATATAATAACCGAAAATAGATTCCAATTATTTAAATTTAAGATAATAAATAATTAATAAACATTGTTTGATCATTGATCGATTAATAAATTCAGCGTTTAAAAATAAACAGCTCTCGACCTGAAAAAGTTATGAATTTTTAAAAATCAATAGATCAAAACACTTGCAATGTAATGATGCAGATGGGAGATGGTATCTTAGGTCAAAATTTGGGGTACAACAAAGAGGAACCTGGGTAAGGTTATAAGTTTGTGTAAAACTTCAGGAGGAACCTGGGTAAAGTTATAAGTTTGTGTAAAACTTCAGGAGGAACCTGGGTAAGGTTATAAGTTTGTGTAAAACTTCAGGAGGAACCGAGGTAAGGTTACTTCGTGATATGTTCGTGTAAAACTTCATAATGAACTGCGGTAAGGTTATAAGTTTGTGTAAAACTTCAGAATGAACCGGGGTAAGGTTATAAGTTTGTGTAAAACTTCAGGAGGAACCGGGGTAAGGTTACTTTGGCATATGACAGTCTGGATAGTAGGGCTGTGAGAAGGAACCTGGATGGTAGGGTTACTTCGAGGCGATAATGTAGATTAGTTGACCTGTTTGATTTTGGGAACTGATTTTCCATTAGTCGTCTGTAGATATGATCTGTATAATTGCTGAATATGTTGAAGCTAATCCTTTTTTCCTGAAGAGATGGCAGGGTTAGGTATATGCGATGCATGAAATGCAAGGTGAGATGATGTTCTCAAAATAAATGAGATTATGTTGTATATGATATGTATGCGTATGTCATGATGTATGTTCATGAAATGCTGTCGGGGTATGCTCGTGTCTGGGACAATAAATCTCTGACGGTTGCTGGAGATTTGCGAATATTCTGTCGGGAAGAGATGCCGAAGAAATAACTCTGCGGGGACCATACTTTGGGGGAGGAGATACTTTGTTGGTAGACCCGCTGATCTGGAGGAGTAAACTTAGATGGGGATGAAATTTCGTTCTCGGAGATGATGAGCTCTGTTGGAGAAATAAACTCCACTTGGGGGATAAAATTTACTAACTCGCCCGCGATTATGAACCTTGCCTAGGGATAATTATGTCCTGTTTCTGGAAAGTTGACATCAATGTCTTTGGATACTTTTACTATGTGGGGAGTGTATGTACCAACAATTATGTTCCCAAGCTGACTCTATCTCGATACCTACTAGGCAGAGGAACTATCGGGTTTGGCACTTCTTGTTTTTTCCTGTTTCTGGAATTACGAATAATTGTCTTTTGTTTCTTATGAGCATCAATCATTTTCAAAGGCATATATCAAAAATAAATCATTGGACGTTCTTGCAAAACAAAACAGAAAAAGAAAAACAGATTGAAGTTTTGTGAAAATGACTTGTATTGATTTTGAAGTCGGCCTGTAATAGGCGTTTTGTATAAAAAAGGCTGACTGTTGTACCCCAAAATTTGCCCTCTCATTTTATCAAGATTTCCCCTCACAAGACTCTTTGAACTCCAGACAGGATTAGGGTTTTGCTCTGCTCAAGACATCTCCTTGCACTGATGACCTAAATTAGGGTTTGAGTTTTCATAGGTATTTTTGGACTTCCAATGCTCAAAGTGACTTTCATACTTCATGTTGGACCTATAAGATTTCCTCTACCAAGTTTCAAGCCTTGAATCAAATTTTTGCCCAGTCAATTGGACAGTTGACCTAGAAATCAGCTGTATTGGGGAAAAACTCAACTGTGGCCAATTTACAGTCAAACCTCACAATTTTTTATCCACATAAACATTAGACTCTTATGAACCATTTGATCAATTTTGGACCACAACTCCTCAAGAAATTTGATCAGATCATCAAAAGGGAAAAATGGTCATTTTTAGGGTTTTGACTGTATAAGGGCAATTTCTGATTTTTCACTTAACCAATGGCAACTTGGGTTCAAGCATGGACTCAAGGACTCAATGGCATCATATTGACCTATTCACAAGGTTCAAAATATCTCAAATGCATTGGATTGACAAATGAATTTTCCAGTCAACTGATCAAAATTTGACTGTACACTGAAAAGTCAAACTTTGACTTTTTGGTCAAAATCAAGTGCCAAGGGTCATTTTTCATCAAGGTGTGCCAAAACATGAAACTTGTTCATCAAGAAACCCAATTTTGCAAATTAGGGTTTAAGATTGAAAATTTCATAACTTAGAATTTTTCTAAGTTATGAAATTTTCTTAATTTTTCCCAACTTTGCCCAACATTTTCACCATGATACAATTGGATTCAAACAAAACTTCCAACACGAAAGTTGTAGTCCTCCACAAAGACTACAACTTTTATTCACAAAGTTTTCCCAAATTTGACTTATATTCATGGAAATGTTTCACATAGTTCCACTTGGAATCTCAATATTCATTTCAAAGATGGATTGTAGAGCATGTTACAAGATTTCCAAAATATCCAAGAAATCTCCAAAATCATTTGTGGTTAGGGAGAATCGAAGGCTTGAAGTTGGCAAAAACTCACTTTTGAGCCATGGCATTTTCATATTGATACAAGTTGCAAACTCTAATCAGCCTTGTTTGTACTTGATTACAGGTCCCAAAACCCTTCCATACTCAATAATTAAATGCAAATCCTTTGGTTTGAGGCTTTGTTCTGGTCATGGGAGGATTACACAAAGAATTAACCTTAAAATAGCAAAAAGGCAACATTGCCATTTTTGTCAAATTTGCTTTATTTCAAATAGAATCCTTGAGCCTTGAACAAGATCTTGTACAGCAAATAATATCCACAAACTTGAGTGGCCAAGATCACAAGGTGTAAGCTGGTAGATAGCTTGTACAAGCTTGTCTTGCATCATTGCTCACTTTTGCTTAAAATACAAGAAACTTGTCAAATACAACACAACTTGCACATCTGTTAGAACCAACCCTTGCAAGCGTTTGAAACAAGTTTCACACATTCCCTTGAGCCAGAAACACGAGCCATTGAGCCCTAAAACCTTCCAAAGCACAAAATCACCTTCTTCTTGCAAAACAGGGCAGCTTCTGCACCTTGAGTTCTATCTCATAAACCACTCGTGCGTTTTTCCCCAAACCTGTTCAAACACCTTCCATATAACCTATCCAAGCTATCCCAACCATTAGGCAGTGACTGTAACTCCATTTGCAAGCTTCACCATTTATGTTTTCAGCTTGTGCAGGTTGAGTTCTACAAGCTTGTTCAAGCACATTCAAGGCAAGCTAGGGATTGGGGAAGGTCAGAGGAAGTTCAAGCAAGCTCCCAAACATCTCAGGCCTCATTGAAAAGCTCCACATTGCCATACACGATTTCAACTGAAACAGAGCACGTATGCAGGATTTGGACATTTTGCACAGGCGCGCGCATTTTTTGAACAAGAGGTTGAAGGTGAAGTTTGGAACTGGGATGGGCCTGTGTTTCTCACTTTTGGCACCCCCTGCATTGCTGATTGCACCCCCCCAACCCATTTCTTTACATTTTTGTATTTTTGCATTTATTTTTCATTCCTGATTTTATTTTATTATTTTCTAAACATAAAAAATACCAAAATATTTTTATAAATTTTCACATTTATTTTTATATTTTATTTTATTTTTTCTAACATAAAAATAATTATTAATTAGCATATACTTTTATTTTATTTATTGAAAAACTTGAAAATAATACATAATAATATTATACCTTTATTATTTATTTATTTATTTATTTATACTTAAATAATATTTTTCTAAATATATTTTTATTTTGTGTATATTTTATTTTATTTTATTGTGTATAAACAATATAATTAATATATATTTACTTTCTTAAAAGATAATTAGGGTTTTTACCCTTAATAAAAAAAATAATCTTTTTATTTCTTTTTTTAATACATTAAATATTATACTTTTACATACATAAAAATAAACAAAAACATCTTTTTGCATATTTATGATATTTTGCATATTTATATTTTGCTTATTTAATTATTGCCAATTTATTTATTTGTACCATTTATTCAATTTGGATGTAATAGTAAATATTAGGGTTTTATTTTCTTGCAAATATTCCCCATTCAAAATTGTATCCCCCTCCCCATACCAATGTTGTAATAACTTAAGTTTATTTTGCGCACTTTATGCTTTCAAATATGCCATGATTAGAGATTAGGATTTGTATGCAAAAATCCAGAATCAAACAAATAGCTTGACTAATACAAAGACAAAAAAGCATGTACATTGACAACACAATGCACACGTGCACCCCTAGGGTTTCATCCACTTGTTGCCTTTAAAATGGCCATGTTATGCATGTTGAGTATCTTGGCAAAACAAAAACAAAACAAAAGATCATAGTCCCTCGATGACGCTATCTTGGTTGCCTATACAAAATGATCTAGTCCCTCACAAAAATTTCTAAAGATACTTGGCAATATTGCTATCATGGTCAATACGATGACCCGCGCCGGTCCCGTTTAACATCCTAATATAAGGTTGTTTACCAAATGCAATGGTAAAACAACACTGTCAAAAGGGTTAAAATTGTGTAGGAAAGATCTTTGAGTAAATAGGGTAGACAACTCTTAGTTACTTGATCAAAAACTTGCAAAAACATCCTTGCTATTTTCAAACACACCTCACAACATAATTTCAAAATATTTCCCAAAACAAACTTTCAAACATTGAAATATCTTTTCAAAAGACAAATACACCTTTGTATACATTCAAACAAGAATCATTACAAAGGTTGCCATAACGATGGCCTCTTTTCAAAACATTTTTAAAACCACACACAAAGCACCATTTCAAACAATTGGAAAAGCAAAGCAAGTGATCTAAACAAGTAACTAAGAGCCCATGGATAACCATGGATGAAAAGGGTGCTTGCACCTTCCCTTTTCATAATCTACCCCCCGAATCCAAGAAAACATCTCAAAGGTCTTTCATGTGCTTTTTGACCTTTCCTTTGGATAAAATAAAAAGTCGGTGGCGACTCTTGCTAAACCGAAACATTTGCGAACACAAACGCAAAACCTCAAGTAAGTTCTCCCAGCGTATCACACTGACGTTCTAGTAAGAGAACGCCGCTGAAAGATAGAAATTATACAATTTGTGCAAAAGAAAGAAAAACAGCTATGTGAAACAACCCCACTGGGTTCCAACTTTGATATTGCCTTTATATCTTCAAGCGTCTCATCACTTTGCTACTTGGCCGAAGGTTGATCAGATTGATTGGCGACATCCGAGCTTGATAGTTGGTCACAAGATGATCCAATGAGACATAGTGATACGCTTCAATCCCTAACTTTTTCCTGGATCTTTCGGGTTTTCAATCCACCAGGATACCCTTTTTTTCCCAAGCCTCCCTTTCGGGTTTTCGACTTGCCGGGTGTACATATTTTTTCATTTTCATCCCTAACTTTTGCCCGAACCCTTTTGGTTCGCCGGGAAGCCCTTATTTTTGCCTAGGCCGGTCAACCTAGCGGGTCTTTGATTTTGCGTAGTATTTTTTCACTATGTCTGCATTGACAGGGTGAGGAAGGTCGTCACCATCCATGTTGGTTATAATCATAGCTCCTCCTGAGAAAATTTTCTTAACCACAAATAACCCTTCGTATGTGGGAGTCCATTTGCCCCTGGGATCACCTTGCGACAGTATGATGCGTTTGATAAATAAATATCTAACTTGAAATTCTTGACGCCTGACTTTCGTGTTAAAATCCTTGATCATTCGCTTTTGGTACGCCTGACCATGGTAGATAGCAGTAAGCCTTTTTTCATTGATTCGATTCTTCTTATCAAGTCGGGTTTGGATCCAGTTGTCATCGTTCAAACCTGCATCCTTCATAATCCTGAGAGAAGGTATCTGGACTTCTATGGGTAGGACTCCTCCATGCCATATACCAGATAGTAGGGTGTTGCCCCTGTCGACGTCCGTGCTTAGGTACGGTACCCATTAAGAGTGAATGGTAACATCTCATGCCAGTCTTTATATGTCACTGTCATCTTCTGTACAATCTTCTTGATGTTCTTGTTAGCTGCTTCAACAACCTCATTCATCTTCGGCCGGTAGGGATAAGAATAATGATGTTGTATCTTGAACTGTTTACAGAGCTCGGTGATCATCATGTTGTAGAGATTCGTACCATTTTCAGTAATAATTCTCTCTGGCACACCATACCGACAGATCAGATTGTGTCGGATGAACCGCGCCACAACGTTCTTAGTTACTGTAGAGAAGGAAGCTGCCTCAACCCACTTCGTGAAGTAATCAATTGCTACTAAGATGAAGCAATGTCCATTAGAAGCGATGGGTCTGATTTCTCCGATCATGTTGATGCCCCATATTGCAAAGGGCCACGGAGCTGTCAAAACATTTAAGGGGACCGGAGGCACATGCACCTTATCAGTATAGATTTGGAACTTATGACAAGTTCGAGAGTGCTGATAACAATTGGCTTCCATGGTGGACCAGTAATATCCTTCCCGTAGGATCTTCTTAGCCATGGTATGTCCACTAGAATGGGTTCCGAAGGTTCCTTCATGTAGATCTATCATGATCCTCTCTGCTTCGTTCTTGTCTACACACCGTAATAGTGTGGAGTCATGGTTGCGTTTATAGAGGATCCCATTACTGCGAAGAATTTTGCAGCGAACATTCACAGAAACTTCTTATTGTTGACAGATGCCCCTCCGGGATACTCCTGAACCTCGAGATACATTTTGACTTCGTGAAACCAGGGTTTGTCTGCCACTTCTTTGGTATCAATCTCGAGGCAGTGTGTTGGATCATCCAACCTCTCAATGGTAATTTGGGGAGCCTCATTGTCCCACCTAACCTTGAACATAGAAGACATGGTAGCTAGCGCGTCCGCTAACTGTTTTTCCTCTCGTGGGAAATGTTCAAAGGTTACCTCCTCAAAGTGTGGGAGCAACATCAGTACATATTCTTTGTAAGGAATGAGATTCGGGTGCTTCGTATCCCACTCGCATTTGATCTGACTTATCACCAGAGAGGAATCCCCGAATACACTTAAGAACTTAATCCTTAGGTCAATAGCAGCTCGAAGACCCATGATACACGCTTCATACTCCGCCATGTTGTTGGTGCAGTTGAAACATAATTGGGCAGTAAACGGAGTATGACAGCCCTCGGAAGATATGATTACAGCGTCAATGCCGTTACCCAGTGCGTTCGCGGCTCCATCAAAATACATAGACCATCGGGATCCCTCCTCAGGTCCTTCATCCAATCCAGGCTCTTCGTAGTCAGTCACTAACATGATGTTCTCATCCCGAAACTCGAAATTCATGGACTGGTAGTCATCCACGGCCTGATGAGCCAAATGATCAGCCAATACACTCCCCTTTATAGATTTTTGGGTTGTATATTGTATGTCGTATTCGGTTAAGATAATTTTCCACCTTGCTGTCCTTCCAGAGAGAGCGGGATTTTCGAAAATATACTTGATCGAATCCATCTTTGATATCAATAAGGTAGTGTGAGTCAGCATATACTGTCTCAGCCGGCGAGCAGCCCATGCCAAAGCGCAACAAGTTTTCTCGAGCAATGAGTATCGGGTCTCACAGTCGGTAAACTTTTTGCTAAGGTAATAAATTACGTGCTCTTTTCGACCAGACTCGTCATGATGCCCCAACACACACCCCATTGAGTTGTCTAGCATTGTCAAGTATAATATCAAAGGTCTTCCTTCGACTGGAGGCATCAGAATTAGTGGTTGTTGAAGGTATTCTTTGATTCTTTCGAAAGCGGTCCGGCATTCATCATTCCACTTTACCACTTGGTCTTTCTTCAGAAGTTTGAAGATTGGCTCATAAGTAGCAGTCACATGTGAAATGAACCTGGCGATATAATTCAGACGTCTCAAGAAACCTCTAACTTCTTTCTCTCTGCGGGGATCCGGCATCTCTTGTATGGCCTTTACCTTCGCAGGGTATACCTGAATACCCTTGTCACTGACAATGAAACCCAAAAGCTTACCAGATCTTACCCCGAAGGTACACTTGTTCGAATTCAACCTCAGCTTGTATGTCTTCAATCTGTCAAACAATTTCTGGAGATGATCAAGGTGTTCTTCCTCAGTCTAAGACCTGGCTATCATGTCATCAACAAAAACTTTGATCTCGTGGTGAATCATATCATGGAATAAAGCTACCATAGCGCACTGATAAGTTTCCCCATCATTCTTTAACCCAAAAGGCATCACCTTGTAGCAGAAGGTGCCCCACTGTGTAACGAATATTGTCTTTTCCATGTCTTCAGGTGCCATCTTGATCTGCTTGTAGCCAGAGAAACCATCCATGAAACAGAAGATTTTGTGTTGTGCAGTGTTGTCGTCCAGAACATCAATGTGAGGAAGTGGGAAGTCATCCTTGGGGCTTGCCCTATTCAGATCTTTGTAATCAGCACACATTTGTACCTTACCGTCCTTCTTAGGTACCAGAATGACGTTGGCAACCCACTGTGGATAGGAAGTTACAGCTAAGAATCCTATATTGAACTGTTTCATGACCCCTGTCTTGATTTTCTCTGACATTTCAGGATGCATACGGCAGACCTTCTGCTTAACCGGAGGACAATATTCTTTAGTCGGCATGCGATGTACCACAATATCAGTTTCCAAAACAAGCATGTCTTCATAGGACCAGGCGAATATTTCAACATAGTCGTGCAACATCTGTATCAACCTCTTTTCTGTCTTCTTCAGTATCCAATTTCACTGTCTCAATCGGCTCTTCATGAGGCTGTATGGACCTTTATTCCTGCTGTAATAGTATAGCAAGTTCTCCAGGCACCTCACAATCATCCTCGCCTTCATCCTCGGCTTGGTTGATCATATTTTTGAAGTCATAACTGGCAATAGCAGAGTTGTTATCAATGGGATCCAGAGTGGATATGGATCTCCATTACGATACGTGAGTGTGTGTAAGAGAATAGTTGTTTTAATAAAGTGAAAGCAGGAAAGAAAAATAGAGAGCACAACATTTGTATGCAAGAAACGTCCAATGCTTTATTAATGATTATGAAATGACAAATAATAGCCCTCACAAGAAAACCCAAAGTGCCTCGGGCAAGGCACCGGGCCGTAAAGTTTTAAATTGTTCATTACAAATCATAAAACAAATAAGTCAATTACTACGGAATAAATGAAACAGGTATGAAGTCCCTAGCCGTCCAGTTACTCGGTCCACCGTTGGTAGTTGGGTAGATCTAGATGTCGATGTCTGAATCCTCTTCACTGTCTTCAATGGCATTAATTCCCAAATTGATGATGCGTAGGGGAGGTCCTCCAGCCCGAGCGCATCTAACAGCCCTTTGAGCCCATGTAGTA
This sequence comes from Vicia faba, assembly GCA_948472305.1. Taxonomy (NCBI): domain Eukaryota; kingdom Viridiplantae; phylum Streptophyta; class Magnoliopsida; order Fabales; family Fabaceae; genus Vicia; species Vicia faba. The sequence continues at coordinate 331,113,831 of OX451736.1, forward strand.
AATCCCAAACCAAATTTGTCAGTTTTCTGAGTGAAATCAGGGAGCTTACCCCAATTGGTACACCCACCTTCTTCATACACAACCTTGGCGTCCTTGAGAGAAGCCATCTTCAAAGTAGGTTTGTTGGTAGTAATTTCAGTTGATGCCAATATTTGAGGGACCTCCTCGAAGTTCTGACAAGGAGTTTCTATGAATTCCCCGTCCATCTCTACGTAGCCGAAGGAATTGAGGTGGCTCACCATATACTCATCTTCACCCTGCACTGTGACAATCTTTCCTTTCACCGGATACTTCAGCATTTGGTGGAGTATGGAGGTGACTGCCCCAGCCTCGTGGATCCAAGGACGACCCAACAGACAGGAATATGATGGCCTGATATCCATCACATAGAAGGTGGACCCAAAAGTCTGAAAACCTGCTTTGACAGAGATGTCCACCTCCCCGTGCACCATTCTCTTTGATCCGTCAAAAGCCCTTACCATAATGGTACTAGGCTTTAGATTTAAACCCTCGCAATCCAACCGGTCCAACGCCTTCTTTGGCAGAACATTTAGTGAAGACTTAGTATCTACCAGTACATGAGCCATAGTGGTGCCCCTGTATTCAATCGAGACATGCAGAGCATCATTATGCTTCCTTCCTTTTGGTGTCAAATCTGTATCTGAAAAACCCAGCCCATTATCAGCAGTCAGGCTGGCCACACAATCTTTGAACTGATCAGCTGAAGTCTCTTGCGGCACATGCGCAGTTTTGAGAAATGCAATCAAAGCCTTCGCATGGGCTTCAGAACACAATAGCAGAGACAACATGGATATATTTGATGGGGTCTTCCCCAGCTGCTCTACCACATTGTAGTCGCTCTTCTTAATGATTTTCAGTATTTCCTCCATTTCTTGCTTAGAGGCTTCCACAATAACTTTCTTAGGCGCCTCCGTCCGGGCAGGCTCACCTATAATTTCCTTGTCGCGGGTATCAGACGATTCGCTGACATGATTAATAACCGGAGTAAGAACAGGAATAGTAGTGGATGTACTAGCAGGAACAACAGACGAAATGACAATAGGCTTATTAACAGTCTTCAGGGAAATCTCGGGAGAGAAGACCCTTCTGCTTCGGGTGATTTTGCTGGTTCCGACAATGTTATCAATATCAGGATCAGCCTCTTCATCATTCAAATCTTGTTTGATGCCATGATAGTACACATCGGCACCATAATGCCATGGGACAGCTTTGTCCGAGACATACGAGACAGGACCAGGAACAATGATTATCAACGGAGCAATTCTTGGAGAAGATGTAATCCTAACAGGTCTTCTCGAGGAGACCTTGGAAGAATTGGAGGAAATGGTTATAATAGCAACATCTTCAATTGGAACAACAAGAATCATAGTTTTCTCAAACAAAATCTCTCTGCTATCCATCAGGCGCTGAATACCTGACTTCAGCAAACGGCAACCAGAAGGTAGAAACGAACACATATGGCAACCTTCCCCACAACCCGGAAATAAACCGTCCAACAGCAAATTCTTCTTGATAGTCATGAGAGGAGTAGACACTTCATCGACAGAGGTAACAAAAAAATCAGTATCAATAACATTGACTCCACGGTCGTTCTTAGGCATGGGAGAAGTTATGACATTTGGCTTCTCCAGAGCATCAAAATCTATTTCCTTGGCTTCAATCAAGTCTTGTATCTTATTCCTCAGATCCCAACAATCATTTATATTGTGGCCAGGACTCTCAGAATGATAAGCACATCGGGCATTCAGATTATATCGGGGAGATGTAGTATTTGGATTCTTGGGGGCCTCTCTCAAGGTTGCCAAGTTGGATCTCAGCAGGTGAGGTAGAACTTCAGCCAATGTAATGTTGATGCGGGTAAACTGCCATTGTGGTCTTTCCACCCTTTGTTGATTGTTGCGTTGTGGGGCAACTGCAGGTCTAGGTATCATCACAGCACTTACTGTCTGACGAGGTTCATCCCTGTTCTGGCCCCTCGGGCTATAGACGGCACTGGCTTCCTTCTTACCAACAAAAGGCTTCTTTACTGAACTTGACAAGGCATCCTTATTTATTTTGCCATTTCGAATCCCAGCTTCTACTCTTTATCCAGTTAGAATCAGCTCGATGAAAACAGTTGACGATTTGTCGATCAGATGATTGAAAAATGGACCACATAGCATCCTCAGAAACATATCAACCAACTCCCTATCAGACAATGGGGGTTGAACTCTCCCAACCAAGTCTCTCCATTTTTGTGCATAATCTTTAAAACCTTCACCTGCACCCATGGACATACTCTGGAGTTGAGTACGAGTGGGAGCAAGGTCGGCATTGTACTGATACTACTTGTAGAAAGCAGCAGCCAGATCTTCCCAATTTCGGACATTGGCTCCCTCCAGCTGGTAGAACCATTCAAGATGAGTACCTGACAGACTATCTTGAAAGAAATGAACCCATAGATTTCTATCAGCGGTGTGGGGTTGAATCTTTCTGACATAAGAACGGAGATGGAGCTTTGGGAAGGACACCCCATCATACTTAGCAAAAACGGGAGCTTTGAACTTCTACGGGATGACCACCCCCGACACCAATCCCAATTCTTCAAAATTCAATCCAGGTATCCTCTGAACTTCCATGGCACTCAGACGGTCTTCCAACTGTTTGTATCTATCCTCAGCAGGAGGATATTGCTCATCATTGTAATTTGTATCATTGTCAGACACTGCAGGACTGGGATCTTTCTCTTCTTCCTGATTCTACCCTTCCTTAGATGAAGAGGTCAGGTCGACTTGTCACTTAAACCGCTCTCCAAACCTTCTGCCCATATTCAGAATACCAGCAGCCTTCTTCTTTTTCTTCTTCTCTTTCAGGATAAGGGCTTTCAGATCCTCCTGCCCTTTTGCCAGACTGATGAAAATTTGTTGGAATTGGGCATTCTGTGCCTGCAGGTCCTTAATGCTTTGTTCGGAAGACATTTCTGCTGAAATAAACAACGAAGAAGATGAGAAACCTGTAATGGTACCTGTAATGATGTGTATGATAATGGGATGCACATGCAATGATTTCAAAGACTTCGGGAAATTTAAATTTGCAAACCAAGATAAACAAAAATTTTATTAGCTGAATCTGAAGTTCAAATGCTTTTTAGGCGTTACAATTAGAAATAAACAAATCCAAAACTATAAAAGACATCAAAATTCCCATGGATGCTTCCTCTTTTTGCCAAGATAGTCATTCAGTCCTCTTTCTTTATGCAGTTGCTTTGTGAACTCTAAGACCTTCCTCTCTTGAGCATGGAATTGATCCCTGTAAGTATCTCGTTCCTTCATCAACTGAATCCAAGACCTCTATAATTCCCAAGATCAGTGGGCATATAAGGATAGAGAATCGTGTAAGGAATTCCTTCTTCAGTAGTGGGCTCCACAAATACTGGTAAAATGGCCACATAGAGCATCATAAGCTTCTGGGCACGGGCTCGTACCCACTGGAGGTAAGGTTCCATAGGAATGGAAGTCTTTGGCCCCAAAGCCCTGATGTCGGATTTGTTTACCATGCCCCAGGCTCGTATGAACCTTCGGCGATACTCTTTAATATCTTCCTCATAGTTGAATACAATACCCTCGATAATTAACTCATGGGGACCATCCCTTCGATCATAACTAAATTGTCGTAGAGCTAAACAAGGGTTGTAGGTTATACCACCTCTGATGCCAAGTAGCGAGACATTAGGGTACTCCCCGCAACGGTCAATAATAGCAGTGTTTTCCATAACTTGAGGACACCAAAGAATATTCGTATGAGGGAGTGACATTATTCTTTGCGACCAAACCCTCTTCATTCTTCAGTATGGACTTAGGGAGGTGAGAAATAAACCACCTCAACAGCAATGGCATGCAGCACATAAGAACCCCTCTTCTCTTCATGGTGCGAGTATGGAGAGTGTGCAAAATATCTCCGAGCAAAGTAGGCACCGGGTTGCGAGAGAGAAAGATCTTGATAGCATTCACATCTACGAATGAGTCTGGATTAGGGAAGAGAACTAAACCATAGATAAGAAGAGCCAAGACCTCCTCAAAATCCTGAAAATCTATATCATCCCAAAACAGCTGGGCCTGGTCTATCAGAAACTTAGCTAGAAATCCTTTGACTCCGCTTCTAGTTTCCCAATTGGATACCACGTCGGTCCGTTTCAGATGCAAAGATGAGGCAATGACTTCTGGCTTAGGAATTTCTTCTAGACCTATGAAGGGTAACTGTTCAAGAATGGGTAAATCCAATAGCTGAGAGAATTCTTCCAAGGTGGGCACCAACTGATAGTCTGGAAAGGTGAAGTAGTGGTGCTTGGGATCAAAGAACTGAAAAAGTACACTCATCATCTTTTCATCAAAGTTTGAAGTAACCAGGTTGAGAAGTTGACCATGTCTCTTAGTGAACGCAGAAGTTTCAGAAACCCTTGATGCCAGCTCTTTGAGTTGGGAAGGTATCTTCACAAAGCTGATTTGGATAGTGTTCCTACGAACGGAAGCCATGATCTGCAAAACAGAACAAAGATAAATTCCCTTGGTCTTTGAAATGGTTAGTGCAATAATAATGGATGCCATGTTATGATGCATGATGTCATGATAAACCACGAGTATAGCCAACACAGGTATAGCAAGCACAGTCAAATCACACAAAGTCCTTAGGTTTAAGGCTTGCATGAGGTCAAAGATAATACCCTCTTGAAGTTTAGTTGGTTTCAAACCTGTCTTAAAAGGTAACAGGGTTCTAGAGGATCTCAATATCACTGACCATCCTTTATCGGGCATTCTTTCAGCTCAATCAATCTTTTCTTGCGGCCAAAATATCCTAAAAGTCTGATCTCAATGAGTGTAGCATCGAGTATCAACCAGTTCTCAGCTCTACACCGAGGTTGGCTATCTCACTACTTTCTAATGGCCAAGTTTGTTCAACTAAGGTTCTAAGGTCCGTTGGTGCTTCATGACAACATGCGGCGGCCCCGTATTCTCCTCGTTTCCCCATGAAGGATACCAGTACCAACCAAAGTGCCACACCAACACAGCCATCGCTTAAATCATATCGGTATATGTTGTACAGTCTCCGCGATCTATTGCTGTTTACCTAATGAGTGCCCCCAGACCCGGGTGTAGGATCTATAGTAACCTCAAACAAACCCTCAAAAGTAAAGAAATCAAGACAATCAAGAGAAGCAATTTTAATGACCTAGATCCTAAGGTATACCCCACTTATTTATTCCCCAGCAGAGTCGCCAGTTCTGTGATACGGTGGCAGAACCGACTGTTTTTTACTGGTTTGCATTTTGCGTTTTATGCTTGCAAAAATGTAGCGGTAAGCAAGAGTCGCCACCGACTTTTATTTCATCCAATCATGGAAAAGGAAAAAGAACAAAAAAAACCTTTTTTCGAGATATTATGAGTACAGGGGGTAGATTGTAGAAAGGGAAGGTGTTAGCACCCTTTCTATCCGTAGTTGTCTACGGGCTCTTAGATACTTGCTCATTTTTTTAAAATTGCTTGTGGGTGTGCTTGCTTTGAAAACGTTTTGCTTCGTGATAACCCTTGTATCAGTCCTCAATGATGTGACAAAGTTGTTTTGAAAATTTGTTTTGAAAGGTGTTTGTGTGAAAAGTTTTTATTGAGCAAGTACTTAAGATTCTACCTACTCGAAAAAAAGATTGTTTGTTCTATTTCTGTTAGACAGTGCTATCCCACTATTAAGGAGTAGGTAGAACCGTCGTTGGAGTTATAAGGGACATTCTAAAGGGACAAATATAATCACTAAAGCAATAGTTAGAAAACCTTAGTAGTAACCCTAGAGTCTTAAGATCTTTTCGAGGCAATGTTTCTGAGGCAACATTTTCGAGGCAACATTTCTGAGGCAACATTCGAATGGGACATTTGATCTTTTGGACAGGAGGGCGACCACTAAAATTTCCTATGCTTAATGACTGTTTACCGAAGGCAACTGTAGTGAGGCAAACCCTAGGAGTGAACATGTGCATGTGAACTTTTTTCAGTTATTTAGTCTTTGCACATTAGGTGATCTACCGTTTTAAATTTCAAGCATTCTTTTCATACAATCCTATTAGCCATGCATCTAGGCAGTTAAAGATTACGGGAATTTAAAGTGCGAAAAATAAACCTAGCTATTACAAGGCTTCTGGGAGGGGAATTAATTACATGACCAAAAATTAGGGATTTAAAAAGTAAATAAAAACCCTAGGTTAACTATTACAAATCCTGAACAGTTACAAAATAATGGACAAATAATTAAATGTGAGGACGATTGAAATAACCTAAAACCCTAATTGAGAGAGAAAAGATTTTTTTTGTGGATTTTTATTTGAGAAAACATTTAATTGCAAATTAATTAAACCTAATTTCTAATTGTTCTTTAAATTATGAAAGAAATTAAATTAACCTAATTTTTTAACTAAATTAATTAATTAAAGAAATAGATGTTTATGAGAAAAATGATTTTTGATGCATTTTTAAATAAAATTAATTAAGTTATGTATAATTAAAAATCCTAAGTCTAATTATTTTTAATTATAAAAAGAAGATTAAATTACCCTAAAATTAATTAAACTAATTAATTAAAAATATTTATTAAAAAAAAGATCTTTTTGTGATTTTTGTGTTTAATAAAAAAAATAATTTGTGTGTTAATTAAAAAAGAAAATGATTAATGAAATAAATAAAGAAATCAAAAAATGGAAAAAAAAAATGAGAATTGAGCATGTTTGCATTGCTGAAGAGGGGGTGAGAATCTGAATTTCCTGGCCCAACAAAGCTAAGCCCAGTAAACCACGCTGGATCCTGTGCAGCGTTTGACCTGAGGTGTATCATGTACCTTCAGGCTGGAATCGTCAGATCTAGGTAGGAGCGCATCTAGTGGCTGGATACTTGGGTTGTATGGAAGGCGCCTAGAGGAGTGGAGCGCTGGATCTATTGCAAGAAATGAAAATAAATAAAGCGTTGGGACCTGGGATCGAACCCAAGTCCTTACGCCTTGTACCAATTCTACGCTGCCAGTTGAGCTATTATTGTTAGTTGTTAATACAATAATAATAATTCATAATATACAAAAACAAATCCCATGCCCTGAAACAAACGAAACACGCACGCTGAATTCAAATATACCAATAGGGTGGTGACAAATCACCTTCTTCTAGCTCCAGCCCGTCGTCTTAGGTTTATGACCTATACCTACAGATGTTTGATGTAACTACAGCCCTGCCAAACTCAAAAATCTCATACGAGCATGATAAATTAATTGTGATGGTACCAATCAACTCGTCTTGGCCTCACGAGCATCGTGGTACCTGATTTATAGCCTAATTTAACTTGTACCAGAAATCCCTAAATCGTGACCTCAAACCCTAACAATGGCAGATGCGTGTAAAGGTCCCAAAAATGCAATTAAACTATGTAGTCAGCTTGAAAACATGATAATGATTACAAATATAACAATTAAAAGTGCTAATGATGTGTAAATTGTAATAATCGAATTTGAAAAACTTGCAATCCGCGATGTTTCTAGGCGATGGTTCTTGACGTTTTGAAGGCTGCAAATGATGTTGTTGGCTTCAAGAGATTGCCAGGAAGTGATTAGGGTCTTTGAATGGCTTGGAATCGTCCTCTAGGGAAGAAATCAAATGCGCACTTTTTATCCAATTTTGAGTTTTTGTTCTTTCTCCCTACGACTGCAAAACCTTGTATTTTGACTTGTATTTGTTCAATATATATTATAGGGTGAATTATGGTTGTAAGAACAGATCACATCTTTGAAAGTTTTGAAGATTTGATTTGATCTTCATGGCATATGAAAACTTGCTATAATGAGCCAAATTATCCCTTTCTTGTTCCAATTAACCTTGATTCGAATTGATCATGATATCCTTGCATTATTTGATTGAGATCCTGTCCAAAAATCATATCATAACATATCTTTTCCATTATTCATCAATTATTTGATTTAATTGAAATTTTAATTAACAAAAAATCCAAATAAATTGAAAAATGAAGCAAATAACATGAGGTTTGATTTTTGGGTCGTGGACCATGCTATAAGTGAGATGCAATCATGAAATTCTAGGACCATTTGGTAAAAAATGCACTTTTGAACATATTTGACTTTTGGCAATTTTGCAAAAAAGGTCAACTTTGACAAGGCATATCTCTTCCAATTTTAACCCTATAGAGGTGTTCTGGGACTTTTTAGAAAGCTTAGGATATCCCCTAAACAACCCTTTTGGTATCATTTCAATTAGATCTTCCATGTTCATGTATGAAGCTTTGACACAAAAGGTGATTTTGTTGACTTTTCAAAAGGACCTATAATGTAAAAATTCATATCTTTTGATGAGTGCATATTCTGAACTTGAGGGCTGAAGATGAATTGTAGGGAATTCCATCCTATTCAACATGAGCATTGGATGGAAAATTTATGATAAAGTATGAAGAAGTTATGCTTGGTCAAAGTTGGGTTGACTTTTCCTGCAAAACCCTAATTTAGCAACTTTTGGGTTTTAATGAATTTGGAGCATTCCTTGAGGAATCATGATCAACCCTTGATCAAATGATGGAAGTAACTTCAAAATGTTGATGTTGACCAAAAATCTTGAGGTTTGCCTATATGTGGGCCACAGTTGACTTTTGACCTAATATAGTCGATTCTCAAGCATTTGAGCAGTTCACTGAGCAAACTTCTTATGCAATGCCTAAAACTTGGCATGGATGATCTTGGGAACATATTAAGAACTTGGAAAGAATTTTAGCCATTTGTGGTTCACACATCTTGATGAAAAGGGAAACCCTAATTTGAGGTAAACTGCCTTAGGAGAGAGTTTGTCTGGTCAACTCTTGGACTTCCTTGAGCAACTTGGGGACCTCAATTGGCATTTGTTGAGTAAAATGGGAGGGAAATTTTTGGGGTACAACAAAAACTAACAAGATTCTTAAGGTTATCATACAATGATGGCCCTAAGGTTAAGGTTTGAAAGGGAAATTTCTACTTAAGTTAGCATGCATGGATAAGAACCTAAGTTCTAGTTAGTTTACATCTTGAAGAATATGAAACTAACATCCTAAGGGAACATGTTATTTACACAAGAAAGTAGAAGCAATAAGATGATAAGCAAGTGAACACTTGAGCAAATGAGGAAGACGCGTAGGAAAGTAATGAACAAGCAAAGGAAGAATGACCAAGATAAGTGCAATACAAACACAAGTTTCTCGCATGGCATACACAAAGTGATGGTGCACAAGATACAACACTAGCTAGTGAAAAATTTAAAACAATCTCCAAGATAGGAGTTAAATTATGATTCAAGCAAGAAGACAAGAATAAATGAAAGTAGTCTATGGTTCATATTTGGAAACACACTTCAAATACTCAAGTCAAACATGGATCTTTAACCCTAGAGGTCTCACCAATCAAAGAATAATGAAACAAGGTGGGAGAAAGCAAACTATAGATCCTAAATGGTCACCATGTTTAATTTATAAGTAAGTTAGAATCAAAGATCAAAGGAGCAAGGAATAAGAAGTTGTAGCCTTATTAAAGTCAGAAGCTAATCAAGTATAAACAAACATGATTTAAAAACATCAATTTGAAAAGTTAAGGGAAAGTAACAAGATCAAAATGACCCATTGAAGTCAAATGCCTCGAAAGTATTTAGAAGAATACCATTGAACTTATCATACCTTCAGACATCAATTGCAATAAAATATTGCACAAGAACAAGATTTAAAGATCAATTGAATTCAAATTAGGGTTTTATGATCATATACACTTTATGCTTAAGGTAAATAACCAAGTGATCAATATATAATTTCCAACAAATGAAACCATGTTGACATATCATGAAAGCATTCAAATTAATATATCATACTCAAAGATTCGACTTAAATTATGTCCATAAGCTTTGGAATGAAGCTTGACTAAATTACACTAGGCCAAATGGACATGCTCACTTCAATATTACATGAAAAATAGAAGAAAAAAAAGATATAAGATCCAAATAAAAATAATAAAAGGAGTTCAAGTATCTTACAAGTCCGAAACCAATCCTTGCTCAACTTAAAAGTTCATGGAAATATCAAAACTAAATCAAAAGATCAAAACTAGCTCAAAACTAGGCTTGAATGACCACTAAAATAAATAAATTTGTAAAAAATATGAAAATCAGTGATAAACTTCAATAAAAATGAGAAATTGGTTCTTAAGACCTTAAATAAGCTCAAACATATTTTTGTGGATTTTTGCAATCAATGGAAATAAGTGAATTATATTGAAACTTCCAAGAGAAGTGATAAAACATCAAAAACCATTAAATCATTTCTAAAAGTTTTAAAACCAAGTAAAACCAAAAATAAATGAGGTCTAAGATCATCATAAAATCAAGAAAACTTAGAGGAACATGAAAATATTTTTTTGTGAATTATATGATTCCTAAATAAGTCAGAATTAATTTTTAACTAAAACTAAATAAATTAAATCAAAACAAACACATTAAATCAAGTAAAATATTAAAAATAGCAAACAAATGTTAAAAATATAATAAAAATCAAAATTAGAAAGTAGACTCAATTATCTTTAAGTCCTTTTTTTTGTATTTTTTTGATCAAAAATATTATTTTAAATAAAATAATAGAAATAATGTATAAAATAAAATAAAATAAAAGAAATAAAATAAGGAAAAAACTTAGGTGAATTTCCTTAGGTGTGGTTTATACTTTTCTCCGATGAAAATATGACAAGTGTATAATTTCCTCATACGCATAAGCAATTTCTTCCTATTTTTACTCCTTAAAAGATATTTGAGTATATTTGTCATACTTTTATTGGAGAAAAGTATGAATCACACCTATGAAATTGTATCTAAGTATATATATATATATATATATATATATATATATATATATATATATATATATATATATATATATATATATATATATATATATATGGGCGACGGGCCCCATAAAGAAATCATCACCCAATCATGTGTGCCAATGATTGGCAGCATTGGGGTTTGAGCCATGCAAGAGAGAAAATAAATCGTGAAAGTTATCAACATCAAAGTTGTAGAGCTCAAAAAGATCTACAACTTCGATTTAAGAAGTTATTGAAATGGTTGAGAGATAAGGGAGAAATTTGGAAGAGAAGTTGACTAAAAAATAAAAAAAAATCCAGAATCAATTATTTTCAAGAACATGCACTGATTTAAATCTCAGATTTCTCTCTCGATTCTCAATGAAATCAAAAAGTGTAAAGTTCAAAGTTGTAGATCTTAGAAAGATCTACAACTTTGATTCATATCTACAACTTTTATTCAAGAAGTTTTTAAAACGGATGCAAGATAAGGGAGAAATCTGGACAAGAAGAAGGCATACATATTTTTTTTTTACACATGAACCCTAGAACTTGTGATTTTCCAGCCTTCTTCTAATCCAAATATCTCATTCCTCATTTGATGAAATTAAAAAGTGTTAACACAAAGTTTGTAGATCTCAAAAAGATCTACAACTTTGGTTCAAGTTTTTCAAAAGGTTGAGAGTTGAGAGAGAAATCTTGGCGAGAAGGGAGCTTAAAAATCCATTTTCACATATTTTTTCAGATCTGAATAACTCAAAATGCAACCAATATAAATGAAAAAGGTTCTAAATAGAGATGTTCATCGACAACATAAGAACAACATCAAGCAATATCCAGATCTAGAAACACAAGAAATATGGTTTAAAGGAGTTACCTAGTGGAAGAAAGGTTCACTGCCTCTTTGTGATTGAGAGGATGATAGAAACCCAGAAATTGCTCTTGATTTTTCTTGTTGGAGTTCAAACAAAGAACTTTTATGTTGGAGATTCTTGGAGAAAATTCTTGCTTTGAGAGAGAGAGGGAGAGAGGGGGGAGATAAGACTAGAATTGAAAATTTTATGGGAGAGATTAATGTTGTGAATGTGTGACTGAATGGAGGCAAGAGTGCACTCATATAGAGTTCCAAAGTGAGTGTAGAGTACTTATTTGGGCCACATAACAGTTGGAGGGTATAAATGGAAGTTTTGGCCAAAATATGGATTGGTGACAAAGGTTGCGTTTTGTGAAGAGATGGTAAGGCCTTTTGATCATTTTGGACAACTCATATATGCGGTAGTATATGCTCAAAAGAGGGTACAAGTTAGTGGAGTATGGAGAGAGAAATAAGGTTTTGGCTATTTATGGAAATTTTGAGTTTTTTTGTACAAACTTGGTACAAATGCATGAATGGGTGTAAATGGAAGGTGTGACCCTCTAATTCAAGACCCAAATAGCTTATGGGCCTGATTGTAGTAAAAAATAATTACCACAATTGGAGAATTTGAGAAATCGTAAGATTTGACTTGGTAAAATTCAATGAAATGCAGTCCCAATGTAAAGGGCATAACTTGCTCAACTCTTTGAGTTAGGTCACAAACTTAGACATTATGGAAAGATAAAATTATTTCCTACAAATTTCATGTTGATGACATTTTGATTTGAATTGATTAAAATCCCCAAAACTGCCTACAGAAACCGGGTGAGTTGAAAAGGACCTATAATTCACAAAAGTGACTTATAATTCTTTGCTTCATAACTTTCAAAATAATCACTTTTTGGAAATGGGACCACATTGACAAAGTTATAGATATTATTTTTCTCTTTCCAAGCATGTAAAGTTTTCTCATTTACAATAAGAAATAAAGAAGTTATGAATTTTTGAAATTCAGCCTTATGACTTTCCATACTTGTAAAATTTTAAACTTCACCAAGATATCTTCATGAACAAGTTAGATTCAAAACCAATATTTCTCTTGAATTTATTAAACCATAGACCATATGATGTTGAAACATGATCATTGACCTCAACTTTGACTAAAAGTCCACTTGGTCAACAATTGACTTTTGTAGACTTTTGCTCAGATGACCAGATAATCAAGATTAAGCAGATGAACCCCAAATGATGTAAACCAATGATCGAAATGATATGTGAGGATGCCTTGGAACTCATATGAACCCTTGAAATCCAAATTTCTCTAGGAATTTATCAGGAAATGCCTTTGACCAACAATTGACTTTTCAGCAAATTAGGTCAAAATTTCAACAATCATCCAATTAAATGCTGAGTAATGTTGTGATGAATCCAATGGTCATACTTGATACCTTGGGCTATCAATTGATCATAGAAAATAAGTCTTGATGAAAAATGAACGTATAGCTTGAAAGAGGCAAAAACCCTAATTTCTGAAGAACAACTTAGTAGATGACAACATAGGAGCAAACCCAAATTCCTCAAATATTCTTGAGAAATTCAAGGAGCCAATGAACTTGAATCAATAAGAAGCTTATGAACCTGAGGTCCGACAAAACATTCCTTGAGAAACCCAATCTTTCCTGATGGATAATGATGAGCCATAAGTACCTTAAAAACTTTGATCCCATGAATGTAGCAATGTATATGACCTAATGCTAAGTATGCAAATGCAATGCAATAAGCCAGATAAAAATATAAGGGTAAGACAAATTTGGGGTATGAAAGTTGTGCCTATTTAATTGTCTTAAACCTGAAACTGAGATTGGCGTCAGCCTTTTGAACGTTCACGGTAGAAGAAGATTAAATACAAAGTACCAGAAATTTTTCTGAAAGGGAAAGAGTGTTGTTTTGTTTTCTTGTAATATTTGGTGGGGAAAAATTATTTGTTTTTGTGGTTGAATGGTGATAGCTTATATGTGGTAACAGTTCCAATACAAAGGTTCTCAAAGGAAATAATTGTTGAAGGAAAAAGAAAATACAAAGGTGAGATCAATGACAGAGAGTATTTGTCATGTAGGATCTGGAAACCTGAAAGAAAAGACAAAGGGTGAGATCAATGACAGAGAGTATCTGTCATGTAGGATCTCGCAACCAAGCGATAACTAAGTTTAGAGGAATTTGTCCGATGGGAACCGACTACCAGACGAGAACTAGAGAGAATAATTAATTTTTAGACAGGAACTGACTACCAGACGAGAACTAGGAAAAGATCAATTATCAGACGAGAACTGATTACCAGGAGAAGACTAGGTTTATGATGAATTGTCAGACAGGAACTAACTACCAGACGAGAATTAGAGAAAAGAATTAACTGCCAGACGAGAACTGACTACCAGACCAGAACTGCACTTTTGACTTAATTATTAAACAAGAAATGACTACCATTTGAGAACTGGGCTTTGAATTATTTGTCAGATGGGAACTGACTAACAGACGAGAACTGGGCTTTGAATTATTTGTCAAACGGAAACTGATTACCAGACGAGAACTGGGAAATGATCATTGTTCAGACGAGAACTAAATACCAAACAAGAACTGGGTTTAGGATGAATCGTCAGATGGGAACTGACTTAGAGAAAAGAATTAACTATCAGACAGGAACTGACTACCAGATGAGAACTGAGAAAAGATTAATTATCAGACGAGAACTGATTACGAGGCAAGGACTATGTTTAGGATGAATTTTCAGATGGGAAATAACTACCAGATGAGAATTGGAGAAAAGAATTAACTATCATAGGAGAACTGTCTACCAGAAAAGAACTGGACTTTTGAATTAATTGTTAGACGAGAACTGACTACTAGACGATAACTGGGCTTTGAATTATTTGTCAGACGAGAATTAACTAATATACGAGAACTAGGCTTTGTACTATTTGTCAGACGGAAACTGACTACCAGACAAGAATTGGGAAATTATCATCGGTCATACGAGAACTGACTATCAGACGAGAACTGGGTTTAGGATGAATTATCAGACAGGAACTGATTGGAGAAAAGAATTAACTGTCAGAACAGGAACTGACTACCAGACAAGAACTGGGCTTTGAATTATTTGTCAGACAGGAACTGACTACCAGAAGAGAACTGGGCTTTGAATTATTTGTCAGACGGGAACTGGATACCAGATGAGAAATGGGCTTTGAATTATTTGTCAGATGGGAACTGACTGCCAGAAGAGAATTGGGAAATGATTATCAATCAAACGAGAATTGACTACCAGCAAGAACTTTGTTTAGGATGAATTGTGAGACGGGAGCTGACTTGGAGAAAATAATTAACTATTAAACGAGAATTGGGCTTTGAATTATTTGTTAGACGGGAACTGACTACCAGACGATAATTTGGAAATGATCATTGGTCAGACGAGAACTGACTACCAAACAAGAGTTGGGCTTTGAATTATTTGTCATACGGGAAATGACTACCAGACAAGAACTGGGAAATGATCATCGGTCATACGAGAATTGACTACCTAACGAGAACTGGGTTTAGGATGATTTTTCAGATGTGAACTGACTTGGATAAAAGAATTAACTGTCAGACGAGAACTGACTACCAGACGAGAACTGGGAAAAGATAAATCATCTGACAAGAACTGGGCACGTATGACAAAGTGTATTGATTTTTCTAGGGATTCATGAGTACAAGGTACTGGCATCATTAGCTTGGGATTTACCGTCGTTATTTAGGCTTTCATGCAAGGTTCCAAATCTGGCTTATGCTTTGTGTGCATGTTTGAATTTCTTTTGTGCGTAATGAACCATAAAAATGGATGTGCTACGTGTCTTAAGAATGCAATGGTATGTAATGATAAGTATATGCAAAGATAAGAGGAAAAGGTTCATCAGGAACTATAGCTTCATGTCTCGAGATACCAAGATAAATTGGTGCTGCATGGGACTAAATACCAAAGATTATGGTATTCCACTAGGGATAATGAAAGGCGCTTTGGGGAAGAGTTGTTGTCTTTCTCTGGGAGAAATAGACTCCTGAAGTTGATGTGTGGTGAAGGCTCGCTGAGGAAGAAATGACTTGTTCTGATTTCCTTACATCCTAGATTGTATGGGGATTGTAGGATTAGACATAGCCATGCTGGGGAGTTACGAGCTGAACATCATTTGGATTTCTTCATATGCCCCAAGTTTACTTCATGCTAGGGAAATACACCTTGAACTGCTTGGGAATCAGGAGATGGACATGAACCTCTTTGACCGCCCCGAGTTTGCTTCTTTGCTGGGGATTAGGTGACAGTCGCCTGTAGGAATTACATGTTAAACCACATAGAACTCCTCGAGTGCCCCAAGTTTACTCTAGGGGAATTATGTGTTGAATTCCTGTGATGAACCATGCCCCAAGTCTACCTCATTGTTGGGGATTAGTGATCATTTACGGGAACAACATTTTTGGACGTCATCTAGAATGCCCCAAGTTGTATTTTTTGCTAAAGATGGGGTGACAACAATCTGTGGACTTGTTTTACTGAAAAATAAACTTGATATGCCCTAAGTTACATCACTAGGAGTTCTATGTATAGATACTACTATAGAGATGATGACTTTATTTGTAGGAATCAAACCCTTGTCTGTATGATTTCTGAAAGAAAATGCCTAAAACAGAAGGCTGGATTATTCGTTCCACAATATGATATGAGGTGGCATGCCCCAATGTCTTGGGTGAAGAAATAAACTACCCTTGGTTACAATTTCTTTAGAGAGATTTGTCGGATCATGACATGACTGTCTCAGATTGGTGGCACTTTGAAGAAAGTTCTCGACATGACTGCCCCAGATTGGCTGGAATTGTTAGCTTCACTCCTTTTTAAGGGTACACGAGATTTGGGAAAAAAATTTATGCAATGCTCAGCGAATTTTCTAGGTAGAATGCCCCTTGATATGATCATATCTCAAAATGATTTTATCCTAAATAGATTCCTGAGGAAAATTATCCCTCGAGGTAACCAAAATCTTCATCTGATATTTATTATGTAAGCTCACTTGATATTAAGCACTTGTTTACATGTAAATAATGTTTATTATAAGAATGATAATTCTAAATGCAAATCCCATGCTTGTCTTGAAGTTGAAAAAATTATTGAAAAGTTGTTAAAACATTGAATTTTTCTATACAAAAGATAATTAAAAGATGGAATGATACTTTAGCAAACCTCCTAGGAGTCAGATTATCGTACTCTCATTACAATCTCACTTTCAAATTACCCATGCTTTAATTAGGACTTTTAAGGATTGTAACATGGTCTGGTTCACAATTTTAGAAAGAAAGGGATTTAAGGCAAAAAAAATTATTTGGTACCCACCTCATTCTCCATGATGTTCTCCAGTCCTAAGTTCAGTTCACTCGACACGAGCACTCATCTCTCAAGAGGAATTTGAATTTGCTGAGGAACCACAAGTTTTTTTTGACACGAGGGTCAGTCACTTCTTGCTTTTTGATGTCTACACGACTTTGTTCTTTGTTGAGGATTTTTATTTTATAACCATTTCTTTTTCAGGATTTTTTTTCTTTTTCACTTTCCCTAACTTTTTCCTGGACAAATTCTTTTTTATTTTTGATTTTTAAGTCCAACGGAATACCCTAATTTTTTCCTAAGTCACTTGTTTTCAATTTTTTCGACTTAGCAACCTTTCTTTCTTTTCTTTCTTTTTTTTTCATTGTCTTTCTTTTTGAACACATCGTGTGACTTTTAGAGTCATTTTCAACTTGTTGGAAGAATTGTGACTAGTTCGTTCTCTGCTCGATGATGGATAACCATTGTTGTATCGTTATCTTCTATCCTCCTGATAGGTGATAAATGAGGTTAGGTGATCCTCGAATGTTCACTCCCTTTTGAAATTTGAATGCTCGACCAGATCAACTGAAATCTACCCTGCCCCGGGTTAAATGTGAGGGGGGTTTTCTGACAAGAAAATAAAATCCTACTTCAAATCTCAAAGGGGTTAATGAGGGTCATCTCCCTTATATCTCTGATGTTTAGGAAATTGAAATAATGCTTGTACATTGTCAACAAGGTCTTTATTCAAAAGCATATTGTTTGAAATGTTTGGTATCATGCTCATCATCCTCCCTCCAGAGTTATTTTCTTTATTAACAAGAGTTAAGTATCAAAAGCATAGAAAAAGATAATTGAGTGAATACGAATGGATTAATTTAAGACAAACACATTCAATGCATTATGATTAATATTAAAAAAACAAACAAGTTTTGCATACAAGAAAGTACTAAACAAAACAAGAAAGATTACAAATGAGAATGCAAAATGAAACTAGAGATTTCCATTGTTGAGGAGAGACTTCGTCTGGACCTATTACTTCAAAGGATGTTCTTTGCAGTCTTGGAATTTGTCTGAGCACTAGACCTTTGTTTATGCACATACCACTGGGAGTGAATATGATTGCATTTAGCTCAATCAGGTCTTGCACATGGTTCTTCAAAGTTCAGCAATTCTCAATTGAGTGGTCTGGTGTCCCTGAGTGGAACTCACATCTTGCATTTGCATCATATCTCCGAGGAAGAAGTTTTGGAGGAGGCACAAACTTTTTTACTTTGACCAATTGATGATGGAACAAGTTAGGAAGTAATTGACGGTAAGACATAGGAATTTAATTAGTTTTTCTTTCAGGCTCTATTGGCTTTTATTGTTTATGCTGAGGGTAATTTTGTTTTTTCTCTAATCCAGGTATTGATTATGCAGAGGAGGGGCATATTATCGAGGCTGTCTTGGCATGTATTGATGTGTATGAGAGACTGACCAAGGGAGTGGCTGTTCTCGAGCCGCCTAAGGTTATTGAGATGAAATTGTGACATATACCTGAGAAGCATGTTGGTTAGAATGAATAACCGGTGTCTGACAATTTGGAGCTTGAACTTGAGAGTACACAAGAGTTCCAATACTTGCAGTACTACTTTCTCCTTCTTCTTTCTTACCAGAGCCGGAGTATAGTTTCTCGTTACTGATACTGATAGTGCTAGATGAACCCTAGATTTTTCCTCTCCTGAGGAATCTTTTGATGCGTTCCCCAATGGTAACCAAATAAGAAAAAGAAGTCAAAGTACCCACAAGTAGGTACCAGAGGTATGAGCCTTTCCAAGTTCCTATAAACAAATCAACCAAATAATTTTCTGTGAGAGGAGGTTGAATCCTTGCAGCTAAATCACGCCACCTTTGGGCATATTCTTTGAAAGTCTCTTCTATTTTTGAGACATTTTTTGAAGCTGGGCACGACTTAGAGCCATGACAATGTTAGAGACCTTGGAAAATTCCATATCCTTGACACGTTCATCCAGAGCATGTTATATCTTATCTGTTTTATCTAACTCAACAATAAGATCTTCTTGAGGCTCAACAAGATCATGGTGTACCTTTGTCACTTCACTAACATCAATAGTAAAGTTGTTAGGGAAATCCCCCAAAGGGTAATCCAAATCAATAAGATTGTCAATCACTATCTACGAATTATCAGGAATAGTCATAACACTAAGCTTGGTGACTTCTTTAGAAATAGAGAAGGAAATCTCTGCAATCCTGGTGACACTCTGACTAAGCTTCTCTTTCCCATGAATAAGAGAGTCTCAAGGATCTGGTTCATTTTGTCACCCATAGCATCTATGTCTTGGCGGAAAGCATTCTGATTCTCTTCAAAGCGGTCCAGAATCCTCTGTTGATTGAGTCTGGTGTTATACGGGTGTGTGGGATTTAGTTTCATTGATTTTGAATAAGGACAAAAGATAATGGCCCCATTAAGTTTCTGTACCTGATAAAAAGATGCATGGAATGTATGAATTTCATGCAATGTTTCCATTTCCAAGAAGTTTTAAGGTTCTCGTCACCCGATAAAACAATAGGGTTCAATAAACAAAAGACGAGAATTTTAAGACATCATGGAAGTGATATTGTAATACGGTGGGAGAACTGACTTGGGTGTTTTACGTTTTATCGCAATTATTGTGAATAGAAAGAGTCGCCACCGACTTTAATTTTATCCAATGAAGGAAAGGGTGAAAAGAACAGGAAAGACCTTTTAAGAATTTTCTTGAGTTCGGGGGGTAGGTTATGAAAAGGGAAGGTGTTAGTACCCTTTTCATCCGTAGTTATCTACGGGCTCTTAGTTGCTAGCTCAATTTGAAATTCTTTGTTTAAAATGTGTTTGTGATGTTTTTGAAAGTATTTTTGAAAGTTCCTTCGTTTAGGAGAACTTTGTAATGATTCTCGTCTCTATAAGAATGCATACAAAGTGTTGACTTTTGAAAATATTTCATGGAAAAGTGTTGGTGTATTTGAAAGATGTTTTGAAATGTTGTGAGCAAGCAACTACAAGCGTTCTACCTACTCGAAAATTCTTAGTTCTTTACCTCCTCCTTTAGATACTGTTATCTTACCATTGATTGATAAGAAGCCCTATCATTGGATGTGAAGGGACGAACGTGGGTCATCGTATAATCATAGAAGGAAACATTGTAGGATACCTTAGCAATTTGTTGTGAGGGTCTAAGATCGTTTACAAAGGCAACATTGAAGGGTCATCGAGAGACTACGATCTTGTATTCGAGGTTATTTGCTAAAGTATCCCACGTTCGAGGGACATGACTATTTTCATCTGAGGCAACAAGTGTGGATTACCCTAGAGGTGCGCATGTGCGAGTGTATTGATTTCATGCTTTTATAGCTTGCCTTTTGAATACTCGTCTCCCGTCTAAAATCAATCTTAATTAATCAAATTAATTTTTTTGCCCAAGCACGAGTCTTTTTCAAACAGCTTTCATTGCCCAAGCGCTGATCTTTTAGTCAACGAGTCTTTTTCGCCCAAACACGACTAAGATCATTTTCACAATTAAAATTAACCAACAAAGCTCTTTCTACATATAACTATGTAGCCTTGAGTTCCTCGTCGCAACTAGGGATACAGGATTTTGAAATCTTGTCAGACACGTTATCAAAAAATTCCTAAAAAAATCCCCTTTCTTTCTTTTGTATATTCTAATAATAAATAGAAGATCGCAGATAAACATCACGCTAACACAAATTTGAAAAAGTAACTAAATGGGTCCCTTTAACACCCTTCTAAAACCTCACGAATAATATAAATAAATAATCAGAGTATTTCACCAAAAGAGTGTCACATGCTTCATAAAACATCATACATGCATGCGTTACTCCGTAACACAGGTTATCAAACAATTATAAAATATTTACTACGTAACTGGATTCATAGTTCAAAACTTCTTTATTAAACACATCATCAAAACTTCGTTGTTCATGGTTCATAATTCGAAACAATTTAAATACCATGAAAGATAGTTCAAGATCTCATAATAAAATAAAGAACATAAGTTCAAATCAAACATTCTCGACCTCGATGTTACATAACAGAGCAAGATCTTCTAAAATCAACGGGAAAAAATTAACACACTCCGAGCTATCTTTTAAGCTCCTATGAACTACTCCTAAGCACCTGCGCGTTACCCACGTGGAGGCAACATTCAATCAGAAAGGATGAGTAATCACATTCGTTACAAAAAATATACAGAATTGACATAGTAATTCAAACAACAACATCATATCATTAAAATCAACAATATTGTCAACATATCATCAATTAGCACAACAACATATACAATATCATCTTGTCAACAATTATGCAATGACACATAAGATGTAGTGCAATAACATAGACTCGTGCATGTGGTACTGTAGCAGTAGAAATGTTTAAGACTAAGCCATTTGATTGACTTGACTCGTACAGATCAAAATAAAAATTGCCACCACGCTTTATTGTTTCCAAAGGAATGGGAAAAGAGTGAATAACCCAAAAGAGGGGGAAAGATTATAGGTAAAGGGTTGGTTATACAAAGGGAAGGTATTAGCACCCTAAACATCTATGCTACTCCGCAGGAATCTCTTTGTAATATCTATATATTTTGGCTATAAAATGTTGTATGAAAATAGATTGTGGTGGTGAGGAAAGAAGTATATATTTTTTTATGATTTTTGCATCCGCCACGGTTGCGAACCTTTAGTGCCTACGTACAACCTTTTGTGTAATAGGGGATTAGGGTACAAGTAGTTCCTCTTTAAAAATTTAAAACACAAGTGTGTTAGTTAATTTTATGAGATAAGACATCATTGTCATTGTCCGTGTGGAAAACATACTTACTACCCACAATCATGAGAAAGGAGAACTTGCATCATCTCAAAGTGGAGGATATGGCTTGGATTTTAAAATCAACAAAACTTCACTCAATGCCCAAGTGGAAAATATCTCTTTTCACTACTGTAACATGGTGGGAGAACTGACTTGGGATGTTTTACGTTTTATCGCAATTGTTGCAGATAGCAAGAGTCACCACCGGCTTTTATTTTATCTAATGAAGGAAAGGGTGAAAAGAACAGGAAAGACCTTTGAGATTATTTTCTTGAGTTCGGGGGTAGATTATGAAAAGGGAAGGTATTAGCACCATTTTCATCCATAGTTATCTATGGGCTCTTAGTTGCTTGCTAGATCATTGCTTTTGTTTGAAAGTGTGCTTTGTGGTG
This sequence comes from Vicia faba, assembly GCA_948472305.1. NCBI lineage: Eukaryota > Viridiplantae > Streptophyta > Magnoliopsida > Fabales > Fabaceae > Vicia > Vicia faba. The sequence continues at coordinate 331,136,240 of OX451736.1, forward strand.
GTTTTTGAAATTATTTTTGAAAAGCGCCTTCGTTTAGGCAAACTTTGTAATGATTCTCGTCTCTATAAGAAGGTATACAAAGTGTTGAACTTTTGAAAATACTTCAATGGAAAGTGTTGGTGTATTTGCAAAGGTGTCTGTGTTTTAAAGATGAGCAAGCAACTAGGAACATTCTACCTTACTCAAAAGTCTTTTGTTCATTCCTCTCTTCCTATGATATTGTTGTCTTTACCGTTGATTGGTAATAAGCCTTATCTTTGGATGTAAAAGGGACGGGCGTGGGTCATCGTATAGTCATGATAGCAATGTTGTGAGATATCTTAGCATTTCTTTTGAGGGACTAAGATTATTTGTAAAGTAACATTTGAAGCGTCATCGAGGGACTATGATCTTATATTTTTTATTGTTTTTGCTAAGACATCTCACATGCATAACATTACTATTTTTCATAAGGCAACAAGTGGAGTTAATCCTAGAGGTGCATGTGTGCAAAGTGTGTTCGATTGCATGCATTTTTGTCTTTTGATCAGCGTGGTCTACTTGTTGATTTTATCTTGCCATACACCCTACTTACTAGAATTTTGTATAAAGTAAAAAGTGCAGAAAGATAAAATCCTACACTATTACAACCATATTTAATTGCATGAAAATATAAAAGAAAAAATAAGTTAAAAGGAAAAAAATGGATCTTTCAATTTAGGGCAGCAGACCCTTCAATTCTGCACTTTCTGGCTCTCTTCGATCTTTCCTGAAAAGGGGTGAAGGCATGGCTTTTGATTGGGGCTTGGAGGCCATCATGTTGTGTCTTTCGATTGGGGTCTGGAGGCCATCATGTTGTGCCTTTTGTTTGGGGCCTGGAGGCCAGCATGTTATGCCTTCTAGCTGCCTCTTTCGTTTGGCCTGAAGATTAGTATGGAAGCCAGAGGCTTCGTTTCTAACTTTATGTCTCCTGTTTCTTTCGTTTGAGTTTGAATAGCAACATGGCCCAAGGTCATGCCATTATCACCTTAAGGCTAGATTAGTGCTTAAAGCATGTTTAAATGTACAAAGAGAAAAGGCTAAGAAGATTGTTAACCATGACACATATTAAAAGAGTGAAAATGAAAAGAAGAAAATAGCATGGGTCTAATGTTCAACTTGATCTTTTAAGTCGAATCCTCCCTCTTTCTACACTTTTCGACCATACCAGAACAACATTCATTCCCACCAGTTATGTGTCCTTCGAATGGACCAATTGTATGTTCTTCGAATGTCCCCCTTCAGCTGAATATGCCATTTTAAATCCTCTTGATTTTGATCACTTAGGCCCAAACCTTCGACCAGACTCTAAAGTAAGCAAAAACAAGTATTCCCCAACTATGGCAAGTCCTTCGATTTGGCCACCAAGTTGTGTGTCATAATGCAGTATTATGGTGTATTGAAGAGCTTACAGATGGATTCGAAGGTGATATGAAGGCGCATTCGAAGCAAAGATGAAGATGAAATCCAAACTCACAGGAACGTAGCCATTCATCCAATCGAAAACTTGTGAATCCAAGGCAAACAGGTGAGGGGCCAATGGTGCAATCGAAGCTTGCAGGAAGGAGCCATTGTCCAAATGAAGCTTTCATGCAGGAGGTTTAAATGTGCAATCAAAGGATGCCAAAAGGAAGCTTTTTGCCTTGTGACTTCACACAAACATGCAAAAAATCTAAATTCGAGCAAAACTTGCATGAAGGGAACCAACATGCCTAAACGAAAGGTGTGGCCAGTAGCTTGTACTGAAGGAACCACATGCCCAAATGAAAGGTGCATGTCGGAGGCCAAAATGTCCAGATTTGAAAGAGGCATATATGACGCAAAAAGTGCAAATCGAAAGATGATAAAAAGGGAGCCTTTTTCCTTGGAATCGAAGGAGACTACAGGGGGATTTGTGCCTTGTGAATCCAAACCAACGTGCCAGAGGCCCACGCCCAGTCGAAGGATGTAAGATAAACTTGCATCGAAAGAGGCCAGATGGCCAATCAAAGGAGCTGAATCGAAGAACACTTGTTTTTTTCCAAATTTTGTCAAAATATTAGTTTTATTTGTTTTCTCCCGTTTTGACAGTTTCCTTTTAATCTTGGTACAGGAAAATCCCAATGTACTTGTGCAAGCTTGAACCTTGAGAATCCTTGTGAGAAAGGCCTTGAAAAATGAGGGAAAATTTTGGGGTACAACAACTCCCCCTGTTCAATCTTCTTAAACCTAAAGAGTTAGATTGGAAAGCCTATTGTGATACGGTGGGAGAACTGACTTGAGGTTTTGTGTTTATATTCGCAAATGTTTCGGTTTAGCAAGAGTCGCCACCGACTTTTTATTTTATCCTAAGGAAAGGTTAAAAAGCACAGGAAAAACCTTTGAGATGTTTTCTTGGGTTCCGGAAGTAGATTATAGAAAAGGAAGGTATTAGCATCCTTTCTATCCATGGTTATCCATGGGCTCTTAGTTACTTGCTTAGATCACTTGCCTTTGCTTTTCAATTGTTTGAAATGGTGCTTTGTGTGTGTGGTTTTGAAAATGTTTTGAAAAAGATGCCTTTTTCTAGGTAACCCTTGTAACAATTCTTTACTCGAATGTTTTACAAAAGGTGTTTGTATTTTTGAAAAGATGTTTCAAGGTTTTGAAAGTTGTTTTTGGAAATTGTGTTGTGGAGTGTGTTTTGAAAGTAGGCAAGTGTGTTTTGCAAGTTTGATCAAGTAACTAAGAGTTGTCTACCCCTAAATTTACTCAAAGATCTTTCCTATGTTTTAACCCTTTTAACAGTATTGTTCCACCATTGTATTTGGTGGACAATCTTGTGTTAGGATGTTAACGGGACGAGCACGGGTCATCGTATAGACCATGAATGCAATGGTGTCAAGTATCTTTGGCATTTTTTCCTTGAGGGACTATGATCATTTTATTTAGGAAACTTGATAGCGTCATCGAGGGACTATGATCATTTGATTTGTTTTTGTTTTGCCAAAGACACTCAACATGCAACATGGCCCTTTTTTGAAGGCAACAAGTGGAGTAACCCTAAGGGTGCAAGTGTGCATTATGTTTTGTTTTGCATGCATGTTTATCTTTGAATTAGGTCAAGCTATTTGTTATTTGATTTTGCATACAAACCCTAGGTCTATCATGGCATAATTTGAAAGCTTTTAAATGCGGAAATTTAAAGTCCTAAATTGTTACAACATGATTATGGGGATGGGGGTACAAATGTTTGAATGGGGGGATGTTTGACAAGAAATTAAATCTAACTATTACATCCATATCGAATATACAAATATTTAATTGTACAATGTAAAGTAAACACAATAAATATACAAAATGTATTAGGCACAAGATGATTTTTTATGTATGTGAAAATGTTTTTAATGTGAGATATAAACAAAGATAAAAAGGTCAAATTTTTGAATATTTTGTGGTTTAGGGCAAAACCCTAGTTTTTAAATAAATAGTATTTATTTAATAATTATATACAATATTTATATATTAATTTATGCAACAAAAAAAAATATATTGTGAAAAAAAAAGTATTTTTTAGTGTCATGTATTAATAAAAATAAAAATGCATTATTTTTATATTTTTGTCCTAAGTATTCTAATAAAGTATATAAGTATTTATATTATATATTAAATATACTAAATATATACAAGGATAAAATATTAATTATTTACAAAAAAAAAAGTATATTTTAGAAAATGTTTTCAAAATGTAAATAATAAATAATAACTAAAAAATATATGTTTTTGTATTATTTTCTAGTGTTTTGATTAAAAAGAAAATATATTTATTTACATGTATATGCTAAATAAAACAAATAAATACCAAATAAATGCAAAAATGTATGGAAAAATATTTTTTATATTTTTTATATTTGAGCAAAAAATAATAAGTCAGAACAAAAAAGAAAAAATGCAAAATGACAATTATTTCACACAATGGGCCAAGGGGGTGCAAAATGGAAAAAGAGTGTGCAAAGAGCAAAACCAACTCAGGCCCAGCCTAAGTCAACCTTCTTCAACTTCCAGCCTTGTTTCAAACAGAAAACGCGCGCTTCACCATGTCCAACACAAACTCCTGATTCTTTGACTTTTAGCAAAAACTCATAACACCAATAATGTAGAGCATCAAGAGACGAATTCAGACATATAAAATACTTGACCTAACTCTAAGAAACGAGGGAGAATTTCTTCATCCCCAATTTCTGACCTAATTTTTCTTCAATGTTCATGGCCAAAATTCTCACAGTATACTCAATATAAATGAAAAGTAAATATATGGATGGCTTCAGGGCTATGAGGAGAACATGTTTCATTCACAAACCTAAGCCTAACTCTTCCTATATTGAGAGATAGAAGTTCATGTTTTTACCTGTTTCATCTTGAGTCGTGTACAGCAATGGAGGTATCTTCAATGGAGTTTGAGCATTGGTACAGCTTGCCTGAAGTCCAAGGATGCTTCTCCAACACTTGGCTTGCTTTGAATCACTATGAATCGTGCTATGGAAGTTTACCTGCAAAACTGAAAAAATGAAAATGGCAACAGGGGTTAGGGATGTTACAGTTTGTATTTAGGGCTTGGGATAGTTCTAATGGATGGTAGGGAATGTGTTTGAATGAGCTTTGGCCAAAACGCATGAGCAAACTGAGTTGTGCAACTCAATCTGCAGGGATGCCGTGTTTCTTGCAGAAAAATGGTGTTTTGGTGAATGAGGGGGTATTGATGATGAAGGAATCATGTTTTAGGTCAGCTTGGGTGTATGAAAGATGTTTGCAAAGTTTGCTTGAGCTCTTGTTTACAGGAATGAAAGATGGTATGTGTTTTGCCAAGTTTCTTCTACTTGAAGCAAGAAAGTTCAAGTTTGGTTATAGGCATGTACCAGGCTCTCAAGCATGCTGCAGCACTCTCTCTTGATTAGTGGGATTTGTCTACAAACTTGTGCCTCAAAGATCTGGCTTATACCTCTTAGATATGGTATTTGACATAAAGTGCATCTTTTCAAAAATGGCAAATATGCTTTTTCTATTTAAGGGATAATTTCATGTGTAATGACCAAATGCACAAAATAATGCTTGAACACAATGGTTAGGCATTTAATTATTGAGTGTGAAGAGGTTTAGAGGCATGCAAACTATCACAAACCCTGCTGACTTGAAAATGCCAATATTATGAACAAGCTTTGGCCATGAACAAAAGTGAGTTTTGGCCAACTTTGCAAATTCGATTCTCCCTAACCACAAGGGCGTTTGAGAAGTTATTTGACAATTTGGAAAGCTTGGAATGTGTACTACAATCCATATTTGTAATGCAAATTTAAATTCCAAGTGGAAGCATGTGAAATATGGCCAAGAAGTTGGACAAAAATCCTGCCTAGAATAGGTCAAAATTTCTCTAAGTTAAAAATGTTTTGCACCCTTGTTCTAAAAATCATAACTTGAGCTACAAGCTTCCTTTGAGAAAACTTTGTGAATCAAAGTTGTATATTTTTCAATGGACTACAACTTTCATGTTTTCAGTTTTGTTTGAATCCATTTGTATCTTTGTGAAAAAATGGGACAAAGTTAGGAAAAAATAAGGAAATTTCATAACTTAGAAAAATTCTAAGTTATGAAATTTCTTCATTTCAAACCCTAATTTGCAATTTTGGGTTTCTTGATGAACAAGTTTCATAATTTGACATGTCTTGATGAAAAATGAATCTTGTCACTTGATTTTGACCAAAAAGTCAAAGTTTGACTTTCCAGTATACAATCAAATTTTGATCAGTTGACTGCAAAATTCATCTGTCAATCTTGTGCATTTGAGATCTTTTGAAATTTTTGAATGGGTCAAGACAATGTCATTGAGTTCTTGAGTCCATATGTGAGCTTGTTTTGCCATTGGTTAGGTCAAACAGTCAAAAATTGCCTTTGTGCAATCAAAACCCTAAAAATGACCATTTTGCCCTTTTGGTGATCTGATCAAATTTCTTGTGGAATTGTGATCCAAACTTGACCAAATGGTCCATATGAGTTCAAAATGTTTATGTGGGTCAAAAATCATGAAGTTTGACTGTCAATTGGCCACAGTTAACTTTTTCCCCAATATAGTTGATTTCTAGGTCAACTGTCCAATTGACTGGGCAAAGATTGGAATCAAGACTTGAAACTTGGTATGGATAAACTTGTGAGTCCAACATGAAGCATGAAAGTCATTTTGGGAATTTTAGGTCAAAACATCCCTGTGCAAACTCAAACCCTAATTTGGGTCATCAATGCAAGGAGAAGTCTTGAGCAGAGCAAACCCTAACTTGATCTTGAGCTCCAAGAGTCTTGTGATGAGAAAATGTTGAAGAAATGAGAGGGAAAATTTTGGGATACAACAGTTGCCCATGTTCAATCTTCTTGAACTTGATGAGTTAGATTGGCAAGTTTGCCTTTCGCGTCTCGAAGGTAAAAGGAGATTGGACACTAGAGTGCCCGTAAATTTGCACTCGTCAAAACAATGGATGCGGGAATGGGCTTAGAGATTCCATTTGGAGATGGGCTTAAAGAGCCATCTGGAGGGGTGACAGAATCTTGTCGGGGGATGGGCTTAGAGATGCCATCCAAGAATGTTTGTTGAACTGTAGGTCGTTGATGAGTGAGTGAGTATCAGAAAGGTATCCATGTTTGGAACATCTCTGAGCTGGGGGTCTGAATAAGCAATAGATTAACATCTGTATTTGGAGAATCCGTAAACTATTTTCAAAAGTTGGATCTGAACAAGCGACAGATTAACATCCGTGTCTGGAGAACCCGTAAACTATTTTCAGGAGTCTTGAAGTTGAATAAGAAATAGATCAGCATCCATGTTGGGAAGCGTCCGTAAACTATTTTCAAAAGTTGAGTCTGAACAAGCGATAGATTAACATCCGTGTTTGGAGAAATCCGTAAACTGTTTTCAGAAGTTGAAGAATCTGAACAAGCAAAAGGTTGACATCCGTGTCTGGAGAACCTGTAAACTGTTTTCAGAAGTCTTGAAGTTGAATAAGCAATAGATCAACATCCATGTAGGGAAGCGTCCGTAAACTATTTTCAAAAGTTGAGTCTGAACAAGCGATAGATTAACATCCGTGTTTGGAGAAATCCGTAAACTGTTTTCAGAAGTTGAAGAATCTGAACAAGCAATAGGTTGACATCCGTGTCTGGAGAACCTGTAAACTGTTTTCAGAAGTCTTGAAGTTGAATAAGCAATAGATCAGCATCCATGTTGGGAAGCATCCGTAAACTGTTTTCAAAAGTTGAGTCTGAACAAGCGATAGATTAACATCCGTGTTTGGAGAAATCCGTAAACTGTTTTCAGAAGTTGAAGAATCTGAACAAGCGATAGGTTGACATCCGTGTCTGGAGAACCTGTAAACTGTTTTCAGAAGTCTTGAAGTTGAATAAGCAATAGATCAACATCCATGTTGGGAAGCGTCTGTAAACTGTTTTCAAAAGTTGAGTCTGAACAAGCGATAGATTAACATCCGTGTTTGGAGAAATTCGTAAACTGTTTTCAAAAGTTGAAGAATCTGAACAAGAGATAGGTTAACATCCGTGTCTGGAGAACCTGTAAACTGTTTTCAGAAGTCTTGAAGTTGAATAAGCAATAGATCAGCATCCATGTTTGGAAGCGTCCGTAAACTGTTTTCAAAAGTTGAGTCTGAACAAGTGATAGATTAACATCCGTGTTTGGAGAATCCGTAAACTGTTTTCAAAAGTCTTGGATCTGAACAAGCGATAGGTTAACATCCGTGTCTGGAGAACCGGTAAACTGTTTTCAGAAGTTGAAGAATCTGAACAAGCGATAGGTTAACATCCGTGTCTGGAGAACCTGTAAACTATTTTCATAAGTCTTGAGTTGAAGCTTATTAATCTTATCCTAAAAAGGGTAAAATATTAGCTGAAACACTAAGTCATGTTGCATGAAATGTATGATGCAATATATGTTATATTAATGTGTATGATATGAATTTAATGAATGCGCATGCAAGCTGATGAGATGTCTTGCTGCGGATAGAGGAATCTTGGATAGCCGGAGATAATAGAATCTTGACTGCTGCCAGGGAAAGTGGATCCTTCCTGCTGCAGGGGAGTGTAAGAATCTTTGATTGCTGAGGATGAGACATCCTTGTTGACTGCTGACTGCTTGGGGAACAAGATCTTCAGTTGTTGAGGGATCTTAGGACCACTGCTGGGGATTGGAACTCCTTGGTGACTTGTTGGGAATGAGAATTCTGATGGTCTCTACTGGGGAGTCCAGAACCTGGTAGGCTTAAGCTGGAGAAGTAAAATTGAGAATCTTCAATCCGATGGGAAATATCTTTGTGGGGAGAAGGTTCACTAGTCTGGTTCCGCTGGGGATTGACAGTTGGAAGTTTTAGCTCCGCTGGGGATTGGTAGTTTTGACTTCAACTGGGGATAGGATTTTCAGATTTTTAAGGCTCCACTGGGGATACTGAAACTTAACTCTGCGGGGAATTGAGTTCTGGAAGGCTCTCTGACTGGGGAAATCAGTTTTGAGAAAGCTTTTGCTCTGCTGAGGATCCTGAAGTTTAACTCTGTTTGGGGAATTAAGTTCTGGATTTTGACTTTGTTGAGGAATTTGGAGTTTAATTCTGCTAGGAATCCCTTCTGAAAGGGTATCAAGATACCTATCTGTACCTTCAACCTATCAGCAATCATCTTTCTTGATTTTCAAGGAAATGATTATGTTCAAATGCATATGCCTATTTAACAAAACATTGGACGTTTCTCAAATAAAACATAAGTGTAGAAAAGAAACAGAAGACAAGGAAAATTTATGTATCTGGAAAAGTATTTGTATTAACTTTTTATGAGTATCTTTGTACAAAGGAGACAGCCATCCTAGTAAGAGGATGTTGTCGTAAAAAATTGAAAATTTTATACAAAAGAAAGATGGCTATGTGCAACAATTCTATGTGATCCCATTCTGTTATAGCCTTCACAACTCTGAATATCTTGTCCATTCAAATGCTTCGTCCGCCGATGACTGGATTGATCAGAAGCTCGGAGCTTGTTGATGAAGAGATTGTTCTTTAAAGTGATCCGACGAGACATAGTCATACGCTTTAATTCCCTAACTTTTGCCTGGATCGCCCTTTCGATTTTTCAATCCACCGGGAAACCCTTTTTTGCCCAAGCCGCCCTTTCGGGTTTTCGACTTGCCAGGTGTACAAATTTTTTTGTTTTATCCCTAATTTTTGCCTGAACCGCCCTTTCAGGTTTTCGGTTCACCGGGATGCCCATTTTTGCCCAAGTCGCCCTTTCGGGTTTTCGACTTGTCGGGTTATTTTATGTGTAGTATCTTTTGACTATGTCTGCGTTCGTAGGGTGCGGCAAATCGTCGCCGTCCATGATGGTCAGAATCATTGCACCACTAGAAAATATGCTCTTGATCAAAAATGGTCCTTCGTAAGTAGGAGTCCATTTGCCCCTGGGATCACTTTGCGGCAAGATGATCCGCTTGATTATGAGATCTCCGACTTGATATACTTGACGTCTGACTTTCTTGTTGAAAGCCTTGATCATCCGCTTTTGGTACGTCTGACCATGGCAAACAGTAGTGAGTCGCTTCTCATCGATCAGATTGAGTTGATCAAGTCGGGTCTGAATCCAATCGTCTTCATTCAAACCAGCGTCCTTCATGATCCTTAAAGAAGGAATCTGAACTTCCATGGGTAGGACAGCTTCCATGCCATATACTAAAGAAAATGGGGTTGCCCCTGTTGAAGTACGTGTTGTGGTACGGTATCCATGCAGAGCAAACGGTAACATCTCATGCCAGTCCTTGTAGGTAACTGTCATTTTCTGAATGATCTTCTTGATGTTTTTTTCCGCAACTTCAACAGCACCGTTCATCTTCGGCCGATAGGGAGATGAATTGTGATGATAAATCTTGAACTGTTCGCATAGAGAGGTGATCATAGTATTGTTCAAATTTGTACCGTTGTCTGTAATGATCCTGTCGGGGACACCATACCGGCATATGAGGTTTTGCTTGATGAAGCGGGCAACCACATTTTTTGTAACAGAGGCAAAGGAAGCTGCTTCGACCCACTTGGTGAAATAGTCAATAGCAACCAGGATGAAGCGATGCCCATTGGATGTCGTGGGCTTGATCTATCCAATCATGTCAATGCCCCACATTGCGAATGACCAAGGAGTTGTCAGAACGTTGAGAGGAATAGGAGGAATATGAATCTTGTGAACGTAGACTTGACATTTGTGGCAAGTACGGGAATGTTGATGGCAATCAGCTTCCATGGTAGACCAGTAATAGCCTGCCCGTAGAATCTTCTTAGCCATCGTATGCCCGCTCAAGTGGGTGCCAAATGTGCCACTGTGTATCTCGGTCATGATCAACTCTGCTTCAGCTTTGTCTACACATCGGAGTAAAACACAATCATGGTTGCGTTTGTAGAGGATGTCGTTGCTCAGGAAGAACTTGGCAGCAAATCTCCTTAGGAACTTCTTGTCATTTACGGAAGCTCCTTCGGGATATTCTCTAGTCTGGAGATACCTTTTGATTTCGTGAAACCAGGGTTGTTCCACTACTTCTTCAGTATTAATCTCATGACAATGCGCATGTTCATCCATTCGCTCGATGGTGATTTGGGGAGCCTTGTTATCCTAGTTGAGTTTAAACATGGAGGACATTGTTTCCAGAGCATCTGCAAGCTGATTCTCTTCTCGCGGGAAATGCTCGAAGGTGATTTGCTCGAAATGAGGCAACAATGTCAAGACATGTTCTTTGTATGGGATAAGATTAGGATGTTTGGTATCCCACTCTCCTTTGATATGACTGATAACCAAAGCCGAGTCCCCAAATACGATCAAAGATTTGATCCCCAAGTCTATAGCAGCCTTGAGACCAAAGATGCAAGCTTCATATTCAGCCATGTTGTTGGTACAGCTGAAGCAAAGTCGGGCCGTGAAAGGTGTGTGACAACCTTCCGGGGAAATGAGTACCGCACCGATACCGTTTCCAAGTGCATTTGAAGCACCATCAAAGTACAGGGTCCATCGGGATCCTTTTTCAGGTCCGTCATACGGTCCGTTACCTTCAATGTTGTCCAGAGTCATGATGTCCTCGTCCGGGAAGTCGAATCTCATGGGTTGATAATCTTCGATAGCATGATGAGCTAGATGGTCAGCTAGTACACTCCCTTTTATAGCTTTTTGGGTAGTATACTGGATGTCATACTCAGTCAGGATCATCTGCCATCTAGCGATTCTTCCAGATAAAGCAGGCTTTTCGAAGATATACTTGATAGGATCCATTTTGGAAATCAACAAAGTGGTATGAGTCAGCATATACTGCCTTAGTCGGTGAGCAGCCCATACCAAAGCGCAGCAAGTTTTCTCGAGCAGTGAGTAGCGAGTCTCACAGTCGGTAAACTTTTTGCTAAGGTAATAAATGGCATGCTCTTTTCGACCAGACTCGTCATGCTGGCCCAATACACACCCTATTGAGTTATCCAAGATGGTCAAATACATGATCAACGGTCTTCCTTCGACGGGTGGCATCAGAATAGGAGGCTCTAGCAAATACTCCTTGATTTTATCAAAAGCAGTTTGACAATCATCGTTCCATTCGACTACCTGATCTTTCTTTAATAGTTTGAAAATTGGCTCACAGGTAGACGTCAGATGAGAGATGAATCTGGCAATATAGTTCAAGCGTCCCAAGAACCATCTAACCTCCTTTTCAGTACGGGGGGCCGGCATTTCTTGTATTTCTTTCACTTTTTCTGGATCGACCTCAATGCCTTTGTTGCTGACAATAAATCCTAGAAGTTTACCATACCTAACTCCAAAAGTACACTTACTTGGATTCAGCCTGAGTTTGTACTCCTTCAACCTGGCAAACAAATTTTGCAGATGTTCAAGGTGTTCCTCCTCTGTTTGTGATCGAGCTATCATGTCGTCTACGTAAACTTCGATCTCATGATGTATCATATCATGAAATAAAGCTACCATGGCACGCTGATAAGTTGCCCCTGCGTTCTTCAGTCCGAACGGCATCACTTTGTAGCAGAAGGTACCCCATTGTGTAACAAAGGTTGTTTTCTCCATGTCCTCGGGGGCCATTTTGATCTGGTTGTAGCCCGAGAATTCGTCCATGAAGGAAAACACTTTGTGCTGAGCTGTGTTGTCAATCAAAATATCGATATGCGGTAGCGGAAAATCATCTTTAGGGCTAGCCCTGTTCAAATCCTGGTAGTCCACACACATTCTGACCTTGCCGTCTTTTTTAGGTACTGGCACAATGTTAGCAACCCATTGTAGATAGGATGTAACAGCCAGAAAGCCAGCGTTGAATTGCTTCATTACTTCTGCTTTAATCTTCTCAGACATGTCGGGTCTCATTCGGCGAACTTTTTGCTTGATCGGGGGACAGTCCTCTCTTGTAGGGAGATGGTGAACCACGATATCCGTGTCTAAGCCCGGCATGTCTTCATAAGACTAGGCGAAGATTTCAACGTATTTATTCAACAACTGTATTAAGCGCCCCTTGACACTTGGTTCCAGATTGACACCCACTTATACTTCCTTCTTGTCTTCCTCTGTTCCTAAGTTGACAGTTTCCAACAACTCTTCATGAGGTAAGATGGCCCTCTCTTCTTGTTGTAGAAGTCTGGCTAGCTCTCCTGGTACTTCACAATCTTCGTCATCTTCGTATTCAGCCTGATTGACCAAATCTTCAGGGTTATTGAAGGATACCACAGAATAGTCACCCATAGAATCCAGAGTGGATGGGTACCTGCATTTGTGAGTGTGGGTGTGTGTAAGGGATAGCCATCCTTAAACAAACAAAAATGCAAAAGGAAAGAAAATGAACACAGCGGTTTATAAATGAAAACGTCCAATGATTCATTAAACATGGCATATGAATATGAAGAGAATCAAAACCCTTACAAATGGACCTACATGCCCCGGGCAAGGCATGAGGTGAAAAAATAGTGTGCAGATTGTTTAAGAGTAATTATTACAGACCAACAAAAAATGTTTGAAAGATAAATTACTGATTGATGAAAGTAATAGGAACGAAGTCTTTCGCCTCCCAGTTGTGTAGTCCCCCTTCGATGGTTGGGAAGATCCAATCTTCAATGTTGGCCTCTTCGTCTTCGTCTTCCAAAGCATTGATTCCATGAGGAGAAATCTTGATGGGTGTCCTTTCAATTTTTGAGCGACACATAGATTTTTGCCCCGCAGCGGTAAATCCCAACCCACACTTGTCTGTCTTATGGGGAAAGTCAGGAAACTGACCCCATGTTGAGCTCTTCCCTTCCTTCATTGTAGCCTTTGCGTCTTTCAGAGATGCCATCCTGGCCACCTGCTTGGGTACCTCAACTATTGCTTTTGCTACAGCAACCTCGGGAGCAATTTCCTCGAAGTGTTGGAACGGTGTTTCGATGAATTCGCCCTCCACTTCCACATACCTAAAGGAGTTCAGATGACTGATCATGTACTCCTCTTCACCGTGCACAGTTATGATCTTTCCCTTAACAGGGTATTTCAGCATCTGATGTAGGGAGGAAGTGACTGCCCTAGCATTATGTATCCACGGCCTTCCTAGCAAGCAAGAGTAGGATGGGCGGATGTCCATCACATAGAAGGTTGAGGAGAACACTTCAGTTCCCACCTTGATGGGAATGTCGACCTCCCCATGCACCATTCTTTTAGATCCGTCAAAGGCCCTGGCAATGATATTACTTGGTTTCAGCTCCAAGTCTTCACAATCCAACCGGTCCAGAGCTTTCTTAGGCAGCACGTTTAGAGAAGAACCAGTGTCGACCAAGACATGGGCGAGAGTAGTTCCTCGGCATTCAACTGACACATGCAATGCGTCATTGTGTTTTCTTCCCTTTGGAGTCAGGTCAGCATCAGAGAAACCTAGGCCGTTGTCGGCGGTAAGGCTGGCTACACAATCCTAGAATTGATCGGCTGAGGTTTCCTGGGGTACATGGGTTGTCTTCAAAAACCTTATCAAGGCCTTGGCATGAGCCTCCGAACAAAGAAACAAAGCTAACATGGAGATCTTCGAGGGGGTTTGCCCCAGTTGCTCTACAACGTCATAATCACTTTTCTTTATTATTTTCAGAATCTCCTTCATTTCTTTCTTAGAGGTTTCGGGGATGACCAATGGTTGAGCCCTCTTCCTGACGAGCTCATCTTGGATCCCTTTCCCCTTATCAGCAGAAGTAGGAGGGAAAACCACAGGAATAACAGCTTCTTCAATCAACGGAGTTCTTGCAGAAAGTTTTATCGGTGACGGAGTAACTTTGGCAGCAGCTGAGGGTCCAAAGATTGCCTTTGGAGGGGAAATCTCTGGAGAGAAAACTCTCCCACTTCGGGTAATCTTTCTCGTACCGGCAATGTTTCCAATGTCGGTAGTTTCTTCGTCAGAGCTCTCTTCAGTTATCTCAATTTGTTTAATACCATGGTAGTAGATTTCTCCACCATAATTCCACGGTATCGATTTGTCAGATTTGTAGGGGACAGGCCCAGGCATGGTTACCTTCAAGGGAACAATCTTCGTAGCGGATGTAATCTTAACAGGCCTTTTGGGGACCTTGGAAAGATTGGTGGAAATGGTGATTATTGAAACTTCATCAGGGCTTTTGGGGACCTTGGAAAGATTGGTGGAAATGGTGATTATTGAAACTTCATTGATAGGAGTTGGAGTAACGAGAGTCTTTTCGAAAAGAATTTGTTGGTTGTCCATTAGGCGTTGGATGCCTATCTTCAGCAATGGACAGTCGATTGGTAGGGAGTGACAAAGGTAGCAATCTTTTTTACATCCTGGGAAAATCCCAGCCTTCAACAGATTCAACTTGATTGTCAGTAATGGAGTTATCAGATCATCAACAGTAGAAACAAACAGATCCTCTTCAATAGCATGGACATTGCGACCATGCTTTGGCATCGGAGCGGATATTACATTCGGCTTCTCTGGGGCGTCGAGCTCAACCTCTTTTGCATCTATTAAATCTTGAATTTTATGCTTAAGCGCCCAGCAATCGTTGGTGTCGTGCCCGACGTTGTCAGAATGATAGGCACATTTAGCATTGGGATGATAATGTGGGGAAGTTGTATTCACATTTTTTGGTGCCTCTTTGATAGTGGTGAGATTTAGCTTCAACAAATGGGGAATAACTTGTGCAGGCATCATGTTGATGCGAGTGAACTGCCGTTGTGGCCGTTCTACCCGTTGTTGGTTAGGTCTGGACTGATTGTTACGAGGCTGATCATTTGACGAATTTTGTATCATCACGGCCCCTATAGTCAGTCGGCGCTCAGTTCTTCTCAATCCTTTCTGAGAGTATATAACAGTGGCTTCCTTCTTGGCCGGGAATGATTTCTTAACAGTTGCAGAGGCAGAGGCATCCCTTTGAATCTTCCCACTCTTAATACCAGCTTCCACCCATTCGCCAGTCAGAATCAGTTCAGTAAACCCTGCGGAAGAGCTCCCGATCAAATGGTTGAAGAAAGGGCCAGATAGGGTGCCCAAGAACATATAAACTAGTTCCCTATCTGAAAGAGGTGGTTGTACTCTTCCGGCCAAGTCGCGCCATTTTTGGGCGTATTCTTTGAATCTCGCATTTGAGGCCATCCCCATACTTTGTAACTGAGTACGGGTTGGCGCCAAGTCAGCGTTATATTAATACTGGAGATAAAAGGCAGCTGCCAAATCCTCCCAACTATGCACGTCTGACCTTTCAAGCTGGTAAAACCAATCTAGCTGTGTACCGGACAGGCTATCCTGGAAGAAGTGTACCCAAAGATTTCTATCGGATGAATGAGGTTGAATTCTTCTAACATACGACCTCAGGTGCATCTTCGGGCAAGACAGACTGTCATATTTTGCAAAAATTGGCACCTTAAACTTTGGAGGGATCACAATCCCAGCAATCAATCCCAATTCTTAAAAATCTAACCCAGGAACCCTTTGCAGCTCCATAGCTGCCAGTCTATCCTCCAGATTTTTGTATTTGTCGTCCGTTGGCGGGTATTGCTGCTCTGAGTAGTCTTCATCTTCTTCCACCTCTTCCTCTTCAGCCTCGGACTCAGAAGGTAATGCAGCTCCTTTTCCCTTACTGGTTTCCTCATCAGATATGGAGGGAAATTCAAGAACTCTCCTAGCTTCATTCTCAAATCTTCTTCCCGGTGTAGCTACCCCAACTCTTTTCTTCTTCTTTTTCACTTTTTCTTGCTCTTTGTTCCCCAACAGTGCTTTTAGATCCTCCTGACCCTTTGCCAAGGTCATAAGGAGCTGTTGAAACTGCGAGTTTTGTGACTGCAGATCTTTGACCGTCTGTTCAAGATCCATCTTACTGAAATAAAAAGCAGAAAGATAAGGAAACCTGGTGTGAAGACCTGTTTATGCATATGATGAATGATATGTTTATTCATGCAATGCATTCAAGGATTTGGAAATTCAAAATTGTTGCAAACAAAAAGAACACACGTCATATTAATAAGAAGAAATTTTGTCAGTACATAAATGCCCCATGGGCCAAATATTACAAAAACTTCCTAAGGTAAAAAGACGTTGCGCATCCTCTTTAGTGCGATGTAAGTGTTGAGGGTCTCCTCTTCGTGAAGTCGACGGGTAAGCTCCAAAACCTTCTTCTCACTGGCGTAGAAGCTGGCTTCAAAAGTATTATGTTCTTCCTTGAGTTGGATCTAACTCTTTTTCATTTCCTCCCATGATGTTGGCATGTCAGGATGTAGGATGGTGTATGGAACCTCTCCTTCCTTAACAGGCTCTTTAATCAAAGGGAGAATGTGAGGGTAAGGCATCATAAGACTCTGGGCGCGGGTTCGTACCCACTTAAGATAAGGCTCAATAGGGATGGAGTTCTTGTGCCCCAGTGTCTTGCTATCTACCTTGTTAGGCATCCTCAAAGCTCTGATGAATCTTTGGCGAAGTCCTTGCGCATTGTTGTCGAAGTCAAAAACTAGGTCAGGAATTAGCATGTCATGAGGGCCATCCCTCCGTGCATATCCAAATTGTCTCAAAGCTAGACTGGGGTTGTAGGTAATGCCTCCCCTAATGCCAAGTAATGGAACATTAGGGAACTCACCACAACGATCGACGCTGATGACATTTTCTCTGGACCGAGAACACCAATGTACATCAGAATGTGTGAGGGTCATCAATTGTTGTGACCACCTTAAGCCTTGTTCATTCTTCAAAACAGATTGTGGAAGGTGCGAAATAAACCACCTTGCAAGGAGAGGAGTACAGCACATGAGAACAACTCTCTTCCTTATTGTTCGTGTGTAAAATGAGTGGAGGATGTCCCCAAGCAATGTAGGTATGGGATTCCTAGATAGGAAAATCTTGACAGCATTGACATCTATAAGTTGGTTAGGATTTGGGAACAAGACCAACCCATAAATAAGGAGTGCCACAATCTCTTCAAAGGCTTGCAGATCCAAAGAATTCCAACACTCTTGTGCCTTCTCAAACAAGAATTTTGCCAAGAAGCCTTTGACACCACTTCTAGTCTCCCAATGCCCCATGATGTCAGATGGTTGCAAGTGTAGTGCTTGAGCAACATCTTCAGGCTTTGGTTCTTTTTCCGTACCGTTGTAGGGTAGTTAATTAAGAATAGGAATTCTCAGGAGTTGAGAAAATTCCTCCAAAGTGGGCACCAATTGATAGTCGGGGAATGTGAAACAATGGTGAAGGGGGTCAAAGAATTGGAACAATACTTTCACCATATCTTCTTCAATGTTGGTGTTGACTAGGCTGAGCAGTCTACCATGTCTTTCACTGAAGAGAGAGCTTTCTGGAATTCTGGATGTAAGCTCCTTGAGTTGAGGAGGGATTCTCACAAGGTTGACTTGGATAGTTTTCCTGCGAAGAATTTCCATGACCTACAAAACAAGAACAAAGATGAAGATCCAAACCCTTGAAAATGGTTAGTGGATGCATATGATGCTTTATGATGTTCATGATGTATGTACAAACATATGTACAAGTAAGTCACACAAAACCCTAGTTTCAGGCTTGCATGGGGTTTCATAGGTAAGTACCCTCTTGAGTGAAGTTGGCTTAAAAAACCTGTCCTATGAATAGTAACCGGGTTCTAAGGAGCTCAAAATCATTGGATTGTTTTCTATGTTCATTGTTTTGGTTTAGCCACTTAACTAGCGGCCAAAATATTCCAAGAAAACAACCATCAATGAGTGTAGTGTCGAGTATCTACCAACTTCGGACTGCACCAAAGCCGGTCATCTCACTACCCCTAATGAAAGGCCAAGATGGTCAAGTAAGGTTCTAGGTCATTAGTGCTTGGTGACATCACTCAGCGGCCCCGTACTCTCCTTGATTGAACTCAAGGGTTACCGGTACTCACAAATAGGTCGCACTAATATAGCTATTGCTTCAACCGTGTCGGTATACCCCACACAGTTTCCACAACGTATTGCTATCTATGAATGTTTCCCAAATCTGGGTGTAGGATTTCAAGCCCAAACAAGAGAACCTAAATGTAAAGCAATCAAAGCAAACAATTAGTCATGCAAAAGGGTGATCTAGGCCCTAAGGTTACTCCACTTTTAATCAATTCCCCAGCAGAGTCGCCAGTTCTGTGATACGGTGGGAGAACTGACTTGAGGTTTTGCGTTTATATTCGCAAATGTTTCGGTTTAGTAAGACTCGCCACCGACTTTTTATTTTATCGTAAGGAAAGGTTAAAAAGCACAGGAAAAACCTTTGAGATGTTTTCTTTGGTTCGGGGAGTAGATTATAGAAAAGGAAGGTATTATCACCCTTTCTATCCATGGTTATCCATGGGCTCTTAGTTACTTGCTTAGATCACTTGCCTTTGCTTTTCAATTGTTTGAAATGGTGCTTTGTGTGTGTGGTTTTGAAAATGTTTTGAAAAAGATGCCTTTGTCTAGGCAACCCTTGTAACAATTCTTTACTCGAATGTTTTACAAAAGGTGTTTGTCTTTTTGAAAAGATGTTTCAAGGTTTTGAAAGTTGTTTTTGGAAATTGTGTTGTGGAGTGTGTTTTGAAAGTAGGCAAGCGTGTTTTGCAAGTTTGATCAAGTAACTAAGAGTTGCCTACCCCTAAATTTACTCAAAGATCTTTCCTATGTTTTAACCCTTTTAACAGTATTGTTCCACCATTGTATTTGGTGGACAATCTTATGTTAGGATGTTAACGGGACGGGCACGGGTCATCGTATAGACCATGAATGCAATGGTGTCAAGTATCTTTGGCATTTTTTCCTTGAGGGACTATGATCATTTTGTTTAGGCAACTTGATAGCGTCATCGAGGGACTATGATCATTTGATTTGTTTTTGTTTTGCCAAAGACACTCAACATGCAACATGACCCTTTTTTGAAGGCAACAAGTTGAGTAACCCTAAGGGTGCAAGTGTGCATTATGTTTTGTTTTGCATGCATGTTTATCTTTGAATTAGGTCAAGCTATTTGTTATTTGATTTTGCATACAAACCCTAGGTCTATCATGGCATAATTTGAAAGCTTTTAAATGCGGAAATTTAAAGTCCTAAATTGTTACAACATGATTATGGGGATGGGGATACAAATGTTTGAATGGGGGGATGTTTGACAAGAAATTAAATCTAACTATTACATCCATATCGAATATACAAATATTTAATTGTACAATGTAAAGTAAACACAATAAATATACAAAATGTATTAGGCACAAGATGATTTTTTATGTATGTGAAAATGTTTTTAATGTGAGATATAAACAAAGATAAAAAGGTCAAATTTTTGAATATTTTGTGGTTTAGGGCAAAACCTTAGTTTTTAAATAAATAGTATTTATTTAATAATTATATACAATATTTATATATTAATTTATGCAAAAAAATAAAAAAAGAAGTATATTGTGAAAAAAAAAGTATTTTTTAGTGTCATGTATTAATAAAAATAAAAATGCATTATTTTTATATTTTTGTCCTAAGTATTCTAATAAAGTATATAAGTATTTATATTATATATTAAATATACTAAATATATACAAGGATAAAATATATTTACAAAAAAAAAAGTATATTTTAGAAAATGTTTTCAAAATGTAAATAATAAATAATAACTAAAAAATATATCTTTTTGTATTATTTTCTAGTGTTTTGAATAAAAAGAAAATATATTTATTTACATGTATATGCTAAATAAAACAAATAAATACCAAATAAATGCAAAAATGTATGGAAAAATATTTTTTATATTTTTTATATTTGAGCAAAAAATAATAAGTCAGAACAAAAAAGAAAAAATGCAAAATGACAATTATTTCACACAATGGGCCAAGGGGGTGCAAAATGGAAAAAGAGTGTGCAAAGAGAAAAACCAACTCAGGCCCAGCCCAAGTCAACCTTCTTCAACCTCTAGCCTTGTTTCAAACAGAAAACGCGCGCTTCACCATGTCCAACACAAACTCCTGATTCTTTGACTTTTAGCAAAAACTCATAACACCAATAATGTAGAGCATCAAGAGACGAATTCATACATATAAAATACTTGACCTAACTCTAAGAAACGAGGGAGAATTTCTTCATCCCCAATTTCTGACCTAATTTTTCTTCAATGTTCATGGCCAAAATTCTCACAGTATACTCAATATAAATGAAAAGTAAATATATGGATGGCTTCAGGGCTATGAGGAGAACATGTTTCATTCATAAACCTAAGCCTAACTCTTCCTATATTGAGAGATAGAAGTTCATGTTTTTACTTGTTTCAGCTTGAGTCGTGTACAGCAATGGAGTTTGAGCTTTGGTACAGCTTTCCTGAAGTCCAAGGATGCTTCTCCAACACCTGGCTTGCTTTGAATCACTATGAATCATGCTATGGAAGTTTACCTGCAAAACTGAAAAAATGAAAATGGCAACAGGGGTTAGGGATGTTACAGTTTGTATTTAGGGCTTGGGATAGTTCCAATGGATGGTAGGGAATGTGTTTGAATGAGCTTTGGCCAAAACGCACGAGCAAACTGAGTTGTGCAACTCAATCTGCAGGGATGCCCTGTTTCTTGCAGAAAAATGGTGTTTTGGTGAATGAGGGGGTATTGATGATGAAGGAATCGTGTTTTAGGTCAGCTTGGGTGTATGAAAGATATTTGCAAAGTTTGCTTGAGCTCTTGTTTACAGGAATGAAAGATGGTATGTGTTTTGCCAAGTTTCTTCTACTTGAAGCAAGAAAGTTCAAGTTTGGTTATAGGCCTGTACCAGGCTCTCAAGCATGATGCAACACTCTCTCTTGATCAGTGGGATTTGTCTACAAACTTGTGCCTCAAAGATCTGGCTTGTACCTCTTAGATATGGTATTTGACATAAAGTGCATCTTTTCAAAAATGGCAAATATGCTTTTTCTATTTAAGGGATAATTTCATGTGTAATGACCAAATGCATAAAATAATGCTTGAACACAATGGTTAGGCATTTAATTATTGATTGTGAAGAGGTTTAGAGGCCGGCAAACTATCACAAACCCTGCTGACTTGAAAATGCCAATATTATGAACAAGCTTTGGCCATGAACAAAAGTGAGTTTTGGCCAACTTTGGAAATTCGATTCTCCCTAACCACAAGGGTGTTTGAGAAGTTCTTTGACAATTTGGAAATCTTGGAATGTGTACTACAATCCATATTGGTAATGCAAATTGAAATTCCAAGTGGAAGAATGTGAAAAATGGCCAAGAAGTTGGACAAAAATCCTGCCTAGAATAGGTCAAAATTTCTCTAAGTTAAAAATGTTTTGCACCCTTGTTCTAAAAATCATAACTTGAGCTAAATGCTTCCTTTGAGAAAACTGTGTGAATCAAAGTTGTAGATTTTGCAATGGACTATAACTTTCATGTTTTGAGTTTTGTTTGAATCCATTTGTATCTTGGTGAAACAATGGGACAAAGTTAAGAAAAAATAAGGAAATTTCATAACTTAGAAAAATTCTAAGTTATGAAATTTCTTCATTTCAAACCCTAATTTGCAATTTTGGGTTTCTTGATGAACAAGTTTCATAATTTGACATGTCTTGATGAAAAATAAATCTTGGCACTTGATTTTGACCAAAAAGTCAAAGTTTGACTTTCCAGTATACAGTCAAATTTTGATCAGTTGACTGGAAAATTCATCTGTCAATCCTGTGCATTTGAGATCTTTTGAACTTGTTGAATGGGTCAAGACAATGCCATTGAGTTCTTGAGTCCATATGTGAGCTTGGTTTTCCATTGGTTAGGTCAAACAGTCAAAAATTGCCTTTGTGCAGTCAAAACCCTAAAAATGACCATTTTGCCCTTTTGGTGATCTGATCAAATTTCTTGTGGAATTGTGATCCAAACTTGACCAAATGTTCCATATGAGTTCAAAATGTTGATGTGGGTCAAAAATCATGAAGTTTGACTGTCAATTGGCCACAGTTGACTTTTTCCCCAATACAGCTGATTTCTAGGTCAACTGTCCAATTGACTGGGCAAAGATTGGAATCAAGACTTGAAACTTGGTATGGATAAACTTGTGAGTCCAACGTGAATCATGAAAGTCATTTTGGGAATTTTAGGTCAAAACATCCCTGTGCAAACTCAAACCCTAATTTGGGTCATCAGTGCAAGGAGAGGTCTTGAGCAGAGCAAACCCTAACTTGATCTTGAGCTCCAAGAGTCTTGTGATGAGAAAATGTTGAAGAAATGAGAGAGAAAATTTTGGGGTACAACACCTACCATTCATGACTTGAAGGTGGAAGATGATTTAACACTAAAGTGCCCAGAAATTTACACTCAATGATATGTTAGCTGACTGTGTAGGGAATAGGCTTAAAGATGCCATTTGGAGGGATGATGGATGGTATCAGGATAAATCTTTTGGTTGATTTATACTGAAATGGTAGATGTCTTTTGCCTGTTGATTTTCCTACAAGTAAAAAGGATCAGTTGCATGTAGATGTATGTATGGTGTAATGATGTTCTCAAAATAAATGAGATTATGTTGTATGCATTTGTCATGTATGTGTTATGGTTTATGAATGTGATGCATTCAATGCAACGTGTCTTTGTCTAGGAAAATAAATCCTTGACAACATGTTGGGGAGCCTTGGGAGGCTGAGACTTAAATTGTTGTTTAGACTGTTTTCGCTGGGAATTCCTGTTCTCTTGTTTGAGGAGAAACTCTGCTGGGGAATACTGTCTTGTTTAAGGAGACTCTGTGGAGAGTGTTGATCTCGGCTTGGGGAAAAGATTTTTGGAGTTTTGATTGTTCAATGCTCTTACTGGGGAATTATTCTTGACTGGAGAGCATCGAAAATTAGTTATTATCTGGTTGAAATCCAAGCTTGGCCATGATTTGTTGGGGATAATGAAGTTGACTTCTATCTGATTGTATTACAGGCTTCGTAGTGACTTGCAGGGGAAGATCTAAATTAACTGTTATCTAGTCGGAATCCAGGCTTCGCAGAAAATTGCTTGAAGTTGAACTGTTATCTGGTCGGGTTCCAAGCATCACAGTGACTTACTTGGGAAGATTAAATTAACTGTTATCTGATCGGATTCCAGGCTTCGCAGAAAATTTCTTGGGAGGATAAACTTAAACTGTTATCTGGTCATGTTCCAGGCTTCGCAACAACTTACTAATATTAAACTGCTATCTGGTCGGACTCCAAGTTTCGCAGATTTCTGAGGTGGATGAAGTTAATTGTTATATGGTCGGACTTCGGGCTTCATAATAACTTGCTTGAATAGATGAAGTTGAACTGATATCTGGTCTAATCCAGGCTTCACAGTAACTTGCTTGAAATTAGTTGTTATCCGGTCGAATTCTAGGCTTCACAACAAATTTCTGAGGGAATAAAGTTAATTGTTATCTGGTCAAATTCCAGGCTTCACAATAACTCGCTTGAAAAAATAAAGTTGAACTAATATCTGGTCGGGTCCAGGCTTCACAGTAACTTGCTTGAAAAGATAAAGTTGAACTGATATCTAGTTGGGTCCAGGCTTCACAGTAACTTGCTTGAAATTAGTTGTTATTTGGTCGGATTCCAGGCGTCACAACAAATTCCAGAGGGAATAAAGTTAATTGCTATCTGGTCGGATTCCAGGCTTCACAATAACTCGCTTGAAAATATAAAGTTGAACTGATATCTGGTCGAGTCTAGGCTTCACAGTAACCTGCTTGAAAAGATAAAGTTGAACTGATATCTGGTCAGGTCCAGGCTTCACAGTAACTTTCTTGAAATTAGTTGTTATTTGGTCGGATTCCAGGCTTCACAACAAATTTCTGAGGGAATAAAGTTAATTGATATCTGGTCAGATTCCAGGCTTCACAATAACTTGCTTGAAAAGATAAAGTTGAACTGATATCTGGTCGGGTCCAGGCTTCATAGTAACTTGCTTGAAAAGAAAAAGTTGAACTGATATCTGGTCGGGTCCAGGCTTCACAGTAACTTGCTTGAAATTAGTTGTTATCTGGTCGGATTCCAGGCTTCACAACAAATTTCTTAGGGAATAAAGTTAATTTTTATCTGGTCGGATCTAGGCTTCATAATAACTCATTTGAAAAGATAAAGTTGAACTGATATTTGGTGGGGTCCAGGCTTCACAGTAACTTGTTGGGGTAGAGGAAAATTCTACTAGGGAAAAGAAGTTAAACCCTTGTCTGGTTGAGTCCAGGTTTTTCAATATCTTGAAGAGTTAAAATATTATCTGGTCGGGTCCAGGCTTCATAGTGTCTTTAAGAAGTTAACTATTATCTGGTCGGGTCTAGGCTTCATAGTTACTGGAGTTAAACTATTATCTGGTCGGGTCCAGGCTTCATAGTATTTTGAGAAGTTACACTATTATCTGGTCGGGTCCAGGCTTCGTAGTATTTCAAGAAGTTACACTATTATCTGGTCAGGTGCAGGCTTCATAGTGACTGAAAGTTATACTATTATCTGGTCGGGTCCAGCCTTCATAGTGTCTTTGAGAAGTTAACTATTATCTGGTCGGGTCTAGGCTTCATAGTATTTGAAAGTTGTACTATTATCTGGTCGGTCCCAGGCTTTATAGTAACTTGTTTGAAAGAATGAAGTTGATTGTTATCTGGTCGGGCTCCAGTCTTCACACAACTTTCGGAGATAGCAATGAATTTGTTGGCGACTTCAATGGGGAAAAGAGGTTGTGGTCCTCTGATTTGTGATGGTCTGAGAGGAAAACTCAAGTTGGAGAGGATAAACTCAGTCGGGGAAGACAGACTCAGCTGGGGAAATAAACCATGTTGAGGAATATTTGACTAACTACTGACAAGGTGAGTTCTTTAAGGAAGATATCCACAAGGCTTCTTCTTTTAGGACCAACTCAGCTGGGGAGAGGGATGTCAAGAGATTGAGACTCTGGTTGGGGACTACCCTATGAAAAAGACTTTGTGGCGATAGTGTTAATGGAATAACTCTGTGGGGACATCCCAAATTCATAAAGATATGCTTGTTGTTGCTTGGCAGGACACGTGTGCTAAATAGTTTTAATTATGTTCATATGTATATGTTCGTTCAATTTTAGTCATTGGACATCTTTTCATTCAAAACAAAAAACATAAAGTTTGCACTTCAAAGTATATTTGTATTGATATTTTGCCCATGAATAGGCATTTTTGTACAAAGAGACGGAGATCCTAGTAAGAGGAAATCGTCGAAAGAAAAACAAAGATAATAGCCATGTGAAAGTGATCTCATTGCGTTCCAACTCTACTATTTCCCCAATGTCTTCAAACGTCCCTTTCCATTTATAGAAGTTGATTGGATTGATCTTGGACCATTTGAACCCAGACCTCGGTAATAAAGTTGATTATGGTGAACCTACGGGACATAGTCATTTAATCCTTAACTTTTTCTTGGACCGTCCTTTCTGGTTTTCAGCCCACCAGGATACCCATTTTTTCCAAATTTGCCCTTTCAGGTTTTGACTTGCCGGGTGTACAATCTTTTGCATATATCCCTAATTTTTGTCCAAACCTTTGGTTTGCCGGGATACCCTTATCTTGCCTAGGTGTGTCAACCTAGCGGGTCTCTTATGCGTAGTATTTTTTAACTATGCTCGTGTTCACAGGATGTGGGAAATCTTCACCGTCCATGGTAGTCGGCATCATGGAACCACAAGAGAAGACTTTCTTGACAACAAATGGCCCTTCGTAAGTGGGAGTCTATTTTCCCCTGGGGTCGCCTTGTGGAAGAATGATGTGCTTTATTACCAAGTCACCAACTTGATATACTCGAGGCTTGATATTTTTGTTGAAAGCCTTGATCATACGCTTTTGGTAAATCTGACCATGACAAATGGCATCCAGTCACTTTTCATCGATCAAGTTCAACTGATCTAATCTTGTCTGAATCCATTCGTCTTCGCTTAAGCCTGCTTCATTCAAAATCCTTAAAGAGGGAATATCAACTTCCATTCCATAGACCAAAGAAAAGGGAGTTGCCCCAGTTGATGTTTGAGCTGATGTACGGTAGCCATGAAGAGAAAACGGTAACATATCATGCCAATCTTTGTAGGTCACTACCATCTTTTGCATAATCTTGTTAATGTTTTTGTTGGCCGCTTCCACTGCGCCATTCATTTTAGGTCTATAAGGAGAAGAATTGTGATGCCTGATTTTGAACTGAGTGCAAAGTTCGGTAATCATAGAATTGTTAAGATTGGTCCCGTTGTTAGTGATGATCCTTTTGGGGACACCATAGTGGCAGATGAGGTTATGTTTGATGAATCTGGCTACCACGTTCTTGGTGATTGGGGCAAATGAGGCGGCTTCGACCCATTTGGTGAAATAATCGATAGCGACTAAAATGAAGCGATGTCCATTAGAAGCAGTAAGTTTGATCTCTCCAATCATGTCAATGCCCCACATTGCAAATAGACACGGAGCAGTCATGACGTTCAGAGGAATAGGAGGCACATGGACCTTATCAGCATATACTTGGCATCTGTGGCAAGTCCTTGAGTGGTGATGGCAATCAGTCTCCATTGTTGACCAATAGTAACCAGCTCTCAGGATTTTCTTGGCCATAGTATGTCCGCTAGAGTGAGTCCCAAAGAGACCATCATGCATGTCTTCCATAATTTCCTCTACCTCCTTCTTGTCCACACATCGGAGTAGAGTAGAATCATGGTTACGTTTGTACAGGGTTCCATTACTTATGAAGAATTTGGCTGAGAATCTTCGTAAGAACTTTTTATCGTTGATGGAAGCTCCTTCGGGATACTCTTGTGCTTAAAGGTATATCTTCACCTCATGGTACCATGGTTATTCTATGTCAGTGTCAAGCTCATAGCAGTGTGCGGGTTCGTCGAATCTCTCAATTGTAATCATAGGAGCTTCATTGTCCCATTTGACCTTGAACATAGAAGACATCATGGCCAAAGTATCGGCTAACTGATTTTCTTCTCTAGGGAAGTGTTCAAAGGTGATCTCTTCAAAGTAAAGAATCAGAGATAGCACAAGCTCCTTATAAAGAATGAGATTAGGGTGCTTAGTCTCCCAATCTCCTTTCACTTGGATAATCACTAGAGAAGAATCCCCAAACACATTCAAATGCTTGATCCTCAAATCAATGGCATCTTTTAGACCCAAAATGCATGCCTCATATTCAGCCATGTTACTTGTACAATTGAAGCATAATCTGGCAGTGAAAGGAGTGTGGCAACCTTCAGGGGAGATTATCACAGCACCAATTTTGTTACCCAAAGCGTTGGAAGCCCCATCGAAGACCATAGTCCATTGGGATCCTTGTTCAGGTCCGTCATGTGATCCAGGTTTCGCGCAGTCGGTCACTAGCATGATATTCTCATCCGGGAAGTCAAAGTTCATAGACTTATAATCATCAATAGCTTGATGGGCCAAATGATCTGCTAATACACTTCCTTTGATGGCCTTTTGCATTGTGTATTGAATATCGTACTCAGTCAAGATCATTTACCATCTAGCTATCCATCCGAAAAGAGCGGGTTTCTCGAAGATGTACTTGATAGGGTCCATCTTGGAAATCAATAGAGTGGTATGAGTCAACATATATTGTTTTAGACGACGAGCAGCCCATGCCAGAGCACAACAAGTTTTCACGAGCAGTGAATATCTGGTTTCACAGTCAGTAAACTTTTTGCTCAGGTAGTATATTGCAAGTTCTTTTCGGTCAGACTCGTCATGTTGGCCTAACACACACCCCATAGAATTCTATAGCATCGTCAAGTACATGATCAAGGGTCTTCCTTCAACTGGAGGCATGAGGATAGGAGGATATTGCAGATATTCTTTGATTTTTTTGAAGTCATTCTGGCATTCATCATTCCATTCGACTACTTGATCTTTCTTCAAAAGTTTGAATATTTTCTCACAAGTAGCAATTAAGTGAGATATGAAGCGGGCGATGTAGTTAAGACGACCCAAGAATCCTATAACCGCCTTTTCAGAGTGGGGGACTGGCATTTCTTGGATGGCCTTTACCTTTGCAGGATCGACTTCGATGCCTTTACCACTGACAACAAAACCTAGAAGTTTTCCATATCTTACTCCGAATGTGCACTTATTAGGGTTCAACCTCAACTTGTACTTTTTCAGCCTCTCGAATAGCTTGTATAAGTGATTGAGAAGTTCTTCCTCAGTATGTGATCTTGCAATCATATCATTCACATACACCTCTATTTCATGATGGATCATGTCATGAAACAAAGCTACCATAACCCTTTGATATGTTGCCCCTGCATTCTTTAATCTGCATGGCATGACCTTGTAACAAAAGGTGCCCCATTGTGTAACGAAAGTGGTCTTCTCCATGTCTCGGGAGCCATCCTAATTTGATTAAAGCCGGAGAAACCATCCATGAAAGAGAAGACTTTATGCTGAGCAGTGTTATCGACCAAGACATCAATATGTGGTAGATGGAAGTCATCCTTGGGAATTGCCCTATTCAGATCCCTATAATCTATGCACATACGAAATTTTCTGTATTTCTTCGGTACTGGAACCACATTTGCAACCCATTGGGGAAAAGACGTCACAGCTAGGAATCCTGCTTCAAATTGTTTCATCACTTCAAATTTTATCTTTTCAGACATGTCAGGCCTCATGCGACAAACTTTTTGTTTGACAGGAGGACAATCTTTCTTTGTCAGCAAACGATGAACTACAATTTCGGTATCCAACCATGGCATATCCTTATACGACCAAGCAAACACTTCCACATAGTCATACAACATTTGAACCAATCTTCTTTTGACACTGCTTCCTAGGTTAGCCCCGATCTTGACCTCTTTCTTGTCTGTCTCAGTACCTAGATTGATAACTTCAACTGACTCTTCATGTGGTTGAATAACTTTTTCCTCTTGCAATAGAAGTCTGGCTAGTTCTCTCGGTATCTCATAATCTTCCTCGCCTTCGTCTTCGGCTTGGTTAATTGGATACTCGAAATTATAGGTGGCAATAGTACAGTCGTTAGCAATAAAATACGGAGTGGACGAGGACCTGGAAGAGTGTGTGTGTGTGCATGTAAGATACATGGCTATTTTCAAAAATGAATTAAAGAAAAAGAAAGAAAATGAGCACAAAAGTTCGAATGCAAAAAATCCAATGGTTTGTATTGAATGGTCATATGATAAAACGAACATAAATAAAACCCTTAATAAATAGACCATAGTGCCCCTGGCTAGGCATATAGCTTAAAAGTCATTGTTTAATATTATAGACAAAAGGTTCTTGAGTTAATAGAAATAAATAAACACGTAAATACTCCTCAATGAAGGAGATAGAAACGAAGTCCTTTGCGTGCCATCATCAGAATGCACACTCATCATCAGAATCCTCCACAATGTTTATTTCATGATTTCCAATACGGAGAGGGGGCTTCCCTATACGAGTGCGCCTCACTTCTTTCTGGGCCTTGATAGTGAAACCCAAACCACATTTGTCTGCTTTGAATGGGATCTCAGGGAGTTTCCCCCAAGTATCACATCTTCCTTCTTCGACTGCGGCACGAGCATCTTTAAATGAAACCATCTTTGGCACGACCTTATCAGCTTTGGGCATGTCAGAGGAAATTTTGGCAGTAGCAATCATAGGCGGAATAACTTCAAAATCCTGACACTGGGTTTCTATAAATTTGCCATCCATCTCCACATATTTGAAAGAATTGAGGTGGCTTACCATGAACTCCTCCTCACCACAAACAGTGACGATCCTTCCCTTGACCGGATACTTGAGTTTTTGATGAAGGGTTGACGTTATTGCCCCTGCTCCGTGGATCCAAGGGAGACCCAGCAAACAGGAGTAAGCAGGACGGATATCCATGATGTAGAAAGTAGAGTTGAAAATCTGTGAGCCCACCTTGATCTGGAGATCCACCTCTCCACGAACCGTCCTTTTGGACCCATCGAAAGCCCTCACAATAATATCACTCGGCTTCAACACCAGTCCTTCGCAGTCTAACCAGTCCAAAGCGCCCTTGGGTAGTACGTTTAAGGAAAAGTCAGTGTAAACCAGAACATGTGCTAGGGTAGTCCCCTTACATTCAACAGAAACATGCATAGCTTTGTTTTGATTTCTTCCAAACGGTGTCGGATCAGCATCCGAAAACCCCAAACCATTGTCGGTTGTCAAGCTTTCCATACAATTTTCAAATTAGTCAGTTGTGGTCTCATGAGGGACATGAGCCTTCTTCAAGAATTTGATTAATGCCCGAGCATGAGCATCGGAACAAAGTAGCAAAGATAACATGGAAATCTTGGAAGGGGTTTACCCCAGCAGCTCAACTATCTTGAAATCACTCCTCTTTATTATTTTCAAGATCTCATCCATTTATTGAGCAGAAGGTTCCTCAGCAGCAATGTCTTTTACGGGTATTTTTGTCTCAGTAGGCTCAACTACTTTCTCTTTTCCCCTAATGTCAGCACTAGGCTTAGCAGCGGTGATGCAGATAGGTCACGTTGTAGCAGTTAGGGGTGAAATGTTGGACGAAAAGATTCTCCCAGTTTTGGGTGCTTTACTAGAACCAGTAATATTCCCAATGCCATCTGCTTTGTTTTCTTTAATCCAAGCATCTTGCTTTATCTCATGGTAATACACTTTAGCATCGTAGTTCCATGGTACTGCTTTGTTGGAAAAATACGGAATTGGCCCAGGGGCAGTGATTATCAGAGGAGCAACAGTTATTTCATTCGAAATCCTGATAGGACCCTTTGAGGACATCCTAAGAGGCTTGTTTGAAATTGTTATGATGGAGAGGTCTTCAATCTTATTGGTCGGACTTTTGACAGACGGAATTCTCTCAAATAGGATTTCATGACGATTCATCAGGCGTTGAATGCCTTCTTTCAACCATTTGCATCCTTTAGCTTGTTTGGCGCAACAATCACAATCTTTCAAACAGCCAGGGAAACCCCCTGCTCTTTCAAATAACGGACGGGCGGTCATCCTTCTTGGTACAGACCCTTGCCCCATACACATCATTCATTTTTTCTTCCCAATGAAGGTTTTCTTTACGGGATTGGAGGTGGAAGCATATGCTATGGGAATCTTCCCACTCTTGATACCATTTTCAACTCTTTCACCGGTTAAGATCAGCTCGGTGAAATCGGATGAAGAACAACCAACCAATAAGTTGAAAAATGGACCAAATAAAGTGCCCATAAACATATCAATGTGTTCCCTGTCAGTTAATGGTGGTTGAACCCTACTAGAAATATCCCTCTACTTTTGGGCGTACTCTTTGAACCCTTCGTTTTTACCCATTGTCATGTCTTGTAGTTGAACCCTAGTCGGCACCAGGTCGGCATTGTATTGGTATTGGTGATAGAAAGCGGTGGCCAAGTCTTCCCATGTATGGATACGGGAACCCTCCAATTGGTAAAACCACTCTAGTTGAGTCCCAGCCAAGCTTTCTTAAAAGAAGTGTACCCAAAGTTTCTTGTCAGTGGTGTGCGGTTGTATTTTGCGCACATAAGACTTCAGGTGAAGCTTTGGGTAGGAAACCCCATCATATTTAACGAAGACTGGTATCTTGAATTTTTGGGGAATGACAACCCCAGATATTAAAGCCAAATCGTCAAAATCCAAACTAGGGATGGCTTGAATCTCAACGGCCTTCAATCTATCCTCTAGCTGCTTGTACTTAACATCTACAGGAGGATACTTCTTGTTAAAATAGTCTTCATCATCGGACACTTGATCATTGATACACCCAGCCTGGATACTCCTTGCTTCTCCAATTTGATTTTCGTCTTCCTCAGACGAGTCTTCAACTACCGGTATCTGACGGATCGGCTCTTTGAATCTTTTACCCATGTTGACTAGGGCTTTTCTCTTTGGTTTCTTTTTGGACGCCAGCAACGTCATCAACTCTTGTTTCCCCTTGGCCAGGGTCAACAGAGTTTCTTGAAACTGGGAGTTTTGTGCTTGCAGATCTTTCATTGTTTTCACGATATCCATCTTACTGAAATAAATAGCAGAAAGATAAGGAGACCTGTTGTGGAAAACCTGTTATGTTATGATGCATGAAAAATGCGCATGCAAATGATTTCAAAGATTCATGAAATTTAATTTTTTTTAAACAAAGAATGAATAAACGTAAAATTGCATTAATCAGCTCAAAATGGTTACAACGTGCCTCTTGGGCTTAAAAAATACATTCCTAAGACAAAAAGGTTGAACGCATCGACTTTGGTGCTAGGTAGGCGTTCAAGCTTTGTTCTTCATGAAGTTACTTTGTAAACTCCAAAACCCTTTTCTCGCTCGGATAGAACTGAGCTTCGAAGGTGTCTCACTCTTCCTTTAGCTGAATCCAACCCTTTTGCAAGTCTTCAAGAGAATTAGGCATGTTGGGATAGAGAACAGTATACAGGATATCTCCTTCAGCAATAGGCTCCACAATAACAGGTAGGATGGAGGGGTAAGGCATTACGAGCTTCTAAGCACGAGCTCGTACCCACCTAAGGTAAGGCTCAAGGGGAATAGAATTATTTTGTCCCAGTGTCTTACTATCCACTTTGTTTACCATCCTCCAAGCTCGTACAAACCTCTGACGGTAGCCTTGATTGTCGTTGTCGTAGTCGAACACCACTCCTTGGATGAGCATATTATGAGGACCATCTCCTCGGGCATACCCAAACTGTCGCAAAGCTAAGCAAGGGTTGTAAGTGATACCTCCCCTAATGCCAATCAAAGTGAAATTAGGGAATTCCCCATAACAGTCGATGATAATAATGCTCTCCAAGGATCGAGAACACCAGTGAATATTCGAATGTCTGATTGACATCAACCTATTAGACCATCTCAAACCTTGCTCGTTCTTCAACACGGATCGGGGGAGATGCGAAACAAACCACCTAGCTAAAAGAAGAGTACAACACATGAGGGTTCCTATTTTCCTCATGGTGCGAGAGTGGGGAGAATGTAGGATATCTCCCAACAAAGTAGGCACCGGATTGCGAGACATGAAGATTTTGACAGCATTTATGTCTATAAGTTGGTCAGGGTTTGGAAATAGTACCATACCATAGATGAGAAGGGCCAAGATTTCTTCAAAAGCTTGTAAATCTAGAGTGTTTTAACAATCTTGAGCTTTCTCAAACAAGAACTTGGCTAAGAACCCTTTGACACCACTTCTTGTTTCCCAATTAGCCGTGATGTCGGATCTTTGCAAGTGTAAAGCTCGGGCAATCTCTTCAGGGCTCGGATCTATTTCGATACCGTTGAAAGGTAGTTCATTGAGAATAGGACT
Organism: Vicia faba; assembly: GCA_948472305.1. NCBI lineage: Eukaryota > Viridiplantae > Streptophyta > Magnoliopsida > Fabales > Fabaceae > Vicia > Vicia faba. The sequence continues at coordinate 331,170,011 of OX451736.1, forward strand.
CCCCAAGAGTTGAGAAAATTCTTCCATAGTAGGCATAAGCTGGTAATCGGGGAAGGTAAAGCAATGGTGCAAAGGGTCGAAGAACTGGAAAAACACCTTCATCATGTCTTCATCAATGCTCGAGGTAATCAAGTTTAAGAGTAGACCATGTCTTTCGGTGAATGAAGAACTCTTAGGAACCCTTGATGCTAACTTTTTGAGTTGAGAAGGAATTCTTACAAGATTGACTTGGATAGTATTCCTGCGGGTGGAAGCCATGTCCTACAAAACAGAACAAAGATAAATCCCAATAATCCTTGAAATGGTTAGTGTGAAATGCAATGGTATGATGTTATCATGTTATGTACAAGTAAGAATATACACACAAAAGCAAACAAGTCCTTAGGTTTAGGCTTGCATGGAGTTTGTAAGTAAGTACCCTCTTGAATTTTAGTTGGCTCAGCCTATCCTAGTAATAGTAAGCGGGTTCTAGGGGATCTCAATATCACGTATCTTTCCTCATCGAGCACTGTTTCAGCGTAAGCCTCTTTAATGGCGACCAAAATATCCCGAGAAGTCCGATCTCAATGAGCATAGTATCGAGTATCAACCAACTTCGGACTGCACCAAAGTCGGCTACCTCACTACTTCCTAAAGGCCAAGTTGTTCAAGTAAAGGTTCTAAAGTCAGTCAGTGCTTCATGACACCACACAGCGGCCCTGTATATCGGTACCAACAAATGTGTCACACTAATGTAGCTATTGCTTAGACCATGTCGATATACCCCACACAGCTTCCATAACTTATTGCTACTTACCTAAAAAGGTGTCCCAGATCCGGGTAGAGGATCAAAACAAGCCCAAACAAAGAACCATAATATAAAGCAAACAAGTTAAACAAAGAAAAGAAAGTAAAGGTGATATATCCCTAAGGTAAACCCACTTTTAAATAATTCCCCAGCAGAGTCGTCAGTTTTGTAACACGGTGGGAGAACTGACTTGAGATGTTTTATGTTTTATCGCAATTATTGCGGAGAGTAAGAGTCGCCGCTGACTTTTCTTTTATCTAATGAAGGAAAGGGTGAAAAGAACAGGAAAGACCTTTGAGATTATTTTCTTGAGTTTGAGGGGTAGATTATGAAAAGGAAAGGTATTAGCACCCTTTTCATCCATAATTATCTATGGGGCCTTAGTTGCTTGCTAGATCATTGCTTTTGTTTGAAAGTGTGTTTTGTGGTGGTTTTTGAAAGTATTTTTGAAAAGCGTCTTCGTTTAGGCAAACTTTGTAATGATTCTCGTCTCTATAAGAATGTATACAAAGTGCTTAACTTTTGAAAATATTTCAATGGAAAGTGTTGGTGTATTTGAAAAGGCGTCAGTGTTTTGAAGATGAGCAAGCAACTAGGAATATTCTACCTTACTCAAAAGTCTTTTGTTCATTCCTCTCTTCCTTTAATATTGTTATCTTACCATTGATTGGTAATAATCCTTATCTTTGGATGTAAAAGGGACGGGCATGGGTCATCGTATAGTCATGATAGAAATGTTGTGAGATATATTAGCATTTCTTTTAAGGGACTAAGATCATTTGTAAGGCAACATTCGAAGCGTCATCGAGGGACTATGATCTTGTATTTTTTATTGTTTTTTCTAAGACATCTCACATGCATAACATGACTATTTTTCATAAGGCAACAAGTGGAGTTAATCCTAGAGGTGCATGTGTGTAAAGTGTGTTTGATTGCATGCATTTTTGTCTATTGATCAGGGTGGTCTACTTGTTGATTTTATCTTGCCATACACCCTAATTACTATCATTTTGTATAAAGTAAAAAGTGCAGAAAGATAAAATCCTACACTATTACAACCATATTGGATTGCATGAAAATATAAAGGTAAAAATAATGTAAAAGCAAAAAAAATGGATCTTTCGATTTAGGGCAGCAAACCCTTCAATTCTTCACTTTCTGGCTCTCTTCAATCTGGCCTAAAAAGGGGTGAAGGCATGGATTTCGATTGAGGATTGGAGGCCAGCATGTTGTGTCTTTCGATTGGGGTCTAGAGGCCAGCATGTTGTGCCTTTCGTTTGGGGCCTTGAGGCCAGCATATTGTGCCTTTTGGATGCCTCTTTGGTTTTTCCTGAAGGTTAGTATGCAAGCCAGAGGCTTCGTTTCTAACTTTTTGTCTCATGTTTCTTTCGTTTGAGTTTGAATAGCAACATGGCCCAAGGTCATGCCAACATCACCTTAAGGCTAGATTAGTGCTTAAAGAATATTTAAAGGTACAAAGAGAAAAATACAAGAAGATTGTTAACCATGACACATATTAAAAGAGTGAAAACGAAAAGAAGAAAATAGCATGTATATGTTTGAAACGGAAAGAAAACTTATTTACATGCTATGCTGGAAACGAAGGGTCAAAGGTTAAGAATGACTTACCTTGCAGGAGGCTGGAGCATGTGTTGTACTTTGAAGTGGTTGCCTTGAATGCCTCTGGATTCGAAGGAAAAGACCAAGGGTGGGCCTTTGACACTGGATTCAAAAGAGAAAAACAAGTGAAACATCCTTCTTTGCTGGATTCGACAGATAGTAAGATGTAAGGATTTTTTCAGATTTGAGAGGGACAAGTATTTGGATTCTGGGTTTGGATTTGCTAAAGTTTTAAGTGTTTCAGAATTTTATGGTGTGTAAGAATTTTGAAGATACGTTCCCCTCTTTTTCTTCTCCTCTCCATGTGCAAATGAACTCTCTCTATTTATAGAGGAAAAATTTGAAATGTTTGGGAGTAAAATTAATAAAATAAAGGATCAACTAGAAAGTAAGCATCCACTTGTGTCATGATAGCAAGATGGATGGTTCAGATGGATTGCTTCCTTAGAAGGAAAACAGGCGCAAGGCTCAAGAAAAACTTTTTCTAAAAAGTAGTATTATACTATTAAGGGCAAGTGGTCTTGGACAGCAAATGGGTAAAAGCCTATTTCAACTTGCATAAACAATTAAATACAGAGAGAGTCATAGGTTTGAGGCCTGAAAAGGGGAAACATGTAGCCTAGCCTATGGGTCTAATGTTCAACTTGATCTTTTGAGTAGAATCCTCCCTATTTCTACACCTTTCGACTAGACCAGAACAACATTCGTTCCCACCAGTTATATGTCCTTCGAATGGACCAATTATGTGTTCTTAGAATGTCCCTCTTCAACTGAATATGCAATTTTGAATCCTCTTGCTTTTGATCACTTAGGCCCAAACCTTCGACCAGACTCCAAAGTAAGCAAAAACAATTATTCCCCAACTATGGAAAGTCCTTCGAATGGGCCACCAAGTTGTGTGTCATAATGCAACATTATGGCGTATTGAAGGGTTTGCAGATGGATTCGAAGGTGATATGAAGGCGCATTCGAAGAAAACATGAAGATGAAATCGAAAGTCACTGGAAAGTAGCCATTCATCCAATCAAAAACTTGTGAATCCAAGGCAAACAGGTGAGGGGCCAATGGTGCAATCGAAGCTTGCAGGCGGGAGCCATTGTCCAAATGAAGCTTTCATGCAGGAGGTTTAAATGTGAAATTGAAGGATGCAAAAGGAGGCCTTTTGCCTTGTGACTTCATGCCAACATGCAAAAAATCTATGTTCGAACGAAACATGCATGAAGGGAACCAACATGCCCAAACGAAAGGTGTGGCCAGTAGCTTGTACTGAAGGAACCACATTCCCAAATGAAAGGTGCATGTAGGAGGCAAAAATGTCCAGATTCGAAAGAGGCATATAGAAGGCAAAAAGTGAAAATCGAAAGATGCTAAAAAGGGAGAGTTTTGCCTTGGAATCAAAGGATACTACAGATGGATTTGTGCCTTGTGAATCTAAACCAACATGCCAGAGGCCTACGCCCAGTCGAAGGGTGCAAGCCAAACTTTCATCGAAAGAGGTCAGATGGCCAATCGAAGGAGCTGAATCGAAGAACACTAGTTTTTCTCCAAATTTTGTCAAAATATTATTTTTATCTATTTTCTCCCTTTTTGACAGTTTCCTTTTAATCTTGGTACTGGAAAATCCCAATGTACTTTTGCAAGCTTGAACCTTGAGAATCCTTGTGAGAAAGGCTTTGAAAAATGAGAGGAAAAATTTTGGGGTACAACAACTACATATTATAGAAATGTAGTTGTTTGCATCACTACAAGGATTGACAAGAGTCCAATCTTTTGAGAAAAGTTCTATAGCAAAAGCCAAATTGGGAAAAATGGTTTAAATGAGATTGATTGACTTTTAGTATTCTCACAAAAATATCAAGGTATTATTAAGTTGATTAAAGTTTGTTTATGAAAATATTTTTGAAAATGTGTGGACCTAAGTCTAAGTTTATTATGAAAGTGGTTCAAGTTTAGAATTAAGAAGTGTTTTCAAAAGGAGGGAGAAGATTTTTGAAATTAAAGAAGATGGGAGGAGAAGAAGGGAATATCCTAAAGCATAAGGTAAAAGCTAGGGAAAAGAACTATCTAACCAAACAAGAAGTCAACACTTGACATTATGAGTCAAGATAGAATTCCAATTCTTTTGATTAAAACCAAGAAAGGATACTAAACCTCTTGAGAAAACCAAGTTTTAATTGCATTAAGTCTTCACAAAAATTAGGCAGAGTAGCGGTTGTATATAGATGAATTCTCGATCACAGACAAAGCATGTAATCATAATAACCTGCACACAAAGCAAACAAACAATCCAATGTCTTGGGGTAAACCCCAAGAGCTCCAGACAAAATATCAATTAAGGTCACAAGGTCTCCAACATAGATTAAGGTTTATATTCCTTAGTCCAAGAAGTCCATCACTCCATAATACCAAGGATAGTAACCAAGTAGTCCAAGTACCATTAAATTTTTTTATGATTCAAGTTGATTATTAGGTATCTTCAAAAAGAAATGAAAAGCTCAAGTGAGCAAAGATAAACAAGACATAAAAGATAAAGTCTCAAGTGAGCAAATATGAAAATAGCATGAAATGTAAATGCCAAAGTAAATGGTACATAAAGTAAAAGCATAAAATAAAGTCAATTGTTAGAAGTTAATGGTTAGTTGGATGACCATCTTGAAACTTGCATTTGGAACTCATTAGAGGATTGGTAGAACCAAAGCCTCTCAACAACAAGTTGAATTTGCTTTTTGTCTATATCATCCATTTTAAGAATCTCAAAGTAACTTAATGATCAATGTTGTTTAAGTGATCCACTTTGACCAAAATTGATGAAATTCCATTAGAGGATTGGTAGAACCAAAGCCTCCTAACAATGGATCTCAAGGTTATTGGATCAAAGGATTCAAATTAACATACTTGGGCTTGCAAACATAAGTCTGGGCCATGAATGATCATTTTCTCAAATCGGGACAAAATTTAGCGTTATGTTAAGCAATCGTAAGTGGACTTATATAGAAGTCGCACCTATTTAGAGGCCGGTCAATAGCAATTTATGCACCATTTGTTTTGAGACATGATATAGAAATCATGCTCCAATAACACTTAGTGCATTAAGAAGGGGATAAGATGAAGAAGGAAGGAATAAATGAATAAACCACATTTGAATCAAAATTTAATCAAACTATTATTAAAATCATGCATCCATATTTATGGAGTTAAACTCAACACCATGGATCCAATGATGTTAACAAAGTTCATAATCAAAATTTCAATCCAAGATCAGCCAGAAAATATACAAAAATTAAATTGCATTTAAAATAAAGGAATAAGAATTTTAAAATGATTATAATATGGAAATAATAGAGGAAAAATAGCACCGATATTCAAATTAATCAAGAAAAACTAAGTAAGGCTATATAAAAATCAGAAATGAACTCAAATATTTTTATAAAATTTTTAGCAAGTTTTTTAAAGTCAGAAACTATTTTTAAAATTAAAATAAATAATTAAAATAAATCAAAAATGAAAAAAAATAACAAATTCAGAAATAAAAATAAATAAGGTCACCAATATTTGTCACAATGTCATTGGACCCTTCCCTATTTTTTTCAGAATTTAAAAATGCATAAAAGTATTTTTAAACATTTAAGACAATTCAAATAAAGTGAAAAATTATAAAAAATATCAAAACACAAAATAAAAATGTGAAAAAATAAAAATCAAGAAGAGAAAAATCAAAAGTATTTTCTGTAATTTTTTCATATTTTTTGGAGTTAAAATGAATTTCCTATGAATTTTTTAAGTTTAAAATAATTTAAATATAAAAATCAGAAGTAAAAATAAAGTCAAAAAATGTGGACCAATGGATGAGAGTCAAAACGTATTAGTAAGCTAATCCAATGGATCAGACGCGCTGTGCATATCATGGTTTTAATAAATATCACATTGGATCAAATATTTTAAAAATAAAACAACTTAAAATGTGGCGCGTTGGATGGAGTCTGAGTCACAAAAGTAATCAGATCCAAGGGCTCCTGAGGTACGCGCATGGTAAGGCAAGCATATTATATCTGTTTCAAAAAAATAATGTGGCTTCATGTCATTGGTTGAAGACGCACACGTCATCATCTTCAACCTCCAGCCATCCCCAAATTGAATCCTTCAAACTGCAAAATTAGCAAGCCAGGCCGGTACCATTAGATTCGTCTCTTCAAGACAATTCTAATGGTACCATCATGCCAAATTTATATAAATTGTGAAAGGTTGTGTTTGAAGAAAACCGGAAAAAATAGTGAGCACGAAAATCTGGGATATCTCACTATATTCTCAATGAAATTGCAATTTATAAAGAGCACAAGGATCAGAAGAATACAAGGAGTGGATTAGTCTTTTATTTGAATCAATTTGGCCAAGAAATCTACCTGAACGAAATAGTGAGAAGTTTCTCTAAAACTGGATTTCTATAGATCAATATAGGTCACGATTCTTGAAAGCAATCGTATGCTTAGCTTCAGAGAAGTTCAATGAAGCTAACTGAATGGAGCTTTTGGTGTTTGAAGGTGAGAATGTAAGAAATCAGAAATTCAAATTCAGAGTTCGTGTGGGATATGAACAGGGGTCAATTGGCTATCAAAAGCTTGAGAAAATGAGTGAGAGATGATCCTTATTTATAGTTGATCATGATACAAGGCTCAAGCGTGTGAATTGGAGGCAAAATCAGTGAAATCGTGTGGACCTACTAAGTGTGAAAAGTGTGACTTCACATGGCTCAAAACGCATCAAAATGAATGGTTTAAGGATCGTTTCTTATTATGGCAAGCTCCTAGACATGATTAGACACGAAATTGATCCTTAAACAGGCTTGTAATTGGATTTAAACTAATTTTCATATCTGACTAAACTTGGAATTTCCATTTCATGATGTGATCATTATAACCATGGTGCCAACAATATAGGGCATCAAACGATGTGATTTTTGAAGCACTTGAAAGATAAATTCACAAGCTTTACAATGTGAAAGGAGTGAGATTAATTGGATGTTTGAGCAATAAGTTGTGTTGAGTCAAAGTTGGAAGAAAATGGCTGACTTTTCATACTTAGAAAATTTCTAAGTTTTTCTTCAAAAATGACTTGTAATGTTTTATATCCAAACCTGGCCTTGCACTTGAAATTTTATCTTGACCAAAAAATATGGCATGAAGTAGATCTCTTGAATGGAATTTTGAAACTTGAACCATTCAAAATCTCCAAAAAATTGAGAGAGTTATGACTTGTTGAAGTTGGCAAAATTTTATGAAATGACCTATAATATTAGGGGGGGGGGGGGAATTAGGGAAAAAAATTAGGGTACAATAGTTGCCCTTATTTAAGTGTCTTCTATCCGGAGATACGAAGGTTAAAATCTTCGTGTTGACGCGATTGAAGATATTTAAATATAAAACAAGCCCTATTTTTGGCCCTAAGATACCATGCAATACTTATGATTATGAATGTAGATGAACAAATCTAAAGGGACGCAAGACACCACTGGGGCTGTAAAAGGTAAAATAAGAAACAAAAGAAAACTTTACCAAGAAAGTAAATCACTGGTGAAAGGAAGACAAGACTTTGTTGGGGTAATGCCTAAGATAGGATCCAAAGCATCGTCAACTCAAGGATTGAGGAAAGAGAGTAAAAGATAATGGTGACTGACATATGACTCCGAACTATCCAAACTTTGAGGGGATAGCAAAAAAGTAACATTGACCCACCAAGGAAATGGGTGGTAAGATAATACCAGTAAATTTCAAGATGTATCCAATATTCATAACTGCGAACAGATGAACTTCTATTGAGTAACAGAATCTCAATGAAGAACTACCTTTCATAATGACAAGGCTACCATCCATCGAAATAACAATCTCTACAACAGACTACCTTCCATAATGATAAGGCTACCATCCATTGGAGTAACAAAATCAACAACAGACTACCTTCTATAATGACAAGGCTACCATCCATTAGAGTAACAAAATCAACAACAGACTACCTTCCATAGTGACAAGGCTACCATCCATTGGAGTAACAATCTCAACAACAGACTACCTTCCATAATGACAAGGCTACCATCCATTGGATTAACAAAATCTCAGCAACAGACTACCTTCCATAATGACAAGGCTACCATCCATTGGAGGAACAAAATCTCAGCAACAGACTACCTTCCATAATGACAAGGCTACCGTCCATTGGAGTAACAAAATCAATAACATAGTACCTTCCATAATGACAAGGCTACCATCCATTGGAGTAACAAAATCAACAACAGACTACCTTCTATAATGACAAGGCTACTATCCATTGGAGTAACAAAATCAACAACAGACTACCTTCCATAATGACAAGGCTACCATCCATTGGAGTAACAATCTCAATAACAGACTACCTTCCATAATGACAAGGCTACCATCCATTGGAGTAACAAAATCTCAGCAACAGACTACCTTCCATAATGAAAAAGCTACCATCTATTGGAGTAACAAAATCTCACCAACAGACTACCTTCCATAATGACAAGGTTACCATCCATTGGAGTAACAAAATCTGAATCTTCTTTAAGAACAATCAGATTCACCGAGGAAGTATAGGTTGCTCAAATAAAGAGTCCTTTCATTTGTTGTCATGAGGAGGAATTGCAATAAAGATTTTCTGAAGAAGAAATAACTTCCTAGATAAATGCCAATATAATTCCTATAGAAATTTCTTGTTCAAAATAAATGCATATTCAAAAAACCGGGCCTTGAAGTTCACAAAAATTCAAATAATAACACTGTCGAGGGTACTCATTCCAACCGGAAATAAATCGGAATGAAGCAGTCAACTAAAATACACCTTTTGAGAAATAAACTCAAGAGGGAAATTCCATCCCATCCAGACAGCAAGCTGAAAAGAAGGCTGAAACAAAATTCTTCCATGAGGGATAATTCAATGGGGAAGTTGAAAGAATGTACACTTTCTACTTAAGGTTGACATTCTAATGGAGAGAGGGTAGTAAAACTCTGCAAAACAGGGTAATATGTCAGTAAAATGTCAATGAATGCAAATGAGCAATTATTTTCTAAATTCAAACATGCAGATGTATGTGTGAATGCATGAATGTCACCATGTATGCTGACAAAACAGACACAGAACACTGGGGATAAGCAGGAAAGGCCATAAATGGGTATAATCAATACTCGGCTAAATCATAATTAGGATGGAATTTCCATAAGTAAGCACCAACTGAGGAACAAATTCCTATTGCATAGCTTAACTTTACTGGGGAAGAACAACATCAAATTAAACGGCAATGTAACATCTTCCTCTGAGCTTTAACTGGAAACCAAACAAGTTGGACACCAAAGGAGAGTTTGAAGTTCAAAATTCTTCCAGGGTTAACTTCACTAGAGAAGACCAAAATCATCTCGTTGAGTTGTCAGTTGGGGTAGAAAACTGACTTCAATGGGGAGGATAATACTGTATTGGCGAAGAATACTTCAAGATACATCTTCAAGAATGAGAGTGATAATTGTACCAACTTCTCTAGGGAGAAAGCACGAAAACCTAACAGGGTCATAATTTCCGAAAAGTATCTCATCTCGACATCACCAGGGGAATTTCAAATACGGCAGCAAACACTTATGGGGATTTTAAATACAAACCAGCACTTGGTGGGAGAAAACCCAAAAAATGAAAAAATAACCATCTCAATACTTCTTCAATAAAACACTGCCCTTGCCTAGTTGTCATGCAGATAAACAAAATGCCAATGTTACCGAAAGGATATGCTTCGTGAATGAGTCTAATCTCAGCAGGTACGAAGGGGCAAAACTTCTTACCAAATGAGTGAAGCCTTCACTGGGGAAACTTGGATAGAGTCCTCATTTTGTGCAAACCTTTGAGTTTTATCTATCCTTGTGATCACTAATTCTGTCCTCCTTGTACCACAAAATTTAAATCAATTTGTGAATTCATTTCAAAAAAAATAATGATTTGTTATTTAATATGTTTGCTTTGATCATTACTATTAATAATAAATGAAATCTTTATAAGCTGAATAAAATAAGAATTGCAAAGAATTGAATAAAAGGCTCAAACTTTATTAATAGAATGGTAGCCTGTAAATGGAAACTCTCCATAGATGATTAAAAGATTTGGAAAATGGTAATATATATTGGAAAAGATACATGTAATTACAATGACCACCATTCTCTCTAGAAACTTTGAATTCCTGAGCCAAAACTTTGGTTGAAGGGTAGCAAGATCCAAGTAGATTGTTTCCTTCTTTGATCAAGTCTTGTCTGATGCAGTTACTTGCCAGAAAATCCATAACTTTTTCCTAGGTTGCCCTTGCGGGTTTTCAACCTACCGGGAATCATTTATTCTGTTTTATGTCTCTAACTTTTGCCTAGATCGCCCTTTCGGGTTTTCGACCTACCGAGACGCTCCTTTTTGCCTAAGCCGCCCTTTCGGGTTTTCGTATTAGCGAGTTATTCTTTTATTTTTCTAGGCGAAGTATTTCTTGACTGCATCAACATTTACAGGACGTGGGAACTCCTCACCATCCATTGTTTCAAGAATCAATGCACCTCCAGAGAAGGCTTTCTTGACAATATATGGGCCTTCAAAATTGGGAGTCCACTTGCCCCTAGAATCAGCGTTGAAAGACATGATCTTCCAGAGCACGAGGTCTCCTTCTCTGAATTCACGAGGTTTGACCTTCTTATTAAAAGCTTTCTTCATTCTCTTTTGGTATAATTAACCATTGCACAAGGCCTTCATTCTTTTTTCTTCTATTAAATTCAGCTGGTCAAACATGTTCTGGATCCATTCAGCCTCCGATAGTTTGGCTTCCATTATTACACACAAAGATGGAATCTCAACTTCAATGGGGAGCACTGCTTCCATACCATATACAAGAGAAAATGGGGTTGCCCCTGTTGAAGTGCGTACAGATGTTCGATACCCATGCAGAGCAAAAGGGAGCATCGCATGCCAGTCTTTATAAGTAACCACCATTTTCTGGATGATTTTCTTGATGTTCTTATTGGCCGCCTCAACAGCTCCATTCATATTTGGTATGTAGGGAGATGAATTATGATGCACGATCTTAAATTCTTCACAAAGTTCAGACATCATTTTGTTATTCAGATTTGAGCCATTGTCGGTGATAATCCGGCTTGGCACGCCATACCGACATATGAGGTTGTTCTTGATAAAACACACCACAACTTGTTTAGTGACATTAGCATATGAAGCTGCCTCCGCCCATTTGGTAAAGTAGCCAATTGCCACTATGATAAAATGATTCACATTTGACGCCTTTGGTTTAATCATTCTGATCATATCAATACTCCACATAGAGAAAGGCCATGGGAAAGAAATAACATTGAGAAGTGTAGGAGGCACATGAATTTTATTAACATAAATTTGGAACTTATGGCACTCCTTAGCAAATTTTTAACAGTCAGATTCCATTGTCAGCCAATAGTAACCTGACATAAGCATCGTTTTCGCCATTGAATGTCCATTAGCATGGGTACCAAATGAACCTTCATGAATCTCATGCATTAACATGTCTGCTTCGTGTCTATCCACGCATCTAACCAAGACCATGTCATGATTTCTCTTATACAATACATCTTTATTAAGGAAAAAGCTACATGTCAACCTTCTCAATGTCTTTCTATCTTTATTTGATGCACCAATTGGGTATTCCTGGGTTCGGAGGAAATTCTTGATATCAAAATACCAAGGTTTTTCATATGCCACATCCTCTGCTGTGAACACAAGATCCGGTCTATCTAAACGATGCACTATAATACGAGGCACATCATTCCAAGTGTTAAATTGATACATAGAAGTTATAGTTGCCAAAGCATCCAGCATATGATTTTCATCTCTCGTGATATGATAGAATTCAACCTTATTAAAGAAGGGTAATAGTATTCTAGAATAACCTTTGTAGGGGATCAAGCCAGGATGGAGAGTATCCCATTCTCCTTTAATTTGATTAACAACCAAATCCGAATCACCATACACGTCTAGAACCTTGATTCTAAGGTCAATGGCCTCCTCGAGACCCATAATACAAGCCTCATATTCTGCCATATTATTAGTGCAATCAAATGTCTGCCTTGCAGTAAAAGGAATATGTGATCCATGTGGAGTAATAATCATTGCACCAATTCCTTTTCCGTAAGCATTCACTGCTCGATCAAATACCACTCCCCAGCGAGATTCAAGATCTGGTCCTTTCCTAGGCAAAGGTTCATCACAATCTTTTTCTTTTAAGAGCATCACATCCTCATCAGCTAAATCAAACTTGACAGATTGATAGTCATCTATCAGTTGGTAAGCAATATAATCCGCCAGCACACTGCTTTTTATGGCCTTTTGAGTGTGGTACTCGATATCGTATTCAGACAATAGCATTTTCCAGCGGGAAAATCTCCCTGTGAGAGCAGGCTTTTCAAAGATATACTTTATTGGATCCATTTTGGAAATCAACCAAGTAATATTATTCAACATATATTGTCGCAACGGCTTTGCCGCCCAGGCCAGAGCGCAACATGTCTTCTCCAACATAGAATATCGTGACTCACAATCGGTAAATTTCTTACTGGGGTAATATATGGCATATTCTTTCTTTCATGTTTCATCCTGTTGTCCTAAGATACAGCCCATAGAGTTATCCAACACTGTTAGATACATGATCAATGGTCTTCCTTCAATGGGGGGAGTAAGATAGGAGGCTCAAGTAAATATTTTTGATACTTTCGAATTACTTTTGGAACTCCTCTGTCCATATGCAACCTTGATCTTTCTTTAACAAATTAAAGATTGGTTCACATGTTGCAGTCATATGGGAAATAAATCTGGAAATATAATTCAGACGCCTAAGGAACCCTCTAAATTGCTTCTCAGTCCTTGGCGCAGGCATTTCTTGGATTGCTTTGACTTTATCTGGGTCAACTTCAATCACTTTCTGGTTGATAATAAAACCCAATAACTTCCCTGATCGGACACTGAAAGTGCATTTATTTGGATTCAAGCGGAGACGGTACTTCCTCAAACGCTGAAACAACTTCAACACATCTTCCACGTGCCCTTCTTTGGTTTGTCATTTGGAAATCATGTCATCAACATATACCTCAATTTCTGTATGCATCAGATCATGGAATAGGATTGTCATAGCCCTCTGGTACGTTGCGCCAGCGTTCTTCAACCCGAAGGGCATCACTCTGTAACAGAATGTTCCCCAGGGTGTGATAAAAGTTGTTTTTTCCATATCCTCGAGAGCCATTCTTATTTAATTATATCCGGAAAATTTATCCATGAATGAGAACACTTTGAACTTTGTTGTGCTATCAACCAGTATATCAATATATGGTAATGGAAAATCATCTTTTGGACTAGATTTATTTAGATCTCTGTAATCCACGCATATGCAGACTTTCCTATCTTTCTTTGGTACGGGCACAATGTTGGCTATCCATTGAGGATACACTGATGTCACAAGAAAATCGACATTTATCTATTTTAAGACATCTTCTTTGATTTTTACTACCATATCAGGGTGAGTTCTTCTAAACTTCTTATTGACGGGCGGGCACTCTGGCTTCAAAGGCAAATGATGTTCCACAATATCAGTATCTAGACCTGGTATATCTTGGTAAGACCAAACAAAGATGTCCAATACTCTTTCAATAGTTCAGTCGAACTGTTCTTCACATCAGGATGCAATGATGCTCCAATCTTGACCTCCTTTGGCTCTTCTTCCGAACCCAAATTGATTGTTTCTAATGACTCCTCATGTGGCTGAATGGTATTCTCCTCGTGTTCGAGAAACCATGAAACCTCTTCTAGAATCTCATCATACTCTTCTTCTTTTATCCCAAACACAGGATATTTAAAGTTAGGAGAGGGTGCGGGGTCATTGTGTTCAACGGGTTTATTAATTAATCTGCACATGTGATTTGTGATTTCTTTTAGAAACGGACACATATATATCAAATGATTATGCATATTTATTCACAAACATATTCTATTCAAAAAAGGTTTTTTCTGATTACCATTTTCCATGAAAAATAAAACAGAAGAACAGAAAAATAAAAGACACAATTTTGAGAATCAAAGATAACTTTTATTCATGATTTTAATGATCACAGCAAACAGATAAGCCCATACAACATTAACTTTCATCTTGGGCAGAATGAAAGCTTTTTGCAAAGAAAAACAAATTACTTTGAGACGTGGATTCAAGAGGGAACATCATAAGTGATCCAATTCTGGATTTTGACTCCAGGTGTCACATAATTCGGCACTTCTTAATCTTCTTCACCCTTCTCAATAGCATTAACTCCAGAGACAGTTGGATTGAGGTAGCCTCTGCTGCAGAAAACGTCATGATAACCGCTCATAATAGACTTTGGCTTCAAACCTTCATTCTTGCCATTCTTGGTAGAAAATCCTAAACCAACCCTGTTCTTGTTTACTGGAGGATCAACAACTTGTCCACATACTTTACTTGGACCATTTCGCACAACCTACTGAGCATCTTTTAATGAAACCATAGAGTTCTCATTCCCCTTTACATTATCAATAGATAGAGCTTGGAAGTGCGTCCCTACAGCAGCCTCATCTGCCTCAACAACGCTGAAAGATGATAGGTGAGATATCAGCAACGCTTGCTCTCCGTTTATAATAACCACTTTTCCTTCACGCACAAACTTCAACTTTTAGTGCAGTGTGGAGGTAACAGCCCTTGCTTCATGTATCCATGGTCTTCCCAGTAGAAAACTATATGTGGGCATAATATCCATGACTTGGAAAGTGATCTGGAACAGATGCGGGCCTTGTGAATAGGCAGATGGACCTCCCCAATAACCGACTTCCTTGGCCCATCAAAAGCTTTGACAATAATACCACTTGGGCGCATAGGAGCCCCTTGATATTTCAACTTCATTAATGTACTCCTCGGTATCACATTCAAGGCGGATCCATTATCAATTAGCACATTTTAATAATGAATCGCTTTTACAGTTCATGGATATGTGGAGAGCCAAATTGTAATTCTTCCCCTCGTCAGGCAATTCATCATCGCAAAAGCTTAGGTTATTACATGATGTAATATTACCTACCACACTGTTGAATTTATCTAACGGCATGTCATACTCCATGATGGCTTTGATCCAACACCCTCATTAAGGATTCTCTATGAGCAGCAGAATTCATTAATAATGCCAAGATATATATTTTTAAAGGCGTCTGCAATAACTGATCCATAATTTGGAAGTCTCTCATTTTTTATTATTTTCAAAATATCATCCACGTCCTTCTCTAGGGTAGCACCACTATATTCCCCTGCAGCCTTCTTATCTTTAACACTCTCCACAACCTTCTAATGGAGAAAGGGTAGTAAAACTCTGCAAAACAGGGTAATATGTCAGTAAAATGTCAATGAATGCAAATGAGCAATTATTTTCTAAATTCAAACATGCAGATGTATGTGTGAATGCATGAATGTCACCATGTATGCTGACAAAACAGACACAGAACACTGGGGATAAGCAGGCAAGGCCATAAATGGGTATAATCAATACTCGGCTAAATCATAATTAGGATGGAATTTCCATAAGTAAGCACCAACTGAGGAACAAATTCCTATTGCATAGCTTAACTTTACTGGGGAAGAACAACATCAAATTAAACGGCAATGTAACATCTTCCTCTGAGCTTTAACTGGAAACCAAACAAGTTGGACACCAAAGGAGAGTTTGAAGTTCAAAATTCTTCCAGGGTTAACTTCACTAGAGAAGACCAAAATCATCTCGTTGAGTTGTCAGTTGGGGTAGAAAACTGACTTCAATGGGGAGGATAATACTGTATTGGCGAAGAATACTTCAAGATACATCTTCAAGAATGAGAGTGATAATTGTACCAACTTCTCTAGGGAGAAAGCACGAAAACCTAACAGGGTCATAATTTCCGAAAAGTATCTCATCTCGACATCACCAGGGGAATTTCAAATACGGCAGCAAACACTTATGGGGATTTTAAATACAAACCAGCACTTGGTGGGAGAAAACCCAAAAAATGAAAAAATAACCATCTCAATACTTCTTCAATAAAACACTGCCCTTGCCTAGTTGTCATGCAGATAAACAAAATGCCAATGTTACCGAAAGGATATGCTTCGTGAATGAGTCTAATCTCAGCAGGTACGAAGGGGCAAAACTTCTTACCAAATGAGTGAAGCCTTCACTGGGGAAACTTGGATAGAGTCCTCATTTTGTGCAAACCTTTGAGTTTTATCTATCCTTGTGATCACTAATTCTGTCCTCCTTGTACCACAAAATTTAAATCAATTTGTGAATTCATTTCAAAAAAAATAATGATTTGTTATTTAATATGTTTGCTTTGATCATTACTATTAATAATAAATGAAATCTTTATAAGCTGAATAAAATAAGAATTGCAAAGAATTGAATAAAAGGCTCAAACTTTATTAATAGAATGGTAGCCTGTAAATGGAAACTCTCCATAGATGATTAAAAGATTTGGAAAATGGTAATATATATTGGAAAAGATACATGTAATTACAATGACCACCATTCTCTCTAGAAACTTTGAATTCCTGAGCCAAAACTTTGGTTGAAGGGTAGCAAGATCCAAGTAGATTGTTTCCTTCTTTGATCAAGTCTTGTCTGATGCAGTTACTTGCCAGAAAATCCATAACTTTTTCCTAGGTTGCCCTTGCGGGTTTTCAACCTACCGGGAATCATTTATTCTGTTTTATGTCTCTAACTTTTGCCTAGATCGCCCTTTCGGGTTTTCGACCTACCGAGACGCTCCTTTTTGCCTAAGCCGCCCTTTCGGGTTTTCGTATTAGCGAGTTATTCTTTTATTTTTCTAGGCGAAGTATTTCTTGACTGCATCAACATTTACAGGACGTGGGAACTCCTCACCATCCATTGTTTCAAGAATCAATGCACCTCCAGAGAAGGCTTTCTTGACAATATATGGGCCTTCAAAATTGGGAGTCCACTTGCCCCTAGAATCAGCGTTGAAAGACATGATCTTCCAGAGCACGAGGTCTCCTTCTCTGAATTCACGAGGTTTGACCTTCTTATTAAAAGCTTTCTTCATTCTCTTTTGGTATAATTAACCATTGCACAAGGCCTTCATTCTTTTTTCTTCTATTAAATTCAGCTGGTCAAACATGTTCTGGATCCATTCAGCCTCCGATAGTTTGGCTTCCATTATTACACACAAAGATGGAATCTCAACTTCAATGGGGAGCACTGCTTCCATACCATATACAAGAGAAAATGGGGTTGCCCCTGTTGAAGTGCGTACAGATGTTCGATACCCATGCAGAGCAAAAGGGAGCATCGCATGCCAGTCTTTATAAGTAACCACCATTTTCTGGATGATTTTCTTGATGTTCTTATTGGCCGCCTCAACAGCTCCATTCATATTTGGTATGTAGGGAGATGAATTATGATGCACGATCTTAAATTCTTCACAAAGTTCAGACATCATTTTGTTATTCAGATTTGAGCCATTGTCGGTGATAATCCGGCTTGGCACACCATACCGACATATGAGGTTGTTCTTGATAAAACACACCACAACTTGTTTAGTGACATTAGCATATGAAGCTGCCTCCGCCCATTTGGTAAAGTAGTCAATTGCCACTAAGATAAAATGATTCCCATTTGACGCCTTTGGTTTAATCATTCTGATCATATCAATACTCCACATAGAGAAAGGCCATGGGAAAGAAATAACATTGAGAAGTGTAGGAGGCACATGAATTTTATTAACATAAATTTGGAACTTATGGCACTTCTTAGCAAATTTTTAACAGTCAGATTCCATTGTCAGCCAATAGTAACCTGACATAAGCATCGTTTTCGCCATTGAATGTCCATTAGCATGGGTACCAAATGAACCTTCATGAATCTCATGCATTAACATGTCTGCTTCGTGTCTATCCACGCATCTAACCAAGACCATGTCATGATTTCTCTTATACAATACATCTTTATTAAGGAAAAATCTACATGTCAACCTTCTCAATGTCTTTCTATCTTTATTTGATGCACCAATTGGGTATTCCTGGGTTCGGAGGAAATTCTTGATATCAAAATACCACGGTTTTTCATATGCCACATCCTCTGCTGTGAACACAAGATCCGGTCTATCTAAACGATGCACTATAATACGAGGCACATCATTCCAAGTGTTAACTTGATACATAGAAGTTATAGTTGCCAAAGCATCCAGCATATGATTTTCATCTCTCGTGATATGATAGAATTCAACCTTATTAAAGAAGGGTAATAGTATTCTAGAATAACCTTTGTAGGGGATCAAGCCAGGATGGAGAGTATCCCATTCTCCTTTAATTTGATTAACAACCAAATCCGAATCACCATACACGTCTAGAACCTTGATTCTAAGGTCAATGGCCTCCTCGAGACCCATAATACAAGCCTCATATTCTGCCATATTATTAGTGCAATCAAATGTCTGCCTTGCAGTAAAAGGAATATGTGATCCATGTGGAGTAATAATCATTGCACCAATTCCTTTTCCGTAAGCATTCACTGCTCGATCAAATACCACTCCCCAGCGAGATTCAGGATCTGGTCCTTTCCTAGGCAAAGGTTCATCACAATCTTTTTCTTTTAAGAGCATCACATCCTCATCAGCTAAATCAAACTTGACAGATTGATAGTCATCTATCAGTTGGTAAGCAATATAATCCGCCAGCACACTGCTTTTTATGGCCTTTTGAGTGTGGTACTCGATGTCGTATTCAGACAATAGCATTTTCCAGCGGGAAAATCTCCCTGTGAGAGCAGGATTTTCAAAGATATACTTTATTGGATCCATTTTGGAAATCAACCAAGTAGTATTATTCAACATATATTGTCGCAACGGCTTTGCCGCCCAGGCCAGAGCGCAACATGTCTTCTCCAACATAGAATATCGTGACTCACAATCGGTAAATTTCTTACTGGGGTAATATATTGCATATTCTTTCTTTCATGTTTCATCCTGTTGTCCTAAGATACAGCCCATAGAGTTATCCAACACTGTTAGATACATGATCAATGGTCTTCCTTCAATAGGGGGAGTAAGATAGGAGGCTCAAGTAAATATTTTTGATACTTTCGAATTACTTTTGGCAGTCCTCTGTCCATATGCAACCTTGATCTTTCTTTAACAAATTAAAGATTGGTTCACATGTTACAGTCATATGGGAAATAAATCTGGAAATATAATTCAGACGCCTAAGGAACCCTCTAAATTGCTTCTCAGTCCTTGGCGCAGGCATTTCTTGGATTGCTTTGACTTTATCTGGGTCAACTTCAATCACTTTCTGGTTGATAATAAAACCCAATAACTTCCCTGATCGGACACTGAAAGTGCATTTATTTGGATTCAAGCGGAGACGGTACTTCCTCAAACGCTGAAACAACTTCAACACATCTTCCACGTGCCCTTCTTTGGTTTGTCATTTGGCAATCATGTCATCAACATATACCTCAATTTCTGTATGCATCAGATCATGGAATAGGATTGTCATAGCCCTCTGGTACGTTGCGCCAGCGTTCTTCAACCCGAAGGGCATCACTCTGTAACAGAATGTTCCTCAGGGTGTGATAAAAGTTGTTTTTTCCATATCCTCGGGAGCCATTCTTATTTAATTATATCCGGAAAATTTATCCATGAATGAGAACACTTTGAACTTTGTTGTGCTATCAACCAGTATATCAATATATGGTAATGGAAAATCATCTTTTGGACTAGATTTATTTAGATCTCTGTAATCCACGCATATGCAGACTTTCCTATCTTTCTTTGGTACGGGCACAATGTTGGCTATCCATTGAGGATACACTGATGTCACAAGAAAATCGACATTTATCTATTTTAAGACATCTTCTTTGATTTTTACTACCATATCAGGGTGAGTTCTTCTAAACTTCTTATTGACGGGCGGGCACTCTGGCTTCAAAGGCAAATGATGTTCCACAATATCAGTATCTAGACCTGGTATATCTTGGTAAGACCAAACAAAGATGTCCAATACTCTTTCAATAGTTCAGTCGAACTGTTCTTCACATCAGGATGCAATGATGCTCCAATCTTGACCTCCTTTGGCTCTTCTTCCGAACCCAAATTGATTGTTTCTAATGACTCCTCATGTGGCTGAATGGTATTCTCCTCGTGTTCGAGAAACCGTGAAACCTCTTCTAGAATCTCATCATACTCTTCTTCTTTTATCCCAAACACAGGATATTTAAAGTTAGGAGAGGGTGCGGGGTCATTGTGTTCAACGGGTTTATTAATTAATCTGCACATGTGATTTGTGATTTCTTTTAGAAACAGACACATATATATCAAATGATTATGCATATTTATTCACAAACATATTCTATTCAAAAAAGGTTTTTTCTGATTACCATTTTCCATGAAAAATAAAACAGAAGAACAGAAAAATAAAAGACACAATTTTGAGAATCAAAGATAACTTTTATTCATGATTTTAATGATCACAGCAAACAGATAAGCCCATACAACATTAACTTTCATCTTGGGCAGAATGAAAGCTTTTTGCAAAGAAAAACAAATTACTTTGAGACGTGGATTCAAGAGGGAACATCATAAGTGATCCAATTCTGGATTCTGACTCCAGGTGTCACATAATTCGGCACTTCTTAATCTTCTTCACCCTTCTCAATAGCATTAACTCCAGAGACAGTTGGATTGAGGTAGCCTCTGCTGCAGAAAACGTCATGATAACCGCTCATAATAGACTTTGGCTTCAAACCTTCATTCTTGCCATTCTTGGTAGAAAATCCTAAACCAACCCTGTTCTTGTTTATTGGAGGATCAACAACTTGTCCACATACTTTACTTGGACCATTTCGCACAACCTACTGAGCATCTTTTAATGAAACCATAGAGTTCTCATTCCCCTTTACGTTATCAATAGATAGAGCTTGGAAGTGCGTCCCTACAGCAGCCTCATCTGCCTCAACAATGCTGAAAGATGATAGGTGAGATATCAGCAACGCTTGCTCTCCGTTTATAATAACCACTTTTCCTTCACGCACAAACTTCAACTTTTAGTGCAGTGTGGAGGTAACAGCCCTTGCTTCATGTATCCATGGTCTTCCCAGTAGAAAACTATATGTGGTCATAATATCCATGACTTGGAAAGTGATCTGGAACAGATGCGGGCCTTGTGAATAGGCAGATGGACCTCCCCAATAACCGACTTCCTTGGCCCATCAAAAGCTTTGACAATAATACCACTTGGGCGCATAGGAGCCCCTTGATATTTCAACTTCATTAATGTACTCCTCGGTATCACATTCAAGGCGGATCCATTATCAATTAGCACATTTTAATAATGAATCGCTTTTACAGTTCATGGATATGTGGAGAGCCAAATTGTAATTCTTCCCCTCGTCAGGCAATTCATCATCGCAAAAGCTTAGGTTATTACATGATGTAATATTACCTACCACACTGTTGAATTTATCTAACGGCATGTCATACTCCATGATGGCTTTGATCCAACACCCTCATTAAGGATTCTCTATGAGCAGCAGAATTCATTAATAATGCCAAGATATATATTTTTAAAGGCGTCTGCAATAACTGATCCATAATTTGGAAGTCTCTCATTTTTTATTATTTTCAAAATATCATCCACGTCCTTCTCTAGGGTAGCACCACTATATTCCCCTGCAGCCTTCTTATCTTTAACACTTTCCACAACCTTCTTTCCAGCATCATCAATTCTCTGAACAATTGGTGCAAACACATGACCGCTGTGGGTCACCCTACTAGTTTCAGCAATATTTCCAATATTAGATAAAGGTTGGATGGTAACTTCCACACCATCCTCTAAAATTGTAGCATTATACTTGTACGGTACATCTTTGTCGGATTCGTAAGGAATGGGCCCCAGTAAGCAAATCACCACAGGGGCAACAACTGGCTTACTACAGTATTCAATTTCAACATGGGCAGAATCATTGAAACACAACACAATCACATTCACACCTTCTTCAGGCAATCTTGTCATCATAGTGTCATCGCCAGAGAACAAACCCTCATCTGAGTAAAAGAATTCATCTGCAGAAGCATACTCATCATCATCTGATTCTTCCTCATCCAAGCAGACCTCAATCTCGCTAACCTCATGGTAGTCATCTCTTTTCCCCGAAACCTTGATGGTTCCATTATCCAACAGCAATTGAATACCTTTTCTCATAATTGAACATCACCATGTATCCCTGCAACAAACCCGGCAAGATCCACAGTGGTGCTCTACCTGACCAGTCAGGTGGCAGAAAGTAGCATGCATTTGTATAAGATCATCATTCATATGTTCTACATCAAAGATCCTGAACTCTCCAAGACATCTAGAAACCATGTTCACTTCTTCTTCCTACTCTGCTATAGGCCTTCTTATATGGATGAGGCCCTCATCCATCATCTCCTGCAAATTAGCCTTTATCTTATCACAACCTTGTATATTAGTACTACAAGTACCACAACCAGCATGGTCATGAGTGTAGTAACTAAACTCGTAAAGGTCTTCATGCATCTTTACCAGGATTCCTCTAACCAAGTTAATATCATAGATGCAGAAGTCCCCTAGACAACTAGCAACCATGTTAACAGCATTTGCTCCTCCATGTTTCGGGAGAGGATTATCTTTTACATTCGGACTGACATCTTTGAAGGATAAAAGGCCAGATCTAACCATTCTTTGTACCTTAGATTTCATAGGATAACAGTTTTCCACATTATGTCCTGGTGCACCCTAATGGAAAGCGCATGTTTGATCTTCCTTATAGTACCAAGGTAAAGGGGGTGGTATATCGGGAGGTAGCCTAGTCTGGATAAACTTTTTCTGAATCAATGTTGAAAGTAGCTCTTCATAACTCATAGGGATAGAGTCAAAAGGTTCTCTCTTTTGATTCTTCCCTTAGATTCCCTGAGGGGCTGGCCTTTGATAAGCAACTGTAGTCGGAGCTGCATTTACAACCGGAGTTACTAAGGCAATCTGTTGAGGGTGCTAATGATTTCTTCTAGAGGTATTGATCCTTCTTTCTTGAACAACATCATTTGTCTCTCCCTCCTTCTTCTTAACAAATCGAAATGATGGCTTTTTCACATTGTTGTAACTTTCACTTTTTGTGAGACGTCCTTCTCTCACGGCCTCTTCCAAACGAACACCCATTCCCACCATTTTAGTAAAATCACTGGGTGCACTCGCCATCATCCTCTCATAATAGAATGCCTCTGGTGTCTTCAGGAAAATATTTGTCATTTCTTTTTCTTCCATTGGAGGGATCACTTGGGCGGCTACCTCACGCCATCTCTATGCATATTCTTTGAATGATTCCATGTCCTTCTGGACCATGGCCCTGAGTTGATCACAATCGGGTTCCATGTACACATTGTATTTGTACTGTCTGATAAATACTTCACTCAAGTCATTAAAAGAATGAATGTTGGCATTGTCCAGGCTCATGTACCATTTCAACGTTGCACCAGTTAGACTGTCTTGAAAGAAATGAATCAACAGGTGTTGATCATATGTATGAGTAGACATTCTTCTTACATACATCACCAAGTGATCACGTGGACAAGTGTTTCCCTTGTACTTTTCGAACTCCGGTACATTAAACTTCGCAGGTATCTTGACATTGGGAACCAAACATATGTCATTCACATTTTGGCCAAACAACTCTTTTCTCCTGAGGGCCTTTAACTCCTTCTGCATTTTGTCAAACAGGTCTTGAAAATCATACATTAT
The DNA here is from genome assembly GCA_948472305.1 of Vicia faba. Taxonomy (NCBI): domain Eukaryota; kingdom Viridiplantae; phylum Streptophyta; class Magnoliopsida; order Fabales; family Fabaceae; genus Vicia; species Vicia faba. The sequence continues at coordinate 331,194,274 of OX451736.1, forward strand.
ATCATAGAAACCCAAGCTTTCACTTGGTGGAGGAATAGGATGATACACATCATCATTAGCAAATGGGACCACATTCACCAAGGGCAGTGCAACATAATGAATTTCATTTCTAGCAGCAGGGGTAACATGCACCACAGGAGGTGTGGGATTAGCAGTAGTCTGAGTAAGCGGAGCAATTTGAGGATCATGATTATAACCTTCTAGCATCCCCCAAGGATATCCTGGAGGCATACGATTCTGAACAACAGTTAGATTTGTAGACACGGGAACAATTAGAACTTCAATAGTAATCATTGTTTGTTGAGGCTGAACACTCGGTGGCTGATTCTGAGCAGCCACCAGAGACTCCATCAGAGCAGTGAGATTGGTCACGCCGGCTTTCAGAGCATAAACTTCCTCGCACAACTCGCAATTCTCTTGTTCTAGGTTATCCATCTTCCTTCTGAAATTAGCTCGAGTATTATACTGGTGAGACAGCTTGCTGAACAAAGTAAAGAAGCTTAGTAAGACACCTGGATATGCATAAAAAATGCAAGAAGTATATACAATATGATTCATGATGTGCAATGCACATAATTATTTTATTATTAATATTTCAAGGGACTTAAAGATTTATAGACAATTTTGCAAATATCAAGGTAATAACACATTTAAATACTGAAAATTTGTATTACAATAACTTCAGAAGATGGATTACAAGTTTCAATAATCCCAATTACAGATGAAAATAAAGTCTAAAACTCTAAGAAGCAAAGCTGATGGAGATCACTCGGTGCATTGACGCTTCCCGGTAAGTCTGGAGATCTGAGCCTTCAACCTCTAGTTTTCTTCCGCATACCTGGTGGCAACCTCCTTCCAATCATCAGAGTCAGGAAGTAAACACCTAATGCCTGATTGAGGCTCGGGAGAAAATAAATCCCCTTGCCTCTCCATCGTCTCTACTGCCCGACTCTCAAGAATCTCAATCAAGTCGTCTTTCTCCTTCAAGTCTGCTCGGTAGGAAATATCTAGAGTTTGGCACTTATTCTTCCAAGCTTCCTTTTCCTGCTGCATCCTGACTAAAGAAAGTTGTAGCTCTTCAACATCATCTAATATGGGAGGAGTGGTCTTCACAAAAAAAATCAGGCATAGGTGCTTCTCGAGAATACAACATCTTTAACTGAATAGCTCTAGCTTGTACCCACTGAAGATAAGGCTCCAAAGAAACAGCCCCCTAGATCCCAAGTCCTTCCTACTCTTCCTGTGAATGTGATGCCAAGCCTTCACAATTTGCTCCCTAGCTTCCTTATGGTCTTCTGCCTCTTTCAGAAAGAAACTACTCAAATGAATACTATTTGGTTTACCCCTCATCGGATATTCAAGCCGTCGTCGTGTAAGAATTGGGTTGAAGTTAATTCCTCCCTTTGTACCAAGAAGGTGTACATTGGGGAAACTACCACAAATTTCAACAATCTCTACATCATGATAAGCCTGATGATACCAAACAATATCTGAGTGAGTAAGTGCCATGATCTTAGGAGCCCAATGGGGTTCCTTCCTGACATCCCAGAAGGCATCATACTGAGGCAAATGAGAAGTAGACCACCGGTACAATAGAGTCGTGCGGCAGATAAGAATCCCAAAGATGAATAGAGTAATAAGTATCACCCAACAATGTAGGAATTGAGTTTCCAATCATGAAGATCCTGATGGCATTAATGTCAACAAATTTGTCCACATTAGGAGATAAGAACAACCCATAAGCAAGTAAAGAAAAGATGGCCTCAAAAGCAACTGTGCTCTTCATCCTAGAAAAGTAACGAGCTTTCTCTAATAAGAATTGGGCTGTTAATCTTCTAATCCCTCCTTTAGTAGCCATGCGGGCTTCAACCTCATACTTCCCCAAATGGATCAAGGTAGCAATCTCATGTGGTTTTGGCTCACCCTCTAAACCAGTAAAAGGAATACGATCGATAACGGGCAAACCCAACAGATAAGAATACTCATCTAATGTAGGCATCAATTGATAGTCAGGGAAAGTAAAGCATCGATACATCGGATCATAGAACTGGACCAAGGTCGAGAGAATACCCTCTTTCATCCTAAGCTTCATGAGAGAAATGATGGACCCATACTTCCTCCAAAAATCTGTAGAACACTCAATCTCGGGAATCAGACTCATCAACTCATCAATCTTGGGATCTTTGAAACTGTATTTTCTGGTCTTTCTTTTTCCAGAATCCATAGTCAAGAGGTACCTGAGATATTCACAAATAGTAAACTTTTAAGTCCCTTGAAACAAAATGTCCTTAAGAGATGCTCAAGAGTGCATGAATGCATGATGCAGCAATCACACACAAGATCACAAACATAGGGTTCATAGGTTCAACGTCACGAGCATGAGGTCGAAGGTATTACCCATAAGGTGTGGTCTAAAAGTTATCACCTACTGAACAACGTTCTAGAGGTTCCCAGAGTCTACATTATTCCTTCGGATATTACCAACTTCCCAATTAACTCGGTAATTAGTCATATTCTCAAGAAAAACTCGTTTGAGCGTAGTATCGCATGACAACTATTTCTGATTACTTCGTCATAGCTTCCGCACTACACCTAAAAGGCCAAGATAGGTTAGGTAATCTACGGTCCTCAGTTTTAGCAGGCTCCCTGGTTGAAAATAACACGTCTTCTCGATTACTCGGTAAACGACACTACAATCAAAGGGGGCTCCACTGTGTGCGGGATCTCATGTCTCCTTTTTTGGGATTACTCCCTCAAAGTTAACATGACTATACCGCCCGTTCTATCTTAAGTTTTCCCAAGTCTGGGTATAGGAATTATGAGAAATCCCCAAGCATCCTGGAAACCAGGAAAAATCTAGACAAACATATATACAACATATAACATATAAACAACAATAACACATATACAGATATAAACAAAGATAGTCTCAACCCACTTAGGGATGGACCAGCAATAGGTCAATCTTTCCCCAGTGAAGTCGCCATTTTTTTGTAGCATTAGAAATTTTTAAGACTAAGCCATTGGATTGACTTGACTCATACAGATCAAAATAAAAATCACCACCGCACTTTATTGTTTTCAAAGGAATGGGAAAAGAGTGAATAACCCAAAAGAGCTGGAAAGATTCTAGGTAAGGGGGTTGGTTATGCAAAGGGAAGGCATTAGCATCCTAAACATCTATGATACTCCGCAGGAACCTCTTTGTAAAATCTATATATTTTGGCTATAAAATGTTGTATGAAAATATATTGTGGTGGTGAAGAAAGAAGTATATTTTTTTTATGATTTTTGCACCCGCCGTAGTTGCGAACCTTTAGTGCCTACGTACCACCTTTCATGCAATAGGGGATCAGGGTACACGTAGTTCCTCTTTAAAAATTTAAAACACAAGTGTGTTAGTTAACTTTATGAGATAAGACATCATCATCATTGTACATGTGGAAAACATACTTACTACCCACAATCATGAGAAAGGTGAATTTGCATCATCTCAGAATGGAGGATATGGATTGGATTTTAAAATCAACAAAACCTCACTCAACACCCAAGTGGAAAATATCTCTCTTCACTAGATATTGTAGAAGTATAGTTGTTTACATCACTACAAGGATTTACAAAAGTCCAATCTTTTGAGAAAAGTTTTAAAGCAAAAGCCAAAGTGGCAAAAATGGTTTAAATGAGATTGATTGACTTTTAGTATTCTCACAAAAATATCAAGGTATTATTAAGTTGATTAAAGTTTGTTTATGAAAATGTTTTGAAAATGCATGGACCTAAGCCCAAGATTATTATGAAAGTGGTTCAAGTTTAGAAACAAGAAGTGTTTCCAAAAGGAGGGAGAAGATTTTTGAAATTAAAAAGATGGAAGGAGAAGAAGGGACTAACCTAAAGCATAAGGTAAAAGCTAGGGAAAAGAATCGTCTAACCAAACAAGAAGCCAACACTTGACATTATGATTCAAGATGGAATTCCAATTATTTGGATTGAAACCAACAAAGGATACTAAACCTCTTGAGAAAACCAAGTTTTAATTGCATTAAGTCTTCACAAAAATTGGGCAGAGTAACGGTTGTATACAGATGAATTCTTGATCACATACAAAGCATGTAATCACAATAACCTGCATACAAAGCAAACAAGAAACCCAATGTCTTGGGTTAAACCCCAAGAGCTCCAAACAAAATCTCAATTAAGGTCACAAGGTCTCCAACATAGATCAAGGTTTCTATTCTTGAGTCCAAGAAGTCCATCACTCCATAATGCGAAGGATAGTAACCAAGTAGTCCAAGTACCATTAAAGTTTTTTATGATTCAAGTTGATTATTAGGTATCTTCAAAAATAAATGAAAAGCTCAAGTGAGCAAAGATAAACAAGATATAAAAGATAAAGGCTCAAGTGAGCAAAGATGAAAATATCATGAAATGTAAATGCCAAAGTAAATGGTACATAAATTAAAAGCATAAAATAAAGTCAATTGTTAGAAGTTAATGGTTAGTTGGATGACCATCTTGAAACTTGAATTTGGAACTCATTAGAGGATTGGTAGAACCAAAGCCTCTCAACAACAAGTTGCATTTGATTTTTGTCAAGTATATCATCCATTTTAAGAATCTCAAAGTAACTTAATGATCAATGATGTTTAAGTGATCCACTTTGACCAAAATTGATGAAATTCCATTAGAGGATTGGTATAACCAAAGCCTCCTAACAATGGATCTCAAGGTTATTGGATCATAGGGTTCAAATTAACATACTTGGGCTTGCAAACATAAGTTTGGGCCACGAATGATCATTTTCTCAAATCGGAACAAAATTTAGGGCTATGTTAAGCAATCGTAAGTGGACTTATATAGAAGTCACGCCTATTTTGAGGTCGGTCAAAAGCAATCTATGCATCATTTTTTTTGAGACATGATATAAAAATCATGCTCCAATAACACTTAGTACAATAAGAAGGGGATGAGATGAAGAGGGAAGGAAAAAATGAATAAACCACATTTAAATCAAAATTTAATTAAACTATTATTAAAATCATTCATCCATATTTATGGAGTTAAACTCAACACCATGGATTCAATAATGTTAACAAAGTTCATGATCAAAATTTCAATCTAAGATCAGCCAGAAAATATACAAAAATAAAATTGTATTTAAAATAAAGGAATAAGGATCTTAAAATGATTATAATATGAAAATAATAGAAGAAAATAGCAATTATATTCAAACTAATCAAGAAAAATTAAGTAAGGCCATATAAAAATCAGAAGGAACTCAAATATTTTTATAAATTTTTTAGCAATTTTTTAAAGTCAGGAACTATTTTTAAAATTAAAAGAAGTAGTTAAAATAAATCAAAAATGATAAAAAATAACAAAGTCAAAACAAAAATAAATGAGGTCACCAATATTTTTCACAATGTCATTGGATCATTCCCTATTTTTTTCAGAATTTAAAAATGCATAAAAGTATTTTTAAACATTTAAAATAATCCAAATAAAGTGAAAAATTATAAAAAATATCAAAACACAAAATAAAAATATGAAAAAATAAAAAACAGGAAGAGAAAAATCAAAAGTATTTTCCATAATTTTTCCAGATTTTTTGGAGTTAAAATGAATTTCCTATGAATTTTTTAAGTTTAAAATAATTTAAATATAAAAATCAGAAGTAAAAATAAAGTCAAAAAAAGTGGACCAATGGATGAGAGTCAAAACACGTTAGTAAGCTAATCTAATGGATCAGGCGCGCTGTGCATATCATGGTCTTTAATAAATATCACACTGGATCAAATATTTTTAAGATAAAACAACTTAAAATGTGGCGTATTGGATGGAGTCTGACTCATAAAAGTAATTAGATCCAAGGGCTCCTGAGTCACGCGCATGGTAAGGCAAGCATATTATACCCCCTTTCAAAAAAATAACGTGGCTTCATGTCATTGGTTGAAGACGGACATGTCATCATCTTCAACCTCCAGCCATCCCCAAATTGAATCCTTCAAACTGTAAAATTAGCAAGCCAGACCGGTACCATTAGATTTGTCTCTTCAAGACGATTCTAATGGTACCATTGTGCAAAATTTATATAAATTGCGCAAGGCTGTGTTTGAAGAAAACCAGAAAAAATAGAGAGCACGAAAATCTGGGATATCTCACTCAATTCTCAATGAAATTGCAGTTTATAAATAACATGAGGATCAGGAGAATACAAGGAGTGGATTAGTCTTTTATTTGAATCAATTTGGCCAAGAAATCTACCTGAACGAAGTAGTGAAAGGTTGCTTTGAAACTGGACTTCTATAGATCAATATAGGTCACGATTCTTGAAAGTAATCATATGGTTAGCTTCAGAGAAGTTCAATGAAGCTAACTGAATGGAGCTTTTGGTGTTTGAAGGAGAGAATGTAAGAAATTGAAAATTCAAATTCAGAGTTCATGTGGGATCTGAACAGGGGTTAATTGGCTATCAAAAGCTTGAGAAAATGAGTGAGGGATGATCCTTATTTATAGATGATCATGATGCAAGGCTCAAGCGTGTGAATTGGAGGCAAAATCAGTGAAATCGTGTGGACCTGCTAAGTGTGAAAAGTGTGACTTCACATGGCTCAAAATGCAGAAAAATGAATGGTTTAAGGGTCGTTTCTTGTTATGGAAAGCTCCTAAACATGATTAGACGCAAAATTGATCCTTAAATAGGCTTGTAATTAGATTTAAACAAATTTTCAAATCTGACTGAACTTGGAATTTCCATTTCATGATGCTATCTTTATAACCATGGTGCCAACAATGTAGGGCACCATATGATGTGATTTTTGAAGCACTTGAAAGATAAAGTCACAAGCTTTACAATTTGAAAGGAGTGATATTAATTGGATGTTTGAGCAAGAAGTTGTGTTGAGTCAAAGTTGGAAGAAAAGGGTTGACTTTTCATACTTAGAAAATTTCTAAGTTTTTCTTCAAAGATGACTTGTAATGTTTTGTATCCAAACATGGCCTTCCACTTGAATTTTTCTCTTGACCAAAAAATATGGCATGAAGTAGATATCTTGAATGGAATTTTGAAACTTGAACCATTCAAAATCTCAAAAAATTGAGAGATTTATGACTTGTTAAAGTTGGCAAAAATTCATGAAATGACCTATAATCGTTTGCATCATTAGGGCATCTTCTTTCCATTTTCACACTTTGCATATAAAAGAAATGTTGAAGCTCACAACTTCAAGATCATTATGGGAAAATAATGGGCTCAAGGTGATAAAAATTGATCAAGTTATGATCATATGAAGTCACATGAAGGGACTTAAGGGTTCATCTGGAGGACTTGTAATCTTTCTTCATCATCAAGTTTCTTACACAAAATTTCCTTGAGACCCTTGAAGTGATTTGTTAATAAACCTTTGAAGATAAGGATGTCTTTGGAATCGCTCAAAAATACCAAAATATGAGCAAGATATACCCCTTTGAAGTTCAAAACCCTAGCTCCTAGAGCAAGAAAATACCTTAGGAGAACTTTGCAATTTTTGATCAAACTTCTTGCACCAATAATTTTAGCTTGCAAATAGAGGTTGTTGGGGATGATAATGAGAAGTAATAGCAAACAACATCACTTCCGCATCTTGATAATTGAAGGAGATATGCAGTTGTGATCAATAGAGACAAAGACTTCTCCAGTTGTGTCAAACTTCTTCCATCAACCCTTGTACCTTTGAACTATTTGTGACAACTTAAGGCATAATGAATCATAATAGACTTTTTCATGATTTTATTTCAAAATATCTTCAATAGTAAAGCTTGAACCTCAATGAAGCTTTGTATAAGAAGGCACATAAATGAACTCATGAACCTATAGATCAATTTGATAGAATGCATTGTGTTTTCACATACAACATCATCAATTAGGGCAAACATTCCTTGTATTTGTTAGTTAAAAGATAATCACTAAAAAACATATATGATCACAAAATACAAGTCAAGGTGCTTGGTGATTCCCCTTGAGCAAAACTTAAAGATAAGGAGAATAGCCAAACCCTAGTGTGATCTTGTTGTGATTGAATTGATATGATATGATGAAGGGATCTTAGGGGGGGAAATTAGGGTGTAACAGGTACCAATTCGTTATGAGTACTCGACTCATCAACCTCCAAACATATCCATCATAGGATCGATTCCCTCTTGGAACCATAGCACAACATCAACATACTCATTCCACATAATGGGATTGAGGCTAACACTACACCAACGTCCTCAATCAACATGGGCGGACCAAAGTTGTATAAACTAGTCATGAATGCATGATGCGTAACATCAGAATGTCAAACGAATACAGCTACCCAAGTTGCATCATCATTCATGAAATCATCAACAACATTCAATATTTCATAGTCACAACATATTATCATCATAGTATTCACAATTCATCATAACAACATACATCATGATGGACTACCTCATTAAGAATCTAAGTCAATATTATCCTAGGTACTGGAATATACATATTTTTAATCATTTTATTCCACTCACATGTAGTTCATCGTGTTAGTTATCCAATGCTTCGAACACCGCCTCAAACTGAGTTCTAAAACTCAAGTTATAGCCCTTTAAAAATCCTACTGATGTTCATCGTTTGGTGCTCGCTCGACGAAGCAGTCTGCTCGCCGGAGGCTCTCCTGGAAACGTGGGAGAGACAGCACCACCATTCTCCTCTGGTCTCCATCACCTGGCGAAGCTCCTTGCTCGCATGGAAACGCACTTATCTCTCTTGCATCGCCCGACAACGCGTGAGCGAGACAGTCCTCTTGTAACACCCCGATTTAATTAGAATTATTTTTAATTAAATAATAAGATGATGCGGTGAAATTATATGAGTTTATGAATTTTATGATATGGAGTGATGCCTTGTTGGGGACTAAATTCCTTAGAATCATAGAAGTTGAGGTTATGGGGGTGTTTGGCTAAATGTGTAGAAACATAGGGGTGTGTGGAACAATATAAATTATTATTATTATTATTACTATATTATTAGAATAATTATTATTATTATTTTATAATAATAACTAAATAATTATTTATTGGGTTATTTATACTATTATTAAACTATATTAGAGTGAGAAGAAGGAAAATAGAGTCAGTACGCGAAATAGAACAAAAGCATAGAAGGTAGAAGAAGAGAGAAGCACTAGGAAGCTAGGGCAAGGATTCCACTGTAGAAATCAAGAACCAACTAAAACTATAAGTTAAGGGGGGATTCTAACTCTATAAAATTTTACGTAATGATGGGGTATGGTAGGATTTATGTTGCTTGATTGTGTGTTTTGATTTCTCCCTATTTGGTTGATTTTGGGATTTTTCCCATTGATGAGTTTTTAGTGATTTTAATGTGTTTTTGACAGGATTGGATGATATGAATTGGTTAGGATTGATAGATAAATGTTGGTGAGTAATTAGCCTGCTTGAAAGATGAATTTGGATGTGAAAATTATGAATTTTGGGGGTTGAATCATGGGAGGATCGTACAAAATAATTGTAGGAATTTTTCTATGTTATCGCGGGATAACCGGTTACCCAAATATGGTAACCAGTTACCATATCAAAAATTGAAACAAGAATGGCTACTTTCTTGAAGTAACTGGTTACCATAATGGGTGACCGGCTACCACAAGGGATTTTGAAAAGAAAAAGGTTATTGTCTTGCGGTAACCGGTTACCACTGCTACTGACAGCATTTTTATAAAACTTCTAAAACTTGTAACTTTTGCCTCGGGTGTCCGTTTGACGCGCCGTTTGGACCGTTGGGAAGATAAAATAATTTTTGATACTATAAAAATGACTTATAATGTAGTAGTTAGTTATCTTACCGACAATGATACCAATCTATGAGTGTGTTTTGATTTGTACGCCATGAATTATGTTGTGGTTATTTGCGATGATTGTTTTGACTATTTGGCATGAAATACATGATGAGAATGATGACGATGGCCTGTATTGGCGAAATATTTATGGGTAATAACGATAAATGTGAAGTATGTTGTTGCATGATAGTGTCTCATGCATTCATAAAGCGAAAGCCTGTATTAGCAAGCGAAGTTGATTGCCCTAAAATGGTATTATTGCGAAGAGGGTTTTACCCTGTTGGTACCACATGCATTGAGTCTATATCGGTCTTTTGCATCATATTGTGTCTGATAATTTGATGGGTGAATAGTGATGAAAGTGTGTACTATGTTACAATATATGTTATACGCTGACTATGTACTTGAATTTGTACCTGCTCATTCTTATTGCTTTCTTTTATATTGATATGATATCTCACCCTTTTTGTTTGAATGTTATCTCCACATGGATAACGTGCAAATGGTTTGAAGTATCTAGAGATCAAAGCTTAGCTGAGGAGGTCCTCCAGTTGTGTAGATTGAGTTAGGTCTGCTCTGATACATAACACTCGGGGGATTCGCGTGAATTTTTTTATTATGTTAGGAGTGAACTTGTATTACTCTATAGTTTGAATTCTTTTATGTTTATGCTGATGTTTGAAAAATAATGATTGTTACTTCGATTTGGAAAATTGAGATGACTATTTATTGATGTTTTTCTGCTGCGAATAAATGCATTGAAGTTTAAGACTTGTGAGCATGCGATTTTGTGTTGCGTATGATGGGGATCTGTAACGTATAGCCTAAATATAGTACTGCAAGTGCACAGCCTATCGAAGTAATATATAAGATTATCGAACCACAGAGACCAATTGTCAATCTATCAACTCTATTGCTAAGGTGCTTATCTAAGGTGAACAAGAATATTGATGTGAGTGCAGTGCAACAAAGTAAATGAGCGAGGTAAATAACAGTTTAAAAGACAGGTTGGAATGTAAATCATGTAATCAGATATTGGTCTGGTCATGCGTAGATGAAACTACTTATGGGGCAGTATTTTCTATTGATAGCAAAGAATCAATTTAACGGGAACTTGTAGCTTTTGACTACTAAGAACCGAATTTACTCTTTAAATTAAATTCCTTTATTGTCACATATAAAGGGTGCCTTCCGCGTTAAAGAGGTAAACCTATTTTTAAGAAATTGATAGTTTTGACTTAACAGAAAAGTAATTTTACTTGGAAAGATTAACTTAAAGAGACTTTTGGCTTTTGACCAAGAGTCAGATTTCAAACCTACAAACGCGTCTGAAAATAGTTTCAAAATCGTTTTCTAAAAAGGTCAATGATTCCTATTTAACCAATCAACGGCTTTCGCTCTTTTTGTTTGGTTAAATAATAATCAAGTCGTATCATTAGTTTGGACGGCTTTCGATCTTACCCAATAAACATTTAAACATAATTGACTTAAGTTAAAAGCAAAACATCCCCAGAGTATTATCACTAGCATGATAATTGGAACACGACCATGATGACAATCATTACATCCAAACCTTTATAGTTTAGCCAGACATAATAAGTGCGAGTCTATAAAACGTGTAGACTATGATAAGAGCGAGTAAGTAAAAGAGTGCGAGTCTATAAAACGTGTAGACTATGATAAGAGCGAGTAAGTAAAAGAGTGCGAGTCTATAAAACGTGTAGACTATGGTAAGAGCATTTAGAGTCTATAAAACGTGTAGACTATGGTAAGAGCATTTAGAGTCTATAAAACGTGTAGACTATGGTAAGAGCAATTATAAGTAAAGAAATGCAATAAAATAGAACCTTGCTCCAGTCGGAGACTTGAATCTGATACAAATCTGCGGAATGGTAAGGCTGGTATGATGAACTTCAACCAAAGTGCTCCAAGACTCGATTACAACTCAATCTACACCGCAATAACTCCCCGATGTGAAGAGATTATTACTTTACAGAAACTGATAGTATATGGCTTAAGATTGTACTAAGCTTGGATGAAACTAAAAAATGAAAATCGAAAACTATTTATATAGGTACTTGAGATGCGTAAAGACCAGCATGCCCCTTAACTTCTTCTGAGCGGGAAACTTTTGTGAAGGCCGCGGGCGCAGTGGCAGTGGCCGCGGGCGCGGTGGCTGGAACTGCCAGATCGTGGGAACGTGGCAGTTGGTCTCTGGGTGAAAGTGGGCCACGTTATCGCGTTCCCTATAGCCGGCGCGGCGCTGAACGCCATAAGTGCAGAATATTTTGAAAAACCCTAATTTCTTGGCGTTTTGGCTCGTTTCTTCACAGAAGGCTCTGAAATGACAAGAATCCTGAAAACAAAGGAAAAAGGAACATAATACGAGAAAATGATAATAAAAACTAAGGAAAACATGTGATATTTGAGTCAGAAACATAGTGCGATTTAGTGCAATCAAATCCTCCCACGCTTAGACCTTTGCTTGTCCTCAAGCAACAACTCTTAGAAGTAGATGAAAGAAAATTATGGTGTATACAGGTTTTGGGCAAAGAGGGCTTCTAAGTTCGAGTAAGGGTGTGTTGTCAGGCACTAACTATCTGAACCAAGGGTATCGTAATTACACTACTCGCAGAAATGCGGACATAAACCTCATAAGTATACAGATCGATCCTAATATCCTTACTATGCTAAGACTTCTTTTTGTACGAGGTCCTTTTTCATTCAGGCGCAATCACATTAAGCCCGTTATCCGTACATACTCATGGTGTAGTGACCGGTTAGTGACTCTGATCTCAAGTGATGGGATTCTGGTACAAGAGTTGGTTTAACCCCTTTTTATTTTACCCATTTGCAGTTGCGGGGGATCGGACCGTAGTCCGCCCTACCAAGTCCAGCACCAGATACCTCTGGACCAACTACAACGGATGTGCCTTATATATATTTTTTTTCTTTGTTTTTATTAGTGCTTACAACTTTCTTGAGTTGAGTAATCTTTGTGAGGATCACCCAACTCGTAGTCGTATTCATACTTTATTTTATAAACTTTTAAGGCAAAATAGAGATCATCCACTTATATTCATCGATCCTACACTTAGAGCATGCTTAGGCCGGAGCTGACTGCTAAGATAAACTACTTGAAGACCTATTTGTACAGTTTTATTCAAAATCATAGCATATTGGGAAGAAAGGATCTAATCTAAATGTTCAAAAAGGCTTACGGTGTTAAAACGATAACGAATTTTTCAAAAAGTGAGTGCCCAAGAAATAGACCCTATCTAGGACCTGTCTCATAGCCCAAATCCTTAAAAACAACCACAATTCTTTGAAAAAGATTTTGTAAAAATTTTGTAAGGCTAAAAAGTGGGGGAAATGAAAGGGTACACTACGCAGAAAGACTCGCCTATCACATGCATTTTATTAACTACGAATATAACATACCTAAAAGGAAAAATGCGGAAGGGAAATAAAAGCAGGAAAAACGGGAAATAAAAGCGATAAATGCTCCTCCCACACTTAAATCAGACATTGTCCTCAATGTTCCAAAATAAGGTAGGAGGAGGTACCTGAAAACGCTAGTGGGGGCCACTAGGACCTTCACCATCCTGGTTGGTACGACCGGAACGGCGGCTACGGCTGTGACCGCGGGCGCGGCAGGGATCACCGCGGGCGCGGTCAGGGCGAGCCAAGTTGGGCCGGTCTTGCTTCCTTTCCATTGGGCTTTTCCTTCCTTGCCATTAGCTTCAATTTTTGGAGGTGTACCTAGTTTTCTTACGAACGTGCATATATGTATGTGAATACATATATACATGTATATTTATTTATTTTTATATCAAAATTTTCATTATGGTGACCAGAAAAACAAAAACATTAGTAAATGAAAGATATATATAGAGAAAAAAAAACACATGCATATATATATATAGGTACGGACATCGGGTCACCAAAATAGTTATTAATAATGCAGGAAACAGATAATGCAAATAAAAATGAGTCTGAAAAGGAAATCAACATAATACTAATAATACTAGAACTAGAGATCTTGTGAATAACACAGATCTATCGCCAACCGGGAGGATACTCTGCAGGAGTGTATGGGCCACGCAGCTCAGTCAGCTGGCGTCGAATCTCTGCCACCTCGTGAGCTAATTCATCTAACTCACCAGCAAAGGTAACATCATTCAGTTCCAACTGTAAATGAAGGTCAACCACCTCATTGCGGAGAGTGGCTATCTCATTGCGCATAGCAGTCAACAGAGTGCGAATATCAGGTTCCTGCAAGCTGAGGTTATTAGTAAGAACAGTAGTGCGTGTAACCTCGGGTCGGGATGTGTGATCTGGAGTAGAGTCCTCGGGAGCAGGAGTGTATTCAGGAGTAGGATCTTCAGAAGCAGGAGTGTATTCTGGAGTGGGATCTTCGGAAGCAGGAGTATATTCTGGGGCATACTCTGATATCTCACCCCAACCTTCTACAAAATAGTTCTAATTAGCAGGGTTGGAAACACAAGTCATCTGAGGGTCTGGTAGTGTGAAGGTGTAAACTGTCTGGTCATCGATGAGCAATCTGTACTGATATGGGTGGAAAGAGGCCCTCCTCATGAGCCCACGATCCATGCAAAAGTCTAAATCCAGGAAAGTATATCCACTGTATGGGGTCAGCTGTGCTATCATACTGTCCAAACCCAAAGCAGAAGCTATCTGTGTCACATTCCCTCCGGAATGAATGAGTCCTACAGCGGATCGAGCAGTCTGCTCGAGGCTCTCTATCAGAAAACCTCCACTAGCTATAGGTCTGGACTGACTGGCACAGTATAGGAAAAGGATCTCCTCAGCGGTGACTAAGTGGTCACAGTAACTCCTCCCAAAGAAAGTGTGGCACAGAATCATCTCGAAGTATCGGAAAGCCGGGTTATGGATCTTCCTGGACAGCTGGGTAGAGGGGTCAGGGCTGGCTCCATCTGTAATGTCCTGCCAAAATTTATCAATATCTCTGTCCATATAGTAACTCAATGGTAACTCAGTGATAGCGGTCGGTCCAGTTTGGAAACCAAGCAAATCCCAAAATTCTTTGATGGTCAGGGTATACTCGGTACCAAACAATCTGAAACTCAGGCATCCTCGCTCATCTCCTTCACCCACCCATGGGTTATAATCCACAGAGCTAAGAAACTCCAGAGTAAGGTTCCTGTAGGTTTTGTGGACATCATCAGCATAATAATCCCAGCCAAGTTGGTTGCACAGATACCTAATACTTGGCTCAATCCCGAGTGCCTCCATGCAGCTCTGATCGGGGTACCTAGTGGGTACCATAGGTCTAGCAGATAAGGTAGCAAATCGTGCTTTTTGTGCTTCATCCCTGAAAATCACAACCATACCATCGGGGTAATGCATCCTGAAAATATAAACACAAGAAATTAGTCCAGATAAAACATATATAAATTAATAAAATAAAATAAAATTAAGAATAAACCATGGGTTGCCTCCCATGCAGCGCTTGTTTAACGTCTTTAGCTTGACGATTAGATCTTACTTTATGTGGGTATTGGTGGGTCTATAAGAATATGACTAGAGTAGTCAACAGGCAAATCGCCTCCTTTGTATAGCTTCAGTCTTTGTCCATTTACCACAAATGGAGCGCATGAATTGTTTTTGATTTCTACTGCTCCAGACTTTAGAACTTTTGACACTTCAAATGGACCTGTCCATCTTGAACGAAGCTTACCAGGAAAAAGTCGTAACCTTGAGTTAAATAGGAGAACAGGGTCACCAATGTTGAAATCTTTCTTGATGATTTTTTTATCATGCCACATCTTGGTTCTTTCCTTATATATGATGGCATTCTCATAGGCATTCAAGCGAAGCTCTTCCAGCTTGTGAATGTCCAGGATACGTTTTTCTCCGGCTTTTAGGTAATCTAGATTCAAGGATTTAATGGCCCAATAGGCTTTATGTTCTAGTTCGAAGGGTAAATGACAGGACTTTCCATAAACCAATTGATAAGGAGTTGTTCCAATAGGGGTTTTATAAGCCGTTCTATAAGCCCATAAGGCGTCTTTAAGTTTTCCAGACCAGTCTTTTCTGGATAATGATACGGTTTTCTCTAGGATTTGCTTAATCTCCCTATTCGATACTTCTACTTGGCCACTGGTTTGCGGGTGATATGGTGTTGCTACTCTATGTTTTACTCCGTATTTGCGTAAAAGCTTGTCAAATATCTTAGATATAAAATGCGATCCTCCATCACTTATGACTAACCTCGGGGTTCCAAACCTAGGAAAAATAATATTCTTAAACAGTTTGATAACTACCTTGGTATCGTTTGTGGGTGATGCAACAGCTTCTATCCACTTTGAGACATAATCAACAGCTACTAGGATATACTTGTTACCCATTGAGGAAGGAAAAGGTCCCATGAAATCTATACCCCAGACATCAAATATTTCCACTTCTTGGATGTTACTTAAAGGCATTTCATCACGTCTTGAGATGTTCCCAGTGCGTTGGCATCGGTCACATTTTGTAATGTAAGTGTGGACATCGCGCCATACAGTAGGCCAATAAAAACCTGCTTGAAATATTTTGGCGCATGTTTTAGATGTGCTTGCATGTCCACCATAAGGTACATCATGACAATGTTTAATGACGTTGCCTACTTCTTCTTCCGGCACACATCGTCTGAATATATTATCTATTCCTCTTTTGAATAGGAGGGGTTCATCCCAAAAGAAGTGTTTAACATCACTAAAAAATTCTTCTTCTGTTGGTAGCTTAAGTCAGGGGGTATGATATCAGCGGCCAGATAATTCACAATATCTGCGTACCATGGTATGTTGTTCAAGGTTGAGATTTCCTCATAGGTCTCTTCTTCAGTTGAGTTTATCCCAGCTATTAATCTTTCATAAGTAGAGTGATCGTCTATAGGTATAAGTTCAGGTTTAAGGTGTTCTAACCTAGAGAGATGATCAGCTACTAAGTTTTCAGCTCCTTTTTTATCCTTAGTATCCAAGTCAAATTCTTGGAGTAAAAGAACCCATCTGAGCAATCTAGGCTTAGCATCTTTCTTACTTAACAAGTACCGGATTGCTGCATGATCTGTGTATACTATTATTTTTTCTCCCACCAAATAAGATCGAAATTTATCAATAGCAAAAACTACGGCTAGCAATTCCTTTTCTGTGGTTGTATAATTTAGCTGGGCAGCGTCTAGTGTTCTACTAGCGTAGTAAATAGCATGCAGTTTCTTGTCTTTTCTTTGCCCTAGTACAGCTCCTACAGCGAAATCACTAGCATCGCACATGATTTCAAAGGGTTGTGTCCAATCAGGTGATCTTATGATAGGTGCTGAAATAAGAGCTTGCTTTAAAACTTCGAAGGCCTCAAGACATTTTTGGTCGAATTCAAACTCGACATCCTTCATCAATAAGTTAGTTAAAGGTTTTGTTATTCCGGAAAAATTCTTGATGAAACGTCGGTAGAACCCGGCATGTCCTAGAAAACTTCTTACTTCCCTAACGGTCTTAGGTGGGTTTAGGTTTTCTATAACTTCTATCTTGGCCTTATCAACTTCTATACCTCTTTCAGAAATAATGTGTCCCAAGACTATCCCTTCATTTACCATAAAGTGGCACTTTTCCCAATTCAACACAAGGTTTACTTCCACACATCTTTTTAAGATTTTCTCTAAGTTTGAGAGGCAGTTTTTGAAATCAAACCCACACACTGAAAAATCGTCCATAAATACTTCCATAATTCCATCTAGGTAGTCTGCGAAAATTGACATCATACAACGTTGGAAAGTGGCAGGTGCATTACAGAGTCCAAAGGGCGTTCGTCTATAAGCGAATGTTCCATAAGGGCAAGTAAATGTGGTTTTTTCTTGGTCCTCTGGGTGAATAGGGATTTGGAAAAACCCCGAATACCCATCAAGATAGCAGAAATATGAGTGTCTTGCTAGACGTTCAAGCATTTGATCTATAAATGGGAGAGGGAAATGGTCTTTTCTCGTTGCCTTATTCAACTTTCTGTAATCTATACACATACGCCATCCTCCTTCTGTTCGTTTTGCCACATGCTCACCTTTCTCATTTTCCATAACAGTGATACCTCCTTTCTTGGGTACCACATGGACTGGGCTTACCCATTCACTATCCGAAATTTGGTATATGATACCAGCTTCTAATAACTTAAGAACTTCTTTCTTGACTACATCACTCATGATAGGGTTTATTCTTCTTTGATGTTCTCTTGAGGGTTTTGAATCTTCTTCTAGCATAATCCGATGCATGCATACGGATGGGCTTATACCTTTTAAATCTGAAACTTTATACCCTAAAGCTGAGGGATATTTTCGCAAGGTATCTAAGAGTTGATTTGTTTCTATTTGGTTTAGAGCGGCGCTAATTATAACAGGTCTATTCATCTCCTCATCCAAAAACTCATATCTTAGATTCTTGGGTAGTTCCTTAAGTTCTATAGTGGGTTTCTCAGTACGCGGCATAAGGTCAGGGGTAAGAGCTAAGCATTCGAAAAGGTTGTCGTCAATGTACGGTTCGATACTCTTAAATCCGTCATCCTCTAAAATAGGGGTTGATGGTAATTTGATTAAAGATTCGTTTTGTTCGAGCTCATTTACACATTCATCAATGACGTCGATGGCATAACACGCATCTCCTATCACTGGTGCCATTAGAAACTATTATAAAATGAACTCAATCTTTTCATCTCCTACCTCGAAAGTCAGTTTCCCTTTCTTAACATCTATTATAGCTCCGGAGGTCGATAGGAATGGTCTTCCTAAGAGGATTGGGATGTCTTCATCTTCTTTAATATCCATTACGACGAAGTCGGTCGGAATGTACAACTGACCAATCTTGACAGGTATGTCTTCTAAAATACCCATGGGATATTTGACAGATCTATCAGCTAGTTGTAAGGACATCTTAGTAGGTTGAAGTTCTCCTAATTTTAACCTCTTACAGACGGCCAGAGGCATCAGACTTACGCTTGCTCCTAAGTCTAAAAATGCTTTGTCTATCATATGGTTACCTAGGATGCAAGGGATAGAAAAACTTCCAGGGTCTTTATCTTTCTTTGCGAGTTTATTTTCGGATATAGAATGACATTCTAAAGGCTTGGGATCATCGAGTCGCCGTTTATTGGTCAAAATATCTTTCAAGAACTTAGCATATGATGGTATCTGGGTTATAGCTTCAGTAAAAGGAATCTCTACATGGAGTTTCTCTATTACCTTAATAAACTTTTGGTACTGGTTTTCTACTTTGGTGTTTTTCAGCCTCTGTGGGAACGGAATAGGTGGTTTATAAGGTTGTTGACTGTTATTCCCTACTTCTGGTTTTGATTGCTTTTCTGGTTTCTCTGGTTCCTCTACCTGGTCTTTAGGTGTAGCATCTTCCATAGGTTTTTCTGATGTGCTTAAGTTAGGATTTCTAGGCCCTTCATAAGCAGTTCCACTTCTTAAGGTGATAGAATTTGCTTGGCCTTTTGGATTTGGTTGAGTTTGTCCAGGAAATTGTCCTCCAGGTGCAACTTGTACATAGGTGTTTTGTGCTACTTGGGAAATCTGAGTCTCAAGCATTTTGGTGTGGGTTATCATCTGGTCAAACTTGGTTGCCAGTTGAGTAACTAGTTCGTTCGTGTGAATGTGTTGGTTCATAAACTCCTTATTTTGCTGAGTTTGAGTCTGAATAAAGGTGTATATGGTTTCTTTAAGGTTTGGTCTTGGGGGCACTATTTGCATAGGTTGGTTTTGTTTTTGCGTTTGGAATCCTTGAGGTCTCGAAGGTCCGGGATTTTGGATAGGGTTATTGTTTTTGTAAGAGAAATTCGGGTGGTTCCTCCATCCAGGATTGTAGGTATTCGAGAAAGGGTTTCCTTGGGTATAGTTAACTTGGTCTGAGCTAGATTCGTTCAAAAGGTTACAGTCAACGGTTTGATGTCCTTGAGTTCCACAGAGTTTGCATTCCGATTGGATTGCTGCTACTGTGGTTGGGTTTTGAGACATGTTCTCGACTCTCAAAGCTAGGGCGTCCATCTTGGCATTAATCATGTCCATGCAACTTACCCCATGCTTTCCTCCATGGCTCTCCTTTTTCTCTACTGTCGCTCGTTCTAATCCCCACTGGGCGTGGTTTTGGGCCATGTCCTCTATTAGGGCACAAGCGTCAGGGTAAGGTTTGTTCATCAACGCTCCGCCAGCGGCAGCGTCAATGGACATCTTTGTGTTGTAATGGAGTCCATTATAGAAGGTATGTATGATTAACCATTGCTCCAGGCCATGGTGCGGACAAGCTCTTAAAAGTTCTTTATATCTCTCCCAGGCATCAAAAAGTGATTCGCCTTGGTTTTGGGTGAAACAAGTGATCAGGTTCCTAAGAACAGCGGTCTTGCTTGGTGGAAAATATCTCGCAAGAAAAGCTCTCCTAAGGTCTTCCCAAGTTGTTATTGAGTTAGCTGGAAGGGCGTCTAACCAGTCGTGAGCTTTACCTCTAAGGGAAAAAGGAAACAGTCTTAAACGGATGGCTTCGGGTGTGGCTCCATTTGCCTTAAGGGTGTCAGCTAACTGGATAAATACCTTTAAATGTTGATTCGGGTTCTCTGTAGCGAGACCAACGAATTGGTTTTGTTGTACTAATTGTAATAATGAGGGCCTTAGTTCAAAGTTGTTGGTAGTTATAGTAGGGTTTACTATACTAGAACTAGGTTCCTCGTTAGATGGTTGGGCGAATTCCTTGAGTGGTCTTTGGTTACGATCTTCTGCCATAGCTCTTCTTATCTTGCGTATAAAAAGAAGGGCACGAGCGTAACGTTCAGGTTCTACTAAAGGATCTATTAGGTTACCGGTGCAACGATTTCTACGCATCTACCGGCTAGAATAGCCTTAGTCTAAACGGGATAACAATAGGGTACGAAATTTGACGAAGTTGGTCCCCGGCAATGGCGCCAAAAACTTGATGGGGATCTGTAACGTATAGCCTAAATATAGTACTGCAAGTGCACAGCCTATCGAAGTAATATATAAGATTATCGAACCACAGAGACCAATTGTCAATCTATCAACTCTATTGCTAAGGTGCTTATCTAAGGTGAACAAGAATATTGATGTGAGTGCAGTGCAACAAAGTAAATGAGCGAGGTAAATAACAGTTTAAAAGACAGGTTGGAATGTAAATCATGTAATCAGATATTGGTCCGGTCATGCGTAGATGAAACTACTTATGGGGCAGTATTTTCTATTGATAGCAAAGAATCAATTTAACGGGAACTTGTAGCTTTTGACTATTAAGAACCGAATTTACTCATTAAATTAAATTCCTTTATTGTCACATATAAAGGGTGCCTTCCGCGTTAAAGAGGTAAACCTATTTTTAAGAAATTGATAGTTTTGACTTAACAGAAAAGTAATTTTACTTGGAAAGATTAACTTAAAGAGACTTTTGGCTTTTGACCAAGAGTCAGATTTCAAACCTACAAATGCGTCCGAAAATAGTTTCAAAATCATTTTCTAAAAAGGTCAATGGTTCCTATTTAACCAATCAACGGCTTTCGCTCTTTTTGTTTGGTTAAATAATAATCAAGTCGTATCATTAGTTTGGACGGCTTTCGATCTTACCCAATAAACATTTAAACATAATTGACTTAAGTTAAAAAGCAAAACATCCCCAGAGTATTTTCACTAGCATGATAATTGGAACACGACCATGATGACAATCATTACATCCAAACCTTTATAGTTTAGCCAGACATAATAAGTGCGAGTCTATAAAACGTGTAGACTATGATAAGAGCGAGTAAGTAAAAGAGTGCGAGTCTATAAAACGTGTAGACTATGGTAAGAGCATTTAGAGTCTATAAAACGTGTAGACTATGGTAAGAGCATTTAGAGTCTATAAAACGTGTAGACTATGGTAAGAGCATTTAGAGTCTATAAAACGTGTAGACTATGGTAAGAGCAATTATAAGTAAAGAAATGCAATAAAATAGAACCATGCTCCAGTCGGAGACTTGAATCTAATACAAATCTGCGGAATGGTAAGGCTGGTATGATGAACTTCAACCAAAGTGCTCCAAGACTCGATTACAACTCAATCTACACCGCAATAACTCCCCGATGTGAAGAGATTATTACTTTACAGAAACTGATAGTATATGGCTTAAGATTGTAATAAGCTTGGATGAAACTAAAAAATGAAAATCGAAAACTATTTATAGAGGATCCTTGAGATGCGTAAAGACCAGCATGCCCCACAACTTCTTCTGAGCGGGAAACTTTTGTGAAGGCCGCGGGCGCGGTGGCAGTGGCCGCGGGCGCGGTGGCTGGAACTGCCAGATCGTGGGAACGTGGCAGTTGGTCTCTGGGTGAAAGTGGGCCACGTTATCGCGTTCCCTATAGCCGGCGCGGCGCTGAACGCCATAAGTGCAGAATATTTTGAAAAACCCTAATTTCTTGGCGTTTTGGCTCGTTTCTTCACAGAAGGCTCTGAAATGACAAGAATCCTGAAAACAAAGGAAAAAGGAACATAATACGAGAAAATGATAATAAAAACTAAGGAAAACATGTGATATTTGAGTCAGAAACATAGTGTGATTTAGTGCGATCAGCGTATCCTAATTTTGAGCATGTGCGATTTGCGAAGTATGTGACATCCTATTTTGTTGATGTTTAATTCAAAATTAATTTACTCTGATTATTATATAAATTACCAATAGGGAAATATGGTGTTACACCTCTTTATAAAAAAATCTAGGAGCACTACTTTTCCACCCATTTCTTCGCTCCTTTTCTCGCCCGACAACGACCGGGCGATGTTGCCTCGCTCGGTGACGCATCCTTTCGCTCGGCGATGCGTAGTAGACTGTAACTTCCTATTGCAATTCTGCACCTGTCCAGGCCTAATTCCTCTTGCGATTTCATACCAATACAGTCCAGATTCTCATACTTCTCAACACATAACCATCATATAACAACCATACAATATTATAGGCATTAAGTACACAAAATCATGGCAATTCAATATGTTATTTCCATCAATTTCAACACAATTTCATCATAATACAACATATCATCAAACTATCAAAATCCCAACAAATCTCTACATATCTCTAAACCCCATATCAATTATAATGACAGATCACCCCCCCCCCCCCTTACCTTAGATTTCTAGCTTGGGTCTCTTCTCTTCGCGATCTACCGAAATTCCTCTGTGTTCTTCGTGCCTTAACTTTCTCCTCTACTCTTCCAATGTTTTTCACGATCATACTAAATGAACTATTTTCCCTTATTCTCTTGTTTAACCTTTGGACCCATAATATATTTTTCCCAACTACTCCTCACTTAGCCTTTCACCAATTACCATCTCTCCCTTATCTTCTCTACATCAATTATTTCTCTATTTTATTATTAATAATAATTCTAACAAATTTTAAATAATTATTAACTAATTATTTAATTACTATAATACTTCTTACTCATCTAAATTTCCATTATCCCGCAACATATTAGCACATCACACATCATACTTAACAAAACATCATATATTCATCAATAATTCATAAATACTCATGATTAATTAATTAAATAAGTAATTCCCAATTTTGGGATGTTACCGTCCCGTTAAGTACAACAGATGTGAGGGATGCTAAAACCTCCCCCTTTCATAACTAACTCCCGAACCCGCTCTTGGTTGGGACGACCATATTTTCTTTTCTTTCTTGGGTTTTATCAATATTTTCCCTTTTCTTTTGGAATAAATAAAGTTTGACATAATTACTCCAAGGGTCCTTTAAGTTATTTTATTGTAACAGGTTGGTCCTTAAGTTTTTTTTGTAACAACTTAGTCCTTTCTCCACTTATTGTGATAACTCTTCTAACGATTCTAAGAAGCTCTCATCTTCTCTTGGATCATCTTGATCTTCTCAATTGTTTCCTGTACAATTTCAGACCCAAACACAACACTCTCTCCTAACTCATACTAACACAATAGAGTCCTACTCCTCCTACCATACAACGCTTCATATGGTGTCATCCCAATACTAGCATGAAAACTATTGTTATACGTAAAATCGATCAATGACAAGTGGTAAACCCAAGCACCTCCTTGTTCCAACACACAAGCTCTCAACAAATCCTCTAAAGACTGACTAGTTCTCTTGGTCTAACTCTCTGTCTATAGATGATATGCAGAACTTAATCACAATTTAGTACCCAAAAGTATTATGCAAACCTTCCCGGAATTTTGACATGAACCTCGAATCTCGGTCCGACATAATACTCAAAGATATGTTGTGCAACTTTACGATCTCATAAATATACATCTCTTCCAGCTTCTCCATGGAATGATTAATTTTCATCAGCAAGAAATGATCCGACTTAGTTAACCTATCAACGACCACCCAAATGAATCATTGCCTTTAGTGGTCCTTGGCAATCCTGATACGAAATTCCTTGAAACATTATCCCATTTCCACTGTGGGATACTTAAGGGTTTCATAAGGCCCATATGCTTCTAATGTTCGATCTTGGATTTCTAGAAAGTCAAACAAGCATACACAAATTTTTCAACTTCATTTTTCATTCATGGCCACCAAAACAACTTCTTCAAGTCTTGATACATCTTCGTAGCACCCGTATGAATACTCAAAGCACTTCGATATCCTTCCTCAAGAATACTCTTTTTAAAATCTGGAACATCTGGAACACATACTCTATTACTGAACTTCAACACACCATTTTCATATACTCGGAATTCACCATGATTACCTTGGTTTATCAAAGTTAATCGATCTACCAAACTTAAATCACATTTCTGACCTTCTCGGATTTCTTCAAGGATTCCACTGGTTAGTTTCAACATTCCCAAATTCACACTATTAGAAGTCTCTTCACATACCAAACTCATATCTCCAAATTGTTCGATCAATTCCAACTCCTTCACCATAAGCATCGACATATGCAAGGATTTCCTACTCAGAGTGTCAGCTACTACATTTGCTTTACCAGGATGGTAACTGTAACACCCCAATTCTACCCGGCAATTATAAATGTAAATCAGAGTCATAAAATCCATGCAACTGAATCAGGATGTCACAAATTCAACTTCTAAAAACACATTGCATTCAACGTGGATTCATAACACTTTAAAAGTTCGGATGAACTATCAGCATAATAATTTAATCTCTTAATTCAACAACTTAAATATCTACACAGCGGAATTCCTGATAACATCTTTGTCCATCGTTACAGCAACTTCAAAACAACATATACTTAGCGACAATCAAATTAAAGTTCAACAACGGAAATAATCAATAATTAAAAGCAACAAGCGTTCAACCCCCTGAGTGTTACGTATCAGAGCAATAACACCGACTCGAACTACTGAAGGTATACAGCCTTCACTCTGGATTACCTACACATTACCAACGTAAGGGTAACATTCAAACAGAAGGGGTGAGATATCTAACAATATAATAAAACATATGATAAATAATATATTAAATTAGATCACATAACATTACCACTTCTCATCGTATAAATAACAATAATCGCAACAGAATACCAACAATATACGCATTTACCGCATCAATACACAACTTCTTTATGCAATCATATAATGCGACTCAATACTATGCAAATTCATATGGTACCATTGGAGCAGAACTCCCATCTCAAATAATTTCCAACAAATAGAGGAATCAACAAGGCATAAGCCTTCATCTTAATATTCGCCAATACAGGCCATCTTAACGAGCATCAGTGCCATCTTGAAATGCAATGTATGAGACACAATCATGAATGTAATGAAAACACCATAATTAACAACATCTCAACACAACATCATCGTTGGCCAGAAGCCTACATCTTAATAGCTGCCAATTATTAGAGGCATCTCAACATCATTCATCAACATTATTTATCAACATAATTCATCAAACATCACTTATTATCATAATTCATCAAACATCATTGATCATCATAATTCATCAAACATCATTTATCATCATAATTCATAGCAGCTCAGCCACAACAACAATACAACGATAGATCGACAATCCCGCAACGTTGGCCATAGGCCTACAACATGATATTGCCTATAATTAATCAATCATCTAAGGCTTACCTCTAAATTACCAAACCTCTACATATTATTAGTTCTGTAATACTACATCATTATCATCATTAATCTTACTGTTACGAACCAAGCAATAATCTATAATCATCTTATCCCCATCATACTTCACAAAATCATCATAGCGATTAACGCGGGAAGCTAACTCTAGTCCTAAATTGGGTTACTAGGATTATCCTTCCTATTTTTCATTTTTTTAATCCTTAAGAA
The DNA here is from genome assembly GCA_948472305.1 of Vicia faba. Classification (NCBI taxonomy): domain Eukaryota; kingdom Viridiplantae; phylum Streptophyta; class Magnoliopsida; order Fabales; family Fabaceae; genus Vicia; species Vicia faba. The sequence continues at coordinate 331,220,477 of OX451736.1, forward strand.
TGAGGTTCCTCATGTTAGCTATCCAACGCTTCAAACGGCACCTCAAACGGAGTCCAGAAACTCAAGTTACAGCCTCTGCAAACGAATATGTCAAAAACCAGACTACATGAGTTGACGCATAACGTCTTGAGTCAATGCGTACTAGGCTTAACACGCTGCATGTATCAACGTGTACTCCCTTCGTATCGACTCATACTGAGTCTGCAGCACTACATGTATCGATACATGGTCCTATGTATCGACTCATCCTGAGTCTAAAAGCCTGCATGTATCGACGCATGGCTTCTTCGTATCGACTCATCCTGAGTCTAAAATCCTTCATGCATCGACGCATGGCTTTTGGGGTCGACACATATTATTCTGTCATGAATATTTTCTGCAATTTCACTACGTTTTCACTGCGGTTTCCATTCTTTAGGCCTTAAAAATATCCTCTAATCATAGGTAATCATCAATTATAATTATCCTATAATTCTATATAAATTATACATCATTAGGGCATCATTATTCATCCTTAAATCATCGATTATCATTAAAAAAAAACATATACATTCGGTGATACGGTAGGAGAACTGACTTGAAGGTTTTGTGTTTAATCGCAAATGTTGCGGTTAGCAAGAGTCGCCACCAACTTTTCTTTTATCCAAAAGGAAAGGTGAAAAATCACAGGAAAGACCTTTGAGATTATTTCTTGAGTTCGGGGGGTAGATTATAAAAAGGGAAGGTATTAGCACCCTTTTCATCCATGGTTTTCCATGGGCTCTTAGTTACTTGCTAGATCACTTGATTTTGTTTGAAATTATGCTTTGTGTGGTTATAGAAAGTATTTTGTAAAGAGGGTATTGTTTAGGCAATCTTTGCAATGATTCTCGTTCGTAAGAATGTATACAAAGATGTTTGATCTTTTGAAAATGTTTTCAAGTTTGTAAGATGTTTTGAAAGTGAAGGTGTTTATTTTGAAAATAGCGAGGATGTTTTATTTTGAAATTGAGCAAGTAACTAAAAACATTCTACCTACTCAAAAGTCTTTCATGTTCATTTCCTTTTTCCTTTGACATTGTTATCTTACCATTGATTTGGTAAGTAACCCTATCTTTGGATGTAAACGGGACGGGTGTGGGTGATTGTATAACCATGATTAGCAATGTTGCAAGGTACCTTAGCGTTTTTCTTTAGGGACTAAGATCATTTTGGAAGACAACCTAGATAGCGCCATCGAGGGACTATGATCTTGTATTTTGTTTGTCTTTGCTAAGATACCTCACATGCGTAATACGGTCATTTTTGTAAGGCATCCAAGTGGATTTATCCTAGGGGTGCTTGTGTGCAAGTGTGTTGTTTTTCATGCTTGGTTTTGTCTTTGATTAGGGTTTTATAATTGATTGGTTTTAGTCTTTCCATAAAAACCCTAATTACTAGCATTTGTATATAAAGCGATAAATTATGGAATTTAAAATTACTATGCTATTACAATACTTGTGGGAGGGGGTGTACAAATTATAAATGGGGATTGCAAGAAAATAAACCTAATTAATCTATTACAACCATATTGAATTGGTGCAAGAATTGAATAATGTACATAATGAATAAATATACAAGAATGTAAATGTGAAGAAAATGGATATTTTTGTTTTGATTTTTTTTAGAGAAAAGGGGTTTTGATTTAACATAATTAATTAAAAGAAAATAATTAATTAAATAGTAAAAAAGTAAGCCTAAATTTACTAAGAAAAGATTTTAAATAAAAACCCTAAATCTATTAATTGATTAAAAGAAAATAAGTTTGTAAGAAGAATATTTTTGGTATTTTTGTCTTAAAAATAATTTATAGTATTATAAAATATTTTTGGTCTTTTTATATTTTAAAATAATATATTTAAGTGGTGTAAAAGAAAATAACTAAAACCCTAATTTTTTAATTCAATTTACAAAACAATTAGTAAAATAAATAAAGTATGATTAAATAAAAATAATTTTTTGTGTAAAAAATAAATAAACTTTATCAAAATATAAATCTAACATTTTTATATTTTTTCTGATTTTTTTTAATATAAAATAAAATATTTAAGAAAATAAATATAAAAAAATAAGAAAAAGAAATAGAAATGGGCAAGGGGCTGTATAAGTGAAACAGAGGGTTAGCAATAAGAAAAAAAACATAAAGGCCCAAGGGAGGCCCAGCGCTGCCAAAAAGAAAGTTAGAATACAAAAAATGTGAAAAATCCAAAAGGGTACCACTGGGGCTCGAACCTAGGTCCCTCTGGTTACAGGTGCGCGCTTCTACCACTGGGGTGGCTATACATCCGTTTATATAAATCAAACCATAAATATATATGGTAAACACGTTCCTGAGGCCAACTTCATCTTCAACCTCACGCCCAGCCAGAAGCTCTGTATCTCATTCAAATCTCAACAAAAATGAAAACCGTAAACATGAAACTTGTAGCAAATTTCATCACGATTTCAGAAATTCAAAGCAATATAATTATAGCTCAAAGATAAACATGAATTTTAATGGCCCTATTCTGAACCCTAAAAATCTTAGAAAATTCAATCTTAAAATTCTCTAAGCTCAAGCAAAATTAATGAAAACTATGGACATGGTTAGCTTTAGGGCAATGATATCTACATTTTTCATTCACAAATAAATAATTGATGATGCATGTATGAAAAGTTCCAAAGTTAGAAAACTTACCTTGCAAGAGGGTATCAGGTTTGGAGTTTGAGAAGCTTTCAGTGAGTTCCAATGATTGGGTTAGCTTCCTCAAGTTCCTAGGAAGCTAATGGGATGCTTAGCTTGAGCTGAAAGTGCCGGAGGAGTTCTGGAGAAGTCCAAGTGCAAAGATCTGTTATTGAAAATGGAGGATGGTGTTAATGGTCAGGTTAGGCAACAATGGAGGTATGTGATTCAATTCTTAGCTCTTGGTGTTTTTAGGGGTCAAGCATGCGTGTGTTTTGTGGCAAATGGAGGTACTTGATTTTGAAGAAAAGTGGGAAAACAAGTTTCAATGTGAAGTACAAGCATGGGCTGGGTGATTGTAAGTGTCTAAACCATTTCTCTTGTGTTATGAGACATGTATTCTGCTGGGGATTAAACTGCATACTGTGGGGGATTTTATGGAAATAGCTTAGAGAGATTTCCCCATCTCTTAAAGCCATCAGCGATTTCTTTTTATTTTGTTCATTTGTAAACAGTAATTATGTTCAAATGCATATGTTCAAAAATAAATCATTGGACGTTTTTGTAAACAAAACACAAGAGTAAAGAAAAACAGATAGTTTTGCACTTTCAAAGAGATATCTTTGTATTGACTTTGAGTAAGTGTTTTTGTACAATGAGACAGACATTCAAGTAAGAGAATGTCATCGTAAAAAATGAAAACTTGATACAAAGAAAAGATAGCTATTAGAAATAATCCCATGGGGTTCCCATTCTGCTATAGCCTTCATGTCTCTGAGCATCTTATCTATTTATTGCCTTGTCTGAAGCTGATTGAATATATCATAACCTCTGAGTTTTTCGGTTGAAGCCAAAGGTTGTCCGTAAGGTGATCCAACAGGACATAGTCGTACGCTTTAATTCCCTAACTTTTGCCTGGACCTCCTTTTCGAGTTTTCAGTCCACCGGGATACCCCTTTTTGCCCAAGTCACCCTTTCAGGGTTTCAACTTGCCAGGTGTACATATTTTTTTATTTTATCCCTAATTTTTTCCCAAACCTTTTTGGTTCGCCGGGATGTCCTTGTTTTGCCTAGGTATGTCAACCTAGCGGGTCTCTTATGCGTAGTATTTTTTGACTATGTCCGCGTTCACAGGGTGTGGCAGGTCGTCACCATCCATAGTGGTCAAGATCATTGCTCCACCAGAGAATATGCTTTTAATCACAAATGGTCCTTCATATGTAGGAGTCCATTTGCCCATGGGATCACCTTGCGGCAGTATGATGCGCTTGATCACCAGATCCCCAACTTGATACACTTGTCGTCAGACCTTTTTGTTGAAAGCCTTGATCATCTGTTTTTGATACATTTGACCATGACAGATAGCAGTAAGCCTTTTCTCACCAATTAAGTTCAGTTGATCAAGTCGAGTCTGGATCCAATCTTCTCCGTTCAGCCCTATATCCTTCATAATTCTCAGAGAGGGGATATGGACCTCAATAGATAAGACAGCCTCCATGTCGTACACCAGAGAGTAGGGTGTTGCCCCGGTTGATGTGCGTGCCATGGTACGATACCCGTGGAGAGCGAATGGTAGCATCTCATGCCAGTCTTTGTACGTGACTGTCATTTTCTGTATGATCTTTTTGATATTCTTATTTGCGGCTTCGACAACACCATTCATCTTTGGCCGGTAAGGGGGAGAATTGTGATGTTGGATCTTGAATTGCTCGCACAGGGCGGTGATCATAGTATTGTTTAGATTCGTACCATTGTCTATGATGATCCTCTCCGGGATACCACATTTTTGGTCACGGAAGCGAAAGAGGCTGCCTCAACCCACTTTGTAAAATAGTCAATGGCCACCAAGATGAAGCGGTGTCCATTAGAGGTTGTTGGCTTGATTTCCCCAATCATATTGATGCCCCACATAGCAAAGGGCCAAGGAGCCGTCAAGACATTCAAAGGAACCGGAGGTACGTGCACCTTGTCAGCATAAATTTGGCACTTATGGCAGGTTCGAGAGTGTTGATAGCAATTTGCTTCCATGGTAGACCAATAATAGCCTTCCCGTAGGATCTTTTATACCATCGTATGCCCACTAGAATGGGTGCCAAAAGTGCCCTCATGTAGATCAGCCATGATCTTTTCCGCTTCAACCTTGTCTATGCAACGAAGTAACACAGAGTCATGGTTGCGTTTGTAAAGAATGTCATTACTAAGGAAGAATTTAGCAGAAAATCTCCTTAAGAACTTCTTATCATTGACTGAAGCTCCTTCTGGATATTCTTGAGCCTCGAGATGCCTCTTGACTTCGTGAAACCAAGGCTGGTCCACTACTTCTTCAGTATTAATCTTGTGACAGTGAGTTGGTTCATCCATTTCAATAGTGATATGGGGGGCCTCGTTATCCCATTTAAGTTTAAACATGGATGACATTGTGGCTAGCGCGTCTGCTAGCTGATTTTCTTCTCGCGGGAAATGCTCGAAGGTAATCTACTCAAAATGTGGGATCAATGTGAACATATGTTCTTTGTAGGGGATAAGGTTAAGATGTTTGGTGTCTCATTCCCCTTTGATCTGGCTGGTGAATAAAGCTGAATCTCCGAATACATTTAAGGATTTGATCCCCAAATCTATGGCAGCTTTGAGACCAAAAATGCACGCTTCATATTCTGCCATGTTATTTGTACAATTGAAGCAGAGTCTTGCCGTGAAGGGAGTGTGACATCCTTCAGGAGATATGAGTACAACACTTATACCATTGTTGAGTGCGTTGGATGCCCCATCAAAAACCAGGGTCCATCGGGATCCTTATTCGGGTCCATCATATGGTCTGAATTCTTCACAGTTGTTTACCATCATGATGTCTTCATCTGGGAATTCGAACTTCATGGACTGGTAGTCATCCACAGCTTGATGAGCAAGGTAATCAGCTAGTATACTGCCCTTTATTTCTTTCTGGGTAGTATACTGTATGTCATATTCTGTCAGGATCATCTACCATCTCACTATTCTCCCAGAGAGAGCAAGTTTCTCGAAGATGTATTTTATTGGATCCATCTTGGATATCAATAAGGTAGTATGGGTCAGCATATACTGTCTTAGCCGGCGAGCAGCCCATGCTAGAGCGCAACAAGTTTTCTCAAGCAGTGAATATCTTGTTTCACAGTCGATAAACGTTTTGCTCAGGTAATAAATAGCATGCTCTTTTCGGCCAGACTCGTCATGCTTCCCCAGCACACACCCCATTGAATTTTCCAAAACAGTTAGATACATGATCAATGGTCTTCCCTCGACTGGTGGCATCAAAACAGGAGGCTCTTGTAAGTACTCTTTGATCTTGTCGAAAGTAGTTTGTCACTCATCATTCCACTTGACTACTTGATCTTTCTTCAGTAATTTGAAGATTGGTTCACAAGTAGTTGTCAGGTGAGAAATGAATCTGGCAATGTAGTTTAAACGTCCCAAGAATCCTCTGACTTTCTTTTCAGTACGAGGAGCAGGCATTTCTTGTATCGCTTTCACCTTGGCGGGATCCACTTTGATACCTTTATTGCTGACCACAAAACCTAGGAGTTTACCAGACCTTACCCCAAACGTGCATTTATTTGGGTTCAACCTCAGCTTGTTTCTTTAGCCTCTCAAACAGTTTCTGTAAATGGTCAAGATGCTCTTCTTCTGTTTGAGATCTAGTTATCATGTCGTCCATATAGACCTCTATTTCGTGATGTATCATGTCGTGAAATAAGGCTACCATGGCACGCTAATAGATTTCCCCAGCGTTCTTCAGCCCGAATGGCATAACCTTGTAGAAGAATGTGTCCTACTGTGTGACAAAGGTTATTTTCTCCATGTCCTCAGGCGCCATTTTGATTTGGTTGTAGCCTAAGAAACCATCCATGAAGGAAAACACCTTATGTTATGTCGTATTGTCAACTAGAACATCAATGTGGGGAAGTGGGAAATCATCCTTTGGGCTCGCCCTATTCAAATCTCTGTAGTCCATGCATATTCGTACTTTGTCGTCCTTTTTGGGCACAGGAACGACATTGGCAATCCACTGTAGATAGGAAGTGACGGCCAAGAATCCGGCGTTGAATTGTTTCATGACTTCTGCTTTGATCTTCTCTGACATGTATGGTCGCATGCGATGAACCTTTTGTTTTACTAGTGGACAATCTTCTTTTGTTGGTAGACGATGTACCACGATATCTGCATCAAGTCCCAGCATGTCTTCATACGACCAGGCAAAGACCTCAACATACTCGTGTAGCAACTGAATCAGAAGCTTTTTGACACTGGGTTCCAGATTGGCACCCACCTTTACTTCTCTTTTGTCTTCTTCGGTACCTAGGTTGATTGTGTCCACTAGTTCTTCGTGGGGCTGAATGATCCTCTCTTCTTGTTGTAGTAACTTGGTGAGTTCCCCTGGTACTTCACAATCTTCCTCACCTTCGTCTTCGGCTTGGTAGATTAGATTTTCAGAGTCACAAAAGACCATAGCAGAACCGTTACCCATGGGATCCCGAATGGAAGTAGACCTACATTGTGAGTGTGAGTGTGTGTAAGAGTATAGATATCTTTGAAAGAAATGAAAATGTAAAAAGAAAAACTTTGAGCACAAAGTTTTTATGCAAAAAACGTCCATGATTCATTGATGTCATATGGAAATGAGATAATAACCCTTACAAATGGACCATTGTGCCTCGGGTAAGACACAAGGTTTTAAGAGTCTGAATTGTTTTAATATTACAGGTCCAACAAAATTTAAAGACAAATTATTGTGGGATAAAAGTGATCGGGACGAAATCTGTAGCTTCCCAATTGCTAAGCCCTCCACTGACAGTTGGAAAAATCCAATCCTCCAAGTCATAGTTGTCTTCATCATCCTCTACTGCATTGACTTCGCGGTTGCTGATCTTCAAGGGTGGTCCTCCGGCACGAGCACGGCCTACAGCTTTCTGGGCTTCTGAAGTGAAACCCAAACCAAACTTGTCAGATTTATATGGGATATCTCGGAGTTGTCCCCAAATAGTGCACCCGCCTTCTTCTATCACTGCCGTGGCATCCTTCAAAGATGACATCTTGAGTGGACGCCTTGTGATCTTGGGAACTTGAGACACAACCTTGGTTACTGCCACATCTCGCGGGACTTCTTCAAAGTGCTGGAATGGAGTTTCAATAAATTCACCATCTAGTTCCACATATCTGAAGGAATTTAGATGGCTGACCATATACTCTTCTTCTCCGTGAACAGTGATGATTTTCCCCTTAATTGGATATTTCAGCATTTGATGCAACGTAGAAGTGACTGCGCCAGCATTGTGAATCCACGGTCGGCATAAGCAGGAATATGAAGGGCGGATATCCATTACATAAAAAGTTGAATCAAAAAATTTTGTTTTCTAACCTTTATGGGGATGTCCACTTCCCCATGCACCATCCTTTTTGAGTCATCGAAGGCCCTCTCTACTATGTTGCTCAGTTTCAATGTCAATCCTTCACAGTCAAGCCTATCAAGAGCCTTTTTAGGCAACACATTCAGAGACGAACCTGTATCAACCAAGACATGAGCCAAAGTCTTGCCCCTGCATTCGACTGAGACATGCAATGCCTCGTTATGCTTCCTCCCCCTTGGCGTTAAATCAGCATTCAAAAAACCTAAACCATTATCTGCGGTCAAGCTGGCTACGCAGTCTTGGAACTGATCGGCAGATGTTTCTTAGGGTACATGGGCAGTTTTAAGGAACTTTACCAAGGCCTTTTCATGAGCCTCAGAACATAACAATAAAGCCAGCATGGAAATTTTTGATGGAGTTTTCCCCAGTTGCTCGAATATGTTGTAGTCGCTTCTTTTTATAATCTTTAGAATTTCCTCTATCTCTTTTCGGGAGGTCTCAGGGATAGCTATTGACTGTGCCTTCGTTCGGACAAGCTCAACCAGAATACCTTTTCCTCGAGTCTCGGTTGACTCGGCAGCAAGAGTGTCAGTAGGGGTGATAACAGGGATTGTAACAGTTTTGTCAACAGGAGTATTAGCGGAGATGATTGTAGGACTGGGAATAGCCTTTGGAGGAGAAACAACAACAGGAATGATTACAGGTCCAGAAATAGCTTTTGGAAGAGCAATTTCTGTAGAGAAAACCCTTCCACTTCGGGTGATCTTACTAGTCCCTGCGATATTACTGATATCGGAGTCAACTTTCTCAGAGCTTGAATCTTCAGCAGCTGGCCAATCTTTCTTGATACCGTGGTAGTAGACATCACCTCCATAATTCCACGGGACGGTTTTGTCTGACGAATACGGGGTTGGTCCAGGCATTATAATTATCAATGGAGCTACCTTAGGAACTGATGTAATTCTAACGGGTCTTTTGGTGGAGACCCTGGAAGAATTGGCGTAAATGGTCACGATGGAAACATCATTATAAGAAATAGTTAGAATAGAAGTCTTCTCGAACAAAATCTCCTTGTCATCTATTAGGCATTGAACGCCTGCTTTTAACAAGGGACAGTTGGTTGGTGAGGATAAAAAGAAATGATAGCTTTCATTACAGCCTGGGAACACATCGGCATTCAACAAGTCCTTTTTTATAGTCAAGAGTGGGGTCACAAGTTCATTAACTAAAGTAACAAACATATCTTCCTCCACGGTGTTGACATCGCGGTCGTGCTTGGGCATAGGGGCAGTGATAACATTGGGCATTTCTGGCGCGTCGAATTCAATCTCTTTGGCTTCAAGAAGATCTTGTACTTTGTTTTTCAGAGCCAAACAGTTGTTAGTGTCATGGCTGGGACTCTCAGAATGGTATGCACAGCGGGCATTAGGATGATAGTGAGAAGAGGTTGTGTTAGGATTCTTTGGAGCTTCTTTCAAAGTCCCTAGATTGGATCTTAACAAATGCGAAAATACTTGAGATAGTGTCATATTAATTTGAGTGAATTGTCTGACTGGTCTTTCCGTTCTTGGTTGGTTGTTTATTTGCTGAGCAGGTGCGGGTTTGGGAATCATGACAGCCCCCACCATTAGACGGTGTGCAGCCCTATCTTGATTTCTCTGAGGATATACAGCAACAACTTCTTTCATTCCAATGAATGGTTTCCTAACAGCAGTAGAGGATGCATCTTTTTGAATCTTCCCATTCTTTATTCCGGCCTCTACTCTTTCTCCGGTCAATATCAATTCAACAAATCTTGCTGATGAATTCCCAATTAAGTGATTGAATAAAGGACCATACAAGGTGCCAAAAAACATGTCTACCAACTCTCTTTCAGATAGGGGAGGCTGGACTCTCCCTGATAAGCCCCTCCATTTTTACGCATAATCCTTGAAGCCTTCACTTGAAACCATGGCCATACTCTAAAGTTGAGTACGGGTGGGAGCAAGATCAACATTGTATTGGTATTATTTGTAAAAGGCGGTGGCCAGATCTTCCCAGTTATGAACATTGACTCTTTCTAACTGATAAAACCAGTCAAGTTGAGTTTCGGACAGGCTATCTTGAAAGAAGTGCACCCTTAAATCCTTGTCAGCGGTATGAGGCTGTATTTTCCTCACATAGGACCGGAGATGCATTTTGGGACATGAAACTCCATCGTACTTTCCGAACACCGGTGCTTTGAATTTTGGAGGAATGACAATCCCAGATACTAACCTCAACTCCTTAAAGTCCAATCCAGGCACTTTTTGGATTTCCATTGCACTTAATCGTTCTTCTAGATGCTTATACTTGTTGTCGGCTGGAGGATATTGTTCTTCAGAATAATCTTCTTCTTCCTCTTCTTCTTCTGAATCTGGCTGGAGAACTGCTTCCTTGCCTTTCCCATCTTGATTGTCTTTCTCACTGGATGACGTTGCAAAGTCTAGGGTCCTTCTTGCTTGACCTTGGAACCTTCTTCCCATATTTAGAACTTCGGTTATTTTCTTTTTCTTCTTTTTCTCTTCAACCAGCAAGGTCTTCAACTCTTCTTGTCCTTTGGCTAGAGTTAAGAACATCTGTTGAAACTGGGCATTTTGTGCTTGGAGGTCCTTCACCGTTTGTCGAGATCTATCTTACTGAAATAAACAGTAGAAAGATGAGGATACTTGTTTCAAAAACTGCTTATGTTATGATGAATGGTAAATACATATGCAATGATTTCAAGGATTTTAAAGATTCAAATTTGTTTTATACAAAAGGAAACACACGTTATATTAATAAATTAAAGCTTGAGTACATTAATGCCTCTTTGGGAAAAATAATACAAAAAATCTAAGATAAAAAGGTAGTACGCATCCTCTTTGGTGCGATGTAGGCATTCAGAGTCCGCTTCTCATGAAGTTGCTTAGTGAGTTCCAAAACCTTCTTCTCGCTAGCATAGAATTGGGACTCGAAAGCATCTCGCTCCCCCTTGAGTTGTATCCAATCCCTTTGTAAGTCTTAAATAGAGGTGCGCTTGTCAAGATCTAGGATATTGTATGGAACATCCCCTTCCATAACAGGCTCGATGATTACTGGGAGAATGGAGGGATAAGGCATCATAAGACTTTGAGCACGAGCTCGTACCCATTTGAGGTAAGGCTCAAGAGGGATGGAATTCTTATGCCCCAATGCCGTGCTATCTACCTTGTTCAACATCCTCCAAGCTCGGATAAACCTCTAGCGATGACCTTGATCGTCGTTCTCGTGGTCAAATACCAAACCTTGAATCAACATCTCATGTGGACCATCCCTTCGAGCGTAACCAAACTGTCTTAAGGATAAGAAAGGGTTGTAGGTGATACCTCCCCTAATTCCAAGTAAAGGGACATTAGGGAATTCTCCATAATGGTCGACGATGATAACATTCTCTATAGATCGGGAACACCAATGAATGTCTAGATGCTTGAGCTGTTGGTGTAAGCCCTAGAGGCCAATACTTTTGGTACTTGTATCGAATTATTTATTAATAATAAAAGGCATTTCTTTATTATGTTTGCTTTCCAAAATAATAAAGTCCCTAGAATGGTTTATTTGTTTAATGAAATGTTAAGTGTGACTTAATCATGAGATCCCATTAAACATAAGACACTATTCTTAAAGTATCCGTAGTCAAGCTTTAATGTGAAGTGGGATAACATTAAAGCATTAAGATTATTATGAAGATAGATTGATGATCACATCTCATGGATCATAGATAAGGAGTTATCAAGTCTTGACATAGGTATGAATATTAGGAGTAATATTTATACTAGATTGACCCGCTATGAGAATACTACATAGAATGTTATGCAAAGTGTCATAAGATATTCTCATGATGATAATGGTGTATACCACCCTTCGACCTGAAACCACTATGGATCCTAGATGTAGAGTCAAGTACTTTATTGCTGATCAAACGTCATCCGTAACTGGATGACTATAAAGACGGTTGATGGGTACTTCACAAAGCATGCTAAGGGACATGAGTGACCTAGATGGAATTTGCTCATCCTGCATAACAGGATAAATGTCTAAGGGCCCAATATTGAACTGGACAAGGATGACACAGTGTATGCTTTGTGTTCAATATAGACATGAGGGCAAAAGGGTAATTGTACAACACAAATATTATCACGGAAAAGGTTTGGTCAGATCACATGACATTTTCGTGACTTGGGTAACAGTGATGTGTTGCTAGATACCGCTCACTGTTTATTATATTAAATGTGTGATTTAACATAATTGCCAACGTCGCGAAAACCTATAGGGTCACACACATAAGGACAGGTTGATGAAAGATAGAATAAATAAGGAACACTGTAAGGTACGGTGCACTTAAGTGTAACACGGAAAGTGGTAAGGTACCACATGGATAAGTGATATATGGTACATCATAAGGTATGATGTCCATAAGCTTAATTGGGCTTTTAGCTTATAGCCTTAATTGGGCTTTTAGCTTGTAGCCCACACGAGTGATTCTATAAATAGATCCCTTGTGATGAAGCAATTTCACTTGATGCAATTTCGTTTTTGATTCTCTCTCTCACTCAAAGTTTCCATTCGTGATCAGCTAGCACTGTGACCGGAAGCGATCTGTTCGTGTGGACTGGGTAGAGGCGTTGTTCTTCATCAACACTCGTGATCACAACATTAAAGGTCTGAATCGCCACAAGAGGTAAATATTTCTATCACTGACCATGCTCATTCGTAAGGATCGCTAAAGGAAAATTTTAAATTCTGTTGCGCTTTTGGTCACAATTTTCCTTCAGTGGTATCAGAGCCACTTACGAAACCATGGATCTGATAGTTGTTTATATTCTATATTTTCTATTTTGATTCGATTAAAACCAGAATGAATTGAATAATAAACGATTAATTAAATTTGGCATCTGTTGTGTACGATTTGGATGATTTATGTTGACTATGCTTCGGAATCCGACATTAGTATGGTGAAGCAGCGATACATCGATCGTCCATAGGTTACACAAATAAGATCGATCACTTTTATATATGATATAAGTAAATCTGATGCAACAATGGTATATGGGATATACTGTTTTTGTTTCGTTCATTCAAACACTTGATGATTGTTATTCCTTTGACTGATCACTGTTCATATGCTTCGGAATCCGACATTAGTATGGTGAAGCAATGGCATGTGATTAATCATACTGAGTTATCAATCGAGATGTGTTTGACAGTATGAAATGGTTGCATTAGGGTTCATGACGGTACAAGGGTTGTGTTGTTCCAGAGTTATGCGATTAGGGTTGTGAATGCACAAGAGTTGTGCGAAAATGACGCTGATTTCAAATGAATTGTTCATTAAAATTTTGCGTCGGGGCGCTGCCCCTCACAACCCCGCAAAGGGGCGCTGCCCCCTTGACCCCCGTCCGCTGAACGGTCAGCGGAACCACCATCCGCTGACCGGGCAGCGGAACCCCCGGCTAACTCTGCGTAGTGTGATCAATCGTCGAAATTTAATTTGCCTTTTTTTTAATTAACAAAATTTAAACTAATAATAAAAGTGTGTTTATTATTATTGTCTTGTGGTGATCAGTTATGGCCTTATGTTTTTCCTTTATTTTGTTTTGGGATTGTAAAATACGGCCTGCGTGTCGTGCCTCTCTCTAAAATTCTTGATGTAACTTCTTTTCTCATCTCACTCCCTCGTATGTAAAACGAGTTTCTTTTATGTAATGTAATGTTATGAAGAAAGAGAAGAATACAATATCAAAGGAGGATAACCTTGGAGATCTTGCTTGGAGAAGTTTAGATCGTTATTAGGTTAGCTTATGTTCTCTCATTGGCTTGGGAGAACAATTGCGCTAGGGGCCATAACTGTATCCTTTTATGTATATTGATGCATGTGTTTGTATGTTGATGCATGAGAGAGACGAATTGCATGTTAAGCCGGTGAGATCAAACTAATAACAAAATCCCTCAAGTTAAATATTAAGTTCATGCTTTCCAAGTTTTAGCACTCATCAAGACTAGTATCGAACAATGTAGGTTTCGCCTACGCGAGGTGCATGTTCTATATTAGTAAGGTGCGATGGGATAATTGTAATATCCAACTGCTAAAACAATGGGTCAAACTTAACTAAACACATTATAATAAGATTATACATGTTTAGAAGCAAGAGTTAGGAATGATTCATATGATGAATTAGAATAAGGAGTTATTCACCCAACTGAAAATATTCGAGAGTTGTATGAGATACAATTGGAAGGAGTTCCTACCTAAATAACCTAGTTTTGTGTAATCAGCCTAACGCTGACTTAGAACAAAGTGAAATGTGGATCTCGACCCACTAGAAAGTCTTCCAACGGGATTTTCCGAATCAAATGAAGAGGGTCATTTGGTTTGAGTAAAATAGTGGGAGCATATTTGATTAAAGGCCTAATTAAATATGTTGTTTTAATGATACTTATATTTTCATTTTGTTTTTGTAGATTACCATGACAACAAACAACCATATTTTGCAATCAATCCTAGATAAGGAAAAATTGTCTGGGACAAATTTCCTGGATTGGCACCAAAATCTGAGGATTGTCCTCAAGCACGATAAGAAGTTGTATGTCTTGGAGACACCTGTTCCTGAAGAGGAACCGCCTAGTTCGGCACCTAAGGCAGAAAGAGATGCTTATAAGAAGCATCTTGATGATGCTAACGAAGCCGCTTGTCTCATGCTAGCTACTATGAACTCGGAGTTGCAAAAGCAACACGAGAACATGTCAGCGTTTGATATGATCAGACATCTGAAAATGCTCTATCAAGAGCAGGAAAGAAATGAGAGGTTTCAGGTTTCAAAGGCCCTTTTTAACAGCAAGTTATCTGAGGGAAACCCTGTAGGTCCCCATGTACTCAAAATGATTGGGTATGTGGAGAACCTTGAAAGGTTAGGGTTTCCGCTTGGAAAGGAACTTGCAACTGATTTTATCTTGCAATCGTTGCCAGATAGCTTTAATCAGTTTGTCATGAATTTCAACATGAATGACATGGATAAGAGTCTTCCAGAATTGCTAAGCATGTTGAAAACTGCTGAGCAGAATATGAAGACAAAAGGGAAGTCCATTATGATGGTCAGTAATGGAAAGAAGCTGAACAAGAGGCCTACCAAGAAGGTTGGTAAAGGGAAAGGCAAGGAAGTTGCCAACCTAAACCTACTGTTCCTGCTTTGAAGCCTAGTGGAGGCATAGCAAAGGAGGGCACTTGCTTCCATTGCGGTAAGACCGGACATTGGAAGAGAAACTGCCCAAAGTACCTGAAAGATAAGAACAATGGAGTAGGGACTTCAAATTCAGGTATTTTTGTTATTGAAATTAATTTATCTACTTCTGCATCATGGGTATTAGATACTGGATGCGGTTCTCACATTTGTACTAATGTTCAGGGGCTAAAAAGGAGTAGAGATTTGGCAAAAGGTGAAGTTGACCTACGAGTTGGAAATGGAGCAAAGGTTGCTGCTTTAGCCGTAGGAACTTATGTTTTGACTTTACCTAATGGCTTAATAATTCAGTTAGAGAACTATTATTATGTACCTGCAATTAGTAGGAATATTATTTCCGTTTCTTGTTTGGACAAGTTTGGTTTTTCATTTATAATAAAGAACAATTGTTGCTCTATTTATTTGAATGATATATTCTATGCTTCTGCACAAATGAACAATGGCCTATATGTCCTTGATCTTGAAATGCCAATTTATAACATTAATACTAAGCGGATTAAACCTAATGAGTTAAATCCAAGCTACCTTTGGCACTGTCGCTTAGGCCACATAAATGAGAAACGCATTTCCAAACTCCATAAAGATGGACTCTTTGACTCTTTTGATTATGAATCATATGAGACATGCAGATCTTGTTTAATTGGAAAGATGACAAAGTCCCCATTCACAGGAAAAGGTGAAAGGGCTAATGATCTTTTGGCCCTCATACATACTGATGTATGTGGACCACTGAACATACCAGCCAGAGGAGGTTTTCAATGCTTCATCACATTTACTGATGATTTCAGTAGATATGGTTATGTGTATTTAATGAAACACAAATCTGAAACCTTTGAAAAATTCAAGGAATTCAAGAATGAAGTACAAAACCAACTAGGTAAGAATATTAAAGTTCTTGGATCAGATCGAGGTGGTGAATATTTAAGCCTAGAGTTTGATGACCATCTAAAGGAATGTGGGATCTTATCCCAACTTACTCCTCCCGGAACACCACAATGGAATGGTGTATCTGGGAGAAGAAATTGAACCTTGGTAGACATGGTCTGATCCATGATGAGTCACTTCGATCTTCCGAACTCCTTTTGGGGACATGCACTATTGACTGCAGCTTACACACTTAACCGGGTTCCATCCAAAAAGGTTGAGAAGACACCATATGAGATATGGAGTGGTAAGAAACCACATATGTCTTACATAAAGATTTGGGGTTGCGAAGTTTATGTGAAACGACAAATTTCAACTAAGCTTGAGCCCAAATCTGACAAATGCTTATTTGTGGGGTATCCTAAAGAAACAAGAGGGTATTACTTCTACAATCCTTCTGAGGGAAAAGTGTTTGTCGCTCGAACTGGAGTTTTTCTGGAAAAGGATTTTATTTCCAAAAGAATCAGTGGGAGAAAAATAGAGCTTGAAGAAATTCAAGAACCACAAAGCATTGATACACCTATGGAGGAATTAGAGCAGGAAACACAAGTAGTTGTGGAAGAGCAACCTGCTCAAGTAGAACAAGACCAACGTAGGTCAAGCAGGATACGTCAACAACCTGAGAGATATGGATATCTCATAAGTGATCAGGGTGATGTATTACTCATGGATCAAGATGAGCCTGTGACCTACCAAGAGGCCATAACTGGTCCTGAGTCTGAGAAGTGGCTAGAAGCCATGAAATCTGAAATGGATTCCATGTACACAAACCAGGTTTGGACCTTGGTAGAGCCTCCTATAGAAGTTAACCCTATAGGATGCAAGTGGGTCTTCAAAAAGAAGACTGACATGGATGATAAGGTACATACCTATAAGTCAAGACTGGTTGCAAAAGGCTATAAACAAATTCATGGGGTTGACTATGATGAAACCTTTTCACCAGTTGCAATGCTTAAATCTGTTCAGATTTTACTTGCTATCGCTGCATATCATGATTATGAAATATGGCAGATGGATGTCAAAACTGCTTTCCTTAATGGGAATCTTCTTGAGGATGTGTACATGACACAACCTGAAGGATTTGACATACCAGAAGAAGCCCGAAAGATATGTAAGTTACAGCGATCAATTTATGGATTGAAGCAAGCTTCCAGAAGCTGGAATCTTCGTTTTGATGAAACAGTAAAACAATATGGATTCATCAAGAATGAAGATGAGCCTTGTGTCTACAAGAAGGTTAGTGGGAGCATGATCGTATTCCTGGTATTATATGTAGATGACATATTACTCATTGGAAACGATGTCCCTACCTTGCAACAAGTGAAGACTTGGTTAGGGAAATGCTTTTCAATGAAGGACCTAGGTGAAGCAGCCTATATATTAGGAATCAGGATCTATAGAGATAGGTCACAAAAACTGCTTGGCCTAAGTCAGAGTACATACAGAAAAAGTGTTGAGACGCTTTAATATGCATGATTCCAAGAAAGGATTCATACCTATGCAACATGGCATGTGTCTGTCAAAAACACAATCCCCTTCAAGTAAGGAATAAAGGGATCGCATGGATAAGATTCCATATGCATCTGCAATAGGATCTATCATGTATGCCATGCTATGTACTCGACCAGATGTCTCGTATTCTTTAAGTGCAACGAGTAGGTACCAGTCTAATCCCGATGATGCTCATTGGGTAGCTGTCAAGAATATCCTTAAGTACTTGAGAAGGACTAAGGACTCATTCTTGATATATGGAGGTCAGGAAGAGCTTGCTGTAATTGGATACACTGATGCTAGCTTCCAGACAGATAAGGATGACTTTAGATCGCAATCTGGTTATGTGTTTTGTTTAAATGGTGACGCTGTGAGCTGGAAAAGTTCAAAGCAAGATACAGTTGTTGATTCTACAACCGAGGCTGAGTATATTGCTGCCTTAACTACAGCAAAGGAAGCTGTTTGGATCAAGAAGTTCATTAGTGAACTTGGCATAGTCCATAGCATTGTGGATCCCATTGATCTCTATTGTGATAACAATGGTGCTATCGCACAAGCTAAGGAGCCTAGATCTCACCAACGATCCAAACACATACTTAGGCGTTATCATCTCATTCGAGAGATAATCAATCGGGGAGATGTGAAAATATGCAGAGTACCTACACTTGACAATGTTGCTGACCCATTAACAAAGCCTCTTGCGCAGCTGAAGCATGATGGATATACTAGATCTATGGGTATTAGGGGTATGCCTGATTGGCTCTAGTGCTAGTGGGAGATTATTAGTGTAAGCCCTAGAGGCCAATACTTTTGGTACTTGTATCGAATTATTTATTAATAATAAAAGGCATTTCTTTATTATGTTTGCTTTCCAAAATAATAAAGTCCCTAGAATGGTTTATTTGTTTAATGAAATGTTAAGTGTGACTTAATCATGAGATCCCGTTAAACATAAGACACTATTCTTAAAGTATCCGTAGTCAAGCTTTAATGTGAAGTGGGATAACATTAAAGCATTAAGATTATTATGAAGATAGATTGATGATCACATCTCATGGATCATAGATAAGGAGTTATCAAGTCTTGACATAGGTATGAATATTAGGAGTAATATTTATACTGGATTGACCCGCTATGAGAATACTACATAGAATGTTATGCAAAGTGTCATAAGATATTCTCATGATGATAATGGTGTATACCACCCTTCGACCTGAAACCACTATGGATCCTAGATGTAGAGTCAAGTACTTTATTGCTGATCAAACGTCATCCGTAACTGGATGACTATAAAGACGGTTGATGGGTACTTCACAAAGCATGCTAAGGGACATGAGTGACCTAGATGGAATTTGCTCATCCTGCATAACAGGATAAATGTCTAAGGGCCCAATATTGAACTGGACAAGGGTGAAACAGTGTATGCTTTGTGTTCAATATAGACATGAGGGCAAAAGGGTAATTGTACAACACAAATATTATCACGGAAAAGGTTTGGTCATATCACATGACATTTTCGTGACTTGGGTAACAGTGATGTGTTGCTAGATACCGCTCACTGTTTATTATATTAAATGTGTGATTTAACATAATTGCCAACGTCGCGAAAACCTACAGGGTCACACACATAAGGACAGGTTGATGAGAGATAGAATAAATAAGGAACACCGTAAGGTACGGTGCACTTAAGTGTAATACGGAAAGTGGTAAGGTACCACGTGGATAAGTGATATATGGTACATCATAAGGTATGATGTCCATAAGCTTAATTGGGCTTTTAGCTTATAGCCTTAATTGGGCTTTTAGCTTATAGCCCACACGAGTGATTCTATAAATAGATCCCTTGTGACGAAGCAATTTCACTTGATGTAATTTCGTTTTTGATTCTCTCTCTCACTCAAAGTTTCCGTTCGTGATCAGCTAGCACTGTGACCGGAAGCGATCTGTTTGTGTGGACTGAGTAGAGGTGTTGTTCTTCATCAACGCTCGTGATCACAACATTAAAGGTCTGAATCTCCACAAGAGGTAAATATTTCTATCACTGACCATGCTCATTCGTAAGGATCCCTAAAGGAAAATTTTAAATTCCGCTGCGCTTTTGGTCGCAATTTTCCTTCAGGAGCGTCATGAACCTTTGTGACCACCTTGAACCTTGCTTGTTCTTCAATACAGATCGGGGAAGATGCGAAATAAACCATCTTGCCAAGAGAGGAGTACAACACATAAGGATGCCTATTTTCCTCATAGTGCGAGT
The DNA here is from genome assembly GCA_948472305.1 of Vicia faba. Taxonomy (NCBI): domain Eukaryota; kingdom Viridiplantae; phylum Streptophyta; class Magnoliopsida; order Fabales; family Fabaceae; genus Vicia; species Vicia faba. Next base: position 331,240,481 of record OX451736.1, read on the forward strand.
GTGAAAAGAATGTAGGATGTCCCCTAGCAAAGTAGGAACCGGGTTGTGAGACATGAAGATTTTGACGGTGTTCACATCTATGAGTTATTCAGGATTTGGAAACAAATCCATCCCATAGATGAGGAGAGCCACAATTTCCTCAAAAGCTTGCAAATCCAAAGAGTTCCAACAGTTTTGGGCTTTCTCAAACAAGAACTTTGCTAGGAAACCTTTGACACCACTCCTTCTTTCCCAATTAGTTGTGATATCAGATGGTTGCAAGTGTAGAGCTTGAGCAATCTCTTCTGGATTTGGATCTCTTTCCGTACCGTTGAAAGGTAGTTGATTTAGAATGGTAATCCTCAAGAGTTGGGAGAATTCTTCCAAAGTTGGCACAAGTTGATAATCGGGAAATGTGAAGCAATGGTGTAAAGGATCAAAGAACTGAAAGAGCATCTTCATCAAGTATTCATCAGCGTTGGAGGAGACCAAGTTTAGTAGGCGACCATGTCTTTCGGTGAATGGAGAATTTTCAGGAATCCTTGAAGCTAGATCTTTGAGTTGAGGCGGAATCCTTACGAGATTGACTTGAATGGTTTTCCTGCGAATAGAATCCATGTCCTACAAAACAGAAACAAAGATAAATCCCAAGATCCATGAAATTATTAGTGAATATGAGTATGATGTTATGATGTTTATGATGTTATGTACAAGTAAATATATACAAACAAATCAAACAAGTCTTTAAGTTTATACTTGCATGGAGTCTTATAGGTAAGTACCCTCTTGAAGTTTAGTTTGCTCAAACATGTCCTAGCAATAGTAACCGGGTTCTAAGGAACTCAATATCACTGGTTTGTGTCCTTGGTCATTGTTTCAGCACAAGCCTCTTTAATGGCGATCGAAATATCCCAAAAAACCAAACCTCAATGAGTGTAGTATCGAGTATCTACCAACTTCGGACTGCACCAAAGTCAGTTATCTCACTACGTCCTAATGGCCAAGTTGGTCAAGTAAAGGTTCTAAAAGTTCATTAGTGCTTCATGACATCACTCAGCGGCCCCGTATTCTCCTTGATTAACTCAAGGGCTACCGGTACCCACAAATATGTCACACTAACGTAGCTATTGCTTAGACCATGTCGGTATACCTCACACAGTTTCCGCAACGTATTGCTACTTGCCTATAAGGTATCCCAAATTCGGGTAGAGGATTCAAACCCAAACAAAGAACCATAATGTAAAGCATACAAGTCAAACAATGAAAGCAAGTAAATGTGATATAACCCTAAGGTAACCCTACTTTTAGAATATTCACTAGTAGAGTCGCCAGTTCTGTGATACGGTGAGAGAACTGACTTGAAGGTTTTGCATTTAATCGCAAATGTCGCGGTTAGCAAGAGTCGCCACCGACTTTTCTTTTATCCAAAAGGAAAGGTGAAAAAGCACAGGAAAGACATTTGAGATTATTTCTTGAGTTCGGGGGGTAGATTATGAAAAGGGAAGGTATTAGCACCATTTTCATCCATGGTTTTCCATGGGTTCTTAGTTACTTTCTAGATCACTTGCTTTTGTTTGAAATTGTGCTTTGTGTGGTTTTTGAAAGTATTTTGTAAAGAGGCCATTGTTTAGGCAATCTTTGTAATGATTCTCGTTCGTAAGAATGTATACAAAGATGTTTGATCTTTTGAAAATGTTTTCAAGTTTGTAAGATGTTTTGAAAGTGTAGGTGTTTGTTTTGAAAATAGTAAGGATGTTTTGTTTTGAAATTGAGCAAGTAACTAAAAACATTCTACCTACTCAAAAGTATCTCATGTTCATTTCCTTTTTCCTTTGACATTGTTATCTTACCATTGATTTGGTAAGTAACCCTATCTTTGGATGTAAACGGGACGGGCGCAGGTCATCGTATAACCATGATTAGCAATGTTGCAAGGTACCTTAGCATTTTTCTTTAGGGACTAAGATCATTTTGGAAGGAAACTTAGATAGCGACATCGAGGGACTATGATCTTGTATTTTGTTTGTCTTTGCTAAGATACCTCACATGTGTAATACGGTCATTTTTGTAAGGCAACCAAGTGGATTTACCCTAGGGGTTCTTGTATGCAAGTGTGTTGTTTTTCATGCTTGGTTTTGTCTTTGATTAGGGTTTTCTAATTGATTGGTTTTAGTCTTTCCATACAAACCCTAATTACTAGCATTTGTATATAAAGCGATAAATTCGGAATTTAAAATTACTATGCTATTACAATACTTATGGGAGGGGGATGTACAAATTATAAAAGGGGATTGCAAGAAAATAAACCTAATTAATCTATTACAACCATATTGAATTGGTGCAAGAATTGAATAATGTACATAATGAATAAATATACAAGAATGTAAATGTGAAGAAAATGGATATTTTTGTTTGGATTTTTGTTAGAGAAAAGGGGTTTTGATTTAACCTAATTAATTAAAAGAAAATAATTAATTAAATAATGAAAAAGTAAACCTAAATTTACTAAGAAAATATTTTAAATAAAAACCCTAAATATATTAATTGATTAAAAGAAAATAAGTTTGTAAGAAGAATATTTTTGGTATTTTTGTCTTAAAAATAATTTATAGTATTATAAAATATTTTTGGTCTTTTTATATTTTAAAATAATATATTTAAGTGGTGTAAAAGAAAATAACTAAAACCCTAGTTTTTTAATTCAATTTACAAAACAATTAGTAAAATAAATAAAGTATGATTAAATAAAAATATTTTTGTGTAAAAAATAAATAAACTTTATCAAAATATAAATCTAACATTTTTTATATTTTTTCTAATTTTTTTAATATAAGATAGAATATTTAAGAAAATAAATAAATAAAAAAATAAGAAAAAGAAATAGAAATGGGCAAGGGGTTGTATAAGTGAAGGGGGTTAGCAATAAGATAAAAAACATAAAGGCCCAGCGCTGCCAAAAAGAAAGTCAGAATACAAAAAAAATGTGAAAAATCCAAAAGGGTACCACTAGGGCTCGAACCCAGGTCCGTCTTGTTACAGGCGCGCGCTTCTACCAGTAGGGTGGCTATACATTTGTTTATATAAATCAAACCATAAATATATATGGTAAACATGTTCCTAAGGCCAACTTCATCTTCAACCTCACGCCCAGCCAGAAGCTTTGTATCTCATTCAAATCTCAACAAAAATGAAAACTGTAAACATGAAACTTGTAGCAAATTTCCTCACGATTTCAGAAATGCAAAGCAAAATAATTATAGCTCAAAGATAAACATGAATTTTAATGGCCCTATTCTGAACCCTAAAAATCTTAGAAAATTCAATCTTAAAATTCTCTAAGCTCGAGCAAAATTAATGAAAACTATGGACATGGTTAGCTTTAGGGCAATGATATCTACATTTTTCATTCACAAATAAATAATTGATGATGCATGTATGAAAAGTTACAAAGTTAGAAAACTTACCTTCCAAGAGGGTATCAGGTTTGGAGTTTAAGAAGCTCTCAGTGAGTTTCAATGATTGGATTAACTTCCTCAAGTTCCCAGGAATCTAATGGGATGCTTAGCTTAAGCTGAAAGTGCCTGAGGAGTTCTGGAGAAGTCCAAGTGAAAAGCTCTATTTTTGAAAATGGAGGATGGTGTTAATGGTGTTACATTCTGGTAACAGGGTGTGGGATGAGTTCTAAATGATGTTTAGAAACTTTAGGAACCAAAAGGCTTGAAAACGCACGAGGGAGATGTGAGTTTCAAACTTTTGGTCAGGTTAGGCAACAATGGAGGTATGTGATGCGATTCTGAGCTCTTGGTGTTTTTAGGGGTCAAGCATGCATGTGTTTTGTGGAAAATGGTTTGTGTATGTATAAGCAAAGAGGTTTGAGTGCATTGGAAAGTCAGAAGTACAAGTTACAAGCTATTTACTAGGTTACTTGATTTTGAAGAAAAGTGGGAAAACAAGTTTCAATGTGAATTACAAGCATGGGATGGGTGATTGTAAGTGTCTAAACCATTTCTCTTATGTTATGAGACATGTATGATTAGAAGAGAACAAGTGCAATGCTCAAGAACAAGTTTTGTATAAAAAGTCACTTTATCAAAATGGCAATGTGCACTTTCTTCCCAAAATGGATATAAAGCATGGCCTTGCATTGAATGCTTGAAATGCGACCTCTAACAGTTGTGAAAGCAATTAATTATGGAGTGCCTAACAAGTTTGAGGCCTGCAAATTAGAGGTTATGCAACATAACTTTGAATTTGAATCTTGTTCATCACAAAATGCATTGTAATTCAAGTGATAAAACCCTAACTTCATCTCTTCGATTCTCCCTACTCAAGAATGATCTCAAGGAGTTCTTGGACATTTTGGAAAGATTGTAATGTACTATACAAACAATATTTGAATTACTTTTGAAGATTCCCCTTGGAACTATATGAAAAAGTGCAATGAAGTTAGGTCAAAATCCTAACCAAATTAGGGCAAAAATTTCACTAAGTATTTTGTTTCATGACCATGTGTTCTTAAAATTATAACTTGAGATCGAAGCACTTTTGGAAGGAGATGTGTAAAGAAAATTTTTAGATTTCATGGAGATATACAACTTTCATTTTTTAAGTTTCTTTTGAATCATCTTGCATCATGGTGAAAATTTTGCTCAAAGTTGTGAAAAAATAAGAAATTTCCAACACTTAGAAAAATTTCTAAGTTTAGAAATTTTAACTTTTCAAAATGAAATCTTGAATTTTTTATTTCTTGATGAATAAGTTTCATATTTTGAAATGCTTTGATGAATTGTGATCTTTGGCATTTGATTTTGACCAAAAAGTCAAAGTTTGACTTTTCAGTATACAGTTGACTTTTGATCAGTTGATTTGAAAATTCATTTGTTAATCCATTGGACTTGAGCAATGCTTTGAGCCATGTTATTAGGTCAAAATTATGCAATTGGACTCTTGAGATCATGCCTTAAACCAATTGATCATTTTCTAGGTCAAAAATCAGAAATGGCCCTTTCCCAGTCAAAACCCTAATTTTGACCATTTTGCCTTTTTGGAGATTTGATCAAATTTCTTGAGGAATTATGGTCCAAACTTGATAAAATGATACATATGAGTTTAAAATGTTGATGTGGATAAAAAATTATGAAGTTTGACTGTAAATTGGCCACAACTGACTTTTTCCCCAATACAGTTAATTTTTAGGTCAACTGCTCAATTGACTGAGTAAAAATGTGATCCAAGGCTTGAAACTTGCCATGAGTAATCTTGAGGGTCCATAATGATCCATGAAAGTCATATGGGGAATTGGAAGTTCAAATATCCTTGTGCGAACTCAAACCTTAATTTTGGTCATTAATGCTTAAGGAGGTGTCTTGAGTTGATCAAACCCTAATGCAGTCTTGAGCCCAAAGGAGATCTTGTGAGCAAATTCTCGATAAGTGAGAGGGAAATTTTTGGGGTACAACACATTCAAATCATAAACAAGACAACTTTTGACATCTAATCCCACATACTAATCATCATAAACCCTATTATAGAGTCAGAATCCCACCCTTACCTTGGATTGAAGGTTGCTCTATTACTTTTCCGATTGATTTTTGTTCTGCCTCTTTTCCTTCTTTTCTGCAACTTTCACGTTCTCTTTATCTTCTTCCAACCCTTATTTCCTTCTTTTCTTACTGCTTCTTCTTTTTCCTTATTATTTCTAAAACTAATATAATAACCCTATAATTCTTATTATGCCTTAATGGGCTTAAGACTCCTACACCCCCCTTTTCTACTACTCCTATCCTTTAAAACAAGCTCACATCAAATAATATTATTATCCTAATATTATTCCACAACTTAATAGAATAAATAAATCCAATAACAACAACACATCAACTAACGTAACAACACAACTTCACAAATATTCCAAAAATAATTTAATTAAATAATTAATTAAATTATGGGCGTTACAACTCTCCCTCACTTAGAATATTTTCGTCCTCGAAAATTTACCTTAATTAAACAACTCAGGATAGGAGTCTTGCATCTTGCGCTCTAACTCCCAAGTCATGCTTTCTCCGGCAGCTCCTAGCCAAACCAATTTAACCAAAGCAATCTCTTTTCCCCTCAGAGTCTTTGTTTCACGATCCTCGGTCCGTACAGGCATCGTCTCCACAGTAAGATTATCCTGTACTTGCACATCATCCATATGAATCACATGAGATGGATCTGAAATATACTTCCGTAGTTGTGACACATGAAACACATCGTGCAAATTCGAAAGATTAGGCGGTAAATCCATTCTATAAGAAATGTTCCCAACTCTTTCCGAAATCTGATATGGTCCAATAAAACAAGAAGCGAGCTTCTTAGAATTCAATGCTCGCCCAACACCTGTCACAGGTGTAACTCTCAAAAACACATGGTCACCCACTTGAAATTCTAAATCTTTCCTTCGTTTGTCATGATAACTCTTCTGTCTACTTTGGGAAGCTTTCATCTTTTCTCAAATCAACTTCACCTTCTCAGTAGTTTCACGAACAAGTTCAGGTCCAAGTACTACACTTTCACCAGATTCATGCCAACATAAAGGAGTTCTACCTCTTCGACCATACAACGCTTCAAAAGGTGTCATCCCAATACTGGAATGGTAATTGTTATTATAAGTGAACTCTATCAACAAAAGATAAGTATCCCACGAACCTCCCTGCTCAAGAACACGTGCCCTCAACAAATCTTCTAACGATTGGATAGTCCGTTCAGTCTGACCATCTGTCTGAGGATGATACGCTGAACTCAACCTCAACTTAGAAACCAAGGCTCCTTGCAAACTCTTCCAAAAATCAGAAGTAAATCTTAGATCCAAATCTGACACAATGCACAAAGGAACACCATGTAGCTTCACGATCACACTAGTGTAAATCTCAGCCAACTTCGACACTGGAAAACTGATGTTAATAGGAATAAAATGAGCCGACTTCCTAAGCCTATCAACAATCACCCAAATTTAATCATGTCCTCGTAAGGTATTAGGTAACCCCGTCACAAAGTCCATCAAAATGCTATCTCATTTCCATTCTGGAACTTCTAACGGTTGCATCAACCCTGCTGGCTTCTGATGTTCAACTTTCGACTTCTGACAAGTCAAACAGGCATACACAAACCGAGCCACATCACTCTTCATTTCAGGCCACCAAAACAAACCTTCAAATCTTGATATATCTTTCTATCTCCTGGATGAATACTCAACTTACTCCTATGACTCTCCTCAAGTATCACTTTCTTCATCTCTGCATCATCAGGAATACAAATCCATTTACGAAATCTCAACACACCTTGCGCATCTAACTTAAAATCATTATTCTCAGACTGATCGATTCCAACCATCGAATCTACCAGTTTCACATCTAACTTCTGAGCTTCTCTGATACTATCTAGAAATTCATTATTAATCTTCAACATACCCAACATAACACTCTGTGGCGTAACCTCGCAAGCTAAGCTCATATTTATGAACTGTTCAATTAATTCCAACTCTTTAACCATCATTGTCGATATATGTAAAGTCTTTCGACTCAATGCATCAGCTACCACATTCGCTTTTCCTGGATGATAATTCAAACCGAAATCATAATCCTTTAACAATTCCAACCATCTTCGTTGCCTCATATTCAACTCCTTCTGATTGAATAAATACTTTAAGCTCTTATGGTCACTAAACACTTCAAATCTAGAACCATAAAGATAATGCCTCCAAATCTTGAACACAAAGACAACTGCAGCAAGTTCTAAATCATGCGTAGGATAGTTCTTCTCATGAGTCCTTAACTGCCTTGACGCATATGCAACTACCTTATCATTCTTCATAAGCACACCTCCTAAACCCATCTTATAAGCATCACAGTATACAACAAAAGGCTCTCCTGGATTAGGCAGCGTCAAAATCGGAGCCGATGTTAATCTCTTCTTTAATTCCGTAAAACTTTCTTCGCACTGAACATCCCACACAAAAGCTCTACCTTTACAAGTCAACTTAGTCAACGGAAGTGCCAACTTAGAAAAATCTGCGATAAACCTTCTATAGTAACCAGCTAATCCCAAAAAGCTTCTAATCTCAGTAGCTGACTTCGGAGTTTCCCATTGCAACATAGCATCAACCTTCAATGGATCTACAACAATTCCACTCCCTGAGATCACATGAACAAGAAAACTAACCTCCTTTAACCAGAAAAAACACTTGGACAGCTTTGCATACAACTTCTTCTCTTTCAAAACTTGCAATACTACTCTTAAGTGTTCTGCATGCTCTTCTTCTGACTTAGAGTAAATCAAAATATCATTAATAAATACCACCACTAACCGATCCAAATAAGTATGAAAGATACGATTCATATACTCCATGAATACTCCTGGCGCATTAGTAACACTGAAAGGCATCACTGAATACTCATAATGTCCATAACGTGTTCTGAAAGCTGTCTTATGGATATCTTCATCCTTCACTTTAATCTGATGGTAACCCGGTGTTGTACCCCAAAATTTGCCCTCCCTTTTTCACAAGAAATCACAACCCTAGGGTTTTCTCTGATTTTTAAGATTGTCTCAGGAATCGATCAAACAGACTTTTCTTTGGGCAGTAAATCAAGAATCAGGTTTTCTCTCGCATTTCTCAGAAGAAATTGAATCCACAGAAATTCAGTTTACTGTTACATCGTTTTCACACTTTTTCAAAGTTTGTTGAAAGGTTAACTGATTGTTCTCAAAGCCTGATTATCTGGGATAAGAGCTGAGACTTTTATTTGGAATATTAAGGCATATGCTTGTTACCGGAATGAAAGGTTTGTTGTTTAATGGAATGCTTGCTTATTTAACTATACAATGTGTATGTTAATTGGAATGTTGTTGCAAAGTTACGAAACTGCAAAGTTTTGGATTATTTGAGATTTAAGTGATCTGGATTAGAATTGTTGGAATGCAATTTCAATTATTTTTTATTGTGAGAAACTTAAATAATTAAGTAAAGGTGCAAGGAAGAATGACAAGGTGTGTGACAATAGAAAAATTCTTTTAAATAAAGACCTTTTATTCATTTCAAATGTTGTTACAAAATTATTTGAATATTGTAAGTTTACAACTTATAGTATTTAAAATAATAATTGCTTACAATAAATGGAAAATAAATCTAAGTCTAAATCCTAAACTCCATTGCCCCATGCTCAAGGTTTTTGCTTCCTCTGCTTCCTTTATCGTCCAATTGGTGCTCACCTGCAAAAGACAAAGGAAAAGAAAATTAGTACAAGAATTTTCAAATAGAAAAGAAAGAAAAAAAGTCATCATTAAAATTGGCCGTCTGGAATCAGAATGCTTATTTTCATCACGCTTTATTTTTCTCTCTGCAAATTACAAGAAGATTGCTCTTCTTGGTTCACAAAGAGGAAATTAAAATTAAAATTGAAAAAATGCAAGCATACTGAGTTACAAAGTGAATATACAAGGCAAACCAAGGCGCCAAAATTCAAACATGATGGAAACCCATTGTACTGCATTGCAAACCAAACTATCAAACTAAGCAAACTGAACATGGCAGCCAAACCAAACTGAGTTACAAAATTCAAAAGGGAAAACAGGCGCCAAAACTACCAAAGCATGGGTCAAACAAATATACAAGGCAGCAGCAAGCAAAGTCCAAAATTCAATTACAGAACAAATTGCCCAAAACCAAGTTACAAGACAAATTAGATAAATGTAGCAATGCAACATGGAAACAGAAAAATATAGCAGGCAAAAGTAAAACAACAGGAGGTAACCCACTTGACAAGTCAAAGCTTGTCAAAAAGCTGTCATCATTTTCCAGAGGCAATTTTTCAGAAATATAATATAATAAGCAAAAAGTGCTTATTTGAGAGAGAGAGAAAAGAGAGAAAGAGAGGACCTTGGGTGAAGTTTGCAGTTTGGCTAAAGCAAGCTGTCAAAAGTTAACAAAGACAAAATAACAAGAGGATATAAAACTATCTAACTGCATAAACAGCAAGAAGAAAAAAATACTTGGCCAAAAAACCCAAACAAACTCCAAAGCCTGAACAACTTGCAAACTTGTAAACCTACTATTAAAACAACAAACACTCCCAAAAACCTGTTAACAAACGGTAAACCCTCAAACATTTAACAAGCCAAGCTTGCTCAAATAACAAGCATAGCCAAAACAGAACCAAAAACTACAAACCATAAGCCTAGCAAAAAAACTGCCAAGCCAAGTTACACAAACCTGTCAAACTACAAACCACAAGCCTAGCAAAAAACTGCCAAGCCAAGTTACACAAACCTGTCAAACTACAAACCACAAAACCTGCAAAACTGTTAACAGTTCCAAAACCAACAATTCCAAAAACTACAAACTCAGCAAGCCCACCAACAAAGCTTGCCCAAACTGCCCAACAAAACACCATAACAGTTTCACAAACTAACAATAACCATAAGCTGCAAACCAGTTTTCAAACATGGCATACAAAAATCAGTAACAGTATCCTCATCAATATTCAATATCAAAGAAAGAGGAAGAGGTTTCAGAAACTTGTAACAAGTTTCATCATCAACTAAATCTCAACATCAAGCAAAACAAGTTTCAGATTTTTATTCATCATCAACAAAGAGAAAGGAAGAGTTTCAGAAGCGAAGCCAACATTGTTTCAGAATCAAGTTCATCATCAACAAAATCAAGCAAAACAGTTTCAGAAATTTATCAACATAAACAACAAAGAACAAACAGTTTCAGAAGCAGATTTCATCATTAACCATCAAAAGCCAAGAGAGAGGGCAGAGTTTTGGAAGCAAAAAGCAGGGTTTCAGAATCAAGTTCATCATCAACACATTCAAGAACCAAATCAGTGTCAGAAATACATCATCCTCAACAATCAACGAACAACAGGTTTTCAGAAAATCTTCATCATCAAACAAATCTTAAAGGACCAAAGAGAGATTACCAGAAGTGCGGCCATTATCTCATCTCCATCCTCCGCCTGGCCACCAAGGACGCGCCTCCGCCTCACCCTTTTCTCTCCCTCCATTTTCCAGAAAAAGTCCCTGAAGGTATGATCTTCTCAAACCATTACTACATATCAAACGTGTAAACATCCAAAGGTTAAAAGATTAAATTGTAAAGAAACACATGAACATGCAAGCAAACAAAATTGTAAAACGCGAAAGAAAAAGATGACGAATCGTACCATGTTAGAACCAAAACCGTGGGCCACTGTGAGAAGGAAGAGAGTGAGAGAGGGCGGCGCTCCGGTAGCTAGGGTGTGGGGAGAGAATCAGAGCATCATGGCTTGAGAAGGATGAAGACGAAGAAGAGAGAAAAAGGGGCGCCGCTGCAAAGCCAAACAACAAACCCTAATCTGCCAAAATGAACGAACCCCTAAACAAAAATGTTGTACAATTTTTCATCTGGGCCTTCGCCCCAAAAATTGCCTTAAGCCCACATTTTTGCTAAGCACGCCCCCATATCTATTCTAACCCCCTTTTCTTCCTTCTTTCATTTCTTTATCTTGGGCCCAATTCCTCAAACTCTTAAGCACATCCCTTTTTTTCTTTTCTTTAATTTCTTTTCTTTAAACCAATACCTTTTTTAGTTATTTTCATTATAAATAAATTGTTTTTGTTAATAATGAAAAACAAATAATAGATTAAATTTTATTTTGATTTTCTCAATATAGTTTTCTTTAATATTTGTTACATTTAATAAAAATACAAAGAATAATAGAAGTTTTATTTAATTAAATTTTTCTTCTTTTTAAACCTTTTTATTTACAATAAAACCCATGCAAATAATAATATAATTTCTTAATCTTTCTTTTTTTTAGAATAGATTTTATTTATTTATTTTTTTTAAGTTAACAAATACATGCATTTCATAATTTTTGATTCTATTTATTTTTATGTTTTGTTATAGCTTTATATTTGAATTGTGATGATTCGATTTGGTTGTAACCCATAATATTTGGGACATTATTATTCTTGTGAGACTCATCCCCATTTGTAAATAATTGTACCCCCATCCCCGGATACTTTTGTAATAGCTTAGAATTTAATTCTCGCACTTTATGCTTTCAAATATGCCATGATTAGAGATTAGGGTTTGTATGCGAAAATCTAAAATCAATCGCTAGATGACCTAATAAAAGAATCAAAATGCATGAAAATGACAAACACAATGCACACTTGCACCTCTAGGATAACCTCGCTTGTTGCTTCGGAAAATGCAATCATGTCCCTCGAATGTGAGACACTCTAGCAAATGCCCCTTCGATAAACAAAGATCGTAGTCCCTCGATGACCCTCGATGTTGCCTTCGATAAAACGATCTCGTCCCTTATAAAATTGCTAGAGCGTCTCATAAGTTGCTTTCAATGATTGTATGCGATGACCCGCGCCTGTCCCGTTTAAACATCCTAACACAAGGTTGTTCACCAAATGCAATGGTGAAATAACACTGTCAAAAGGGTTAAAAACATAAGAAAGATCTTTGAGTAAAATAGGGTAGACGACTCTTGGTTACTTGATCAAAGCTTGCAAAACATCCTTGCTACTTTCAAACACACCTCACAACACAATAAACTTTCAAAACATTGAAATATCTTTTCAAAAAGACAAACACCTTTGTAAAACATTCAAACAAGAATTGTTACAAAGGTTGCCTAAGACAAGGCCTCTTTTCAAAGCATTTTCAAAAACCACACACACACAAAGCACCATTTCAAACAATTGAAAAGAAAAAGCAAGTGATCTAAAAACAAGTAACTAAGAGCTCATGGAAAACCATGGATGAAAAGGGTGCTTGCACCTTACCTTTTCATAACCTACCCCCCGAACCCAAGAAAACATCTCAAAGGTCTTTCCTGTGCTTTTTGACCTTTCCTTAGGATAAAATAAAATTCGGTGGCGAATCTTGCTAAACCACATAATTGCAAACACAAACGCAAAAACCTCAAGTCAGTTCTCCCACCGTATCACAGAACTGGAGACTCTGCTGGGGATTCATTCTAAAAGTGGGGTTACCTTAGGGTTTTAGATCACCTTTGCATACTTATCTTGTTTGCCTTGATTACTTTACATTTGGTTCTATTGTTTGGGTTTGACATCCTCTACCCGGATTTGGGAGACATTCATAGGCAAATAGCAATACATTGTGGAAACTGTGCGGGGTATACCGACATGGTTGAAGCAATAGCTATATTAGTGCGACATATTTGTGGGTACCGGTAGCCTTTGAGTTAATCAAAGAGAATACAGGGTCGCTGAGTGATGTCATGAAGCACTAATGAACTCTTAGAACCTTACTTGACCATCTTGGCCTTTTATAGGGGTAGTGAGATGACCGGCTTTGGTGCAGTCCGAAGTTGGTAGATACTCGATACTACACTCATTGAGGGTTGTTTTCTTGGAATATTTCGGTCGCCAGTTAAGTGGCTAAACTGAAACAATGAACACAGAAAATAATCCAGTGATATTGAGCTCCTTAGAACCCGGTTACCATTTATAGGACAGGTTGAGCCAACTAACTTTAAGAGGGTACTTACCTATGAAACTCCATACAAGCCTGAAACTAGGATCTTGTGTGATTTGTTTGTACATATGCTTGTGCATACATCATGAACATCATAAAGCATCATATGCATCCACTAACCATTTCAAGGGTTTGGATCTTCATCTTTGTTCTTGTTTTGTAGGTCATGGAATCTCTTCGCAGGAAAACAATTCAAGTCAACCTTGTGAGAATCCCTCCTCAACTCAAGGAGCTTACTTCCAAGATCCCAGAGAATTCTCTCTTCAGTGAAAAACATGGTAGACTCCTCAACTTGGTCAACTCCAACATTGAAGAAGACATGGTGAAAGTCCTCTTCCAGTTCTTTGACCCTATTCACCACTGTTTCAAATTTCCTGATTACCAACTAGTACCTACTTTGGAGGAATTTTCTCAACTTCTGAAGATTCATATTCTTCATCAACTACCATACAACGGTACGGAAAAAGAACCAAAGCCTGAGGATGTTACTCAAGACTTACACTTGCAACCATCTGATATCAAAGGTCATTGGGAAACCAGAAGTGGTGTCAAGGGTTTCTTGGAAACGTTTCTGATTGAGAAGGTACAAGACTGCTGGAATTCTCTAGATCTATAAGCTCTTGAGGAGATTGTAGCACTTCTCATCTATGGGTTGGTCTTGTTCCCAAACCCCGATCAACTTATAGATGTGAATGCTGTCAAGATTTTCATATCTCGGAATCCTATGCCTACATTGCTTGGGGACATCCTACACTCATTTTACACACGAACAATGAGAAAAAGAGGTGTTCTCATGTGTTGTACTCCTCTCCTAGAAAGGTGGTTTATTTCGCACCTTCCCCAGTCAATCTTGAAGAATGAATAAGGCTTGAGGTGGTCACAACGATTGATGACTCTTACACACTCTGATGTTCATTGGTGTTCTCGGTCCAGAGAAAATGTCATCATCATTGATCGTTGTGGGGAATTCCCTAATGTCCCACTACTTGGCATTAGGGGAGGCATTACCTACAACCCTTGTTTAGCTCTGAGGAAATTTGGGTATGCCCGAAGAGATGGCCCTCATGATATGTTGATTCCTGACTTGGTTTTTGACTTCGACAATGACGCTCAAGGACTTCGACAAAGGTTTATCCGAGCATGGAGGATGCCCAACAAAGTGGATAGTAAGACACTGGGGCACAAGAATTCCATTCCTCTTGAGCCTTACCTCAAGTGGGTATGAACACGTGCCCAGAGTCTTATGATGCCTTACCCCCACATTCTCCTCATGATTAAAGAGCCTGTTATGGAAGGAGAGGTTCCATACACCCTCCTACATCCAGACATGCCAACATCATTGGAAGAATTGCAAAAGAGATGGATACAGCTCAAAGAAGAGCGGAACACTTTTGAAGCCAATTTTTATGCCAGTGAGAAGAAGGTTTTAGAGCTTACCCGCCGACTTCACGAAGAGGAGACTCTTAACACTTACATCGCACCAAAAAGGATGTGCAACGTCTTTTTACCTTAAGAAGCTTTGTAATATTTTGCCCATGGGGCATTTATGTACTGGCAAATTTCTTCTTATTAATATGACGTGTGTTCTTTTTATCTGCAACAACTTTGAATTTCTGAATCCTTGGATGCATTACATGAATAAACATATCATTCATCATATGCATAAACAGGTCTTCACACCAGGTTTCCTTATCTTTATGTTGTTTATTTCAGCAAGATGGATATAGAGCAGACGGTCAAAGATCTGCAAGCATAGAATTCACAATTCTAACAACTCCTCATGACCTTGGCAAAGGGTCAAGAGGACCTTAAAGCACTGTTAGAGAAGAAATAACAGGAAAAAGGAAAAAAGAAAAAGAAAAGATTCAGAGTAGCTACTCTGGGAAGAAGATTTGAGAACGAAGCTAGAAGAGTCCATGAGTTCCCCTCGACGTTCGATGAAGGGACCGGCAAAGGAAAAGGAGCTGCAGTACCTTCCGAGTCTGAGGCTGAAGAGGAAGAAGTTGGAGTGGACGAAGATTACTCCGAGCAGCAGTACCCTCCTGCGGACAACAGGTATAAAAATCTGGAAGAGCGGTTGGCAGCTATGGAAGTGCAAAGGGTACCTGGATTAGATTTCGAAGAGCTGGGATTGGTTGCTGGGATCGTTATTCCTCCTAAGTTCAAAGTGCCTACATTCGCTAAATACGACGGCTTATCTTGTCCAAAGATGCATTTGCGTTCTTATGTCAGAAAGATCCAACCCCACTCTTCTGATAAGGATCTGTGGGTCCACTTTTTTCAAGATAGTTTGTCGGGTACACAATTGGACTGGTTCTACCAGCTTGAGAGGGCTGATGTACATAACTGGGAAGACTTGGCTGCTGCTTTCTACCGACAATACCAATACAATGCAGATTTAGCGCCTACTCATACTCAACTACAGAGTATGAGTATGGTTTCTAACGAGGGATTTAAAGAGTATGCCCAGAAGTGGCGGGATTTGGCTGGAAGGGTGCAGCCACCATTGTATGAAAGGGAACTTATTGATATGTTTTTGGGGACCCTGTCTGGTCCATTCTTCAATCACCTAATAGGGAGCTCATCTGCAGGGTTCACTGAATTAATTCTGATAGGGGAAAGGGTCGAAGCTGGTATTAAGAGTGGAAAGATTCAGAAGGATACATCTGCTTCAGCCGCTATAAAGAAGACCTTCCAAGCCAAGAAGGAAATTTCTGCTGTTTACACCCAGAGAAATCGGGAAAGAGAGGAACGTCGGGAAATCAGAAGTCCACAGCCGATAAATATGACACTCGCTCAGATCCTTCCACATCTCCTGAAATTAAACCTTGCTAATTTAAGAGAGGCACCTAAGAATACAAATACCACTTCTCCACATTATCATCCCAATGCAAAATGTTCTTATCATTCAGATAGCATAGGGCACGACACCAACGACTGTTGGGCCCTTAAAAATCCAAGACTTGATAGATGCCAAGGAGGTAGAATTCGATGCACCCGAAAAGCCGGATGTGATTTCTGCCTCAATGCCCAAGCACGGTCATAATGTCCATGCCGTTATGGGAGATCTTTATTTCACCGCCGTTAATGAATTAATGACTCTGTTACCAGTGATTAAAGTGAATTTGATGAAAGCCGGGATATTCCCAGGCTGTGGAAAAGACTGTTACTTTTGTTCAAACTTGCAGACTGACTGGCCACTGTTGAAATCAGGCATCCAACGCCTGATGGATACCCAAGAGATCCTCTTTCAAAAGACTCTTTTTGATCCTATCACTCATGTTACTCATGTTACCTTTGATACTCCAACCAATTACATTGCTATAATAACCATCTCCGGCGATCTTTCCAAGACCTGCAAAAGGCCTATTAAGATTACGCCTGATCCTAAGTTCGTACCGTTGAAAATTACCATGTCGGGGCCTGTCCCGTATAAATCTAACAAGACGATACCATGGAACTACGGAGGAGAAATCTTTTACCATGGTATCAAGCAGATTGAATCAGTCCAAGAGAATTCCGATGATGAAACCCCTGATATAGGGAATATTGCGGGAACGAGCAAGATAACCCGCAGCGGAAGGATCTTCTCTCCGGAGATTGCTCCTCCACGGGCAGTCTTCGGACCCTCGAGAGTTTCTGTACCTGTCAAGCCATCTGTGCAAAGCCCGGTAATTGAAGAATTTGATGCTCCCAAAGCTAGACCCTCTGATGTTACTTCCAATAAAGGTAAGGGGATACAAGAAGCGCCTGTCAGGATGAAGGCTCAGACTGTGGTTATCCCCAAGACCACCCAAAAAGAGATGGAAGAAATCTTAAAGATAATCAAGAAGAGCTACTACAACATCGTGGAGCAGCTAGGGCAGACCCCTTCAAAAATCTCCATGTTGGCTCTCTTACTCTGCTCTGAGGCTCATGCTAAAGCCTTGATCAAATTTCTAAAGACGGCACACGTGCCTCAAGAAACTTCTGCAGACCAGTTTCAAGAGTGTGTGGCTAGCCTTACAGCCGATAATGGTCTTGGTTTTTCTGATGTTGATTTGACCCCTAAGGGAAGAAAGCATAACGATGCACTGCATGTCTCAGTAGAGTGCAGGGGGACCACACTTGCTCATGTTTTGGTAGATATCGGTTCATCCTTAAATGTTCTACCAAAGAAGGCATTGGACAGATTGGACTGTGAAGGTTTGAACCTAAAGCCCAGTAACATCGTTGTTAGAGCCTTCGACGGTTCTAAGAGGATGGTTCACAGAGAAGTGGACATTCCAATCAAAGTGGGTATAGAAATTTTCAACTCTACTTTTTATGTGATGGACATCCGTCCTTCATATTCATGCTTGTTGGGAAGGCCATGGATCCACAATGTTGGGGCAGTCACTTCCTCTCTACACCAAATGCTAAAGTATCCAGTTCAGGGTAAGATTATAACGGTTCATGGTGAGGAAGAGTATATGATAAGTCACCTTAACTCTTTTCGCTATGTGGAGTTAGATGGAGAATTCATAGAAACACTTTTCCAACACTTTGAAGAGGTTTCTCCTGAGGTCGCGGTAGCAAAGATAATGACTGATGTGCCTATTATTACCAAGCCGGTGTTCCGGATGTCATCCCTTAAAGATGCAGAGGCTGTAATCAAATAAGGAAGGAGTACGGTGTGGGGGCAACTACCTGATTTTTCTCACAAGACGGACAAGTTCGGATTAGGTTTTACTGCTGCTGGCCAGAAAGCTGTACGTCACTCCCGGGCTGGAAGACCACCCGTAAAAATCACTCACCATGGAATTAATGCCTTAGAAGATGATGATGAAGAAGACAACTTTGAATATTGGATCTTTCCGACCGTTGAAGGAGGATTAAGCAATTGGGAGGCGAAAGACTTCGTTCCCATCACTTTCATCAATCAGTAATTTATCTTTGAACAATTTTCTATCTTGGTCTGTAATAATTAAACAATTCGTACACTCTTTTCACCTTATGCCTTACCCGGGGCATATAGGTCCATTTGTAAGGGCTTGATTTCTTCATCATCATATGCCATTTTGAATGAATCATTGGACGTTTTCATCTATAAACTGTTGTGTTCATTTTTCTTTCCTTTTACATTTTGTTTTGTTTAAGGATGGCTATCCCTTACACACACCCACACTCACAAAATGCAGGTACCCATCCACTCTGGATTCCATGGGTAACAATTCTGCTATGGTCTTCAGTGACTCTGAAGATCTGGTCAATCATGCCGAATACGAAGGTGATGAAGACTGTGAAGTGCATGGAGAGTTGGCTAGACTTCTACAACAGGAAGAGAGGGCTATTCTGCCCCATGAAGAGCTGTTAGAGACTATCAACTTGGGTACTGCCGAAGACAGGAGAGAGGTTAAAATGGGTGCCAACCTAGAGCCAAGTGTCAAGGAGCGCTTAGTTCAGTTGTTGAATGAATATGTTGAGATCTTTGCCTGGTCCTACGAAGACATGTCGGGACTCGACACAGATATTGTGGTTCACCGTCTCCCTACCAGAGAAGACTGCCCACCAATAAAACAAAAAGTTCGACGAATGAAGCCCGATATGTCTGAAAAGATCAAAGCCGAAGTGATGAAGCAATTCAATGTCGGGTTTCCTGCTGTTACTTCATATCCTCAATGGATCGCTAACATCGTGCCCGTGCCAAAGAAAGATGGCAAAGTAAGAATGTGCATGGATTACCGAGATTTAAACAGGGCTAGCCCTAAAGATGACTTTCCACTGTCGCACATTGACATTTTGGTCGACAACACAGCTCAACATAAGGTATTTTCCTTCATGGATGGATTTTCAGGGTACAACCAGATCAAAATGGCCCCCGAAGACATGGAGAAGACTACTTTTGTTGCGCAGGGGGGTACCTTCTGCTATAAAGTGATGCCATTCGGACTGAAGAATTTCGGGGCAACCTATCAGCGCACCATGGTAGCTTTGTTTCATGACATGATACATCATGAGATCGAAGTCTATGTAGACGACGTGATAGCCCGTTCACAAACAGAAGAAGAACACCTCGACCATCTTCAAAAGTTGTTTGTCAGATTGAAGGAATATAAGCTCAGACTGAACCCTAGCAAGTGCACTTTCGGAGTCAGGTCTGGTAAACTCTTGGGATTCATCGTCAGCAACAAAGGCATTGAAGTTGATCCTGCTAAAGTCGAAGCTATACGAGAAATGCCTGCCCCCCGCACTGAAAAGGAGGTCAGAGGTTTCTTAGGACGCCTAAACTACATTGCAAGGTTCATTTCTCACCTAACATTTACATGTGAACCAATCTTCAAGCTGTTGAAGAAAGATCAGGTGGCTGAATGGAATGAGGACTGTTAAGCTGCTTTTGATAAAATCAAGGAGTATTTGCTAGAACCTCCTATCTTGATGCCACCCATCGAAGGAAGGCTGTTAATCATGTACCTGACTGTTTTAGATAATTCAATGGGGTGCGTATTGGGCCAACATGACGAGTCTGGTCGAAAAGAGCATGCCATTTATTACCTTAGAAAAAAGTTTACCGACTGTGAGACTCGCTACTCACTGCTCGAGAAAACTTGCTGCGCTTTGGTATGGGCTGCTCGCCGACTAAGGCAGTATATGTTGACACATACCACTTTTTTTATTTCTAAAATGGATCTGATCAAGTATATCTTTGAAAAGCCTACTTTATCTGGAAGAATCGTAAGATGGCAAATGATCCTGACTGAGTATGATATCCAGTACACAACCCAAAAAGCTATAAAGGGGAGTGTACTAGCTGACCATCTAGCTCATCAAGCGGTCGAAGATTACCAATCCATGAAATTCGACTTTCCCGACGAGGACATTATGACATTGGACAACATTGAAGGTAATGGACCGTATGACGGACCTGAACAAGGATCCCGATGGACCCTGTACTTTGATGGTGCTTCAAATGCACTTGGCAACAGTATCGACGCGGTACTTATCTCTCCAAAAGGTTTCCATACACCTTTCACTGCTAGACTCTGTTTTAGTTGCACCAACAACATGGCTGAGTATGAAGCTTGTATCTTTGGTCTTAAGGCTGCAATTGACTTGGGAATCAAATCTTTGGTTGTATTCGGAGACTCGGCTTTGGTTATCAGTCAAATCAAAGGAGAGTGGGACACTAAACATCCTAATCTCATCCCATACAAGGAACATGTCCTAACATTGTTACCTCATTTCGAGCAGATTACCTTCGAGCACTTCCCGCGAGAAGAAAATCAGCTAGCGGATGCTCTAGCTACAATGTCTTCCATGTTTAAACTTAACTGGGATAATGAGGCTCCCCGAATCACCATCGAGCGAATGGATGAACCTGCACATTGTCATGAGATTAATACCGATGAAGTAGTGGAACAACCCTGGTTTCACGAAATCAAAAGGTATCTCTAGATTCTAGAATACCCTGAAGGAGCTTCAGTCAATGACAGAAAGTTCTTAAGGAG
Organism: Vicia faba; assembly: GCA_948472305.1. Classification (NCBI taxonomy): domain Eukaryota; kingdom Viridiplantae; phylum Streptophyta; class Magnoliopsida; order Fabales; family Fabaceae; genus Vicia; species Vicia faba. Next base: position 331,261,469 of record OX451736.1, read on the forward strand.
ATTTGCTGCTAAGTTCTTCCTGAGCAATGGCATCCTATACAAACGCAACCATGATTGTGTTCTGCTTCGTTGTGTGGACAAGGTTGAAGCTGAGCAGATCATGACTGAACTACATAGTGGCACATTCGGCACCCATTTGAGCGGACATACGATGGCTAAGAAGATCCTAAAGGCAGGCTACTACTGGTCTACCATGGAAGCTGACTGTCATCAATATGCCCGTACTTGTCACAAATGCCAAGTTTATGCTGACAAGGTGCATATTCCTCCGGTTCCTCTCAACGTCCTAACAGCTCCTTGGCCATTCGCAATGTGGGGCATCGACATGATTGGAGAGATCAAGCCTACAACATCTAATGGGCATCGCTTCATCCTAGTGGCTATTGATTACTTTACCAAATGGGTCGCAGCAGCTTCCTTCGCCTCTGTTACAAAGAATGTGGTTGCCCGTTTCATCAAGCAGAACCTCATATGCCGGTATGGTGTCCCCGACAGGATCATCACAGACAACGGTACAAATCTGAATAATACTATGATCACCGCTCTATGCGAACAGTTCAAAATTCAACATCACAATTCATCTCCCTATCGGCCAAAGATGAACGGTGTTGTCGAAGCTGCAAACAAAAATATCAAGAATATCATTCAAAAGATGACAGTCACCTACAAGGACTGGCATGAGATGTTACCGTTTGCTCTACACGGGTATCGTACCACGGCGCGAACATTAACTGGGGCAACACCCTTTTCTTTGGTATACGGCATGGAAGTTGTTTTACCTATAGAAGTTCAGATTCCTTCCCTAAGAATCATGAAGGACGCTGGTTTGAGTGAAGACGATTGGATTCAGACCCGGCTTGATCAACTTAACTTGATTGACGAGAAGTGACTTACTACTGTTTGTCATGGTCAGACGTATCAAAAACGGATGATCAAGGATTTCAACAAGAAAGTCAAGAGACAAGTATATCAAGTTGGGGATCTTGTAATCAAGCGGATTATCTTTCCGTAAAGTGATCCCAGGGGCAAGTGGACTCCTACTTACGAAGGACCATTTATGATCAAAAACATCTTTTCTGGCGGGGCAATGATTCTGACCACCATGGACGGTGACGACCTGCCACACCCTGCGAACGCAGACATAGTCAAAAGATACTACGCATAAACGACCCGACAAGTCGAAAACCCGAAAGGGCGACTTGGGCAAAAATGGGCATCCCGGTGAATCGAAAACTAGAAAAGGCGGTTCAGGCAAAAATTAGGGATAAACAAAAAAAAATCTGTACACCCGGCAAGTTGAAAACTCGAAAGGGCGACTTGGGCAAAAAAGGGTTTCCCGGTGGATCGAAAACCTGAAGGGGCGATCCAGGCAAAAGTTAGGGAATTAAAGCGTATGACTATGTCTCGTCGGATCACTTTAAGGACAATCTCTTCACAAACAAGCTCCAAAGCTTATGATCAATCCAATCATCTGCAAACGAAGCAACGAATAGACAAGATACTCAGAGTTGTGAAGGCTATAGCAGAATGGGAACCCCATGGAATTGTTACACATAGCCATCTTTCTTTGTATAAAAATTTTCTCATCTTTTTGACAACATTCTCTTACTAGGATGTCTGTCTCCTTTGTACAAATACTTACAAAAAGTTAATACAAAGTTACTTCAAAGTACAGAAAACTGTCTGCCTTTTCTCTCCTTTTTACACTTGTGCTTTATTTGAAAACGTCCAATGATTTATTAAATGAGCATATGCAGTTGAATATAATCACTGCCTACAAATAAAACAAAATAAGAAAGGATAATTACTAATAGGATAGAAGTGTAGGAAAGTGTCTTTAGGCTATTCCAGGAGAAACCCCTTGCAATACATCATCCAGATCCTAGGCGGAACTAAAGCTTTGAAATGCATATCCCCAGCGGAGTTAAGTTTCAAGGATCCCCATCAGAGTTGAGTATTCAAATTCCCAATCCACAGCGGAGCAAAACTTTGAACTATAAACCATCAGTAAGAATGAAACTTTCTTCCCCAAGCAGAGTCAGACCTTCAACCTGTGAACACCAGTGAAGACCATCCAGTTTCCTCCCTTCTCTCGAAGAGTTGCTTTTAAACCAGATAATTCATCAGAAAGTTATTTTTAACTTTTTCCCAGTGAAGTCGCCAATTAAATCAGCAAGACACTAAGACCCCCAGCGGAGAGGAAACTTTTAGCTATCAATCCCCAGAGGAAACCATTCAGTTTTTCCCTGATATCCTCAACAGAATGGAGTTTCTCATTCTTGCTTCCCCAGTAGAGTGGCATACAACCTAAGCTATTGAACTTCTTCCGAACAGGAATAAGCTTTTCCCAGGGTCCTGAGCTTACTCTCCAGCAGTATGGCTATTCCCCACAGAATTTCTAAATCCCCTGCAGATCAAAGATTCTCATTCTTGATTCCTTGGCACCAGTTCCCTTAGCAGAATGAAGATTCTCATTCTCATTTCCCCCACAGAGTTTTCAGATATTCCCCAGCGGAGTTCTCCTCAAACAACAAAACAGAAATTCCTAGTAGATTGGCATACAACCCAAACTCCTGATTTCCCCAACAGTATAACTTCTCCCCGCAGAGGTTGTCAAAAGGCTTGAAGACACACATACTCTTCAAATAATGGTCCCGGATTTAATTTCCCCGACAGCAGTCAAAGATTTTATTATCTCCAGCTATCCAGGATTTAACTTCTTCAGCAAGACAGCTTATCAGCTTACATGCGCATACATCACATTCATATATCATAAACATTATTAAAACACATATATTGCATCATACATTTCATGAAACATAACTTTGTGTTTCAGCTAATATTTTACCCTTTTCAGGATAAGATTAGCAAGCTTCGAATTCAAGAATCATGAAAACAATTTACTGATACTTCCCAACATGGATGTTAATCTATCGCTTATTCAACCTCAACTTCTGAAAACAGTTTACAGATACTTCCCAACATGGATGTTAATCTATCGCTTGTTCAGATTCAACTTTTGAAAACAGTTTACGGATGCTTCCCAACATGGATGCTAATCTATTGTTTATTCAACCTCAACTTCTGAAAACAGTTTACGGATACTTCCCAACATGGATGTCAATCTATCACTTATTCAGATTCAACTTTTGAAAACAGTTTACAGGTGCTTCCAAATAGGGATGTCCATCTATTGCTTATTCAACCTCAACTTCTGAAAACAGTTTACGGGTGCTTCCAAACAGAGATGTCCATATATCGCTTGTTCAGATTCAGCTCACTGAAAACAGTTTACAGATACTCCAAACACGGGTGTTAATCTATTGCTTGTTCAACTCCAGAATCATGAAAACAGTTTACGGGTGCTTCCAAACAGGGATGTCCATCTATCGCTTGTTCAGCTCCAGCTCACTGAAAACAATTTACGGAAGCTCCAAACACGGATGCTAATCTATTGCTTATTCAGGCCCCCAGCTCAGAGACGTTCCAGACCTGGATACCTTTTACTCATCCTTTCGCCTACAACATACAGTTCAATAAATATTCTTGGATGGCATCTTTAAGCCCATCTCCGACAAGATTCCGTTGTTAGAACATAGTTTGATTCTACAACCCTTGATTAGAGTTTTGATGATAACAAAATACAAAGAATAAATAAATTCAAAGATATATATATATAAAACAAATATGCTTCTTAAAATTATGTTTTGTATATACAGAAGTTCTGATGGAATCAGCATCAGAAGATCAGTAATATGTGCTACACGCTGAAGCTACCAGATTATACGATGAAGCTTGATGACCAGAATCTGCGCATAAACAAATACACTCTAACTCTGATCAAAGATCTTTACCAAGTCATCAACACTCTGAAGCGTTATCATAAGTTAAAGCAAAGAAGACTCTGAAGCGTTATTAATTATTCAAGACAGAATTAAATGCTAATGGCTCTCTTCAGACAAGATCTTCTTCAAAAGGAAAGTGCGTTATTGTCATTAAACTGGCTTTATGGACAACGTATCTTTGCCTTGCCTATATAAACAAATCTGCTTGAGAAAAGACATACGCATGCACTCACATAATTTGCCAAGCCTTCAAAACCACGCTTATTTAAACGCTTTAGCAAATTCAGTTTACTCCAAGCTTAAGTTGTGTAATTATCACAGTTGTGATATATTGTTTTGTTAGAAAACATTAACACATCCTTGTTCAATTATTTGTAAAAGATTTCCTTGAGATAAACCGGTTTGTGGTTGTACTCAAGAAGACTTTAGCAGTTGTTAAAGTAGTTGTTGTAATTCTTTGAGAATAGTGGATTAAGACCTCGTTGGAGAGAGGCGAAATCACCTTGACGGGTGGACTGGAGTAGTTTGAGATCAAACGAACCAGGATAAAAATACTGTGTTGTCAAAGCATTTATTTTAAGTTTTACAATTCAACCCCCCCTTCTTGTGTTTTTCACATCTTCAATTGGCATCAGAGCACCTGGTTCTGAGCTTATAACACTTAACCGTGTCAGTACAAGATCCAGCGTCAGAAAAACACAATGGCAGGACCAAGTCAAAACATCAGCAATGACAACAATGAAGAAAGGGACAGATTCAGTGGCAAACCTCCAGTCTTTGATGGAGAGAACTTTGACTACTGGAAAGACAGAATTGAGAGTTTCTTTCTGGCCCATGATGCTGATCTGTGGGACATGGTGACTGATGGATACACGCACCCAGTGGATGGACGTGGTCAGAAGATTGAAAGGAAAATGATGTCTGATCAGCAAAAGCGTGAGTTCAGAAATCATCACAAGGCTAGAACAATTCTCCTCAGCGTCATCTCTTATTCAGAATATGAGAAGATATCAAACAGAGACACTGCAAAGAATATGTTTGACTCTCTGAGAATGACGCATGAAGGCAACATTCAAGTCAAAGAAACCAAAGCCCTTGCACTCATTCAGAAGTATGAGGCATTCAAGATGGAAGAGAGTGAATCAATAGAAACTATGTTTTCAAGATTTCAAATTCTTGTTGCTGGTCTAAAAGTTCTTGACAAAGGGTATTCCACTGCTGATCACATTAAGAAGATCATCAGAAGCTTTCCAAAATAATGGAGGCCAGTGGTCACAGCGCTTAAGCTAGCCAAGGATCTCAATAAAATCTCTCTGGAGGAACTTGTCAGCTCCCTCAGAAGTCACGAGATAGAGCTAGAAGCAGATGAACCTCAAAAGCAAGGTAAGCCATTAGCTTTAAAATCTAGCAGAAAATCTGACTCCAAAGTTTTGCAGGCTATGGAAGAAACCTCTGATGGGTCCTCGTCAGAAGAAGATGAACTGTCTCTCCTCTCCAGAAGGGTGAACCAATTGTGGAAGCAGAGGCAAAGGAAGTTCAGGAATCCCAGAAGATCAGAAAATTAGATTGAATCTTTCTCCAGATACAGAATTTCAGAATCCTCCTCTGGACACAGAAGATCTGAAGGCTTTTCAGGAAACAGAAAGACAAACAACAAAGACATCATCTGCTATGAATGTAACGAGCAAGGGCACTACAAAAGTGATTGCCCAAAGCTTCAGAAGGAGAAGCCCAAAAAGAAGTTTGGCAAGGAAAAGAAGAAAAGTCTCATGGCTACATGGGATGATTCTGACACATCTGAAGCTGACTCAGAATCAGATGATGAAAGAGCAAACATAGCTCTCATGGAAAACATAACAGAAGACAGTGAGGCTTCTGAGTCAGACTCTGAATTAGATACAGAAGAGGTATTCCCTGACTTTACTATAAACTTTACTAAGGCTGAACTAGCTGAAAGCCTTAATGAAATTCTGGAAAGATATCAGCAGATCAGAGTCAAACTCAGAAACCTGAAAAGGAATCTTGCTTCTGACTCTGATAAGACTGAGAGTCTCAAATTGGAGAATTCTGAGTTAAAAGATAAAATTTCAAAATTAGAAAACCAATTGCAAAACTCTCAGAAGGAAACAATCCCTGAAACTCCCAGCAATGCTGATGAGATCATCAAGGAGTATGATCATAGCTTTCAGAAATTTCTAGCTAAAAACATAGACAGAAGCAAAATGGCTTCAATGATCTATGGAGTTAGCAAAAATGGAAGAAAAGGGATAGGATATCAAGGTAAGGTACCTACACCAAAAAATGCCATGGATTTAGTTATAAAACGTACTCCACTTGATTCACACTTTATATATGGGAACACACATGACATAAAATATACAAGTAGTGATTACTCTGTCAAACCAAAATTCAACCAGAGTTTTGGTAAAACTAACAAATCAGGACCCAAGAAAATGTGGGTACCTAAGGATAAAATAATACATGTGGCAGATATCTTTAGTAGCAAAGCAAAAACACCAATCATGGTACCTGGACTCTGGCTGCTCACGACACATGACAGGAAGAAGGCATATGTTCCAAAGCCTGGAACTTAAGCCTGGAGGCCACGTAGGCTTTGGAGGCAATCAGAGAGGAAAGATCATTGGCTCTGGAACAGTAGGTAATGGAAATCTTCCCTCTATAAGTAATGTTTTATTAGTTGATGGATTAATGCATAACCTGTTATCCATAAGTCAATTAAGTGATAATGGTTATGATATAATCTTCAATCAAAATTCATGCAAAGCTGTTAGTCAGAAAGATGGGACTATCCTATTTAATGGAAAGAGGAAAAACAACATTTATAAAATAAAACTTTCTGAACTAAAAAGTCAGAATGTAAAATGTCTACTGTCTGTTAACAACGAGCAATGGATCTGGCACAGAAGATTGGGACATGTTAGTATGAGAAGAATATCTCAGATTAACAAACTCAATATGGTCAGAGGACTTCCTAACCTAAAGTTCAATTCAGATGCTCTGTGTGAAGCATGTCAGAAAGGAAAGTTTGCAAAACCAGCTTTCAAATCCAAAAACTTTGTTTCCACCTCCAAGCCATTAGAACTTCTACACATTGACTTATTTGGACCAGTTAAAATTGCTTCAGTCAGCGGCAAGAAGTATGGGTTAGTAATCGTAGATGACTATAGCAGATGGACATGGGTAAAGTTCTTAAGGCACAAGGACGAGTCACACTCTGTGTTTGTCACCTTCTGCAACCAAGTTCAGAATAAAAAGGATCTTAGAATCGTCAAAGTCAGAAGTTATCATGGTGGAGAATTTGAAAACAAAGATTTTGAGTTATTCTTTAATGATAAAGGCATTTTGCATGATTTCTCTTGTCCTAGAACTCCCCAGCAAAATGGAGTTGTAGAACGAAAGAACAGAACATTGCAAGAAATGGCCAGAACCATGATCAACGAGACTAACGTTGCTAAGATATTCTGGGCAGAGGCAATAAACACAATGTGTTACATTCAGAATAGAATCTCCATAAGACCTATTTTGGAAAAGACTCCATATGAATTGTGGAAGAACAGAAAGCCCAACATTTCCTATTTTCACCCATTTGGATGTACATGTTTTATCCTGAATACAAAAAATTATCTGAACAAGTTTGACTCTAAAGCACAAAAGTGTATTATGTTAGGATATTCTGAACGCTCAAGAGGGTACAGAGTATACAATACAGAAACACTGATTGTGGAGGAATCAATCGGTGTTCGTTTTGATGATAAGCTTGACTCTCAAAAGTCAAAGCAGAATGAATTCCTTGCAGGTATGGAAGTTGAACTCACAGGTACTAAAGAAAAATCATCAGAAGCTCTCAACAGAGACACTCCCTCAACATCAGAAAGAGTAACTGCAAGCAATCCATCACCTTCTGTTGATCAACTCCGGAAAAGACCATCCAGAAGCAGCATGGATCACCCAGAAGAAACAATCCTAGGAAGGAAGGAAGATCCAATCAGAACAAGATCTAGCTTCAGAAACTCTGAAGAATCCCTCATGGGACTGGTTTCTCTAATTGAACCAACAACAATTGATGAAGCACTTCTGGACAATGAATGGATTCTAGCAATGCAAGAGGAGCTAAATCAATTCACAAGAAATGACGTATGGGATCTAGTTCCCAAACCAAAAGGATTCAACGTCATTGGTACAAAATGGGTGTTCAGAAACAAATTGAACGAACAAGGTGAAGTCATCAGAAACAAAGCACGACTGATAGCACAAGGTTATAGTCAGCAAGAGGGGATAGACTATACAGAAACCTTTGCTCCAGTCGCCAGGTTAAAATCTATCAGACTCTTAATCTCATTTGCTGTTAATAAAGGCATCACTCTGTATCAGATGGATGTTAAGAGTGCATTCTTAAATGGCTATATAGAAGAAGAGGTATATGTGCACCAACCCCCTGGTTTTGAAAGTTCCAAAAATCCAGAATATGTTTTCAAACTAAAGAAGTCACTCTATGGTCTGAAACAAGCTCCCAGAGCTTGGTATGAAAGACTAAGTAACTTCCTGCTAGAAAAGGAATTCACCAGAGGGAAAGTGGACACAACTTTGTTCTGTAAGACAGTTAAGAATGACATTTTAGTATGTCAGATTTATGTTGATGACATCATATTTGGATCCACTAAACCCTCTCTGGGAAGAAAGTTTGCTAAATGTATGCAGGCAGAATTTGAGATGAGCCTAATGGGGGAACTAAAATTCTTTCTGGGCATTCAGATTAATCAAACCCCAGAACAAACTTACATTCATCAGAGCAAATATGTCAGAGAACTTCTGAAGAAATTTGATCTCTCAGAATGTAAGCCATCAAAGATTCCAATGCATCCCACGTGCATCCTGGAAAGAGAAGAGGTAAGTAAAAAGGTAGAACAGAAGGTCTACAGAGGTATGATTGGTTCTCTTCTCTATCTGACGGCTTTAAGGCCTGACATCCTATTCAGTGTTTACATTTGTGCTAGATTCCAATAAGACCCTAGATAATCTCACTTAACAGCAGTTAAGCAAATTTTCAAGTATCTAAAAGGTACTACTAATCTGGGTTTGTTTTATAGAAAATCAAGTGATTACAGCTTGATAGGATACTGTGATGCTGATTTCGCTGGAGACAGAGTAGAACGTAAAAGCACTTCTGGAAGCTGCCAGTTTCTGGGAGAAAATCTGATCTCATGGTCCACGAAAAGACAATCCACAATAGCTCTATCAACAGCAGAAGCTGAATACATAGCAGCAGCTGGATGCAGCACACAAATGCTCTGGATGAAAAGTCAACTTGAGGACTTCAAAATATTTGAGAGTAACATCCCTATCCTTTGTGACAATACTTTTGCTATTTGTCTCAGTAAAAATTCTATTTTGCATTCTAGGGCTAAGCATATAGAAATAAAACATCATTTTATTAGGGACTATATTCAGAAAGGGATTCTAAATTTAAATTTTATTAACACAGGCCATCAATGGGATGATATCTTTACAAAACCTATTTCTGAAGATAGGTTCAACTTCATTCTGAAACATCTCAGCATGAAGCTCTGCCCAGAATAAAACTGTTTTGATTCCATATCTTAACCTTCAGAACTTTGTTTATTTTTCCGTGAACTACTGATCAATCTTTCTTCAGATCTTTAGAAGTACAGATTATATCATAATCTATCCATGAAGACCTGTGCGCTTCATTTCAAGGATAGAAATGTGCAGTTCACTCAAGCAAACAAGTGTCATCCAGTCATCAGCTACTTTCTGAGGCTGAACACGCGTTCACGTTTCTGAAAGGTCAAAAAACGCTGATTGGATGCATTGGGACACATGTCATGGGTAACCGTTTCAATATCTTTATGAATCCCCCAAAATCATCTATCATTAAATGCTCATAATCATTATAATTTATTTCTCTCTCTTGTCGTTTATATTTTCAAAATCTTTTTTAAAAATCTATTTAAACGCATCTCTCACTATTTACACTTTTTCACTTTCACTTTCAGTTTCTCTACAATCTTATTGATTTCAGTTTGAAACCTTTCTCAAAACCCTTTCAATTTCTTCTCAAAACCTTCGGTGTGAACATGGCTTCCTCAAGCAACCCTACTTCCAGTTCTTAGAAAACAGATTCCTCCGAACAATATGAAGAACCCTACAGAACTCTTCTCACACCCATCAAAAATCTAGAAGTTCTTTCTGAATTAATTGTGGACTTTAACAGTCTTCAAGAAAACGGGTTTAATCTCTCTGAAGAAGTAAAGGCTCAAGGCTGGGACAGATATTTTGACCGACTGGTGGGTCCAACATTCCCAATCCTTGTGAAGGAATTTTGGATTCATGCTTCATCTTCCAACCATCAAGTTACTTCATACATAATGGGGAAGAAGATAGTCATAACTGAGGACCTCATTGCAAGATTAATAGGCTACAATGATGGTGGTGTATGATGCATTGACATGGTTGAAAGATACGCTGATGTCGCCCTAATTTCTAGAGAAATCTTCACTCTGGGTCTTCCCTCCAGCGAGATAATGGATCTAAAAGACCATCACAGAATATGGGCCAAGATTATTCTGGGATGCATAAACCACAGGAAGCCTACCAGCTCTCCTGACTACATCAATATTGATCAACAATTTCTGATCTACTTCATCTCCCAGAAGATTAAGGTGAATTTGGCTCATCTGCTGTTTAACCATCTAAGGACTAGTGTCAAGAAAACCAGAGAAGAGGGGCGCACAAAAAGGGACTGGATACCCCTAGGAAGGCTTATATCAGGTATTCTAACAGAGAATAAGCTGATTGATCATCTTACAGAAGCTCAGGAAATCAACTCTTTGGAAGCTACTGTTGGCAAACAGTTGAATGCAAAGAATCTGAAGAAAATGAAGTTAATTGAGAACGTCAAGAAGGAACCCAGTGTCACTTCTTTTGCAGCAATCTCCAACTGAAGAATCCCTCTGGATAACTTTCCCCTGTTCTCAGAGATTGATTTTAAACCTGATATAATAGTCAGATATCTGGATGCATGCAAGGCAGATGGTACAGCACCAGATTTGAACATTCAGGATCTGCAGCAGAAGGCTCCAGAAGTTGTGCTGAAGAAAACCAAGAAAAGGAAAGCTGTAGCAGAAGGATCATCCCAGCGGACTCCTAAAAAGAGAGGTAATCCTTCTTCTGTAACTGTTTTAAACTCAATTTCTATATCAACATCTATACCAATTCCCACTCAATCATAAAACCCCACACCACAAACATTTGATGACTTTGACAATGAATTCGACCCCTCAGAAACCTTAACTCTTAGAAGATCTCACTCCCTACCTCCAAATCCAAATATTGAAGCAACCCAACAAGAACTTGCAAAAGTTCTATCAGATATAGAAACCTTTTACCAACATACTTCTGCTCTCATGCCAGAAAATCCAAACTCTGAAACCACCACAGAAGCACCACAACCAGAAATTCCCCTCTCTCCACAACCAGAAATACCACTACCTCCATCTCCTCAACCAGAAATTCATCCACCTTCTCCACAACCTGAACTATTTCAACCAGAAGTTCAAACCTCTGAGGCTCAACCTTCTGAATCCTGTGAACCAGAACCTCATAACGATTAATCAAACCAAACTGTTTATTCTGATACCATTCCCATTCCTGGAATCACTGAACCTCTGGCCATCCGTATGCCCCTAACCATCCTGGATATTCCCCAAATTCCCTCTTCACTAGAATCAACTCCACCAAACTCCCCAACTAGTCCAATAATAATTCCTGACTCTCCCACTCCCTCACCAAAGAACAATCCAAATGACAACATCAAGATTGTCATTGATTTAACAGTTTTTGAATGTCTTGCTGCCATAACCCACAAAACAGATATTCCAAAACCAAAACCATTTGAACCCTCTCCAGATGTTGGTATCAGCTTATTGATATTTGAAACAGAAGTACAAAAGTGGATCACTTCTCTGAAGCAAGCTAGTCTTGAGCTGATTGATCCTGCTGCATCAGACTACCTTTGGACAAGGTTTAGAAGATGGGTATGTTCTGAAACTTGTAAGATGCAAGAACAGAGCTACGGACAAGTTCAACAGAACTTCAGTAATCTACTGAAAGTAATTGAAGATCAGGTTCTAAGCCAGCTGCTCAAGAAAGAAGTTCTCCCTCTGGACAATGCTCCCTGGTCAGAACATCGTCCAGCATACAAAGTTCAACCAGAGTCAAAAGATCTCAATCTGACTGTTACTCCAGCGCAGATGATTCCTGCTGAAGAACTGGGTCAAAAAGAGGATATTGAAGAATGCTCTGAGAAGCATCCAGTTTCTGAAGATCCTCAAGCTTCCTCCTATGAAAGGCAGACTCTAGAAGACCTGAAAAGATCTGATATGTTGATGAAGGAAAGAATGGATAAACAGGACAACAAAATTGATGAGATCACGAGCATGTTAACCAAGCAACAGGAAACCAACATCCAGATCAAGAGCATGTTGGAAGCTTTGTTCACACGTCTTCCTCCTCCCTCTTAGAATTTCCTCGTTTTTAAAACATGTTTATCTGTGATATTCGTACATTGCTGTTATTCTGAACTTATCGTTGCTTCTGGTTTTAATATAAACGCATGTTGGCTCTGATTAAGTGTTCTTTTTGATAACTGACAAAAAGGGGGAGAAAGAATAAGATATTTTTCAATAACGGATTACAGAGACATAAGTCTCAAACATTCTGATCTATTTAAATTTCTCTCTTCTGAAAAACTTGAACAGGTACAAAACTCTGATGAAAGATACAGTAAGGTTCTGATGCTCAAAGACTCGTGGAATTAAAGGGAAGTAATCAACTCAGGGGGAGTTTTTCTTCTTAATTCTATACTTTTTAATCTTTATTTTTAATTGAAAAATCTGGTTTTTGTCATCATCAAAAAGGGGGAGATTGTTAGAACATAGTTTGATTCTACAACCCTTGATTAGAGTTTTGATGATAACAAAATACAAAGAATAAATAAATTCAAAGATATATATATATAAAACAAATATGCTTCTTAAAATTATGTTTTGTATATACAGAAGTTCTGGTGGAATCAGCATCAGAAGATCAGTAATATGTGCTACACGCTGAAGCTACCAGATTATACGCTGAAGCTTGATGACCAGAATCTGCGCATAAACAAATACACTCTGACTCTGATCAAAGATCTTTACCAAGTCATCAACACTCTGAAGCGTTATCATAAGTTAAAGCAAAGAAGACTCGGAAGCGTTATTAATTATTCAAGACAAAATTAAATGTTAACGGCTCTCTTCAGACAAGATCTTCTTCAAAAGGAAAGTGCGTTATTATCATTAAACTGGCTTTATGGACAACGTATCTTTGCCTTGCCTATATAAACAAATCTGCTTGAGAAAATACATACGCATGCACTCACATAATTTGCCAAGCCTTCAAAACCACACTTATTCAAACGCTTTAGCAAATTCAGTTTACTCCATGCTTAAGTTGTGTAATTATCACAGTTGTGATATATTTTTTTGTTAGAAAACGTTAACACATCCTTGTTCAATTATTTGTAAAAGATTTCCTTGAGATAAACCGGTTTGTGGTTGTACTCAAGAAGACTTTAGCAGTTGTTAAAGTAGTTGTTGTAATTCTTTGAGAATAGTGGATTAAGACCTCGTTGGAGAGAGGCGAAATCACCTTGACGGGTGGACTGGAGTAGTTTGAGATCAAACGAACCAGGATAAAAATAATGTGTTGTCAAAGCATTTGTTTTAAGTTTTACAATTCAACCCCCCCCCCCCCCCCCCCCCTTCTTGTGTTTTTCACATCTTCATCCGTCACGTCTCTAAATGGCATCTTTAAGCCCATTCCCTCAACTATGCTTGACGAGTGCAAATTTATGGGCACTCTAGTGTCCAATCATCTTTTACCTTCGAGTCGCGAACGGCAAAATTTCCAATCTAACTCTTCAGGTTCAAGAAGATTGAACAGGGGCAACTATTGTACCCAAAAATTTGCCCTCCCTTTTTCACAAGAAATCACAACCCTGGGATTTTCTATGATTTTTAAGATTGGCTCAAGAACCGATCAAACAGACTTTTCTTTGGGAAGTAAATCAAGAATCAGGTTTTCTCTCACATTTCTCAGAAGAAATTGAATCCACAGAAATTCAGTTTACTGTTACATCGTTTTCACACTTTTTCAAAGTTTGTTGAAAGTTTAACTGATTGTTCTCAAAGTCTGATTATCTGGGATAAGAGCTGAGACTTTTATTTGGAATATTAAGGCATCTGCTTGTTAGCGGAATGAAAGGTTTGTCGTTTAATGGAATGCTTGCTTGTTTAACTATACAATGTGTATGTTAATTGGAATGTTGTTGCAAAGTTACGAAACTGCAAAGTTTTGGATTATTTGAGATTTAAGTGATCTGGATTAGAATTGTTGGAATGCAATTTCAATTATTTTTTATCGTGAGAAACTTAAATAATTAAGTAAAGGTGCAAGGAAGAATGATAAGGTGTGTGACAATAGAAAAATTCTTTTGAATAAAGACCTTTTATTCATTTCAAATCTTGTTACAAAATTATTTGAATATTGTAAGTTTACAACTTATAGTATTTAAAATAATAATTGCTTACAATAAATGGAAAATAAATCTAAGTCTAAAGCCTAAACTCCATTGCCCCATGCTCAAGGTTTTTGCTTCCTCTGCTTCCTCTATCGTCCAATTGGTGCTCACCTACAAAAGACAAAGGAAAAGAAAATTAGTACAAGAATTTTCAAATAGAAAAGAAAGAAAAAAAGTCATCATTAAAATTGGCCGTCTGGAATCAGAATGCTTATTTTCATCACGCTTTATTTTTCTCTCTGCAATTCACAAGAAGATTGCTCTTCTTGGTTCACAAAGAGGAAATTAAAATACAAATTGAAAAAATGCAAGCATACTGAGTTACAAAGTGAATATACAAGGCAAACCAAGGCGCCAAAATTCAAACATGATGGACACCCATTATACTGCATTGCAAACCAAACAATCAAACTAAGAAAACTGAACATGGCAGCCAAACCAAATTGGGTTACAAAATTCAAAAGGGCAAACAGACACCAAAACTGCCAAAGCATGGGTCAAACAAATATACAAGGCAGCAGCAAGCAAAGTCCCAAATTCAGTTACAGAACAAATTGCCCAAAACCAAGTTACAAGACAAATTGGATAAATGTAGCAATGCAGCATGGAAACAGAAAAATATAGCAGGCAAAAGTAAAACAGCAGGAGGTAACCCACTTGACATCAAAGCTTGTCAAAAAGCCGTCATCATTTTCCAGAGGTAATTTTTCAGAAATATAATATAATAAGCAAAAAGTGCTTATTTGAGAGAGAGAGAGAGAGAGAGAGAGAGAGAGAGAGAGAGAGAGAGAGAGAGAGAGAGAGAGAGAGAAAAGAGAGAAAGAGAGGACCTTGGGTGAAGTTTGCAGTTTGGCTAAAGCAAGCTGTCAAAAGTTAACAAAGACAAAATAACAAGAGGATATAAAACTATCTAACTGCATAAACAGCAAGAAGCAAAAAATACTTGGCCAAAAAACCCAAACAAACTCCAAAGCCTGCACAACTTGCAAACTTGCAAATCTGCTATTAAAACAACAAACACACCCAAAAACCTGTTAACAAACGGTAAACCCTTAAACATTTAACAAGCTAAGCTTGCTCAAACAACAAGCATATCCAAAACAGAACCAAAAACTACAAACCACAAGCCTAGCAAAAAAACTGCCAAGCCAAGTTACACAAACCTGTCAAACTACAAACCACAAGCCTAGTCAAAAACTGCCAGGCCAAGTTACACAAACCTGTCAAACTACAAACCACAAAACCTGCAAAACTGTTAACATTTCCAAAACCAACAATTCCAAAAACTACAAACTCAGCAAGCGCACCAACAAAGTTTGCTCAAACTGCCCAACAAAACACCATAACAGGTTCACAAACTAACAACAACCATAAGCTGCAAACCAGTTTTCAAACATGGCATACAAAAATCAGTAACAGTATCCTCATCAATATTCAATATCAAAGAAAGAGGAAGAGGTTTCAGAAACTTGTAACAAGTTTCATCATCAACCAAATCTCAACATCAAGCAAAACAAGTTTCAGATTTTAATTCATCATCAACAAAGAGAAAGGAAGAGTTTCAGAAGCGAAGCCAACATTGTTTCAGAATCAAGTTCATCATCAACAAAATCAAGCAAAACAGTTTCAGAAATTTATCATCATCAACAACAAAGAACAAACAGTTTCAGAAGCAGATTTCATCATTAACCATCAAAATCCAAGAGAGAGGGCAGAGTTTTGGAAGCAAAAAGCAGGGTTTCAGAATCAAGTTCATCATCAACACATTCAAGAACCAAATCAGTGTTAGAAATACATCATCCTCAACAATCAACGAACAACAGGTTTTCAGAAAATCCTCATCATCAAACAAATCTTAAAGGACCAAAGAGAGATTACCATAAGTGCGGCCATCATCTCATCTCCATCCTCCGCCTGGCCACCAAGGACGCGCCTCTACCTCACCCTTTTCTCTCCCTCCATTTTCCAGAAAAAGTCCCTCAAGGTATGATCTTCTCAAACCATTACTACATATCAAACATGTAAACATCCAAAGGTTAAAAGATTAAACTGTAAAGCAAAACATGAACATGCAAGCAAACAAAACTGTAAAAACGCGAAAGAAAAAGATGACGAATCGTACCATGTTAGAACCAAAACTGTGGGCCACTGTGAGAAGGAAGAGAGTGAGAGAGGGCGGCGCTCCGGTAGCTAGGGTGTGGGGAGAGAATCAGAGCGTCATGGCTTGAGAAGGATGAAGACGAAGAAGAGAGCAAAAGGGGCGCCGCTGCAAAGCCAAACAACAAACCCTAATCTGCCAAAATGAACGAACCCCTAAACAAAAATGTTGTACAATTTTTCATCTGGGCCTTCGCCCCAAAAATTGCCTTAAGCCCACATTTTGGCTAAGCACGCCCCCATATCTATTCTGACCCCCTTTTCTGCCTTCTTTCTTTTCTTTATCTTGGGCCCAATTCCTCAAAATCTTAAGCCCATCCCTTTTTTTCTTTTCTTTAAACAAATACCTTTTTTAATTATTTTCATTCTAAATAAATTTTTTTTGTTAACAATAAAAAACAAATAATAGATTAAATTTTATTTTGATTTTCTCAATATAGTTTTCTTTAATATTTGTTACATTTAATAAAAATACAAAGAATAATAGAAGTTTTATTTAATTAAATTTTTCTTCTTTTTAAACCTTTTTATTTACATAATTAATAAAACCCATGCAAATAATAATATAATTTCTTAATCTTTCTTTTTTTTAGAATAGATTTTATTTATTTATTTATTTTAAGTTAACAAATACATGCATTTCATAATTTTTTATTCTCTTTATTTTTATGTTTTGTTATAGCTTTATATTTGAATTGCGACGATTCGATTTGGTTGTAACCCATAATATTTGGGGCATTATTATTCTTGTGAGACTCATCCCCATTTGTAAATAATTGTACCCCCATCCCCGGATACTTTTGTAATAGCTTAGAATTTAATTCTCGCACTTTATGCTTTCAAATATGCCATGATTAGAGATTAGGGTTTGTATGCGAAAATCTAAAATCAATCGCTAGATGACCTAATAAAAGAATCAAAATGCATGAAAATGACAAACACAATGCACACTTGCACCTCTAGGGTAACCTCGCTTGTTGCTTCGGAAAATGCAATCATGTCCCTCGAATGTGAGACACTCTAGCAAATGCCCCTTCGATAAACAAAGATCGTAGTCCCTCGATGTTGCCTTCGATAAAACGATCTCGTCCCTTATAAAATTGCTAGAGCGTCTCACAAGTTGCTTTCAATGATTGTATGCGATGACCCGCGCCTGTCCCGTTTAAACATCCTAACACAAGGTTGTTCACCAAATGCAATGGTGAAATAACACTGTCAAAAGGGTTATAAACATAAGAAAGATCTTTGAGTAAAATAGGGTAGACGACTCTTGGTTACTTGATCAAAGCTTGCAAAACATCCTTGCTACTTTCAAACACACCTCACAACACAATAAACTTTCAAAATATTGAAATATCTTTTCAAAAAGACAAACACCTTTGTAAAAGATTCAAACAAGAATTATTACAAAGGTTACCTAAGACAAGGCCTCTTTTCAAAGAATTTTCAAAAACCACACACACACAAAGCACCATTTCAAATAATTGAAAAGCAAAAGCAAGTGATCTAAAAACAAGTAACTAAGAGCCCATGGAAAACCATGGATGAAAAGGGTGCTTGCACCTTCCCTTTTCATAACCTACCCCCTGAACCCAAGAAAACATCTCAAAGGTCTTTCCTGTGCTTTTTGACCTTTCCTTAGGATAAAATAAAAAGTCGGTGGCGACTCTTGCTAAACCACACAATTGCAAACACAAACGCAAAAACCTCAAGTCAGTTCTCCCACCGTATCACACCCGGCCTCAAATCAATCTTACTGAACACACGAGCATCCACCAATTGGTCCATCAAGTCATCTATTCTTGGAAGCGGATACTTGTTCTTAATCGTCACTTTATTCAACTGTCTATAATCAACACAAAGCCTCATACTTCCATCTTTCTTCTTTACTAACAACACTAGAGCTCCCCACGGAAATACACTTGGTCTTACAAACTTCTTTTCAAGTAACTCTTCCAATTGCTTCTTTAACTCTAACAATTCAGATGCAGACATCTTGTATGGTGCCATAGACACAAGTCTGGTACCAAGTACAAGATCAATAGTAAATTCAACTTCCCTCTCTGGCGGTACATCAGGAATCTCATCGGGGGAAACTTCAGGAAATTCACACACCACCTGGAATTCCTCAATTATAGCTTGGGTCTCTACAGATAGTGACGTGACCAACGAGAATATCTATACTTCTTCTTGCATCAACTTCCTCAACTGTCCAGCAGACAACAGACCATCTCCCTCTTCTTCAGGAGTAGAAAACCTCACAGACTTGTCATAACAGTTAATATGAACATAGTTATGCTCTAACCAGTTCATACCCAAAATCACATCCAAACCTCTTAATGGTAAACAAACCAAATCAACAGCAAAGTCTATGTCAAAGATCGACAAGGGAAACTTTAAACACACGAAAGAAGTAGTCACCGACCCCTTGGCTGGAGTATCGACAACCATTTCTCCATTCATAGAAGATAACATAAGACCCAATCTTTCAACACAATCAACAGCAATAAAACAATGAGTAGCACCGATATCAATAATAGTAATTAAAGGAGTACTATTAATGAAACATGTACCTCTGATAAGTCTGTCCTTAGCAACTGTCTGATCCTCAACCAAAGCGAACACTTTACCACTTGTCTGCGCCCTCTTTGGTTTCTGACACTGACTACCAATGTTCCCTTCTTCACTACAATTGAAACAAATCACATCCTTATGCTTGCACTCAGATACAACATGTCTGTTCTTACCACAACGAAAACACCTCTTTACTTCAGCAGTACACACATTACTCTTATGCTCAGATTTTCCATATTTAAAACAAACCACACTAGCAGGAGCATCTCCCCCACTAGTCGTCTGACCATGAGCAGCTTTATGCTTACCTTTACCAGCTGGGGTATCATAAGGCTTACCACGATTCTGTTGGTGCTTACCCCTCTTCTCATTGATAATCTTGTAATGAGCATTATTATCCTCCTCATAAATCCTGCAATTATCAATCAAATCAGCAAAGACACGAATCTTCTGGTATCCAACTGCCTTCTTGATCTCTGTGTGCAACCCATTCTCAAACTTGATGCACTTCGAAAACTCAGCATCTGCCTCAGCGTAGTGCAAATAAAACTTAGCCAACTCAGAAAACTTTACAGCATACTTAACAACAAACATATTCCCTTTCTTCAGCTCGAGGAATTTAATTTCCTTCTTACCACGGACATCTTCAGGAAAGTACTTCCTCAGAAATTCCCTACAAAACACATCCCAAGTGACATTTTCACATGCAGCTTCCAATCTCTGACAAGTCTCTAGCCACCAGTCATCAGCCTCGACTGCTAGCATATGAGTACCATATCGAACCTTCTGCGTTAGAGTGCAGTCCATCACACGGAATATTCTCTCAATCTCTTTCAACCAATCCAATGCTCCATCAGGATCATACTTTACCTTGAAGGTAGGCGGATTCTCTCTCTGGAAAGTCGCCAAACTACGAGATCCAGCATTCCCGTCAGCATTCGGCTGATTCTCCATTACGTACGCCATTGCTTCTAAAGCAGCAGCAAGTGCAACATATTTCCTTCCATCCATCTCAACTTATCACTACAACATAAACAACGGTTAGAACTCAAGTTAACAATAATCGATTGTTAGACAAGAATGACTCGACAACAAGGTCGAACGAACCAACCTTTGCTCTGATACCAACTTTGTAACACCCCAATTATACCGACAATTATAAATGTAAATCAGAGTCATAAAATTCATGAAATTGAATCAGGATGTCACAAATTCAACTTCTAAAAACATATTGCATTCAACGTGGACACATAACACTTTAAAACTTCGAATGAACTATCAGCATAATAATTTAATCTCTTAATTCAACAACTTAAACATCTACGCAGCGGAATTCTTAATAATATCTTTGACCATTGTTACAGCAACTTCAAAACAACACATACTTAGCGACAATCAAATTAAAGTTCAACAACTGAAATAATCAATAATTAAAAGCAACAAGCGTTCAACCCCCTGAGTGTTACGTATCAGAGCAATGACACTGACTCGAACTACTGAAGGTATACAACCTTCACTCTGGATTACCTGCAGGTTACCAACGTAAGGGTAACATTCAAACAGAAGGATGAGATATCTAACAATATAATAAAATGTATGATGAATAATATATTAAATTAGATCACATAACATCACCACTTCTCATCATATGAACAACAATAATCGCAACAGAATACCAACAATATACGCATTTACCGCATCAATACACAACTTCTTTATGCAATCATATAATGCGACTCAATACTATGCAAATGCATGTGGTACCATTGGAGCAGAACTCCCATCTCAAATAATTGCCAATAAATAGAGGCATCAACAAGGCATAAGCCTTCATCTTAATATTCGCCAATACAGGCCATCTTAACGAGCATCAGCTCCATCTTGAAATTCAATGTATGCGACACAATCATGAATGTAATGACAACACCATAATTAACAACATCTCAACACAACATCATCGTTGGCCAAAAGCCTACATCATAATAGCTTCCAATTATTAGAGGCATCTCAACATCATTCATCAACATCATTTATCAACATAATTCATAAAACATCACTTATTATCATAATTCATCAAACATCATTGATCATCATAATTCATCAAACATCATTTATCATCATAATTCACAGCAGCTCAGCCACAACAACAATACAATGATAGATCGACAATCCCGCAACGTTGGCCATAGGCCTACAACATGATATTGCCTATAATTAATCAATCATCTAAGGCTTACCTCTAAATTACCAAACCTCTACATATAATTAATTCTGTAATACTACATCATTATCATCATTAATCTTACTATTACGAACCAAGCAATAATCTATAATCATCTTATCCCTATCATACTTCACAAAATCATCATAGCGATTAACGCGAGAAGCTAACTCTAGTTCTAAATTGGGTTACTAGGATTATCCTTCCTATTCTTCATTTTAATCCTTAAGAATGAGGTTCCTCACGTTAGCTATCCAACGCTTCGAACGACACCTCAAACAGAGTCCGAAAACTCAAGTTACAGCCTCTGGAAACGAATCTGTCAAAAACCAGACTACATGAGTCGATGCATAACGTCTTCAGTCAACACGTACTGGGCTTAACACGTTGCATGTATCGACGTGTACTCCCTTCGTATCGACTCATACTGAGTCTACAACACTACATGTATCGATACATGGTCCTATGTATCGACTCATCCTGAGTCTAAAATCCTTCATGCATCGACGCATGGCTTCTTTGTATCGACTCATCCTGAGTCTAAAATCCTTCATGCATCGACGTATGGCTTTTGGGGTCGACACATATTGTTCTGTCATGAATATTTTCTGCGATTTCACTATGTTTTCACTGCGGTTTCCATGCTTTAGGCCCTAAAAACATCCTCTAATCATAGGAAATCATCAATTATAATTATCCTATAATTCTACACCAATTATACAGCATTAGGGCATCATTATTCATCCTTAAATCATCGATTCTCATCAAACAACAACATATACATTCAAATCATAAACAAGATAACTTTTCACATCTAATCCCACATGCTAATCATCATAAACCCTATTATAGAGTCAGAACCCCACCCTTATCTTGGATTGAAGGTTGCTCTATAACTTTTCTGAGTGAATTTCGTTCTGCCTCTTTTCCTTCTTTTCTGCAACTTTCACATTCTCTTTCTCTTCTTCCAACCCTTATTTCCTTCTCTTCTTACTGCTTCTTCTTTTTCCTTATTATTTCTAAAACTAATATAATAACCCTATAATTCTTATTATGCATTAATGGGCTTAAGACTCCTACACCCCCTTTTCTACTACTTCTATCCTTTAAAACAAGTCCACATCAAATAATATTATTATCCTAATATTATTCCACAACTTAATAGAATAAATAAATCCAATAACAACAACACATCAACTAACGTAACAACACAACTTCACAAATATTCCAAAAATAATTTAATTAAATAATTAATTAAATTATGGGCGTTACAATAACTCAAGTCAAAATCATAGTCTTTCAAAAGTTTGAACCACCTCCTTTGCCTCATAATTAATTCTTTCTGGTCAAACAAGTACTTCGGACTCTTATAATCGCTGAATACTTCAAATTTAGAGCCAAAAATATAAAAATGTCTCTAAATTTTTCAGCACAAACACCACTGCTGCTAGTTCTAAGTCATGCATAGGATAATTCCTCTCATGCACTTTCAATTGCCTAGAAACATAAGCAACAACCTGCCCATTTTGCATTAATACGCCACCAAGATCCATTTTAGACGCATCACAATAAACCATAAAATATTCATTTGGATTAGGAAAAATCAACACCGGAGCCATCATTAACTTCTTCTTCATTTCTACAAAACTTTCTTCACACGCAACATCCCACACATAAGCTTGACCTTTTCGAGTCAACTAAATTAACGGTAACGCCAACTTAGAAAACCCTTCCATAAACCTTCGATAATATCCAACTAAACCAAGAAAACTTATAATCTCAGTCGCAGACTTTAGAGTCTCCCACTGTAACACATCATCAACTTTAGAAGGATCTTCAACAATCCCACCACTAGAAATCACATGTCCAAGGAAACTCACTTCCTTCAACCAAAATTCAAACTTCGACAATTTTACATACAACTTCTTATCTTTCAACACTTGCAACACAGTTTGCAAATGCTCATCATGCTCTTCTTCTGATTTAGAATAGATCAAAATGTCTTCAATGAAAACAACCACAAATTTGTCTAAATACTTCTGAAAAATATGGTTCATGTATTCCATGAAAACACCTAGTGCATTAGATACACCAAACGGCATCACAATGTATTCGTAATGACCATACCTCATTCTGAAAGCTGACTTTGGAATATTATCTGGTTTAACATGAATCTGATGATAACCTGACCTCAAATCAATCTTGCTGAAAACATAAGAACCCACCAACTGATCCATCAAATCATCGATCCTTGAGAGTGGATACTTATTCTTAATGGTTACCTTATTTAACTGTCTATAATCCATGCACAACCTCATACTACCATCCTTTTTCTTGACTAACAACATTGAAGCACCCCACAGAGAGACGCTCGATTGAACAAACTTCTTCTCTAGCAATTATCAAATTGTTTCTTCAACTCGCTCAGCTATGAAGTTGACATCCTATAAGGAGCCATCGACATCAGACTTGTACCTGGTATCAAATCTATAACAAACTCAACTTCTCATTCTGGAGATAAGTCACTGATGTCATCTAGAAACACTTTTGGAAATTCATAGACAACATGTAATTACATCCTTGCAGTCTCACAATCAACTTGTAATGACGCAAACATTGGGAACATTAAAGCTTCATCTTTTAAAAGTTCGTCCACTTACTTAGCATACAGAAACATCAGCTCTCCGTTATCACCAAACTTAGGGAACCCCGTTGTTGTACCCCAAAATTTTCCCTCCCATTTCCTCAACATTTTCTCATCACAAGACCCTTGAAGATCAAGATCCAGTTAGGGTTTCCTCTACTCAAGACTTCTCCTTGCACTGTGGACTCAAATTAGGGTTTGTGTTTGCCCAAGGATGTTTTGACCTAGAATGCCTAAGATGACTTTCATGTTTCATATTGGACTCCCAAGTTTATCCTCACCAAGTTTCCAGTCTTGAGTCCAAGTTTTGCCCAGTCAATTAGACAGATGACCTAGAAATCAGCAGTATTGGAAAAAAAGTCAACTGTGGCCAATTGACAGTCAAACCTCATGAAATTTGACCCACATCAACATATTGAACTCATATGGACCATTTGATCAAGTTTGGATCACAATTCCATAAGAAATTTGATCAGATCACCAAAAGGGCAAAATGGTCATTTTTAGGGTTTTGACTGCACAAAGGCAATTTTTGACTGTTTGACCTAGCCAATTGCAAATCAAGCTCACATATGGACTCAAGGACTCAATGAAATGGTCTTGACACATTCATCAAGCCCAAAAGATCCCAAGTACACAAGGTTGACAGTTGAATTTCCCAGTCAATTGATCAATTTTGACTGTATACTGAAAAGTCAAACTTTGACTTTTTGGTCAAAATCAAGAGTCAAGATTCATTTTTCATCAAAACATGCCAAATCATGAAACTTGTTCACCAAGAAATCACAAAATGCAAATTAGGGTTAGAAAATGGAATTTTTCATAACTTAGAATTTTTCTAAGT
The DNA here is from genome assembly GCA_948472305.1 of Vicia faba. NCBI lineage: Eukaryota > Viridiplantae > Streptophyta > Magnoliopsida > Fabales > Fabaceae > Vicia > Vicia faba. Next base: position 331,286,411 of record OX451736.1, read on the forward strand.
TATGAAAAACCCTAATTTTTTCCCAACTTTGCCCCATATTTTCACCAAGATCCATTTGGATTCAAACAAAAGTCAAAACATGAAAGTTGTAGCTTGTTGCATAATCTACAACTTTGATTCACGAAGTTTTCTCATTTGAAGCTTGTATCCCAAGTTACAATTTTTTGAATAAGGGCACTAAACCATTTTTAACTTAGTGGAATTTTAACCTATTTTGACAAGGTTTTCTACCCCACTTCAAGGCCATTTTTCATACCCTTCCACTTGGAATTTCAATTTGTATTTCAAAGATGGATTATAGTACACATTCCAAGCTTTCCAAAATGTCCAAGAACTCATCAAACAACCTCATAACTTGAGAGATTCGAATTTCACAAGTTGGAAAAAATTCACTTTTTGTTCTTAACCAAAACATGCTCATAATCTTGCAATTTGAACTCAGCTTGCTTTAGGCTAGATTACAGGTCCTTAAACCAAGTTACACTCAAGAATTAAATGCAAAACCAATGTGCCAAGTGGTTATTCTAAGCATTTGGACATTACATGATGAACTAACCCTAAACTAGATAAAGTGAACTTTCCATTTTTGAAAAGATTAGCTTTATGTCCAATTGCAAATCAAGAAGGTACATAGCAAATCTGCTTGGCACAAGATTATGTGCATAACACACTGATCAAGAGAAGCTTATGCAGCACATTAGGGGGTCCTCTACTGACCTAGAAAGCCAAGTTGCATTTTGTTGCTTAAGTGTGAAGAAAAGTCCATAACTTGTAACAACTCTCATCTCAGCATAGACACACAAGAACAAACTGATCAAACACCTTCCAAAGAACATACCCAAGCTAAGACACGACCCTTGCACCTCCAAAACACCCTCCATCTCAGAATCATCCTCAAACTGCAAAAACAGGGTTGCCTCTGCAGTTTGAGTGCCAACTTCATTTTCTCTCGAGCATTCTTGCTAAAATCAGTCCATACACATTCCCTAGCATATATGCAAGCTAACCATGACCTAAAACCTGACCTGTAATCCCTCTAACAGCTTCCACCATTTTCACATTTTTGACTTGCAGGTGAAGTTCTATAGCTTGATTCAGAAGCTCTCAAGACAAAGTAAGCATTGAAACAGCATCCCTGGACCTCAAGGAAGCTTTTCCAATCATTACCTTGCACTGGAAGTTCCCCATTCTCCAGATAGAAGTTCAACTGCACAGGTAAAACTTTGAACTCGTATCTCTCTTATTATGTATCTTTAGTCTTAAGTTTGTGAAGAAACAAGGTTCTACTCATAGCCCTGAACATGTACATATCTTTACATTTCATTTCTTTTGCCTGAGAAGAGAGAATTTGGAGTTTGAAAATGGCAGAAAAACTAGGTTAGGATTTGGGGGAGGAGAAATTCTCCCTCATCTTAGAGAGTTAGATCAAGTTCCATACATGGTTAGAATCGTCTCTTCATGCTGAACATTTGTTATGTTATGAGTTTTTGTTAAAAAGCCAGGAATCGAGAGTTGGACATTGAAGAACAGGGCGCGCGCATTTTCAAACATTGTGCTGGAGGTTGAAGACAGTGGCATTGGGCTGGGCTTGCTTTGTGTTTTTTTTTATTCACACCCCTTTTTTGGTTTACACCCCCTAAGCCCATTTGCTTTATTTTTATTGATTTTTGATATTTTCTTTTTTCATTTGACTCATTTATTTTTTCTCAGCACATTAAAATTTTAAAAATATTTTTTCCATCATTTTTTGAATTTATTGCATATTTATTTAGTTATTTCTTTTGTTTATACATAAATAAATACATATTATTATTTAGAATAAATAGAAAAAATAGTGTGAATATATTTTCATTTTTTTTTTATTTTATATTACTCTCTGAAAATATTTCATATAAAAAATACTATTTTCCAAAAAAATAATTATTATTATTATTTATATATATAATACATATTTAGGATAATATAAATATACATATGTATATATATTAATATACTTAGAGTAAAAATACCAAAAATGTACATATTTTATTTTTTAACATTTAATACTAAAAAATGCCTTTTTACAAATATACCATGTTTTATTTTATTTTTGTATAATGAATATTATGTGAATTAATTAATTAATATACATCTTGATTAAAATTAGGGTTTTTGCCCTAAAAATTGAAAATACTCAAAATAATACCTTTTTATTTTCTTATTTTATTTTACATAAACCATACTTTTCTCATACATATAAAAACTTTCTTTTTGCATTTTGCATATTTATTTAATTTCCATTTAATTATGCAATTTATTTACATTGCAAATATTCAAAATTGATGTAATAGTTTTAGGTTTAAATTACTTGTCAATATCCCCATTCGAACATTTGTACCCCCCTTCCCATATTTGGTTTTGTAATAGCTTAGTAAATTTATTTTCGCACTTTATTGCTTTCTAATTATACCATGTTAGAATTAGGGTTTGTATGCGAAAAACGACGAAAAATAGTTATGACCTAATCTCAAGACAAATGAGCATGAAAATGAACACACAAATCACACTTGCACCCCCTAGGGTATTCCACTTGTTGCCTTTCAAAAATGGGCCATATTGCATGTTAGGTCTCTTTGGGCAAAACAAACAAATTGAATGATCATAGTCCCTCGATAACATTTTTCAAAACAGACAAAAACAAATGATCAAGCCCCTTGAAGGAAATGCCCAAAGATACTTAACACCGTTGCAATTATGGTCTAAACGATGACCCACGCTCGTCCCTTTCACATCCTAACATAAGATTGTCCACCAAATACAATGGTGGAACAAACTTGTTAAAAGGGTTAAAACATAGCAATAATCTTTGAGAAATTTAGGAGTAGATGACCTCTTAGTTACTTGAATCAAACTTGCAAAAACAAAACACTTGCCTATTTTCTAAAAACCACACATCACAACACACTTTCAAAACAACTTTCAAAAACATTGAAAACTTTTCAAAAGACATACACCTTTGTATACATCCCAACATGGATCATCACAAAGGTTGCCACCACATTGGCTTCTTTTCAAAACATTTTCAAACCCACACACTCAAGCACCATTTAAAACAATTGAAAACAAAAAGGCAAGTGATCTAAGCAAGTAACTGAGAGCCCATGGATAACCATGGATAGAAAGGGTGCTAATACCTTCCCTTTCTATAATCTACTCCCCGAACCCAAGAAAACATCTCAAAAGGTTTTTGCTGTGCTTTTTAACCTTTCCTTAGGATAAAATAAAAAGTCGGTGGCGACTCTTGCTCAACCGAAACATTTGCGAATACAAACGCAAAACCTCAAGTCAGTTCTCCCACCGTATCACAGAACTGGCGACTCTGCTGGGGAGTTCTTTAAAAGTGGAGTAACCTTAGGGCTTAGATCACCTTTGTTTTCAATTGTTTGCTTTGTTTGCTTTTATATTTGTGGGCTTTGCATCGGAGTTTCATAGATCCTAACCCGGATCTGGGAAATACCCTTTTTAGGTAGCATAATCTGTGAGGGACCTGTTCGGCGTAGACCGACATGGGTGAAGCAGTGGCTACGTTGGTGTGGCATCTTAGTCTGTACCTATATCCCTTGTGTTGCAACGGGGAGAATATAGGTCTTCTAAGGGGTCATTAAACACCAACCAACCTTAGAACCCTAAATTGACCAACTTGGCTATTAGGACAGTAGCAATATGCTACACTCATTGAGGCTAAACTCTCGAGATGGTTCTGGCCGCGAGAAAAGATTGCGATGCTGGAGTTATGACCGATTGAGGGTAGCCAATGATTTGAGATCCTCTAGAACCCGGTTACTTTTGATAGGACAGGTTTTAACCAACAAAACCAAAAGAGGGTAATACCTGAAACTCATGCTGGCCTGAAACCTAAGGGTGTCTTGTGTGACTTGTGTGCCTTATTTACCTATGTGAATACTTGTGGTGTGCTTCATCATAGCATCATGCCATCATACCATTGCATGCATCCTGTATAAAGGGCTAACCCATTTCAAAGACAAAAGAGTTTCATCTTTGCTCTGTTTTGTAGGACATCATGATGCCCGTGCGTAGGAATACTGTCCGGCTCAACTTCGCTCAACCACCAGTTTTACTCAAGGATTTGGTTGGTAGGATTCCAAACACTTCTTCCTTCATCAACAGACATGGGTCTCTCCTTGGCTTGACCACTGCAAAATGGGACCAACAACTGATAAGTGTTCTGACCCAATTTTATGACCCTCTGTACCATTGTTTCACCTTTCAAGACTTCCAGCTGGTTCCTACTCTGGAAGAATTTTCTTATTTGCTTGGGATCCCTGTCTTGGAACAAACTCCATTCACCGGTTTGGAAAAGACTCCTAGGCCTGAAGAGATTGCTGCAATTCTCCCCTTGACCAAAGAAGAGGTATTGTCCAACTGGGAAACTAGAAATGGGATCAAGGGCTTTTTGGTCAAATTTCTGGTTGGCAAGGCTAATGATTTCTGGAATGACTTGGACTTCAAGGCGTACGAGGATATTCTGGCTCTTTTGATCTATGGTCTGGTATTGTTTCCCAACCCTGACACTTTTATCAGTATCCATGTCATAAGGATCTTCATGTCTCGGAATCCGGTACCCACTCTTTTGGGTGATATTCTACAACAACTCTATGCTCGTACTGCTCGAAAACAGGGAACTCCGTGGTGTTGTGCTCCTTTGCTAGTAAGGTGGTTTATTTCGCACCTTCCTAAGTTCGCGCTGAAGAATGAAGAAGGAAAAGGTTGGGCTAGGAGGTTAATGGCTCTCACTGATAATGACATCACCTGGACTCTCAGAGGTTTGGATGAGGTAGCTGTTATTGACCGTTGCGGAGAATACCCTAATGTTCCGTTGATCGGTATCCAAGGGGGAATCTCTTACAATCCATGCTTAGCTCTCCGTCAGTTTGGAAGAGCCAGAGGAGATGGGCCTCATGAAATGCTGGTTCCTCATTTCCATTTTGAGTTTCAGGCAGACAGTGACAAACTACGCCAGGGATTCATTAGAGCCTGGGACAGAATCCACAAAGTCAACCCACATGAGTTGGGACCAAAGACTTCTCTGCCATTGAAGCCATATTGCAAATGGGTCCGCATCCGTGCTCAAAGGTTAGGTATGCCCTACGAAGCTGTTAGACCTCTCATTCTTGAGTCTCCTGTTGAAGATGGGGTTCCTCCAACTGTCCTCCCTCCTTAGATACCTACTGATTTTGACACCATGAAGAGATCTTGGGCGCAGCTAAAGGAAGAACGGGATTTCTATCGGGAGAAATTCAACGAGCAGGAACGGAAGATCCAGAGGCTGACTAAGCAATTGGAGGAAGAACGGGTCCTGAACAACTACATCAGCACTGAAAAGAGGAGGCCATGGGAGCATTGATGAGCTTTGGATGTTTCCTTTTATAGTTTATTTCCTTTCCTGTATTTTTCATTCCTGTAATGCCTAAGGGCAAATTGTTGAACAATTGAAAATTTTAATCTAATGAAGTGTGTTTCCCTTTTTGTCTACAAAGTTGAATCTTGTTTGTCTTTGAAAACATAAAACATACGCATTCCATCGCACCATATGCATAGCAGGTACCCTATTTCACAGGTTGCTTAATCTCCTTCGCTATTTATTTTGCACAGTCATCATGAATCCAGACTCATCCAGTGAGCAAGCAATCAAGGCCCTTCAGGCCCAAAGTGCACAGTTTCAAGAGATGGTCCTAAGCCTAGCCCAAGGTCAGCAAGAGTTGAAGACTCTACTCCTGAAGAAGAAGAAGAAAAAGAGGACTGCGTTGTTCAACACCGGACGCAGATTTGGGAACACACTCCATAATGAAGCTGATCCAACTACTTCTTCTGCTGAGAAAAACAGTCCCCAAGGGGGAGGAGCTCCTAGTCCCGCAGTCTCCGACAACGAGACGGACTATAACGACGAACAATACCCACCTGCTGCTGACAGATACAAGCAATTGGAGGACCACCTAAGTGCCATGGAAATTCAGAATGTGCCGGGGCTGGATTTCGGAGATTTGGGGTTATCTTCTGGGGTAGTAATTCCACACAAGTTTAAGGCGCCTGCCTTCGCCAAGTATGATGGGGTCTCCTGCCCAAAGCTGCATCTAAGGTCGTACGTAAGGAAGATCCAACCTTACACGGCGGATAAGAACCTTTGGATTCACTTCTTCCAAGATAGCCTTTCGGGGTCACAGCTTGAATGGTTCTACCAATTAGATGGAACCAGCATCCGACACTAGGAAGATTTGGCAACCGCATTCTACAGACAATACCAATATAATTCTGATCTCGCTCCTACGCGCACCCAACTTCAGGGTATGTCTCTAGGAACGGGTGAAGGGTTCAAAGAGTACGCACAAAAATGGAGAGATTTGGCTGGCAGGGTGCAGCCTCCATTGACTGATCGTGAGCTGGTTGATATGTTTCTAGGGACGTTGTCTGGTCCGTTTTTCAATCATTTGGTTGGTAACTCCTCCGCTGGGTTTACAGATTTGATATTGACGGGAGAAAGAATTGAAGCTGGCATCAGGTCAGGCAAGATACAAAAAGCTGCTTCTACAAGTACTGAGAAGAGGCCGTTTAAGAAAGAAGCAAGTGTCGTCTATGGTCCTAGAAGACAAATCAAGCCCGAAAGTCGCCAAGCCGTCAATGCTTTGGTCATCTCAAAACCTGTTGTTGCTCCTCAGCAGTACAATCAACAAAGAAGCGAAAGGCCCAAGAGGCAGTATACTCGACTGAGTATGACCTTATCTCAAATTTTACCCCAACTGTTATCCACCAACCTGGTGACCCTCAAAGAAGCTCCTAAGGTCGTCAACACTGCGTCTCCTAAGTATAACCCAAATGCCCGGTGTGCTTATCATTCTGATAGTCCCGGGCACACTACTGATGATTGCTGGGCCTTGAGAAACAAAGTGCAAGATCTGATCGACGCAAAGGAAATTTAGTTTGAAGCGCCGGAGAGACCAAATGTTGTAACTGCTCCTATGCCCCAGCATAGAGTAAATGCCATTGAGGAAGAACTGTATGCTGTTTCGGTAAATGAAGTTGTCACCCCTCTGAGGACTGTCAAGAAGAACCTACTGCGGGCCGGTTTATTTCCGGGTTGCAGTGAAGGTTGCCTGTTCTGTGCTGTTTCCCTATCTGGTTGTCCCTTGCTGAGGTTAGGCGTCCAAAGCCTAATGGATAGCAAGGAGATTCTGTTTAAGAAGTCTGCTGTTCAGTTGGTTCCGGTAAAAGAAGTTTCTGTGGTCACCATCTTCAATAATCCAATCAAGGCTCTCCCGAAGAAGCCTGTTCAAATCACGATTGTTGCACCTGTGGTTATTACTGTTCCGGGGCCTCTCCCCTACGTATCTGATAAAGCTGTCCCCTGGCATTATGGGGCAGACGTATATGTAAATGGAATCAAACAAGAATTCGACACTGGCGCCAGTATCTACGATATCACTGGTCCAGCCAAGGTCACCCGTAGTGGCAGGCTCTTCTCGCCTGACATTGCACCGCCCGCTATTCGAAGACCCCTCCTTATAACACCTACAAGTGTACCTGCTACTGTTGCTGATCAAGTTGTTTCCCCTGCCGCCGAGTCATCTAACGCTCGGGGCAAAGGGATTGAAGAGGAGCCTGCCCGGATGGAGGCACCAATACCTATAAATGCTGAGGCCTCCCAACAAGAAATGGAGGAGATCCTGAAAATAATAAAGAAGAGTGATTTCAATGTTGTCGAGCAGCTGGGGCATACGCCCTCCAAGATCTCCATGCTCTCCTTATTGCTATGCTCCGAGGCCCATGCTAAAGCCTTGATTTCATTTCTCAAGACGGCCCATGTGCCACAAGAGACATCTGCAGTCCAGTTCACTGATTGCGTAGCAAATCTGACAGCAGACAATGGCTTGGGTTTTTCAGATGCTGACCTGACTGCGAAGGGAAGAGACCACAATGATGCCCTGCATGTCTCTATCGAATGCAGGGGCACTACTCTGGCGCATGTATTGGTGGACACTGGTTCTTCCTTGAATGTTCTACCAAAAAAGGCTTTGGACCGTTTGGATTATGAAGGCCTAGAACTGAAGCCCAGCAATATCATCGTCAGGGCCTTTGACGGTTCAAAAAGGATGGTTCATGGAGAGGTTGACATCCCTATTCGTGTGGGCTCTCAAGTATTCAACTCTACTTTTTATGTGATGGATATACGACCATCGTACTCTTGTCTACTGGGTCGACCTTGGATCCATAAAGCTGGGGCAGTGACCTCTACCTTGCACCAGAAGCTGAAGTACCCCGTCAGAGGGAAGATCGTCACTGTGCAAGGAGAAGAGGAGTATATGGTGAGCCATTTGAATTCCTTCAGATACATTGAGATGGATGGGGAGTTTATTGAAACCCCCTTTCAGCATTTCGAGGAGGTGCATCCAATTTCAGCAGCAGCAGAAACAACAGTCGAAGAGAATGTTTCCTTGAAGATGGCTTCCCTAAGGGATGCCCGGGCTGTGGTTCAGAAAGGCAATTGTGCAAACTGGGGTCAGCTTCCTGACTTCACTCAGAAGAACGATAAGTTTGGGCTGCGCTTTACTGTAGAGGCTCAGAGGGTTGTGCGCAAGGAGAAGGTCAGAAAGGCTCCGGTGTTTATCTCCAGCTCAAGGGTGAATGCTATTGAGGAGGATGTAGAGGAAGCAGAATTTGACAGTTGGATCTACCCGACTACCAGCAACGGACCAAGCAACTGGACGGCAAAGGATTTTACGCCTATCACATTTGTCACGCAGTAATTAATTTCTTTTGATTTCCAATTTGTAACAAACAATATGTTAAAACTTTGTTGGCTCGGTGTCCTACCCGGGGCATCGTAGCTCCATTTGTGAGGGCTTTTTTGTATGACATTTTCATATATCATCAATCAAAACATTGGACGTTTGTTGCATTTCAAATCTTGTGTTCTTTTCCTTTCTGTGTTATATATTGAAAAAACAGCTATATTTACACACACTCACTTATACAGGTTTCAATCCACTCTGGATCTCACTGGTAACAGCTCTGCTACCGCCAGTTATGACTTCGAAAATCCGATCAACTTAGCCGAAGACGAAGGTGAAGATGATTGCGAAGTGCCTGGTGAACTCGCAAGACTGCTACTCCAGGAAGAAAGAGCTATTCAGCCACATGAAGATCCGGTGGAGACAATTAACCTGGGTACTGAGACAGATAGGAAAGAGGTCAAGATTGGTGCCAATCTAGAGCTCAGCGTGAAGCAACGATTGATCCAGATGCTACAGGATTACATGGAGATTTTTGCTTGGTCCTATGAAGATATGCCTGGTTTGGATGCCGACATTGTAGTTCACCACCTACCAACCAAGGAAGATTGCCCTCCGGTAAAGCAAAAAGTCCGACGGATGCGTCCAGAGATGTCTGAAAAGATCAAGGCCGAGGTTATGAAACAGTTTGATGCCGGGTTCCTTGCAGTGACCTCTTACCCTCAGTGGGTTGCTAATGTGGTACCAGTGCCGAAGAAGGACGGTAAAGTCAGAATGTGTGTCGACTACAGGGATTTGAACAGGGCCAGCCCCAAGGATGACTTCCCCCTACCTCACATTGATGTCCTTGTTGACAATACAGCTCAACACAAGGTGTTCTCCTTCATGGATGGTTTTTCAGGGTATAATCAAATCAAAATGGCTCCAGAAGATATGGAGAAGACTACCTTTGTGACTCAGTGGGGCACCTTCTGTTATAAGGTCATGCCATTCGGATTGAAAAATGCTGGGGCAACCTATCAACGTGCCATGGTTGCTTTATTTCATGATATGATCCATCATGAGATTGAGGTATACATTGATGACATGATTGCAAGGTCTCAAACTGAGGAGGAGCACCTTGACCATCTGAGGAAGTTGTTTGACCGACTCAAGTTATACAAGCTGAGGTTGAATCCCAACAAATGCACCTTTGGGGTAAGATCCGGAAAATTGCTAGGTTTCATTGTAAGTGATAAAGGTATTCAGGTGGACCCTGCCAAGGTAAAAGCCATACAAGAGATGCCGACTCCAAAAACAGAGAAAGAAGTCAGAGGCTTCCTGGGACGACTGAATTACATTGCCCGATTCATCTCACACCTGACTGCTACTTGTGAGCCAATCTTCAAATTACTGAAGAAAGATCAAGTAGTACGTTGGAACGATGAATGTCAGGCCGCCTTTGAAAAGATAAAGGAATATCTCCAAGAGCCACCCATTCTTATGCCACCGGTGGAAGGAAGACCTCTGATACTATACTTGACAGTACTTGACAATTCAATGGGGTGTGTGCTGGGGCAGCATGACGAGTCTGGCCGAAAAGAGCACGCTATTTATTACTTGAGCAAAAAGTTTACCGACTGTGAGTCTCGTTACTCACTGCTTGAGAAAACTTGCTGCGCTCTTGTATGGGCTGCTCGCCGGCTGAGACAGTATATGCTGACTCACACTACTTTATTGATTTCAAAAATGGATCCTATCAAGTACATATTCGAAAAGCCCGCTTTGTCTAGAAGAATAGCGAGATGGCAAATGATCTTGACAGAATATGACATCCAGTATACAACTCAGAAAGCGATTAAGGGAAGTGTCCTGGCAGATCATTTGGCACACCAACCTGTGTACGATTACCAATCATTGAACTTTGATTTTCCGGACGAAGACATCATGGTGGTAACTGACTGTGAAGTACCTGGACCGAATGAAGGACCTGAGGAAGGATCCCGATGGTCTATGCATTTTGATGGAGCCTCCAATGCTTTGGGTAACGGCTTCGGCGCTGTAATCATATCTCCCAAAGGAACTCATACTCCCCTCACCGCCCGATTATGTTTCAGCTGCACCAACAACATGGCAGAATATGAGGCATGTATCATGGGTTTACAAGCTGCAATCGACTTAAGGATCAAATTTCTAAGTGTCTTCGGAGATTCCGCTCTCGTGATCAATCAGATCAAAGGCGAGTGGGATACGAAACACCCGAATCTTATTCCTTACAAGGAGTATGTGTCGACCTTGCTTCCCCACTTTAAAGAGATAACTTTTGAACACTTCCCTAGAGAGAAGAATCAGCTAGCAGACGCCCTAGCTACGATGTCTTCAATGTTCAAAGTTAAGTGGGACAATGAGGCTCCCCGAATCATTATCTGGAAGTTGGATGAACCGGCGTACTGCTGTGAGCTGGAGGCTGAGAAGGTGACTGAAAAACCCTGGTATCATGAGGTGAAGAGGTACTTGGAAGCTCAGGAATACCCTGAAGGTGCATCTGTCAATGATAAGAAGTTCATGAGGAGGTTTGCTGCAAAATTCTTCCTCAGCAACGGCATTCTCTACAAACGGAATCATGATTCAACTCTGCTACATTGTGTGGATAAGGCTGAAGCAGAGAAAATTATGATGGAATTACATGAAGGCACATTTGGAACACATTCCAGTGGACACACCATGGCTAAGAAAATCCTTCGGGCAGGATATTTCTGGTCCACAATGGAAGCCGATTGTTACCAACACTCCTGAACTTGTCATAAATGCCAGATCTATGCTGACAAGGTGCATATCCCTCCGGTTCCTTTGAATGTCCTGACGGCACCTTGGCCTTTTGCAATGTGGGGCATCGATATGATCGGTGAGATCCGACCGACAGCATCCAATGGGCATCGCTTCATCTTGGTGGCGATCGATTACTTCACGAAGTGGGTTGAGGCAGCTTCCTACGCCACAGTAACCAAGAGCGTCGTGGCACGTTTCATCCGGCATAATCTGATCTGTCGGTACGGCGTCCCGGAAAGAATCATTACGGACAATGGTACCAATCTCAATAATTCGATGATCACTGAACTCTGTGAACAATTCAAGATACAACACCACAATTCTTCTCCCTACCGGCTGAAGATGAATGGGGCTGTAGAGGCAGCCAATAAAAATATCAAGAAAATTGTGCAGAAGATGACAGTGACCTATAAAGATTGGCACGAGATGTTACTGTTCGCTCTGCATGGGTACCGTACCTCAGCCAGAACGTCAACCGGGGCAACTCCCTTCTCCTTGGTCTATGGCATGGAGGCAGTCTTGCCAATTGAAGTCCAGATACCCTCTCTCCGGATAATGAAGGATGCAGACTTGAATGAAGATGATTGGATCCAGACTCGACTTGATCAATTAAATCTGATTGACGAAAAGAGGCTCACTGCTATCTGTCATGGTCAAACGTATCAAAAACGGATGATCAGGGCATTTAACAAGAAAGTCAGACCACAAGAGTATCAAGTTGGGGACCTGGTAATCAAACGCATCATCCTTCCTCAAAGTGATCCCCGGGGCAAATGGACCCCTACATACGAAGGGCCATTTGTGGTTAAACGTGTGTTCTCAGGAGGAGCCATGATCCTAACCACCATGGATGGTGACGACCTTCCTCACCCCGCCAATGCAGACATAGTGAAAAAATACTACGCATAAATAAAAGACCCGCTAGGTTGACATACCTAGACAAAAATAAGGGCTTCCCGGCGAACCAAAAGGGTTCGGGCAAAAATAAGGGATGAAATGAATAAAAATCTGTACACCCGGCAAGTCGAAAACCTGAAAAGGCGACTTGGGCAAAAATGGGTATCCCGGTGGACTGAAAACCCGAAAGGGCGGTCCAGGCAAAAGTTAGGGATAAAATCATAACACTATGTCTCATTGGATCACTTCGCATCCGGAATTTGACATCAACTATCTGGCTCAGATTTCGGCATCGACCAATCAGCTTCACCTTCAACTAGGTAGCAAAGCGATGAGACATCCGAAGACATAAAGGCGATAGCAGAGTTGGAACCCAGTGGGATTGTTCACATAGCTGTTTTGGTTTCTTTTTTTTCAAATTGTAAACTCTATGTTATTTGGCGGCGTCCTCTTACTAGGATGTCAGCCTCTTGTACAAAAACGCCTATTCACAGGCAAAGTTCAAATCAATACAAATTCACTTGTCCATACAAATTGCCATTGTTTTCCCTTTTTTCTGCTTTGTCTTGCGAAGAACGTCCAATGTTCATTTTTGATGTATGCATTTGACATTAAATTGTTGATTCGTAAATGTTTACATATGAAACAAGAGATTGATTACAGGTGACATCAGAGACAGGGGCAATGTGAAGTTGTCTAATGCAGTCTGGTTGTTTTGTCCGCCAAGGTACCAAGGTAGGTTCAACTGAAGAATGTGGCCAAATCATCTCAACTCCACGCAGAGTAAAACAAGATTCAGCAATACTTTCCCCAAGCGGAGTTGACTCCCCGACAATCCTGAAAAGGCACAACATTCCCCGGCAGGTCTTAAAGCTCACTCCCCATTAGATTCTGGAAGCTTGTTCCCTATAGTACACGGACGTCTCTCCCAAGTTTTATTTAGAGTTATTTCCTCACAAGGACTTATAACTGGGTTATCCTCGGCTAAAAACCACGGAAGACCGCCCTCGGCAAAGTTCCTTCAATCCCCAGCGGAGTTTATCGTCATTATCCTCAGCGGAATCCATCATTAAAGTCCTCAACAGGCCTCTCATCAAAACTTCGGCCAATTTTCTCACCACAGAGCAACTCCCCGGCCGTTCGTCAAGGATTTATTTTCCTAAGACGAAGTTACATTCATAAACATTTCACATTTCCAATACATCTTGCTTACCTACATGATAAAGCGCATACAACACTATATCATGTTGAACATCATAACACCATGCATATCATACATCATGACATTGCATACAACTTATGTTTTTGCCTTTTCAGGAAAAAGACAATCCCGAAGACAACTACCTTCAACTGTCACATCTCCAGATTCGATTCCTGTATCCAGCCAGGGCATATCTGTTGACCATGTTTCCAGACTCGATTCCTGTATCTAGCCAGGGCACGTCTGAAGAGTTCGAAGATTCGATTCCTGTATCCAGCCAGGGCACATCTATCAACTACAACATCTCCAGATTCGATTCCTGTATCCAACCAGGGCATATCTGTTGACCACGTTTCCAGACTCGATTCCTGTATCTAGCCAGGGCACGTCTGAAGAGTTCGAAGATTCGATTCCTGTATCCAGCCAGGGCACATCTATTAACGACTATTTCCAGATTCGACTCCTGTATCCAGCCAGGGCACATTTGTGAGCAACCAATTGTAGATTCGATACCTGTATCTAGCCAGGGCATATCTGCATAAGGAGACTGAAGATCAAACACCCGTAACAAGCCAGGAAAACATCCGTCTTTCTCAAATATACAAGTTCTCGCTAAGGAATCTCTTATGCGATCGACACTTCCAAATGGCATCTATAAGCCCATTCCCGACAAGGTTCTGTCACATCTCCAGATGGCATCTATAAGCCCATCTCCCTATCCACCACCTCTCCAAATGGCATCTGTAAGCCCATTCCTGACATCACATTGCTGATACTTCAACATGCGAGTGAAAATTTCCGGGCACTCTAGTGTCCAATCTCCTTTTACCCTCGAGTCACGAAAGGCAAACTCGCCAATCTAACTCTTCAGGTCCAAGAAGATTGAACAGGGGCAACTGTTGTACCCCAAAATTTTCCCTCCCATTTCCTCAACATTTTCTCATCACAAGACCCTTGAAGATCAAGATCCAGTTAGGGTTTCCTCTGCTCAAGACTTCTCCTTGCACTGTGGACTCAAATTAGGGTTTGTGTTTGCCCAAGGATGTTTTGACCTAGAATGCCTAAGATGACTTTCATGTTTCATATTGGACTCCCAAGTTTATCCTCACCAAGTTTCCAGTCTTGAGTCCAAGTTTTGCCCAGTCAATTAGACAGATGACCTAGAAATCAGCAGTATTGGAAAAAAAGTCAACTGTGGCCAATTGACAGTCAAACCTCATGAAATTTGACCCACATCAACATATTGAACTCATATGGACCATTTGATCAAGTTTGGATCACAATTCCATAAGAAATTTGATCAGATCACCAAAAGGGCAAAATAGTCATTTTTAGGGTTTTGACTGCACAAAGGCAATTTTTGACTGTTTGACCTAGCCAATGGCAAATCAAGCTCACATATGGACTCAAGGACTCAATGAAATGGTCTTGACACATTCATCAAGCCCAAAAGATCCCAAGTACACAAGGTTGACAGTTGAATTTCCCAGTCAATTGATCAATTTTGACTGTATACTGAAAAGTCAAACTTTGACTTTTTGGTCAAAATCAAGAGTCAAGATTCATTTTTCATCAAAACATGCCAAATCATGAAACTTGTTCACCAAGAAATCACAAAATGCAAATTAGGGTTAGAAAATGGAATTTTTCATAACTTAGAATTTTTCTAAGTTATGAAAAACCCTAATTTTTTCCCAACTTTGCCCCATCTTTTCACCAAGATCCATTTGGATTCAAACAAAAGTCAAAACATGAAAGTTGTAGCTTGTTGCATAATCTACAACTTTGATTCACAAAGTTTTCTCATTTGAAGCTTGTATCCCAAGTTACAATTTTTTGAATAAGGGCACTAAACCATTTTTAACTTAGTGGAATTTTAACCTATTTTGACAAGGTTTTCTACCCCACTTCAAGGCCATTTTTCATACCCTTCCACTTGGAATTTAAATTTGCATTTCAAATATGGATTGTAGTACACATTCCAAGCTTTCCAAAATGTCCAAGAACTCATCAAACAACCTCATAACTTGAGAGATTCGAATTTCACAAGTTGGCAAAAATTCACTTTTTGTTCTTAACCAAAACATGCTCATAATCTTGCAATTTGAACTCAGCTTGCTTTAGGCTAGATTACAGGTCCTTAAACCAAGTTACACTCAAGAATTAAATGCAAAACCAATGTGCCAAGTGGTTATTCTAAGCATTTGGACATTACATGATGAACTAACCCTAAACTAGATAAAGTGAACTTTCCATTTTTGAAAAGATTAGCTTTATGTCCAATTGCAAATCAAGAAGGTACATAGCAAATCTGCTTGGCACAAGATTATATGCATAACACACTGATCAAGAGAAGCTTATGCAGCACATTAGGGGGTCCTCTACTGACCTAGAAAGCCAAGTTGCATTTTGTTGCTTAAGTGTGAAGAAAAGTCCATAACTTGTAACAACTCTCATCTCAGCATAGACACACAAGAACAAACTGATCAAACACCTTCCAAAGAACATACCCAAGCTAAGACACGACCCTTGCACCTCCAAAACACCCTCCATCTCAGAATCATCCTCAAACTGCAAAAACAGGGTTGCCTCTGCAGTTTGAGTGCCAACTTCATTTTCTCTCGAGCATTCTTGCTAAAATCAGTCCATACACATTCCCTAGCATATATGCAAGCTAACCATGACCTAAAACCTGACCTGTAATCCCTCTAACAGCTTCCACCATTTTCACATTTTTGACTTGCAGGTGAAGTTCTATAGCTTGATTCAGAAGCTCTCAAGACAAAGTAAGCATTGAAACAGCATCCCTGGACCTCAAGGAAGCTTTTCCAATCATCACCTTGCACTGGAAGTTCCCCATTCTCCAGATAGAAGTTCAACTGCACAGGTAAAACTTTGAACTCGTATCTCTCTTATTATGTATCTTTAGTCTTAAGTTTGTGAAGAAACAAGGTTCTACTCATAGCCCTGAACATGTACATATCTTTACATTTCATTTCTTTTGCCTGAGAAGAGATTTGGAGTTTGAAAATGGCAGAAAAACTAGGTTAGGATTTGGGGGAGGAGAAATTCTCCCTCATCTTAGAGAGTTAGATCAAGTTCCATACATGGTTAGAATCGTCTCTTCATGCTGAACATTTGTTGTGTTATGAGTTTTTGTTAAAAAGCCAGGAATCGAGAGTTGGACATTGAAGAACAGGGCGCGCGCATTTTCAAACATTGTGCTGGAGGTTGAAGACAGTGGCATTGGGCTGGGCTTGCTTTGTGTTTTTTTTTATTCACACCCCTTTTTTGGTTTACACCCCCTAAGCCCATTTGCTTTATTTTTATTGATTTTTGATATTTTCTTTTTTCATTTGACTCATTTATTTTTTCTCAGCACATTAAAATTTTAAAAATATTTTTTCCATCATTTTTTGAATTTATTGTATATTTATTTAGTTATTTCTTTTGTTTATACATAAATAAATACATATTATTATTTAGAATAAATAGAAAAAATAGTGTGAATATATTTTCATTTTTTTTTATTTTATATTACTCTCTGAAAATATTTCATATAAAAAATACTATTTTCCAAAAAAATAATTATTATTATTATTTATATATATAATACATATTTAGGATAATATAAATATACATATGTATATATATTAATATACTTAGAGTAAAAATACCAAAAATGTACATATTTTATTTTTTAACATTTAATACTAAAAAATGCCTTTTTACAAATATACCATGTTTTATTTTATTTTTGTATAATGAATATTATGTGAATTAATTAATTAATATACATCTTGATTAAAATTAGGGTTTTTGCCCTAAAAATTGAAAATACTCAAAATAATACCTTTTTATTTTCTTATTTTATTTTACATAAACCATACTTTTCTCATACATATAAAAACTTTCTTTTTGCATTTTGCATATTTATTTAATTTCCATTTAATTATGCAATTTATTTACATTGCAAATATTCAAAATTGATGTAATAGTTTTAGGTTTAAATTACTTGTCAATATCCCCATTCGAACATTTGTACCCCCCTTCCCATATTTGGTTTTGTAATAGCTTAGTAAATTTATTTTCGCACTTTATTGCTTTCTAATTATACCATGTTAGAATTAGGGTTTGTATGCGAAAAACGACGAAAAATAGTTATGACCTAATCTCAAGACAAATGAGCATGAAAATGAACACACAAATCACACTTGCACCCCCTAGGGTATTCCACTTGTTGCCTTTCAAAAATGGGCCATATTGCATGTTAGGTCTCTTTGGGCAAAACAAACAAATTGAATGATCATAGTCCCTCGATAACATTTTTCAAAACAGACAAAAACAAATGATCAAGCCCCTTGAAGGAAATGCCCAAAGATACTTAACATCGTTGCAATTATGGTCTAAACGATGACCCACGCCCGTCCCTTTCACATCCTAACATAAGATTGTCCACCAAATACAATGGTGGAACAAACTTGTTAAAAGGGTTAAAACATAGCAATAATCTTTGAGAAATTTAGGAGTAGATGACCTCTTAGTTACTTGAATCAAACTTGCAAAAACAAAACACTTGCCTATTTTCTAAAAACCACACATCACAACACACTTTCAAAACAACTTTCAAAAACATTGAAAACTTTTCAAAAGACATACACCTTTGTATACATCCCAACATGGATCATCACAAAGGTTGCCACCACATTGGCTTCTTTTCAAAACATTTTCAAACCCACACACTCAAGCACCATTTAAAACAATTGAAAACAAAAAGGCAAGTGATCTAAGCAAGTAACTGAGAGCCCATGGATAACCATGGATAGAAAGGGTGCTAATACCTTCCCTTTCTATAATCTACTCCCCGAACCCAAGAAAACATCTCAAAAGGTTTTTGCTGTGCTTTTTAACCTTTCCTTAGGATAAAATAAAAAGTCGGTGGCGACTCTTGCTCAACCGAAACATTTGCGAATACAAACGCAAAACCTCAAGTCAATTCTCCCACCGTATCACACCCGTTGTCTTATTATAACAGTTAATGTGAACATAGTTAAACTCCAACCAGATCATTCCAAGAATAACATCAATTTGGTGTAAGGGTAGACACACCAAATCCATCACAAAACTTCTACCATAAGTCGTTAAAGGACACTTCGAGCAAACGAGAGTAGTAGTAACAGAACCCTTAGCAGGAACTTCTACTGCCATTCCCCATTCGTATCAGGAAACTTTAATTCCAACATAGTAGCATATTCAAGCGAAATAAACTAATGAGTAGAACTAGTATCAATAATAGAGATTAACTCAACATTGTTAATAAAACAAGTACCTCTGATCAGGTTATTCTTCTTGTCGACTTTTGAACCACTCAGAGCAAACACTCTGCCATTGGTCTGAGCAGCAGTAACAATATTCTTCTTTGGTTTCTGACACTGGGTATCGATGTGACCCTATTCACCACAGTTAAAGCAAGTAGGACCTTCATTCTTGCATTCAGTGACGTGATGACCAACCTTTCCACACTTATAACATCTCATCACCTTATTAGTGCAAGCATCAGCACGGTGGCCTAACTCGCCACACCAGTATCATTTCACAGAAGCGGGAGCTCCTCCCCTACTTGGCTTCTTCTCATCATAATCTTTTAATTTCCCTTTATCAGTGGGAGAAGCATATGGTTTACCATGATCATGATTATTTCCCTTCTTCTCATTATAATTCATATAATAAGAAGTTATGCCCCTAATATCCTGATCGAAGATTCTACATTTGTTCACTAGCATAGGAAACTGATGAATCTGCAAATATCCAATACCTTGCTTGATCTATGGACGTATTCCATTCTCAAACTTAATTCACTTTGACACTTCAGTCACTGGGTCATTATAGTGCAGACAAAATTTCACCAGTTCCTCATACCTAGCTGCATACTCAGCAACCGTTGAATTTCCTAGCTCAAGGAACTCAATCTCCTTCTTTCCATACACATCTTTCAAAAAGTACTTATCCAGAAAAGAAGTCATGAACATAGCCCAAGTAATCTATGTGTCCAGAATCTCTATTCTCTGGTGTGCATTATTCCACCAGTCCTCGGCTTCTTCTTCCAACATGTTTGTACTAAACTGCACCTTCTGATCTTCCGTGCAGACCACTCTCGAAAAGTATTTTCAATCCCCTTAAGCCATGCTTGTGCACCATCTGCATCATGTCTACCCTTGTATACCAGAGGGTTGTTCCTCTGAAACCTCCCTCATGCACGAGCTTCATCATCATTTCCTCCATTCTGGTTCTGCTGGCCATGCTGGTTTTGCTGTGCCTGAGCCATGGCTTCCAAAGCATTAGCAAAAGCGTTATCATTTCTCCCTCTAGCCATAACTCTGCGCATAGACAACCGCCATTAGAAACATCAATATATCATCAGTATCCAAGTACTAATTGACCAACAGGAGGTAGACATCATATAAAACTTGGTCGAATGGACCAACCAACTTTGATATCACTAATGTAATACCCTTCTAAAACCCCATGAATAATATAAATAAATAATTAGAGTATTTCACCAAAAGGGTGTCACATGCTTCATAAAACATCATACATGCAAGTCTTACTTCGTAACATGGGTTATCAAACAATTATAAAACATTTACTACGTAGCAAAATTCGTAGTTCAAAATGTCTTTATTAAATACATCATCAAAACTTCGTTGTTCATGGTTCATAATTTGAAACAACTTAAATACCATGAAAGGTAGTTTAAGATCTCATAATAAAACAAAGAACATAAGTTCAAATCAAACGTTCCCGACATGGATGTTACATATCAGAGCAAGACATTCTAAAATCAACAGAAAGAAAACAACACACTCTGAGCTATCTTCTAAGCTCTTACGAACTACTTTTGAGCACCTCTGAATTACCCACATGGAGGCAACATTCAAACATAAAGGGTGAGTAATCACATTCATTACAAAAGATATACGAAATAGACGTAGTAATTCAAACAGCAATATCACATCATTAAAATCAACAACATTGTAAACACATCATCAATTAGCACAACAACATATAAAACATCTAGTCAACAATTATGCAATGCCACATAAGATGTAGTGCATTAACATAGAATCATGCATGAGGTATTGATTCGTTATGAGTACTTGACTCATCACCCTCCAAATATCCCTATTATAGGATCGATTCCCTCTTGGAACCGGAGGACAACATCAACGCACTTAATCTACACAATGGGATTAAGGCCAACACTGGACCAACATCCTCAATCAACATGGGCAGACCAAAGTTATCCTAACTATGCAATGAATACATGATGTGCAATAACAAAATATAAAACGACTACAGCTAGTCAAATCGCATCATCATTCATGAAATCATCAACAACATTCAATATTTCATAGTTACAACATATTATCATCATAATATTTACAATTCATCATAACAACATACATCATGATGGACTACCTCATTAAGAATCTAATTCTATCTTAAACTAGGTAGTGGAATATACATATTTTTACTTATTTTGTTCCACCCACATGTAGTTCTCCGCATTAGCTATCCAATGCTTCGAACGACGCTTCAAAGTGAGTTCTAAAACTCAAGTTATGGCCCTTTAAAATACCTATTGTTGTTCATCGCTTGGTGCTCGCCTGGCGATGCAGTCTGCTCGTAAAAGGCCCGTCTGGCGACATGGGAGAGAGAACACCACCATTCTCCTCTAGTATCCATCGCTCGGAAAAGCTCCTTGCTTGCCTAGCAACGTACCTCTCGCTCCTGCATCGCCTAACGACGCGTGAGGGATACAACCCTCTCCATACAAAAATCCAGGAGCACCACTTTTCCACCTATTCCTTTGCTCCTTTGCTCGCCCGGAGACGACTTGGCGATGTTGCCTCACCCGACGATGCATCTCTTTGCCCGACGACGCATAGCAGACTATGTAACACCCCAAATTCTAGATTAATTATTATTTAATTAATTTAGCATGAATATATGAGTCATTGTGAAGTATTTGATATATGAGATGTTTTGAGTGTTTATATGAGTCCTTGCGATGATTTATGATGATGAGATGAATATGATGGTTAATACTATGTTTCATGTGATGATTTGTATGGTGTAGGATGGGATGATAAGAGATGTTCAGAATTTAAGTAATTAGTTGGAATTATTTAGATTGAATAGTAATTATTTAGAATTGTTTAGATTAAATAAATAGGATAGTGGTGTAGAGAAAACAAGGGCAAGGTGGTCATTTGGGGAGAATAAGTAAGAACAATAGTGGAATACCATATTAGGGTTCCAAGTGATAATTTTGCTATAAGGAAGGTTTTATAGGTTGAACGATTATTCTCTACGATCGTAAGAATTGAAAGAACGTTGTGAAGAGGCAGAGCTAGGGCATAGAGAGGCAAGAGGATCTTGTGATAGAACACCAAGGGAATAGAATTATTGTTATAATCTAAGGTAAGGGGTGTTTATCTTGATTATTACAATTGATTTAAGGTTTATAAAATTGTAGGTTTATGTTAGGTTTTGGTTGTGTTGGATATGATATGATTTGATGAAATGGATGATGATTTGTAGTCTTGGATTATAAACAATTTGTACCCATAATGTATAATACATTGGATTGCTAATGTTTGATAAAAACCCTGTGATTAGGTGATGTTTTAGGACCTATAATGTATATAAATTGCAAGATTGAGACTGGTTTTTATGCAGGAAATTGCAACAGGAAAACCCTGTTCGCGCAGGATCCTCGGGCGATGGAGTATCGTCAATGGGCGATGATGGTGTCGCTTGGCTGTCGCCAGGCGAAAACAGAAGTGACAAACGGAAGAAAGGAAGAAATTTACTGGAGTGCATCGCTCCAAGAATCGTCAGTAGATGCAAGATGAAAAGGGTGTGTCTCTAGGCGATGGAAGTGGTGTCGTCGGGCGATGGTGTCCAGAATTGAATGGTTGTGTTGGATTTTCTTAAAAGAGTCGTAACTTGAGTTTTAGAACTCGGTTTGGGGTGTCGTTTGAAGCGTTGGATAGATGATGCGATGAACTATAGTTGGATGGAATCAAATGAGAAATAATAATTACATTCCCAATACCTAAGCCAGGATAAAGTTAGGCTTCCTGTGTTGGATTATGATGATGCTTTGCTTATTATGATGATATTATTATGATGCTTTGTTTATTATGATGATATGATAATATTATGATGATGCTTTGTTTATTATGATGATATGATGATATTATGATGAATTCATGAATGATGATGCGTTTTTACTAGCCGTGGTCATATTTATTATGTTGTTACGCATCATGCATTCATGGCATAGTTTAGGACTTCGGTCCAGTGATGTTATTAGGACTTTGGTCCAGTGAAGATGATTGGACAATAATCCATTGAAGACATTAATCCTGTAGTGTGGATTGAGTGTAAAATTGTGAAGTGCTTTGGTTCCAAGTGGGAACCAGTCTTATCGGTAGGGATCTTTGGAAAAAATAATGATTGAGACATCAGTGAAGTTTTGGTACCACATGCATGAGTCTATGATGTTACATTACATTATAAGTGACATTGCATAATGTTGTGATTAAATGATGCTTGTTGATAAATAGTGTTTGGATGATATGTCATTATATGTTGATGATGTTGTAAAGGTGCGAGTATAACATGAGGTTCTTATGATGTGTGATGACTTGCCTTTGTGCATATATACTATATTTATTCCTTATATCTTTTATAATTATTATGATTTACTAACCCTTGTTTCTTGGAAATGTTGCCTCTATCCATGGGTAACTTGCAGATGGTCAGGAATAATTCATCGAAGCTTAGAGGATTGCTTCAGAGTGTGCTTATTTGCTTTTCGTTAAATAAAGGGAGTCTTGCTATGATATGTAATATCAGGGTTGGTATCAATTGGTTGTGAACCATGTATTATTTTGTTATCTTGAGATTTTGTATTACTTTCATGACTTTTTCCATGTTTCAGATATGATGTTATAAACATGAAGTGTGATGATTTTTTTAACATTTTTAACTACCTTTCATGGTATTGAGATTATTTTATAAAGGAGTTTAAGGCTCATTAATTCTGCTGTGAAGTTCGAAATGAATTAATTATGATACTAGAGATTATATTTAAGTGTTTTCTTTGTAACTCGTGTTACGGAGCATGATTATTTGTGAAATGATACTTATATGAAGATGTGACATCCTTGTTGTTATTTTACGTTTATTTATTTATTAAAAATATTCGTGTAAATTGTGGGGTTCTATAAGGGTATTACAGACTGCAACTTTATGTTGCGATTCTGCACCAAATTAGCCGTAATTCCTCTTGCAATTTCATACCAATACAATCCAGATTCTCATAGTTCTTAACACATAATCATCATATAAAAACCATACAATGTTATAGGCATTATGTACACAAACTCATGGCAATTCAACATGTTATTTCCATCGATTTCAATACAATTTCATCACAATACAACATATCATCAAATTATCAAAACCCCAACAAATCCCTACATACCTCTAAACCTCATATCAATTATAATTATAGATAAACCATACCTTAGATTCCTAGTTTGGGTCTCTTCTCTTCACGATCTACCGAAATTCCTCTTTATTCTTCGTGCCATGACTTTCTCCTCTGTTCTTCCAATGTTTTTCGCGATCGTACCAAATGAATTATTTTCCCTTATTCCCTTGTTTAACCTTTGGATCCTTAATATATTTTGTCCAACTCGTCCTCACTTAGCCTTTCACCAATTACCATATTTCCCTTATCTTCTCTACATCAATTATTCCCCTATTTTATTATTAATAATAATTCTAATAAATTTTAAATAATTATTAACTAATTATTTAATTACTAGAATACTCCTTACTCATCTAAATTCTCATTATCCCACAACATATTAGCACATCACACATCATACTCATAAAACATCATATATTCATCAATAATTCATAAATACTCACGATTAATTAATTAAATAAGTAATTATGAATTTTGGGGTGTTACAGTCCCGTTAAGTACAACAGATGTGAGGGATACTAAGACTTTCCC
Source organism: Vicia faba (assembly GCA_948472305.1). Lineage (NCBI taxonomy): Eukaryota > Viridiplantae > Streptophyta > Magnoliopsida > Fabales > Fabaceae > Vicia > Vicia faba. Next base: position 331,311,198 of record OX451736.1, read on the forward strand.
CTTTCATAACTGACTCTTGAACCCGCTCTTGGTTGCTGGTGGAGCGGTAAAGCGGCAAACAAAAAGTAAAGTATTATTTTTACCGGGTGATATTTAGGTTATATCGTATCATGTCCATAGAGATTGGTGTATTAAAATGTAGTTCGACAAATATCTTGTTAATGAGTTTGGGGATAAATGGTTTGAAAGGAAAAGTATCAACATAAAATAAATGTATAAAAAGGAATAAGGAATAACTTATCAAGCATGCATATATACTACTTCTCACAGACTTAAACCTATCGACCTGTTATACTAAACCTACAAATTCATCAATGTCATCACATGTCACTCACAACCTAAGTCATTTCTAATTCAAATTTAAAGGTCCACTGCATCACCTCGGTAGCGATCTCTCAACCACCTCAACAACACAGAAGTCAACCGTGCTCGCTTGCATCGACGATCTCTCAGAGCGACACAAACAACACAGATGCATTAATCACAAATACCCTAAGTGAATAACATCGCTAAATCTATCTCTAGAATTCAGACACTTTTAGATAATCATCCTAGATAAGAAGTCAAGCAGTATATGTCTATAGCAACTTAAATCCCTAGCACATAGCAAAAATCAAAGATAACAATCGATAAAGATTTGTAAAGCAAGTTTTATATAACGCCAAAGACGACAAATATACATGAGATCAAATAAAATACATGTACATATCTACTGGTTTGCCAGTGCCGATCAAAGAGCTATCCACCCCGGATCATCCATATGTAAGCTCCATAGTTGTTATTTAAGTTAATCCTAACAAAATTAAAGGTTGATGGAGTTGGGAGCAAAAACTTCCCCAAAACCATAACATAACAAATTAATGAAATAAAGTTATAAAACAAATCTCAGCAGACTGCACTAAGCGGGCCTGGCGCGCTAAGTGCGACTTCTTTATTTTACACATCAAATCGCCTAAAATTGCGCTAAGCGGGCTACTCGCGCTTAGCGGGCTCAAAAAATACGTTTCTTCCAAAATTTCAAAAATGAACATTTTATTCCAAAAACGCGTATTCGGAGTCGTGCCTTTGACACCTTATCCTCAATGCTCCAAAATGCAACAAATACCTACAAAGTAAATGTAAATACATCAAACAGTACACTATGTACACAAAAACACAAATAAACACAAACTAAACTTATTTACACAAAAGTCGGGTTTATTCAACAATATTAACAACAAAGAGTCGATAAGTGCAAAAAAAAATATATACAAAAATAGCTACAATTTGCACTTATCAAACTCTTCCCAACTTGAATTGTTTGTCCTCAAACAAGGCCAAACAACTCAAAGAACCAAAAGTAATCAACCAAAATATCATGAATCAACAAGTTTTAAAACGAAAAACAAATGTATGGTTCAAACAAAAATGCACACACAAAGTAAATACTTACCACAATCCTACAATGACAACATGTAAATGAAACAAATCCTAAGTACAAAAATCATACTAAACATTCTAAAACAAAACAAGCTCAATCATGAATCGCACCTAGTAAAAATTAATCAGTAGATGAAGAACACATAAAGGTGGGGGACAAAAACACTCATCCACAGTCTTGCAAACAATAGACTAAATTATGCATTCATCCAAAAACTCATATTGAAGATACAAAGGCAAGAATCACAAGGGCTTTTTAAGGTTGTAATGTGGCTTGGTTAACAAACAAGGGATAAGTCCTAAAACTAATCTAAACAAAAACTTTCTTTAACCTAAGGGAGTGATCGACTCACAAAGACTCAAGCAAAAGAATTTCAATCAAACTTATTCTTCATTCCAAATTTCTCAAACCAACACACATCACTTATTAACACAACATTATTCCATACTCTTTTTGTTTTTGTTTTTCAAAACTTTTTCAACATTTTTTTCTTTCTTTTTAACTTTTTTTATTTCTTTTTCTATTTCTTTCTCAACCTCATAGTAATACACACAAGCATATAAATATTTCTCTCCCCAACTTGAACTCAACCATATCATAATGTGAATACTCCCTACTTTCTAAAGCAAGGTAAAAATTTAAATCATAAATCAAAGTTGAGGGTTCAATAAAACAAAGAATCAATATTCATACAAAAATATGAACTGAACATTCATAGATAAGCATTTAGCAAAAACAACATGGACATCGACAAAAAGGTTCAAAGGAGTTACTAATGATCACACACTCACAAGGTAAATTGACTATTTGGTCAAGGTAGTTATGCTCAAAATCAAACAAAAAATGCCTTGATCATGTTCAAGCTTTCATACAATCAACACAAATAAAAGATTAAACAAATAAAATCCAGTTAAAACAAGAATTGTGGCCTCCAACATATATGAACAATGGAAAGCTTCCTCACATTTATTAGTAAAAAGGGAACTAAAGTGATTCAAGTCATGAGCAAGTAATGCAAAAAGAATGAATGGCATGGTAATTATACAAATGATAAATTTCCTAAATATGTTATGTTATAAAAAGCGATAAATGAGTACCTGACGAGTACCAACTTAAAGAACTATCATTTCCATACATCTGCAAGTTAACACACTCAAAATCGGAAAATCACCAAATGCGACTTCAAGCTATCTAACCAAAATTTGAGTCCAAACAACAAAAGAAAGAATTAAAATTATTACTATTAATTACTATACTATAAAGCCTTGGGTGAAGTAGGAAAAAGGAGAGCCAAGTGAAAAATTAAAAATAATTCACTGGCTCTACACAGCAGGGCGCGCTAAGCGGTACAGAGCGTGCTACACTAGTTGCAGAAAAACCAGGACAGCAACAACAGTGCAGCAACGCCCTCCATAATCACATACACAATCTCAACTACACATAATATTTACAACCGACAACAGACCTCAAGCTAAATACGAAAAGCTTGCAGGAAAACACAAATTCACATAACAAAACAAACAGGTGAAAGTGAATTAATAAGTTGAAAAGTGGAAATTTGAGAATATAAAACAGGTCCAATTTCAACTTGTTAAAACACAAGTCAACACATACATAAACGAATACAAACAAAACATGCTTATTTTACGTCGTAAGCTTGACGCCTTTATTGTGCGAGCTAGTAACCTTCTCTTGTCATGCCATGGTATTGTCACACCAAGCAAACCTAAAGAAAGTGTCTTAACATCCACACAACAAAGGTTATGAAAACGAGAAAATTCACAACAATACGGGAAACAAAGAAAAACACATATATGCACAAGTATGGAAAGTAAACACAAAACATGTACAAGTAAAAATAGACAAGTTTATGTACACATTCTATACAACATATACATTAACTACAAAAATCAAAAACAAATAAACTATCACAATGTAAAACAATAAACACCAATCCCCAACGACGACACCATTTTGCTTGAGCGGTAAAGCGGCAAGCAAAAAGTAAAGTATTATTTTTACCGGGTGATATTTAGGTTATGTCGTATCGTGTCCACAGAGATTGGTGTATTGAAATATCGTTCGACAAATCTCTTGTTAATGAGTTTGGGGATAAATGGGTTGAAAGGAAAAGTGTCAACATAAAATAAATGTATAAAAAGGAATATCTTATCAAGCATGCATATATACTACTTCTCACAGACTTAAACCTATCAACCTGTTATACTAAACCTACAATATTCATCAATGTCATCACATGTCACTCACAACCTAAGTCATTTCTAACCCAAATTGAGAGGCCGACTGCATCACCTCGGTAGAGATCTCTCAACAACACAAGTCAACCGTGCTCGCTTGCATCGACGATCTCTCAGAGTGACACAAATAACAGAGGCATTAATCATAGACACCCTAAGTGAATAACAACGCTAATCTATCTCTAGAATTCAGAAACTATTAGATAATTATCCTAGATAAGAATTCAAGCAGTATATATCTATAACAACTCAAATCCCTATCACAGATCAAAAATCAAGGATAAAAATCGATAAAGATTTGTAAAGCAAGTTTTATATAATGCCAAAGGCAACAAATATACATGAGTTCAAAGAAAATACATGTACAAACCAAACCAATAAGGAATACACAAAGAAAAATAGAAATGAACCACAAATCTACCGGTTTGTCAGCGCCATCGAAGAGCAATCCACCCTGGATCATCCGTATGAAAACTCCATAGTTGTTATCTAAGCTAATCCTAACAAAATTAAAGGTTGGTGGAGTTAGGAGCTAAAACCTCCCCAAAACCATAACCTAACAAATGAATGAAATAAAGTTATAAAACAAATCACAGCAGACCATGCTAAGCAGTCCTGGCGCGCTAAGCACAACTTCTTTATTTTACACATCAAACCGCCTAAAACTGCACTAAGCAGGCTACTCGCGCTTAGCGGACTCAAAAAATACGCTTATGCCAAAATGTTAAAACGCAGGTAGCGCGCTACAAAATATGTTGAGCACACTCGCGCTTAGCGGCCTTTTACGCGCTAAGCGGGCTCTCCTGGGCAAAACTTGTCTTTTATTCCAAAAATACGCATTCAGAGTCGTGCCTTCGACACTTTATTCCTTGATGCTCCAAAATGCAACAAATACCTACAAAATGAATGGAAAACATGAAATGGTACACTTAGTACACAAAAACAAAAATAAACACAAACTAAACGTATTTACACAAAAGCCGGTTTTATTCAACGATATTAACAATAAAGAGTTGATAAGTGCAACAAAAACTATATACAAAAATAGCTATAATTTTCACTTATCAGTTGCGACGACCATAGTTTCTTTTCTTTTGTGGTTTTTATCCATATTTTCCCTTTTCTTTTGGGATAAATAAATTTTGACATAATTACTCCAAGGGTCCTTTAAGTTATTTTATTGTAACATGTTGGTCCTTTAAGTTTTTTTTGTAACAATTTAGTCCTTTAATATTTTTTTGGTTGAATTAGGATTTGAATTTATATTTTTTGGATGCTAGTTTATCTATATAGGATGCCAATATATTCATTTTTCAATTTTATGTATTTTGGATGATTGGTTTAATCTAAGATTGAAAAAAAGGGTAAAAATGTCAACGGTTCACACATTAGTTAACTTAAAGAACTCACTTGTAGCAAAAAAACTTAAAGTACCATCTTGTTACAATAAAACAATTAAAAAGGCCTCTGGGTATATTTTTACCATAAAGTTTAGTGGCGACTCTGTTATATTTTAAGCGCGCGATACGCTCAGGTATTTTTTGCACCACAACAACGTCCACTCGATATAGTTCGTTTCACTATCCACACTTAGTTTTATACCCAAACTTGGATCGCTCTTGGTTTCTTGCTACATGCTTGAACTCTTAGGGTGCAAAATTCATCTGCTCGAGCATATGAGTGTGATACTCCACAACTACCACAACGCAAGAAAATAATGCATACATACTTGTGACAAAGATACTACTAACACACGCTCTTCAGATCCAAGGTATGATTCTCTCCTCCGGCATGAAACTCTTCCAATTGTTCCTTGGGTAACTCAACATTTCCATAACGGTCTTATACTGACACTGAATCTCTACAAAACTACTCTAAATCTGATCTCCCTTTTAATACTGAGTGCAAATGGTCTATCTTCTTCCCTTTGTCTGGTATGTAGATAACTCGTTTGGGGTACGAAGTCATGCCCCCAAACGTTTCCAACATACTCTGCTACTGCCTAAGACTCTTGACAAAGTTATTGAACCTTCATGCCTTCCAAGCCTCCAACTAATGGGAAAATAATTTCTTAGGAATACTTCCTTGAAATACTTCCAATCCTTCAAGGCACATTGGTGTTCATATGAGTTAAGACACCAACATACCACCTCGCTTATACATTTTGTAGCATATGAACATAAATCTACCTCTTCTTCCTTACTGCATGAAATTACTTGCAAAAATAGTTCCATGTCAGTGGGTCAATCTTGTTATACTAAAAGTTTAAACTTCTTTCAAATTCAGGTGGACTAACCCGTTATAAACCTTTAAGATTCCTACTCTCCTTATTCTATCAGATGACTTGAACCATTCACAATTATGTACTTGTCGTGTCACCTGAATCACAACTCATGTTATAACTTCAACCGAGTTCATCAGTTCTTCTTACTCCTTAGATTATTGTTCTAGTCCCACACAATGAGCATAATGCTACTAGACCTTCAGAGTCCTTGTGATTGCTCAACCATGATCCTACATGTCACACACATATAATTAGGTTGGTCAGGCCCAATGCTACATATCGTGACATTAAGAATCATGTTGGAAAGACACATATCTGAGGCAAGAATTGATTTACTTATGATGTTTCAAGGTTAGGTTGAAAATCATCCTTCTCTGATACAAATTGTTATCCCTTGTATAATATACATCTAGAAAATAAATTATATGAAATATTAATTGGTACTTATACAACACAAGTGCATAACAACATCATTATATTGAAGGAAAATCGTGATTCAAAATGCAACGGAAAATAAAAGTTTTCCCTTAGTGATCCTTACGAACAGGCATGATCAATGATAGAAAATGTTACCTCTCGTGGTGATTAAAACCTTTGATGCAGAATCAAATGAGTGGTCATGAGCGTTGATGAAGAATAATGCCTCTACTCAGTCCACAGGAACAGAATCCTCTTCAATCTCAGTGTTAGCTGTTGACTTTGAGTGAGAGAGGATTTTCATCAAGTGAAAATTCTTATGTACAAGGGTTCTATTGATAGAACCATTTGTGTGAGATGCACGCTAAAAATCCCACATAAGTCCACGTGCACCATACCTTTTTGATGTACCATATCACTTAAGCATGTGGTACCTTACCATATTTCGTAGTCTACTTAAGTGCATCGTACCTTGTGGTGTTCCTTATTTACTCTATCTCTCATTAATTTGTCTATATGTGTGTGACCCGGTAGGTTCTCGCGACGTTGGAAATTATATTAAATCACACATTTAACATTATAAATAGTTAGCAGTATCTAGCAACACATCACTGCTACCTAAGTCATGAGAATGATCTGACAAAACCTTTTTGTGATAATACTTGTGTGTACAACTATCTTTTTGCCCTTATGTCTATATTGAACACAAGGCATGGATTGTGTCATCCTTGTCTAGTTCAATATAGGGCCCTTACACATTTATCCTGTTATGTAGGATGGAAAATTCTATCTAGGTCACTCATGTCCCTCAACATGCTTTGTGAAGTACCCATCAACTATATTTATGGTCATCCAGTTATAGACAATGTTTGATCAGTCATAAAGCACTTGAATCTACATCTAGGGTCCATAGTGGTTTCAGATTGAAGGGTCATATACACCACTATCACCATGAGAATAACTTATGACACTTTGCATAATATTCTATGTAGTATTGTCATAGAGGGACAATTCAGTATAAATATTACTCCTAATATTCATACATATATTAAGACTTGATAATTCCTTATCCATGACCCATGTGATGTGATCATCAGTCTATCTAGATAATAGTCTCAATACTTTAATGTTATTCCACTTCACAATAAAACTTCATTATGGATGATTTAAGAATAGTGTCCTTATGTTTAATATGGTCTCATGATTAAGTCACACTTAATATTTTATTAAACAAACTATCTATTCTAGGGACTTTATTATTTTGGAAAAACAAACATAATAAAGAAATGCCTTTTGTTAATAAATAATTAGATACAACTACCAAAAGTATTGGCCTATAGGGCTTACACCAACATATATACATGTCCATAAAAATAAAAATATAATATATGGCACATGACATACAATAGTGCATAAACAAAAATTAAGATCTATATACAATATCCTCATTGCACATAATCCACAATGGAAGATCATGATAACAAAGCCTTCAAAACATCATCAACAAGCTTACTCTTGTCTTTAACCCGCAAGAAACCACCTTAAAAATAATAATAATAATAACAATAAAAATAACAATAACAATAACAATAATAATAATAATAATAATAATAATAATAATAATAATAATAATAATAATAATAATAATAATAATAATAATAATAATAATAATAATAATAATAATAATAATAATAATAATAATAATAATAATAATAATAATAATAATAATAATAATAATGTGAGATAATAATCTCAGTATGTTCTCATATCCCATGGATCCACTCACCTATAAAAGGGTCTCTTACTTATTCTTAACTCAAGTCTTTATCTTTCATTACTTGTGTGTCACTCACACAATATAACTAAGGTTTTAACATCTAAGAGATATTCGCATTATATGGAAATATGTAACTTGAATTCACATAAAATCAATAAATCAATATTCAAAAGCACAAAATATCGTTCCCCGGTCTGATCTACGTCAAAGGCATATTTGTATGATTTTCCTTTCATATGGATTCTATAACGCCCCATTTAAATACTGAGTCATGGTTTGTTGAATTTGAATTTCTTTGGCATTTTATGGTGAAACTTAGTTTTGAGGGAAATATTGATGATAATGGAATTGAGGGATAATACTATTATTATTAATAGTATAGTTATTATTAAGATTATTAATATTGTTATTAATATTATTATTAGTATTAGTATTATTATTATTAGTTAAGTGTTAGTAATAATAAAATACAATAGAGTAGGGTTACACCAATTGAGACAAAAACTATTGTCACGTAGAAACAAAGAAGAGAAAAGAAGAGAATAGAAGAGAGAACTAGGGCAAAGGAAAATTCTCCATTGTTGAAGCATCAAAGCTGTAAATTAAGGTAAGAGGGTGAATGGGTTCTCTAAATTGGAGATATTAACATGAGAGGATAGTGAGGGTTCCTTTCCCTCTTTAGATTTTTCATGAATGAATTGATGAATGTCTTCTTGGTTTGAATTTTGTGATTCCGTGTGATTTTTGTGTGAAATTCATGATCTAATATGTACAATGAACATGTTGTTGTTGTTGTTGCTAGTTTTTACTATTGTTGTGTTGTTCATAAAATCCCAAATTTGAAAAATTATAAATATAGGGATGTGACAAAAATTGGAGGAGTTAATGTAGAAATTGGTGTAGAATTATAGAATAATGAAGTAGAATGAAATCACTAAGTTAATATGTGAAAGAATGTTATTTTGGACCCAATTTTGGAGGTTGAAAGTGCTCAAAATGAGTGGAAATCATTCTTATGCAAAAACATAGTTCTTTTGGTCACAGACTGCCATTACGCGTAAGGCAGGCAGCGTTATGCATAATACAGGAAGCATTACATATAAGGCAGGAGCATTACGCGTAAGGTCGGGTAGAACAGAAAGCATTATACATAAGGCTGGAGCATTACATGTAAGGCAGGGCAGGACAGAAGGCATTACACGTAAGGCATGAGCACTACGCGTAAGGCAGGGCAGGACATAAGGAATTAAACGTAAGGCATGAGAAGTACGCGTAAGGAAGGGAAGGAAAAAAGGCATTACTCGTAATGCAGACAACATTACACGTGAGGCTGGACAGGCAGCAGGACAATACGCGTAACACAGGCAGCATTACGCGTATGGGCAGTCGAAGGTGACAAAATTCCCATTTTCGCGATTTCTTCCCGTTTTCGCGTGTGGAGTGTATTCTCTCGATCCATAATGACTAGTAAGGCTTAGGTGGACATAAGAAGGGTAGTAATAATAAATTAAGTTTAAAACATGGTATTTTATGTGGAATTTATGTGTATGATGATGATGATGATGATGATGATGATGGTGGTCTGTATTGACGAATGTTAAAGGCTTATGCCTTGTGGTTGCATAATTATGTTGTTGCATATGATGTCGCATGTTGCATAGTGATGAGGGCTTATGCACTATTGTTGACCTGTAAATGGTGTTGTAATGAGGGCTTATGCCCTGTTATTGCCTAAATTGGCAATTATGATGAGGGCTTATGCCCTGTTGTTGGCCTGTAAATGGTGTTGTGATGAGGGCTTATGCCCTGTTATTGCCCAAACTGGAAATTATGATGTGGGCTTAGGCCCTGATGGTACCATATGCATTGAGTTGATTTCGACCTCATTACATTACATTTTTTTGAGTTGATGATGTATTATGTGAATGATGGGTTACATTGTGAAGTATTGTATGATGTGTGAATTGTGTGATTACTACTCCTTAGCATGTAATATTCACCATATATTTATTGAATGAAATTATCACCCCTTTTGTGTTATTGTGTCTGTGCTTCCCTAGGAGTACAGATAATCAGGTACCTGAGTAGTGCTTGGAGTGATTGTTACATGATCGAGTCCTAGGAGTCGCTCTGATACGTAACACGGGAATTGGGAATCTTTATTATGTTTTGCTTTATTTCATTTGTTACGTATCTTCCATTTTACTTATGTTAGACCACACATTTGTGGAGTTTTATTTATTGTTGAAGTTGTAATTACATGTGTTGTACCCCAAAATTTGTCCTCCCATCTTTGAGGCAAATTGATTCAAGGAGTCTCAAGTACTCAAGACTACTCAAGGAATTGATCAGACAAGTCTTCCTCCTAAGAAATTCACCTACAACCAGGGTTTTGTTTTTCTCAAGGAAAATTGAGCTTCTAATGCCTCAAGTGGATTTCATGGTTCCTCATATGTCTCAAAGTACCCTCATGTCAAATTTTAAGCCTTGCAGTACAAGTTTGCTCAGCCAATTACTCAGATGATTGAAAATCAACTATATTGGACAAAAAGTCAATTTTAATCAATCTACAATCAAACTTAAGGATTTTTGGTCAACATCAAAATTTTGAAGTCACATTCATCATTTGATCAATGGTTGATCATGATTCATCAAGAAAACTCAAGATTCATCAAAAGTCAAAAGTTACTAAATTATGGTTTTCTTTAGGAGAAGTCAACTGAACTTCGACCAAGCATAACTTTCACATAATTCATAAAAAATTTATCAACCAAAGCTCATATTGAAGTAAATTCAATTCTCTACAACTTTATCTCTATAAGCTCCAGGCCAAAAATGCTTCATTTGAGATATATGAGCTAAAACATTACAGGTCATTTTAAAAGTCAACAAAAAGACATTTTTTGTCAAAGAAATTTACATCAAGTTAAAGACTTAAAATGAAAAAGTGACCAACATGAAAGTTGTAGGAGACATCTTAAAGTTTCCAAAAATTCCACGATCATCTTTATATGATAAAAATTGAGAGAGTTGTGATTGGTGCAAATTGAACAATTTTGAGAAAATGCATGAAATCTAAATTGACCAAAGTTGAATTTTTGGGCTAATGGGCCTATGTTTTTAGGTTCAAAAGAGTTCATGACCTCATATTAGACCTCTAAATCCACTCATATACTTTTGTGGTTTTTATTTCTTTTTATTTTGATTTTATTCAATTAAAAGTAAAATAAATCAAATAAAATACCAAATAAATGATACAAGGTGTGTGAATCTGTTTTTTAATCAAATCATAAGTCCAAAATCACATAATTATGATGGAGAAACCATGTGGGATCATGAATATTTTATTTGGTCTAAAATATAAGCTTTTCATGAAAATTCACATCAAATATTTGACCATGATTGCACAAGATCCTTTCCATGTTTGTTGACCTAATCCAAGCATTATAAATAGAGGGCATCTTCAGCCATCAAGGAACACCCAAGGCTACCTCATGAACAAACCCTAAAGCTCTCAAAATTTTCAAGAACTAGGGAAAAGTCAAAACCAAATATTCAGCCACTTTCAATCCAAGCCATCCATTGCAAATTGTTCCTGAGGCATCTAAGGGTAAGAACAGTTCAAAAGTCATAGCCATTGGTGCTTGAAACAAGCATACTCATCTTCTCTGATTTGCTTTTTTTTTTCATACATTCATATAATCAATTTCATACATTGCTAATATTTATTAACTGCCCAAATGGGTTCCTGCTGTTATTTAGAACATGTTTGAATCATAAAACTGAAGCTCTAACGTGAGTATCGTGTTTTGCCATGGCTAGGGCAAAACGCTTATATACCATTTGTATCAGTACTTCCAGGTTGTTTCAGGAAAAACTAATGCCACCAATCGATTCGCAGGGGTCAATTTATAGGGGTAGCCTTAATCTTGGATTTCAATTTTTTTTATTTCGCCGGATAGCAGTTTCAAGTGGCCGGAGAAGACGTTTGCAGCCACCGTTCATGGTGGTTTAACCAGACAGAGGAAACGTGTGGCTTAATGCTCTCTTCTCATTCGTCCATTCAAAAATTATAGGGGCCCACCTGAATGTGCGTGTTATTTGATTGATAATTTTAATTGTTTGTTTATCTTATATGGTTTGCTGATTGGATGATGAACGTGCAACAACAATTGGCCTGGTGGTGAGTGATACGTTTAGCATAGTAAAGGGCATGGGTTCAAGCCACCCCTTGTGAAAATTTTAATTTATTTTTCATGGTAAAATACAAGGATAACATATATTTAGCGCTATCTATTCTCAATCACAAATACGGCACATGTCCTAGTGAAAAGCAGTAAAACCTTTGAGGCTAAGGGCATGGGTAACCATTCCACCCCATGCATTTTGTTGTTTTAATTTTTCCTAACCTTATTTTCTCACTTCATTTAGCTTTCTAACTAACCACTAATTTCCTAATCAAACCATTAACCAATTAATTAACACAAAATCTTTTTTTCAAAATGAATCATTAACCTTACTAAATTAGGGTTAGTTTCTTAATTAATTAATTAGGCTTTAGTTTTTATTAGCTAAAATTAATTAGAATAATTAGGTTTTTTTATTAATTATTAATTCAAATTATTTTCTACAAAAACATAGCTTAGAACTTTAGGTCTTTAACATTTTTTGCTAACATTCTTTTTCTTATTTCTTTTTGCTATTTAAATTCATAGAACAATTGTATAGGTCACAACTATCGATGTAATAGCGTAGATTTATATTTTCTCGCATTTTTTTAATTATGTAACTGTTCACATGATGTAATAGCTTAGGTTTAATTTTCTGCACTTTACATTCCGCACATTACATTTTTAACTACTAGTAAGATAGGTTTTGTATGGCAAGACTAAAAGCAAAATAGATAACTCTAATTTTCAAGATAAGATAACTGCAAACAAACATTTTGCATACTTACACCTATAGGGTAACCTCTCTTGTTGCCTTACAAATATTGGTCATGTCCCTCGAAAGTGGAGATATTTTAGCAAAAGACCCTCGATTTAACAATATCATCATGGTCCCTTTCGAACAAAGATCATAATCCCTCGATGACCCTCCGAGTTGCCTACAAAATGATCTATTCACTCGATGACCCTACGAGTAAAATGATGATAATCCCTTTGATACAATTGCTAAATTATCCTTACATGTTGCCTTCGATGACCATACGATGACCCTACGCCCGTCTCTTCACATCCAATAGATAGGATTACCTACCAACTAATGGTATGGATAATACTGTCTCTGAAGGAGAAGGAAAATAACAAGAAATACTTTAGTGGGTAAAAACTCTTGAATGCTTTCTCACAACCTTTTTCACAAACAAAACATTTTTACACATCACTTTCAAAACAAATATTTTCAAAAACACTTTGTATACATTCTTGAGGACTGATACAAGAATTATTACAAAGTTAGCCTTACATTGGCATTTCAAAATATTTTCAAACAAATCACACACACACACACAAGTAAGTTTTAAAAGTGAGCAATCAATTAAGAGCTCATAGATAACTACGGATGAAAAGGGTTCTAACACCTTCCCTTTTCATAACTTACCCCCCGAACTCAAAATCCATCAAAGGTCTTTCCTGTTCTTTTCACCTTTCCTAATTGTTGGAAAAAAGAAAACCCAGTGGGGACTATTGCTAATCGCAACATTTGTGATAAAACCAAAAAGTCGGTTCTCCCACCGTATTACAACATGGAATTGAACTAATTTTATTATTCTGCTTTCGAATTGATTATGTTTGAATAAAAAAATAATAAAGTAACTTTAAACTTTATGAATATTTGAAGTATGTGATATCCTGTTTATGTGCTCTGATATATGTTAATGTAATTGCTATTATGGGAAAATAGGGTGTTATAATTTGGTATTAGAGCAGGTCGGTCTGTCTGGCCAGGTTGTTGAATCGTTAGTGTAGTGTGATAGTGGAATATTGTCAATATTTTTCTATCTAACTGTTGTTTGATATTGTGATGTGAAATAGAGCAATGGCTGGAAGAGGAAATGGTGCACTTGCTAATGTGTTGCAGGCTTTGGCTCAGGCAATGTAGAATCAGCCTAATACTGGTGGGAATGATGGAACCCGTGCTTTGGAAACTTTCCAGAGGAACCATCTGCCTACGTCCAAAGGGAAGCATGATCCTGAAGGAGCGCAGGAGTGGCTCAAGGATATTGAGAGGATCTTTTGAGTCATGGACTATTCTGGTGCACAAAAAGTGCATATTGGTACGCACATGCTTGAAGGAGAGGCTGATGACTGGTGGATTGCTACTCTCCAGAGACTGGAAGGCACAAATAAGGTTGTTACTTGGGTCGTGTTTCACAGAGAATTCTTGGTAAAGTATTACCCTGAAGATGTTTGCGGAAAGAAGGAGATTGAGTATCTAGAGCTGAAACAAGGAGACTTATCGGTGACTGATTATGCTGCCAAGTTCGTGGAATTGGCAAACTAATATCCTCATTACATCGAGGAGACTGCTAAATTCCCTAAGTGTGTTAAGTTTGAAAATGGTTTGTATTATGAGATCAAGAAGGTCATTGGGTATCAACGGATTCGTAAGTTTCCAGATTTAGTGAATAGTTGTAAAATCTACAAAGAGGACAGTTATGCTCACTACAAGATTGTCACCGAGAAGAGAGGCAAGCAACAACAACATTGTGGCAAGCCTTATAATGCTCCGACTGACAAAGGAAAATAAGTTATATGCAAAGTTATCCAAGTGTGAGTTTTGGTTAGAGAGGACTATTCAATCATTAGAGGATTTGTTAAGAGCTTGTGTTCTTGAGCAAGGAGGTACATGGGATAGTTATCTTCCACGAATTGAGTTTACTTATAACAATAGTTTTCATTCCAGTATTGGTATGACACCTTTTGAGGTATTGTATGGTCGGAGGTACAGAACGCTTTTGTGTTGGTAGGAATCTGGTGAAGGTGTGATGCTTGGACCCGAAATTGTACGAGAGACTACGGAAAAAGTGAAGTTAATTCGAGAAAAGATGAAATTTTCAGAGTTGACAATAGAGTTACCATGACAAGTGAATGAAGGACCTTGAATTTCAAGAAGGATATCATGTCTTTTTTAGATTCAATCCAATGACCGGTGTTGGGCGAGCGTTAAAATTGAAGAAACTTACTCCTCGGTTTATTGGCCCATATCAAATTTCGGATCAAGTGGGAACTATTGCATATAGGGTGACCTTACCACCTAATATTTCAAATTTGCATGATGTGTTCCATGTGTCGCAACTCCGGAAGTATATTGCAGATCCATTTCATGTAATTCTGATGGATGACATATAATTGAAGAATAATCTTACGGTAGAGACCTTACCAGTGAGAATCTAAGACCGTGAAATGAAGAAGCTGAGAGGCAAGGAAATCCCTCTAGTGAAAGTAGTTTGGGGAGGAGCAGCTGGAGAGAATGCAACGTGAGAGTTAGAGGGAAAGATGCGGGAGGCTTATCCAGAGTTATTTGCCTTAGGTAATTTTTTAGGACAAAAATATTCTAAGTGGGGGAGAGTTATAACTCCCCATTTAAATACTTAGTCATTATTTGTTGAATTTGAATTTCTTTGGCATTTTTATGGTGAAACTTAGTTTTGAGGGAAATATTGATGACAATGGAATTGATGGATAATAATATTATTATTAATATTATAGTTATTATTAAGATTATTAATATTGTTATTAACATTATTTTTAATATTACTATTATTATTATTATTATTATTATTATTAGTTAAGTGTTAGTAATAATAAAATACAATAAAATAAGGTTAGACCAATTGGGAGAAAAACTATTGTCACGTAGAAACAGAGAAGAGAAGAGAAGAGAAGAGAAGAGAGAATTAGGGCAAAGGAAAATTCTCCATTGTTGAAGCATCAAAACTGCAAATTAAGGTAAGGGGGTGAATGGGTTCTCTAAATTGGTGATATTAACGTGAGAGGGTAGTAAGGGTTCCTTTCCTCTTTAGGTTTTTCATGAATGAATTGATGAATGTCTTCTTGGTTTGAATTTTGTGTTTTCATGTGATTTTTGTGTAAAATTCGTGATCCAATATATACAATGAACATGTTGTTGCTGCTGGTTTTTACTGTTGTTGTGTTGTTCATAAAATCCCAAATCTGAAAATTTGTAGATCTAGGGATGTGACGGAAATTGGAGGAGTTGATGTAGAAATTGGTGTAGAATTGTAGAATAATGAAGTAGAATTAAATCGCTAAGTTAATATGTGAAAGAATGTTGTTTTGGACCCAATTTTGGAGGTTAAAAGTGCTCAAAACTAGTGGAAATCATTCTGATGCGAAAATAGAGTTCTTTTGGTCACAAATTGTCGTTACGCGTAAGACAGGCAGCGTTACACGTAATGCAAGTTGCATTACACGTAAGGTAGGAGCATTACATGTAAGTCATGGAAGGACAGAAGGAATTACACCTAAGGCAGGAGCATTACGCGTAAGGCAGGGCAGGACATAAGGCATTACACATAAGGCATGAGCACTACACATAAGGCAAGGTAGAACATAAGGCATTACACGTAAGGCAGAAGCAATACGCGTAAGGCAGGGCAGGACATAAGGCATTAATCGTAATGCAGGCAGTGTTACACATAAGGCATGGCAGGTAACAGGGTAATACGCATAACGCAGGCACATGGGCAGGTGAAGGTGCAAAAACTCTCGTTTTCGCGATTTCTTCCCGTTTTCGCGTGTGGAGTGTATTCTCTTAATCCATGATGACTAGAAAGGCTTAGGTGGACATAAGAAGGCTAGTAACAATAATAAATTAATTTTAAAACATGGGATATTATGTGGAATTTATGTTGTATGATGATGATGATGATGATGATGATGATGGTGGTCTGTATTGACGAATGTTGAAGGCTTATGCCTTATGGTTGCATAACTATGTTGTTGCATATGATGTCGCGTGTTGCATAGTGTGATACGGTGGGAGAATTGACTTGGGTGTTTTGCGTTTTATTGGAAATGTTGCGGTCAGTAAGAGTCTCCACCGACTTTTCTTTTATCCAAAAAGGAAAGGTGAAAAAGCACAGGAAAAACCTTTGAGATTATTTCTTGAGTTGGGGGGGTAGGTTATGAAAAGGGAAGGTATTAGCACCCTTTTCATCCATGGTTTTCCATGGGCTCTTAGTTACTTGCTAGATCACTTGCTTTTGCTTGAAATTATGCTTTGTGTGGTTTTTGAAAGTATTTTGTAAAGAGGCTATTGTTTTGGCAATCTTTGTAATTATTCTCGTTCGTAAGAATGTATACAAAAATGTTGATCTTTTGAAAATGTTTTCAAGTTTGTAAGATGTTTTGAAATGTGTAGGTGTTTGTTTTGAAAATAGCAAGGATGTTTTGTTTGAAATTGAGCAAGTAATTAGGAGCATTCTACCTACTCAAAAGTCTTTTATGTTCATTTCATATTTCCTTTGACATGGTCATCTTACCATTGATTTGGTAAGTAACCCTATCTTTGGATGTAAACGGGACGGGTGTGGGTCATCGTATAACCATGATTAGCATTGTTGCAAGGTGTCTTAGCATTTTTCTGTAGGGACTAAGATCATTTGAAAGGTAACTTAGATAGCGTCATCGAGGGACCATGATCTTGTATTTGCTTGTTTTTTGCTAAGACACCTCACATGCATAATATGGCTATTTTGTATAAGGCAACCAAGTGGAATAACCCTAGGGGTGCTTGTGTGCAAATGTATTGTTTTCATGCTTGATTTAGTCTTAAATTAGGTTTTACTATTTATTAGTTTTAAGTTTTTCCATACAAACCCTAATTACTAGCAATTGTATATATAGCGATAAATTGCGGAATTTAAAATTACTACGCTATTACAATATTTGTGGGAGGGAGTGTACAAATTACAAATGGGGATTACAAGAAATTAAACCCTAATTACTCTATTACAACCAAATTGAATTTATATAAGAATTGAAATAAATAATGCACAAGATGAATTAAATATACAAGAAGATAAATGTGAAGAAAAATGGATATTTTGTTTGATGTTTTATGAAAAGGAATTTTACCTTAACCTAATAAAATAAAGAAAATAATTTATTAAGTTTGAAATTGTTGAGAAAAGATTTTAGATGAAAACCCTAATTCTATTAATCAAAAGAAAATAAGTTTAAGAAAAGTATTATTTTTTGGCATTTTTTATTTTGAATATATTTATAGCATTATAAAATATTTTTTTAGTCTTTTTGGTATTAAAATAATATATTTTAAATCGTGTGAAGAAAAATAAATAAATAATACAATATTAATTAAGTTTAAGATTTACTTAAATAAATAAATAAAATATGAAGAATAAAAAATATTTTTTATTTATGGAAAAAAATCAAATAAAATAAGTCAAAATATAAAATATCATTTTTTGCATTTTTATTATTTTTAGTATTTAGAAAATATATTTGAGAAAATAAATAAAATAAAAAATGAAGAAATAAAATAAAATTGGGCCAGGGTGCAAATATGAAACAGGGGGGAGGAATGTTAGAAAAAAAGTCAGGCCCAGGAGGAGGAAGGCCCATGCGCGCTGGAAGGAACAAAAAATGTAAAAATGAAAGAAAAAAAGCAAAAGGCAACGCGTGCTGAGGCTCAAACCCATGACCTCCTGATTACCAACGCACTGCCTTACCACTGGGGTGGCTATACATCCGTTAATACAAATGAAACAATAAATATGTAAGGCAAAACATGTTCTGAAGACTTCATCTTCAACCTCCAGCCAAAGGACCTGTATCTTCTTCATCTCTCAACAAAAATGAAAAGTTCAAACAGGAAAGTTGTGGCATTTTTCCCATGAATCCAAACATATAAACAACTTAAGCTATTGATCAAAGATGAATGAGAATTTTTCTAGCCCTAATTCAAAACCTAAAAATTTCAGAAAACTTCAACCCTAAAATTCCCTAAGCTCAGACAATATAAATGTAAATTATGGATATGTACAACTTCGTGGCAATGGTATCTACATTTTATCTTCACAAACTAAACTTAAATGATGCCTGTATGAAGAGATAGAAGTTTTAAAACTTACCTCTTGCAGCTGGAGTCGTGTATGGAGTTTGAGCAACCTTTGTGATGGCCTGATGATTTCTATAGCTTGCCTGGACCTCCTTGAATGTGTTCCAACTCCTACTTTGCTTTGAGGATCGCTGGAACTCCCTACTCAAGTCAAGTTGCAAGCTTCAGTTTTGAAAATGGTGGATGATGATGGAGGAGTTACAGTTAGGAAATGAGGGCCTGTATCACTTTGATATGATGTATGGAAGGTGTTTGGATGATTAGTTTTCAAAACGCACGAGTGGAAATAAAGATGGTGAGTTTTTGCTCAAAACTGTCAAGTTTGGGCAGTTCTGTGCAGTAGGGTGCTTAGGAGTGTTTTAGGGCTTGTGAAAATGTGTGTTGTGTTGCAATTGACTTGTTAATATGTATGGAAAAGATTTCAGCACAAAATCACTCCAGGCTTCTGAGTTATAAGGTTATGGCTCTATAACTTGCTTTTGAAGAAAAGTGAAATGACAAATCTCAAGTATTGTACAAGCATGTCCTGAGCTTCTTCAGGCCTTAGACACCTTGCTTTTGGTTTATAGGGGTTGTGTGTGCAGAAATAACAAGTTAGAAGCTCAAGACAAGTTGACTTTGTGATTAAAGCAACTTTTCAAGAATGGAATGGTAACTTTCTTCCTAAAATGGAAAATTGGTTTGGACAATGCTTGGAACACTTGGATAATAGCTCAAAAGCAAGTGTAATATTTTGATTATGGAGAGATTTGAGGTTTAGAAGCCTGTAAAACAAGATTGTGCAGCATAGGTTTGAAATTGGATTCTTGTTCATCACAAAATGCCTTGTAATTCAAGTGACAAAACACCAACTTTATCTCTTCGATTCTCCCTACTCAAGAATGATATCAAGGAGTTCTTGGACATTTTGGAAAGCTTTCAATGTTATATACAACCCATATTTGAATTGCTTTTGAATATTCCCTTTGTAACTATATGAAAAAGTGTCATGAAGTTGAGTCAAAATCCTGACCAAATTAGGGCAAAATTTCACTAAGTGTTTAGTTTCATGATCCTATGTTCTTGAAATTATAACTTGAGATCCAAGCACTTTTAGGAGAAGTTGTGTGAATAAAAGTTGTAGATTTCATGGAGATATACAACTTTCATGTTGGGAGTTTCTCTTGAATCATCTTGTATCATGATGAAAATTTGGCTCAAAGTTATGAAAAAACATGAGTTTTTAACACTTAGAAAATTTCTAAGTTTAGAAATTTTGACTTTTCAAAATGAAATCTTGACTTTTTGATTTCTTGATGAATAAGTTTCATTTTTTGACATGTTTTGATGAATTGTGATATTTGGCACTTGAATTTGACCAAAAAGTCAAAGTTTGACTTTTCAGTATACAATTGACTTTTGATCAGTTGACTACAAAATTCACCTGTCAATCCAATGGATTTGCAATGTTTTGAACCATGTAATTAGGTCAAAATTGTGCAATTGGACTCTTGAGATCATGCCTTAAACCAATTGACCATTTGCTAGGTCAAAAATCAGAAATTGCCCTTTCCCAATCAAAATCCTAATTTTGACCATTTTGCCATTTTGGAGATTTGATCAAATTTCTTGAGGAATTGTGGTCCAAACTTGATCAAATGATTCATATGAGTTAAAAAATTTGGTGTGGATCAAAAATTATGAATTTTGACTGTAAATTGGCCATAGTTGACTTTTTCCCCCATACAATTAATTTTTAGGTCAACTGTTCAATTGACTGAGCAAAAATGTGATCCAAGGCTTGAAACTTGGCATGAGTAATCTTGGGGGTCCATAATGACCCATGAAATTCATATGAGCCATTGAAAGTTCAAATGTCCTTATGCAAACTCAAACCCTAATTTTGGTCATTAGTGCATAAGGAGGTGTCTTGAGCTGACCAAACCCTAGTGCAGTCTTGAATCCAAGGAGATCTTGTGAGCATATTCTTGATAAGTGAGAGGGAAAATTTTAGGGTACAACACATATTTATGAGGGCTTATTGTGATACGGTGAGAGAACTCACTTGAGGTTTTGCGTTTGTATTCGCACTTGTTCGGTTTAGCAAGAGTCGCCACCGACTTTTTATTTTATCCTAAAGGAAAGGTTAAAAAGCACAGGAAAAACCTTTGAGATGTTTTCGTGGATTCGGGGGGTAGATTATGAAAAGGGAAGGTGCTAGCACCCTTTTCATCCATGGTTATCCATGGGCTCTTAGTTACTTGTTTTAGATCACTTGCCTTTGCTTTTCAATTGTTTGAAATGGTGCTTGTGTGTGTATGATTTTTGAAAATGTTTTGAAAAAGATGCCTTGTCTAGGAAATCGTTGTAACAATTCTTTACTCGAATGTTTTACAAAGGTGTTTGTCTTTTTGAAAAGATGTTTCAATGTTTTTGAAAGTTGTGTTGTGGAGTGTGTTTTGAAAGTAGGCAAGTGTTTTTTGCAAGTTTGATCAAGTAACTAAGAGTTGTCTACCCTATTGTACTCAAAGATCTTTCTCATGTTTTAACCCTTTTAACAGTGTTGTTCCACCATTGTATTTGGTGAACAACCTTGTGTTAGGATGTTAACGGGACGGACGCGGGTCATCGTGTGGACCATGAATGCAATGGTGTCAAGTATCTTTGGCATTTTCTTGAGGGACTTGATCATTTTTTAGGCAACTTCAAAAGCGTCATCGAGGGACTATGATCATTTGATTTGTCTTTTGTTTTGCCAAAGTACTTGACATGCAAACATGGCCCATTTTTTAAGGCAACAAGCGGGAGGAACCCTAGAGGTGCAAGTGTGAATTGTGTATTCGATTTTCATGCATTTGTCTTGTATTAGGTTATCTAGTGGTTGATTTTGAATCTTCGCATACAAACCCTAATTACTATACAGTATATAGAAAGCGATAAATTGCGGGAATTTAAAGTCTAAGCTATTACAAATAAGTATCTGGTAATGGGGGTACAAATGTTTACAAATGGGGATGAGTCTTATCAGGATAGTAGTGTCCAAATGTTATTTATAACCAAATTGAATCGCATTCTCAATATAAAATATATCAATGTATAAGAATAAAAGCAATGTATCAAAAGTATTTGTGAAAGTGTATGTGATTATTTACAAGTGATGCAAATATTAACTTAATGCAATTATTAAGTACTTTATTTATTTTTGGGTTTTTGTTAATTATGTATAAACAAATGTTTTAGTGAAAAGAAAATAAAAATGTTTTAAGTTTAAAGAAAAAAAAACTATTGTTTATATATTTTAGTTAATGTTTTTATATACAAGATTTAAATTAAACAAAAAAGGTTTTAATAAAAAAAAGTTTAAACTTAATAAATCTAAGATTTATGCACTTTTAAGTGTAATAATAAAAAGTATCATTAATAAAAAAAATGAGAGATCAATATTTTATTTAATCAAAAGAATTAGGTTATAAAAATTAAAAGAAAGGTGTTGATTTAAAAAATTGATTTGTAATCATAAGAAAAGAAAAATAAGAAAGAGTTAAATGGGCCTAGACATTATGTACATGGCAAGCCCAATGCAGATTGAGACAAAAGGGGGGGTGTAATGCGCCAGGAGGGGTAAGGTGCCAGAATCATTGGGCTTAAGGGTTTTTGTTGGGGACAAGCCCAAAACGCATGTTACAATGAATTTGTTAGGGTTTGCTTCGCTTTGGCACATACTAGGGTTTGTGTTGTACGAACGGCGCTCTCATCTTCGTTGTCTTCTTCATCTTTCTTGAGCCAAGTTTTCTGAACAAACCTCCGCTCATGGCCACTAGGCGCCACCTCCAACTCCTCCTCCCTCCATGGTCAAGCAAGGCGGCGACACGAAAAGGTTTGATTTATGTTTTATGCGTTTTTAGGTTTTCAAGTTTTACATGTTATGATTTATTTTTGTATGTCTTGATCTTTATTCATTACATGCTTATGTGAGGTGTGTAAAAGAGAGAAGGAATTACTACCTTTAGAGTTTTGGAGACGGAGGAGTGGAGTGGACAGGAGGCGTCCTCAGGAAGCCAAGGCGAGGGAGTATGTGATGCTGTGTTAGCTTTGTGGCCTTCCTGGTACTTTGTATCTTGCTTTTGTTTAATGATGATAGTACAATCTGAAAACGCTTGTATAGCTTCTTTTCCTCTTCTGATTGCTTGCTTTATTTCCAATGCTATGATGATTTTGATTCTGAGTATGATGATATTATTGTTGAATTTCTGAGATGCTTGCCTTTTGTTGTTCTGATAACTTGATGTTGGTAATTTTGAGATTTGCTTTTCCTCTCTCTTTTGGCTTTGATTCTGAGATGCACCTAGTTCTGAGAATGTTTATGTTGTTGTTGGCCCTATGATGAGATTGTTCTGAGGGATTTTGGCTTTGAATGCTATGCAGTTTGTAAGCTAGACTCGTGTTTGTTAGGCTTATGCAGGCTTATTTGGAGCTTAGGCTTTGAAAGGCTGTTAGGTTTGCTTTGGGTTGTTATGTCTTGAGTTTAGGCAGGTTGATATGCTTGTGCTTTTTTCTGGTTGTTTTGAAGCAGGCTTCTAGTAGTTTGAAGTTTGTGCAGGCTTCAGGTAGTTAGAGCAGGCTTCAGGGCTTATGCTTGGCTTGAATACTTAACACAGTTTTGAAAGGCTTGTATGTTTATATTGTTTTGTGAGGCTTCAAAGCTGGTTATGCAGGTTGAAGCTTAGCAGGTTTTGAGAGCTTGTTTTTTAGTTACAGGCTTGAGACAGTTTGGAATTTTGTTTGATTGGTTGTACTGGCTTCAGGCTTTCATGCTGTAACAGGTTTGAGCAGTTTTGATACTGAGTTTTAGGTTTTGAAAGGCTTTGTATGGTATCAGTTTTGAGGCAAGCAGGTTTGAAAGGTTTGCTTCTGTAAGATACAAGCTTGAGGCAGGCTTGAGATATTTTAGAGTTTTGTTTTTTGCAGGTTTTTGCAATGTTACAGTTTGTGGTATCTCTTGTATATTTTGTCTCTCTCCTACTTTCTTCTGATTCTGTTTATTTTATATCTCTTAAGCCTGCCTCAACAAACTGTAAGCCTATACTTCTTTTACTCTCTTTCTCTCTCTATCAGAAAAAAGCATATTATATTGCTTAAACTGTACTAATTTCTGAAAAAGTGATGGCCTGGAAAATGATGATAATTTGAAAATGTTGCTTGCAATGTTAGCTTTGCTCTGTGTACTTTCTTCTTTCTTCAGATTTTCTGCATTTTGTGTACTTGTTAATATCTCTTTGACAGCCTTTTGATAGTTTCTTTGGGTAGCTTGGTTGACATCTCTTTTGGACAGTTTGACAGCTTTGCATTTCCTTGGACAACTTAGTTTGCCCTTGTGCATTGTTTGTTCAGTTTGAACTTTGTACTTTGTTTGGCATATTCAGTTTGTCCATTTGCAACTTGTTTGAATTTTTAACTGTGCAGCTTTGTATTTTAATTAATTCCAATGCTTGCAAGATAATTTTCTTTCCCTCTTTGTGAACCAAGAGTCTTCTTGTGATTTGCAGAGAGGGCGAATAAACTGATTCTGGCCAACACTTTTAATGATGAGTCTCTATGATTAACTGTCTGAGAATGCTCTTAATTTATCTGTGTTTGACTTATTTTCTTTTTTTTTGTCTTTGCAGATAAAAATCAGTTGAGCAATGGGGAGTAGCAGTAGAAGATGAAGATTTCAAGCAATTTAGAATAAAGTTTTATTTTATTTTAATCATTTGTAATAAATATTATTATAAATACTTGTAAATAAAATTACTTGTATTTAAATAACACTTGTACCAATAATTAAAAATAAATAAAAGTCTTTTTGTCATATATCTCTTTTATTTCACTGTCTATTTAATTATTTAAGTTTTCTTGAATTAAAATAACTGGAAGTAAATCCCAATTATTCTAACTTAGATAAAATAAATAATTAATAAACATTGTAGTCTTGCAACTTTGCATTAATCAATAATAAACCCGGCGTCCCAATTAACCATAAGCATTGCACAGTTAATCAAACAAACGTCCATATGCCTTTCCTTTTACTGATTTAAACCAAACACTGCACATTTTCAACCAGAAGCCTCAGCTTCTAATCCAGAGGTTCAGGTTTTTTTTGAGAACCAAACTGAAATCTTGAGCAGGCGTCAAAGCAGTGTAACAGCCAATTAAGACACTGTGGATTCAAATTCTTCTGAAAATGCGCGTGCAAACCCTAATTCTTGATTTATTGTCAAAGAAGCGCCTGCCTGATCAAACCCTGAGCCAAACTCAACCAAACCCTAACAATCTGCTTGAACTGATTCAAAATCAATGGAAACCCTAATTTTGTCTGACTGATGAGAAAAGTCTGTTTGACCAATTCTTAAACCAATCTGAAAAATCAGGAAAAGCCCGAAGCTGTGATTTCTTGTGAAAAAGAGAGAGAGAGCAAATTTTGGGGTACAACACTTATGCCCTGTTGTTGGCTTGTAAATGGTGTTGTGATAAGGGTTTATTCTCTGTTATTGCCCAAATTGGCAATTATGATGAAGGCTTATGTCCTGTTGTTGGCCTGTAAATGGTGTTGTGATGAGGGCTTATGCCCTATTATTTCCAAATTTGGAAATTATGATGAGGGATTATGTCCTAATGGTACCACATACATTGAGTTGATCTCGGTCTCATTATACTGCATTATTTTGAGTTGATGATATATCATGTGAATGATGGGTTACGTTGCGAAGTATTGTATGATGTGTGAATTGTGTGATTACTACTCCTTAGCATGTGATATTCACCGTATATTTATTTAATGAAATTCTCACCTCTTTTTTGTTGTTGTGTATGTTCTCCCCTGGGAGTACAAATAATCAGGTACCTGAGTAGTGCTTGGAGTGAGTGTTACCTAATCGAGTCCTAGGATTCACTCTGATACGTAACACGGGAATTGGGAATCTTTGTTATGTTTTGCTTTATTTCATTTGTTACGTATCTTCCATTTTACTTATGTTGGACCACACATTTGTGGAGTTTTATTTGTTATTGAATTTATAATGACATGTAATTGAACTAATTTTATTATTCTGCTGCCGAATTGATTATGTTTGAATAAAAGAAGTAATAAAGTGACTTTAAACTTTATGAATATTTGAAGTATGTGACATCCTGCTTATGTACTCTGATATATGTTAATGTAATTGCTATTGTGGGAAAGTGGGGTGTTACAAATTCAGGTTCTCCATGGGAATCAAACTCACTTCAAGAACAGTCACTCGTATGGGACTCGAACCCACCTAGAGTATATTTCGTCGTATGGGACACGCACCCACTTAGACGTCCATATTTCCTCCATGGGCTCAATCCATACTTGGGACTCAAACCCATTGTGATACACAAATCATTGGTGTCGCATCCCTATTCTACTTTACATAAGTATCTTAATTGGGATGTGCATGATCCAAGGTAAATTATGAATACGTGATTAGGTTCATCATCCATCGTGATTGCACTCGTCAATCACTAGGTGATTACATTCACCAATTGTCATATTATCATTACATGTTCTAAATAAAGCCTATTGATTCATAACTCAACCGACTACTCATCCTCGGTACATAGTGAGGTACTCTTGTGTCCAAGCATCACCATCTAAGTAATTTCATAACCTAATTTATCTTTCTAATTCATTAGCTTAGTCAAGAACCTAGGTTTACCCTGAAGGTTCAAAGAAACACGAGAAAAAGGGTTTGAATTTAGTTTCAAGATCAAAAAATTTTCATTCACCCAAATAAAAACAACAGAAAAGTAATAATAATAATGAACACAAGTATTTTTATCCTGGTTTACCGTTAACTAGGTTACCTCTAGTCCATCCGCCAAAGTGATTTTGCCTTCTCAATAAAGACTTAATCCACTGATCAAAAACTTTGATTACAAACTCAATAACACATTGTAAAATACTTCTTAAGGATTCTGACTATACCCTAGTCCCTCAAGGAATTCAACTAACAATTTAAGATTTCAAGTTTTTGTGTTTAGAAAGTGCTTCTAAGAAAGCTGATACACACAGTTTCAATACAACAAGATTTTCTAACAAATAATGATAGATATAGATTTTTTTCATAATAACAATAACTTTCTTATTTGTGTAGTTTCTCAAATTTTGTTCTCAATGCGTCTCACTTATTTCTTCTAACTTTGTTCGTTTTTACATTATTTCTTTTCCATGTTTCAAAGAATCCTTTATATAGATTAAGAATAGATTCGTTGGATGGCGAAGTTGGAATTTCTTAAAAATAGCTTGCATGAAGACGTTTGATGACCGTAGTAGAGCGGCGCTTGCAACATAGTGAGTGGAAGGATGAGACGTGTTGAAAAAGTTGGTACAATAGTAAAGTCCTTTATCCTATTTTACAAGGTAATGGAGAGGATATATGATTTTATACTATTTTAATATTTTCTCACTATCTTTCTTCAAAGTTAACTTGCTTGAGTCAGAGGTTCGAATAAAAGTAGTTGAAGCTTAATCAATGTTCATAGTCAGTCTTAAAATGTTTGATAATGATGAGACTTCATAGTCTTGAATCATTAAAGTCATTTTGGATAATATTCTTTCAAGAGTTGACTTGATGCTTTCAGATGCTTGCTGTTGTAAACACATCCTTGTATTCTTTAAAGGTTCAAAGTGCGTTTGATTGTCTAGAGTTAAGTTTAGTGGTTGGACCTTTTAGTTCGTGTTTCTTTAAGTTGGACTTTCATAGCTTCTACTAGCTGTAGTGGTGAAAAGTTAAGATCAAACTATTGACTAACTTAACTCACAAAGTGAAAGTCGCCACCATACTTTATTATTTCCAAAGGAATGGGAAAAGAGTGAATAAAACCCACAAAAGTTTATAAACCAAAACTAATAAAACGGAGATATAGGTACGTGGGTTGGTTATTGAAAGGGAAGGTGTTAGCATCCTAAACATCTACGGTACTCCGCAGCAACCTCTTTGAAAATCTCTGTACTTTGTCTAAAAAGAATTGTTTGCGAAAATTTTGTCAAGATGAGGCAAGAAATTTTTTTTAAGACTTTGATTTGGCAAGACTTTGAGAGCCTCGTGCCTACGTACCACCAATGTGAAATGATGAAATTATAACCATATAGTTCTTCTAAAAAGAAACAAAATTGTTTGTTGGTTTATTTTAGATGAGAGAGACAAGTCGTCATCTTTAGGATAATACTCGGCTAATCAACCAAATTAAGGGATAAGAGATCTTTGCATCACAAATGAAAGAAGGGCTCCAACTCAGATAGAGATCGACAAGTATGCCACTAACCCTTCAAAGTGGAAAAAAGTCGTCTGTATCAACTAAGCTCATGGTGAAAGGAGCTTTACATCTCGACAAGAGATGAATCATATCAAGCTCTTAAGAAAAAGTTAAAGAGAAAATGCCACAAAGGGCAAAAGAGTATGAATTTGTTTTGTGTTTTTTAAGCGTTGAAGAAAAAGGTCATACCTTGATTAAGATTGATTGATGGTCTGATTAAGAAAAGAGTTTTGAAAATACATGGATCTAAGTCCAAGTTTATTATGAAAGCATTCAAGTTTGAAAACAAGAAGAGTTTTGAAAATTTAAAAATATGGGATAAGATGAAGAGACTAACCTAAAGCACAAGTTAAAAGCTAAGGTACGGAAAAATCTAACCAAACAAGAGCAATCTTCTTAACACAAGTCAAACAATGCATCTCATTCCTTTGAATTAAAGCCACACAGAGAAGTAATAAGCATCAAATGAATGATAGTGCCTCAGGTGCAAGCTTAGTATCAAATGAACTTAATGTCTTAGACGAATTATTCTTATATCAAATTATTTTTAAAGTAACATTTGCACACAGAAAAGTTCTCAATACATAGACAGAATAAAAACATGGTTTCAAGGTCTAAAGGTCTCCAATCATCAAGGTTCTATCCTAAGGTCCAAAAGGTCCAAATACTCCACGATGCAAATGGATAATCACCATTGTCCAAAGAGAGTCTTAAGTCTTTTAATATTCAAGTTGATTATTAATGTCTTTAAAAGAAAAAAGAAAGCTCAAGTGAGCAGAAGAAGAATGTCATAAAGATAAAATGTTTAAGTGAGCAAAAGAAAAATGACATAAAGTAAAGAGCAAAAAGATAAATGACAAGAATGATAACGATGCTAAATTTAAATGATATAAAGTGAATGATAGAATTTAAATTGTATAAAGTAAAAGTTATTACAATAGATGTTAGAGTTAGTTTTCCGATTTGAGACAAATATAGCGCTATGTTAAGCAATCGCAGACGAACTTGTGTAGAAGTCAATACTATAAGAGACTGATCAATAACAATTTATATACCATACATTTTAGAGATATGATAGAAACCATACTCCTAAAACATGTAGCACAAGTAAAATACAAAGGTGATCAAGACCTAAGTCAAGGAAGATACATTATACAAATTTATCATTAATCCCAAATACATTGAATAATCGAATGATTATTTAGAGGTAGATTGGAAATGATGAAAGTTCATCAAATATCCATAAGTTTAGATGAACTTAAAAGTTCAAATACTTTCCAAATTGATAAAAAGAAAAAGAAGAAGGAGAAGAAGTAGAGGTAAACAAGAAAATAAATCCCAAATTGAATCAAAGGGTTAATCAAATTATCATCAAAATCATTCATCCATTTTGGTGGAGTTTAAACTCAACACTCAAGATCTAATGAGTTTGATAAAACTTAGGATTTAATTTCATATGATCCAAGACCAGTCAGAATATATACAAAATTAAAATTACAATTAACAAGCAAAATATAATAAGAAAATAATTTTAAATTGTTTTTTAAAATGAAAATAAAAGGAAAAATTAAAAACTATATTCAAAACATCAAATAAAAATAAAAAGAGACCATAAAAAATTCAGAAATGTTCTCTAATATTTTTAGAGTTTTTTTGATAATTTTTAAAATCATAAAACTAATTTTAAACTAATTAAAATAAATCAAATAAGTGAAAAATGATTAAAAATAGCAAACATCGAAATAAAATTCCAGAAAAATTGCAGAAAGTCAGAAATAATAAAAAGGATTTTTGTGAAATTTTTCATATTGTTTGGATGAAAAATGAATTTAATACGAATTTTTGAAATTAGAAAACAAATTAAAATTAAATAGTAGAGTAAAAATAAAGAAGAAAATTTATATCCATTAGATCAAGTCAACAAGGCCAAATTATGTAGGATCAAAGATCCAGAATGAAAATGTACAGTAATATAATAGGCATGTATAAGAGTATGTATAGTGATTTACATATTTAACATCATTTTTTTTTCACTTTTTACACTCCACATCATCTTTTTTTTCCTACCTAATAATTTAACACTTATTCAATTTTTACTTATTACAATGATTTTGTTTAATAAAATTTAACACTTTACCGCACCACTTTTATTTCATATTTTTATTTATTTTTATATATTTTTTATAATTTTATATTATATCGATTGAAATAAAATTTAAATAATTAAGAATTAAATAATTTTTTTTAACTTTTTTTAATTTTTTTAAATTTTTTTTAATTTAATAACTTATTTGAATTGTTTTTCTAATTTTATATTTTTTTTTAATTTTATAGGAATTGTCATTATTAAAATAAATAAAAGTGAATAAAACAAAAGTTTATTTGAGATTAAATAGAAAAAATAAAGAGAAAAAATGAATTTTTTTTGTGTCCAAATCAAATGAACAAAATATTTATTTATTAACAAAAAATGATAAATTTTGATGAAAATAAAAATAAATAAAAATTAATTTATTATAAAATAATTGATTCCAAATTATTAAGCTGAATTAAAAATTTAAACAATCACAACAACTAATAAAATTTTGCAAATTATTATATGTGGTCTCATTCCCTTCTCATTCAAGGTGTTTTCAACATCAATTAATCTAACACACTTTCAACTCTTATTCCATCTGTCTCAGAACAAATATGTTTTGCTCTTTTCAAATTATGATAATATATATATCAATCAATAATAATTAAGTATAATTTTATAAATATATTATTTTTATTTATTTAATCATTATTTTTTTTTAATTTGTGTATAAAAATCTTAAATGATATTTATTTTAAGACGAAATAAATGGTAGG
Source organism: Vicia faba (assembly GCA_948472305.1). Lineage (NCBI taxonomy): Eukaryota > Viridiplantae > Streptophyta > Magnoliopsida > Fabales > Fabaceae > Vicia > Vicia faba. The sequence goes on from OX451736.1 coordinate 331,342,610, forward strand.
AATCACAATGGTAACGTTGAAAGATGGATGAACAATCAACATTACCTTTTTAACTTTTTTTCAAAAGATTCCCCCATCTTCAGTGAACCGCACTCTCTCTCTCTTCGTAAACATATTCGTTCTCTCTCTTAGAAAACAAAAACTCAGAAAACAAAATAAAAATAGACGGTGGTTTTTGGTGAACAAAACGGCGGAGGCATTAAGATTCGCGGCGGAGAAGATGAATACGTGGCGGTTGTCGGCGATGGTTCACGGTGGCGCCTCCGCCCATACTCGAGAACGGAATTGTTTTACATAGTTCTGTTTGGTTTCATCTCCTCTACTCAAATCCGGAATTAGTTTTTGAACAAAGTTAATCATTTTTGCAAGATCTAAAAATGGTTTTGAATTTTTTTTGTAGAAATCAACAACAAATCAAGACATAGGCTCAAATTGAAGGGCGAAATTGGTCTTAGTAGTGAAGAACAACCTTTTGGGATGAAGAAAAGGGTATAAACTGCGGCAAAAGGTGAGGTCAGGCGGTGGCGGTCGGACGGTTTCCGGCGACTACAGGGGTCTGGCGCGGCTGAGGTTGAGTTTTCGGTTCAGGTGAGTTCTATTTGTTCTGAGTTTTTACTTTTTCGTTTTTTTTTTTGTATTTCCGAGTCTACAAATCTGTCCTGTGTAATGAATGTTTATATACACTTAGGATTAATAGGGTTTTGGTATGAATGTTGGGCTGAGATTGGGTTCAAACAAGCTTGCGAGTTCTGTGTACAGCCCAATCCGAAAATCATTGTTTAGGTCCAGGGATTTCATTGTTTTTGCACTGTTTTGGGTTGTTTTGATGTTATTTGAATGCTAAATGGGCTTTGGAAAATATGAACTTTGTTGTGAATTTTTGTTTGGAAACATTATGAACTTATTATTGTGAGCTTGTGAATTGTAGTTTTTGTTACTCTTGGAATGAATTTGTGAGTTCCAAATATTGTTGAATAAATTGGATCTTTTGTTGCTTTTGTTTTGTAAATGATATTGTTGAAATTGGAATGAATTGTGGAATATTGTGTTGTTGAAGTTTTGTTGCACTTGTTGTTTTCTTGTTGGAAGGAACTTTTATGAATTGCTAACCTCACCCTTTGTATCTTTCTTTTCATGTGTTATTGATGATTGGATGTTTGAGACATGGAGGATTCTTGGTGAAGGTGAACCGTGACTATGCTTAGAGTTTGAAGAATTGTTGAAGAAAATGGTAAGGGCTTGCAACAATGTGAGCTCAAAGGACCATGAAGCAACATAGATTCTAGCACTTCGAAATTTTCTTGTAACTTCAGATTTAGGCCTTAGGAAATTTGAAACTCTTGAACAAGTTTGAACTGGAAACTTAAGTCTTGTAACATGAAGAATTGAACTTGGAATTTGTGAAACTTGCATTTGTTGTAAAGAAATGACGTGTCTTGAATATTCTTTATAGATTTTGAATTCTTTTGAAGCTTCTTAAATTTTGAGTAATTGTGCTCATGAAGCTAATTTGAAGTCTTGGAATTGAATGAAAATTGACTTATGTAATCAATTTGAATCCTTGAAATTTGAATGATGAAAATGGCCTTGGCTACTTTTGAACTTGCACCTTTAAATTCCATTTGAACCAAGTGAAATTTATAATTTTAGAAACTTGGATTCATGCAAGAATTGATGAAGTACTTTGTAATTTGAATTCCAAATAATCCATTTGAATAAACTTGAACTTTGAGAATGTCTTAAATAAGACTTTATGAACAAATGGACTATGCCTTGCAATCTTGAATGATCATTGGACTTAAACTTAAAAGAATTATGATGAATTCCTTGTAGTTTCTCAAATGTATGGCAAAGAATATTGACTTTTCAACAAAATTTTCCCTCCATTTTGAATGAAACTTGAATTGTATTGAACATGATGCTAAAAACAAATTCTTCCTTTTAAATTTCCCATTAAGAATGCCTTTGAACAAAATGAACTTGAATCAAAATCCAACTTTAATTCAAGTTATTAATGCTCGAACACAAGCAATGACCACTCCATGGATCTTCAAACTCAATACTTAATGATGAATGATTCCATCATAAAGGAACATTTATGGTATGAATTTAAATTAGAGGTTAAGAACATTCTAAATCAAAAAATTACCTATAAAGTTTCAATAAATTTCATGGTCTTCTAAGCAAAATTTTCTCTTGATCCTTGAAGCAAACTTGTAGATAACACCATTTGTGATACAGTATAAAAAGAACCGTCTCAAAATGATGAAAATTGAAATATTTATGTGAAACAACCGGCCGAACCGTCATCCGATATATGAAATATCAATGAAGTCGCCACCGAACGTCTTTTATCCCGCTGAAAGGGAAAGGTAAACATTGAGAAAACCTGAAGAGGGTGAAATCATGGTCTTGCGACTGAGAGATCAGATAAGGGAGTCTGTTACGCGAGGGGAAGTTGTTAGCACCCCGCACGCCCGTAGTACTCTAAGGTAACCGCTCTTGTTGTTCTAATCTAATGGGTGTGTAAAAATCTATATCTAAGTTGTACAGGGAATGCATGCAAAAGAAAGGAAAAAAGAATGTAAGGAAAATAAAAGTTGTGCTCGCCTGGACCCTACCCCAATATCTACGTATCCCTTTTACGGAATCAGAGCAGTCGTAGTTCGGCTCATATATTTTGGTTGGTTTGTTTTTACTAGTTAAGGAAATAAAAACAACAGATAAGATGGCAAAACATCAGATAGAACAATAAAAATGTCAACAATGATGATAAAATAGCAAAAAAGAGATGTCAAGACATCACATGACAACACAAACTCAGATAAGGTGGTAAAACACCAGCATGATAGCAAAATATCAGACAAGACGATGAGACATTACACCTAACAATGATATTGAAAATCAAAGTAGGATAAAAAAACATGTACGATGGCGAAACATCGGCTACAAACATGTGCGACGGAGGAACATCGACTAAGATAACATGGCAAAGATGGCGAAACATCAATAAACCAGATGACAAAACATCACACCTAACACTGATATTGAGAATCAGAGTAGGATGACAAACATGTGCGATGGCAAAACATCGGCTACAAACATGTGCGATGGTGAAACACCGGCTAAGATAACATGGCAAAGATGGCGAAACATCAATAAACTAGATACAAAACATCACAACTAACAATGATACTGAGAATCAAAGTAGGATAACAAACATGTACAATGGCGAAACATCGACTAAAAGATAACAAAATAACATGGCAAAGATGACGAAACATCAATAAACCAGATGAGAAAACATCACACCTAACACTGATATTGAGAATCAGAGTAGGATGACAAACATGTGCGATGGTGAAATATTGGGTAAAAGATAACAAAATAACATGGCAAAGATGGTGAAACATCAATAAACCAGATGACAAAATATCACACCTAACACTGAAATTAAAAATCAGAGTAGGATGACAAACATGTGCGATGGTAAAACATCGGCTAAAAGATAACAAAATAACATGGAAAAGATGGCGAAACATCAATAAACCAGATGACTAGGCCAAGAGGTGCACAAATAAATAAGATTGATTTGTATTTTTTTATCTTGAAGAAGGGTTTAAGTTTTTTAGGGATATTTTATGATTTTCCATGAATAGGTTTTTGTTTTAAGATGCAATATGCAAAGAAAGGAAAAATAACTAAGAGAGTATAGCCTAGCACTACTCATAATGTTATCATACAATGATTAACCCTAAGGTTCAGGATGAAAGAGGGAAGTTTCTACCTTATATTAACATACAAGGATTCATATCCTAGAGTCTAGCTCAAGGACTAACCTTACACGAGCAATCCTAAGGGAGCATGGTAAATACCAAACAAGTGTTTAAACATGAGTAACAAGTAAGACACAAATGCGTAATTGCCTTAAACAGGTCTTTAAATAAACCAGAGGAACTCCTGACATATATCAACAACGGAGATCCCATCATGCAATAGAAAATAATAAGGAGTGAAAACAGTAAAAGGGAAATAGTGCAATACCAAACAGATAACTATCTGTAGCAAATGAGCAAGAAAAATAAACCCAGAGAACTTCAAGCGAGCTAGCATCAGTAAACAAATCAAGTAAGAAAATCACGCCATAAAATATATGCACTGAGGCCTCAAGAGCAGAACTATAGCAGTCACAATCATATGTATATATATCCTGCAAAAGAATGACAAATATACCAAGCACATGAATAGTGTAAACACAACCAATTGTGTTCCATAAATAAAGTGGAACACTACTATAAAATCAAGCTTCTCAAATTCACTTTGGTTTTGATGAAGACAAACCATGATTGACAAATAAGGCAAAGATTATTGATCAAGCTAAAAACATCTATGGATAAAGTCTTTAGTTCAAGCACTTAGCAAATTTCAAGGTATAATGATAATACTTACTTTGAACTTAAGACATTGATGCTCAATGATCAAAAGAAATATTTTATATTGTCCAAATCTTTACTCAAGTTTTCTAAGCTAAAAATAATTTTTCACTTGAGTGCAATCGATTTGCATATTAGTGCAATCGATTGCATGCTTCAATTTTTCAAAACATTTGCTACTGTTTCTAAGTTCAATCGATTTGCATGTTTATGCAATCGATTGCACTCAATCAATTTTTTCTACTAACTTCAAATGCAATCGATTTACACTCTTGGGCAATCAATTGAACACTCAAAATATTATAATTTCTAGCTGTTGAAACCCCATGCAATCGATTTATACAAAGGGTGCAATCGATTTCATGCTGCACGATTTTGAAAAACAACAGCTTTACACAAGCCTGTTCATAACACCATTTCATGGAAACCTTTCACCCAATCTTGGCAATTGTTCATGATTCATTTACAGAACTTTATGTTGTTTCAAAAAGGTGCTATGAACATATAAATACTCATTTTCAAAATAATTTCAACACCTCTTCCAATTATATTTTATGAATTTTCAAAAATCAAACTCAAGCTGTTATACATTTTCATACACAAGTTTTCTGCATACTTTCACATATTGTTAACCAGAAAACTTTGAGCATTATATATCTTGAGTCATTGTATACTATTATAATTGGAAGAGAAGATCGATTCATTGATTAAATCACTCAAAGTGATCATTGCTACTCAAACTCACTCAAATCAAATATTGCTATATACTTGCTTATTTTTCAGGATTGTTAGAAATAAGTTTAAGTGGTTTTATAAATCTTGTTTTTCCAGGATTGTTGGATACAAGTAAAGTCACTTTAAGAGGATTGTTCTCATTGTTGACATAGTGAAAATCCAAGAGGATTGTTCTTGGTTTTGGGTAGTTCTTCTTTAATTTTGCCACAATAAGGAAATATCTTTCATATTGAAAGGGGACTGGAGTACTCTCGAACTGTGAGGGGATCCAGAATATATCGCTTGTGTCTCTTTATTTTTCTGCACTTTACGCTTTCATAAACTCACCATAATCCATAAAAATAATATTCATCGTCACTAAAACCATAAATTTTTAAAGTACCTAATTCACCCCCCCCCCCCTCCCTCTTAGGCGCACTCCGTACTTACAAATGGTATCAGAGCAGGTTATAGGTAACCTATTCTTAAAAGATCCAGAATGACTTCCGCAAATCAAAATCCCGTTTTCAGAGATGGTGTTAGTAACAACGAGCCTCTTCTATTTTGTGGTGAATACTTCGACTTCTGGAAAATACGCATGAAGGCACATCTAGAAGCACAAGGAGAAGAAATATAGAATGCCGTCGAGAATGGTCATTTTATCCCCATAACGGTAATCAATGGTGCTGGCTCATCAAAGCCTAAAGCTGCATGGGGCGAAGATGATAAGAAGAAGGTTTTCTATGATAAAAAGGCAATACATTTTCTTCAAGGTGCACTTAGCATGGATGAATTCTCCAGTGTCTCGACATGCAAAACAACGAAAGAAATACGGGATACCTTTGTACAAACTCATGAAGGAACTGTTGAAGTTAAAAGATCAAGACTAAATACCCTGAGTCAAGAATACAAATTATTTCGAATGCATCCCAGAGAAACCATCCTTGAATTACAAAAGATATTCGTGCACTTGACAAATCATATAAGTGCTCTTAGTAAGACTTTTATAAATGATGAACTAAATTTGAAAGTACTTAGGTCCTTAACTAGGGAGTGGCAACCAAAGGTAACGTCAATTTCATAAAAGAAAAGTCTCTCCTTAATGACTTCCACAATATTGTTTGGGAAACTTCAAGAATATGAAACAGAACTCGGAAGACTTGAAATGCATGAAAATCAAGAGAAGAAATCCAAGAATATTTATTTAAAGATAGATTCCAAGGAAGTTGAAAAGGAAGACAATCCGGAAGAAGATGAAAATTTCACGCTTCTTGTTAAAAGTCTTGGTAAGTTCTTTGGTAGAAATGACAAATCCTTTTCTCATTCAAAAGGAAAGAAACAATTCAAGAAAAAGGAAGCTTCCACATCAACACAAGAAGTCACATGTTATGAATGTGGTAAGCAAGGTCATATCAAGCCAGATTGTCCAAAACTCTCCAAGAAAGGTGGCTACAAAAGCAAAAAGGGATTCAAGAACAAAAAGGCCTATGTTGCATGGGAGGATATGAAATAAGTTCTTCATCCGATTTTGATAGTGATGAAAGTGCAAATCTAGCATTGATGGCCTCACACCATTCCGATAATGAAGATAATGAGGTTAGTAATGAATTTTCTCTTTTTGATAGTGATGCACAAGGTGCTATAGATGAACTATTAAATGAATGCAAAATTCTGTATAAAGCTATTTCATCTTAAAAGAAACAATTTTCATCTTTAGAATAAAAATGTGAATCTATGGAAAAAGATTTCAAAGAAGAAAAACAAAAATTAAGTGATGAACAAAAACAAAATTTTGCATACAAAAATTGTGAATCACTCTCTTTCCAAATTGTCCAATTGAAAAGAGTTATTGAAAGATATGAAAAAGGTCAAATTGGATTGAAAAGTGTTCTTAGCCAACAAAGGTAATCCAATGACAAAAGTGGACTTGGATACTCAAAGTTATTTAAACCAAGTTCTAATAAAACTATCTTTGTTAAAGCTAGTGATCAATCATCCAAAGAGAAAGTGAACAAACCTAAAATAGTTCATCACTGTCCTAAAAGGAAAACATTTCCTAAGAAGAAATCTTATCCTTCTAGATATAGAAGTAACTTTGAACCTACTTGTTTTTATTGTGGTATTAAAGGCCATACACCTAATGCTTGCTATGTTAGAAACTTTAGTGTGGCAAGAGGGAATTCTGTGTGGGTAAAGAAACGCACTAATTATGAAGGACCCAAAGTAACTTGGGTACCTAGCAAAGCCTAATCTGTTTTGCAAGTATGCTTGAATACCAAATGCAATTTTTGGTATCTTGATAGTGATTATTAAAAGCATATGACGGGAGACATAAACCAACTTTCAAATCTAGTTCTAAAGGCCAAGGGTTTTGTCACTTATGGAGACAATAATAAGGGAATAATTCTTGGCAAAGGCAAAGTTGGTGCTCCATCTTTCATATCCATTGAAGATGTTCTTTATGTTGAAGGACTAAAGCACAATATTCTTAGTATTAGCCAACTTTGTGACAAAAGCTTCAAGATCAAGTTCACCAAGGGTGAATGCTTGATAGAAGACGAAGTCACACATGAGGTTATACTTAAAGGTAAAAGAATCAATAATATATTCATGATTTCCCTTGATGATCCATCTTTGAAGGTAAAATGTCTCATAGCGAACAACGATGATTCATGGCTGTGGCACAAAAGAATTACTCATATTCACATGGAACACTTGAATAAAATAATCAAGCATGATCTTGTCATTGGTTTGACTAAGAGAAATTTCGTCAAAGATAGACTTTGTGATGCTTGTCAAAAAGGGAAACAAACAAAATCAACTTTCAAATCTAAGAATGTGGTGTCTACTACAAGGCCACTACAATTGTTACATATGGACTTATTTGGTCCATCAAGAACAAGAAGTTTCTAAGGTGATGTATATGCTTTGGTTATTATTGACGATTTCTCTATATATCCCTGGACATTCTTTTTAGTGCAGAAAAGTGATGCATTCAAGGCGTTCAAGAAGTATGCTAAACAAATTCAAAATGAAAAGTCTCTAACAATTGCCTTCATAAGAAGTGATCATGGCAGAGAATTTCAAAATACTCTATTTGAAGAATTTTGTGGAGAACATGGAATATCTTACAACTTCTAGGCACCAAGGACTCCTCAACAAAATGGAGTGGTGGAAAGAAAGAATAGGTCTCTTGTAGAACTTTGAAGAACGATGCTTAGCGATTCAAACCTTCCAAAATATTTCTGGGCGGATGCGGTGAGCACGGAATATGTTGTACCCCAAAATTTTCCATCTCATTTTACTCAATGCATGCCCATTGAGGTCCTCAACTTGCTCAAGGATGCCCAAGAGGTGACCAGACAAACTCTCTCCTAAGACAATGTACCTCAAACTAGGGTTTCCATTTTTATCAAGATGTGTGAACTCCAAAGGTTCCAAATTCCTTCCACGGTCCCAATATGTTCTCAAGATCATCCATGTAAAATTTCAATCCTTGCACAAGAAGTTTGCTCAGTTAATTGCTCAGATGCTTGAGAATCAACTGTATTAGGTCAAAAGTCAACTGTGGCCCAAATACAGTCAAACTTCAAGATTTTTGGTCAACATTAACATTTTGAAGTGATATTCATCATTTTATCAAGGGTTGATCGTGATTCCTCAAGGAATGTTCCTAATTCATCAAAACTCAAAACTTGCTAAATTAAGGTTTCTTAGGAAAAGTTAACCAAACTTTAACCAAGCATAACTTTCTCATACTTTATCAGAAATTTCTCATCCAAATCTAATTTTGAAGGGAATCCAATTTCATACAACTCATCTTCATCCCTCAAGATCAAGAAGTGGACTTATAAAAAGATATGAATTTCTACATTATAGGTCCTTTTGAAAAGTCAACAAAAACACCTTTTGGGTCAAAGCTTCTTACATGAACATGGAAGACCCAATTGAGATGAGACCAAAAGGTTTGTTTAGGGGACATCCTAAGCTTTCTAAAAAGTCAAAGAACATCTCTTTAGGGTCAAAATTGGAAGAGTTATGCATTGTCAAAGTTGACCATTTTTGGAAAATTGCCAAAAGTCAAATGTGCTCACAAATGCATTTTTTGCCAAATGGGCCCAACTTTTTAAGCTTGCATTATTCTTCCAACATGATCCATGACCCAAAAACTCTACCATATATTATTGACTTTATTTATTTAATTTATTTTGATTTTTTATCATTTAAAAGTAAAATTAAATCAAATAAATGATATAAAATACGGAAGATTTGTTTTTGATCCGATTTTGAATGGAATCATAATGCAAATATGTTGTCAAACCAAATCAAATCGTTCCAAGGATGATTGGGGTGAAAATGGTATGATTTGGCTTGATATAGAAATAAATAATGCAAATATGGAATCAAATCAAATCAAATCTTGATAATTGGCAAAGATGTGCATGTTTTTTGTTAACCTAATGCAGTCTAATACATATACACAATAAATGCAAGGCACAAGGAGGCAGAAAAATCGTGTGAAACAGCCAAGAACATAGTGCATTTTTTGTCAAAAAATATCAGACCAAATTCCATATCACAGCCATCCTCAAGGAGATTTAAGGGTTGCAACACATTCCTGGCAATCTCCTGAAGCCAATTGCACCCTTTGCACGCACCAAAGCGCCTTGAATCATAAAACCTGCAACCCTGTTATTCAATTATTTTTTATTTTTAATTACGTGCATACATGCTCTTTTGATAGAATTCAATCATACATTCTTGTTTATTACAATGTCTCGATGCTTGCTGGATCATTTAATTGAGTTTTAAGTGCAGGAATCACGGTTTGCCATTCTTAGGGTTTATGAGTTCGTTTTAGGGCTTCCTTCCACAGGCAAAATTAGGGCTAGGCATGGACACTATGATGTTCAGGGCTTCAAGCCCAGTTGATTCATAGTCTTCAATGAAATTTATATTGCTTGTGCTAGATTTTTGAATAACGCAGGGTTGTAGTTACGGGCATGAGACCATAGATAAAAGTCCCTAGGCTAAGACGACAACCAGCGGAGGAAGACGAAGGCGTGGCACGATTTGGTTGGCTCATTTGAAATTTCGCGCTTTTTCATTAACACTGGCTTGCTTTTACATATAACGTATTATTATTGTTATATATATGAATGACTTGGCAGCTCAGTTGGTGGTGATGCACGTTGGTAAAGAAGAGGACTTGGGTTCAAATCCCAGGTCCAATGTTTTGTCTATTTTTCAAACGAATTCTTGTGGATTCAATGCTTGCAGGCCATGGAGGTACACCATACAACTTCACACCATCATCATCAGATATCATCACATCCAGATCCAACGTCCCATATGCACAAACGTACCATGGATCATCAGGAGACCGACACACTAGATCTGGCGCATGTTGGGCTCAAAAAAGTGGGCCTGAACAAAAATTCAGCAAACATCCCTCCAATTTGGGTTTCACACCCCCAGGCCCATTTTTCTAACCTTTTCATTTTCTTTTTTTAATTAATTTTGTTTATTTATTATTTATTTTAATTATCTTTTTAATCATTTTTTTTTATAAAATCATAAAATCAAGACCACAAAAAATAGAACTTAGTTTCTTTTTTTTAATAAATTAATTTTTGTAAATAAATTAATTCCATCAACTTTAATTTACTTTTCATTAATTGAAATTAATTAGAAAAATTAGGTTAAATTCAAAATTCTTTTTCATAAAAAATCCAAGAAATGTTAATGAGTAAATTAGTTTTTTTTAGGTCTTGAACCTTTTTCCAGCTTTAATTCTCGCGCGTTATTATTTTGCCGTACGATTATCTTATTTTTTATTGATGTAACTGTGCCCGATTTGTAATAGCTTAATTAGGGTTTTATTTCCGCATTTTTGCTTTCAAGCAATTCTTTATGTATCTACAAAAGCCTTGTAATAGTGTAGGACCTTTACTTTCTCGCTTTTATATTTTGGATGCTTGTATATAATTGTTAGCAACTTAGGCGTGTATGACTAATGAATCAACCTTAGATCACTAAATTACAAGATAAATAACTGAAATCAAACACTTTTGCACACTTGCACCCCTAGGGTATTACCTCACTTGGTTGCCTCGAAAATAATGGTTGTGTCCCTCGAGCGTAGGGGTACCTTAGCAATGGCTCCCGATTCAAATTCATCATAAAGATCACAGTCCCTAATTGTCCCTCGAGCTGCCTACAAAATTATCTTATGACGATAGTCCATTCGAAACGCTAAGGTATCCTTACTTGTTGCCTTCAGTGACCATTTCGTCCCTTCGTACGTCCCTTTAAAATTCCAACGGCCGTGCTACCTATTCCTTAATAATAGGATAACACTGTCTAAAGGAAAACGAACAGTCTTTTTCGAGTAGGTAGATTAGTTCCTAGGTACTTGCTCAAAACAAACAAACTTTTTCACACCAAACACTTTTCAAACTAAGTTTTCAAAAATAACTTCGTAACACTCTTGAGGAGAGAAACAAGGGTTAAAACGAAGTAAAACAAAACTTTTCAAAGCAAGCACACACAAGCAATTTCAAAATGAGCAAGTACCTAAGAGCCCATGGAAAACCACATATAGAAAGGGTGCTAACACCTCCTCTTTCTATAATCTACCCCCCGTACTCAGAAATATTCTCGAAAAAGGTTTTTTCTGTTCTTTTTCCTTTTTCCTTGTTGGATAAAATAAAAGTCGGTGGCGACTCTTGCTTACCGCGACATTTGCGAATACAAAATGCAAACCAGTATTAACAGTCGGTTCTGCCACACTACTTTGTTGATATCTAAGATGGATCTGATCAAATGCATCTTTGAGAAACCCGCCCTTTCCGGAAGAATAGCAAGATGGAAAATGATCTTAACTGAGTACGACATACAATATACAACCCAAAAAGCAATCAAGTGGAGTGTTTTGGATGATCATTTGGCTCATCAGGCTGTGGATGACTAGAAGTCCATGAATTTTGAGTTCCCGGATGAGAATATTATGCTGGTAACTGACTATGAAGAACTGGGACCGGATGAAGGACCCGAGGAGGGATCCCGATGGACTATGGTTTTTGACGGAGCTTCAAACGTATTGGGTAATGGCATCGGCGCTGTAATTATATCTCCTGAGGGCTGTCATACTCCTTTAACTGCCCGGCTATGTTTCAACTGCACTAACAACATGGCAGAGTATGAAGCTTGTATCATGGGACTCAAGGCTGCTATGGACCTCAGGATCAAATTCTTGGACGTTTTCGGGGATTCAGCCTTGGTAATAAGTCAGATCAAAGGAGAATGGGATACGAAGCATCCGAATCTCATCCCATACAAAGAGTACATGTTGACATTGCTCCCACACTTTGAGGAGGTAACTTTTGAACATTTCCCACGAGAGGAGAACCTGTTAGCGGATGCGCTAGCTACCATGTCTTCTATGTTCAAAGTTAGGTGGGACAATGAAGCTCCCCAAATCACCATTGAGAGGTTGGATGAACCAGCACACTGCTGTGAAATTGATACCAAAGAAGTGGCAGACAAACCCTGGTTTCACAAAGTCAAAAGGTATCTCGAGACTCAAGAGTATCCCGAAGGGGCATCTGTCAATGATAAGAAGTTTCTGAGAAGGTTCGTTGCAAAGTTCTTCCTCAGTAATGGAATCCTCTATAAATGCAACCATGACTCCACACTACTACGGTATGTAGACAAGAACGAAGCAGAGAGGATCATGACAGATCTATATGAAGTCACCTTCGGGACCCATTCTAGTGGACATACCATGGCTAAGAAGATCCTACAAGCAGGATACTACTGGTCCACTATGGAAGCCGATTGTCATCAGCACTCTCGAACTTGTCATAAGTGCCAAATCTATGCTGATAAGGTACATGTGCCTCCGGTCCCCTTAAACGTCTTGACAACTCCATGGCCCTTTGCAATGTGGGGAATTAACATAATCAGGGAAATCAGGCCCACCACCTCCAATGGGCATCGCTTCATCCTAGTAGCCATTGATTATTTCACGAAGTGGGTTGAGGCAGCTTCCTTTGCTACAGTAACCAAGAACATCATGGCACGTTTTATCCGACATAATCTGATTTGTCGATATGGTGTGCCAGAGAGAATTATTACTGACAATGGTATGAATCTTAACAACACAATAATCACCGAGATCTGTAAATAGTTCAAGATACAACATCATAATTCTTCTCCCTATCGGTCAAAGATGAATGGCGTTGTTGAAGCAACTAACAAGAACATCAAGAAGATTGTACAGAAGATGACAGTGACATATAAAGACTGGCATGAGATGTTACCATTTGCTCTTCATGGGTACCGTACCTCAGCACGGACGTCGACAGGGGAAACACCCCACTCTCTGGTATATGGCATGGAGGCAGTCCTACCCATCAAAGTCCAGATACCCTCTCTCAAGATTATGAAGGATGCGGTTTGAACGAAGACGACTGGATCCGAACCCGACTTGATCAGTTAAATCTAATCGATGAAAAGAGACTTACTGCTATCTGTCATGGTCAGACGTATCAAAAGTGAATGACCAAGTCTTTTAACAAGAAAGTCATGCGTCAAGAATATTAAGTTGGGGATCTAGTGATCAAGCGCATCATACTGCCGCAAGGTGATCCCAGGGGAAAATGGACCCCCACGTACGAAGGGCCATTTGTGCTTAAGAACATTTTTTCGGGTGGAGCTATGATTCTAACCACTATGGACGGTGACGACCTTCCTTACCTTGTCAATGCAGACATAGTGAAAAGATACTACGCCTAATCAAAAGACCCGCTAGGTTGACTGGCCTAGGCAAAAATAAGGGATTCTCGGCGAACCAAAAGGGTTCGGGCAAAAGTAAGGGATGAAAATGAAAAAATCTGTACACCCGGCAAGTCGAAAACCTGAAAGGGCGACTTGGGCAAAAAAGGGTATCCCGGTGGACTGAAAACCCGAAAGGGCAATCCAAGCAAGAGTTAGGGATATAAAGCGTATCACTATGTCTCGTTGGATCATCTTGCGACCAAATTTATGTATCGGCTGTCAAGCTCAGACGGCACCAATCAATCTGATCAACTTTTGGCCAAATAGCAAAGTGATGAGACGCTTGAGGATATAAGGGCAATAGCAGAGTTGGAACCCAATGGGGTTGTTTCATATAGTTGTTTTTTTTTTGTTTTTTTTACACAAATTGTCTAGTTTCTATTTTTCAGCGGCGCTCTCTTACTAGAGCGCCAGCCTCCTTGTACAAAAATGCTTATTACAAGCCAACTTCAGAAATCAATGCAAAATTATTTTCACAAGAAACTTCGAGTTTGTTTTTCTTTTTCTGTTTTGTTTCGCAAGAACGTCCAATTATTTATTTTTGATGTATGCATTTGAAAATGATTGTTGATCATAAATATTTACATAAGAAACAAAAGACAATTACTCGTAATTCCAGAAGCAAGGGCAAAAACAAGAAGTGCCAAACCCGACAGTTACTCTGCCCAGCAGGTGCCGGAATAGAGTCAGCTTTGGAGCACAATCATCAGTACATACACTCCCCACATAGTAAAAGTATTCAAAAGAATTGATGTCAGTTTTCTCGAAACAGGACGTAACCTCCCCATCCAAGGTCATTCGGAAACCTGACAGCTATATCCCCCAGCTGAATTTCATAATCGTGGGCGGACAGTAAATTTCATCCCCCAAGCAGAGTTTATTTCTCTGGACGCAGAGGCTCAATCTCCGACAGAGTTCATCACTTCAGCTACAAAAATTCACTTTCTAAGTTGGTTCCCCGCAGAGTTTATTCTCAAGCAGAATCTCTCCCTGATAGAATATTCATAAATCTCCAGCAACAGTGAGGGATTTATTTTCCTAAACCCGGACATACTCCGATAGCATTTCATGTACATACATCATGACATGCACATACATATCATATACAACATTATCTCATTTATTTTGAGAACATCAACTCACCATGCATTTCATGCATCACACATGATTAATCCTGTTATCTTTTCAGGAAAGACGATTAGCTTCAACAAACCCATCAGTTATACATGTCACATCTGCAGACAACTAATGGCAAATAAGTTCCCGAAACCAAACGGGTAAACTAATCTACATGATCAAACGAAGCAACCTTACCTAGGTTCCTTCTCGGTTCCGATGCCGTTTTACCCAAACTCCCCACGAAGTAACCCTACGACCCAAGTTCCTTCCCATAAGCCCTACTATCCAGGCGTTCATCTTGAAGTAACCCTACGACCCAGGTTCCTTCCCATAAGCCCTACTATCCAGGATTTCACCTTGAGGTAACCATACTATCCAGGTTCCTTCTCATAGCCCTACTATCCAGGCTTTCATTTCGAAGTAACCCTACTATCCAGGTTCCTTCTTATAGCCCTACTATCTAGGCTTTCATTTCGAAGTAACCCTACTATCCAGGTTCCTTCTCATAGCCCTACTATCCAGGCTTTCATTTCGAAGAAACCCTACTATCCAGGTTCCTTCTCATAGCCCTACTATCCAGGCTTTCATTTCGAAGTAACCCTACTATCCAGGTTCCTTCTCATAGCCCTACTATCCAGGCTTTCATTTCTAAGTAACCCTACTATCCAGGTTCCTTCTCATAGCCCTACTATCCAGGCTTTTATTTCGAAGTAACCCTACTATTCAGGTTCCTTCTCATAGCCCTACTATCGAGGCTTTCATTTCAAAGTAAACCTACTATCCAGGTTCCTTCTCATAGCCCTACTATCCAGGCTTTCATTTCGAAGTAACCCTACTATCCAGGTTCCTTCTCATAGCCCTACTATCCAGACTTTCATTTCAAAGTAACCCTACTATCCACGTTCCTTCTCTTTTATCTCCGGATAACATATACGATCGATTTCACACTCCCCCAATAAGTCGCTGTGCAGCCTGGACCCTGACCAAATATGCAGTTTACTTCCACTTCCTCAATTAGGAGTTAATTACCCAGTAGAGTAATGAACAGCTGAAGCTCCTATACTCTATTTCCCAGGACATAAATCAACATTCCCTGGCGAAGTCCTCCTCAACGGCAGGTACAAAAATTCTCACAAAGGAATCTCTTATGCAACCAATATCTTTTCTGGACGGAATATTTAAGCCCATCTCCGTAGATTCTCTGTCGAATTCAAATGGCATCTGTAGTCCTATTCCCGATATCACCAAATCAAGTATCACCTCATGCGAGTGCAAATTTTTGGGCACTCTAGTGTTCAATCATCTTCCATCTTCAGATTACGAAAGGAAGACAACCAATCTACATACTCAAGTTTAAGAAGATTGAATAGGGGAAGTTGTTGTACCCCAAAACTTTCCCTCTCATTTTACTCAATGCATGCCCATTGAGGTCCTCAACTTGCTCAAGGATGCCCAAGAGGTGACCAAACAAACTCTCTCCTAAGACAATGTACCTCAAACTAGGGTTTCCAGTTTTATCAATATGTGTGAACTCCAAAGGTCCCAAATGCCTTCCATGGTCCCAATATGTTCTCAAGATCATCCATGTCAAATTTCAAGCCTTGTACAAGAAGTTTGCTCAGTTAATTGCTCAGATGCTTGAGAATCGACTGTATTAGGTCAAAAGTAAACGGTGGCCCACATACAGTCAAACTTCAAGATTTTTGGTAAACATCAACATTTTTAAGTGACATTCATCATTTGATCAATGGTTGATCATGATTCCTAAATGAATGTTCCTAATTCATCAAAACTCAAAAGTTGCTAAATTAGGGTTTCTTAGGAAAAGTCAACCAAACTTTGACCAAGCATAACTTTCTCATACTTTATCCGAAATTTCTCATCCAAAGCTCATTTTGAAGGGAATCCAATTTCCTACAACTCATCTTCAACCCTCAAGATCAAGAAGTGAACTTATAAAAAGATATGAATTTCTACATTATAGGTCCTTTTGAAAAGTCAACAAAAACACCTTTTGGGTCAAAGCTTCTTACATGAACATGGAAGACCCAATTGAGATGATACGAAAAGGTTTGTTTAGGGGACACCCTAAGCTTTCTAGAAAGTCCAAGAACATCTCTTTAGGGTCAAAATTGGAAGAGTTATGCATTGTCAAAGTTGACCATTTTTGGAAAATTGCCAAAAGTCAAATGTGCTCACAAATGCATTTTTTTGCCAAATGGGCCCAAATTTTTAAGCTTGCATTATGCTTCCAACATGATCCACGACCCAAACACTCTACCATATATTATTGACTTTATTTATTTAATTTATTTTGATTTTTTATCATTTAAAAGTCAAATTAAATCAAATAAATGATATAAAGTATGGAAGATTTGTTTTTGATCTGATTTTGAATGGAATCATAATGCAAATATGTTGTCAAACCAAATCAAATCGTTCCAAGGATGATTGGGGTGAAAATGGTATGATTTGGCTTGATATAGAAATAAATAATGCAAATATAGAATCAAATCAAATCTTGATAATTGGCAAAGATGTGCATGTTTTTTGTTAACCTAATGCAGTCTAATACATATACACAACAAATGCAAGGCACAAGGAGGCAGAAAAATCGTGTGAAACGGCCAAGAACATAGTGCATTTTTTGTCAAAAAATCTCAGACCAAATTCCATATCACAGCCATCCTCAAGGATATTTAAGGGTTGCAACACATTCCTGGCAATCTCCTGAAGCCAACTGCACCCTTTGCATGCACCAAAGCGCCTTGAATCATAAAACCCGTAACCGTGTTATTTAATTATTATTTATTTTTGATTACGTGCATACATGCTCTTTTGATAGAATTCAATCATACATTCTTGTTTATTACAATGTCTCGTTGCTTGCTGGATCATTTAATTGAGTTTTAAGTGCATGAATCACGGTTTGCCATTCTTAGGGTTTCTGAGTTCGTTTTAGGGCTTCCTTCCACAAGCAAAATTAGGGCTAGGCATGGACACTATGATGTTTAGGGCTTCAAGCCCAGTTGATTCATGGTCTTCAATGAAATTTATATTGCTTGTGCTAGATTTTTGAATAACACAGGGTTGTAGTTACGGGCATGAGACCGTAGGTAAAAGTCCCTAGGCTAAGACAACAACCAGCGGAGGAAGACGAAGGCGTGGCACGATCTGGTTGGCTCATTTGAAATTTCGCGCTTTTTCATGAACACTTGCTTGCTTTTACATATAATATATTATTATTGTCATATACATGAATGACTTGGAAGCTCAGTTGGTGGTGATGCGCGTTGGTAAAGAAGAGGACCTGGGTTCGAATCCCAGGTCCAATGTTTTTTCTATTTTTCAAATGAATTCTTGTGGATTCAATGCTTGCAGGCCATGGAGGTACACCATACAACTTCACACCATCATCATCAGATCTCATCACATCCAGATTCAACGTCCCATATGCACAGACGTACCATGGATCATCAGGAGACCGACACACTGGATCTGGCGCATGTTGGGCTTAGAAAAGTGGGCCTGAACAAAAATTCAGCCAACATCCCTCCAATTTGGGTTTCACACCCCCATGCCCATTTTTCTAACCTTTTCATTTTCTTTTTTTTAATTAATTTTGTTTATTTATTATTTATTTTAATTATCTTTTTAATCAATTTTTTTTTATAAAATCATAAAATCAAGACCACAAAAAATAGAACTTAGTTTCTTTTTTTTAATAAATTAATTTTTGTAAATAAATTAATTCCATCTACTTTAATTTACTTTTCATTAATTGAAATTAATTAGAAAAATTAGGTTAAATTCAAAATTCTTTTTCATAAAAAATCCAAGAAATGTTAATGAGTAAATTAGTTTTTTTTAGGTCTTGAACCTTTTCCAGCTTTAATTCTCGCGCGTTACTATTTTGCCGTACGATTATCTTATTTTTTATTGATGTAACTGTGCCCAGTTTGTAATAGCTTAATTAGGGTTTTATTTCCGCATTTTTTCTTTCAGGAAATTCTTTATGTATCTGCAAAAGCCTTGTAATAGTGTAGGACCTTTACTTTCTCGCTTTTATATTTTGGATGCTTGTATATAATTGTTAGTAACTTAGGCATGTATGACTAACGAATCAATCCTTAGATCACTAAATTACAAGATAAATAACTGAAATCAAACACTTTTTCACACTTGCACCCCTAGGGTATTACCTCACTTGGTTGTCTCGGAAATAATGGTCGTGTCCCTCGAGCGTAGGGGTACCTTAGCAATGGCCCGCGATTCAAAGTTGTCATGAAGATCACAGTCCTTACTTGTCCCTAGAATTGCCTACGACTTGATCTTATGACGATAGTCCCTTCGAAACCCTAAGGTATCCTTACTTGTTTCCTTCAGTGACCATTTCGTCCCTTCGAACGTCCCTTTAAAATTCCAACAACGGTGCTACCTATTCCTTAATAATAGGATAACACTGTCTAAAGGAAAACGAACAGTCTTTTTCGAGTAGGTAGATTAGTTCCTAGGTACTTGCTCAAAACAAACAAACTTTTTCATACCAAACACTTTTCAAACTAAGTTTTAAAAAATAACTTCGTAACACTTTTGAGGACATAAACAAGGGTTAAAACGAAGTAAAACAAAACTTTTCAAAGCAAGCACACACAAGGAATTTCAAAATGAGCCAGTACCTAAGATCCCGTGGAAAACCACAGATAGAAAGGGTGCTAACACCTTCCCTTTCTATAATCTACCCCCCGTACTCAGAAATATTCTCGAAAAAGGTTTTTTTCTGTTCTTTTTCCTTTTTCCTTGTTGAATAAAATAAAATTCGGTGGGGACTCTTTCTTACCGCGACATTTGCGAATACAAAATGCAAACCAGTATTAACAGTCGGTTCTGCCACCGTATCACAACATGTTTTGTTAGCAATATAGTTAACATAAGATCAATCTTGAATAAAACTCCATATGAACTCTTCAAAGGGAGGAAACCAAACATTGATTTCTTTCACATTTTCGGTTGCAAATGCTTTGTCTTAAACAACGACAAAGATAACCTTGGTAAGTTTGATGAAAAATACGATGAAGGTATTTTTCTTGGCTACTCTCTTTCTAGTAAGGCTTATAGAATCTATAATAAAAGAACTTTAACAATTGGAGAATCAATGCAAGTATCTTTTGATGAAACTAACCCCTCCAAGGAGGATAATATTATTTGTATGATGATGATGATGAAATACTAGAAGGTCCTCAAGAAAATACTTCCAAAGATCAACCAATTAAACAAGAAGAATCATCCCAACAAGAATCAAATTTCAATGATCTACCAAAAGAATGGAGAACTCATAGAGATCATCCTATCAATAAAGTAATTGGTGATATAAGTCAAGGTGTGAAAACAAGACTAAATCTCAAAGATTCTTGCCTAAACATGGCGTTTGTCTCTCAAATTGAACCTTCCAAAGTTGATGAAGCCTTAGGCGATAACCAATGGATTATTGCTATGAAAGAAGAATTAAATAAATTTGAAAGGAATCAAGTTTGGGAACTTGTCCCTAGGCCAAGCAACAAACACATTATTGGAACAAGATGGGTGTTTAAAAACAAACTTGACGAAAATGGAATAATTGTTCGGAACAAAGCAAGGTTGGTAGCACAAGGCTACAATCAAGAAGAAGGAATTTATTTTGAAGAAAATTTCGCTCCGGTTGCAAGGTTAGAAGCTATTCGTCTCTTACTTGCCTATGCTTGCTCATTAAATTTTCAGCTTTTCCAAATGGATGTCAAAAGCGCATTCTTGAATGGATATATCAATGAAGAAGTCTACGTTAAGCAACCCCCGGGGTTCGAAGATTTCAAGAATCTATCTCATGTATATAAATTGAGAAAAGCTCTCTATGGTTTGAAACAAGCACCAAAGGCATGGTATGATCAGATAAGTAACTTCCTATGCGAAAAAGGTTTTGGAAAGGGTTAGGTTGACAATATATTGTTTATCAAGAAAATCAAAGGTGACACTTTGCTAGTTCAAGTCTATGTTGACGATATCATTTTCGACTCTTCAAACAAAGAAATGTGTGAAGAATTTTCAGCAATGATGCAAGGAGAATTTGAGATGTCCATGATGGGTAAAATGAATTATTTTCTTGGACTTCATATTAAACAATTAAAAGATGGCATCTTCATCAACCAATCCAAGTATTGCAAGGAACTCTTGAAAATATTTGACATGGATAACTGTAAGGCAATGTCTACACCAGTGGGTTCCGGTATATATACTGATCAAGATGAATCAGGTATCTCCATTGACATTACAAAGTATCGAGGTATGATTGGCTCCTTATTATATCTGACGGCAAACCGTCCCTACATAATGTTTAGTGTTTGTCTATGTACTCGCTTTCAAGCAAATCCAAAGGAATCTTATCTCATGGCGGTGAAACGGATCATGAAGTATCTCAAAGGAAAAACAAATGTTGGATTATGGTATCCTAAAGGTAGTGTTTATAACTTAGTTGGTTATTCTGACGCGGACTATGCAAGTTGTAAAACTGATAGAAAAAGCACAAGTGGTACTTGTCACATCCTTGGAAATGCATTAGTATCACGGGCCTGCAAGAAACAAGCATGCGTTGCTGTTAGCACGACCGAAGTAGAATAAATTACAGCGGGTAGTAGTTGCGCTCAAATTTTGTGGCTCAAACAACAACTTCGTGACTACGGACTCGATCTAGGATGCATTCCTCTACGGTGCAACAATACAAGTGCAATAAACATTACGAAGAATCCAATCATGCATTCAAGAACCAAACACATAGATATACGACATAATTTCCTCCGTTATAATGTACTTTAAGGATATGTCGAGGTAAAATTTGTAGATACTCATAATCAACTTGCCGATATCTTCACTAAATATTTGGCAAGAGAACCGTTTTACAAGATTCGACGAGAGCTTGGCATTCTTGATGAACACGACATATAAGGTGATTTCTATCCTTGTTATGATTTTATATACTTATCTTAACCTTGTTATATGTGAATATATATGTTAAGTGGTGTTTAAGTTTAAGAAAAATATGTTTTTGGTCGTTTTTGGTTGATGCAAATCGATTGCACAATAGTGTAAATCGATTGCTTAATGAGTGTTTTTATTTTTTGACCTTTCTGTTTCAGTGAAAATCGATTGCACCATAAGTGCAAATCGATTGCACTATGTGCGTTTCAGTTTTATTTTGAATTTGTTTTATGTGTAAATCGACTGCATCTGTATGCAAATCGATTGCACCCACTGTAACATGCTTTTATGACAGAAATATCTATTGGTAATAATTCCTATCTCTCTCATATTCCCAAGCTCATCTCTATTATTGATAAGTCAATTAAACTTCAGTACATATAATACAACCCACTCATTTCTATTTACTCACAAATCATATCCAAACTTCAACTCATCAAACATCTTCCTCTTACAAAAAACCTAAAACCCTCCAAACCTTAAAAACACCTTACCCATGGCTTCAAGGAAAAAACGAAAGGTGTCAGCTTCAGAGAAAGGGAAGAAAAAGGTTGGTTCATCCTCTGAGAATTCATTAATCTCAACTCTCACCGAAGAACAAGAAGCAAGATTTACAAAGTATTTTCAAATAAAGATAGTGTCCAATCCTAAATATGGTATGCTATCATCTTTTCCCCAGGAACGTTTCTCTTTTCAAAATGATTTAACTACTTATAGACTAGAACCATTAATTTCATCATTTGGTCCATATTATCCAGATCTGGTAAGAGTATTTTTCAGCAATTTAACTCCTCACAAAGGCAAGATGGTGACATATGTGTTGGGTACAAGATTCTCTCTAACCCCTTAGATTGTTGGTGAGATTCTACATATTCCATACACTAGAAGCTCTTTGTACAACCCTGAAAATGAGGCATGGGATGACTACGGAAAAAAGGAATTTTTCTACAGCATTGGGAGATTAAGTGAAGCTGAATTCCGTGCCAAAAGGATTCATGGACTAGGAGGAGTGATTCCCTCTAGAGAATCATGGAGTGCATGTAACTTTTATATAGACGATCGACTATTTCATTTTTTCATGGTCTATATTATGTTTCCACGGGCTGGAAACCACTGCACCGTAATTGACCTGGAAATGCATCTGATCTATGCAAGGAAGAAATGTATAAGTGTTAATTAGGCAAGACTCATAATGGTTCATATGCTGAGGGTTGATGCAAAATCTAAATTTCTACCATATGCTTACTTTGTTACATTAATTATGGAAGAATTTAGAGTTAGTTTTGTTGGGTTTGAGAAAGTTAATATGGATCCAAATCTGCATAAGATTTCAATAAAAAATGTTGACTCAAGAATGGGTGTTCATTATAATCTGGAAACAAAAACTATAACTTACATTGGTGAATATGTGGTCGGTGATGAAGGAAACAATCAAGAAGTTGAAGGTGGTGAAGCTGTACCTCCTCCACCTACTGCTCCCTCTGGTCCAAGCAATAAAGATGTTATGGATTTCATGTCTCAACAATTTGGTTCCATGAATACCAACATCAACAACCAATGGAATGCTATCAACAATTCTACCACAACCCGGATTAATGACTTCCGCACAGATATGAATCAACAATTTTCTTACCTTTACTCTCATCTTCACATTCCACCATATGACCCAAATAATCCAGCTGCACCTTCTCAACATTACACAGAACCTCCTCCACAACAACAATTCCAAATCAAGGATCTTGGTTCTATAACAACCGGAACATGAATCAACCATAAAGTTCTGTCCAACTTTATTATGTCTACTGTTTTCTATTATGTCCTTGTTCAGTTATGCTACGTTTGTTTGTTGTTAGATTTATTTGTAATCATTATATTACCATGTCTATGAAAATTTGTGATGCATGGTTAATTAAGTTTTTTCAATATTGCTTTACTACTGTCCATTTTTATTGCATCTTTCCCTTCTTTTTGATAATGTCAAAGGGGGAGAAGGATGTGGCACTTTATGCTTGTATATTTCCTTGTCTTAAATTTTTAAGGTACTCTTCAACCAAGATGAACAAATTCAAAGGATTCCAACCTTCTCATACAAAGGGGGAGTTATACATCTTAGGGGGAGAAGTTTATTTCCGGAAATTACAACGCATCAAGCAAGATCGTTTGTCATCATCAAAAAGGGGGAGAAGGTAAAATCAAGCTTCTCAAATGCACTTTGGTTTTGATGAAGACAAACCATGATTGACAAAGAAGGCAAAGATTATTGATCAAGCTAAAAGCATTTGTGGATAAACTCTTTAGTTCAAGCACTTAGCAAATTTCAAGGTATAATGATAATAGTTACTTTGAACTTAAGACATATATGCTCAATGGTCAAAAGAAATATTTTATATTGTCCAAATCTTTACTCAAGTTTTTCTAAGCTAAAAATCATTTTTCACTTGAGTGCAATCGATTTACATATTAGTGCAATCGATTGCATGCTTCAATTTTTCAAAACATTTGCTATTGTTTCTAAGTGCAATCGATTTGCATGTTTATGCAATCGATTGCACTCAATCAATTTTTGCTACTGACTTCAAATGCAATCGATTTACACTCTCTTGCAATCTATTGCACACTCAAAATATTTGAATTTCTAGCTGTTGAAACCCCGTGAAATCTATTTACACAAAGGATGCAATCGATTACATGCTGCACGATTTTGAAAAACAACAGCTTTACACATGCTTGTTCATAACACCATTTCATAGAAACCTTTCACTCAATCTTTGCAATTGTTCATGATTCATTTACAGAACTTTATGCTGTTTCAAAAAGGTGCTATGAACATATAAATACTCATTTTCAAAATCATTTCAACACCTCTTCCAATTATATTTTCTGAATTTTCAAAAATCAAACTCAAGCTGTTATACATTTTCATACACAAGTTTTCTGCACATTTTCACATATTGTTAACCAGAAAACTTTGAGCATTATATATCTTGAGTCGTTGTATACTATTATCATTGGAAGAGAAGATCAATCCATTGATTAAATCACTCAAAGTGATCATTGCTACTCAAACTCACTCAAATCAAATATTGTTATATACTTGCTTATTTTTCAGGATTGTTGGAAATAAGTTTAAGTGGTTTTATAAATCTTGTTTTTCAAGGATTGTTGGATACAAGTAAAGTCACTTTGAGAGGATTGTTCTCATTTTTTACATAGTGAAAATCCAAGAGGATTGTTCTTGGTTTTGGGTAGTTCTTGTTTAAATTTGCCACAATAAGGAAATCTCTATCATGTTGAAAGGGGACTGGAGTACTCTCGGACTGTGAGGGGAACAAGGATATATCGCTTGTTGTTGTACCCTAATTTTTGCCCCTAAGATACCTTCATCATACCATGTTGATTCACTCACAGCAAGATCACACTAGGATTCTTGGTTCCCCTCCCTACTTTGAGTTTTGCTCCTTTTGAGGGATTACCAAGAACCTTGACTTATGTTCCTTTTGTGATCATTAATATTGTTTTCTTTTCTTCATTTAACTAATAAAATGCAATGTTGGTCTGTCTTTCTTGTTATCCATGTAGGTGAAGGGCAATGAGATTTAACAAATTACTCCATGGGTTCATGAGTTTATTTCCATGCCCTAGCCAATAAAATCTTGAGAAGTTCAAACTTCACCATTGGAGTGGTTTTGGAAGAATTGGCATGGGAAGGTTGTTTTGGTTCATCACATTTCAAGGTTATTATATTTGACTCAAAAGTACAAGGGGTTGATTGGAGAAGTTGTTATGTTTGGACAATGCCTTGTTCATATTGGTCACAAGGGCATATTTCTCTCAAATTTCAAGATATGGAAGTGGTTTTTGTGGCTATGAGTCCTCATTATCATCCTCAATAACTTATATTCACAAATCAAGAATATTGGTATAAGAAGTTTGTTCAAACTTGTTAAAGTTCCTCAAGGCATTTTATTGATCTAGAAGCTAGGGTTTTGAACTTCAATGGAGTATATCTTGCTCACCTTTTGGTATTTTTGAGTGATTCCAAAGACATCCTTCTCTTAAAAGGGTTATAAACAAATCACTTCAAAAGTTCCAATGAGTTTTCATGTGGAAGAAACTTGGTGAAGAAGAAAGATTATGAATCATCCAGATGAATCCACAATTTTACATAAGTAACTTCAATTGATCATAACTTGGTCAATTTTCATCACCTTGAGTCTATTATTTTTCCATAATTATCTTGAAGATGTGAAATTTATGCCTTCTTTTATGTGAAAAGTGGGAAAATGGATGGAGGTTGCCTTAAATATGCAAAATATTATAGGTCATTTCATGATTTTTGGCCAACTTCAACAAGTCATAACTTGCTCAATTTTTGGAGATTTTGAGTGGTTAAAGTTTCAAAATTTCTTTCAAGAGATATACTTCATTCCATATTTTTTGGTCAAGAGCAAATTTCAAGTGGAAGGCCATGTTTGGATGCAAAAGATTATAGGTTATTTTTGAAGAAGAATTTGAATATTTCTAAGTATGGAAAGTCAACCCTTTTTCTTCAACTTTGACTCAATGCAACTTTCAGCTCAAGCATCTATTTGATTCCATTCTTTTTCCATTGCAAATATTGTAAACTCATCTTTCTAAAGCATCAAGAATCATGCCTTAAGACCCCTTGAGTTGGAAATGCCATGGATTTGAATTTGGTAACTTGAAACTGAATTTTCTACAAAGTCAGAATTTTGAAATCCATAATGTGACTTCTAAACACAAGATTTATGCATTTTTTTTATTTAAAATTGATTAGCAAACTTGCCAGAAGTGATTAGCATCCTAAAACGCAAGATTTGGTTGAGTTTTGATGGAAGTAAAGTCACACTTCACTCGTGCTCGACCTTCACTCAATTTCCCTCCAAACTTCCTTGTTTCTTCCAATTTTCATCCCCATTCGCTTCCCTATAAATAGAGGGTCATCCCCCATTCATTTCTTCAAGCTTTGAGAGCCAAAAACACCCTGCCAAAACTTCACACGAACCCATTTTTTTTTTTTAATTTAGTTTCTGAGATTTAAGCTCCCTTTTCCAAAATTCTTTGCGCATTCATCATCCTTAAGCATCATATAAACTCTCCAGCACTTAAACCAATCAAAACGAGCCATAATTCAAGCTACAAAAGTCCAGTTTCAGAGCTTCTTCCTTGAACTTCGAAAAGGTAGAATTCTCCACCATTTGGATCCAAATCAAGCACTAATCTATTCTACTCTTTCTCCTGATTCTAATGCTGCTTACAATTTTTAAATCCATTGAGAATTGAGAGAGAAATCTCAAATTGAAGGTGCTCACTATTTTCTGGGTTTTTGATTCATATCTCTCCATACCTTATATAAATTTGGCACGATGGTGGTGTAGAATCGTCTTGAAGAGACGAGTTCAATGATACTAGCCTGGGATCCTAATTTTTCCATTTGAAGGATCTCATAAAATCCCCATTGCAGGGCGTCTGGAGGTTGAACACGATGACAAGTCTCGTCTCAACCAATGATAGCGTGCCAAACATTTTAATTTCATTGGTTGCCCTTTTTCTGATCCTATGCGTATCTCACTAAGGTCCATATCAAGCACAACGCGTCTGGTCCACTAGATCAGCTTACTAACACGTTTTGACTATGATCTGATGGTCCACATGTTTTTGGTTTTATTTTATTTTCTAATTTTATATTTTTTATTGATTAAATATTCAAAAATTCATAACTCTTTTATTTTTTATCCAAAAATTATGAAAAAATTCACAAGAATATTTTGAATTATTTCTGATCTCATGACTATTTTTTCACATTTTAATTTTGACATTTGATATTTTTTTGTATTTTTTTGAATTATTTGCTTTCTTTTAATTACTTAAAAAAAAAACTTTCTGACATTTTTTAATTCTGAAAAAATTCATAAATATTATTTTGTATATTTTTGACTTTTTGAAAATTTTATGGAATTTTATATTGAGGTTTACTATTTTTGACCTATTTTCTATTTGTTTGAGCAATTTTAAATAGTTTAAAAATAGTTTCTGACTTTAAAAATTACCAAAAATTTTATAAAAATACTTGGATCCATTTCTGATTTTTCTATGGCCTTACTTTTTCTTTCTTGATTAATTTGAACATAGTTGATATTTTTCTCCTCTATTTTGATTTTTAAACATTTTTTTAAAACCCTTTTAATGTATATATTAAATATAATATTATTTTGTGACTATTTTCTGGCTGTCTTGAGTTGATTTTTTGATCATGACTTTATTAACATCATTGGATCTTGGGTGTTGAGATCAACTCCACCAAAATGGATGGATGATTTTAATAATAGTTTGATTAAATTTTTGATTAAAAAATGGTTTATTCATTTTTTCCATCCCTCTTCATCTCATCCCTTCCTTATTGCACTAGGTGTTATTGGAGCATGATCTCTATATCATGTCTCAAAATAAATGGTGCATAAATTGCTATTGACCGACCTCAAAATAGGTGCGACTTCTATATAAGTCCACTTACGATTGCTTAACATAGCGCTAAATTTTGTCCCGATTTGAATAAATGATCATTCATGGCCCAAACTTATGATTGCAAGCCCAAGTATGTTAATTTGATATCTTTGATCCAATAACCTTGAGATTCATTGTGTGGAGGCTTTGGTTCTACCAATCCTCTAATGGATCTACAACACCTTTGGTCAACGCAGATCACTTAAACATCGTTGATCATTAAATGGTACTTATGAGAATTTCAAATGGATGATATACTTGACAAAAAGCAAATGCAACTTGTTGTGTGGAGGCTTTGGTTCTACCAATCCTCTAATGAGTTCCAAATGCAAGTTTCAAGATGGTCATCCAACTAACCACTAATTATTGACTTGTTTTATTTTATGCTTTGACTTGTTTTCTTAAGATACTTAATAATCAACATAAACCCTAAAAATATTTAATGGTACTTGTGATCGGTGGATCTGGAACTGACTGTTTAACGCTGGTTCGCGAAATGTCGCGGAAGCAAGAGTCGCCACCGTCTTTTATTTTCTCCAAATGGAAAGGACAAAAGCACAAAAAAATTCCTTAAAGAGATTGCTCTCGGTTCGGGAGGTAGATTATAGAAAGGGAAGGGGTTAGCACCCTTTCTATCCATGGTTATCCATGGGCTCTTAGATACTTGCTCACTTGTGTTTTCAAAAATGGTTTGTTTGCTTTTCAACTGTGGGTTTTAAAAAGTTTCTTTGAAAATTTCAGTTTGACTCTTGTATCGGTCCTCAAGAGTGTTTGAAAAATTGCTTTCGAAAGCCTTTTGAAAAGGTGTCGGTGTGAAAAGTATTTTTGATTTGTTTTTGAAATTAGAGCAAGTATCTACGAGAACCTACCTACCCTAAGGAATTCGTCTGTGTAAATGTCCTTAAAGTAGTGCCATCCCACCATTGAGAGGTAGGAAGCACCACCGTTGGAGGTGTTCGGGTCAATTCGAGGGTTCGGGACATGGTGATCACCAGAGCAATAGGAAGATACCTTAGAAGCTACCCTCATGCCAGGTTCCCGGATCATGAGGACTTACTAAGACATCCTCTACTCGACGATCACCTTTCGAGGCAAGGCAACAGTGAGGCGTACCCTAGGGGTGGTGTGTGATTTGTGTGTCGTGTTCATTTGCATTTATCTTGTCATGTTATGAGTGAGCTATGCATTTGTTTTTATTTTTGTCCATTCATTCTTGCATGCCATTATTTAACAGTTAAAATATTGCGAGAAATAAAAGTTCTAAACTATTACAAAAGGCGCGGGTCCACATCGCCAAAATTTCCAGAACCCGATTTGACAGAAAATAAAGAATTAAAGAAAGTGCGAGAAAATATATTACACGGCTTTGGGAGAGATACATAAATATTTACAAGAAAAAAGAAATAAATACGCGAATTAAAACTTTAAATTGAAACGAGGGCGTTGGACCCTTTTTAATGAAATTAAATTAAATTATTGAATTAATTAAAATTAAAATGAAAAGGAAATTATTTTTTAATTTTTTGTATTTATGAGGATTTAATGAAATTAAAACCTAATTCTACATTTTTTTAATTTATTAAGAAAATATGACAATTATCTAAATTTAAACCTAATTAATTAATTGCAACTTGATTTATAAAAATAACTAATTAAGAATTAATAATTAATATAGTAAAAATAAAAAGAGGATGAAAAATGCTTGAAACCCTAATTCTACCAATTTTAGATTTTTATTGAAAAATGTTAAGATTAAACCCTAAATTAAAAGCTAAATTAAATTGGTGAGATTTATTTATAAACAATAATATTGAATAAAAATATTTATTTTTTGGTCTTTTCTGATTTTTTATTGTTTTTTATATTTGTTATGAAAATATTTAAATTAAAGAAATTAATTAATTGAATCAAAATAAATAATAAAAAAAAATAATGGGAAGAATATTGCAAACCTAGGGGGGTGTCTGTCCCCAAATTGGAGGCTTTAGTCAGTAATTCAGGCCCAATTATCCCTGGCCCCTTTGACCTCTTCAGCTAGCATGTATGGGCGTTGACTGAGGCACACCCTAGTCTTCAGATCCTGGCCTTTGATTGAGTACAATGGGACACATGGACGCTTGATAACGTGGATGCACGATAGACGCTAGCATTGAAATTGCACACAAGTGTTAACTGAAAAATAATATAGAAAGAGTGAGGGACCTGGGATCGAACCCAGGTCCTGAAGGTCACCACTACCCATGCTTGCCACTGCTCCACTCAGCGCGTTTTGTATATTGAATAACAAATAATGAATATAAAATAAACCAAAGCGTTAGTAATTTTTCCGCGCGAAAATTTGAATCAACCAGTCAGCGCCTTACACTTCATCATCTTCTTCATTGCTTTGTTTCTTTCCTGAAAATAGAGAGTGGTTAGCGGGGGTTTTGAACCCCCCCAAAACAGGCCATATACAATAATAGCGATTAAGCCCTCTTTGAGCATAAATTAGGCGCGAGGGTCCTATCTTTTTCGTCCAAGCGCGCTGAACATGGTCATGGCATTGAGGTCCTCTAATTTTACAGTATCAAGAAACCCCTAATTTGAACATTGAAGAACCCTAATGTCCTTTCATGGTGAATCCTTCAATAACGCACAAAAACTTAATCAAAGCATATGGTTAGTTTCAGAATCATGAGAGCAACACAAAACAAGCGTTAGAATTTAAAATTATGCTATGAATGACAAGATACGATTTATGCAAAAGAGTGACAAAGCCTGAGTTCTATTCACCAATTCTTGGTGTTAGGAATGTGGAAATCTATCCAGACGCGTTGCTTGATGTCTCAGGAAGGTGATGAGATGGTTATTTGGCCTTGAATCGCCCTCTATCCCTGTTTTCAGTTTTCAATTTTCAAGCAAAAAACTCAAGTGTTCTTTTTGGTCTATGGCGCAGCTTCCAGTCTCCTTAGCATTAGGGTTGCACTTGGTATTTATGTGAGAATGATTTAGGTCAAAAAAATTGATCAAAACATCCATGAATTGATGAAAAAGATATTTGATTTTCAAGCCATTATTTTGCAATCTTTTTCACATGTTTTTGATGCCAATCACATCCAATTGCCTTTGATTCTTTCCTAATCTGATTTGCACGAAATCTTGGAGATGTTTTATGCACAAAAAGATTTGAAACATTAGGTTTAACATTTTTCATGTATTTTAATTAATTTAAATGAATTATTAATAATAAAAATCCAAATAAATAACTAAAAAATGAAGAAAAACTTCCCTTTGGGCCAAATGGTCGTGCACATGCCTTGGATAATGAATGGTTGAAGAAAAAGAGGCCCATTAGCAATTTTAGGTCATTTGAAGCAATGTTGACTTTTCAAAATATCCAAAAATTTCCCAACTTCCACAAGGCATAACTTGCTCAATTTTTAAGCTTTGCTCATGTTCTTGGACATTTTGGAAAGTTATTTGAGTCCTCTAACCAATGCCTTTGGTCCCATGTCATTTTGATTTACCAATCTCAAGTTATGGCCTTTGACTTAAAGTCCCTTTTTGTTGACTTTTGAAAATGACCTATAATGTTGAAATTGATAACTTTTTGTGAGAGCATTTCTTGGACTTGAAGTGTGAAGAGGAGTTGTAGGAAATGTCTTTATCTTCACAATGAGCTTTGGATGGAATTTTTCTGATAAACCATGTGAAAGTTATGCCCTGGTCAATTTACAGTTGACTTTTTCAACTGTCCAAATATGGAAACTTTTGCATCTTGATGGTTTTTGAACCAAGCTTTGAGAATCATGATCAAGCATTGATCAAATGATGTTTGTGGCTTCAAAATGAGATGTTGACCAAAAATTTGAACTTTTGACTGTCAAATGACCATTTTGCCCCTACAGTTGACTGTAGTGCAATTAGGGTTTTTGACTGTGCAATTTTGTGCTGAAAGTCTTGAAACTTGGTATGAGGATGCTTGACCATATTTATAGGCATGTGGGACTTGATTGGACCCTTGGAAACTTCATTTTCTTTGTCAGAACCAAAACCCTAATTTTGACTGTTAGGAGGCCCTTGAACTGTGCAACCCTTGGGGAGATTTTGAAGCTTGACTTGGCAATTTCTTGAAGAATATGGGAGGGCAAATTTTGGGGTACAACAGTTGCCCCTGTTCAATCTTCTTAGACCTGAGGATGCAGATTGGCTGACGTGCCTTTCGTAATCCGAAGGTGGAAGATGATTGAACACTAGAGTGCCCAGAAATTTGCGCTCACATAGTAGCAGTGTGATGGTGGAATGGGCTTATAGATGCCATTTGGAGATTGATGGATAGGGTAATGGGCTTATAGATGCCATCTGGATGTCAATCGCATAAGAGATTCCTTAGCGAGAACTTGCGTACCTGCAAGAGAAAAATGAGTACCTGACATGTTGCAGGATTTGGTCTTCAGATGCTTTGTATAGATGTGTCCTGACTGGTTACAGGAGCTGAATCTGGAGCTTCAAACGATGATGAATGAACCAGGGATGGTTACTACCTCAACAGGAACGGTGAGAGAACCTTGGGTGACTTTAACTTCAACAACAATCGTTGAGAAAATCTTGGGATGATTACTACCTCCGCAGGATCGGGGAGAGAACCAATAGGTGACTACAACCTCAACAGCAATCATTGAGAGAGTCTTGGTGGGAATTACCATCTCCGCGGTATCGGGGAGAGAACCATAGGCGATTACAACCTCAATAGAAATCATTGAGAAAACCTTGGATGGAATTATCATCTCCGCAGTATCGGGGAGAGAACCATAGGCGATTACAACCTCAATAGCAATCATTGAGAAAACCTTGGATGGAATTATCATCTCCGCAGTATCGGGGAGAGAACCATAGGCGATTACAAACTCAATAGCAATCATTGAGAAAACCTTGGATGGAATTATCATCTCCGCAGTATCGGGGAGAGAACCATAGGCGATTACAAACTCAATAGCAATAATTGAGAAAACCTTAGATGGAATTATCATCTCCGCAGTATCGGGGAGAGAACCATAGGCGATTACAAACTCAATAGCAATCATTGAGAAAACCTTGGATGGAATTATCATCTCCGCAGTATCGGGGAGAGAACCATAGGCGATTACAAACTCAATAGCAATCATTGAGAAAACCTTGGATGGAATTATCATCTCCGCAGTATCGGGGAGAGAACCATAGGCGATTACAAACTCAATAGCAATCATTGAGAAAACCTTGGATGGAATTATCATCTCCGCAGTATCGGGGAGAGAACCATATGCGATTACAAACTCAATAGCAATCATTGAGAAAACCTTGGATGGAATTATCATCTCCGCAGTATCTGGGAGAGAACCATAGGCGATTACAAACTCAATAGCAATCATTGAGAAAACCTTGGATGGAATTATCATCTCCGCAGTATCGGGGAGAGAACCATAGGCGATTACAACCTCAATAGCAATCATTGAGAGAATCTTGGATAACTTCTACTGAGTCTTCATCAGAAAAATCTGTTTGGGGTCGATTTAACTGGACTAGAGAAGGCCTTGGACTGGATAAGAAACAGAGAATCTTAGGGTCGATTAACTGAACCTGTCTAGGTCTTGGAATGTCTTCAACTGGGTCTTTATCAGAAAAATCTGTTTGGGGTCAATTTAGCTGGACCAGAGAAGGCCTTGGACTGGATAAGAAATCTTTGGAGTCGATTTAACTGAACCGGTCTAGGTCTTGAAATATGATTGAGAATTTAACTGAATCTTTCCTGAAAGGTAAAGGTCAGTCATATGCAATGCATGATATGGACCAAGCAATGATGTTCTCAACATAAATGAGATTTGTAAGATATGATGCGTCTATGCATGCTATAATGATGTATGGGAGTGTGATGTTTATGAATGTATTTTTCATCTAGGAAAGTAAATCCTTGACGGGTGCCGGGAAGTCACTCCTGGGCTGATGTTGGAGAATAGATTTTGCTTCCGCCGGGGATGATAATTGCAAGAATACCGGTAGGAGAAGATGACTCCGTTGGGGAATAAACTTGGCGAATGGAATAACTCTGCGGGGAGGAAAGTACTCTAACGATCTTGATGGGGAGCAATACTCTGTGGGGAGAAGGATACCTTGTTGAGTTATTGATAATAAATTGCTAGGGATAAGAAGACTTCGCCGAGAACGATCTTCCCGTGGCTTTTGGCTGAGGATAACCCAGTTATATCCTGGTAAGGAAATAACTCTTTGAATAAAGCCGGGAGACGTGTTCGTGTTCTGCGAGGATAAGCTTCCAGAATCTACTGGGGATAAGCTTACTGCTTGGGGGGATGGATTCCAACTTTCCTGGGGAACTGGATTGGACTCTCTTGGGGAAGTTTTGAGCTGTATCGGGGAAGTGACTCCACTGAATGTTTGATATACCACCGGGGAACAATCTTTAGACCAAGACTGCCGGGGATGCTTGTTAGGAATGTATGTATACTGCTGGGGAACAATCTTTAGACCAAGACTGCCGGGGATGCTTGTTAGGAATGTATGTATACTACTGGGGAATGTTGAGATCTGCTGGAGGATACTCAACTTCCTTAAGTTTGATAGTAGCTTCGCTTGAGGAGAGTGTATTGACTTGCTGACGTACTCTCTGGGGAATTAGGATATGCCGGTTATGTTCTTTAGCTGAACCTATCTTGATACCTTGGAGGACAGAACAATTAGATTACTTAGACAACTCTTTTATTGCCCCTGTTTCTAATGTTACCTGTAATTAATCCTTTGTTTCGTATGCAAATATTTATGAGTTAGCAAATTATTGTCAATGCATATATCACAAATTGAACCTTGGACGTTCTTCGCAAGACAAAACAGAAAAGGAAAAACAATTGGCACTTTTTAACTGAAAAGTATATTTGTATTGATTTTGAATGGCCTGTAAAATAGGCGTTTTGTGTACAAGAGGCTGACGTCCTAGTAAGAGAACGCCGCCGAACCAAAGAGTTTATACAAATTTTGTACAAGAGAAAATAAAACAGTTGTGTGAAATGAATGATCCCACTGGGTTTCAACTCTGCTATTGTCTTTATAACTCCGAGCGTCTCATCACTTGATGACCTTGGTTGAAGATGAAGCTGACTGATCGATGCCGTCTGAAGTTGATGTAGATACCGGATTCTGGATGCAAGGTGATCCAATGAGACATAGTATTACGCTTTATCCCTAACTTTTGCCTGGACTGCCCTTTCGGGTTTTCAGTCCACCGGGATACCCATTTTTGCCCAAGCCGCCTTTTCAGGTTTTCGACTTGCCGGGTGTACAGATTTTTTTCATTTCATCCCTTCATTTTGCCCGAACCCTTTTGGTTCGCCGGGAAGCCCTAATTTTTGCCTAGGCATGTCAGCCCAGCGGGTCTTTTTTCATGCGTAGTATCTTTTTACTATGTCTGCATTAGCGGGGTGAGGAAGGTCGTCACCGTCCATGTTGGTTAGAATCATGGCTCCTCCTGAGAACACATGTTTAACCACAAATGGCCCTTCGTACGTAGGGGTCCATTTTCCCCTTGGATCACTCTGAGGAAGGATGATTCGCTTGATTACCAGATCCCCAACTTGATATTCCTGTGGTCTGACCTTTTTGTTAAATGCCCTGATCATCCGTTTCTGATACGTCTGACCGTGACAGATAGCAGCAAGTCTCTTTTCATTAATAAGGTTTAATTGATCAAGTCGTGTCTGGATCCAATCATCTTCGTTCAGATTTGCATCCTTCATTATCCGGAGAGAGGGTATTTGCACTTCGATCGGCAAGACTGCCTCCATACCATAAACCAAGGAGAAAGGAGTTGCCCCGGTTGACGTCCTGGCTGAGGTACGGTACCCGTGTAGAGCGAACGGTAACATCTCGTGCCAATCTTTGTAAGTCACTGTCATCTTCTGCACGATTTTCTTGATGTTCTTATTTGCTGCTTCTACAACCCCATTCATCTTCGGCCTGTAAGGAGAAGAATTGTGGTGCTGTATTTTGAACTGCTCGCAGAGCTCAGTGATCATCTTGTTATTCAGATTGGTACCGTTGTCTGTAATGATCCTCTCGGGGACGCCGTACCGACAGATCAGATTATGCCGAATGAACCGTGCCACAACAGTCTTGGTTACCGTAGCATAGGAAGCTGCCTCAACCCACTTCGTGAAATAATCAATCGCTACCAGGATGAAGCGATGCCCATTAGATGCCGTAGGTTTAATCTCACCGATCATGTCTATGCCCCACATTGCAAACGGCCAAGGCGCAGTCAGAACATTCAAGGGAACTGGAGGAACATGCACCTTGTCTGCATAAATCTGGCACTTATGGCATGTCCTGGAATGTTGGTAACAGTCAGCTTCCATTGTGGACCAGTAATACCCTGCCCGAAGGATCTTTTTTGCCATTGTATGTCCACTGGAATGTGTACCAAAGGTCCCTTCATGTAGCTCTTCCATGATCCTTTCTGCTTCAGTCTTATCCACGCAACGCAGTAAGGTTGAATCATGGTTTCGCTTGTACAAGATGCCATTGCTAAGGAAGAACTTTGCCGCGAACCTTCTCAGGAACTTCTTATCATTGACAGAAGCACCCTCAGGGTATTCATGAGCTTCCAGATATCTCTTCACCTCATGGTACCAAGGCTTCTCAGTCACCAATTCAGTCTCGAGATCGCAACAGTATGCCGGTTCGTCCAGTTTCCAGATGATGATCCGGGGAGCCTCATAATCCCATTTGACCTTGAACATAGAAGACATTGTAGCTAACGCGTCCGCTAACTGATTCTCTTCTCTCGGAAAGTGTTCAAAGGTTATCTTCGTGAAGTGAGGGATCAAGGTCAACACACATTCTCTGTAAGGAATAAGATTCGGATGTTTCGTATCCCACTCTCCTTTGATCTGATTGATCACAAGAGCGGAATCTCCGAAGACACTCAGAAACTTGATCCTTAAGTCGATCGCATCTTGAAGACCCATGATGCACGCCTCATACTCCACCATGTTGTTGGTACAGTTGAAACATAGCCGGGCGGTAAGTGGAGTATGAGTGCCTTGCGGTGATATGATTACAGCGCCGATGCCGGTACCCAAAGCGTCGGAGGCTCCGTCAAAGTGCATAGACCATCGGGATCCTTCTTCAGGTCCTTCATCCGGTCCAGGTACTTCACAATCAGTTACTATCATGATGCTTTCATCTGGAAACTCGAAGTTCATTGACTGATAGTCATCTACTGCCTGATGTGCCAAGTGGTCTGCCAATACACTTCCCTTGATGGCTTTCTGGGTTGTGTACTGAATGTCATATTCCGTCAAGATCATTTGCCATCTTGCTATTCTCCCAGACAGAGTAGGCTTTTCGAATATGTACTTTATAGGATCCATCTTTGAGATCAACAAGGTGGTATGAGTCAGCATATACTGTCTCAGCCGGCGAGCAGCCCATACCAAAGCGCAGCAAGTTTTCTCGAGCAGTGAGTATCGAGTCTCACAGTCGGTAAACTTTTTGCTAAGGTAATAGATGGCATGCTCTTTTCGGCCAGACTCGTCATGCTGCCCCAGCACGCACCCCATTGAGTTGTCAAGTACTGTCAGGTATAGTATCAGAGGTCTCCCTTTAACCGGTGGCATGAGGATAGGTGGTTCTTGGAGATATTCCTTGATTCTGTCAAAAGCGGCCTGACATTCATCATTCCAACGTACTACCTGATCTTTCTTCAGCAGCTTGAAGATTGGCTCACAGGTAGCAGTCAGATGCGAGATGAACCGAGCAATGTAATTCAGGCGTCCTAAAAAGCCTCTGACTTCCTTCTCTGTCTTGGGAACTGGCATCTCTTGAATAGCTTTAACCTTGGCAGGGTCCACTTGAATGCCCTTGTCACTTACCACAAAGCCTAGCAACTTCCCAGATCTTACCCCGAAGGTGCATTTGTTCGGGTTCAACCTCAGCTTGTACAGTTTCAACCGGTCAAACAATTTCTGCAGATGATCTAGGTGCTCTTCCTCAGTCTGGGACCTTGCGATCATGTCGTCAACATACACTTCTATCTCATGATGGATCACATCATGAAATAAAGCAACCATGGCACGTTGGTAGGTTGCCCCAGCGTTCTTTAGCCCAAAAGGCATGACCTTGTAGCAGAAGGTGCCCCACTGAGTAACAAATGTAGTCTTTTCCATGTCTTCAGGAGCCATCTTGATCTGATTATAGCCTGAAAAACCATCCATGAAAGAGAACACCTTATGCTGAGCAGTATTATCCACAAGGACATCAATGTGAGGTAGGGGGAAGTCATCCTTGGGGATGGCCCTGTTCAGATCCCTGTAGTCAACACACATTCTGACCTTACCGTCCTTTTTAGGTACCGGCACCACATTAGCAACCCACTGAGGGTAAGAAGTCACTGCAAGGAACCCAACATCAAATTGTTTCATAACCTCAGCTTTAATCTTCTCAGACATTTCTGGACGCATACGGCGGACCTTTTGCTTAACCGGAGGGCAGTCTTCCTTAGTTGGCAAGTGATGGACCACAATATCGGTATCCAACCCGGGCATGTCTTCGTATGACCAGGCAAATATCTCCATATAATCGTGTAGCATCTGAGTCAACCGTTGCTTCACACTGAGCTCT
Organism: Vicia faba; assembly: GCA_948472305.1. NCBI lineage: Eukaryota > Viridiplantae > Streptophyta > Magnoliopsida > Fabales > Fabaceae > Vicia > Vicia faba. Next base: position 331,381,894 of record OX451736.1, read on the forward strand.
AGGTTGGAACCAATCTTTACCTCTTTCCTGTCTGCCTCAGTACCCAAGTTTATTATTTCCACTGGCTCTTCATGTGGTTGAATTGCCCTCTCTTCCTAAAGTAACAGTCTTGCAAGCTCGCCAGGCACTTCGCAATCATCTTCACCTTCGTCTTCGGCTAAGTTGATCGGATTTTCGAAGTCATAACTGGCAGTAGCAGAGTCGTTACCAGTAAGATCCAGAGTGGATTGAAACCTGTATTAGTGAGTGTGTGTGTAAATACAGCTGTTTTGAAAAACATGTAAAGGAAGGAAAGATAGAAAAGGAGCATAAGATTTGTAATGCGAGAAAACGTCCAAGATTTTCATTTATGATATATGAAATGACAATTTATATGCCCTCACAAATAAAACCACGGTGCCTCGGGTAAGACACCGGGCCATAGAGTTCAATTTATTGTTTATTACAAATAACAAAACAAAGAAGTTTATTACTGCGTAACAAAAGTAACAGGAGTATGGTCTTTGGCAATCCAATTGGTCAATCCACCATCAGTTGTCGGGTAGATCCAGATATTGAATTCTGCTTCATCCACTTCATTGTCTTCCCCAACAGCATTCACTCCTGGATTTGTAATGAACACAGGAGGTCTTCTGGTCTTCGCCTTCCGCATAGCTTTCTGACCCTCTTTCTGAACCACAGCTCGGGCATCCTTTAGGGAAGCCATCTTCAAAGGAACATCCTCCTCGACCGCTGTTTCTGCTGCTGCTGAAATTGGAAGCACTTCCTCAAAATGTTGAAAGGGGGTTTCAATAAACTCCCCATCCATCTCAATGTATCCGAAAGAATTCAGATGGCTTACCATATACTCCTCCTCTCCTTGTACAGTGACGATCTTCCCTCTGACGGGGTACTTCAGCTTCTGGTGCAAGGTAGAGGTCACTGCCCCCGCTTTATGGATCCAAGGTCGACCCAGTAGACAAGAGTACGATGGACGGATATCCATCACATAAAAAGTAGAGTCAAACACCTGAGAACCCACACGAATAGGAATGTCAACCTCTCCATGAACCATCCTTTTTGAACCGTCAAAGGCCCTGACAATGATATTGCTGGGTTTTAATTCTAGGCCTTCACAATCCAAACGGTCTAAAGCCTTCTTTGGTAAAACATTCAAGGAAGAACTAGTGTCCACCAACACATGCGCCAGAGTAGTGCCCCTGCATTTAATAGAGACATGCAGGGTGTCATTGTGGTCTCTTCCCTTCGCAGTCAGGTCAGCATCTGAGAAACCCAAGCCATTGTCCGCTGTCAGATTTTCTACGCAGTCAGTGAACTGAACTGCAGATGTCTCCTGTGGCACATGGGCCGTCTTGAGAAATGAGATCAAGGCCTTAGCATGGGCCTCTGAACACAGAAGTAAGGAGAGCATTGAGATCTTGGAGGGCGTATGCCCCAGCTGCTCGACGACATTGAAGTCGCTCTTTTTTATTATCTTTAGAATCTCCTCCATTTCTTGTTGGGAGGCCTCAGCATTTATAGGTATCGGTGCCTCCATCCGGGCAGGCTCATCTTCAATTCCCTTTCCCCGAGCATTGGATGACTCAGCAGCAGGGGAAACAACTTGATCAGCAACAGGAACAGGTACACTTGTAGGTGTTATAAGGAGGGGTCTTCGAGTAGAGGGCGGTGCAATGTCAGGCGAGAAGAGCCTGCCACTGCGGGTAACCTTGGCTGGGCCAGTGATATTGCAGATACTGGCGCCAGTGTTGAATTCTTGTTTGATTTCGTTCACATACACATCTGCCCCATAGTGCCAGGGGACAGCTTTATCAGATACGTAGGGGAGAGGCCCCAGAACAGTAATAACCACAGATGCAACAGTCATGATTTGAACAGGCTTCTTCGGGAGAGCCTTGATTGGATTATTGAAGATGGTAACCACATAAACTTCTTCTACCGGGACCAACTGAACAACAGACTTCTTAAACAGAATCTCCTTGCTATCCATTAGGCTTTGGATGCCTAACTTCAGCAAGGGACAACCAGATAGGGAAACAGCACAGAATAGGCAACCCTCACTGCAACCCGGAAATAAACCGGCCCGCAGCAGGTTCCTCTTGACAGTCTTCAGAGGAGTAGCTAGATCATCCACAGAAACAGCGTAAACATCTTCATCAACCGCATTTACTCCATGCTGGGGCATAGGAGCAGTTACCACATTTGGCCTCTCAGGCGCTTCGAACTGTATTTCTTTCGTGTCAATAAGGTCTTGCACCTTATTCCTTAATGCCCAACAGTCATCAGTGGAATGCCCCGGGTTATCAGAATGGTACGCACAGCGGGCATTTGGGTTGTACTTGGGGGAAGCAGTGTTTACACCCTTGGGTGCCTCTCTAACAGTCACTAGATTGGTGGATAGCAACTGTGGCAAGATCTGCGATAAGCTCATGCTCAAACGGGTAAACTCTCTCCGGGGTCTTTCAGCCCTTTGAGGATTGGTTTGCCGAGGAGCGGCAGAAAGGCTTGGCAATCATTACCGCACTGACAGATTGGCGGCGCTCAGATTTCTCTGGTCTCCGGGAGCCATATACAGCACTAGCCTCCTTGTTGAAGGGTTTCTTCTCAGAACTAGACGATGCACCCTTTAGAATCTTTCCAGACTTCAACCCAGCCTCAATTCTCTCTCCATTCAGAATCAGATCAGTGAACTCTGCAGACGAATTCCTGATAAGATGGTTGAAAAATGGCCCAGATAGGGTCCCCAAGAACATGTCCACCAACTCCCGATCAGTCAACGGAGGCTGCACCCTGCCAGCCAGATCCCTCCACTTCTGAGCGTACTCTTTAAAACCTTCACTTGAACCTAACGACATACCCTGGAGTTGGGTACGTGTAGGGGCAAGGTCGGCATTATACTGATACTGCTTATAGAAAGCAGTAGCCAACTCCTCTCAGTTACGAACCTTGGTCCCATCCAGCTGATAGAACCATTCGAGATGAGTCCCTGAAAGACTCTCCTGGAAGAAGTGGATCCACAAATTCTTATCCACTGAGTACAGTTGAATCTTCTGAACATAGGACCTGAGATGTAGCTTGGGACAAGACGCCCCGTCGTACTTAGTGAAGGATGGTGCTTTGAATTTACGAGGAATAATCACACCGGTTGACAAACCCAGATCTCCAAAATCCAGCCCAGGTACCTGTTGTATCTCCATAGCATTCAACCGGTCTTCCAACTGTTTGTAACGGTCTTCTGCAGGAGGATACTGCTCTTCATCAAAATCGGTCTCGTTGTCAGAGACTACCGGACTAGGACCTTTTTCCGCTTGAGGAGTACCCTTGCCAATAGAAGAACCAGACTCTTCATTCTGCAGAGTGTTGCCAAACCTTCGGCCCGAGTTGAACAGAACAGTTCTTCCCTTCTTCTTCTTTTCCTTCTTCAGGAGCAGAGCCTTCAGCTCTTCTTGGCCCTGAGCCAAACCCATGATTAGTTCCTGAAATTGCGCATTCTGCGCCTGTAGAGCTTTGATGGACATCTCAGTTGATGATGAGTCAGGATTCATGATGCTGAAATAAACAGCGAAGAACTGTAAGCAACCTGAAAAGAGAAAAACCTGCTATGCACATGATGAATGATATCTGTCTATGCAATGCATTCAAGGGTTCGAAAGTTCAAATTTGTTGTAGACAAAAAGGAACACACGTTATCATTAAGGAAATAATTGTTCAGTACATCAAAGCCTCATGGGCAAAATAATACAAAAGCAAATCAATCCCAAAATATACTACGCATCCTCTTTGGAGCTATGTAAGTGTTGAGATTCCTCTCCTCATGCAACAGGCGGGTGAGCTCCAAGACCTTCTTTTCACTAGCATGTAGACTGGTCTCAAGAGAATTCCGTTCTTCCTTAAGCTGGATCCAACTCTTCTTCATCTCTTCCCAGGATGTGGGCATATCAGGGTGCTGAATGGTGTAGGACACTTCCCCTTCCAAGACTGGTTCTTTGATTACAGGGAGCATATGAGGATAAGGCATCACTAACTTCTGGGAGCGAGCTCGTACCCACTTGAGATAAGGTTTCAACGGGATGGAGTTCCTGTGCCCCAGTGTCTTGCTGTCTATCCTATTTGGCATCCTCCAGGCTCTGATAAATCTCTGGCGAAGTCCTTGAGTATCGTTGTCGAAGTCAAAAACTATGTCAGGAATTAACATGTCATGAGGACCATCCCTCCGAGCATAACCAAACTGTCTCCAAGCCAGGCATGGGTTGTAAGTAATACCTCCTCTGATTCCAAGTAAAGGAACATTAGGGTACTCCCCGCAACGATCAATGATAGTGACATCTTCTCTGGACCTAGGGCACCGATGTATATCCGCATGTGTAAGAGTCATCAACCGTTGTGACCATCTCAAACCCCGCTCGTTCTTCAAAACTGATTGTGGAAGGTGCAAAATAAACCACCTTCCCAGGAGAGGAGTGCAACACATAAGGACACCTCTTTTTCTCATGGTTCGAGTGTAACATGAGTGAAGGATGTCCCCCAGCAACGTAGGTATAGGATTCCTGGACATAAAGATCTGGACAGCACTGATATCTATGAGCTGATCTGGGTTAGGGAACAACACCAAACCATAGACAAGGAGGGCCACAACTTCTTCAAAAGCTTGTAGGTCAAGGGAGTTCCAACATTCATGGGCCTTTTCAAACAGAAACCTGGCTAAGAACCCTTTGATCGCACTTCTAACTTCCCAATGTCCCTTGAGGTCAGATGACTGTAGGTGCAAGGCTTTAGCAATCTCTTCAAGCTTGGGTTCCTTTTCCGTACCGTTGTAGGGTAGTTGATCAAGGATAAGGATCTTCAGGAGCCGGGAGAACTCCTCCAATGTAGGTACCAGCTGATAGTCCAAGAAGGTGAAACAGTGATGCAGAGGGTCAAAGAATTGGAACAGGACCTTTATCATATCTTCCTCAATGTTGGTATTGACCAAGCTGATGAGGCTTCCATGTCTTTCACTGAATGAAGAGTTCTCGGGAATCCTGGATATAAGCTCCTTAAGCTGAGGAGGAATCCTTACAAGACTGATTTGAATTGTCTTTCTGCGAACAGTTTCCATGTCCTACAAAACAAGAACAAATATGAAAATTCGAACCCCTGAAATGGTTAGTCAATGCATATGATGCTGGATGATGTCATGATGCTATGATTAAACACACCACAGATATTTACAAAGACAAACATGTAAGGCACACAAGGCACACAAGACAAGCCCTTAGGGTTTAAGGCCAGCATGGGGTCTGGGTAGTACCCTCTTGAAGTTGGTGGGTTCAACCTGTCCTATCAGAAGTAACCGGGTTCTAAGGGTCCCAATATCACGGGATTTGTTTCATTGTTCATCGTTTCGATTTAGCCACTGAACTGGCGACCAAAATATTCCAGGAAAGCAACCCTCAATTGAGTGTAGTATCGAGTATCAACCAACCTCGGACTGCACCAAAGTCAGTTATCTCACTACCCTAAAGAGGCCAAGATAGTTCAATTAAGGTTCCTAAGGTCTGTTGATGCTTCACGACACCATGCGGAGGCCCCGTACTCTCCTTGACTGAACTCAAGGGTTACCGGTACACACCAAAGTTCCACATCAACGTAGCAGACTGTTTCAACCATGTCGGTATACCCCGCACAGTTCCCTCACAGCCTTGTTGCTACTTTCTAAGAAGGTATCCCCAGATCCGGGTTAGGATCTATAGAACTCCCAAGACAGTCCCACAATTTAAAGCAAACAAGGAAAGCAATTGAAAACACAGTTATGAACTAACCCTAAGGTACACCTTACTTTAAGTTTGTGTCCCCAGCAGAGTCGCCAGTTCTGTGATCGGTGGATCTGGAACTGACTGTTTAACGCTGGTTCGCGAAATGTCGCGGAAGCAAGAGTCGCCACCGTCTTTTATTTTCTCCAAATGGAAAGGACAAAAGCACAGAAAAATTCCTTAAAGAGATTGCTCTCGGTTCGGGAGGTAGATTATAGAAAGGGAAGGGGTTAGCACCCTTTCTATCCATGGTTATCCATGGGCTCTTAGATACTTGCTCACTTGTGTTTTCAAAAATGGTTTGTTTGCTTTTCAACTGTGGGTTTTAAAAAGTTTCTTTGAAAATTTCAGTTCGACTCTTGTATCGGTCCTCAAGAGTGTTTGAAAAATTGCTTTCGAAAGCCTTTTGAAAAGGTGTCGGTGTGAAAAGTATTTTTGATTTGTTTTTGAAATTAGAGAAAGTATCTACGAGAACCTACCTACCCTAAGGAATTCGTCTGTGTAAATGTCCTTAAAGTAGTGCCATCCCACCATTGAGAGGTAGGTAGCACCACCGTTGGAGGTGTTCGGGTCAATTCGAGGGTTCGGGACATGGTGATCACCAGAGCAATAGGAAGATACCTTAGAAGCTACCCTCATGCCAGGTTCCCGGATCATGAGGACTTACTAAGACATCCTCTACTCGACGATCACCTTTCGAGGCAAGGCAACAGTGAGGCGTACCCTAGGGGTGGTGTGTGATTTGTGTGTCGTGTTCATTTGCATTTATCTTGTCATGTTATGAGTGAGCTATGCGTTTGTTTTTATTTTTGTCCATTCATTCTTGCATGCCATTATTTAACAGTTAAAATATTGCGAGAAATAAAAGTTCTAAACTATTACAAAAGGCGCGGGTCCACATCGCCAAAATTTCCAGAACCCGATTTGACAGAAAATAAAGAATTAAAGAAAGTGCGAGAAAATATATTACACGGCTTTGGGAGAGATACATAAATATTTACAAGAAAAAAGAAATAAATACGCGAATTAAAACTTTAAATTGAAACGAGGGCGTTGGACCCTTTTTAATGAAATTAAATTAAATTATTGAATTAATTAAAATTAAAATGAAAAGGAAATTATTTTTTAATTTTTTGTATTTATAAGGATTTAATGAAATTAAAACCTAATTCTACATTTTTTTAATTTATTAAGAAAATATGACAATTATCTAAATTTAAACCTAATTAATTAATTGCAACTTGATTTATAAAAATAACTAATTAAGAATTAATAATTAATATAGTAAAAATAAAAAGAGGATGAAAAATGCTTGAAACCCTAATTCTACCAATTTTAGATTTTTATTGAAAAATGTTAAGATTAAACCCTAAATTAAAAGCTAAATTAAATTGGTGAGATTTATTTATAAACAATAATATTGAATAAAAATATTTATTTTTTGGTCTTTTCTGATTTTTTATTGTTTTTTATATTTGTTATGAAAATATTTAAATTAAAGAAATTAATTAATTGAATCAAAATAAATAATAAAAAAAAATAATGGGAAGAATATTGCAAACCTATGGGGGTGTCTGTCCCCAAATTGGAGGCTTTAGTCAGTAATTCAGGCCCAATTATCCCTGGCCCCTTTGACCTCTTCAGCTAGCATGTATGGGCGTTGACTGAGGCACACCCTAGTCTTCAGATCCTGGCCTTTGATTGAGTACAATGGGACACATGGACGCTTGATAACGTGGATGCACGATAGACGCTAGCATTGAAATTGCACACAAGTGTTAACTGAAAAATAATATAGAAAGAGTGAGGGACCTGGGATCGAACCCAGGTCCTGAAGGTCACCACTACCCATGCTTGCCACTGCTCCACTCAGCGCGTTTTGTATATTGAATAACAAATAATGAATATAAAATAAACCAAAGCGTTAGTAATTTTTCCGCGCGAAAATTTGAATCAACCAGTCAGCGCCTTACACTTCATCATCTTCTTCATTCCTTTGTTTCTTTCCTGAAAATAGAGAGTGGTTAGCGGGGGTTTTGAACCCCCCCAAAACAGGCCATATACAATAATAGCGATTAAGCCCTCTTTGAGCATAAATTAGGCGCGATGGTCCTATCTTTTTCGTCCAAGCGCGCTGAACATGGTCATGGCATTGAGGTCCTCTAATTTTACAGTATCAAGAAACCCCTAATTTGAACATTGAAGAACCCTAATGTCCTTTCATGGTGAATCCTTCAATAACGCACAAAAACTTAATCAAAGCATATGGTTAGTTTCAGAATCATGAGAGCAACACAAAACAAGCGTTAGAATTTAAAATTATGCTATGAATGACAAGATACGATTTATGCAAAAGAGTGACAAAGCCTGAGTTCTATTCACCAATTCTTGGTGTTAGGAATGTGGAAATCTATCCAGACGCGTTGCTTGATGTCTCAGGAAGGTGATGAGATGGTTATTTGGCCTTGAATCGCCCTCTATCCCTGTTTTCAGTTTTCAATTTTCAAGCAAAAAACTCAAGTGTTCTTTTTGGTCTATGGCGCAGCTTCCAGTCTCCTTAGCATTAGGGTTGCACTTGGTATTTATGTGAGAATGATTTAGGTCAAAAAAATTGATCAAAACATCCATGAATTGATGAAAAAGATATTTGATTTTCAAGCCATTATTTTGCAATCTTTTTCACATGTTTTTGATGCCAATCACATCCAATTGCCTTTGATTCTTTCCTAATCTGATTTGCACGAAATCTTGGAGATGTTTTATGCACAAAAAGATTTGAAACATTAGGTTTAACATTTTTCATGTATTTTAATTAATTTAAATGAATTATTAATAATAAAAATCCAAATAAATAACTAAAAAATGAAGAAAAACTTCCCTTTGGGCCAAATGGTCGTGCACATGCCTTGGATAATGAATGGTGGAAGAAAAAGAGGCCCATTAGCAATTTTAGGTCATTTGAAGCAATGTTGACTTTTCAAAATATCCAAAAATTTCCCAACTTCCACAAGGCATAACTTGCTCAATTTTTAAGCTTTGCTCATGTTCTTGGACATTTTGGAAAGTTATTTGAGTCCTATAACCAATGCCTTTGGTCCCATGTCATTTTGATTTACCAATCTCAAGTTATGGCCTTTGACTTAAAGTCCCTTTTTGTTGACTTTTGAAAATGACCTATAATGTTGAAATTGATAACTTTTTGTGAGAGCATTTCTTGGACTTGAAGTGTGAAGAGGAGTTGTAGGAAATGTCTTTATCTTCACAATGAGCTTTGGATGGAATTTTTTTGATAAACCATGTGAAAGTTATGCCCTGGTCAATTTACAGTTGACTTTTTCAACTGTCCAAATATGGAAACTTTTGCATCTTGATGGTTTTTGAACCAAGCTTTGAGAATCATGATCAAGCATTGATCAAATGATGTTTGTGGCTTTAAAATGATATGTTGACCAAAAATTTGAACTTTTGACTGTCAAATGACCATTTTGCCCCTACAGTTGACTGTAGTGCAATTAGGGTTTTTGACTGTGCAATTTTGTGCTGAAAGTCTTGAAACTTGGTATGAGGATGCTTGACCATATTTATAGGCATGTGGGACTTGATTGGACTCTTGGAAACTTCATTTTCTTTGTCAGAACCAAAACCCTAATTTTGACTGTTAGGAGGCCCTTGAACTGTGCAACCCTTGGGGAGATTTTGAAGCTTGACTTGGCAATTTCTTGAAGAATATGGGAGGGCAAATTTTGGGGTACAACAGTTGCCCCTGTTCAATCTTCTTAGACCTGAGGATGCAGATTGGCTGTCGTGCCTTTCGTAATCCGAAGGTGGAAGATGATTGAACACTAGAGTGCCCAGAAATTTGCGCTCACATAGTAGCAGTGTGATGGTGGAATAGGCTTATAGATGCCATTTGGAGATTGATGGATAGGGTAATGGGTTTATAGATGCCATCTGGATGTCAATCGCATAAGAGATTCCTTAGCGAGAACTTGCGTACCTGCAAGAGAAAAATGAGTACCTGACATGTTGTAGGATCTGGTCTTCAGATGCTTTGTATAGATGTGTCCTGACTGGTTACAGGAGCTGAATCTGGAGCTTCAAACGATGATGAATGAACCAGGGATGGTTACTACCTCAACAGGAACGGTGAGAGAACCTTGGGTGACTTTAACTTCAACAGCAATCGTTGAGAAAATCTTGGGATGATTACTACCTCCGCAGGATCGGGGAGAGAACCAATAGGTGACTACAACCTCAACAGCAATCATTGAGAGAGTCTTGGTGGGAATTACCATCTCCGCGGTATCGGGGAGAGAACCATAGGCGATTACAACCTCAATAGCAATCATTGAGAAAACCTTGGATGGAATTATCATCTCCGCAGTATCGGGGAGAGAACCATAGGCGATTACAACCTCAATAGCAATCATTGAGAAAACCTTGGATGGAATTATCATCTCCGCAGTATCGGGGAGAGAACCATAGGCGATTACAACCTCAATAGCAATCATTGAGAAAACCTTGGATGGAATTATCATCTCCGCAGTATCGGGGAGAGAACCATAGGCGATTACAAACTCAATAGCAATCATTGAGAAAACCTTGGATGGAATTATCATCTCCGCAGTATCGGGGAGAGAACCATAGGCGATTACAAACTCAATAGCAATCATTGAGAAAACCTTGGATGGAATTATCATCTCCGCAGTATCGGGGAGAGAACCATAGGCGATTACAAACTCAATAGCAATCATTGAGAAAACCTTGGATGAAATTATCATCTCCGCAGTATCGGGGAGAGAACCATAGGCGATTACAAACTCAATAGCAATCATTGAGAAAACCTTGGATGGAATTATCATCTCCGCAGTATCGGGGAGAGAACCATAGGCGATTACAAACTCAATAGCAATCATTGAGAAAACCTTGGATGGAATTATCATCTCCGCAGTATCGGGGAGAGAACCATAGGCGATTACAAACTCAATAGCAATCATTGAGAAAACCTTGGATGGAATTATCATCTCCACAGTATCGGGGAGAGAACCATAGGCGATTACAACCTCAATAGCAATCATTGAGAGAATCTTGGATAACTTCTACTGAGTCTTCATCAGAAAAATCTGTTTGGGGTCGATTTAACTGGACTAGAGAAGGCCTTGGACTGGATAAGAAACAGAGAATCTTAGGGTCGATTAACTGAACCGGTCTAGGTCTTGGAATGTCTTCAACTGGGTCTTTATCAGAAAAATCTGTTTGGGGTCGATTTAGCTGGACCAGAGAAGGCCTTGGACTGGATAAGAAATCTTTGGAGTCGATTTAACTGAACCGGTCTAGGTCTTGAAATATGATTGAGAATTTAACTGAATCTTTCCTGAAAGGTAAAGGTCAGTCATATGCAATGCATGATATGGACCAAGCAATGATGTTCTCAACATAAATGAGATTTGTAAGATATGATGCGTCTATGCATGCTATAATGATGTATGGGAGTGCGATGTTTATGAATGTATTTTTCGTCTAGGAAAGTAAATCCTTGACGGGTGCCGGGAAGTCACTCCTGGGCTGATGTTGGAGAATAGATTTTGCTTCCGCCGGGGATGATAATTGCAAGAATACCGGTAGGAGAAGATGACTCCGTTGGGGAATAAACTTGGCGAATGGAATAACTCTGCGGGGAGGAAAGTACTATAACGATCTTGTTGGGGAGCAATACTCTGTGGGGAGAAGGATACCTTGTTGAGTTGTTGATAATAACTTGCTAGGGATAAGAAGACTTCACCGAGAACGATCTTCCCGTGGCTTTTGGCTGAGGATAACCCAGTTATATCCTGTTAAGGAAATAACTCTTTGAATAAAGCCGGGAGACGTGTTCGTGTTCTGTGAGGATAAGCTTCCAGAATCTACTGGGGATAAGCTTACTGCTTGGGGGGATGGATTCCAACTTTCCTGGGGAACTGGATTGGACTCTCTTGGGGAAGTTTTGAGCTGTATCGGGGAAGTGACTCCACTGAATGTTTGATATACCGCCGGGGAACAATCTTTAGACCAAGACTGCCAGGGATGCTTGTTAGGAATGTATGTATACTGCTGGGGAACAATCTTTAGACCAAGACTGTCGGGGATGCTTGTTAGGAATGTATGTATACTGCTGGGGAATGTTGAGATCTGCTGGAGGATACTCAACTTCCTTAAGTTTGATAGTAGCTTCGCTTGAGGAGAGTGTATTGACTTGCTGACGTACTCTCTGGGGAATTGGGATATGCCGGTTATGTTCTTTAGCTGAACCTATCTTGATACCTTGGAGGACAGAACAATTAGATTACTTAGACAACTCTTTTATTGCCCCTGTTTCTAATGTTACCTGTAATTAATCCTTTGTTTCGTATGCAAATATTTATGAGTTAGCAAATTATTGTCAATGCATATATCACAAATTGAACCTTGGACGTTCTTCGCAAGACAAAACAGAAAAGGAAAAACAATTGGCACTTTTTAACTGAAAAGTATATTTGTATTGATTTTGAATGGCCTGTAAAATAGGCGTTTTGTGTACAAGAGGCTGAAGTCCTAGTAAGAGAACGCCGCCGAACCAAAGAGTTTATACAAGTTTTGTACAAGAGAAAATAAAACAGCTGTGTGAAATGAATGATCCCACTGGGTTTCAACTCTGCTATTGTCTTTATAACTCCGAGCGTCTCATCACTTGATGACCTTGGTTGAAGATGAAGCTGACTGATCGATGCCGTCTGAACTTGATGTAGATACCGGATTCTGGATGCAAGGTGATCCAATGAGACATAGTATTACGCTTTATCCCTAACTTTTGCCTGGACCGCCCTTTCGGGTTTTCAGTCCACCGGGATACCCATTTTTGCCCAAGCCTCCTTTTCAGGTTTTCGACTTGTCGGGTGTACAGATTTTTTTCATTTCATCCCTTCATTTTTCCCGAACCCTTTTGGTTCGCCGGGAAGCCCTAATGTTTACCTAGGCATGTCAGCCTAGCGGGTCTTTTTTCATGCGTAGTATCTTTTTACTATGTCTGCATTAGCGGGGTGAGGAAGGTCGTCACCGTCCATGTTGGTTAGAATCATGGCTCCTCCTGAGAACACATGTTTAACCATAAATGGCCCTTCGTACGTAGGGGTCCATTTGCCCCTTGGATCACTCTGAGGAAGGATGATTCACTTGATTACCAGATCCCCAACTTGATATTCCTGTGGTCTGACCTTTTTGTTAAATGCCCTGATCATCCGTTTCTGATACGTCTGACCGTGACAGATAGCAGCAAGTCTCTTTTCATCAATAAGGTTTAATTGATCAAGTCATGTCTGGATCCAATCATCTTCGTTCAGATTTGCATCCTTCATTATCCGGAGAGAGGGTATTTGCACTTCGATCGGCAAGACTGCCTCCATACCATAAACCAAGGAGAAAGGAGTTGCCCCGGTTGACGTCCTGGCTGAGGTACGGTACCCGTGTAGAGCGAACGGTAACATCTCGTGCCAATCTTTGTAAGTCACTGTCATCTTCTGCACGATTTTCTTGATGTTCTTATTTGCTGCTTCTACAGCCCCATTCATCTTCGGTCTGTAAGGAGAAGAATTGTGGTGCTGTATTTTGAACTGCTCGCAGAGCTCAGTGATCATCTTGTTATTCAGATTGGTACCGTTGTCTGTAATGATCCTCTCGGGGACGCCGTACCGACAGATCAGATTATGCCGAATGAACCGCGCCACAACAGTCTTGGTTACCGTAGCATAGGAAGCTGCCTCAACCCACTTCGTGAAATAATCAATCGCTACCAGGATGAAGCGATGCCCATTAGATGCCGTAGGTTTAATCTCACCGATCATGTCTATGCCCCACATTGCAAACGGCCAAGGCGCAGTCAGAACATTCAAGGGAACTGGAGGAACATGCACCTTGTCTGCATAAATCTGGCACTTATGGCATGTTCTGGAATGTTGGTAACAGTCAGCTTCCATTGTGGACCAGTAATACCCTGCCCGAAGGATCTTTTTTGCCATTGTATGTCCACTGGAATGTGTACCAAAGGTCCCTTCATGTAGCTCTTCCATGATCCTTTCTGCTTCAGTCTTATCCACGCAACGCAGTAAGGTTGAATCATGGTTTTGCTTGTACAAGATGCCATTGCTAAGGAAGAACTTTTCCGCGAACCTTCTCAGGAACTTCTTATCATTGACAGAAGCACCCTCAGGGTATTCATGAGCTTCCAGATATCTCTTCACCTCATGGTACCAAGGCTTCTCAGTCACCAATTCAGTCTCGAGATCGCAACAGTATGCCGGTTCGTCCAGTTTCCAGATGATGATCCGGGGAGCCTCATTATCCCATTTGACCTTGAACATAGAAGACATTGTAGCTAACGCGTCTGCTAACTGATTCTCTTCTCTCGTAAAGTGTTCAAAGGTTATCTTCGTGAAGTGAGGGATCAAGGTCAACACACATTCTCTGTAAGGAATAAGATTCGGATGTTTCGTATCCCACTCTCCTTTGATCTGATTGATCACAAGAGCGGAATCTCCGAAGACACTCAGAAACTTGATCCTTAAGTCGATCGCATCTTGAAGACCCATGATGCACGCCTCATACTCCACCATGTTGTTGGTACAGTTGAAACATAGCCGGGCGGTAAGTGGAGTATGAGTGCCTTGCGGTGATATGATTACAGCGCCGATGCCGTTACCCAAAGCGTTGGAGGCTCCGTCAAAGTGCATAGACCATCGGGATCCTTCTTCAGGTCCTTCATCCGGTCCAGGTACTTCACAATCAGTTACTATCATGATGCTTTCATCTGGAAACTCGAAGTTCATTGACTGATAGTCATCTACTGCCTGATGTGCCAAGTGGTCTGCCAATACACTTCCCTTGATGGCTTTCTGGGTTGTGTACTGAACGCCGTATTCCGTCAAGATCATTTGCCATCTTGCTATTCTCCCAGACAAAGCAGGCTTTTCGAATATGTACTTTATAGGATCCATCTTTGAGATCAACAAGGTGGTATGAGTCAGCATATACTGTCTCAGCCGGCGAGCAGCCCATACCAAAGCGCAACAAGTTTTCTCGAGCAGTGAGTATCGGGTCTCACAGTCGGTAAACATTTTGCTAAGGTAATAGATGGCATGCTCTTTTCGGCCAGACTCGTCATGCTGCCCCAGCACGCACCCCATTGAGTTGTCAAGTACTGTCAGGTATAGTATCAGAGGTCTCCCTTCAACCGGTGGCATGAGGATAGGTGGTTCTTGGAGATACTCCTTGATTCTGTCAAAAGCGGCCTGACATTCATCATTCCAACGTACTACCTGATCTTTCTTCAGCAGCTTGAAGATTGGCTCACAGGTAGCAGTCAGATGCGAGATGAACCGAGCAATGTAATTCAGGCGTCCTAAAAAGCCTCTGACTTCCTTCTCTGTCTTGGGAACTGGCATCTCTTGAATAGCTTTAACCTTGGCAGGGTCCACTTGAATGCCCTTGTCACTTACCACAAAGCCTAGCAACTTCCCAGATCTTACCCCGAAGGTGCACTTGTTCGGGTTCAACCTCAGCTTGTACAGTTTCAACCGGTCAAACAATTTCTGCAGATGATCTAGGTGCTCTTCCTCAGTCTGGGACCTTGCGATCATGTCGTCAACATACACTTCTATCTCATGATGGATCATATCATGAAATAAAGCAACCATGGCACGTTGGTAGGTTGCCCCAGCGTTCTTTAGCCCAAAAGGCATGACCTTGTAGCAGAAGGTGCCCCACTGAGTAACAAATGTAGTCTTTTCCATGTCTTCAGGAGCCATCTTGATCTGATTATAGCCTGAAAAACCATCCATGAAAGAGAACACCTTATGCTGAGCAGTATTATCCACAAGGACATCAATGTGAGGTAGGGGGAAGTCATCCTTGGGGCTGGCCCTGTTCAGATCCCTGTAGTCAACACACATTCTGACCTTACCGTCCTTCTTAGGTACCGGCACCACATTAGCAACCCACTGAGGGTAAGAAGTCACTGCAAGGAACCCAGCATCAAACTGTTTCATAACCTCGACTTTAATCTTCTCAGACATTTCTGGACACATACGGCAGACCTTTTGCTTAACCGGAGGGCAGTCTTCCTTAGTTGGCAAGTGATGGACCACAATATCGGTATCCAACCCGGGCATGTCTTCGTAGGACCAGGCAAATATCTCCATATAATCGTGTAGCATCTGAGTCAACCGTTGCTTCACACTGAGCTCTAGGTTGGCACCAATCTTTACCTCTTTCCTGTCTGCCTCAGTACCCAAGTTTATTATTTCCACTGGCTCTTCATGTGGTTGAATTGCCCTCTCTTCCTGAAGTAACAGTCTTGCAAGCTCGCCAGGCACTTCACAATCATCTTCACCTTCGTCTTCGGCTAAGTTGATCGGATTTTCGAAGTCATAACTGGCAGTAGCAGAGTCGTTACCAGTAAGATCCAGAGTGGATTGAAACCTGTATGAGTGAGTGTGTGTGTAAATACAGCTGTTTTGAAAAATATGTAAAGGAAGGAAAGACAGAAAAGGAGCATAAGATTTGTAATGCGAGAAAACGTCCAAGATTTTCATTTATGATATATGAAATGACAATTTATATGCCCTCACAAATAAAACCACGGTGCCTCGGGTAAGACACCGGGCCATAGAGTTCAATTTATTGTTTATTACAAATAACAAAACAAAGAAGTTTATTACTGCGTAACAAAAGTAACAGGAGTATGGTTTTTGGCAATCCAATTGGTCAATCCACCATCAGTTGTCGGGTAGATCCAGCTATTGAATTCTGCTTCATCCACTTCATTGTCTTCCCCAACAGCATTCACTCCTGGATTTGTAATGAACACAGGAGGTCTTCTGGTCTTCGCCTTCCGCATAGCTTTCTGACCCTCTTTCTGAACCACAGCCCGGGCATCCTTTAGGGAAGCCATCTTCAAAGGAACATCCTCCTCGACCGCTGTTTCTGCTGCTGCTGAAATTGGAAGCACTTCCTCAAAATGTTGAAAGGGGGTTTCAATAAACTCCCCATCCATCTCAATGTATCTGAAAGAATTCAGATGGCTTACCATATACTCCTCCTCTCCTTGTACAGTGACGATCTTCCCTCTGACGGGGTACTTCAGCTTCTGGTGCAAGGTAGAGGTCACTGCCCCCGCTTTATGGATCCAAGGTCGACCCAGTAGACAAGAGTACGATGGACGGATATCCATCACATAAAAAGTAGAGTCAAACACCTGAGAACCCACACGAATAGGAATGTCAACCTCTCCATGAACCATCCTTTTTGAACCGTCAAAGGCCCTGACAATGATATTGCTGGGTTTTAATTCCAGGCCTTCACAATCCAAACGGTCTAAAGCCTTCTTTGGTAAAACATTCAAGGAAGAACCAGTGTCCACCAACACATGCGCCAGAGTAGTGCCCCTGCATTCAATAGAGACATGCAGGGTGTCATTGTGGTCTCTTCCCTTTGCAGTCAGGTCAGCATCTGAGAAACCCAAGCCATTGTCCGCTGTCAGATTTGCTACGCAGTCAGTGAACTGAACTGCAGATGTCTCCTGTGGCACATGGGCCGTCTTGAGAAATGAGATCAAGGCCTTAGCATGGGCCTCTGAACACAGAAGTAAGGAGAGCATTGAGATCTTGGAGGGCGTATGCCCCAGCTGCTCGACGACATTGAAGTCTCTCTTTTTTATTATCTTTAGAATCTCCTCCATTTCTTGTTGGGAGGCCTCAGCATTTATAGGTATCGGTGCCTCCATCCGGGCAGGCTCATCTTCAATTCCCTTGCCCCGAGCATTGGATGACTCAGCAGCAGGGGAAACAACTTGATCAACAACAGGAACAGGTACACTTGTAGGTGTTATAAGGAGGGGTCTTCGAGTAGAGGGCGGTGCAATGTCAGGCGAGAAGAGCCTGCCACTGCGGGTAACCTTGGCTGGGCCAGTGATATCGCAGATACTGGCGCCAGTGTTGAATTCTTGTTTGATTCCGTTCACATACACATCTGCCCCATAGTGCCAGGGGACAGCTTTATCAGATACGTAGGGGAGAGGCCCCGGAACAGTAATAACCACAGGTGCAACAGTCATGATTTGAACAGGCTTCTTCGGGAGAGCCTTGATTGGATTATTGAAGATGGTAACCACATAAACTTCTTCTACCGGGACCAACTGAACAGCAGACTTCTTAAACAGAATCTCCTTGCTATCCATTAGGCTTTGGATGCCTAACTTCAGCAAGGGACAACCAGATAGGGAAACAGCACAGAATAGGCAACCCTCACTGCAACCCGGAAATAAACCGGCCCGCAGCAGGTTCCTCTTGACAGTCTTCAGAGGAGTAGCTAGATCATCCACAGAAACAGCGTAAACATCTTCATCAACCGCATTTACTCCATGCTGGGGCATAGGAGCAATTACCACATTTGGCCTCTCAGGCGCTTCGAACTGTATTTCTTTCGTGTCAATAAGGTCTTGCACCTTATTCCTTAATGCCCAACAGTCATCAGTGGAATGCCCCGGGCTATCAGAATGGTACGCACAACGGGCATTTGGGTTGTACTTGGGGGAAGCAGTGTTTACACCCTTGGGTGCCTCTCTAACAGTCACTAGATTGGTGGATAGCAACTGTGGCAAGATCTGCGATAAGGTCATGCTCAAACGGGTAAACTCTCTCCGGGGTCTTTCAGCCCTTTGAGGATAGGTTGGCCGAGGAGCGGCAGCAGGCTTGGCAATCATTACCGCACTGACAGATTGGCGGCGCTCAGATTTCTCTGGTCTCCGGGAGCCATATACATCACTAGCCTCCTTTTTGAAGGGTTTCTTCTCAGAACTAGACGATGCACCCTTCAGAATCTTTCCAGACTTCAACCCAGCCTCAATTCTCTCTCCAGTCAGAATCAGATCAGTGAACCCTGCAGACGAATTCCCGATAAGATGGTTGAAAAATGGCCCAGATAGGGTCCCCAAGAACATGTCCACCAACTCCCGATCAGTCAACGGAGGCTGCACCCTGCCAGCCAGATCCCTCCACTTCTGAGCGTACTCTTTAAAACCTTCACTTGAACCTAACGACATACCCTGGAGTTGGGTACGTGTAGGGGAAAGGTCGGCATTATACTGATACTGCTTATAAAAAGCAGTAGCCAACTCCTCCCAGTTACGAACCTTGGTCCCATCTAGCTGATAGAACCATTCGAGATGAGTCCCTGAAAGACTCTCCTGGAAGAAGTGGATCCAAAAATTCTTATCCACTGAGTACAGTTGAATCTTCCGAACATAGGACCTGAGATGTAGCTTGGGACAAGACGCCCCATCGTACTTAGTGAAGGATGGTGCTTTGAATTTACGAGGAATAATCACACCGGTTGACAAACCCAGATCTCCAAAATCCAGCCCAGGTACCTGTTGTATCTCCATAGCATTCAACCGGTCTTCCAACTGTTTGTAGCGGTCTTCTGCAGGAGGATACTGCTCTTCATCAAAATCGGTCTCGTTGTCAGAGACTACCGGACTAGGACCTTTTTCCGCTTGAGGAGTACCCTTGCCAATAGAAGAACCAGCCTCTTCATTCTGCAGAGTGTTGCCAAACCTTCGGCCCGAGTTGAACAGAACAGTTCTTCCCTTCTTCTTCTTTTCCTTCTTCAGGAGCAGAGCCTTCAGCTCTTCTTGGCCCTGAGCCAAACCCATGATTAGTTCCTGAAATTGCGCATTCTGCGCCTGTAGAGCTTTGATGGACATCTCAGTTGATGATGAGTCAGGATTCATGATGCTGAAATAAACAGCGAAGAACTGTAAGCAACCTGAGAAGAGAAAAACCTGCTATGCACATGATGAATGATATGTGTCTATGCAATGCATTCAAGGGTTTGAAAGTTCAAATTTGTTGTAGACAAAAAGGAACACACGTTATCATTAAGGAAATAATTGTTCAGTACATCAAAGCCTCATGGGCAAAATAATACAAAAGCAAATCAATCCCAAAATATACTACGCATCCTCTTTGGAGCTATGTAAGTGTTGAGATTCCTCTCCTCATGCAACAGGCGGGTGAGCTCCAAGACCTTCTTTTCACTAGCATGTAGACTGGTCTCAAGAGAATTTCGTTCTTCCTTAAGCTGGATCCAACTCTTCTGCATCTCTTCCCAGGATGTGGGCATATCAGGGTGCTGAATGGTGTAGGACACTTCCCCTTCCAAGACTGGTTCTTTGATTACAGGGAGCATATGAGGATAAGGCATCACTAACTTCTGGGAGCGAGCTCGTACCCACTTGAGATAAGGTTCCAACGGGATGGAGTTCCTGTGCCCCAGTGTCTTGCTGTCTATCCTATTGGGCATCCTCCAGGCTCTGATAAATCTCTGGCGAAGTCCTTGAGTATCGTTGTCGAAGTCAAAAACTATGTCAGGAATTAACATGTCATGAGGACCATCCCTCAGAGCATAACCAAACTGTCTCCAAGCCAGGCATGGGTTGTAAGTAATACCTCCTCTGATTCCAAGTAAAGGAACATTAGGGTACTCCCCGCAACGATCAATGATAGTGACATCTTCTCTGGACCTAGGGCACCGATGTATATCCGCATGTGTAAGAGTCATCAACCGTTGTGACCATCTCAAACCCCGCTCGTTCTTCAAAACTGATTATGGAAGGTGCGAAATAAACCACCTTCCCAGGAGAGGAGTGCAACACATAAGGACACCTCTTTTTCTCATGGTTCGAGTGTAACATGAGTGAAGGATGTCCCCCAGCAACGTAGGTATAGGATTCCTGGACATAAAGATCTGGACAACACTGATATCTATGAGCTGATCTGGGTTAGGGAACAACACCAAACCATAGACAAGGAGGGCCATAACTTCTTCAAAAGCTTGTAGGTCAAGGGAGTTCCAACATTCATGGGCCTTTTCAAACAGAAACCTGGCTAAGAACCCTTTGATCCCACTTCTAACTTCCCAATGTCCCTTGAGGTCAGATGACTGTAGGTGCAAGGCTTTAGCAATCTCTTCAAGCTTGGGTTCCTTTTCCGTACCGTTGTAGGGTAGTTGATCAAGGATAGGGATCTTCAGGAGCCGGGAGAACTCCTCCAATGTAGGTACCAGCTGATAGTCCAAGAAGGTGAAACAGTGATGCAAAGGGTCAAAGAATTGGAACAGGACCTTTATCATATCTTCCTCAATGTTGGTATTGACCAAGCTGATGAGGCTTCCATGTCTTTCACTGAATGAAGAGTTCTCGGGAATCCTGGATATAAGCTCCTTAAGCTGAGGAGGAATCCTTACAAGACTGATTTGAATTGTCTTTCTGCGAACAGTTTCCATGTCCTACAAAACAAGAACAAATATGAAAATCCAAACCCCTGAAATGGTTAGTCAATGCATATGATGATGGATGATGTCATGATGCTATGATTAAACACACCACAGATATTTACAAAGACAAACATGTAAGGCACATAAGGCACACAAGACAAGCCCTTAGGGTTTAAGGCCAGCATGGGGTCTGGGTAGTACCCTCTTGAAGTTGGTGGGTTCAACCTGTCCTATCAGAAGTAACCGGGTTCTAAGGGTCCCAATATCACGGGATTGCTTTCATTGTTCATCGTTTCGATTTAGCCACTGAACTGGCGACCGAAATATTCCAGGAAAGCAACCCTCAATTGAGTGTAGTATCGAGTATCAACCAACCTCGGACTGCACCAAAGTCAGTTATCTCACTACCCTAAAGAGGCCAAGATAGTTCAATTAAGGTTCCTAAGGTCTGTTGATGCTTCACGACACCATGCGGAGGCCCCGTACTCTTCTTGACTGAACTCAAGGGTTACCGGTACACACCAAAGTGCCACATCAACGTAGCAGACTGTTTCAACCATGTCGGTATACCCCGCACAGTTCCCTCACAGCCTTGTTGCTACTTTCTAAGAAGGTATCCCCAGATCCGGGTTAGGATCTATAGAACTCCCAAGACAGTCCCACAATTTAAAGCAAACAAGGAAAGCAATTGAAAACACAGTTATGAACTAACCCTAAGGTACACCTTACTTTAAGTTTGTGTCCCCAGCAGAGTCGCCAGTTCTGTGATCGGTGGATCTGGAACTGACTGTTTAACGCTGGTTCGCGAAATGTCGCGGAAGCAAGAGTCGCCACCGTCTTTTATTTTCTCCAAATGGAAAGGACAAAAGCACAGAAAAATTCCTTAAAAAGATTGCTCTCGGTTCGGGAGGTAGATTATAGAAAGGGAAGGGGTTAGCACCCTTTCTATCCATGGTTATCCATGGGCTCTTAGATACTTGCTCACTTGTGTTTTCAAAAATGGTTTGTTTGCTTTTCAACTGTGGGTTTTAAAAAGTTTCTTTGAAAATTTCAGTTCGACTCTTGTATCGGTCCTCAAGAGTGTTTGAAAAATTGCTTTCGAAAGCCTTTTGAAAAGGTGTCTGTGAAAAGTATTTTTGATTTGTTTTTGAAATTAGAGCAAGTATCTACGAGAACCTACCTACCCTAAGGAATTCGTCTGTGTAAATGTCCTTAAAGTAGTGCCATCCCACCATTGAGAGGTAGGTAGCACCACCGTTAGAGGTGTTCGGGTCAATTCGAGGGTTCGGGACATGGTGATCACCAGAGCAATAGGAAGATACCTTAGAAGCTACCCTCATTCCAGGTTCCCGGATCATGAGGACTTACTAAGACATCCTCTACTCGACGATCACCTTTCGAGGCAAGGCAACAGTGAGGCGTACCCTAGGGGTGGTGTGTGATTTGTGTGTCGTGTTCATTTGCATTTATCTTGTCATGTTATGAGTGAGCTATGCGTTTGTTTTTATTTTTGTCCATTCATTCTTGCATGCCATTATTTAACAGTTAAAATATTGCGAGAAATAAAAGTTCTAAACTATTACAAAAGGCGCGGGTCCACATCGCCAAAATTTCCAGAACCCGATTTGACAGAAAATAAAGAATTAAAGAAAGTGCGAGAAAATATATTACACGGCTTTGGGAGAGATACATAAATATTTACAAGAAAAAATGAAATAAATACGCGAATTAAAACTTTAAATTGAAACGAGGGCGTTGGACCCTTTTTAATGAAATTAAATTAAATTATTGAATTAATTAAAATTAAAATGAAAAGGAAATTATTTTTTAATTTTTTGTATTTATGAGGATTTAATGAAATTAAAACCTAATTCTACATTTTTTTAATTTATTAAGAAAATATGACAATTATCTAAATTTAAACCTAATTAATTAATTGCAACTTGATTTATAAAAATAACTAATTAAGAATTAATAATTAATATAGTAAAAATAAAAAGAGGATGAAAAATGCTTGAAACCCTAATTCTACCAATTTTAGATTTTTATTAAAAAATGTTAAGATTAAACCCTAAATTAAAAGCTAAATTAAATTGGTGAGATTTATTTATAAACAATAATATTGAATAAAAATATTTATTTTTTGGTCTTTTCTGATTTTTTATTGTTTTTTATATTTGTTATGAAAATATTTAAATTAAAGAAATTAATTAATTGAATCAAAATAAATAATAAAAAAAAATAATGGGAAGAATATTGCAAACCTAGGGGGGTGTCTGTCCCCAAATTGGAGGCTTTAGTCAGTAATTCAGGCCCAATTATCCCTGGCCCCTTTGACCTCTTCAGCTAGCATGTATGGGCGTTGACTGAGGCACACCCTAGTCTTCAGATCCTAGCCTTTGATTGAGTACAATGGGACACATGGACGCTTGATAACGTGGATGCACGATAGACGCTAGCATTGAAATTGCACACAAGTGTTAACTGAAAAATAATATAGAAAGAGTGAGGGACCTGGGATCGAACCCAGGTCCTGAAGGTCACCACTACCCATGCTTGCCACTGCTCCACTCAGCGTGTTTTGTATATTGAATAACAAATAATGAATATAAAATAAACCAAAGCGTTAGTAATTTTTCCGCGCGAAAATTTGAATCAACCAGTCAGCGCCTTACACTTCATCATCTTCTTCATTGCTTCGTTTCTTTCCTGAAAATAGAGAGTGGTTAGCGGGGGTTTTGAACCCCCCCAAAACAGGCCATATACAATAATAGCGATTAAGCCCTCTTTGAGCATAAATTAGGCGCGAGGGTCCTATCTTTTTCGTCCAAGCGCGCTGAACATGGTCATGGCATTGAGGTCCTCTAATTTTACAGTTTCAAGAAACCCCTAATTTGAACATTGAAGAACCCTAATGTCCTTTCATGGTGAATCCTTCAATAACGCACAAAAACTTAATCAAAGCATATGGTTAGTTTCAGAATCATGAGAGCAACACAAAACAAGCGTTAGAATTTAAAATTATGCTATGAATGACAAGATACGATTTATGCAAAAGAGTGACAAAGCCTGAGTTCTATTCACCAATTCTTGGTGTTAGGAATGTGGAAATCTATCCAGACGCGTTGCTTGATGTCTCAGGAAGGTGATGAGATGGTTATTTGGCCTTGAATCGCCCTCTATCCCTATTTTCAGTTTTCAATTTTCAAGCAAAAAACTCAAGTGTTATTTTTGGTCTATGGCGCAGCTTCCAGTCTCCTTAGCATTAGGGTTGCACTTGGTATTTATGTGAGAATGATTTAGGTCAAAAAAATTGATCAAAACATCCATGAATTGATGAAAAAGATATTTGATTTTCAAGCCATTATTTTGCAATCTTTTTCACATGTTTTTGATGCCAATCACATCCAATTGCCTTTGATTCTTTCCTAATCTGATTTGCACAAAATCTTGGAGATGTTTTATGCACAAAAAGATTTGAAACATTAGGTTTAACATTTTTCATGTATTTTAATTAATTTAAATGAATTATTAATAATAAAAATCCAAATAAATAACTAAAAAATGAAGAAAAACTTCCCTTTGGGCCAAATGGTCGTGCACATGCCTTGGATAATGAATGGTGGAAGAAAAAGAGGCCCATTAGCAATTTTAGGTCATTTGAAGCAATGTTGACTTTTCAAAATATCCAAAAGTTTCCCAACTTCCACAAGGCATAACTTGCCCAATTTTTAAGCTTTGCTCATGTTCTTGGACATTTTGGAAAGGCCTTTGAGTCCTATAACCAATGCCTTTGGTACCATGTCATTTTGATTTACCAATCTCAAGTTATGGCCTTTGACTTAAAGTCCCTTTTTGTTGACTTTTGAAAATGACCTATAATGTTGAAATTGATAACTTTTTGTGAGAGCATTTCTTGGACTTGAAGTGTGAAGAGGAGTTGTAGGAAATGTCTTTATCTTCACAATGAGCTTTGGATGGAATTTTTCTGATAATCCATGTGAAAGTTATGCCCTGGTCAATTTACAGTTGACTTTTTCAACTGTCCAAATATGGAAACTTTTGCATCTTGATGGTTTTTGAACCAAGCTTTGAGAATCATGATCAAGAATTGATCAAATGATGTTTGTGGCTTCAAAATTAGATGTTGACCAAAAATTTGAACTTTTGACTGTCAAATGACCATTTTGCCCCTATAGTTGACTGTAGTGCAATTAGGGTTTTTGACTGTGCAATTTTGTGCTGAAAGTCTTGAAACTTGGTATGAGGATGCTTGACCATATTTATAGGCATGTGGGACTTGATTGGACCCTTGGAAACTTCATTTTCTTTGTCAGAACCAAAACCCTAATTTTGACTGTTAGGAGGCCCTTGAACTGTGCAACCCTTGGGGAGATTTTGAAGCTTGACTTGGCAATTTCTTGAAGAATATGGGAGGGCAAATTTTGGGGTACAACAGTTGCCCCTGTTCAATCTTCTTAGACCTGAGGATGCAGATTGGCTGACGTGCCTTTCGTAATCCGAAGGTGGAAGATGATTGAACACTAGAGTGCCCAGAAATTTGCGCTCACATAGTAGCAGTGTGATGGTGGAATGGGCTTATAGATGCCATTTGGAGATTTATGGATAGGGTAATGGGCTTATAGATGCCATCTGGATGTCAATCGACTTAATAATACTTGACATTTTTTGTGAGAAGACTAAAAGTCAATCAATCTCATTTCAAACCATTTTGCCACTTTGGCTTTTTTTCTTTAAAACTTTTCTTAAAAGATTAAACTCTTGTCAATACTTGTAGTGATGCAAACAACTATACTTCTACAATATGTAGTGAAGAGAGATCTTTTCCACTTGGGTGTTGAGTGAGACATTGTTGATTTTAAAATCCAAGCCATATCCTCCACTTTGAGATGATGAAAATTCTCCTTTCTCATGATTGTGGGTAGTAGGTATGTTTTCCACACAGACAATGACGATGATGTTTTATCTCATAAAATTGACCAACACATTTGGATTTCAAAACTTTTAAAAGAGGAACTACGTGTACCCTGATCCCCTATTACACGAAAGGTGGTACATAGGCACTAAAGGTTCGCAACCGTGACAGGTGCAAAGATCATAAAAAAATATATTTCTTTTCTCACCTCCACCATCCATTTTTATATACAACCGTTTTTATAGCCAAAATATACAGATTTTACAAAGAGGCTCCTGCGGAGTACTGTAGATGTTTAGGGTGCTAATACCTTCCCTTTGCATAACCAACCCCCTTACCTTGAATCTTTCCCCCTCTTTTTGGGTTATTCTCTCTTTTTCCATTCCTTTGGAATCAATAAAGCGCGGTGGCGATTTTTATTTTGATTTGTCTAAAGTCTAGTCAATCCAATGGCTTAGTCTTGAACATTTCTACCACTACAGAAAAATGACGACTTCACTAGGGAAAGATTGACCTATTGCTGGTCCATACCTAAGTGGGTTAAGCCTATCTTTGTTTATATTTGTACATGTGTTATTACTGTTTATTGTGTTATATGTTGTATATATGTTTGTCTGGATTTTCTTAGTTTTCAGGGTGCTTGGTGATTACTCATAAGTCCTATACCCGGACTTGGGCAAACTTTAAGATAGGATGGGCGGTATAGTCATGTTAACTTTAAGGGATTAATCCCAAAAAAGGAGGCATGATACCCCCCACTCAGTGGAGGCCCCTTTGACTGTAGTTTCGTTTAACGAGTAATTGGGAAGACGTACTGCTTTCGACCTGGGAGCCTGCTGAAACTGAGGACCGTAGAATACCAAACCCATCTTGGCCTTTTAGGTGTAGTGCAAAAGCAATGACAGAGTAATCCGGAAATAGTTATCACATGATACTACGCTCGGACGAGTCTTTCTTGAGAATATTACTAATTACCGAGTTAATTAGGAAGTTGGTAATATCCGAAGGAAGGATGTAGACTCTGGGAACCTTTAGAACCTTGTTCGGCAGGTGATAACTTTAGACCAACACCTTATGGGTAGTACCTTCGACCTCATGCTCGTGACGTTGAACCTATGAACCCTATATGTGTAATCTTATGTGTGATTGTTGCATCACGCATCCATGCACTCATAAGCATATTTTGACGAAAACCATATTTCAAGGGATTTAAAGGTTGACTATTTGTGAATATCTCAGGTACTTTTAACCATGGATTCTGGAAAGAGAAAGACCAGGAAATACAGTTTCAAGGATCCCAAGATAGATGAGTTGATCAGTCTAATTCCCGAGATCGAGTGTTCTGCAGACTTTCGGAAGAAGTATGGGTCCATTATTCCTCTCATGAAGATGGAGATGAAGGAGGTTATTCTCTCGACCGTGGTCCAGTTCTATGATCCGATGTATCATTGATTTACTTTTCCCGACTATCAGTTGATGCCTACACTGGAGGAGTATTCTTATCTATTGGATTTAACTGTTACCGATCATGTTCCTTTTACTGGTTTGGAGGGTGAGCCAAAACCACATGAGATTGCTACTTTGATTCACCTGGGGAAGTTTGAGGTTGAAGCCCATATGACTACTAAAGGAGGGATTAGAGGATTACCAGCTCAGTTCTTATTGGAGAAAGCTCGTTACTTTTCCAAAATGAAGAGTACAGTTGCTTTTGAGGCCATCTTTGCTCTACTTGCTTATGGGTTGTTCTTATTTCCTAATGTGGACAAGTTTTTCGACATTAACGCGATCAGTATTTTCATGATTGGAAACCCAGTTCCTACACTGTTGGGTGATGCTTATTACTCTATTCATCTTCAGAAGTCTTATCATGGGGGGATGATTATCTGTTACGCGCCTCGGTTGTACCGATGGTTTATCTCTCATATGCCTCAATTTGATGCTTTTTGGGATGTCAAGAAGGAACCCCATTGGGCTCCTAAGATCATGGCACTTACTCACTCGGATATTGATTGGTATCATCGAGTTTACCAGGATATAGAGATTATCGACAATTGTGGTAGTTTCCCCAATGTACCTCTTCTTGGTACAAAGGGATGAATTAACTATAACCTTTTTGTTGTACCCCAAAATTTGCCCTCTCATATTTCTCAAAACATTTCAAGAAGAAAACCTCCAAGTTGCTCAAGTTTGCTCAAGAGTTGGACAGTCAAGCTGCCTCCTAAGGCAGTCAACCCCAAACTAGGGTTTTGTGTTGCATCAAGATACTTGAGTCCAATGACTTCAAATTCTCCCTAATGTCCTAATATATTCTCAATTTCATCCATTTCAAATTTCAAGCCTTGCAGAGGAAGTTTGCTCAGTCAACTGCTCAAAGGGTCCAAAAATCGACTATGCTAGGGCAAAAGTCAACCGTGACCCAAATACAGTCAAACCTCAATATTTTTTGTCAACATTATCATTTTGAAGGTTATTTCATCATTTGATCAAGGGTTGATCATGATTCATCAAGGATTGCTCAAAATTCATCAAGACCCAAAAGTTGTTAAATTAGGGTTTTGCAGGAAAAGTCAACTCAACTTTGACCAAGCATAACTTTCTCATACTTTATGAGAAATGACCCATCCAAATCTAATTTTGAATAGGATGCAATTTCCTACAATCCATCTTCATACTCCAATATCAGAAAATGCACTCACAATAAGTTATAAATTTGGACATTATAGGTCATTTTTGAAAGTTAACAAAAACACCTTTTTTGCGAAAGCTTATAACTTGAGCATGGAATATCAAAATGATATGAGACCAAAATGGTTGGTTAGAGGACATCTTAATATTTCTAAAATGTCCAAGTACACCTCCAAAAGTTCAAAATTGAAGAAGTTATGCATTGTTGAAGTTGGACTTTTTTGCAAAATTACCAAAAGTCAACTATCCCCAAAACTTCAAATTTTTTCAAATGGGCCCATTCTTTTCCACTTGATTTGAGCTTTCATAGTTTCCCACGTGTCCTAGCTTCAGCCATGAGCCCATATTTCATTTTTATTATTTAATTTTATTTTTAATTGAATTTATTCATTTTAAATCAAATAAAATCATAGAAAATCCAAATAATTAATAACTCCTGATTTTCTGATTGTTTTAGGCTTTGTTTACAGCTAGGACCACCATCAAATTCGTATCAAGACTAATCATGTGCAAAAATATTAAATAAAATCAAATTTGAAAGGTTTAATAATGGAGAATCATCAAATATGACATTTTTTTCAAATCTTGATCATGGTCTTAAAACACAACATTATGAGGGAGATTCTTTCCATGCTTTCTTGTCTCCTAATTCCCCTCTATAAATATAGAGTCATACAAGCTTGAAAGAAACAAAAAATCCTCTCTAAAAAGCTCTCAAAAAGCTCTTAAAAAAGTTCTCTAAAAGCTCTTCAAAAAGCTCTCCAGAAATCAAAGAATTGGTGCAATTCATATCTCGAGGTTCCGGCCTCTCGTAATTGACATCAAGCCTCAAACCATCTTCTTGAAGTCCTCATGAGTCTTACAAGACCCAAGAGCAATCCATCACACGCCTAGCACGCCCACCGGTTTGGTAAAATTTTAAATTTCGAATCTCTAATTTTAATCACATTTTATGGTATGCTAACGTTTGTTTGAGTTTATGTAGAACAGTTATGGATGGTTGAATCATAGGTACCACGCAAGAATCAAAAAACACCATAGTTAGAGCATGAAGCTTTCGAAGATCCGGGCTCAGGAATGCTCTTTACACCTCCCAAAATAGTTGTTTCAGGCCCATTTCTCACTCTTTATTTTTTTTTATATTTTCAATTTATTTATTTCTTATTTATTTTACTAACCAAATAATTAATCTTCTTTTCATCAAAAAAATCACAAAAATATTTTATGTCCAATTAAATTTCAGAATTTTATTTTTTATTAATAAACATTAATTAATTTAATTAGGATATTAATGTTAGATAACTTTAAATGATTTTTACAAATATTTAAAATTAATTATAAATCAATAGGTTTTTAACACTAATTTCATCATTTTATTTTCTTTCCTAAATTAACAAAACTCCAAAAATATGTCATTTAATATTTTCCATTAATTAATTTATTCAATAATTAATTTAGCATTTAATTTTTAGGACTTAATTTCTTTTCCTAAAAAAAAAAAAACAAAACATTTTCTTTATGAAATTTAATTCTAACTTTTTTTTTGTTAATAAACATTAATTAATTGATTTAGAATTTTAATTAGAATAACTTTCACATTTTTGTAAAATAATTAAAATTAACTTAGACATAATTAGGTTTTTATTAAGATTGATTAATTTTATTTTATTTCTTTAAATATCAAAAATCCAAAAAATATTTATTTTCATTAATTAATTAATTAATTTAATAATTTAATAATTAATTTAGGATAGTTTCTTTCTTAATTCAAAAATAACAAAAAAAGATACTTTTTTTCAAAAAAGGGTCAAAACCCTAAACTTGCACCCGATTTAATTTCCGCATGTGATTTACTTTCTTTTATCCAATATTGTATTTGTTTCCGGAATGTAATAGCTTAATAGGACTTTAAACATTTTTACCGCCTTATTTATTTTTTGCATTTTAATTTCAAGGGTTGCTTTTGGCGATGTAAATACCCGACGCCTTGTAATAGTTAGTTTAATTTCCTCATTTAATTTCCGCAACTTATAAACTGTTAGATGTTTGGTAATAGGAAATGCATGACAAGATCAAATGTTTAACTTAAAATCAACATAGATAACCATTGACATGTACAAAGACAAAATAACTGAAAACAACACACTCACACATGCGCACTCTTAGGGTACACCTCACTTGGTTGCCTTCGAACGCGGTCATTAAGTATAGGAAGTTTTAGAGGCCACCCTCTTGTCCAAAGATAATAGTTTCCTCGAAACGGTTGCCTCGGAAAAATGATCTAAGATATTAGGGTTACCGCTAAGGCGCCCTAACATTGCTTTAGTGACCGCACGTCCCTTAATCGAATTGACCCTTAAAACTCCAACGACGATGCTACCTACTCATCCATAGTGGGATAGCATTGTATAAAGGATATTAGCACAAATTGATTCCTTTTTCGAGTAGGTAGGTGGTTCTTAAGTACTTGCTCTTTCAAAACAAAACATATTTTCACACTCACTCCTTTCAAACAAAACTTCTTCAAACCCACAAACACAAAGAAAGCAAATTTTTAAAAACACTATGAGCAAGTACCTAAGAGCCCGTGGATAACCACAGATAGAAAGGGTGCTAACACCTTCCCTTTCTATAACCTACCCCCCGGACCCGAGAAACATCTCGAAAAAGGAATTTTTCTGTGCTTTTTTCCTTTCCTTGTTGGATAAAATAAAAGACGGTGGCGACTCTTGCTTACCGCGACATTTTGCAAAAACAAACGCAAAACGCAAACCAGCATTCCAAAAAATAGTCAGTTCTTCCCATCGTATCACAGAACTGGCGACTCTGCTGGGGATATCTTATAAGTGGGGTGTACCTTAGGAATAGTTCATAATGTTTTCAATTGCCTGATTTGTATGATTTATCTTTGTGGGCTTGAATTAGAGTTACTATAGATCCTAACCCGGATATGGGGGATACCCTTTAGGTAAGTAGCAATAAACTGTGAGGGAACTGTACAACATAGACCGATACGGTTGAAGCAGTAGTTACGTTGGTGTGGCACTTTAGTATGTACCGATATCCCTTATGGCGCAACGAGGAGAATATGGGTCTGCTAAGGGGTCATTAAGCACCAACTGACCTTAGAACCTTTAAATTGACCAACTTGGCCATAGAACAGTAGCAGTATGCTACACTCATTGAGATCAAACTCTCGCGATGATTCCGGCCGCAAGAAAAGGTTGCTAAACTGGAATTATGACTGATCGAGGATGGTCAGTGATATTGAGATCCTCTAGAACCCAGTTACTATTTCTAGGACAGGTTGAACCAACTAAACTGAAAGAGGGTAATACCTAGACCCCATGCAAGCCTAAACTTAAGGCTGTTTGTGTGACTTGTGTGCCTTCAAACTTGAACTACTTTCACATTCTTGTTATCTGACAACTTCTGTTCCTTGCAGGTTTTGTTTACGGTCCTTATTTGATGATTTGGCTTTATTGCAGGGTTTACTTACATCACCTCACACTTTTTCTTAAACGCATAGCATACACATCATAACATCATTGCCTAAACATTTCCTTAACCATTTCAAGGATCTCAAGGGTTTGTGATGCAGGTTATGGTAAATCATACGTCTAGCAAGGGGCAAACGAGATTTATTTTCCTCTAGCCAAAGTTGTCTAGAGATCAATATACGATAACTTGAGTCAGTGGCTATGACCCACTCGATATGGTGAGCTTGACTCTTGAAGAAGGACTCTTAACAACACGAAGTTTCTTCAATCAAAGCTGCAAAATTCAAATACTAACAAGTTTCTTGTTTACCCCGCGAGATCCTTGAAAACATTGCATACATATATCATATATATCATTGCATAACAGGTCTCCCAGTACAGGTCTCTCATGTTCTCGCTGTTTATTTCAGCAATGGCTTTCCAACAAGTCAAACAAGATCTTCAAACTCAAGAAGCTCGGTTTAGGGATGTATTCCTAAACCTATCCAAGGGGCAGGAAGAGTTGAAAACACTCCTCATCAGGAACTTGGTCAAGAAAAGTCCTGAAGACATTAAGGACGAACGGTTGGAACAACTGCAAGCTGAGTTAGGTGCCATGAAAACCCAGATGCTGGGGCAGATGGCTCTTATCCAAAGCTTAGCCCGAGAACAAGAAGAGCTGAGAACCATTATCAACCAACTTTATCAAGACAGATACAACAGTGTGAAGCAAACAGTCAGGGCCGAAGGCCAAGTCACTGATCAACTTTCAAGAAAACCAGGTTTGGGTTTGGTGAAGAATGGACCTCTCCAAGTTGCTTCCACCTCACGAGTCCAACAACAACCTCGCCAAAAACAACGGGTTAATCAGAGTAAGCCGGATACACCCAAGAGGCAGTTTACCAAGCTCAACATGCCACTGTCTCAAGCTTTACAACACCTGTTGAGATTGAATCTGGTGACGTTAAGGGACCCTCCTCAGAAACCCACATAGCCTCCCCAAGTTACAATCATGATGCCAGGTGTGCATATCACTCCAACAGCCCGAGACATGACACCAACAACTGTTGGGCGTTGAGAAACAAAATTCAAGACCTGATTGATGAGGGAGCTTTGGAACTCACACAAGACGCTCAGATTGAATTCTTTTATCATCCCCCCAAGGTTCACCATTTGAAGTGACAAGTCCTGAGACGAGAAGACTTTTTTGTTCATTAGAATTTTCAATTTGTAATTTTATTTTGATTGTTCGAACATTTATTCATGTTAAACTTTGTTACTTTATCAATGCATTGCATATGTCTGTTTTGAATCAATCCATTCATATTCACTATATTCAAATTGCTTTCATTTTTGTGATGATCAACTCTCGATTAAAAAAATTCTAAGCCTTTAGAGGGAGGATGACGAAAATGATATCAAAATCTCCACATTATGCTTTTGAACAGACCCCGCTGACGAGGTACATGCATTGTTTCAAATCCTAAACAATGGATTTATAAGGAAGATAATCCCTAGTCAACCCCCTTGAGCCAAAGAAGTTGGATTTTTTCTTTTCACAAATTAAAACCCTTAATTATAACCTGGGGCAGGGTAGTTTTCTCAGTTGATCCAGGTGCACAATGAATGGCATCAAAGAAGTCCTTCCGCAACAAAAGACGGTGATGGTTCCGTATAATCGTAAGGACAGGCAGTCATTATCTCTCAAAAATAAAAGCCCATTAAGTCAAAACCTGTGAAGGAGACTTAAGAAAAAAACCGGGGCATCCCGCTGACTGTAATCACAAAAAGAAACAGTTCGGGCAAAAAACAGGGATAATAAAAATCAAAAGGAAAGAGATCCTGCAAACTCTCAACAAAATGACTGCCTTTTCAAAATAAACTGTCAGTATCTGAATCATCATTGGAATATCAGAGCAAAGACTCAAACAGGGTCTAAATGCACAATTAGCTGAGTTTAGGATTGAAGAACATCGCGAAGAATGGGTGGGTATAAATAAATTTTGAGCCTTTATCCTTTGTTTCTTGAACCGTGAACCAGGCCACGTTAAAACCCTTAAAAGTCCTAGCTGAAGCATGGGTTAGTTCGAAAGCATACTGTTACAAAAGGTATCCTGACTCCTGTAGGACTTGCTGTAAATCCTGAGCTGACATCACATTTTACAAAATTTGTCTGTTTTACTAAAAAATGCATTTTCAAAAATTTCAAGACAGACATAAGCGTTGCATTCTTAAAATAACATTGTTTGCATATGACTATTTTTTCAACAGCAGAGAAATTCGCACGACGAATATCTAGTGAACAAAAAACCTTCTCAATAAAAAGGATCATCTCAAGTGGAAAAACACTTCCAATCAAGGGGCACAACATGATCATTGTCCATCATCTGGGGCAGTCAAGTCAAGATTCAAGGAATCTCTCAAAATGCCAAATAGCCAGGGACAAATCTCCATCCGAATCAATTGGGGCATTGGACATGAATTCCAGCAACGAATCTTGCATGATCAAACATCTTCTGGTAGTATGGCAACACGACATTATAGACAGTGATAACTCCCTACACCCTGAGAGCGTGGACATAATCAGAAAATACTACGCATAATCAAAGACCCGCTAGGTCGACTGGACTAGGCAAAAATAAGGGCTTCCCAGCGAACCAAAAGGGTTCGGGCAAAATTAGGGATAAAAATGGAAAAAATATGTACACCCGGCAAGTCGAAAACCTTAAAAGGCGGCTTGGGTAAAAAAGGGTATCCCGGTGGACTAAAAACCCGAAAGGGCGGTCCAGGCAAAAATTAGGGATCAAAGCGTACGACTATGTCCCGTCATCTCGTCACTTGCCTACCAAAAGAAGACTTGTCATTTCAATCGAAAGATACCAAGCACCTCATAGGTTGGGATAATACTCTATCCACAAGGCCTCCACAGGCACCTTCTCCCGCAGATACAGGAGCAGAAAAGTATCGATGCAAAGCTATCGTCATATCCTCGGCATGCGTCTCAGTAACATTCACTCCCCGCAGAGTAGGAAAAGACAATAATGTTAACTCTCCCCAGCTGAGACTTGGAACCGTGAACGAATCGGTAATATTCTCCCCAAGTAGAGTTTATGTACCATCAATACTGAAAAGGCTTAATATCCACGACAGTCTTAATATTTCCCAACGAAGTATAAGAGTATTCCCCGGCAGAATACAAAATATCCCCAGTGGAGGTAAAATTTTCCCAATGCAGTCTGAAAAAGCTTCCCCAATGGAGTTGAAGAATCATCCCCAGTAGACTCTGGAAGTTCGTCCCCGGCGGAGTATAAAAATAGATATCCCCAGCCGAGTTCAAAGGAAGATTGTCCCCAGCAAAGCTCGAAGGATTATCCCCACAAGAGTTCAAAAGGACTATCCCCATAAGAGTCTAAAAGGCTATTCCCAGTGAAGTCGCAACTGAAGATCATCCCCAACGGAGTTCTTTCCTTTCACAAACAGGAATTCAATCCCCAACAGGATTCGCTATCACCAGCAACGGTAATTCATCCCCAACAGAATTTATCAGGGGAATCCTCAACAGAGCATCTCTTCCCTACAGAGTAATCTCCTCATCAGTTTGTTCCCCAACGGAGTTATCCTCTCCCGCAAGTTTATTCTCACCATCCCCAGCAGAAACGAAGAATCCAACTTTATTCTTCAGCAGCTAGCCGGGATTTATTTTCCCCAGCTAAAACATTACATTTCCATACATCATGATACGCGCATCATACCACACAATCTACTTCATGTTGAGAGCATCATGGCTTGATATATATCATGCATTTCATACATCATGACATTGCATATGACTGACTCTTTACCGTTTCAGGGAAAAGACGAATCAGTGAACACTGTTGACTACTCATATGACCTGGTAGTACCCTTAAAAGAAAAACTACATCTATGGAAGACTTTTATCTGGTTCAGTTAAATCGATCCTAAGATTTTTCTGATTCTTATCCAGTCAAAGTTAATCCAAGACCTTCCGTGGTTCAGTAAGATCGACCCTAAGATCTCTCTGATTCATATTCCAATTGAAGATATTCCAAGACTTTCGTCTGGTTCAGTTAAATCGATCCTGAGATTTTTCTGATTCTTATCCAGTCAAAGTTAATCCAAGACCTTCTCTAGTTCAGTCAGATCGATGCGAAGATCTCCCTGATTCGTATTCCAGTTGAAGATGTTCCAAGACTTTCGTCTGGTTCAGTTAAATCGATCCTAAGATTTTTCTGATTCTTATCCAGTCAAAGTTAATCCAAGACCTTCTCTGGTTCAGTCAGATCGACGCGAATATCTCTCTGATTCATATTCCAGTTGAAGATGTTCCAAGACTTTTTTCTGGTTCAGTTAAATCGATCCTAAGATTTTTCTGATTCTGATCCAGTCAAAGTTAATCCAAGACCTTCTCTGGTTCAGTCAGATCGACGCGAAGATCTCCCTGATTCGTATTCCAGTTGAAGATATTCCAAGACTTTTGTCTGGTTCAGTTAAATCGATCCTAAGATTTTTCTGATTCTTATCCATTCAAAGTTAATCCAAGACCTTCTCTGGTTCAGTCAGATCGACGCGAAGATCTCCCTGATTCATATTCCAGCTGAAGATATACCAAGACTTTCGTCTGGTTCAGTTAAATCTATCCTAAGATTTTTCTGATTCTTATCCAGTCAAAGTTAATCCAAGACCTTCTCT
This sequence comes from Vicia faba, assembly GCA_948472305.1. NCBI lineage: Eukaryota > Viridiplantae > Streptophyta > Magnoliopsida > Fabales > Fabaceae > Vicia > Vicia faba. The sequence goes on from OX451736.1 coordinate 331,418,838, forward strand.
GGTTCAGTCAGATCGACGCGAAGATCTCCCTGATTCGTATTCCAGTTGAAGATGTTCCAAGACTTTTGTCTGGTACAGTTAAATAGATCCTAAGATTTTTCTGATTCTGATCCAGTCAAAGTTAATCCAAGACCTTCTCTAGTTTAGTCAGATCAACGCGAAGATCTCCCTGATTTGTATTCCAGTTGAAGATATTCCAAGACTTTTGTCTTGTTCAGTTAAATCGATCCTAAGATTTTTATGATTCTTATCCGGTCAAAGTTAATCCAAGACCTTCTCTGGTTCAGTCAGATCGACCCTAAGATCTCCTTGATTCGTATTCCAGTTGAAGATATTCCAAGACTTCCGTCTGGCTCAGTTAAATCGACCCTAAGATTTTTCTGATTCTTATCCAGTCAAAGTTAATCCAAGACCTTCTCTGGTTCAGTCAGATCGACCCTAAGATCTCCCTAATTCGTATTCCAGTTGAATATATTCCAAGACTTTCGTCTGGTTCAGTTAAATCGATTCGAAGATTTTTCTGATTCTTATCCAGTCAAAGTTAATCCAAGACCTTCTTTGGTTCAGTTAGGTCGACGCTAAGATCTCCCTGATTCCTATTCCAGTCGAATTCCAGACCACCTATCAACGGTATCCAAATGGCATCTATAAGCCCATTCCCGACATCACAAGGCTGACACCACTTCATGCGAGTGCAAATTTCTGGGCACTCTAGTGTTCAATCATCTTCCACCTTCGGATCACGAAAGGCCCGAAAGCCAATCTAAATCCTCAGGTTTAAGAAGATTGAACAGGGGCAAATGTTGTACCCCAAAATTTGCCCTCTCATATTTCTCAAAACATTTCAAGAAGAAAACCTCCAAGTTGCTCAAGTTTGCTCAAGAGTTGGACAGTCAAGCTGCCTCTTAAGGCAGTCAACCCCAAACTAGGGTTTTGTGTTGCATCAAGATCCTTGAGTCCAAATGACTTCAAATTCTCCCTAATTTCCTAATATGTTCTCAAGTTCATCCATTTCAAATTTCAAGCCTTGCAGAGGAAGTTTGCTCAGTCAACTGCTCAAAGGGTCCAAAAATCGATTGTGCTAGGGCAAAAGTCAACTGTGACCCAAATACAGTCAAACCTCAAGATTTTTTGTCAACATTCTCATTTTTAAGGTTATTTCATCATTTGATCAAGGTTTGATCATGATTCATCAAGGATTGCTCAAAATTCATCAAGACCCAAAAGTTGCTAAATTAGGATTTTATAGGAAAAGTCAACTCAACTTTGACCAAGCATAACTCTCTCATACTTTATTAGAAATGACCCATCCAAAGCTCATTTTTAATAGGATGAAATTTCTTACAATCCATCTTCATACCCCAAGATCAGAAAATGCACTCACAAGAAGTTATAAATTTGGACATTATAGGTCATTTTTGAAAGTCAACAAAACACCTTTTTTTGCGAAAGCTTATAACTTGAGAATGGAATATCAAAATTAGATGAGACCAAAAGGGTTGGTTAGAGGACATCTCAAGTTTTCTAAAAAGTCCAAGTAAACCTACAAAAGTTCAAAATTGAAGAAGTTATGCATTGTTGAAGTTGGACTTTTTTGAAAAATTACCAAAAGTCAACTATCCCCAAAACGTCAAATTTTGTCAAATGGGCCCATTATTTTCCACTTGATTTGAGCTTTCATAGTTGCCCACGCGTCCTAGCTTTAGCCATGAGCCCATATTTCATTTTTATTATTTAATTTGATTTTTAATTGAATTTATTCATTTTAAATCAAATAAAATCATAGAAAATCCAAATAATTAATAACTCTTGATTTTTTGATTGTTTTAGGCTTTGTTTACAGCTAGGACCACCATCAAATTCGTATCAAGACTAATCATGTGCAAAAAGATTGAATCAAATCAAATTTGGAAGGTTTAATAATGGAGAATCATCAAATATGGCATTTTTTTCAAATCTTGATCATGGTCTTAAAACACAACATTATGAGGGAGATTCTTTCCATGCTTTCTTGTCTCCTCATTCCCCTCTATAAATATAGAGCCATACAAGCTTGAAAGAAATGAAAAATCCTCTCTAAAAAGCTCTCAAAAAGCTCTTCAAAAAGCTCTCCAGAAATCAAAGAATTGGTGCAAGTCATATCTCGAGGTTCCGGCCTCTCGAAATTGACATCAAGCCTCAAACCATCCTCTTGAAGTCCTCATGAGTCTTACAAGACTCAAGAGCAATCCATCACACGCCTAGCACGCCCACCGGTTTGGTAAAATTTTAAATTTCGAATCTCTAATTTTAATCACATTTTATGGTATGCTAACGTTTGTTTGAGTTTATGTAGAACAGTTATGGATGGTTGAATCATAGGTACCACGCAAGAATCAAAAAACACCATAGTTAGAGCATGAAGCTTTCGAAGATCCGGGCTCAGGAATGCTATTTACACCTCCCAAAAGTGCTGTTTCAGGCCCATTTCTCACTCTTTATTTTTTTTATATTTTCAATTTATTTATTTCTTATTTATTTTACTAACCAAATAATTAATCTTCTTTTCATCAAAAAAATCACAAAAATATTTTATTTCCAATTAAATTTCAGAATTTTATTTTTTATTAATAAAAATTAATTAATTTAATTAGGATATTAATGTTAGATAACTTTAAATGATTTTTACAAATATTTAAAATTAATTAGAAATCAATAGGTTTTTAACACTAATTTAATCATTTTATTTTCTTTCCTAAATTAACAAAACTCCAAAAATATGTCATTTAATATTTTTCATTAATTAATTAATTTAATAATTAATTTAACATTTAATTTTTAGAATTTAATTTCTTTTCTTAAAAAAAAAAGAAAACAACAAAACATTTTCTTTATCAAATTAAATTCTAACTTTTATTTTTGTTAATAAACATTAATTAATTGATTTAGAATTTTAATTAGAATAACTTTCACATTTTTGTAAAATAATTAAAATTAACTTAGACATAATTAGGTTTTTATTAACATTGATTAATTTTATTTTCTTTCTTTAAATATCAAAAATCCAAAAAATATTTATTTTCATTAATTAATTAATTTATTTATTAATTTAATAATTAATTTAGGATAGTTTCTTTCTTAATTCAAAAATAACAAAAAAAGATACTTTCTTTCAAAAAAGGGTCAAAACCCTAAACTTGCACCCGATTTAATTTACGCACGCGATTTACTTTCTTTTATCCAATATTGTATTTGTTTCCGGAATGTAATAGCTTAATAGGACTTTAAACATTTTTACCGCCTTATTTATTTTCCGCATTTTAATTTCAAGGGTTGCTTTTGACGATGTAAATACCCGACGCCTTGTAATAGTTAGTTTAATTTCCGCAATTTAATTTCCACAACTTATAAACTGTTAGATGTTTGGTAATAGGGAATGCTTGACAAGATCAAATGTTTAACTTAAAATCAACATAGATAACCATTGACATGTACAAAGACAAAATAACTGAAAACAACACACTCGCACATGCGCACTCTTAGGGTACACCTCACTTGGTTGCCTTCGAACGCGGTCATTAAGTATAGGAAGTTTTAGAGGTCACCCTCTTGTCCAAAGATCATAGTTTCCTCGAAACGGTTGCCTCAGAAAAATGATCTAAGATATTAGGGTTACCGCTAAGGCGTCCTAACATTGCTTTAGTGACCGCACGTCCCTTAATCGAATTTACCCTTAAAACTCTAACGACGATGCTACCTACTCATCCATAGTGGGATAGCATTGTATAAAGGACATTAGTACATATTGATTCCTTTTTCGAGTAGGTAGGTGGTTCTTAAGTACTTTCTCTTTCAAAACAAAACAAATTTTCACACTCACTCCTTTCAAACAAAACTTCTTCAAACCCACAAACACAAAGAAAACAAATTTTTGAAAACACTATGAGCAAGTACCTAAGAGCCCGTGGATAACCACTGATAGAAAGGGTGCTAACACCTTCCCTTTCTATAACCTACCCCCCGGACCCGAGAAACATCTCGAAAAAGGAATTTTTCTGTGCTTTTTTCCTTTCCTTGTTGGATAAAATAAAAGACGGTGGCGACTCTTGCTTACCGCGACATTTTGCAAAAACAAACGCAAAACGCAAACCAGCATTCCAAAAAACAGTCAGTTCTTCCCACCGTATCACACCTGTTCTTTCACGATGACAACTTGGTTATCCGATGAGGGATAAACCGAATAGTATTCATTTGAGTAGTTTCTTTCTGAAGGAAGGGGAAGACCATAGGGAAGCTAGGGAGAAGATTGCGAAGGCCTGGCGTCACATTCATAAGAAGGGTAGGAAGGATTTGAGACCTAGGGGTGCTGTTTCTTTGGAGCCATATCTTCAGTGGATCCGATCGAGAGCCATTCAGTTAAAGATTCTGTATACCCGAGAGACACCTATGCCTGATCTGTTTGTGAAGACCACTCCTTCCTTATTAGATGATCTGGAAGAACTGCAACTTGCTTTGGTTAGGATGAAACAGGAAAGGGATGCTTGGAAGAACAAGTTCCAAACTTTAGAGAGTTCCTACAGAGCAGACTTGAAGGAGAAAGACGACTCAATTGAGATCCTTGTGAGTCGAGCGGTAGAGTCTATGGAGAGGCAAGGGGATTTATTTTCTCCTAAGCCTCAATCAGGTGCTGATCACTTACTTCCTGATTCAGATGATTGGAAAGAGGTCTGCATCAGACATGTGGAAGAAAACCAGAGGTTGAAGGCTCAGATTGCCAGGCTCACGGGGAAGCGCTAGCGTATAGAGTGATCTCCATCAGTTCTTTTTCTCAGGATTTTAGATTGTATTTTCCTCTTGTACTTGAGATCATTGAAACTTGTAATCCATTTTGGAGTTATTATAATAAATTTTTTCAGTATTTCAAAAGCTTTATTACTTTGATGTTTGCAATATTTCTATAAACCTTAAATCCCTTGAAATATTAAATAATGAAGCAAAAATAATCATATGCATTGCATATCATGCATCATATTGCACATATTTCTTGCATTTATTATGCATATCCAGGTGTCTTACCAAGCTTCTTTACTTCATTCAGCAAGCTGACTCATCACTATAATACTCGGGCTAATCTCAAAAAGAAGATGGACAACTTAGAACAAGAGAATCGCGAGCTATGCGAGGAAGTTTCTGCTTTGAATTCCAGCATGGCCAATTTTACTACTCAGATGGAAGCTCTGGTGGCTGCTCAGAATCAGCCACCGAGTGTTCAACCTCAACCAATAAGGGCAACTACTGAAGCTCCGACTGTTCCCGTATATGCTACTCCGGCTATTATTCAGAATCGCATGCCTCAAGGTTAACCATGGGGAATGTCGGAGAATTTTGCACCTAAAGGTTTCAATCTTGGTCCTCAAGATACTCCAGTGGTTCAGACCATTGTTACTCCTGCACCTCCTGTGGTGCATGCTGTTCCTGCTGCACCTCCTTCGGTGAATATGGTTCAGTTTGTTAATGATGATGTGTGTCATAATTTCCCTTCTCCGAGTGAAGACTTGGGTCTTTATGACAGAATGGATGACTTTCAAGAGCAGTTTGACAAGATGCAAAGAGAGATGAAGGCCCTTAGGGGAAAAAAGCTCTTTGGGCAGAATGTGAATGAGCTATGCTTGGTCCCAAATGTTAAGATACCTGCTAAGTCCAAGGTCCCTGAATTTGAGAAGTATAAGGGCAACACTTGCCCTCGTTCTCACCGGGTGATGTACGTGAGAAGAATGTCTACCCATACTGATGATCAACGTCTGCTGATCCACTTTTTTCAGGATAGTTTGACCGGTGCTGCGTTGAAGTGGTATATGAGTTTAGACAACGCCAATATCCATACTTTTAATGATTTAGGAGAAGCATTCATCAAACAATACAAGTACAACATGGACATGGAGCCTGACTGTGATCAACTTAGGGCCATGGTTCAGAAAGACAGGGAATCATTCAAAGAGTATGCACAGAGATGGCGTGAGGTAGCCGCCCAAGTGATTCCTCCCATGGAAGAGAAGGAGATGAATAAGATTTTCATGAAGACACTAGGTGCTTTCTACTACGAGAGGATGGTAGCAGGTGCACCAAGTGACTTTACTGAGATGGTAGGAATGTGTATCCGCTTAGAAGAGGCTGTAAGAGAAGGCCGCTTGACGAAGAGTGAAGGATCTGGAGGTGTAAAGAAGCCATCTTATGGGTTTACCAAGAAGAAAGAGGGAGATGCAAATGCTGTTATGCAAGAGAGGAGGGTAAACGCTCCTAGAAGGAATTATCAGCGTCATCAGCAAGTCGTCTCAGTTACTCCTGTTGTGAGTGCAGCTTCAACTACCATTGCTTATTAGAGACCGTCCCAGTAGGGGAATCAAGGGTATAATCAGAGAAGGGAGAGTTATGACCCTATTCCCATGAACTATACAGAGTTGCTACCGGCCTTGATTCAGAAAAAGTTGGTCCAGACACGACCACCTCCTGCCGTACCATCACCATTGCCTTGGTATTACAAGGCAGACCAAACATGTGCTTTTCATCAGGGAGCACCGGGGCATAGTGTTGAGAATTATTATCCTTTGAAGAATGAGGTGCAGAAATTGATAAAGTCTGGTGTTCTATCTTTCAAGGACATGTGACCTAATGTGAAAGATAACCCTCTACCCAAGCACGGGGGAGTAAATGCTGTAAATATGGTGGCCGGTTGTCCAGGCTACTTCCGTAATTTTGACATTAATCTGGTTAGAGGAGATTTGGTGAAGATGCACGCAGACCTTTGTGAATTTAGCTACTATATGCATGGCCATGCCAATTGTGCTACTTGCAGTACAGATATACAAGGTTGTGAGAAGATAAAGGCTAATTTATAGGAGATGATGGATGAGGGACTCATCCACATAATCAGGCCTAGGGCAGACTATGAAGAGGAAGTGAATATGGCTTCTGGATGTCCAGGTGAATTCAAATTTTTTGATGTGGAGTATTTGTATGAGGACCTCGTGCAGTTGCACGCTACCTTCTGCCACACGACTGGTCAGGTGGAACACCAATATGGATCTTGCCTAGTTTGTTGTCGAGATCCCCGAGGATGTTCAATTGTGAAGGATGGTGTTCAGTTGCTATTAGACAACAGAACTATCAAGATCACAGGTCAGAGGGATGTTTATCATGAGGTTGATATGGTTGAAGTTTGTTTAACGGAAGAAGAGTCATAGGAAGAGTATGTCTCTGTGGATGAGTATTTCTCTTCAGACGAAGATTTGTTTTCCAAAAATGACTTATTGATGACTGGTTGTGTTGAAGAAGGGGTAAACGTCATTGTGCCTTGTTTTGGTGCATCCGCTCATTTTGAAGTGGAGTACCATAGCAAGCCAGCTGTTACCCCATTGGTAATTAGTTTGCCAGGTCCTACCCCCTACAAGTCAGATAAGGCCGTGCCTTACAAATACAACGCTACAATCTTAGAAGACGGGGTGGAAATTCCCATCCAACCAATGTCCGATGTTGGGAATATAGCTGAAAATAGAAGGGTGACCCATAGCGGTCGTGTGTTTGTGCCAGTTTTTCGGAGAGATGTTGCTGCTGGAAAGAAAATTGCTGAGAATGATGAACCTAAGAAGGCTACAGGAGAGACTAGTAGAGCTACGCTAGAGAAAGAAGTATATGATATTTTGAAGATAATTAAGATGAGCGACTACAGAATTGTAGATCAGCTACTGCAGACTCCTTCAAAGATATCTATCTTAGCTTTATTAATGAACTCCTCTGCTCATAGAGAATCCCTGATGAGGGTACTGGACCAAGCTTTTGTGGAGAGTGACATGCCAATAGATCAATTCAGCAGCGTGATTGGAAACATTACATCGTGTAATAACTTGAGTTTCTGCGATGATGAGTTACCAGATGAAGGGAGGAATCATAACCTGGCCCTCCACATATCTATGAACTGCAAGAATGATTCGCTATCCAATGTGCTAATTGATAATGGATCCATGTTGAATATTATACCGAGGAGTACTCTCATGAAGTTGAAATACCAAGGAACACCTATGGGCCCGAGTGGTATCGTTGTGAAAGTATTTGATGGGTCGAGGAAATCTGTCATCGGTGAAGTGGACTTACCCATCCATATAGGACCACATTTTTCCAGATAACCTTCCAGGTCATGGACATTAATCCCGCGTATAGTTGTTTGCTAGGACGGCCATGGATACATGAAGCAGGGGCTGTCACTTTAACTTTACATCAGGAGCTAAAGTTTGTGCATGAAGGGAAGGTAGTGATCATAAGTGGGGAGCAGGCATTGTTGATATCTCTTTTGTCCTCCTTCAGTATTGTAGAAGCGGATGAGGCTGCTGTTGGAACCCAGTTCCAAGCCCTATCCGTTGACAACATAAGAAGAAATGAGAATTCCATGGTTTCGCTGAAGGACGCGCAATAATTTGTGCGCAATGGTCATGATGCAGTTTGGGGGCGAATTGTGGATCCACCCGTGAACAAGAACAAAATTGGTTGGGGTTTCTCTTTGAAGAATGGCAGAGGCGAAAGTTTGAAGTCAAATTCTACTATGAGCAGCTATCATGATGTTTTCCGCAGCGGAGGTTACCTCCATCCAACTGATTCTGACATTAATGTTGTTGAAGAGGATGAAGCAGAGCAGGAAATGCCGAATTATGTGACACATGGAGTCAGGGTTCAGAACTGGGTCACCATTGATGTTCCCTCTTGCATACATGTTTCAAAGTAATTTGATTTGATTAATCTTTTTTTTCTTGAAAGGCTTTCACTCTGCCCAAGGTGGAAGTATTAATGTTGTAGGGCTTATATGTTTGCTGTGACTTTTAAGATCATTAATAAAAGTTGATTTTGTTTCCCAAATTGTGTTTTTATTTTTTGCTTTTTTTCTTGGAAATGGTAATTAGAAAAAACCTTTCAAAATAAATAATAACTGAAATTCAATCTGCATGATCACTTGTTATATGTGTCAGTTTGTAAAAGCAATCATAAATCATATGTGCAGATTAATTAAAAAACTCGTTAAATACAATGACCCTGCACCCTCTCCCAACTTTGAATGTCCTGTGTTTGGGGCTGAAGAAGAAGATTATGATGAGATTCTAGAAGAGGTCTCACGGTTTCTTGAGCACGAGGAAAATACCATTCAACCATATAAAGAGCCTTTGGAAGTGATCAATTTGGGTTCAGAAGAAGACCCAAAGGAAGTCAAGATTGGAGCATCGTTGCATCCCGATGTGAAGAGAAGGTTGATTGAGTTGTTGAAAGAGTATGTGAATATTTTTGCTTGGTCTTACCAAGATATGCCTGGTCTAGATACAGATATTGTCGAGCACCGTTTGCCGTTGAAGCTAGAGTGTTCGCCAGTTAAACAAAAGTTAAGAAGAACTCACCCAGATATGGCAGTAAAGATCAAATAGGAGGTTCTAAAGCAGATTAATGCTGGTTTTCCTGTGACATCAGTGTATCCTCAATGGATTGCCAATACTGTCCCAATACCGAAAAAAGACAGAAAAGTCCGCATGTGCGTAGATTATAGAGATCTAAATAAAGCTAGTCCAAAAGATGATTTTCCATTGCCTCACATCGACATGTTAGTGGATAGCACATCAAAATTCAAAGTATTCTCGTTCATGGATGGATTTTCCGGGTATAATCAAATAAGAATGGCTCTAGAGGACATGGAAAAAACAACATTTATCACACCCTGGGGAACATTCTGTTACAGAGTGATACCCTTCGGGTTGAAGAACACTGGTGCAATGTACCAGAGGGCTATGACAACCCTATTCCATGATCTGATGCACAAGGAAATTAAAGTATATGTTGATGATATGATTTCTAAATCCCAGACTGAAGAAGGGCATATAGAAGATTTGTTGAAGTTGTTTCAGCATTTGAGGAAGTATCGTCTCCGCCCGAATCCAAATAAATGCACCTTCGATGTTCGATCGGGGAAGTTGTTGGGTTTCATTGTTAGCAAGAAAGGAATTGAAGTTGACTCTGATAAAGTCAAAGCAATTCAAGAAATGCTAGCACTAAGAAATGAAAATCAAGTCAGAGGTTTTCTCGGGCGTTTGAATTATATTTCCAGATTCATTTCCCACATGACTACAACATGCGAACCTATCTTTAAGTTGTTAAATAAAGATCAAGGTTATGTGTGGACGGATGACTGCCAAAGGGAATTTGAGAGTATTAAAGAATATCTGCTTGAACCTCCTATCTTGCTCCCTCCCGTAGAAGGAATACCGATGATTATGTATCTGATAGTGTTAGATAAATCCACGGGTTATATTCTGGGAAAACAGGATGAAATAGGGAAGAAGGAGTTCGCCATTTATTATCTGAGTAAAAAATTCACCGATTGTGTGTCGCGGTATTCCATGCTAGAAAAAACATGTTATGCTTTGGCCTGGGCGGCAAAGTGTTTGTGGCAATATATGTTGAATCACACCACTTGGTTGATCTCCAAAATGGATCCAATCAAGTACATTTTCGAAAAGCCTGCTCTTACTGGGAGAATTGCCCGCTAGTAGATGTTGTTATCTGAATATGATATCGAATACCGCACTCAAAAGGCTATTAAAAGTAGTGTGTTGGCAAATTATCTTGCTCACCAACCAGTGGAGGATCACCAGTCTACAGAATATGAATTCCCTGATGAGGATGTGATGTTCCTGAAAGTGAAAGATTGTGATGAACCATTACATGAGGAAGCTCCTGACCCTGAATCTCGTTGGAGTATGATATTTGATGGAGCTGTGAACGCTTATGGTAAAGGAATTGGTGTTGTGATTGTCACTCCTCATGGATCTCACATTCCTTTTACTGCAAGGTTAACATTTGATTGCACTAATAATATGGCAGAATACGAGGCTTGCATCATGGGTCTCGAAGAAGCTATTGATCTCAGAATTAAAATTCTTGACGTGTATGATGATTTAGCTTTGGTAATAAATCAAATTAAAGGAGAATGGGATACTCGTCACCCCGACTTGATCCCTTACAAAGATTATGCTAGAAGATTGTTACCCTTCTTTAATAAAGTTGAATTTCATCATATTCCTAGAGATGAAAATCAAATGGCGGATGCTCTGGAAACTCTGGCTTCTATGTACCAAGTGAATACTTGGAATGATATACCCTGAATTACGGTTCGACGGCTGGATAAACCCGCTCATGTGTTTATAGCAGAGCAGGTAGAAGATGAAAAACCCTGGTATTATGACATTAAGCATTTTATTCAGACTCAGGAATACCCAATTGGTGCGTCGAGGAAAGATAGAAAGACATTGAGAAGATTGGTAGGCAATTTCTTCCTCAGTGAAAATGTGTTATACAAGAGAAATTATGACATGGTCTTGCTCAGATACATGGATAGACACAAAGCAAACATATTGATGCATGAGATTCATGAGGGTTCATTTGGCACTCATGCCAATGGACATTCAATGGCTAAAAATATGCTAAGGGCAGGTTATTATTGGCTGACAATGGAATCTGACTGTTACAAATTTTCAAAGAAGTGCCATAAATGCCAGATTTATGCAGACAAGGTCCATGTGCCTCCGACGCTTCTCAATGTGATTTCCTCCCCATGGCCTTTCTCTATGTGGGGTATTGACATGATTGGGATGATATAACCCAAAGCTTCGAATGGGCACCGTTTTATCTTAGTAGCAATTAATTACTTCACCAAGTGGGTGGAGGTTGCTTCATATGCCAATGTTACTAAGAAGGTGGTTGTGCGCGTCATTAAGAATAACCTTATATGTCGGTATGGTGTGCCGAGAAGAATCATCACTGAAAGTGGCTTGAATTTGAACAAGAAGATGATGACATAACTGTGTGAAGAATTCAAGATTTTCCATCACAATTCATCTCCATACAGGCCAAAGATGAATGGGGCTGTTGAAGCTGCTAATAAGAATATCAAGAGAATTATCCAGAAAATGGTTATTACTTATAAGGATTGGAATGAAATGCTCCCTTTTTCTTTGCATGGATATCGAACATCTATCCGCGCTTCAACAGGAGCAACCCCGTTCTCCTTAGTGTATGGAATGGAAGTTGTACTCGCAGTCGAGGTAGACATTCCCTTGTTGCGTGTGATAATGGAAACCAAGTTGACTGAGGCTGAATGGGTCCAGAACAGGTTTGACCAATTGAATTTGATTGAGGAAAAGAGAATGATAGCTTTGTGTCATGGCCAGTTATATCAGAGAAGAATGAAGAAAGCTTTTGATAAAAAGGTCAAACCTCGTGAATTCAGAGAAGGCGACCTCGTGCTCAGGAAGATCATGTCTTTCAACACCGATTCTAGGGGCAAGTGGACTCCCAATTTTAAAGGCCCATATGTTGTCAAGAAAGCCTTCTCTGGTGGTGCATTAATTCTTGAAACTATGGATGGCGAGGAGTTCCCACGTCCCATGAATGCTGATGCAGTCAAGAAATACTTCGCCTAAAGAAATAAAAGAATAACTCGCTAAGTTGAAAACCCGAAAGGGCGGCTTAGGCAAAAAGGAGCGTCTCGGTAGGTCAAAAACTCGAAAGGGTGGTCTAGGCAAAAATTAGAGACATAAACAGAATAAATTTCCCGCTAACTTGAAAACCCGCAAGGGCAGCTTAGGCAAAAGTTAGGGATTTTCTTGGCAAGTAACTACGTCAGACAAGACTTGATCATTGAAGCAACAATCTTCTCGGATCCTCACCATACTTCAACAAAAGCTGCTGCTCAGGATTTCAAAAGTTTTTAGGGGGGATAGTGGTCATTGTATCTCAATGTATCTTTTCCATTATGTATTACCATTTCCCAAACTTTGTAATAATCTATGGAGTCTCGCTATTCGCAGACTACCATTCTATTAATGAAGTTCGAACTTTTACCCAATTCTTTTTATTTCTTATTTTATTTAGCTTGCAAAGACTCCATTTATTACTGATAATAATTTTCAAAGCAAAGAGATTAAATAACAAAATTGATTTTTCAAAAAAAAAAGATTTTTACAATTTACTTTTACTTTGAGATTTGTGATGAAACAATGACAACAAAAATGGTGATCCCAAGAATGGACAAACTCCAGTTGATTTGAGAAGTTTTTGTTCCCCCCAGGAAGGTCTACTCGGGTTTTTTTTGCCGTATTAGATTTATGGTTCCGGTATCCTCAGTCAAGTTTGGATTCATTTCTCCTCTTTTCTGAGTTTTCATGATGTGAAGTTTCAATCCGCGTTTTTCTCCAGTGAAGTGGGTCCGAATTCCCCAGCGAAGTTTGATTGTTACAGTGTCAGTCTACTTTATTTGAGACTGGTCTTGCAATCTCCAAGAGGCGTGTTACTTTTGAAAAAACACTGGTTTTCCCAATGAAGCCTGAAGAGGGATGTTCTACGCTGATATCTGTTTGATTTGTCCACCTTCGGATTATGTTTCTCCTTGGTAAAGTTAAAAGCATGCAGTAGGTTTGGTTTCCGCAAGTGGCCTTTACCTTTCTTGGAATGATCATCTTGGTTGAAGTTTAGCCGAGCGTTGTAGTGCCCGAGGCGTTTTTGATTGGTTGTTCCCAATGTTGTGTATATGTTTTGTCAGCATGCACACGATAACACTCATATATTCGTACATGCATCATGCATAGCTAAAAGTGATAAATCACTGTTCATTGACATTTGTTAATATTTTTGTTAACATATTACCCTGCTTTGCAGAGTTACACTGCCCTCTTTTCAATAGAGCGTTGGTCTTAAGCAGAAAACGTACATTCTTTTAATTTCCCTACTGAGTCGTCCCTCGTAGAGGATTTTCGCTTTAGCATTTCTGTACAGTTCCTTGTTTGAATGGATCTTGTTTTCCCTCTTGAGTTTATTTCTCAAAGGATGTATTCTGGTTGACTGCTTCATTCCAGTTTATTTCTAGTTTGGGTCTGTGGCTCCCCGACAATGTTATTTACTTTGGAATCTTAAAAAACTCCAAGCTTTGGTTGGTGCATTTATTTTGCACAAGAAGACTTTATCCCCTTTGCGAGAATATCATGGCATCTCCCTAGGAAGTCATACCTCTTACCCAAAAAAGTCATTTCCTTTTACAATCCTACGTGACCGCAAATAGCAAGTTCTCTTTATTTGAGACAACTTATGTATTATCCTTTCCTGGCGGAGTGCCTCGGTTAAAGAAGAAGTTGAGACCCGTTCTAGGTAAAACACCAGAATCTTGGGTAAACTTGTTATCTTTTTGCTATCTTCAGTGAACATGGATAGTTCATCGTCAGTGAACGGCGGTGATATATTTTCTCTTTCTACCTTCAGTGAAAGTTGGTAGACCATCGACAGTGAACGTCAATGTTTGTTATCTTTTTGCTATCTTCAGTGAACGTAGATAGTTCATTGTCAGTAAATGGCGGTGATATATTTTCTCTTTCTACCTTCAGTGAAAGTTGGTAGACCATCGGCAGTGAACATCGATGTTTGTTATCTTTTTGCTATCTTCAGTGAACGGCGATGCTATTATATTTTCTCTTTCTACCTTCAGTGAAAGTTGGTAGACCATCGGTAGTGAACGCCGGTGTTTTTTATCTTTTGCTGCCCTTAGTGAATGTTGGTAGTTCATCGTCAGTGAACGGCGGTGCTATTGGATTTTCTCTTTATACCTTCAGTAAAAGTTGGTAGACCATCGACAGTGAACGTCGGTGTTTTTTATCTTTCTACCTTCAGTGAATGTTGGTAGTTCATCGTCAATGAACGACGGTGATATATTTTCTCTTTCTACCTTTAGTGAAAGTTGGTAGACCATCGACAGTGAACATCGATGTTTGTTATCTTTCTCTTTGCCTACAGTAAACGCCGGTAGCTTCGCCTTCAATAGAAGTTGGTGTGTCCTTTGGCCATCCTACCATCCTCTCTGATTTAGTTCTTTTGGTCCACCAGTGATTTATCTTCCTGGTGGGGTTGCTCATTTGTTTCTTTATTATTATTGCATCCCCAGTGTTATCTTTGCGTCTCTTTCATCCTGTTCATATGTATTCATATGCATAAGCATTTGCATGGCATCTTAGGGCTAAAAATAGGGTTTGTTTTATATTTAAGTATCTTCGATCGCGTCGACACAAAGTTTTTAACCTTCATATCTTCGGATAGAAGAAACTTAAATAAGGGCAGCAGTTGTACCCCAATTTTCCCCCCTAAGATCCCTTCATCATACCATGTTGATTCACTCACAGTAAGATCACACTAGGATTCTTGGTTCCCCTCCCTACTTTGAGTTTTGCTCCTTTTTAGGGATTACCAAGAACCTTTAATTATGTTCCTTTTGTGATCATTAATATTGTTTTATTTTCTTCATTTAACTAATAAAATGCAATGTTGGTCTGTCTTGCTTGTTATCCATGTAGGTGAAGAGCAATGAGATTTAACAAATTACTCCATGGGTTCATGAGTTTATTTCCATGCCCTAGCCAATAAAATCTTGAGAAGTTCAAACCTCACCATTGGAGTGGTTTTAGAATAACTGGCATGGCAAGATTGTTTTGGTTCATCACATTTTAAGGTTATTAGATTTGACTCAAAAGTACAAGGGGTTGATTGGAGAAGCTGTTATGTTTGGACAAGGCCTTGTTCATATTGGTGCATATTTCTCTCAAATTTCAAGATATGGAAGTGGTTTTGGTGGCTATGAGTCCTCATTATCATCCTCAACAACTTCTTTTCACAAAGCAAGAATATTCGTACAAGAAGTTTGTTCAAACTTGTCAAAGTTTCTCAAGGCACTTTCTTGATCTAGAAGCTAGGGTTTTGAACTTCAAAGGAGTATATCTTTCTCACCTTTTGGTATTTTTGAGCGATTCTAAAGAAATCCTTCTCTTCAAATGGTTATAAACAAATAACTTCAAAAGTTCCAAGGAGTTTTCATGTGGAAGAAACTTGGTGAAGAAGAAAGATTACAAGTCATCCAGATGAATACATAATTTTACATAAGTAACTTCAATTGATCATAACTTGGTCAATTTTCATCACCTTTAGTCCATTCTTTTTCCATAATGATCTTGAATATGTGAAATTTATGCCTTCTTTTATGTGCAAAGTTGGAAAATGGATAGAGGTTGCCTTAAATATGCAAAAGATTCTAGGTCATTTCATGATTTTTGGCCAACTTCAATAAGTCATAACTTGCTCAATTTTTGGAGATTTTGAGTGGTTCAAGTTTCAAAATATCATTCAAGAGATCTACTTAATTCCATATTTTTTAGTCAAGAGAAAATTTCAAGTGGAAGGCCATGTTTGGATGAAAAAGATTCTAAGTCATTTTTGAAGAAGAATTTGAAATATTTCTAAGTATGGAAAGTCAACCCTTTTTCTTCAACTTTGACTCAATGCAACTTTCAACTCAAGCATCCATTTGATTCCATTATTTTTCCATTGCAAATCTTGTAACCTCATCTTTCTAAAGCATCAAGAATCATGCCCTAAGACCCCTTGAGTTGGAAATGCCATGGATTTGAATTTGGTAACTAGAAACTGAATTTTCCACAAAGTCAGAATTTTGAAATCCATAATGTGACTTCTAAACACAAGATTTATGCGTGTTTTTGATTTAAACTTGATTTGAAAACTTCCCAGAAGTTATTAGCACCCCAAAACGCAACATTTGGTTGAGTTTTGATGGAAATGAAGTCACACTTCACTCGTGCTCGACCTTCACTGAATTTCCCTCCAAACTTCCTTGTTTGTTCCAATTTTCATTCCCATTCACTTCCCTATAAATAGAGGGTCATCCCCCATTCATTTCTTCAAGCTTTGAGAGCCAAAAATACCCTGCCAAATCTTCACACGAACCCATCTTTTTTGAATTCAGTTTCTAAGATTTAAGCTCCCTTTTCCAAAATTATTTGCGCATTCATCATCCTTAAGCATCATATAAACTTTCCAGCACTTAAACCAATCAAAACGAGCCATAATTCAAGCTACATAAGTCCAGTTTAAGAGCTTCTTCCTTAAACTTCGAAAAGGTAGAATTCTCCACCATTTGGATCCAAATCAAGCACTAATCTATTCTACTCCTTCTCCTGATTCTAATGCTGCTTACAATTTTTAAATCCATTGAGAATTGAGAGAGAAATCTCAAATTGAAGGTACTCGCTATTTTTTGGGTTTTTGATTCATATCTCTCTCCATACCTTATATAAATTTGGCGCGACGGTGGTGTTAGAATCGCCTTGAAGAGACGAGTTCAATGATACTAGCCTGGGATCCTAATTTTTCCATTTGAAGGATCTCACAAAATCCCCATTGCAGGGTGTCTGGAGGTTGAAGACGATGACATGTCTCGTCTCAGCCAATGATAGCGTGCCAAATGTTTTAATTTCATTGGTTGCCCTTTTTCTGATCCTATGCGTATCTCACTAAGGTCCATATCAAGCACAACGCGTCTGGTCCATTGGATCAGCTTACTAACGCGTTTTGACTATGATCTGATGGTCCACATCTTTTTGGTTTTATTTTATTTTCTAATTTTATATTTTTTATTGATTAAATTTTCAAAAATTCATAACTCTTTTATTTTTTATTCAAAAATTATGAAAAAAATTCACAAAAAAATTTTGAATTATTTCTGATCTCATGACTATTTTTTCACATTTTTATTTTGAAATTTGATATTTTTTTTTGTATTTTTTGAATTATTTGCTTTCTTTTAATTACTTAAAAAATACTTTCTGACATTTTTTAATTCTGAAAAAATTCATAAATATTGTTTTGTATATTTTTGACTTTCTGAAAATTTTATGGAATTTTATATTGAGGTTTACTATTTTTGACCTATTTTATATTTGTTTGAGCAATTTTAAATAGGTTAAAAATAGTTTCTGACTTTTAAAAATTACCAAAAATTTTATAAAAATATTTGGATCCATTTCTGATTTTTCTATGGCCTTATTTTTTCTTTCTTGATTAATTTGAACATAGTTGATATTTTTCTCCTCTATTTTGATTTTTAAACATTTTTTTAAACCCTTTTAATGTATATATTAAATATAATATTATTTTGTGATTATTTTCTGGCTGTCTTGAGTTGATTTTTTGATCATGACTTTATTAACATCATTGGATCTTGGGTGTTGAGATCAACTCCACCAAAATAGATGAATGATTTTAATAATAGTTTGATAAAATTTTTGATTCAAAAGTGGTTTATTCACTTTTTCCATCCCTCTTCATCTCATCCCTTCCTTATTGCACTAGGTGTTATTGGAGCATGATCTATATATCATGTCTCAAAACAAATGGTTCATAAATTACTATTGACCGGCCTCAAAATAGGTGCGACTTCTATATAAGTCCACTTACGATTGCTTAACGTAGCGCTAAATTTTGTCCCGATTCAAATAAATGATCATTCGTGGCCCAAACTTATAATTGCAAGCCCAAGTATGTTAATTTGATCTCTTTGATCTAATAACCTTGAGATTCATTGTGTGGAGGCTTTGGTTCTACCAATCCTCTAATGGATCTACAACACCTTTGGTCAACGCGGATCACTTAAACATCGTTGATCATTAAATGGTACTTATGAGAATTTCAAATGGATGATATACTTGATAAAAAGCAAATGAAACTTGTTGTGTGGAGGCTTTGGTTCTACCAATCCTCTAATGAGTTCCAAATACAAGTTTCAAGATGGTCATCCAACTAACCACTAATTATTGACTTGTTTTACCTTATGTTTTTATTCCTTTTTATGCTTTATGTACTATTTACTTTTAGCATTTACATTTCATGCCATTTTCATCTTTGCTCATTTGAGCATTTACTTTCTTGCCATTTTTATTTTGCTCACTTGAGCTTTTCTTTTCCTTTCTTAAGATACTTAATAATCAACATAAACCCTAAAAAATCTTTAATGGTACTTGGACTATTTGGTTACTATCTTTGGCATTATAGAGCATGGGACTTTTTATTGGACTTAGGATTAGAAACCTTGGCCTATCTTGAAAACCTTGTGTTCTTATCTGATTATTTTGTCTAGAGCTCTTGAGGTTTACCTCAAGACATTGTGTTGTTTGTTTGTTTTGTATGCAGGTTATTGTGATTACACCCTTTGTTTGTAATTTGGAATTCACCCGTATACAGCCGTTACTCTGCCCAATTTTTTATGAAGACTTAATACACTTGAAGTTTGGTTCTATCAAGAGGTCTAGTATTTTTGCTTGCTTGGTTTCAATCTAAAGAATGGGAACTCTATCTTGGCTAATAATGTCAAGTATTGGCTTCTTGTTGGTTATATGGTTCTTATATCTAGCTTATACCTTATGCTTTAGGATATCCTCTTCTTCTCCTCCCATCTTCTTTAATTTCAAAAATTTTCTCCCTCCTTTTGAAAACTCTTCTTGTTTTAAACTTGAACCACTTTTATAATAAACTTGGACTTATGTCCATGTATTTTCAAAATATTTTCATAAATAAACTCCAATCAACTTAATAATACTTGACAATTTTTGTGAGAAGACTAAAAGTCAATCAATCTCATTTCAAACCATTTTTCCACTTTGGCTTTTTATCTTTAAAACTTTTCCTAAAAGATTAAACTCTTGTCAATCCTTGTAGTGATGCAAACAACTATACTTCTACAATATGTAGTGAAGAGAGATATTTTCCACTTGGGTGTTGAGTGAGGCGTTGTTGATTTTAAAATCCAAGCCATATCCTCCACTTTGAGATGATGCAAATTCTCCTTTCTCACGATTGTGGGTAGTAGGTATATTTTCCACACGGATAATGACGATGATGTTTTATCTCATAAAATTGACCAACATATTTGGGTATCAAAACATTTAAAAGAGGAACTACGTGTACCCTGATCCCCTATTGTGCGAAAGGTGGTACGTAGGCACTAAAGGTTCGCAACCGCGGCGGGTGCAAAAATCATAAAAAAAAATATATTTCTTTTCTCACCTCCACATCCATTTTATATACAACAGTTTTTATAGCCAAAATATACAGATTTTACAAAGAGGCTCATGCGGAATACCGTAGATGTTTAGGGTGCTAATACATTCCCTTTGCATAATCAACCCCCTTACCTTGAATCTTTCCCCCTCTTTTTGGGTTATTCGCTCTTTTCCCATTCCTTTGGAAACAATAAAGTGCGGTGACGATTTTTATTTTGATTTGTCTAAAGTCTAGTCAATCCAATGGCTTAGTCTTAAACATTTCTACCGCTACACCTGTGTCTCTTTATTTTTCTGCACTTTACTCTTTCATAAACTCACCATAATCCAGAAAAAAATATCCATCATCACTAAAACCAGAAATTTTTAAAGTACCTAATTCACCCCCCTCTTAGGCGCACTCCGTACTTAGAACTACAATACCAACTATAAATGAAAAAAAACTTTTCCTCATAGTACCTCGCACATTCAATAGACAAATTAGTGATTTCAAAGAGAAATGATGAACCAATAAAGGATGGATGATGATATAATCATGAGAATGTAAAATAAATATGATGGTAAACATCAAAAGTAGTAGATGTAAGAAGCATCAAGCACACTCAAACAACAACTAAGTCAAAAGTAAAGAACTCTTGCTCCTTTCCTGTCACCATGTTAAATTGACAAGTAAATATCAATCAAGGTTCAAAGGAGCAAGAGAAGAATATAATCAAAGACTTTAGAAGTCAGTAGCAAACACTTCACATCCATGCTCATTCATTTCATTTTGGTTTACAAGCATAACACGAGAGGGGTACCACAAAATGTATCACAAACTTGGATCACAAGTTAGCAATGAAAGGAGTTCAAACAAAATCCAAATTGTAGGGCTTAAACCATTAAAAGACTTGAAATCAAGCTTCTAACATGCTATGAGGACATGACCAAAATTTTATAAAATTGATGCATGTTGCACAAGTGCATTCAATATACCTCAAGGATTTCAAAAGGAAAGAAGAAAGGAACATTAAATTAATATATGAATGAATTTGGTTCAAACATAAAAAGGTCAAGTGATCTCAAGTCTTTATGAGACTATCCTTGATGTATAATTCCTCAACATGTTATCATTGGTCACTTGATGACCTCAAACCCAAGCCAAAAGTCCAAAATTCAAAGCTAGAACACAAAAAGAACATTACTTAGGTGGCATGAATCAAAAGGGCTCATCAACCAATTATGGGAAATCAAGTGGATTGATTTGAATTATTGTGAGGAAACAGAAGCAACATGATCATTAACTGCCAAATTATAGGCCTCACACAAGTTCATTGGCAACCAAACAAATTGCAACAAGATATGCAACATCAATTGGGCATTTTCACTTTGAAAATTCATCAAAAATAGAAATGGACTTCCATAATTCAAACAAAAATTTTCTCAGCATCTTTAGGATGTGTAGAAATCAGAAAGAAAGTCTCAAATTCATTGATGATTGAGGAAAGGATCAAATAAGCCTCAAACATCAAAACTAGTTGGTGAGACCACCAATCTTGATAAGTTTCAAAATAAATCAATGGAAATACCAAACCTCATCAATTAATTCAAGAAAAATATTTTTAAGATCCTCAATCCAGCTATGAACTTCAAACAAGAGCTGAATTCAATTGAAATTTAAGGAAAATTGGTTTTTGGAATCAAATCAAACAAGGGGATTATCAAAACCCTAATTATTTAGAAAATAAACTTAAATATTGATTAATCAAGTTACAATTCTAAATAATTCAAACTAAAATCATACACAAATGGAGAAAACTCCATAGATCATAAAACTTATTTTTCCATATTTTTTGAATTAAAGAAAAGTCAAAAATAAAATCAAAATTTAAACCATTAAACAATTAAACAAATATTCACATTTCAAAACAAAATTCTAATCAAAAGTCAGAAAAATATTCAACTAAAATTATATTCAAATATTAGAGTTAAAAATAAGCTCCTTTGATTTTTTGTGGAATTTTTGGAGTAAAGGAAATGTCAAAATAAAATAAAATATCAAACAAACAATTAATTAAACACACGGATTTTAAAACCAACCAAAACATTTTCAAAAATTCTAAAAAAAATGCAGAAGGTCAGAAATATTATTTTTAGGTTTCATGAATTTTTTTAGAAATTTACATCAAGTTTTGTTCAAGAAATAAAATCAGGAAAGATTAAGTTATAAAACAAAATTCAAATAAATGTGAAATTCAAATAGACTAATAGCATCGCGCCACCACATCATCTTCAACCTCCAGACAATTTCAAAAACACGCGCAAGAACAATCCTAGGGCTCATGTCCAGATCTATCATACATACTCATGTCCACACCATTTTTCATGAAATTTTGTGTGAATCAAAGCCAGAAATAAGATCTATATCATGCTATTCGAATCACATCAAATGATCAACCATAGGCCAAGAACGAATCTCGTGAAAATTGAAAAAACACACTGAGCAAAAATTTCAGAATCATCATACATGTATATCTCATCAAATCAAAATCTCTAAAGCTGCAGAAACACTCAATAAATATCAAACACCATGATTCCAAACTTAAATCATACAATGCACAGCGAGAAATCAAGATCCAAAGTTAAGGATTCTAACCTTTGAGGCAAAAATGAATCTACTCTCTCCTTCAATCCAGCTACAAACCAAGCCTCAATCTACAACCCTTAGCACTTGGAGAAGAGAATGCAAGAAGAATCACTCAAAACGCACAAGTAAATAGGGAGAATCGAAGAAATGGATTTTTGAGAGAAAGAGTGATTTTAGATCTGAGCTTCCTCTAATGCAGCTTTCGCTCTCCTCCTTCTTTCTTTCTTTTTGCTCCTCCCTTTTGAATGAGAAATGCAGTCTTTATATAGAGTGTTTAGAGTGAGGGTAATAAGGTCATAACTCATAGAAATCCGTTGGAGGGCATTTTGGCCAAAACATGCAAGTGAAAATGTGAGAGAATATTCTTGCGTTTTGTTTGTTACTTGGCTTTTTATGCTGTGTTTTGACGAGCTCAGAGATTAACTAAATGAGGTGAGGGAAGCGTGAGGGGGTGAGGTGACAAGGATTTCACATGGTGTGATTTTGCTTGAGGTGAAAGTTACCAATTTTGGCAAAAAATGTAGAAATCGTGGGAAGGCAAGGAAAGTGTGATTGTTTGGCCAAAAGAAGTAAGAAAATAAGTGTGTGATTCGTGCCAAGCATGTGCAATATAAACCTGAAAACAAACAGAATCGAAGGGTGCCCAAAATCTGCAACTTGCATAACCCACGCGTGCACCAAGAGTCAGCTGACTTCTAACCGAGGCCACAGAAAACTGGCTCGTGCGTTCTCAAATTTTCCTTGGGCCAAATGAAGAGCATACCCTAGGCTTTGAAGAAAGCTAAGGTTCGAAAGAAATGATGGCGAGATGAGTAAGATATGAGGCTTAGGATTCCTGGGCAACTCAAGCCAACTTGTCCAAGACTGCACGTGTGTTATCCTGCCCATAAGGTAACACTTCAAATGGTCCAAATTGAGAGAAAACGAAGAGAGCAGGAATGAGGCTTCGACCAGCCTATAAGGTTACTTTCCAAATAGTCCAAACGAAATAAAAAAAAGAATGAAGAAGGAAGCTTCGACCAGCCCACAAAGTCACACTTCAATCAGTTCAATCGAAGAAAGAAGAATGAGGCTTCGACCAACCCACAAGATGACACTTCAAACAGTCCAAACAAAGAAAGAAGAATGAGGCTTCAACCAACCCACAAGGTGACACTTCAAACTGTCCAAACAAAGAGAGAAGAATGAGGCTTCGACCAACCCTCAAGATAACACTTCAAAATGTCTAAACGAAGAGAGAAGAATGAGGTTTCGACCAGCCCTCAAGATAACACTTCAAACTGTCCAAACAAAGAGAGAAGAATGAGGCTTCGACCAGCCCTCAAGATGACACTTTGAATGTCCAAACTAAAGAAAAGCAAAGTAAGAAGAAAGAGGCTTAGACCAGCCTTCAAGGTAACACTTTGAATGTCCAAACTGAGGAAAATCAAAGAGAGCAAAAGGAGGCTTCGACCAGCCCACAAAGCCATTTTGAATGGTCCAAACTGAGGAAAATCAAAGAGAGCAAAAGGAGTCTTCGACCATCCCACAAAGCCACTTCGAATGGTCCAAACTGTAGGAAATTAAAGAGAGCAAAAGGAGGCGTCGACCAGCCCTCAAGATAACACTTCAAATTTTCCAAACAAAGAGAGAAGAATGAGGCTTCGACCAGCCCTCAAGATAACACTTCAAACTTTCCAAACAAAGAGAGAAGAATGAGGCTTCGACCAACCCTCAATATAACACTTCGAACGTCCAAACTGAAGAAAAACAAAGTAAGAAGAAAGAGGCTTCGACCAACCTTAAAGGTAACACTTTGAATGTCTAAACTGAAGAAAAACAAAGTAAGAAGAAAAAGGCTTTGACCAGCCTTCAAGGTAACACTTTGAATGTCCAAACTGAGGAGAATCAAAGAGAGAAAAAGGAGGCTTCGACCATCCCACAAAGCCACTTCAAATGGTCCAAACTGAGGAAAATAAAAGAGAGCAAAAGGAGGCTCCGATCAGCCCACAAAGCCACTTCGAATGGTCCAAATTGTAGGAAATCAAAGGGAGCAAAAGGAGGCTTCGACAACCCCACAAAGAAACTTAGAATGGTCCAAGCTGAAGGAAATCAAAGGGAGCAAAAGAAGGCTTCGACTAGCCCATAAATCCACTTCGAATGGTCTAAACTATAGGAAATCAAAGGGATCAAAAGGAGGCTTCGACCAGCCCATAAAGCCACTTCGAATGGTCCAAGCTAAAGGAAATCAAATGGAGCAAAAGGAGGCTTTGAACAGCCCACAAAGCCACTTCGAATGGTCCAAGCTGAAGAAAATCAAAGAGATCCATTCAAATCCCTAGTTTCAATATCCAACTTCCTCAAATCACAGCCTCTTCGAGATTAAACCAAATTGAGAGATTCCAAGTTTAATGAGAAGCTTTTATAGCCCTCTTTAAAGTGCACGAGGCACATTTTTTAATTATGCCTTGAATCAAAAATTATAGTCATGTCACCAACTGTTTGATGAATTGCCTAAGCCAAATGGCCAGATGCACAAGATTGCCTAAAAAAATGCTCAACTTGCCTTGAACTTCAAAGGCTCATAACTTTTGATTTTGAGTAAGAAGTGTGTTTTTTGTCCCCTATGGGCCGTTGTAGATCTATTTCACCTCTTCAATTGGAAAAAAGAACCACCAAACTCCCCTGAAAAATGAGAAAGTTATGCTCTTGCAAAGTCAGGCCAAAATCAAGAATACTTAGTGAAATTTTCAACCACCAAGATAACTTCAAATCCAAGTAATCTCTCAAAAGTGCAATTCTCATTAGAATTAATCACCAATGATTATCCCACATGAAAATACATGTCAAATACTTTGTTTTTACCAAAAGTTCACTTGGTCAACTTTGACTTTATTGACTTTTGAGTAAAATGACTATTTTGCCCCTTGGATTCAATTGAACCACTTCTCTTCAAAATTGGTGATCAAAACCTCAAACATATGATATTCCAAACACATAGAGACTATGGAAAGACTTTTCACTCAAAATTCCAAAGAATCCATGATTAAGACTCAAACCCTAGTTTTGCACTATGCACTAGAAGATAACTGGTCAAGCTTCAAAACACTACTTCCATTGTGCATCAAGAGATGCTTTTTGAACAAAATTGATTCCAATGATTATAAAAGAATAATGCTTCAATACTTGGCTCGTCTAGACCCCAATTACTCCAATTTGGGCAAAACCCTAATTTTGACCGATGAATCTAAAAGATGTGATTCTCCTTTTAAACAACACAATACTCAATCTTCTGATGATCCAATAAGGTGGGTAAGATATCTTGAGATATGTGATACCTTTGGGCTTGAAAGATCCAGAGTTTTAGATAATAAGGCCCTCCTTGAGAAACTTGTCAATACAACCAATCTTCCAAAGCTTGAGGGAGACTTGATAACCAAAATACTTTGATCCCTACACAATGCATGAATGCAATGCAATATGATGTTTATGCTGAAACATAAGCCTAAATTAAGAGGCTAAATTTTGGGGTGCGATAACTGCCGCTACTCAATTATCTTTAACATGATAAGTGAGAAAAGTGACAACTTTCGAGCGTTCAGAGTTTAAGATGATTGAATACAAAAGAACCCAAAAATTTACACTCTTGAAGAAAAAGTAGAACCCTCCAAAGACAAAGAATGCTAGCAGGCGAGGGATTAAGAAGATACCAAACGAAATTGGATTTAGAAAACAAAGGGTTTAATGAACATTGGACCTCCCAAGACGTGCGTCAGAATGAAGTTGTAACGCAGATTTTAATAAAGAGTTGAAACAGAACTAAAACTTAAAAGAGTAGACGAAACTAAACTTCATAATGAATGCGTCAGGACAAAACTGGACCACAAAAAGGGGTGTGATAAGACTCAAACCAGAGAATAGGCGAAACTAACTCTGGAAAAGAAAAGTATGCGGGGCAAAGTGGCTAGAGTTTGTGATTCTAGGAGCACTTGCTAATCTCAACCTAATATGGACAGTATGAAGGAACTGAAAGAATCCTAGGAGTGAGGAACAAAATGAGACGAAACTCGACCCAAAAACTAGTTAGACGAAACTAAACTAGATGAGTACCAAGACGAAACTGGATTCCATGCACGAGTAACGAGGAGAAACTCGACCCATAGAAAAAGTAATGAGAGTGCATATTTCTCAGAGCACCTGCTGGTCTCAGATCAATGGATGACAGTGATGAAAACTAATAATAGAATCTAAGGAACAAAAGAGGATGATTTCAACCAGGGACGCATTACGAAACTACAAAGAGACTCGGTAAACGAAAACTGTCAAAGGGTCTAAGGTATGAAAACAAAAACGAGATGAAACTCGACTCAATAACTAGTTAGGCGAAACTAAACTAGATGAGTACCAGGACGAAACTAGATTTCATGCATAGGCGATGAGATCGAAACTCGATCCAAAGCAAAGTGATGAGAGCGCATGTTTCTCAGAGCACTTGCTGGTCTCAGATCAATGGATAACAATGACGAAAACTGATAGAAGAGTCCAAGGAACAAAAAGACTGATTTTAACCAGGGACGCAATACGAACACTGCAAAGAGACTCGGTAAACGAAAACCGTCAAAGGGTACAAGGTGTGAAAACAAAAACAAGATGAAACTCGACTCAATAATTAGTTAGGCGAAACTAAACTAGATGAGTACCAGGACGAAACTGGATTTCATGCGCCGATGAGGAGACAAAACTCAGAGCTCAACCCAAAGCGAGGTGATTGAGGCGTAAAACTAAAAACCTGCTGAAAGTGGATACCAAGGTGAAATCAGTATTCAAAAGGTATATCAATAGACATTGGAATGAAACGACGAGGGTATTGAAGACTAAACCCGAGAAAACTACGCCAGGGCAAAACTGAACTACAGACAAGAGTAGACACTCAACCATTGAAATGATTGACATTAAAAGGATATTTGTACAGGGTGAATCTGAGATAATGAGGATGAAGACCTCGCTGAGGATATAATCTGAAGAAATAACAAATTCACTGGGGGAAACAGAAATAGTAATGGCTTATGTTCCGATGCATGTTTGAGAGTTTTTTTATATATATAGCGCAATGCTCCATATAATGGAAATGCTACGCGTTTTGGTAGATGTAATGTAATGATGCATGTTTAAGTGTTTCACTATGGAATGGCCAAATGAGAATCCATCAACCAAGAAGTCAGAATCTGCCTATCTTGCAAAAATAAATTGCAATGTCTGTTGGAGAAGAGAAAATATGAGGAACTGCTTGAGAGGATCCCTTGGAGAGCTGAAACTCTGAGGAGAGAAACAAATGAGTAACCAGTAGAAATAAGACACAGACGCTGAGAGGAGTTGCAAAAATAAATTGCGAACTCTATTGGAGAAGACCAGGGCAAAACTGTAAATCTCTGGAAAAGACAACATGCGGTTGCATTGAGAGTGACACCAAGATAATGGATCAGATGTGGGAAATGAAACCTTTTGTTGAGGAAACAAAATTCTATTGAGAAACTGGAACTTCACTAAAGAAATAAAACTTTGTTGAAGGGTGTTCCGTTGGGAATTCCCAAATCTCTGGTACGCAACCATAAAATAGACCATGAAGATAGTCGGACAACATCAACTTTACTGGGGAATTGGAAGTTCTATCCAATCAACTCTACTGAGGATGATAATAGATTCTTTTGGTCCCAAGTCACAAATCAGATGGGAAAATGAGAACTTCCGAATGCGAACTTCTACGATAATTCAAATCGGAAGATAAACTCCGCTGGGAATAGTCTCTGTTAAGGAACGAGATAATGCTCATCCAAACTTGGTTGGGGAATGAAGGTATAAAAAAACCTTATCCACCTCAAGAATCTCTCACAAGACAACAGTGAGGAGAAGCAAACCTGCGGGGAATTCCTTATTCCAACATTCAACAGTTAGAGGTAGGACTCTTGCATGGGTGCTGACAAGCTGCAGCTTAGAGAGTGAACGTTAATTCCTTGAGAGGACTTCATGGGATTCTTACCATCATTGACATGATGCCCCAGAGCAGTGGAACTTCGAGAGAATGATCCTCAACTTGACTGCCTCAGATTGGCAAAACGAAAATACCAATAACCACAAGCCGAACCCTGATAAAACTTGCAAGAATAAATTACAAATTCCGCTAGAGAAGATCATATCAAAACTGCATTTTTTTATAGCTTGTAAATTTCTCATTGGGGACAACTTCCTGGGGAGAATAGTGCAAAAAATAAATTTCAGTGCAGCAGTAATCTTGACCTATGTTCCACATCCTAACCTTCTGAGAAAAGATCCAATATCTCCTTCCACGGATAAAGAGAACATTGTTGGGAGCTGGGACCTTCTGATGCAAGTCTTTAATGAAAGTGATTTTGACTGGGGAAACATGAAAATTTTTAAACAAAAGATTTCTAACCAGACCATACCGAAGATACTGCCGCTGGGGAGAAACAATCCTCACTTGAGGAAAATGAGGGTATCTTTGAACCATAAGCTTGAGGTTCATAACTCGCCTGAGGAAATATTTCAGCAATACTTTATCACTAGGGATAAAGAGCCCTTATACTACCAACAATATGAAGATCCATGTTGGGGTAAGCGACCTTACAAGATATGCTATTGCTGGAAATATGAGGATCTTCAACTCCATTGGGGAATGAGAATATGCTTCAACCAGAACGAAATCCTGCTATGATGCTCTATCTCGGGGCTAGCAACCATAATAGCACGCTCTTTTATAGAAGTAACACTTATCAACATCCAGGATTGAGATCTACTAGGAAAAGAGAGAATCATGTGAATAAGCACTTTCAATGAAATGATTCCACTGGAGAAATGAGGTTTCCTGACTAGGAGATTTTCTTGATAAGACAACTTCGTAGGGGAATTGAGGATTTTTGGATAAGAGATTTCTAAAGACAGCTCCGCTGGGGAAAGGTGAAATTTTGAACAAGAGAGCTCAAATAATGGTCTTTTCTGGAGAGACGAAATAAACCCCAACATAAATTAGTTGGGTGAATGAAAATTCCTGAGAGAGAGATCTCTAATAAGGAAGTTCCATTGGGGAATGAGAAACCTTGGACAAGAGATCCTCATAAATAGCCTCCTCTGAGGAAGTGAGATAACGCTCCCATGACTTTGCTAAGAAACAGAACAGACTTGAATAGTCTTTACTGGGGATGATAAAAGATTCTTAGCATAACGAACTTCAAACCATGCTTCTGCTATAGAGGGAAATAGAAAATTTTTGAATAAGAAATTTTCATGAAGTGACTTCGCTGGGGAATAGGAGAAATTTTCGAAGGAACTCTCGACTTCAGCTGGGGATGAGAACACTCCATTTTAGGGAATATACATTCTCTTTTGCTAGGTGACGCTGGGGAGACAAAACTTCAAGCGCTTGGAGAATAAGACTCTCTTAATCTGAAATTCCAATTAGTCAATCTTTAAAATTCCTCCGCTTTGGGAGATTCACTAGGGAGCAATAGAAACTTCATATCTCTGTAGAAACCAACGATTGATCTAAAATAGATTTGTTCTTCATGAAGTGACTTCACCGGGGCATAAGAAGATATTCAACCAAATCTTTAGTTAGGGTAAAGATGCTCTGCTCCATGGAAAGATATTCTCTTACAAACACAAACATGTTAGACTTACCGAGAAAGGGAAAATCCGTATCAAAAGATCACAACTTTCAATCAAAAGACTTTTTGCTAGGTGACATCGGAAGACAAACTTGAGACTCTTTTTATCCAGAATTCCAGTTGGTTAATCTTAAAATTTCTCATTTGAGAAGACTTACTTGGGAGAAGTAGAAACTTCAGTGTTGCTTCAGAGGGAATGATTTAATCATCTTGAGGGATGTTGCTCTGGTAATGGTGAATTACATAGATAAGCAAAGCAAATGATAACTTCTGTGAAACAGACCACTGAACATGCCCGAGATAGTGTGACAACTTTGCTAGAGAGGGTTCTTTTAACTTGAGATAATCTTCCCCCAGATAACTCGAGCTCTGAGTAATTCTCTGACACAGCAGGTCCATGGAGGGATTTGTCGAATTATGACGTAACTGCTTTAGGTTGAATGAATTTTGAATAGATTTCTCGATGTGATAACCCCTGATTGATGGCAACTTAAAGAGATTTATCAACGTGACAGGCTTTGATTAATATTAGCTTGAAGATATTTATTGACGTGATAGGCTCTAATTGACAGCTTTGAGGGAATGCCTCAGGCTTGATTGAACTTGGAGAGATTGACTCTCGACATTATTGCCCCAGATTGACGGAATATGCTAACTTCATCCCTAAATGGTGCTCATACGGTGAAGCACCAAAATGCATTCTCTTGACAGAATCACTGGTTAACATGCCCTTGAATAAGTCATTTTTCTCGCGACAACTGACTCTTGCTCCAATAGAGTATTCAAGCCTATTTTCTTTGACAAAATTGAGCTTTTTACCAATTGTTCATTGTGTAAACTTACTTGATGTCAATCAGTTGTTTTATATGAAGAGGAATGTTTATTATGAGAATGATAATTTTGATGCAACAATTATGTAAGCCTTGAAGTTAAAAACTTTGAATGAAAAAGATGTCGCAACTCTTGGTGTGAATAAATCACTAGCTAGAGTGTAACATTTCAAAACCTCTTTTTTTCTCCAAAATATACACGATGCAGGCGATAAGATACCAACATGGATGTGTAACACATATTTGGGAGTCTGGAAACGCTATCCTGCTGTAGTATACCTTCGAGTTAAACCCATGTTTCAGTTAGGACTTTTAAGGTTTGTAACATGGCCTGGTTCATGGTTTTAGAAAAAATAGATTTTAAGGCTCAAATTATTTGGTGCCCCCCCTTCGTGATGTTCTCCAATCCTAAGTTCAGCCAACTCGACACGAGCATTCATCTCTCAAAATAAACTTTGATATGATTGAGGAGTCAAACGAGGTTTTTGGACAAGACAGTCACTCAACTTTTTTATTCTTTTGTGCTTTTGGTCACGCGACTTTGTTCATTTCTGAGGATTTTTGTAATCCCTTTTTTGCCTTTCAGACTTTCCTTTTAACTTTTGCCCGCCCTGGCTTTTGCCTAAGCGACTTGTTTTCGAGTTTCAACTTAGCGGGGCTTTTTGTCTCTTTTTTTTTT
The DNA here is from genome assembly GCA_948472305.1 of Vicia faba. Taxonomy (NCBI): domain Eukaryota; kingdom Viridiplantae; phylum Streptophyta; class Magnoliopsida; order Fabales; family Fabaceae; genus Vicia; species Vicia faba. The sequence continues at coordinate 331,450,583 of OX451736.1, forward strand.
TACTTTCATTTTGAACAAATCCTGTGATCCCGAGGCTTTTGGCTTGTTGGAAGTTTAGTGACTGCCTTATCGCTTAGTTGATGAGGGATAACCATTGTGATATCGTCATCTTTCGTCCTCATGTCGTGCGAGAGATACTCATTTGGGATATAGCTTTCTTTAATGCGCACTGCTGATATGAGGGTTAGCCATTGCGGTTTTGTTCTTCCTCAACCTTTTGAAGGATAAACATTGTTGTATCCTTTGATGTGCACTCCTAATGAGTTTTGAATGCTCGATCAGATAAGATGAAATCTACCCTGCCTCAGATTAAAAATAAAGGTTTTTCTTTCGTACAAAAAAGAAACTCCTACTTCGAAGGCTCAGGGGGGTTAACGAGGGCATATCTTCCTTATATCTCCAGTGTTTAGGGATTTGAAACAATTCCTGTACATCGTCAACAGGGTTCTACTCAATAGCATACAATCCGAAATATTGCATTTAACTATCTTCATCCTCCCTCAAATCTTTGACTAGGAAAAAGAGTTGGTACAGTTGGTATCAAAATGCCAGAAAATCAATTAAAGAGTGATAACGAATGGATTTAAGTAAAACAAAAGGATCACTTCAAGGCAAACATACTTATTGCATTAAGATTAACATTAAAAAAAACAAGTTTCTACATGCAAACAATGTTTAAACAAGCAAGCAAGACACATATGAAAATGCAGTAAAGAATCATAGAAATGCCATTGTAGAGGAGACTTGACTCCGTCTGGACTTGTTGATCTTGACGATGCACTGTAATCTTTATGCTCATTCTGGCACATGACTTCCATTTAGCGTGAACATGATTTCCCCGAAGTTAATTAAGTCTTGAACCTTATTTTTGAATGCCCAACAATCCTCGATCGGATGGCTAGATGCTCCAGAGTGGTATTCATAGACCTTCTTGTCACGTCCCCACGACAGTGTAGGAGGAAGTAACTTGAATAGCCGAAACTTAAGCAAACGAGTCAATAATTGGCTATAAGCCGTCAGGTCAAACTCTATTAGTGGCTTCCTCATCCTTTGTTGACCCGAAGGAGCATAGGGGTGATACATGTTCTGACCTAGCATCTGCTTCTTAAGGCTTCCCCCAGATTATGATTTAGGAAACCTAAGACGCGAAGTAGAACCTTGGGAATGAGTTGCGGTTGGGATATAATTGACTCGAATCCTCCGACCATCTGCAGTGAACACAAATGTCCCTAATTCAAGCAAATCCTGAACCGTGTGCTTCAAAGCCTTATAATTTTCAGTATTATGACCAATAACTCCAGAATGGAAATCGCAATGAGCATCAACATCTTTGTTATGAGGGAAATTTGCAGATGGCTTTGCTGTATGGAGTTTAGTCAACTCAAACATAAGCAACTATGGCAACAAATGAACATAAAGCATTGGGATTGGATAAAACTGTTCCTCATGATCCTCCCTCGTTTGTGGATAAATCTTGACCCTTGATTTGATCCGAAGAGAAGAGACTGGTTGCTGGTGCAAAAGTTTAGGAATCTCATGTGGTGGAGAAGATCCCAGAAACTGATTCAAAGGAGATCCTACAGGAAGAGGAGATAAAATAGTTTTGGTCGCAGCAGTTCCCAAAGAATGAGGGGAGGAAATGGCTTCAATCGCAGTAGGTCCCAAAGAATGAGGGGAGGAAATGGCTTCAGTCACAGCAGTACCCAAAGAATGAGGGAAGGAAATGGCTTCAGTTGCAGGAGGTCCCAAAGAATGAGGGGAGGAAATGGCTTCGGTCGCAGCAGTTCCCAAAGAATGAGGGGAGGAAATGGCTTCGGTCGCAGCAGTAGGTGTAAGATTATCTTTGGTTGATACAATTTCCAGCACTTCTATAACCAAACTCAGCTGAATTTTCAACCGAATGTTTTCCTCCTTTAAGATTTCCTAACGAAGAACTAAAACTTGCATGTCTACCATAAGCAGCCCCATCTGAACCTTCACCTCAGCTAATTCCTCACGAAGTTATTCCATGTTACCTCTGGATGGATGGTTAAACATTTCCATGAACTAGGTCATTTGAATGGCCACCTGGGCCCTCACTTCAGCGAGCTCTGCCTATATCTGTTCCATCTGTCATGGCAAGTTGTTTCTGGTGGAATACCGATGAGTAGTCGTCTTAAATTCTGATAAGAAAATTAGAATTAAGATAAGAAAATTATCCTGAGATGACCTGTAATGTATGAGATGTATGATATGCATGATATGTTTTTGTTATTTCCAGGCATTCACAAGCTTTGTCAATCATCAGGAATAACAATCGAGCACAATAAAAGACAAATAACAAAGTAAAGATACCAGTGAAATAACAAACTTCTTTATTTACAAAACAACAAAACACCAATTCTCAAAATCCACAGGGGTTGTACAAGATAAAAAGATCCCATCCAACAAGACTGGTGGTGATCACTTAACAAAAACAAAAAAAAAATGATAAAAATCAAAGGGGTAGGTCCCCCATCCTGACATGAAATAAAGGTCCCTTCTCCTGGAAATGCTCCTCACTCCACTCCTTGGTCTCCTGGAATAGTTGTCTTGTCCTTGGGCAGTCCCGCTCTTCAACAAGGCTTTTAATCACTACATCCTTTCGGAATAATTGTTCTTCTAAATACTGACATTGCTCCAGAAAGTGATCACATTTTTTGCATTCTTGCAAAGAAATAGGTATAGGTGCACTCTCCAATTCTTCTATCTGATTTATGAGCTTAGCATTTTCTTCCATCACACGAGTCATTTGCTCTTCGCGCTCCTAATCGCACACCCTGACTTTATTTGAGTTGCCTTTCTATTTCTTTAATCTTTTCGTCATAACATGCTTTTAACTTCGCTTCCGCTACTTGAAGGCTCATAATCCTCTATTGACTTTTCAAAAGTGCATTATCCTGAATATTAGTTAAGCTGGAATTCTCAATCCTTGACTTCTTTGACTGTTCACATGACCCGCGGCCCTCTAGTAGATGATCTTTCTCCCGATTCTCCCTCCAAAGTCTTTTCTTTTCTTGTAAAGCAAAGGAAAGCTCAATATTTTATCTTCCAAATCAGCTTGTAGCTTAATATTCTCAACTTTGGCATTTTTTAGGCACGCCATTGGTACAACTTCAGATTCTCCTGGCGCGGATTTCCTAGAGGATGTCCTGCCATGAGAAAGATGATCATCCTCCGGATCATACACAGGTCGCAGGTATACTGGTTCTTCCTTCTTATAAGGAAACAACAACACCTTCACCCTACTCTGAATCCATTTTGAATAGGCGTCAAGAGCCACACCTCCATTTATATCAAAAGACTGCTTTCCCTTTTGATGAATGTGTTTCCAGGCGACTTTTACCCTTTCAAACATAGCAGCATATCCTCCTTTGCCGAAATAAACGGTTTCCCTCACCACAGTAGGTCCATCTGTCATTACGAATCCAAATTGACGCCGTGCCAAGATGGGATTATAGTTGATGCAACCTTTGGTTCCCATGAGTGGAACATTAGGAAATTCACCATAACTCATAATGAACTCCTTCAAAATTCCCATGTTGTGCCAAACAGTGTCGTAAGAAGTGAGTCCCATGATCCGTGGGGCCTAAAAAGATATCTCAGCAGTGTCAACAAACGTTCCCTTGGTAGGCATGTGCATCATGAACCATTTATAAAGTAAGTTTGTTCCGTATACCACACCCCCCCTCTTACCATGCCGATAATGAATAGTATAGTAAGTATCAACTAACAACATCGGTATCGGGTTGTCATTCATAAACACACAAATTGCTGCCAAATCTACCAACCTTTCTGCCACAGGTAAGAGGACTAAACCATAAATTAACATGGCCAGTAACACATTAAAATCCATCCACTTTCCTTATTCTACAAATTCCTTGGCTTTGTTTATCATATAATCCCGAGAGATGCCCTGCATGTCACATTTCTTGATCCAATTGCCTTCCATTTTGCTAACGGTCAAATAAAGAGCTTTAGCGATAGTCATGTAATTGGGAGTTTCAGGTACTTGAGCAAAAGGAATACTGTCTATGACATTTATATCAAGAATATATGCGTACTCTTCAAGAGTTGGTGCTAGCTGGTAATCTTGGAAAGTAAAATAACATAGTTGTGGATCGTAGAACTGAAGAAGCACTCTTAAAGCCCATTCCTTATAAAAATCATTCACTAGGGGAAACAAGTCCCCATACCGTTTCCTGAAAATGTTTTCATTTGGACCATTCACAAGGGCTCCCAACTCTCGCAATCGACCTCCATAAAACACAAACTGGTAGGCAACCTTCTTCCTAAGAGTTTTTGCACTTGTGCTCATGTTGTTATTCATCCTGATGACAACTTCTAAGTACCCTGGAAATAACATGCATATGTGAATTAGACATACATACTTTTTCTTGCATTTTTTGTAAGAAAATAAATATGCCATAAGGTGATGCAAACACATAGGAATCAAGGTATCTGCTGTGCTGTTCTGAATATGCTAGGAAACTGAGATCCAAAACTTTGTAAAATAACCAGTCATTCCTTTTTAGAAACTCAATCACGAACAGAAAAGAGTCACCAATGGTACCTGTAAGAATGAAAATTCCCTCCCCACTCACGGGTGTAAACTAGGTCAGGGTAAGGCAAAGGTAACTCAGAATCATGGGTACGCCTGAAGCCACTATCATCGAAACACCGATGTGAAACCATAGCACCCCATTTGTAATCTCATCTGAGCATGGACGACATGACCGCACTAGAAAACCATAGTCGACTAGTCGTTCATGTTCCACTCTATTCCTAAGGTCCCTATGGATGTCACTTGGCCTGGGTATTAGGCCTTTTACCTCTTGTAACACCCATCCAACATGATAGCAGAGCCAGCACAACAGATAACCAAATATATGGAAAGCGATAAAATGCATGCACAAACATATGCAAGCAGTGTATAAAGTTGTAAATAACAGGAAATAAACACCCAAAGAAACAAACAAGCAAGAGCTAGGATCGACTCCGGGATGGACCAACAATAACTCAATCTTTCCCCAGTGAAGTCACCAGCTGAAATAAATGGCTGAACCGTCATCTGATATATGAAATATCAATAAAGTCGCCACCGAACATCTTTTATTCCGCCGAAAGGGAAAGGTAAACATCGAGAAAACCTGAAGAGGGTGAAATCATGGTCCTGCGACTGAGAGATAGGGTAAGAGAGTCTGTTACGTGAAGGGAAGGTGTTAGCACCCCACACGCTCAAAGTACTCTATGGTATCCACTCTTGTTATTCTAATCTAATGGGTGTGTAAAAATCTATATCTAAGTTGTACAGGGAATGCATGCAAAAGAAAGGAAAAAAGAATGTAGGGAAAATAAAAGTTGTGCTCGCCTGGGCCCTACCGCAATGCCTACGTATCCCTTTTAAGGAATCAGAGCAGCCATAGTTCGGCTCATATATTTTGGTTGGTTTGTGTTTTTTAGTTAAGGAAATAAAAGCAATAGACAAGATGGCAAAACATCAGATAGAACAATAAAAATGTCAACAATGATGATAAAATAGCAAAAAAAGAGATGTCAAGACATCGCATGGCAACACAAACTCAGATAAGGTGGTAAAACGCCATCATGATAGCAAAATATCAGACAAGACAATGAGACATTACACCTAACAATGATATTGAAAATCAAAGTAGGATAACAAACATGTGCAATGGCGAAACATCGGCTACTAACATGTGCGATGGCGTAACATCGACTAAGATAACATGGAAAAGATGGAAAAACATCAATAAACCAGATGACAAAACATAACACCTAACACTGATATTGAGAATCAGAGTAGGATGAAAAACATGTGCGATGGTGAAACATCGGTTACAAACATGTGTAATGGTGAAACACCGGCTAAGATAACATGGCGAAGATGGCAAAACATCAATAAACCAGATGACAAAACATCACACCTAACAATGATACTGAGAATCACAGTAGGATAACAAACATGTGCGATGGCGAAACATCGTCTAAAAGATAATAAAATAACATGGAAAATATGGCGAAACATCAATAAACCACATGATAAAACATCACACCTAACACTGATATTGAGAATCAGAGTAGGATGAGAAACATGTGTGATGGCGAAACATCGGCTAAAAGATAACAAAATAACACAACAAAGATTGTGAAACTTCAATAAACTAGATGACAAAACATCACACCTAACACTGATATTGAGAATCAGAGTAGGATGACAAACATGTGTGATGACGAAACATCGGCTAAAAGATAACAAAATAACATGGCAAAGATGGCGAGACATCAATAAACCAGATGACAAGGCCAAGAGGCACACAAATAAATAAGATCGGTTTGTATTTTTTACCTTGAAGAATGGTTTAAGTTTTTTAGGGATATTTTATGATTTTCCAAGAAGAGGTTTTTGTTTTAAGATGCAATATGCAAAGAAAGGAAAAATAACTAAGGGAGGCTAGCCTAGCACTACTCCTAATTATATCATATAATGATCAAGCCTAAGGTTGAGGATGAAAGAGAGAAGTTTCTACCTTATGTTAACATACATGGATTCCTATCCTAGAGTCTAGCTCGAGGACTAACCCTACACGAGCAATCCTAAGGGAGCATGGTAAATACCAAACAAGTGAACAAATAAGTGTTTAAACATGAGTAAGAAGCAAGGAACATATGCGTAATTGCCTTAAACAGGTCTTTAAATAAACCAGAGGGACTCCTGGAATATATCAACAACGGAGATCCCATAATACAATAGAAAGCAATAAGGAGTGGAAACAGTAAAAGGGAAATAGTGCAATACCAAACGGGTAACAATTCGTAGCAAATGAACAAGAAAAAGAAACCCAGAGAACTTTAAGCAAGCTAGCATCAGTAAACAAATCAAGTCAGAAAATCACGCCATCAAATATATGCACAGAGGCCTCAAGAGCAGGACTATAGCAGTCACAATCACATGTATATATATCCCGTAAAAGAATCACAAATATACCAAGCACATGAATAGTGCAAACACAACCAATTGTGTTCCACAAATAAAGTGGAACACTACAATACCAAGTCTAAATGAAAAAAAACTTTTCCTCAGAGTACCTCGCACATTCAACAGACAAATTAGTGATTTCAAAGAGAAATGATGAACCAATAAAGGATGGATGATGATATAATCATGAGAATGTAAAATAAATATGATGGTAAACATCAAAAGTAGTATATGTAAGAAGCATCAAGCAAACTCAAACAACAACTAAGTCAAAACTAAAGAACTATTGCTCCTTTCCTGTCACCATGTTGAATTGATAAGTAAATATCAATCAAGGATCAAACGATCAAGAGAAGAATATAATAAAAGACTTTAGAAGTCATTATAAAACACTTCACACCCATGCTCATTCATTTCATTTTGGTTTACAAGTATAACACAAGAGGGGTACCACAAAATGTATTACAAAGCTTGGATCACAAGTTAGCAATGAAAGGAGTTCAAACAAAAGCAAAGTTGGAGGGATTAAACCATTCAAAGACTTGAAATCAAGCTTCTAACTCGCTATGAGGATATGATCAAATTTTATAAAATTGATGCATGTTGCACAAGTACATTCAATATACCTCAAGGATTTTAAAAGGAAAGAAGAAATGAACATCAAATTCATATATGAATGAACTAGGCTCAAGCATAAAAAGGTCAAGTGATCTAAAGTCTTTATGAGACTATACTTGATGTATCATTCCTCAACATGTTATCATTGGTCACTTGATAACCTCAAACCCAAGCCAAAAGTTAAAAATTCAAAGCTAGAACACAAAAAGAACATTACTTAGGAGGCATGAATCAAAAGGGCTCATCAACCAATTATGCAAAATCAAGTGGGATAATTTGAATTTGTGTGAGGAAACAGAAGTAACATGCCATTAAGTGCCAAATTATAGGCCTCACACAAGTTCATTAGCCACCAAACAAATTGCAACAAGATATGCAACATCAATTAGGCATTTTCACTTTGAAAATTCATCAAAAATAGAAATGGACTTCCATAATTCAAACAAAAATTTTCTCAGCATCTTTAGGATGTATAGAAATCAGAAAGTGTGGTACGGTGGGAGAACTGACTTGGTTGTTTTGCGTTTGTATTCGCAAATGTTGCGGTTAGCAAGAGTCGCCACCGACTTTTCTTTTATCCAATAAGGAAAGGCTGAAAAGAACAGGAAAAACCTTTAGAGATGTTTTCTTGAGTTCGGGGGGTAGATTATGAAAAGGAAAGGTGTTAGCACCCTTTTCATCCATGGTTTTCCATGGGCTCTTAATTTCTTGCTAGATCACTTGCTTTGTTTGAAAATATGCTTTGTGTTATGGGTTTGAAAATATTTTGAAAATGTCTTTGTAATGGTTCTTGAAAATAGTTCAAAGAGGTGTTTGTGGAATGTGTTTTTTGAAAGTGTTCTTGAAAAGACATTTTTGTAATGGTTCTCGTCTCTATAAGAACGTATACAAAAAGCTTTTGTCTTTTGAGAAAAAAGTTTTAATGTGAAAGTGTTGGTGTAAAATGTTTGGTTGTGAGCAAGCGAGCAACTAGGAGCGAATCTACATACTCAAAAGGTCTTAAATGTTCTTTTCCTCCTCCTTTAGATGTTGCTATCTTACCATTTATTTGGTAAGAAGCCCCATCGTTGGATGTGAAGGGACAGTCGCGGGACGTTTGTACAGTCATAAAAGGCAACTTATGAGACGCTTTAGCAGTTTTTTGTAAGGGACTAAATCGTTTTACCGAAGGCTACATCGAGGGTCATCGAGGGACTACGATCTTTTATCAAGGGTCTTTGCTAAAACGCCCATATTCGAGGGACATGACTAATTTCTAATAGGCAACAAGTGAGATTACCCTAAGGGCGCATGTGTGAATAGTGTGTTTGATTGCATTATTTTAGTCTTTAATTTTTAGGTTGTCTATTTGTTGTTTTTATCTTGCCATACACACCTTAATTACTAACAATATATGAAAGCAATAAAAGTGCGAGAAAAGTAAAGTCCTACTGTGATACGGTGGGAGAACTGACTTTAGGTTTTGCGTTTGTGTTCGCAAATGTTTCGGTTTAGCAAGAGTCGCCACCGACTTTTTATTTTATCCAAAGGAAAGATCAAAAAGCACATGAAAGACCTTTGAGATGTTTTCTTGGGTTCGGGGGGTAGATTATGAAAAGGAAAGGTGCTAGCACCCTTTTCATCCATGGTTTTCCATGGGCTCTTAGTTACTTGTTTAGATCACTTGCTTTGCTTTTCCAATTGTTTGAAATGGTGCTTTGTGTGGTTTTGAAAGTATTTTGAAAAGAGACCATCATTTTGGAAATCTTTGTAATGATTCTTGTTTGAAGAATGTATACAAAGATATTTGTCTCTTGAAAAATGATTCAATGTTTGAAAGTTTGTTTTGAAATTGTTTTGAAATTGTGTGTGTGTTTTTGAAATTAGCAAGGATGTTTGCAAATTGATCAAGTAACTAGGAGTTGTCTACCCTAATCAAAAGTCTTTCTTGTACATTTTTAACCCTTTGAAATTGTTGTTTTGCCATTGTATTTGGTAGACAACCTTGTCTTTGGATGTTAAACGGGACGGGCGTCGGTCATCGTATGGCCATGACAACAATATTGCCAAGTATCTTAGCAAGTTTTTTGAGGGACTGGATCATTTTTGTTTAGGCAACCAAGATAGCGTCATCGAGGGACTATGATCTTTTTGTTTTGTTTTTGTTTTGCCAAGATACCTAGCATGCATACCATGGCCATTTTTTAAGGCAACAAAGTGGATGAAACCCTAGGGGTGCTTGTGTGCAATGTGTTGTCATTTTTCATGCATTTTTGTCTTGTATTAAGTCATGCTATTTGTTTTTATTTTGTTCTTTGCATACAAAACCCTAATTTACTATCATGGCATTTTAAAGCGATAAAATGCGTAAAAGTAAATCTAAGACTATTAAAACAATATTATGGGAAGGGGGGTACAAGTTTGAATATGGGGATATTGCTCAAAATAAAACCCTAAAACTATTACAACCATATTGAATTTATTTGCACAAATAAATAAAATAAGCAAATATTTAAATATGGAAATAAATGTAAATATGCAAAAATGTTTTGTATTAATTTTTATGTTTGTAAAATAAATTTATTTATGTCCTAAAAATAAGAAAATAAAATGATTATTTTTGAAAGGGTGAAAACCCTAGTTTTTTGTTTTAAAGAAAATATATATTCTAATTATTTATTTATTCATTTTTATGTACAAGAAAATAAATAAATAAATATGCAAAAAATGTTTAAAAAACAAAATATGTGAGAAAATATTATTTTATATGTATAATATAATAAAATAAAATATGTAAGTATTTTAATATTATTTGCAATTTATTTAAGAAAAATAAAGTATATATTATTAGTAAACTATTTTTATGCCCAAAAAAAATAATAAAATAAAAATGTAAAAATTAAGAAAATATTTTTGGTGATTTTTAATATTTAAAAAAAATAATAAAAGTCAGAAAATATAAAAGAAATAAGAAAATATACAAAATAAAGAAAATGGGCCAAAAGGGGTGCAGGAAGTAAATAGGGGTGCAGGAAGTCAATAGTCAGAAGAAACCAGGCCCAACCCAACTCACTTCGTCCCTGTCCTCTAGAAACAGAAAACGTGTGCGCCCTTGTTCAAACTTGTAACTTTTGCATACGTGCTTAAAAACAAAATCTTGCAACATGAAAGTTATAGCTCATCATTACACGATTCTAATGATATAAAAAACTTGATCTAACTCTCAAATACCAGAGAGAATTTTATCACCCCCAATTTTTGACCTAAAAATTTCAGCATGTTCATCATCTAAATTCTCCTAGCTCAGTTAATATAAATACAAGCTATGCATATGTACAACTCAAGGACATTAAGGACTACATTTTTGCTTCACAAACCTAAGCCTAATGATGTCTAAATAAGGAGATAGAAAGTTGGAAATTACCTTGTTCAGTCAAGTTCGAATATGGCAATGTAGGAGTTGTGAGTGAGGCCTGAAGTAATTTTGAGCTTGCTTGATGTTCCCTTGACATTTCCCAATGCTTAGCTTGCTTTAGAATGTCTTGAATCTCCTTGTAGAAGTCAACCTGCAAACTCAGAAATTGAAAATGGTGAAGCTTGAAAATGAAGTTACAGTTGCTTGAAAAGGGCTTGGATAGTTCAGATGGAATGTATGGAATAGGTCTGAAGTGGTTTCAAGCAAAACGCACGAGGCAAGTATGTTTTGGCTTGAGTTCTGCAGAGCTTGCCCTATTTTGGGTAGAAATGGATTTTTTGGTGTATTTGGGTGTTTGAGAGGCTTGTAACTCGTGTATTCTGCTTACTACAATGTGTTGAGGTCGTTTCAAATGGTCACAAAGTTTGGTTTTAACAGATGCATAAGTTCTGTTCACTTTTGCAAGTTGACTTGTTTTTGAAGCAAAAGTTTAAATGACAAAGGACAAGGTTGTACAAGCTAGATCAAGGTCTGCATAGGGTTGGTGAGCTTTTCCTGGAGTTTGTGGATGTTGTTTGTATCAAGAGATCAGGTCCATGGCTCAAGACGAACAAAATTGCCAAAAGTGAACTTTACGAAAATGGTATTATGCACTTTATGCCATAAATGGATTAATTCATTTTACCAAGCTTCAAAGATCAGAATAAGACCATTGTCTATTGTGTTTGCATTTAATTTTTGAGTGTAGAAGAGATTAGAACCTGTAAAACAAGTACAAGCATGCTTAGGACAAATTTTGCAACTTGTAGCAATGTGCAAAATGCCATGGACAAAAGTGAGAAATGGCCATTTTCTTTCCTTCGATTATCCCTAACCATAAATGATCTTGGAGATTTCCCTGACATTTTGGAAAGCTTGTAACATGATCTACAATCCATCTTTTAAATTAATTTTGATATTCCAATTGGAACTAGGTGAAAAGTTGCCATGAAGATAAGTCAAAATCCTGCCTAAACAAGGGCAAAATTTCACTAAGTTAAAAGTTTCATGGACCCTTATTCACAAAATCATAACTTGAGATCCAAGCATATTTTGAGAAAACTTTATGAACAAAAGTTGTAGATTTTGTGGAGGACTACAACTTTCATGTTGGAAGTTTTCTTTGAATCCAATTTCATCATGGTGAAAAAGTTGGGCAAAGTTGGGAAAAAATAAGAAATTTTCATAACTTGGAAAATTTCTAAGTTATGAAAATTTTCCATTTTAAACCCTAATTTCCAAAATTAGGTTTCTTGGTGAACAAGTTACATGTTTTGACACATTTTGATGAAAAATGACCCTTGGCACTTGATTTTGACCAAAAAGTCAAAGTTTGACTTTTCAGTGTACAGTTGATTTTTGATCAGTTGACTGGAAAATTCATCTGTCAATCCAATGCTTTTGAGATCTTTTGAACCTTGTGATTAGGTCAATATTATGCCATTGAGTCCTTGAAACCATGCTTGAACCCAATTTTCTATTGGCTAGGTGAAAAATCAGAAATTGCCCTTCTGTAGTCAAAACCCTAAAAACGACCATTTTGCCCTTTGGAAGATCTGATCAAATTTCTTGAGGAGTTGTGGTACAAACTTGATCAAATGGTTCATACGAGTCTATAATGTTGATGTGGATAAAAACTTATGAGGTTTGACTCTAAATTGGTCACAATTGACTTTTTCCCCAATAGAACTGATTTTTAGGTCAACTGTCCAATTGACTGGGCAAAAATTTGATTCAAGGCTTGAAACTTGGTATGAGCAATATTAGGAGGCCAACATGAAGTATTAAAGTCTAATGAGACATTGGAAGTCCAAAAATCCTTGTGCAAACTCAAACCCTAATTTCAGGTCATCAGTGCAAGGAGATGTCTGAGCTGAGCAAACCCTAATCTGGTCTTGAGTCCAAAGAGTCTTGTGGGGAAAATCTAGATAAAAGAGAGGGAAAATTTTGGGGTACAACAGCTTCCCCTGTTCAATCTTCTTGAACCTGAAGAGTTAGAATGGCTAGTTTGCCGTTCGTAACTCGAAGGTAAAAGATGATTGGACACTAGAGTGCCCGTAAATTTGCACTCGTCAAAGTATAGTTGAGGGAATGGGCATAAAGATGCCATTTGGAAGATGTGACATAATCTTGTCAGAGATGGGCTTAAAGATGCCATCCAAGAATATTTGTTGAAAATCAGGAGAATGAACATCAGAATGGTATCCGTATCTGGAACGTATCTGAGTTGTATCTGGAGATTGGATCTGTATGAGCAAGGGAATGGCGTCCGTGTCTGGAGCGTATCCGAGCTGTAACTGTATTTGAATTTGAATGAATAACATAATGACTTCCGTGTCTGGAGTGTATCTGTATTGTATCTGAAGTTGAGATCTGAATAAGCGGCAGAAAGGCTTTCATGTCTGGAGCATCTCTGAGCTGGGGAAAAAGTCAGAATAAGTGACAGAATGGAAACCGTGTATGGAGCGTATCTGGACTATATCTTGAAGTTGAGATCTATATGAGTAGCAGAATGACTTTCGTGTCTGGAGTGTATCCGTATTGTAACTGGGATCTGAATAAGTAACAAAATAACTTTAGTGTCTGGAGTGTATCTGAACTTGAAATTGATAGTTGAATCTGAATGAGAAATAGAATGGCTTCCGTGTCTGGAGCGTACCTAGTCTGCATCTGATTGTTGAAGTCTGAATGAGTAACAAAATGACAGCCGTGTCTGGAGCGTATCCGTACTGTATCTTGACTTTGAATTCTGAATGAGTAGTAGAATGACTTCCGTGTCTGGAGTGTATCTTTACTGTATCCGAATAAGAGATCTTGAATGAGTAACAGAATGACTTCTGTGTGTGGAGTGTATCCATACTGTACCTGAAATCTTTGAGTATTTGTTAAAGATAGCTTTTAATCTCATCCTGAAAAGGGTAAAATGTTAGCTGAAACACAAAGTTATGTTGCATGAAATGTATGATGCAATAAAATGTGTTTTATCAATGTTTATGATATATGAATGTAATGGATGCGCATGTAAGCTGATTTGCTGCATTGTTGAGGAAAATAAATCCTTGATAGTTGGAGATAATAAAATCCTTGACTGTTGTCGGGGAAAATAAATCCTTGACCGCTGTTGGAGATTCAAAATCTTTGACAACTTCTGTGGGGATGTGAGAATCCTTCACGACTTTCCTGAGGATAGGGATCCTTCAGGTCTTTGGAGTTGGAGGATGATAAACATTCTATTGTGAGAATAATGCCATGTACTTCCTGAGAAATTTTCTTGGGGAATCCCGAGAACTTTAATGACTATGGCTGGGGATTACACAAAGGGAATCCTTACTCTGTTGGGGAATAAGGAAAACTCTGGCGATCTCTACCGGGGATCAAACAAAGGAAAACCTTGATCTGTTGGAGAATAAGGAAGGCTCTGATGGCTTCTGCAGGGAACTGAGAATGAGAATCTTCATTCTGCTAGGGGAATTTGAATCCTTGGGGACTTTATGCTGAGGAGTCAAGAATGAGAATCTTCGATCTGCAGGGGATTAAAAATTCTGACAAAATCATGCTGGGGAGTAAAGAAGACTATGGCAACTTTACTGGGGAAAAGAGAATGAGAATCTTCAATATGCTAGGGGATGAAAAACTCTGTGGGGAGTAGCTATACCGCTGGGGAGTAGCTATCCTGCTGGAGGGTAAGTTCAGGACTCTGGGGGAAAAGCTTATTCCTGTTTTGAAAAAGGTTCAGGAGTTTGGGTTGTATGCCAATCTACTGGGGAATTATCCTAGGTTGGGGATAAAGCAAAAGTTACCTGTTATCTGGTTGACTTCCAGGCTTTAAGACAACTTGCTTGGGAATTTGGGAAAGCTGGATGGTTTTCGCTGGCGATTGATAGTTTTGACTTGACTGGGGAAGAAGGTTTCATCTTTGCTGAGGGTCTGTAGTTCAAAGTTTTTACTCCGCTGGGGATTGGGAGTTTGGAGTTTTAACTCTGATGGGGATCTTGAAATTTAGCTCCGCTGGGGGTATGTATTTCAAGGTTTTAGCTCCGCTGGGGACCTAGATGGTGTACTGCAGGGGTTTTCTCCTGGAATAGCCTAAAGAAGTTTTCCTATACTTTCAACCTATCAGTAATTATTCTTTCCCACTTCGTTTATTTGTAAATATGTGATTATATTCAAATGCATATGCTCATTAATAAATCATTGGACGTTTTCAAATAAAACACAAGTGTAAAAAAAAGGAGAAAAGGCAAATAGTTTTCTGCACTTTGAAGTATCTTTGTATTAACTTTGTGTAAGTATTTTGTACAAAGGAGACAGACATCCTAGTAAGAGAATGTTGTCATAAAAAATGAGAAAAATTTATTCAAAGAAAGATGGCTATGTGTAAAAATTCCATGGGGTTCCCATTATGCTATAGCCTTCGTAACTCTAAATGTCTTGTCCATTCATTGCTTCGTCCGAAGATGATTGAGTTGATCAGAAGCCAGGAGCTTTGTTTGTGAAGAGATTATCCTTAAAGTGATCCGACGAGACATAGTCATATGCTTTAATTCCCTAACTTTTGTCTGGACCGCCCTTTCGGGTTTTCGATCCACCAGGAAACCCTTTTTTGCCTGAGTCGCCCTTTCGGGTTTTCAACTTGCCGGGTGTACATATTTTTTTATTTATCCCTAACTTTTGCCTGAACCGCCCTTTCGGGTTCTTGATTCACCGGGATGCCCTTTTTTTTTGCCTAGGTGTGTCAACCTAGCGGGTCATTTATGCGTAGTATCTTTTGACTATGTCTGCGTTCGCAGGGTGTGGAAGGTCGTCGCCGTCCATGGTGGTTGATATCATTGCCCCACCAGAAAAGATGTTTTTGATCACAAATGGTCCTTCATAAGTAGGAGTCCATTTGCCCCTGGGATCACATTGCAGCAAGATGATCCGCTTGATTACAAGATCCCCGACTTGATATATCTGGCGCCTGACTTTCTTGTTGAAAGCCTTGATCATCCGTTTTTGATACGTCTGACTGTGGCAAACAACAGTAAGTCGTTTTTCGTCAATCAAGTTAAGTTGATCAAACCGGGTATGAATCCAATCGTCTTCACTCAAACCAGCATCCTTCATGATTCTTAAGGAGGGAATCTAAACCTCGATAGGTAAACCAACTTCCATACCGTATACAAAAGAATATGATGTTGCCCCAGTTGATGTTCGTGCCGTGGTACAGTACCTGTGAAGAGAAAACAATAACATCTCATGCCAGTCCTTGTAGGTGACTGTCATCTTTTGTATGATCTTTTTGATATTTTTGTTCGCAGCTTCGACAACACCGTTCATCTTTGGCCGATAGGGAGATGAATTTTGATGTTGAATCTGGAACTGCTCGCACAAGGCGGTGATCATAGTATTGTTCAGGTTTGTACCGTTGTTGGTGATGATCCTTTCTGGGATGCCGTACCGACAAATGAGGTCCTTCTTGATGAAGCGGGCAACCACATTCTTTGTAATGGAGGCAAAGGAAGCTGCTTCGACCCACTTGGTAAAGTAATCAATGGCCACCAGGATGAAGCGGTGTCCATTGGATGCTGTAGGCTTGATCTCCCCAATCATGTCGATTCCCCACATCGCGAATGGCCAAGGAGATGTTAAGACATTGAGAGGAACTGGAGGTATATGTACCTTGTCTGCATAGATTTGACATTTGTGACAAGTACGAGAATGTTGATGGCAGTCAGCTTCCATGGTAGACCAATAATAGCCTGCCCGTAGGATCTTCTTAGCCATTGTATGCCCGCTAGAGTGAGTGCCAAAGGTACCATTGTGCAGTTCAACCATGATCTGTTCAGCTTCGATCTTGTCCATACAACGGAGCAGAATGCAATCATGATTGCGCTTGTATAGGATACCATTGCTCAGGAAGAACTTGGCAGAGAATCTCCTCAAGAAATTTTTGTCGTTGACTGAAGCTCCTTCAGGGTATTCTTGCGTCTCGAGATACCTTTTGACTTCGTGAAACCACGGCCGGTCCACTACTTCTTCGGTATTAATCTCGTGACAATGTGCAGGTTCGTCCATCCACTCGATGGTGATCTGGGGAGCCTCATTATCCCAGTTAAGTTTAAACATGGATGACATTATAGCTAGAACATCTGCTAGATGATTATCTTCTCGCGGGAAGTGCTCGAAGATAATCTGCTCGAAATGAGGTAGCAATGTCAAGACGTGTTCTTTGTAAAGGATGAGGTTGGGATGTTTAGTGTCCCACTCTCCTTTGATCTGACTGATGACCAAAGCGGAGTCCCCAAATACAATCAAAGATTTGATTCCTAAGTCTATGGCAGCCTTGAGACCAAAGATGCAAGCTTCATACTCGGCCATGTTGTTGGTGCAGTTAAAGCAAAGTCTGGCTGTGAAAGGTGTATGGAAACCTTCTGGTGAGATGAGCACAACACCGATACTGTTGCCAAGCGCATTAGAGGCACCATCAAAGTACAGGATCCATCGGGATCCTTGTTTAGGTCCGTCATATGGTCTGAAGTCTTCAGTGTTATCCAATGTCATAATGTCTTTGTCAGGGAAGTCAAACTTCATGGATTGGTAATCTTCGACAGCCTGATGAGCCAGATGGTCAGCCAGTAGACTTCCCTTTATAGATTTTTGGGTCGTGTACTGTATATCGTATTCAGTCAGGATAATATTCCATCTAGCTATCCTTCCAGATAAATAAGGCTTCTCATAGATGTACTTGATCGAATCCATCTTAGATATCAGCAGAGTGGTATGAGTCAACATATATTGCCTTAGTCGGCGAGCAGCCCATACCAAAGCGCAGCATGTTTTCTCGAGCAGTGAGTATCGGGTCTCACAGTCGGTAAACTTTTTGCTAAGGTAATAAATGGCATGCTCTTTTCGGCCAGACTCGTCATGTTGGCCCAGTACGCACCCCATTGAATTCTCTAGGACGGTCAGATACATGATTAGCGGTCTTCCTTCGACGGATGGCATCAAGATAGAAGGTTCTAGCAAATACTCCATGATTTTATCGAAAGCAACTTGACAGTCATCATTCCATTTAACCACCTGATCTTTCTTCAACAACTTGAAGATTGGCTCACAGGTAGATGTTAGGTGATAAATGAACCTTGTAATGTAGTTTAGGCGTCCCAAGAAACCTCTGACCTCCTTCTCAGTGCGAGGAGCAGGCATTTCTTGTATAGCTTTGACTTTGGCAGGATCAACCTCGATGCCTTTGTTGCTGACAATGAAACCCAAGAGTTTACCGGACCAGACTCCGAAAGTGCACTTGTTAGGGTATAATCTGAGCTTGTACTCTTTCAACCTGACAAACAGCTTTTGCAAATGGTCGAGGTGTTCTTCTTCTGTCTGTGAACAGGATATCATGTCGTCGACGTAGACCTCTATCTCATGATGTATCATATCATGAAACAAAGCTACCATGTCGCATTGATAGGTTGCCCCGACATTCTTCAGTCCGAATGGCATCACTTTATATCAGATCATACCTCAGTGAGTAACAAAAGTAGTTTTCTCCATGTCTTCAGGTGCCATTTTGATCTGGTTATAACCTGGAAATCCATCCATGAAAGAAAATACCTTGTGCTGAGCTGTATTGTCAACCAAGATGTCAATGTGCGGTAGTGGAAAATAATCTTTAGGGCTAGCCCTGTTTAAGTCTCTGTAATCCACACACATTCTCACTTTTCCATCCTTCTTAGGCACGGGCACAATGTTAGCAACCCATTATGGATAGGAAGTAACAGCAAGAAACCCAACATTGAACTGCTTCATCACTTCTGCTATGATCTTTTCAGACATGTCGGGCCTCATGCGGCGGACTTTCTATTTAACTGGTGGACAATATTCTCTTGTGGGTAGATGGTGAACCACAATATCTGTATCGAGTCCTGGAATGTCTTCATATGACCAAGCAAAGATCTCAACATATTCATTCAACAGCTGAACTAGGCGCTCTTTGACACTTAGCTCTAGGTTGGCACCCACTGTGAATTCTTTTCTGTCTTCCTCAGTACCCAAGTTGATTCTCTCTAACAGCTCCTCATGAGGTAGAATTTCTCTTTCTTCCTGTTTTAGCAGTCTAGCCAACTCTCCCGGCACCTCACAATCTTCATCACCTTCGTATTCGGCATGGTAGACCAGATATTTAGAGTCACTAAAGGCCATAGAAGAATTGTTACCCATGGAATCCGGAATGGAAGGGTACCTGCATTTGTGAGTGTGGGTGTGTGTAAGGGATAGCCACCTTTAAACAAATAAAATGTAAAAAGAAAGAAAATGAACACAAAAGTTTATATGTGAAAACGTCCATGATTCATTAAAATGGCATATGAAGATGAAAAATCAAACCCTTACAAATGGACCTATGTGCCTCGGGTAAGGCACAAGGCTAAAAGTGTACGAATTGTTTAAGAATTATGATAAACCAACATAAATGTTTGAAAGATAAATTACTGCGGTATGAAAGTAATCGGAATAAAGTCCTTTGCTTCCCAGTTTTACAGTCCTCCTTCAATAGTAGGGAAAATCCAGTCTTTCAAGTTTCTCTCATCTTCAACATCCTCTAAAGCATTGACTCCATGATGGGTGATCTTCACTGGTGGCCCCCCAGCACGGGTGCGTCACACAGCCTTTTGAGCAGAAGCAGTGAACCCCAAGCCGAATTTATCTGATTTGAAAGGAAAGTCTGGTAGCTGACCCCAGATTATGCTTCCTCCTTCTTCAATCACAACCTTTGCATCTTTGAGGGATGACATCCGAGGCACAGGTTTGGTAATCATGGGTACAGAAGACACTGTCTTGGTCGCTGATACTTCAGGAGAAACCTCTTCAAAGTGTTGGAAAGGGGTCTCGATGAATTCACCATCCAATTCTACATAGCGGAAAGAATTTAGATGGCTTATCATGTATTCCTCTTTGCCACGAACAGTTATAATTTTCCCCTGGACTGGGTACTTGAGCATTTGATGCAGAGAAGAAGTGACGACTCCAGCATGGTGAATCCAGGGTCTTCCCAACAAGCAAGAATAGGAAGGATGGATGTCCATCACATAGAATGTGGAGTTGAAGGTTTCAGTTCCCACTTTGATAGGGATGTCCACCTCCCCGTGGACCATCCTTTTAGAACCGTCAAAGGCTCTGACAATTATATTGCTGGGTTTTAGGGTTAGGCCTTCACAGTCCAGTTTATCCAAGGCTTTCTTCGGCAAGATATTCAACGATGAACCGGTGTCTACCAGAACATGTGCTAGGGTTGTCCCTCTGCATTCCACCGAAACATGTAAAGCGTCATTACGTTTTCTCCCTTTAGATGTTAAATCAGCATCGGAGAATCCTAGACCATTTTCGGCTGTCAGACTAGCTACACATTCCTGGAACTGATCCGCGGAGGTTTCATGTGGCACGTGGGCCGTCTTCAAAAATCTGATCAGAGTTTTAGCATGAGCGTCAGAACAGAGCAACAGGGCCTACATAGAGATTTTTGAGGGGGTTTTCCCCAGTTGTTCCACAACATCATAATCGCTTTTCTTGATTATTTTTAAAATCTCTTCCATTTCTTTTTGAGAGGTCTCAGGGATGACCAAAGGCTGAGCCCTCGTCCTGACGGGCACTTCTTGGATCCCTTTCCCTCTATCAGCAGCAACAACAGAAGGGACAACCACATGAGTGACGATTTCTTCAATAATTGGAGTTCTTGCAGATATGTTAACCGGCACAGGTATAACCTTAGGAGCAGCTGAGGGTACAAAGATTACCTTTGGAGGGGCAATTTTGGAGAGAAAATCCTTCCACTACGGGTGATTTTGCTTGTTCCAGCAATATTTCCAATGTCGGAAGTCTCTTCATCAGAACTCTCTTCAGTTGATTCAATCTGTTTAATACCATGGTAAAATATCTCTCCACCATAGTTCCACGGTATTGATTTGTTGGACTTGTACGGGATGGGCCCCGACATGGTTATCTTCAAAGGTACAATCTTTGGATCAGATGTAATCTTAACAGGTCTTTTGGATACCTTGGAAAGATTGGAGGATATGGTAATTATTGAAACATCATTGACAGGAGTCGGTGTAACAGGAGTCTTTTCAAAAAGGATTTCTTGGTTATCCATTAGGCGCTGGATGACTAACTTCAACAACGGACAGTCGATTGGTAAGGATGAACAAAGGCAACAATCTTCTTAACAACCTGGGAAAATCCCAGCCTTCAACAAATTCAGCTTGATTATTGGTAGCGGAGTTATCAAATCATCAACAGTAGCAACAAAAAGATCCTCTTCAATAGCATGGGCATTATGGCCATGCCTTGGCATTGGAGCAGAGATCATATTCGGCTTTTCAGGGGCGTCGAATTCAACTTCTTTAGCGTCTATCAAATCCTGAATCTTATTCTTGAGGGCCCAACAATTGTTGGTGTCGTGCCCTATACTCCCTGAATGATAAGCACACTTGGCATTTGAATGGTAGTACGGAGGAGTTGTATTCAAATTCTTCGGGGCCTCTTTCAGACTGATAAGGTTTAACTTCAAGAGATGGGGTAGAACCTGAGCAGGAGTCATGTTTATCTGGGTGAATTGCCGTACAAGCCTTTCCACCCTTGCTTGGTTGGTTCTGGGTTGATTATTTCTGGGCTGATCAGCTGCAGACTTCTGAATCATTACGGCCCCCACCGCTGGCCGACACTCAACTCTTCCTTGACCTCTTTGGGAGTAGACAGTTGAGACTTCTTTCTTTGCTGGAAAAGGCTTTTTGATGGCAGCAGAAGCAGATGCATCTTTCTGAATTTTCCCGCTTTTGATTTCGGCTTCAACTCTCTCACCAGTCAGATGTAACTCGGTGAACCCCGCAGAAGAGCTTCCTATCAGGTGATTGAAGAAAGGACCTGACAGCGTCCCCAAGAACATATCAACTAGCTCCCTCTCAGATAGAGGTGGCTGTACTCGTCCCACCAAGTCTCTCTATTTCTGGGCATACTCTTTAAAGCCTTCATTGGAGACCATGCCCATACTCTGTAGCTGAGTACGGGTTGGTGCTAAGCCCACATTATATTGATACTGCTTGTAGAAGGCAGCAGCAAAAAGCTCCCAATTATGCACGTCAGACCTCTTTAGCTGGTAGAACCAATCTAACTGCGTCCCCGACAAACTGTCCTGGAAAAAATGCACCCACAGGTCTTTGTCAGAAGAATGTGGTTGAATTTTCCTGACATAAGATCGTAGGTGTATCTTTGGGCAAGACACCCCATCGTACTTAGCAAACAGAGGTACTTTAAACTTGGGAGGAATGAAAATTCCGGAAACCAACCCTAACTCCTTAAAATCCAGCCCAGGAACTCTTTGAATCTCCATAGCTTCCAGACGTTCTTCCAGATTTTTGTATTTCTCATCTGCAGGAGGATACCGTTGTTCTGAGTAATCCTCATCTTCCTCTTCTTCAGGTTCAGAATCAGAAGGCACTGCAACTCCTTTACCCTTTCCTTCACCCTCTTCAGATGTTGATGGGAAATCCAGGACCCTTATGGCTTGACCTTCAAATCTTTTGGCCAAGGTTGCCACACCAACCCTCATTATCTTCTTCTTCTCCTTTTCCTTCTCTAGCAGAGTTTTGAGCTCCTCCTGCCCCTTGGTCAAGGTCAGAAGTAGCTGTTAGAATTGGGAATTCTGAGCTTGCAAGTCTTTGACCGTTTGTTCAATATCCATCTTGCTGAAATAAACAGCAGAGAGATGAGGAAACTTGGTGTGAAGACCTGTTTATGCATATGATGAATGATATGTATTCATGTAATGCATTCAAGGATTCAGAAAATTCAAATTTGTTTAAACAAAAAGGAACAAACGTCATATTAATAAGATATAATTTGTTAGTACATCAATGCCCCATGGGAAAAATAATACAAAATTCTAATGTAAAAAGATGTTGCGCATCCTCTTTGGTGCAATGTAGGTGTTGAGAGTCTGTTCTTCGTGAAGTTGACGAGTGAGTTCCAAAACCTTCTTCTCACTGGCGTAGAATTGGGCTTCAAAAGTATCGCATTCTCCCTTGAGATGTATCCAACTCCTTTGTAAATCTTCAAGTGATGTCGGCATGTCAGGATGTAGGAGGGTGTATGGAACCTCTCCTTCCATAACAGGCTCTTTAATCACAGGGAGAATGTAGGGGTAAGGCATCATAAGACTTTGGGCGCGGGTTCGTACCCACTTGAGGTAAGGCTCAAGGGGGGTGGAATTCTTGTGTCCCAAGGTCTTACTGTCTACCATGTTGGGCATCCTCCAAGCTCGGATAAACCTTTGTCGAAGTCCTTGAGCGTCATTGTCAAAGTCAAAAACCAAGTCTGGAATCAGCATGTCATGTGGGCCATCCCTTCGGGCATACCCAAACTGTCTCAGAGCCAAGCATGGGTTGTAGGTAATGCCTCCCCTAATGCCAAGTAGAGGGACATTAGGGAATTCCCCACAACGGTCAATGATGATAACATTTTCTCTGAACCAAGAACACCAATGAACATCTGAATGTGTAAGAGTCATCAATCGTTGCGACCACCTCAAACCTTGCTCATTCTTCAAGACTGATTGGGGAAGGTGAGAAATAAACCACCTTGCCAGTAGAGGAGTGCAACACATGAGAACACCTCTTTTCCTCATTGTTCGAGTGTGAAAAGAGTGCAAGATATCTCCAAGCAGTGTAGGCACAGGGTTGCAAACCATGAAGATTTTGACAGCATTGACATCTATAAGCTGGTCAGGGTTAGGGAACAAGACCAGCCAATAGATGAGAAGAGCTACAATCTCCTCAAAAGCTTGCAGGTCTAGAGAATTCCAGCATTCTTGAGCTTTCTCAAACAGGAACTTTGCCAAGAAACCCTTGACACCACTTCTGGTTTCCCAATGACCTTTGACATCTGATGGTTGCAAGTGTAGGGCTTGAGCAACATCTTCAGGCTTTGGATCTCTTTCAGTACCGTTGAAAGGTAGTTGATGGAGAATAGGAATCCTCAAGAGTTGAGAAAATTCCTCCAAAGTAGGTGTTGTACCCAAAAATTTGCCCTCTCATTTCATCAATATTTTCTCACCACAAGACCCTTGGAGCTCAATATCAAGTTAGGGTTTGCTCTACTCAAGACTCCTCCTTGCACTGTTGACCCAAATTAGGGTTTGAGTTTGCACAAAGATGTTTTGACCTAAAAGGCCCAAGGTGACTTTCATGCCTCATATTGGACTCACAAGTTTATCCATACCAAGTTTCAAGCCTTGATTCCATTCTTTGCCCAGTCAATTGGACAATTGACCTAGAAATCAGCTGTATTGGGGAAAAAGTCAACTGTGGCCAATTGACAGTCAAACCTCATGATTTTTGACCCACATCAACATTATGAACTCATATGAACCATTTGGTCAAGTTTGGATCACAATTCCACAAGAAATTTGATCAGATCACCAAAGGGGCAAAATGGTCATTTTTAGGGTTTTGACTGCACAAAGTCAATTTTTGACTGTTTGACCTAGCCAATGGCAAACCAAGCTCACATATGGACTCAAGGACTCAATGGCATGGTCTTGACACATTCAACAAGTTCAAAAGGTTCCAAATGCACAAGATTGACAGATGAATTTTCCAGTCAACTGATCAAAATTTGACTGTATACTGAGAAGTCAAACTTTGACTTTTTGGTCAAAATCAAGTGCCAAGATTCATTTTTCATTAAGACATGTCAAATTATGAAACTTGTTCATCAAGAAATCCAAATTTTCAAATTAGGATTTAGAATGAGAAAATTTCATAACTTAGAATTTTTCTAAGTTATGAAACTTCCTTATTTTTTCCTAACTTTGTCCCATTTTTTCATCAAGATACATTTGGATTCAAACAAAACTCAAAACATGAAAGTTGTAGTCCATTGCAAAATCTACAACTTTGATTCAAAAAGTTTCCTCAAAAGAAGCTTTTAGCTCAAGTTATGATTTTTGGAACAAGGGTGCAAAACATTCTTAACTTAGACAATTTTTGACCTATTTTAGGCAGGATTTTTGCCCAACTTCATGGCCACTTTTCACATGCTTCCACTTGGAATTTCAACTTGCATTAAAAATATGGAT
Organism: Vicia faba; assembly: GCA_948472305.1. Classification (NCBI taxonomy): domain Eukaryota; kingdom Viridiplantae; phylum Streptophyta; class Magnoliopsida; order Fabales; family Fabaceae; genus Vicia; species Vicia faba. The sequence continues at coordinate 331,475,759 of OX451736.1, forward strand.
TGTAGTACACATTCCAATCTTTCCAAATTGTCCAAGAACTTCTCAAACACCCTTGTGGTTAGGGAGAATCAAATTTGCAAAGATGGGCAAAAGTCACTTTGTTCATAGCCAAAATACATGTTCATAACATTGCCATTTTCAAGTCAGTATGGTTCAAGCTAGATTACAGGCCTCTAATACTTCTCACACTCAATAATTAAATGCATATCCTTTGTGTTAGAGTGTTATTTTGTTCATTTGGACAATACACACAAAATCAACCCTTAAGTAGAAAAAGCATTTTTGCAATTTTTGAAAAGGTCCACTTTATGTCAAATTCACAAATCAAAGAGGTACAAGCCAGATCTTTTAGGCACAAGTTTATGGACAAATCCCACTGATCAAGAAGAGAAAAGGCAGCATGCTTGAGGGGCCTGTATTAGCCAATAACCCAACTTGACAATCTTTGCTTAGATAAGAAGAAAACTTGCAAACAGAACCATAACTCTCATGCCTGCAAAGACCAACCAAAACAAACTTTGTAAACACATTTCATACTCCCTATCTGACCTAAAGCACGACCAAACCACAGCTCAAACCTTCTCATTCATCAAAACACTATTTTTCTGTAAGAAACAGGGCATTCTGCATTTTGACTTGGCCATCATCATTCACTCGTGCGTTTTTGCCCAAACAAGTTCCAATACACTCCATACCATCCATTGAAGCTGTCCCAAGCCTTAGATACAAGCTGTAATATCCATAGCCAAGTTTGCCATTTTCACTTTTCATTGTTGCAGGTTGACTTCCCTAGCTTGATTCAGAAGGATTCAAGGCACACCAAGCATAAAGGAAGCATCCTTGGACCTCAGGCAAGCTGTACAAGTCCTCAAACACCATTGAAGTTGGCCATATTACTCTGTTCGAGTCAAGCTGAAACAGGTAAAATGTGAACTTCTATCTCTCTATCCATGCATATTTAGGCTTAAGTTTGTGAATAAAGTATGCTCTACTCATAGCCCTGAAGCTATCCATATACTTATTTTTCATTTATATTGCGTGTGCTATGAGAATTTTGGACTTGAACATGGAAGAAAACATAGGTCAGAAATTGGGGGAGAAGAAATTCTCTCTCGTTTCTGAGAGTTAGAACAACTTTTTTATATATTTGAAATCGTGACATGATGCTCTACATTATTGATGTTATAAGTTTTTGCTAAAAGTCAAAGAATCAGGAAGTTTGAGTCAAGCACGGAGGGTGCACGTTTTTGAGACAGAAATGGCTGGAGGTTGAAGACAAGCCACTTGGGCTGGGCCTGAGTTGTTTCTGATTCTTGCACCATCTTTTTCTACTTACACCCCCTTGGCCCATTGTGTGATATTTTGATTATTTTTGACTTTTTATTTTTTCTTCTGACTTATCATTTTTTGTCAAAACATAAAAAATATTAAAAATATTTTTCCACCCATTTTTGCATTTTATTTGGATTTTATTTGTTTTATTTGAACTTATACATGTAAAATAAACATAAATACCTTTTTATTTAAAACATTAAAAATAACATAAAAAATATATTTTCAGCCATCATTTTTTATTTACTTTTTGAAAATATTTTCTAAGAAATATACTTTTTTAAAAATAATTAATATTTTTATTTTTGTATATATTTAGTATATTTAAATATATATAATATAAATACTTGTATATTTATTAAATATTTAGGACAAAAATATGAAAATAATACATTTTTATTTTTATTAATATTTGACATTAAAAAAATACTTTTTTACAATATACTTTTTTTTTATTTTTTATATATAATTAACAAATATTGTATATAATATAATTAATAAATACTATTTATTTAGAAAACTAGGGTTTTACCCTAAAAACCATAAAAATATAAAAAATTAACCTTTTCACTTTTGTTTATATTATACATTGAAAAACACTTTTACATACATAAAAAACATTTTTGTGCATAATACATTTTGGCATATTTATTATATTTGTCTTAATATTGTACAATTTTAAATATTTGTATATTCAATATGGATGTAATAGCTTAGATTTAAATTTCTTGCTAAATATACCCCATTCAAACATTTGTAACCCCCTTCCTATATCATGATGTAATAGCTTAGTATTTAAAGTTCCGCATTTTAAAGCTTTCTAATTATGCCATGATAGACCTAGGGTTTGTATGCAAAAATCAACCAACTAATAGCTTGACTAATGCAAAGACACAAATGCATGAAAATGGACAACACTAATCACACTTGCACCTTAGGGTTACTCCACTTGTTGCCTTCAAAAATGGGCCATGTTTGCATGTTGAGTGTCTTTGGAAAAACAAAACAAATCAAATGATCGTAGTCCCTCGATGACGCTTTCAAAGTTGCCTAAAAAATGATCAAGTCCCTTGAAGGAAAAATTGCCAAAGACACTTGGCACTATTGCATTCATGGTCTAAACGATGACCCGCGCCCGTCCCGTTAACATCCTAACACAAGATTGTCCACCAAATGCAATGGTGGAACAATACTGTTAAAAGGGTTAAAACATAGGAAAGATCTTTGAGAAATTTAGGGTAGATAGCTCTTGGTTACTTGACCAACTTGCAAAACAAATCCTTGCCATTTTTTCAAAAGACACACCACAACACATTTTTAAAAAAACTTTCAAAAACATTGAAAACTTTTCAAAAGACAAACACCTTTGTATACATTCAAACATGGATCATTACAAAGGTTGCCACAACAATGGCCTCTTTTCAAAACATCTTTCAAAATCACACACAAATCACCATTTCAAACAATTGAAAGCACCATTTCAAACAATTGAAAATGCAAGGCAAGTGATCTAAGCAAGTACCTAAGAGCCCATGGATAACCATGGATAGAAAGGGTGCTAATACCTTCCCTTTCTATAATCTACTCCCCGAACCCATGAAAACATCTCAAAGGTTTTTCCTGTGCTTTTTAACCTTTCCTTATGATAAAATAAAAAGTCGGTGGCGACTCTTGCTAAACCGAAACATTTGCAAAAACAAACGCAAAACCTCAAGTCAGTTCTCCCACCGTATCACAGAACTGGCGACTCTGCTGGGGATTAATTTAAAAGTGGAGTAACCTTAGGGCTTAGATCACCCTTTTGCATGACTAATTGTTTGCTTTGATTGCTTTACATCTCGGGTCTCTTGTTTGGGCTTGAAATCCTACACCCGAATTTGGGGAAACATTCATAGATAGCAATACGTTGTGGAAACTGTGCGGGGTATACCGACACAGTTGAAGCAATAGCTATATTAGTGCGACATATTTGTGAGTATCGGTAACCCTTGAGTTCAATCAAGGAGAGTACAGGGCCGCTGAGTGATGTCACTAAGCACTAATGACCTAGAACCTTACTTGACCATCTTGGCCTTTTATTAAGGGTAGTGAGATGACCGGCTTTGGTGCAGTCCGAAGTTGGTAGATACTCGATACTACACTCATTGAGGGTTGTCTTCTTGGAATATTTTGGTCGCTAGTTAAGTGGCTAAACCAAAACAATGAACATGGAAAACAATCCAATGATATTGAGCTCCTTAGAACCCGGTTACTATTTATAAGACAGGTTTTTAAGCCAACTACACTCAAGAGGGTACTTACCTATGAAACCCATGCAAGCCTGAAACTAGGGTTTTGTGTGACTTGCTTGTACATATGTTTGTGCATACATCATGAACATCATAAAGCATCATATGCATCCACTAACCATTTCAAGGGTTTGGATCTTCATCTTTGTTCTTGTTTTGTAGGTCATGGAAATTCTTCGCAGGAAAACTATCCAAGTCAACCTTGTGAGAATCCCTCCTCAACTCAAGGAGCTCACATCCAGAATTCTAGAAAGCTCTCTCTTCAGTGAAAGACATGGTAGACTGCTCAGCCTAGTCAACACCAGCATTGAAGAGGACATGGTGAAAGTGTTGTTCCAGTTCTTTGACCCCTTCACCACAGTTTCACATTCCCCGACTACCAATTGGTGCCCACTTTGGAGGAATTTTATCAAATCCTGAGAATTCCTATTCTTAATCAACTACCCTACAACGGTACGGAAAAAGAACCAAAGCCTGAAGATGCTGCTCAAGCACTACACTTGCAACCATCTGACATCAAGGGGCATTAGGAAACTAGAAGCGGTGTCAAAGGCTTCTTGGCAAAATTCTTGTTTGAGAAGGCACAAGAGTGTTGGAATTCATTGGATCTACAAGCCTTTGAAGAAATTGTGGCACTCCTCATTTATGGGTTGGTCTTGTTCCCAAATCCTGACCAGCTTATAGATGTCAACGCCGTCAAGATCTTATTATCCAGGAATCCCATACCTACATTACTTGGGGACATCCTCCACTCATTTTACACACGAACAATGAGAAAGAGAGGTGTTCTCATGTGTTGTACTCCTCTTCTTGCAAGGTGGTATATTTCGCACCTTCCACAATCTGTTTTGAAGAATGACCAAGGCTTAAGGTGGTCACAACGATTGATGACCCTCACACACTCTGATGTACATTGGTGTTCTCGATCCAGAGAAAATGTCATCATCGTCGATCGTTGTGGAGAGTTCCCTAATGTTCCATTACTTTGCATTAGAGGAGGCATTACCTACAACCCTTGTCTAGCTTTGAGACAATTTGGATATGCACATAGGGATGGCCTTCATGACATGTTGATTCCTGACTTAGTTTTTGACTTCAACAACGATGCGTAAGGACTTCGCCAAAGATTCATCAGAGCTTGGAGGATGCCTAACAAGGTAGATAGCAAGACACTGGGGCAGAAGAACTCCATCCCTCTTGAGCCTTATCTCAAGTGGGTACGAACCCGAGCCCAGAGTCTAATGATGCCTTACCCTCATGTTCTCCCTTTGATTAAAGAGCCTGTTAAGGAAGGAGAGGTTCCCTACACCATCCTATATCCTGACATGCCAACATCATGGGAGGAGATGCAGAAGAGTTGGATCCAACTCAAGGAAGAGCGGAATACTTTTGAAGCCAGCTTCTACGCCAGTGAGAAGAAGGTTTTGGAGCTTACCCGCCGACTTCACGAGAAGGAGACCCTCAACACCTACATCGCGCCAAACAGGATGCGCAACGTCTTTTTACCTTAAGAAGTTTTTGTAATATTTGGCCCATAGGGCATTTATGTACTGACAAAATTTCTTCTTATTAATATGACGTGTATCCTTTTTGTCTGCAAAAATTTTGAATTTCTAAATCCTTGAATGCATTGCATAAATAAACATATCATTCATCATGTGCATAAGCAGGTCTCCACACCAGGTTTCCTTATCTTTCTGCTGTTTATTTCAGTAAGATGGATCTCGAACAGACGGTCAAAGATCTGCAGTCGCAAAACTCGCAGTTTCAACATCTCCTAATGACCTTGGCAAAGGGTCAGGAGGATCTAAAAGCACTGCTTGGGAACAAAGAGCAAGAGAAAGTGAAAAAGAAGAAGAAAAGAGTGGGGGTAGCTACCTTGGGGAGAAGGTTTGAGAATGAAGCCAGAAGAGTTCTTGAATTTCCCTCCGCATCTGAAGAGGAAACCAGTAAAGGAAAAGGGGCTGCACTACCTTCTGAATCCGAAGCTGAAGCGGAAGAGGCTGAAGAAGATGAAGACTACTCAGAGCAACAATACCCGCCGGTGGACGACAAATACAAAAACTTGGAGGATAGGCTGGCAGCTATGGAGCTGCAAAGGGTTCCCAGGTTAGATTTCGAAGATTTGGGATTGATTGCTGGGATTGTGATCCCTCCAAAGTTTAAGGTGCCAATTTTTGCAAGGTATGACGGGCTGTCTTGCCCAAAGATGCACCTAAGGTCGTACGTCCGAAGAATTCAACCTCACACATCCGACAGAAATCTTTGGGTACACTTCTTTCAGGATAGTCTGTCTGGTACACAGCTAGATTGGTTTTACAAGCTTGAAAGATCAGAGGTACATAGTTGGGAAGACTTGGCAACTGCCTTTTATCGCCAATATCAATATAACTCTGACTTGGCGCCAACCCGTACTCAGCTACAGAGTATGGGAATGGCCTCAAATGAGGGATTCAAGGAATACGCCCAGAAATGGCGAGACTTGGCCGGAAGAGTGCAGCCACCTCTTTCTGATAGAGAACTAGTTGATATGTTCCTGGGGACACTATCTGGCCCGTTCTTCAACCATTTGATCGGGAGCTCTTCCGCAGGGTTTACTGAATTAATTCTGACTGGCGAACGGGTGGAAGCCGATATTAAGAATGGGAAGATTCAAAAGGATGCCTCTGCATCTACAACTGTTAAGAAATCATTTCCGGCGAAGAAGGAAACGACTGTTTTGTACTCTCAGAGAGGAGTGGGAAGAACTGAGCGCCGGCCGACTGTGGGGGCCGTGATGATCCAAAATTCATCAAATGATCAGCCTCGTAACAATCAGTCCAAACCTAAACAGCAATGGGGAGAACAACCACAACGACAGTTCACCCGCATCAATATGACGCCCGCACAGGTTCTTCCCCATTTGTTGAAGCTGAATCTCACAAATATCAAAGAAGCGCCGAAAAATGTGAATATAACCTCTCCAGCTTACAATCCAAATGCTAAATGTGCCTACCATTCTGATAGCGCCGGACATGACACAAACAATTGTTGGGCGCTAAAGAATAAAATTCAAGACTTGATTGATGCAAAAGAGGTTGAGTTCGATGCTCCAGAGAAGCCAAACGTAATATCCGCTCCAATGCCGAAGCATGGTCGCAATGTCCATGCTATCGAAGAAGATCTGTATGTTTCTGATGTTGATGACCTGATGACTCCACTGTTGACGATCAAGTTGAATCTGTTAAAGGCTGGGAATTTCCCAGGATGTAAAGAAGATTGCTACTGTTGTTCTTCTCTACCAATCGACTGTCCATTGCTGAAGAAAGGCATCCAAGGCCTAATGGACAGTCAACAAATTCTGTTTGAAAAGATTCCTGCTATTCCAACCCCTATCGAAGATCTTTCAATAATCACCATTTCCACCAATCTTTCCAAGGCCGTCAAAAAGCCTGTTAAGATTACATCCTCTAGAAAGATTGTTCCCTTAAAAATAACTATGCCTGGGCCTGTCCCCTACATTTCTGACAAGTCAATACCATGGAATTACGGTGGAGAAATCTACTACCATGGTGTTAAACAAGTTGAGATAACTGAAGGAAGCTCTGATGAAGAAGATGCCAGCATTGGAAACATTGCCGGTACAAGCAAGATCACCCGAAATGGGAGAATATTTTCTCCAGAGATTTCCCCTCCAAAGGCAATCTTTGGACCCTTAGCTGCTGCCAAAGTTACTCCTGCACCGATAAAACTTTCCGCAAAAACTCCGTTGATTGAAGAAGCTATTATTCCTGTGATTGTCCCTCCTACTTCTGCTGATAAGGGGAAAGGGATCCAAGATGAGCTCGTTAGGACAAGGGCTCAACCTTTGGTCATCCCCGAAACCTCTAAGAAAGAGATGGAGGAGATTCTGAAAATAATTAAGAAGAGTGATTATGACGTGGTAGAGCAACTGGGGCAAACCCCCTCGAAGATCTCCATGTTAGCATTACTGCTTTATTCAGAGGCGCACGCCAAAGCATTGATAAAATTTCTGAAGATAGCCCATGTACCCCAGGAAACCTCAGCCGATCAATTCCAAGATTGCGTGGCCAACCTTACCACAGACAACGGCCTAGGTTTCTCTGATGCTGACCTAACTCCAAAAGGAAGAAAGCATAATGACGCCTTACATGTGTCAGTAGAATGCCAAGGAACTACTCTGGCCCATGTTTTGGTCGACACTGGTTCTTCTCTGAACGTGCTGCCCAAGAAGGCTCTCGACCGATTGGATTGTGAAGGCTTGGAGTTGAAGCCAAGTAATATCATTGTAAGGGCATTTGACGGGTCAAAGAGAATGGTGCATGGGGAGGTCGACATTCCCATTAAGGTAGGCACATAAGTGTTCCCCTCAACTTTCTATGTGATGGACATCCGTCCGTCATACTCTTGCTTGCTAGGGAGGCCATGGATACATAATGTTGGGGCAGTCACCTCCTCCCTACATCAAATGCTGAAATACCCTGTCAAAGGAAAAATCATAACCGTGCACGGTGAAGAGGAATATATGATCAGCCACCTGAACTCCTTTCGGTATGTAGAGGTAGAGGGTGAATTCATTGAAACACCATTCCAGCACTTTGAGGAAGTCTCTCCTGAGGTGGCAGTAGAAAAAGCGGTAGTTGAGGTACCCAAGCAGGTGGCCAGGATGGCATCTCTGAAAGACGCAAAGGCTGCAATGAAGGAAGGGAAGAGCTCAACATGGGGACAGTTGCCTGATATTCCTCACAAAACAGACAAGTTTGGATTAGGATTTACTGCCGCGGGGCAAAAATCTATGCGCCGTTCAAAAATTGAAAGAACACCCATCAAGATTTCTCCTTATGGGATCAATGCTCTGGAAGGTGAAGACGAAGAGGCCAACATTGAAGATTGGATCTTCCCAACCATCGAAGGGGGACTATGCAACTGGGAGGCGAAAGACTTTGTCCCCATCACTTTTATTAATCAGTAATTATCTGTCAAACATTTCCTGTGGTTTGTAATAATTACTTTTGAACAATATGCACGCTACTTTTTCACCTCATGCCTTGCCCGGGGCATGTAGGTCCATTTGTAAGGGTTTTGATTATCTTCATATTCATATGCCATGTTTAATGATTCATTGGACGTTTTTCATTAATAAACTGCTGTGTTCATTTCCTTTCCTCTTGCATTTTTGTTTGTTTAAGGATGGCTATACCTTACACACACCCACACTCATAAATGCAGGTACCCATCCACTCTGGATTCTATGAGTGACTATTCTTCTATGTCCTTCAATAACTCTGAAGATCTGGTCAATCAGGCTGAGTATGAAGATGACGAAGGTTGTGAAGTACCAGGAGAGCTATCCAGACTTCTACAACAAGAAGAGAGGGCTATCTTGCCTCACGAAGAGTTGTTGGAAACTGTCAACTTAGGAACAGAGGAAGACCAGAAAGAAGTACAAGTGGGTGCCAATCTGGAGCCAAGTGTCAAGGAGCGCTTGATACAGCTGTTGAATGAATATGTTGAAATCTTCGCCTGGTCTTATGAAGACATGTCGGGTTTAGACACAGACATCGTGGTTCACCGTCTCCCTACAAGAGAGGATTGTCCACCAATCAAGCAAAAAGTCCATCGAATGAGGCCCGACATATCTGAGAAGATTAAAGCAGAAGTAATGAAGCAATTCGACGCTGGCTTTCTGGCTGTTACATCCTATCCATAATGGGTTGCTAACATTGTGCCAGTACCTAAAAAAGACGGCAAGGTCAGGATGTGTGTGGACTACCGGGATTTGAACAGGGCTAGCCCTAAAGATGATTTTCCACTACCGCACATCGACATTTTGATTGACAACACAGCTCAGCACAAGGTGTTTTCCTTCATGGATGGCTTCTCGGGCTACAACCAAATCAAAATGGCCCCCAAGGATATGGAGAAAACAACCTTTGTTACACAATGGGGTACTTTCTGCTATAAGGTGATGCCGTTCGGACTGAAGAACGCAGGGGCAACTTATCAACACGCCATGATAGCTTTGTTTCATGATATGATACATCATGAGATCGAAGTTTACGTAGACGACATGATAGCTCGATCACAAACAGAGGATGAACACCTTGAACATCTGGAAAAGCTGTTTGCCAGGTTGAAGGAGTACAAACTCAGGCTGAATCCAAGTAAGTGTACTTTTGGAGTTAGGTCTGGTAAACTTCTAGGATTTATTGTCAGCAACAAAGGCATTGAGGTCGATCCAGCAAAAGTGAAAGCAATACAAGAAATGCCTGCTCCCCGTACTGAAAAGGAGGTTAGAGGGTTCTTGGGGCGCTTGAACTATATTGTCAGATTCATCTCTCATCTGACTTCTACCTGTGAGCCAATTTTCAAACTATTGAAGAAAGATCAGGTAGTCGAATGGAACCACGATTGCCAAGCTGCTTTTGATAAGATCAAGGAGTATTTTCTAGAACCTCCTATTCTGATGCCACCCGTCGAAGGAAGACCGTTGATCATGTATCTGACCGTCTTGGATAACTCAATGGGGTGTGTTTTGGGCCAGCATGATGAGTCTGGTCGAAAAGAGCATGCCATTTATTACCTTAGCAAAAAGTTTACCGACTGTGAGACTCGCTATTCACTGCTCGAGAAAACTTGTTGCGCTTTGTTATGGGCTGCTCGCTGACTGAGGCAGTATATGCTGACCCATACCACTCTGTTGATTTCCAAAATGGATCCTATCAAGTATATCTTCGAAAAGCCTGCTTTATCTGGAAGAATCGCTAGATGGAAAATGATCCTAACTGAGTATGACATCCAGTATACTACCCAAAAAGCTATAAAAGGGAGTGTACTAGCTGATCATCTAGCTCATCAAGATATCGAAGATTATCAACCCATGAGATTTGACTTCCCAGACGAGGACATCATGAATTTGGACAACATTTAAGGTAACGAACCGTATGACGGACCTGAAAATGGATCCCGATGGACCCTGTACTTTGATGGTGCTTCAAATGCACTTGGAAACGGTATCAGTGCGGTACTCATTTCCCCGGAAGGTTGCCATACACCTTTCACGGCCCGACTTTGCTTCAGCTGTACCAACAACATGGTTGAATATGAAGCTTGCATTTTTGGTCTCAAAGCTGCTATAGACTTGAGGATCAAATCTTTGATCGTATTTGGGGACTCGGCTTTGGTTATCAGTCAAATCAAAGGAGAGTGGGATACCAAACATCCTAATCTTATCCCATACAAAGAACATGTCCTGACATTGTTGCCTCATTTCGAGCAAATTACCTTCGAGCATTTCCCACGAGAAGAGAATCAGCTAGCAGATGCTCTGGCTACAATGTCTTCCATGTTTAAACTCAACTGGGATAACGAGGCTCCCCAAATCACCATCGAGCGAATGGATGAACATGCGCATTGTCATGAGATTAATACCGAAGAAGTAGTGGAACAACCCTGGTTTCACGAAATCAAAAGGTATCTCCAGACTAGAGAATATCCCGAAGGAGCTTCCGTCAATGACAAGAAGTTCCTAAGGAAATTTGCTGCCAAGTTCTTCCTGAGCAATGGCATCCTCTATAAACGAAGCCATGATTGTGTTTTACTCCGATGTGTAGACAAAGCTGAAGCAGAGTTAATCATGACCGAGATACACAGCGGTACATTTGGCACTCACTTGAGCGGGCATATGATGGCTAAGAAGATTCTAAGGGCAGGCTATTACTGGTCTACAATGGAAGCAGATTGCCATCAGCATTCCCGTACTTGCCACAAGTGTCAAGTCTATGCTGACAAGGTTCATATTCCTCCGGTTCCTCTCAACATTCTGACAGCTCCTTGGCCATTTGCAATATGGGGCATTGACATGATTGGAGAGATCAAGCCCACGACGTCCAATGGACATCGCTTCATCCTGGTCACCATCGACTATTTCACCAAATGGGTCGAAGCAGCTTCCTTCGCCTCTGTTACTAAAAATGTGGTTGCCCGTTTCATCAAGCAGAACCTCATATGCCGGTATGGTGTCCCCGACAGGATCATCACAGACAACGGTACAAATCTGAATAATACTATGATCACCGCTCTATGCGAACAGTTCAAGATTTATCATCACAATTTATCTCCCTATCGGCCGAAGATGAACGGTGCTGTTGAAGCTGCGAACAAAAACATTAAGAAGATCATTCAGAAAATGACAGTCACTTACAAGGACTGGCATGAGATGCTACCATTTGCTCTGCATGGATACCGTACCACGACACGTACTTCAACCGGGGCAACTCCATTTTCTTTGGTATATGGCATGGAAGCTGTCCTGCCCATGGAAGTTCAGATTCCTTCTTTAAGGATTATGAAGGACGCTGGTTTGAATGAAGACGATTGGATTCAGACCCGACTTGATCAACTCAATTTGATCGACAAGAAGCGACTCGCCGCTGTTTTCCATGGTCAGACGTTTCAAAAATGGATGATCAAGGCTTTCAACAAGAAAGTCAGACGTCAAGTGTATCAAGTCGGGGATCTCGTAATCAAGCGGATTATCTTGCCGCAAAGTGATCCCAGGGGCAAATGGACTCCTACATACGAAGGACCATTTGTGATCAAGAGTATATTTTCCGGTGGTGCAATGATTCTGACCACCATGGACAGCGACGATTTGCTGCACCCTGCGAACGCAGACATAGTCAAAAGATATTACGCATAAAATAACCCGACAAGTCGAAAACCCGAAAGGGCGGCTTGGGCAAAACTGGGCATCCCGGTGAACCGAGAACCCGAAAGGGCGGTTCAGGCAAAAATTAGGGATAAAACAAAAAAATCTGTACACCCGGCAAGTTGAAAACCCGAAAGGGCGGCTTAGGCAAAAATGGGTTTCCCGGTGGATCGAAAACCCGAAAGGGCGATTCAGGCAAAAGTTAGGGAATTAAAGCGTATGACTATGTCTCGTCGGATCACTTTAAGGACAATCTCTTCATCAACCAGCTCCAAGTTTCTGATCAATCCAGTCATTGGCGGACGAAGCATTGAATGGACAGATATTCAGAGTTGTGAAGGCTATAGCAGAATGGGGATCCCATGGAATTGTTTCACATAGCCATCTTTCTTTTGTATAAATTTTTCAATTTTTACGACGACGTCCTCTTACTAGGATGCCTGTTTCCTTTGTACAAAGATACTCATAGAAAGTTAATACAAATACTTTTCCAAATACAGAAATTTGCTTTTACTTCCTTTTTCTCTTTTGCACTTATGTTTATTTGAGAAACGTCCAATGTTTTGTTAAATATGCATATGCATTTGAACATAATCATTTTCTTACAAATCAGAAAGATGATTACTGATAGGTTGAAGGTACAGATGGATATCTCGATGCCCTTTCAAAAGGAATCCTCAGTAGATTCAAACTCCAAATTCCTCAATCCAGAACTTAATTCCCCAAACAGAATTAAACACCAAGGTCTCCAGCAGAGCAGAAGCTTTCTCAAAACTGATTTCCCCAGCCAGAGAGCCTCCCAGAACTCATTTCCCCTCAGAGTTTCAGTATCCCCAGTGGAGCCTTAAAAATCTGAAAATTCAATCCCCAGCGGAGCCAAAATTCCAACTATCAATCCCCAGTGGAACTAGACTAGTGAGCTTTCTCCCCACAGAGATACTTCCCTCCAAACTGAAGATTCTCAATCATGCCTCTCCAACATAAGCCTCCCAGGTTCTGGACTCCCCGATAGAGATCATCAGAATTCTCATTCCCTACAAATCACCAAGGAGTTCCAATCCCCAGCAGTGGTCCTAAGATCCCTCAACAATTGAAGATTTTTCATTCCCCAAGTAGAATGAAGACTCTCATTTTCAGTTCCTCACAGGATATTCAGATATTCCCCAGTGAAGATCTCCTCAGGACATGAATTCCCTAGTAGATTGGCATACAACCCAAGTTCCTGATTCTCCAACAGTAGTCAACAAGGATATCTCATCTTCAGCAATCAAAGATTCTCGCAATCCCCTACAGCAGTCATAAACTCACTTCCCCTGGCAATAGTCAAGATTCTTTTATCTCCAGACACCCAGGATTCATCTATCCTCAGCAAGACAGCTCTTCAGCTTACATGCGCATTCATTTACATTCATATCATAAACATTGATATAACATATATATTGCATCATACATATCATGCAACATAACTTTGTGTTTTAGCTAACATTTCATCCTTTTCAGGATAAGATTAAAAAGCTATTATTAACAATTATTCAGATACAGTATGGATACACCCCAGACACGGCGGTCATTCTATTACTCATTCAGAATTTATTCAGATACAGTATGGATACACACCAGACGCAACGGTCATTCTATTACTCATTCAGAATTTCAAGTCAGATACAGTACAGATACACCCCAGACACGGCGATCATTCTACTACTCATCCAGACTACAGCAATCAGATACAGACTAGATACGCTCCAGACACAGCAGCCATTCTATCTCTCATTCAGATCCACTTAACCACCTCAAGGTTCAATGCATTCCAAGCACGAATACCATTATGACCTTTACAACAACAGTTTGATTCTCCCCCGTGTGTTCGCCACGGAATTCATTCTGTCATTTATTTAGATCCCAGTTATAGTTTCAGATACACTTCAAACACGGAAGTCATTTTATTACTCATACGGATCTCGATCCCAGTTACAGTTTCAGATACACTTCAAACACGGAAGTCATTTTATTACTCATACGGATCTCAATCCCAGTTACAGTTTCAGATACACTCCAGACACGAAAGTCATTCTGCTACTCATACAACTTTCAACTTCAGATACAATCCAGATACGCTCCAGACACGGTTGCCATTCTGTCACTCATTTAGAATTCGTCCCCAGCACGCAGTTGCTCCATACATATATTTCTCTGCTACCCAGATACAATACAGATACACTCCAGACACGGTAGTCATTCTGATATTCATTCTACCTTCAAACGCAGTTCCAACTCAGATACGCCCTGGACACAGAGGCCATTCTTTTGCTCGTACAAACTCAGTCTCCAGATATAGTTCAAATACATTCCAGAAACGAATACCATTTTGACCCTCATTTTTCTGACCTATCACGTTGCAGTTCAACAAACATTCTAGATGGCATCTTTAAGCCCATCCCCGACAAGATTCTATCACATCTCCAGATGGCATCTTTAAGCCCATCTCCAAATGGCATCTCTAAGCCCATTCCCGCATCCATTGTTTTGACGAGTGCAAATTTTTAGGGCATTCTAGTGTCCAATCTCCTTTTACCTTCGAGACGCGAAAGGCAAACTTGCCAATCTAACTCTTCAGGTGCAAGAAGATTGAACAGGGGCAACTGTTGTACCCCAAAATTTTCCCTCTCATTTCATCAATATTTTCTCACCACAAGACCCTTGGAGCTCAACATCAAGTTAGGGTTTGCTCTACTCAAGACTCCTCCTTGCACTGTTGACCCAAATTAGGGTTTGAGTTTGCACAAAGATGTTTTGACCTAAAATGCCCAAGGTGACTTTCATGCCTCATATTGGACTCACAATTTTATCCATACCAAGTTTCAAGCCTTGATTCCATTCTTTGCCCAGTCAATTGGACAGTTGACCTAGAAATTAGCTGTATTGGGGAAAAAGTCAACTGTGGCCAATTGACAGTCAAACCTCATGATTTTTGACCCACATCAACATTATGAACTCATATGAACCATTTGGTCAAGTTTGGATCACAATTCCACAAGAAATTTGATCAGATCACCAAAGGGGCAAAATGGTCATTTTTAGGGTTTTGACTGCACAAAGGCAATTTTTGACTGTTTGACCTAGCCAATGGCAAACCAAGCTCACATATGGACTCAAGGACTAAATGGAATGGTCTTGACACATTCAACAAGTTCAAAAGGTTCCAAATGCACAAGATTGACAGATGAATTTTCCAGTCAACTGATCAAAATTTGACTGTATACTGAGAAGTCAAACTTTGACTTTTTGGTCAAAATCAAGTGCCAAGATTCATTTTTCATTAAGACATGTCAAATTATGAAACTTGTTCATCAAGAAATCCAAATTTGCAAATTAGGATTTAGAATGAGAAAATTTCATAACTTAGAATTTTTCTAAGTTATGAAACTTCCTTATTTTTTCCTAACTTTGTCCCATTTTTTCATCAAGATACATTTGGATTCAAACAAAACTCAAAACATGAAAGTTGTAGTCCATTGCATAATCTACAACTTTGATTCACAAAGTTTCCTCAAAAGAAGCTTTTAGCTCAAGTTATGATTTTTGGAACAAGGGTGCAAAACATTCTTAACTTAGACAATTTTTGACCTATTTTAGGCAGGATTTTTGCCCAACTTCATGGCCACTTTTCACATGCTTCCACTTGGAATTTCAACTTGCATTAAAAATATGGATTGTAGTACACATTCCAATCTTTCCAAATTGTCCAAGAACTTCTCAAACACCCTTGTGGTTAGGGAGAATCGAATTTGCAAAGATGGGCAAAAGTCACTTTGTTCATAGCCAAAATACATGTTCATAACATTGCCATTTTCAAGTCAGCATGGTTCAAGCTAGATTACAGGCCTCTAATCCTTCTCACACTCAATAATTAAATGCATATCCTTTGTGTTAGAGTGTTATTTTTTTCATTTGGACAATACACACAAAATCAACCCTTAAGTAGAAAAAGCATTTTTGCCATTTTTGAAAAGGTCCACTTTATGTCAAATTCACAAATCAAAGAGGTACAAGCCAGATCTTTTAGGCACAAGTTTATGTACAAATCCCACTGATCAAGAAGAGAAAAGGAAGCATGCTTGAGGGGCCTGTATTAGCCTATAACCCAACTTGACAATCTTTGCTTAGATAAGAAGAAAACTTGCAAATAGAACCATAACTCTCATGCCTGCAAAGACCAACCAAAAAAAACTTTGTAAACACATTTCATACTCCCTAACTGACCTAAAGCACAACCAAACCACAACTCAAACCTTCTCATTCATCAAAACACCATTTTTCTGTAAGAAACAGGGCATTCTGCATTTTGACTTGGCCAGCATCATTCACTCGTGCGTTTTTGCCCAAACAAGTTCCAATACACTCCATACCATCCATTGAAGCTGTCCCAAGCCTTAGATACAAGCTGTAATATCCATAGCCAAGTTTGCCATTTTCACTTTTCATTGTTGCAGGTTGACTTCCATAGCTTGATTCAGAAGGATTCAAGGCACACCAAGCATAGAGGAAGCATCCTTGGACCTCAGGCAAGCTGTACAAGTCCTCAAACACCATTGAAGTTGGCCATATTACTCTGTTCGAGTCAAGCTGAAACAGGTAAAATGTGAACTTCTATCTCTCTATCCAAGCATATTTAGGCTTAAGTTTGTGAAGAAAGTATGCTCTACTCATAGCCCTGAAGCTATCCATATACTTATTTTTCATTTATATTGCGTGTGCTATGAGAATTTTGGACTTGAACATGGAAGAAAACTTAGGTCAGAAATTGGGGGAGAAGAAATTCTCTCTCGTTTCTGAGAGTTAGAACAACTTTTTTATATATTTGAAATCGTGTTATGATGCTCTACATTATTGATGTTATAAGTTTTTGCTAAAAGTCAAAGAATCAGGAAGTTTGAATGAAGCATGGAGGGCGCGCGTTTTTGAGACAGAAATGGCTGGAGGTTGAAGACAAGCCACTTGGGTTGGGCCTGAGTTGTTTCTGATTCTTGCACCATCTTTTTCCACTTACACCCCCTTGGCCCATTGTGTGATATTTTGATTATTTTTGACTTTTTATTTTTTCTTCCGACTTATCATTTTTTGTCAAAACATAAAAAATATTAAAAATATTTTTCCACCCATTTTTGTATTTTATTTGGATTTTATTTGTTTTATTTGAACTTATACATGTAAAATAAATATAAATACCTTTTTATTTAAAACATTAAAAATAACATAAAAAATATATTTTCAGCCATCATTTTTTATTTACTTTTTGAAAATATTTTCTAAGAAATATACTTTTTTTAAAATAATTAATATTTTTATTTTTGTATATATTTAGTATATTTAAATATATATAATATAAATACTTGTATATTTATTAAATATTTAGGACAAAAATATGAAAATAATACATTTTTATTTTTATTAATATTTGACATTAAAAAATACTTTTTACAATGTACTTCTTTTTTTTTATTTTTTATATATAATTAACAAATATTGTATATAATATAATTAATAAATACTATTTATTTAGAAAACTAGGGTTTTACCCTAAAAACCATAAAAATATCAAAAATTAACCTTTTCATTTTTGTTTATATTTTACATTGAAAAACACTTTTACATACATAAAAAACATTTTTGTGCATAATACATTTTTGCATATTTATTATATTTGTCTTAATATTGTACAATTTTAAATATTTGTATATTCAATATGGATATAATAGCTTAGATTTAAATTTCTTGCTAAATATACCCCATTCAAAAATTTGTACCCCCTCCCTATATCATGATGTAATAGCTTAGTATTTAAAGTTCCGCATTTTAAAGCTTTCTAATTATGCCATGATAGACCTAGGGTTTGTATGCAAAAATCAACCAACCAATAGCTTGACTAATGCAAAGACACAAATGCATGAAAATGGACAACACTAATCACACTTGCACCCTTAGGGTTACTCCACTTGTTGCCTTCAAAAATGGGCCATGTTTGCATGTTGAGTGTCTTTGGCAAAACAAAACAAATCAAATGATCGTAGTCCCTCGATGACGCTTTCAAAGTTGCCTAAAAAATGAT
The DNA here is from genome assembly GCA_948472305.1 of Vicia faba. NCBI lineage: Eukaryota > Viridiplantae > Streptophyta > Magnoliopsida > Fabales > Fabaceae > Vicia > Vicia faba. Next base: position 331,494,198 of record OX451736.1, read on the forward strand.
CAAGTCCCTTGAAGGAAAAATTGCCAAAGACACTTGGCACTATTGCATTCATGGTCTAAATGATGACCCGCGCCCGTCCCGTTAACATCCTAACACAAGATTGTCCACCAAATGCAATGGTGGAACAATATTGTTAAAAGGGTTAAAACATAGGAAAGATCTTTGAGAAATTTAGGGTAGATAGCTCTTGGTTTCTTGACCAACTTGCAAAACAAATCCTTGCCATTTTTTCAAAACACACACCACAACACATTTTTAAAACAACTTTCAAAAACATTGAAAACTTTTCAAAAGACAAACACCTTTGTATACATTCAAACATGGATCATTACAAAGGTTGCCACAACAATGGCCTCTTTTCAAAACATCTTTCAAAATCACACACAAAGCACCATTTCAAACAATTGAAAGCACCATTTCAAACAATTGAAAATGCAAGTCAAGTGATCTAAGCAAGTACCTAAGAGCCCATGGATAACCATGGATAGAAAGGGTGCTAATACCTTCCCTTTCTATAATCTACTCCCCGAACCCATGAAAACATCTCAAAGGTTTTTCCTGTGTTTTTTAACCTTTCCTTAGGATAAAATAAAAATTTGGTGGCAACTCTTGCTAAAGCGAAACATTTTCGAAAACAAACGCAAAACCACATGTCAGTTCTCCCACCGTATCACAGTAGGCACTAGCTGGTAGTCAGGAAATGTGAAGCAGTGGTGTAGGGGGTCAAAGAACCGGAAGAGAACTTTCACCATGTCTTCCTCTGTGTTGGAGTTAACCAAGTTGAGAAGTCGACCATGTCTCTCAGTGAATGGAGAATACTCTGGAATCTTCGAAGCAAGCTCTTTGAGTTGAGGAGGGATTCTCACAAGATTGACCTGGATTGATTTCCTGCGGAGGGAATCCATAACCTACAAAACAGGAACAAAGATGAAGATCCAAAATCCTTGAAATGGTTAGTGGATGCATATGATGGTTCATGATGTTCATGATGTTATGCACAAGTATATGTACAAGAAAATCACACAAGTTCCTAGTTTAGGCTTGCATGGGGTTTCATAGGTAAGTACCCTCTTGAAGTTTAGTTGGCTCAACCTGTCCTATAAATAGTAACCGGGTTCTAAGGAGCTCAATATCACTGGACTATTTTCTATGTTCATTGTTTCAGTTTAGCCACTTTACTGGCGACCGAAATATTCCAAGAAAACAACCCTCAATGAGTGTAGTATCGAGTATCTACCAACTTTGGACTGCACCAAAGCCGGTCATCTCACTACATCCTAAAAGGCCAAGATGGTCAAGTAAAGGTTCTAAAAGTCCATTAGTGCTTCATGACATCACTCAGTGGCCCCGTATTCTCTTTGATTAACTCAAAGTCTACTGGTACCCACAAATATGTTGCACTAATATAGCTATTGCTTAGACTGTATCGGTATACCCCGCACAGTTTCCACAACGTATTGCTATTTACCTATGAATGTTTCCCAAATCCAGGTAGAGGATTCAAACCCAAATAATAGAGCCAAATGTAAAGCATACAAGTCAAGCAAGATACGCATGTAAAGGTGATCTAAACCCTAAGGTAACCCCACTTTTAGGATTTCTCCCCAGCAGAGTCGCCAGTTCTGTGATACGTTGGTAGAACTGACTTGAGGTTTTGCGTTTGTGTTTGCAAATGTTTCGGTTTAGCAAGAGTCGCCACCGAATTTTTATTTTATCCAAAGGAAAGGTCAAAAAGCACAGGAAAGACCTTTGAGATGTTTTCTTGGGTTCGGGGGGTAGATTATGAAAAGGTAAGGTGCTAGCACCCTTTTCATCCATGGTTTTCCATGGGCTCTTAGTTACTTGTTTAGATCACTTGCTTTGCTTTTCCAATTGTTTGAAATGGTGCTTTGTGTGGTTTTGAAAGTATTTTGAAAAGAGGCCATCATTTTGGCAATCTTTGTAATGATTATTGTTTTAAGAATGTATACAAAGATGTTTGTCTCTTGAAAAATGTTTCAATGTTTGAAAGTTTGTTTGGAAATTGTTTTGAAATTATGTGTGTGTTTTTGAAATTAGCAAGGATGTTTGCAAATTGATCAAGTAACTAGGAGTTGTCTACCCTAATCAAAAGTCTTTCTTGTACATTTTTAACCCTTTGACATTGTTGTTTTACCATTGTATTTGGTAAACAACCTTGTCTTTGGATGTTAAACGGGACGGGCGTGGGTCATCGTATGACCATGACAACAATATTGCCAAGTATCTTAGCAAGTTTTTTGAGGGACTAGATCATTTTTGTTTAGGCAACCAAGATAGCGTCATCGAGGGACTATGATCTTTTTGTTTTGTTTTTGTTTTGCCAAGATACCTAGTATGCATACTGTGATCGGTGGAAATAGAACTGACTGTTTCGGAATGCTGGTTCGCGTTTGTGTTTCGCAAAATTTCGCGGTAAGCAAGAGTCGCCACCGTCTTTTATTTTCTCCAACAAGGAAAGGACAAAAGCACAACAAAATTCCTTTTCGAGATGTTTCTCGGGTTCGGGAGGTAGATTATAGAAAGGGAAGGTGTTAGCACCCTTTCTATCCGTGGTTATCCACGGGCTCTTAGGTACTTGCTCACTATGTTTTCAAAATGTTTTGCTTTTCTTGTGTTTGTGGGTTTTGAAAAGAGTTTTGTTTGAAAACTTCGATTTAACTCTTGTATCTGTCCTCAAGAGTGTATGAAGTGTTGTTTGAAAACTTTTGTTTAAAATTGTGAGTGCAAAAAGTATTTTTGTTTTGAAAGAGCAAGTACCTGAGAACCTCTACCTACTCAAAAGAAATTAAGCTGTGTAAATGTCCTTTAGACAGTACTATCCCACTATTGAGAAGTAGGTAGCACCGTCGTTGAAGTTTTCGGGTCAATTCGATTATAGGGACATGTGGTCACCAAAGCAATAGTAGGACGCCTTAGCGGTAACCCTAATGTCTTAGATCATTTTTTTATCGAGGCAACCGTTCCGAGGCAACTTGATCTTTAGACAGGAGGGCGACCTCTAAAACACCCTATACTCAATGACCACGTCGAGGCAACCAAGTGAGGCGTACCCTAGGAGTGGCATGTGCGAGTGTGTCAGGTTTCAGTTATATTGTCTTTACATGTCATGGTGAGCTACGATTGATTTTATTTTAAGATAAGTCTTGTCATGCATAGCCTAGTTAACATACATCTAGCAGTTAATATTTGCGGAAAGTAAAACTACGCTATTACAAGGCGTCGGGTATTTACATCGCCAAAAACAACCCTTGAAAAGTAAATTGCGGGAAATAAATAAAAGCGATAAAAAGTCCTAATTAAAGCTATTACATCCTCGGGACAATTACATAATATGGATTAAAAATTAATCAAGAATAATCACACGTGCGAGAAAAATTGGATCAGAGAAGTCCTTAGGGTTTTGACCCTTTTTTGAGAAAGAAGGAAGTTTCTTTTTGGTTATTTTGCATTTAATTAAATTAAACCTAGACTAATTAATTAATTAAAAGAAATATATTTGGTTTTTTAATGTCTCAAGGAAATAAAAAAATGATTAAAAGTTGTCAAGAACCCTAATTCTATGTTGATTTTAAATTATTGCAAAAAAGTTAGAATTATCCTAATTAAACTAAATTAGTTAATTATATTTATTTACAAAATAACTAATTAAAATTAATAAATAAAAAATATCATATTTTTGTGTTTTTCTGAAATTATGATAAAAAATTAATTTGGTTCATTTAAGTAATAATAATAATAGTTAATAATAAAAACAATTAAATAAATAAATATAAAGGAAGAAAAAAGAATGAACCCAGGGGGTGTTGGCCCAATTAGGAGGTGTGCTTGGAAATTTGTGGCCCAACAATATTCCAGTCCGTTTGACTTTTCTGGACTCCCTGCACGCTCATTGACTAAGGCATATGGTGATCTCCCACTCATGTCCACTGGATCTGCTTTGCAAGCCACTTGGCGTGTTGATAATTGAGGCATATGGTGGACCTCTTTTGGCAAACTGCACAAGAACGCCTGAAAAATAAAAGCAACAATGTTTTGGGGGACCTGGGATTCAAACCCAGGTCCCAATGCTCATTGGACGCTCACTCAACCACTCCACCAACACTTGATAATTGTTAGTATAATAAGAAGTAATTATAATATACATAAATCAATTAATATGCTGGCAAAATAAAAAAAGAGCGCTTAAGATTTAAACCGGCCAACCAGGTATCAACACCTCATCATCTTCTTCGTTTGCCCTGTAAAAATAATATCAGATAGCGGGGGTTTTTAACCCCCACTAACCATTGCAATGAAAAATAGCGAATAGAAGCTCAGTACATATAAATATTTCGCGAGGTGTCATTCTTGTTCGTCTTGTTCTCACGATTTCACTCATATATTTCACTGGTCTCAATTTTCCCTGGTTCAGAAAGCCCTAATTGCAAGCTCAAGAACCCTAGAAAATCGTTCATGGCATTCTTCAATCCAGGACATTATAACTCAATTAAACCATTCCATCAGCTTGGTATGACCTCTAGCAATGCAAAACAATCAAGAAAACATGTTAAATATGCATGAATTAAGCAATACGATTTTGGATAGAAGCTGCAAACTGTGAATCTCTATATGGTGATTCTTTAAGCTTTGATGCGTGAATCCAATTGTAAAACGTTCATGACACTTCCAGCAATGTATTAGAATGGTCAAAACACCTTGAATTAGCCTAGGATGCAAAAATCAGTTTTCAATTTTCTTGGAATTTCTTCAATGTGCTATGGTTGTTTCTGCAGCTTTTTCACGTCCCCTAGGTCAGGTTAGCTTGCATCCATATAAAGGAAACAAATTAGGTCAAAAAATTGGATCCAATCCACGTGCATTCAAGTTTAAATCTTTGATTGGAAATCAAATATTTTTGATTCTTCATGATTGAATAATGTTGCCAAATATGGATTTTTTGATATCTTTGACTTGTGCACGAATTTGCCAGCATGATTAGGTCCTATTTGCTTCACAAAAAGATTTAAAAACCAAATCTTCTATTTTCCTACAATTTAAATTAATTAAATGAATTAATATTAATTAAAAATCCAATTAATCAATAAAAATAAGAAAATAAATTCAATTAATCTTGATGGGTCGTGCATAGGCCATGGATGAAGTTTCAAGAAGAGATTTGAGGCCCATTAGCAAAAATAAGGTGTTTTGAGCAAAGTTGACTTTTGCAAATTCATGAAAATTTCCCAACTTCTCCAATGCACAACTTGCTCAATTTTGATCATATGACCATGTTCTTGGACATTTTGGAAAGCTCTTGAAGTCCTCTAACCAATGCCTTTGGTATCATGTCATTTGGATTTATCAATCTCAAGTTATGGCCTTTGACTCAAAGTGCACTTTTGTTGACTTTTGAAATTGACCTATAATGTAAAAATTGATAACTTCTTGTGAGAGCATTTCTTGAACTTGGAGTGTGAATATGGATTGTAGGCAATTGTATCCTCTTCAAAATGAGCATTGGATATAATTTTTCTGACAAACCATGAAAAAGTTATGCCCTGGTCAAGATACAGTTGACTTTTCTGCTGTCCAAAAATAGTAACTTTTTGCACCTTGATGATTTTTGAGCTATGCTTGTGGAATCATGATTAAGACTTGATCAAATGATGATTGTGGACTCAAAATAAGATGTTGACCAAAAATTCTGACTTTTGACTGCAAAATGACCATTTTGCCCCTGTAGTGAATTGTGGATCAAATGGGGCTTTTGACTGTGCAAATTGGCACTGTGAGTCTTGAAACTTGGCATGTAGGTGCTTGAGAATGTATATGGGCCTATGAGACTTGATTGAACCATTGAAAACCCCAAATTCCTTGAAAGAATCAAAACCCTAATTTCAGCTGTCTTAGGAGATGGTTTGACTGTCTACCTCTTGAGCTATTTTGAGTAATTTGAAGATTATTCTTGATAAATCTTGAGGAATATGAGAGGGAAAATTTTGGGGTACAACACATACCATGGCCATTTTTTAAGGCAACAAAGTGGATGAAACCCTAGGGGTGCTTGTGTGCAATGTGTTGTAATTTTTCATGCATTTTTGTCTTGTATTAAGTCATGCTATTTGTTTTGATTTTGGTCTTTGCATACAAAACCCTAATTTACTATCATGGCATTTGAAAGCGATAAAATGCGTAAAAGTAAATCTAAGACTATTACAACAATATTATGGGAAGGGGGGGTACAAGTTTGAATAGGGGGATATTGCTCAAAATAAAATCCTAAAACTATTACAACCATATTGAATTTATTTGTACAAATAAATAAAATAAGCAAATATTTAAATATGCAAATAAATGTAAATATGCAAAAATGTTTTGTATTAATTTTTATGTATGTAAAATAAATTTATTTATGTCCTAAAAATAAGAAAATAAAATGATTATTTTTGAAAGGGTGAAAACCCTAGTTTTTTGTTTTAAAGAAAATATATATTTTAATTATTTATTTATTCATTTTTATGTACAAGAAAATTAATAAATATATATGCGAAAAATGTTAAAAAAACAAAATATGTGAGAAAATATTATTTTATACGTATAATATAATAAAATAAAACATGTAAGTATTTTAATATTATTTGCAATTTATTTAAGAAAAATAAAGTATATATTATTAGTAAACTATTTTTATGCCCAAAAAAAATAATAAAATAAAATAAAATAAAAATGTAAAAATTAAGAAAATATTTTTGGTAATTTTTAATATTTAGAAAAAATAATAAAAGTCAGAAAATATAAAAGAAATAAAAAATATACAAAATGAAGAAAATGGGCCAAAGGGGGTGCAGGAAGTAAATAGGGGGTGTCAATAGTCAGAAGAAGCCAACCCAATTCACTTCGTCCCTGTCCTCCAGACACAGAAAACGCGCGCGCCCTTGTTCAAACTTGTAACTCCTGCATACGTGTTTAAAAACAAAATCTTGCAACATGAAAGTTATAGCTCATCATCACACAATTATAATGATATAAAAAACTTGATCTAACTCTCAAAGACCAGAGAGAATTTTATCACCCCCAATTTCTGACCTAAAAATTTTAGCATGTTCATCATCTAAATTCTCCTAGCTCAGTTAATATAAATACAAGCTATGCATATGTATAGCTCAAGGACATTAAGGACTACATTTTTGTTTCACAAACCTAGGCCTAATGATGTCTAAATAAGGAGATAGAAATTTGGAAATTACCTTGTTTAGTCAAGTTCGAATATGGCAATGTAAGAGTTGTGAGTGAGGCCTGAAGTACTTTTGAGCTTGCTTGATGTTCCCTTGACCTTTCCCAATGCTTAGCTTGCTTTGGAATGGCTTGAATCTCCTTGTAGAAGTCAACCTGCAAACTCAGAAATTGAAAATGGTGAAGCTTGAAAATGAAGTTACAGTTGCTTGAAAACGCACGAGGCAAATATGTTTTGGCTTGAGTTCTGCAGAGCTTGCCCTGTTTTGGGCAGAAATGGATTTTTTAGTGTATTTGGGTGTTTGAGAGGCTTGTAACTCGTGTATTCTTCTTGCTACAATGTGTTGAGGTCGTTTCAAATGGCCACAAAGTTTGGTTTTAACAGATGCATAAGTTCTGTTCACTTTTGCAAGTTGACTTGTTTTTGAAGCAAAAGTTTAAATGACAAAGGCCAATGTTGTACAAGCTAGCTCAAGGTCTGCATAGGGTTGGTGAGCTTTTCCTGAAGTTTGTGGATGTTGTTTGTATCAAGAGATCAGGTCCATGGCTCAAGACAAACAAAATTTCCAAAAGTGAACTTTATGAAAATGGTATTATGCACTTTATGCCATAAATGGATTAATTCATTGTGTCAAGCTTCAAAGATAAGAATAAGACCATTGTCCATTGTGTTTGCATTTAATTTTTGAGTGTAGAAGAGATTAGAACCTGTAAAACAAGTACAAGCATGCTTAGGACAAATTTTGCAACTTGTAGCAATGTGCAAAATGCCATGGACAAAAGTGAGAAATGGCCATTTTCTTTCCTTCGATTCTCCCTAACCATAAATGATCTTGGAGATTTCTTGGATATTTTGGAAAGCTTATAACATGCTGTACAATCCATCTTTGAAATTAATTTTTAGATTACAATTGGAGCTAGGTGAAAAGTTACCATGAAGATAGGTCAAAATCCTGCCTAAACTAGGGCAAAATTTCACTAAGTTAAAAGTTTCATGGACCCTTATTCACAAAATCATAACTTGAGATCCAAGCATCTTTTGGGAAAAATTTGTGAATCAAAGTTGGAGATTTTGTGGAGGACTACAACTTTCATGTTGGAAGTTTTCTTTCAATCCAATTGCATCATGGTGAAAAGGTTGGGCAAAGTTGGGAAAAAATAAGAAATTTTCATAACTTAGAAAATTTCTAAGTTATGAAAATTTTCCATTTTAAACCCTAATTTCCAAAATTAGGTTTCTTGGTGAACAAGTTACATGTTTTGACACATATTGATGAAAAATGACCCTTGGCACTTGATTTTGACCAAAAAGTCAAAGTTTGACTTTTCAGTGTACGGTTGATTTTTGATCAGTTAACTGGAAAATTCATTTGTCAATCCAATGCTTTTGAGATCTTTTGAACCTTGTGATTAGGTAAAGATGATGCCATTGAGTCCTTGAAACCATGCTTGAACCCAATTTTCTATTGGCTAGGTGAAAAATCAGAAATTGCCCTTCTACACTCAAAACCCTAAAAATGACCATTTTGCCCTTTTGAAGATCTGATCAAATTTCTTGAGGAGTTGTGGTCCAAACTTGATAAAATGGTTCATATGAGTCTATAATGTTGGTATGGATAAAAAATTATGAGGTTTGACTGCAAATTGGCCACAATTGACTTTTTCCCCAATACAACTGATTTTTAGGTCAACTGTCCAATTGACTGGGCAAAAATTTGATTCAAGGCTTGAAACTTGGTATGAGCAATCTTAGGAGTCCAACATGAAGTATGAAAGTCACATGAGGCATTGGAAGTCCAAAACTCCTTGTGAAAACTCAAACCCTAATTTCAGGTCATCAGTGCAAGGAGATGTCTTGAGCTGAGCAAACCCTAATCTGGTCTTGAGTCCAAAGAGTCTTGTGGGGAAAATCTTGATAAAAGAGAGGGAAAATTTTGGGGTACAACACCTACACTATTACGTCATTAAGGGAATGGGGGTACAAATTTATGAATGGGGGGTTGCAAGAATTTAAATGCTATTTAACTATTATAACCATATTGAAATGTACAATGCAAGAAAGAAAAAGGACTTGTTTTGAAAATGGTTTTTTGTCTTAATGAATTAAAAGAAGAAATAAATTAATTAATAAAAAGAAAATATTTTTCATGTCTTTTTTTATATTAATAAAAAGGGTATTAATATTGAAAATGATAAAAAGGGAAATAATGAGAGATATAATTAACATGCTGTTGAAAGCAAAACAAAGGGGGTCAAAAGTTATGATGTCGGACGCACAGTGGTTCAGAAAGAAGTGTCAGAAGTTCTGGATTGATACACTCTGAGGTTCTACAAGAAACGTTAGAGGGAAAACATAGAAGTTCTGGGTTGTTACATACTAAAACTTCTGAGTGTTAGAACAATGAGAAAGTCTTAGATGTTCTGTGTATTAAAACAGTGAAGAGAACTCAGAAGTTCAGTATGTGCTAAGGTAGTGAGTGAATATCAGAAGTTCAGTGTGTATTAACAATGAGTGAACGTCAGAAGTTCAATGTGTTTAAACAGTGAGAAAATCATAGAAGTTCTGTGTGTTAAAACAGTGAGGAGAACTCAGAAGTTCTGTGTGTATTAACAACGAGTGAACATCAGAAGTTCAGTATGTTTAAACATTGAGAAAATTATAGAAGTTCTGTGTGTTAAAACAGTGAGGAGAACTCAGAATTTCTGTTTTGTGCTAAAACCATGAGTGAAAATCAGAAGTTCATGTGCTACATTTCAACTCTTTCCTCATATTAATCATCACATCAGCAATTTATTCAGTTCTTAACAAACAACAAATCATAAGGATAAAAGCACAACAGTTTATAGAAGTTCTAATCCTAATCCTGAGCCTAGCCTTAATCAAGAAGTTCTGATCCATAATTTTTCTACTTATGCAATGATATGGACGACATCAATACTATGATATTTACATATTTTAATGATGTTCTGAATGAAAATATACAAAGTCAGAAAGGCTTACCTTAAATTTGGAGTGTATGCTTGGAACTCGAACTGTTGCCTTCAGATGTTTTGGAGTCAGCAAGAGCAACGGAAGGGAAAATGCTAAGTTCTTTTATTTAAAGGGGAGGAACAAAGGTTTGGTTTTCTGTTTGGGATTTCTGGATTTTAACGAAGGTTTCACAGTTTTCTTTTCTCTCTTTTGACAATTCTCTCTCTCCAAAATCCAAACCCCTTGAACGTGTGATGAAGCAAATTATTTATAGATGGGTTTGCTGTGGTTTTGGGGGGGAAAACAAATGGGATTCAAACCTTTTTGGTATACTGTTCCATTTCTTTTTAATCACAATTTTTATATGCTAATTTGGTGCAAATATAGGGTTTGAGAAAAATGCAGGCGTGGACTAGATCAGCATCAATTTGGAGTGTTGTGGCAGTTGGTTGCAGGACTGTGCTATAGCAGTGCAGCAGGCTGTTCAAACAAGGTTTTCGGGCTTTGTGATGTTCTCATCGAAGAAGACCAGAATGAAACTCGAAGGGTGATGCTCTGATCGAAGCATATGCTGAAGAGTCATGTTCTGATTGAAGAATTATGTCTTGAACCATGTTTGGAACTTCTGACTGCACTTGCGTGGAGGCTGGCTCAGAAGTTCTGAAGTATCATATTCTCTTAACACTTAGAAAAATTTTCTAAATGTTTAGAAATTTGATTTTTTTTCAAAGTAATTTCTGACTTCTTATTTTTTTGATGAACCAATTTCATGTCTTGATGAAATATAATTGTTGAAACTTGATTTTTAATCTAAAAGTCAAAGTTTGACTTTTCAGTGTGTTTTTGACCATTTTGCCCTTGTGAATGATTTTCTTGAAAAGTTATAATTCAAGACTTGAAGCTTGATAGAAGACCTGAGGGTCCAGTTTGATCCTTTGAGAAATGAGAGGGAAAATTTTGGGGTAAAACAGTTGCCCCTGTTCAATCTTCTTAAGCCTGAGGATGTAGATTGGTTGGTCTGCCTTTTGTGATCTGAAGGTGGAAGATGATTGAACACTAGAGTGCCCAAAAATTTTCACTCGCATGAAGTAATACTGATTGGTGATATCGGGAATGGGCTTACAGATGTCATTTGGAAGTCGATGGAGAATCGTCGGAGATGGGCTTAAAGATGCCATCCAGAAAATATTGGTTGCATAAGAGATTCCTTGGCGAGAATTCTTGTACTTGCTGTTGAGGAGGATTTCGTTGGGGAATGTTGATTTATGTCCTGGGAAGTAGAGTTTAAGAGCTTCGATTGTCCATTACTCTGTTGGGGAATTAACTCTTGATTGAGGAGGTGAAAGTAGAATGCATATCTGGTTAGGGTCTGGGCTGTATAATGACTTATTGGGGAAATATGAAATCGATCGTATTTGGTCGGGTCCGGGCCTTACAGTGTTGTAAACTGTTGTCTAGAGATAAGGGAGAAGGAACTTAGATAGTAGTGTAACTTCGAGATGAAATCCTGGATAGTAGGGCTTATGGGAAGGAACCTGGATAGTAGGGTTACTTCAAGATGAAAGCCTGGATAGTAGGGCTATGAGAAGGAACCTGGTTCGTTGGGTTATTTCGAGGTGAAATCCTGGATAGTAAGGCTATGAGAAGGAACTTGGATAGTAGGTTAACTTCGAGATGAAAGCCTGGATAGTAGGGCTTATGGGAAGGAACCTGGATAGTAGGGTTACTTCGAGATGAAAGCCTGGATAGTAGGACTATGAGAAGGAACCTGGGTCGTAGGGTTACTTCTAGATGAAAGTCTGGATAGTAGGGCTATGAGAAGGAACTTGGATAGTAGGGTTACTTCGAGATGAAAGCCTGGATAGTAGGGCTTATGGGAAGGAACCTGGATAGTAGGGTTACTTCGAGATGAAAGCCTGGATAGTAGGGCTATGAGAAGGAACCTAGGTTGTAGGGTTACTTCGAGATGAAAGCCTGGATAGTAGGGCTTATGGGAAGGAACCTGGGTCGTAGGGTTACTTCGAGATGAAAGCATGGATAGTAGGGCTATGAGAAGGAACATGGGTCGTAGGGTTACTTCGAGATGAAAGCCTAGATAGTAGGGCTTATGGGAAGGAACCTAGATAGTAGGGTTACTTCGAGATGAAAGCCTGGATAGAAGGGCTATGAGAAGGAACCTGGGTCGTAGGGTTACTTCGAGATGAAAGCCTGGATAGTAGGGCTTATGGGAAGGAACCTAGATAGTAGGGTTACTTCGAGATGAAAGCCTGGATAGTAGGGCTATGAGAAGGAACCTGGGTCGTAGGGTTACTTCGAGATGAAAGCCTAGATAGTAGGGCTTATGGGAAGGAACCTAGATAGTAGGGTTACTTCGAGATGAAAGCCTGGATAGTAGGGCTATGAGAAGGAACCTGGATAGTAGGGTTACTTCGAGATGAAAGCTTGGATAGTAAGGCTATGAGAAGGAACCTGGATAGTAGGGTTACTTTGAAATGAAAGCTTGGATAGTAGGGCTATAAGAAGGAGCCTGGATAGTAAGGTTACTTCGAAATGAAAGCCTGGATAATAGGGCTATGAGAAGGAACCTGGGTAGTAGGGTTACTTCGAAATGAAAGCCTGGATAGTAGGGACATGAGAAGGAACCTGGATAGTAGGGTTACTTCGAAATGAAATCCTGGATAGTAGAGATATGAGAAGGAACCTGGATAGTAGGCTTACTTCGAGATGAAAGCCTGGATAGTAGGGCTATGAGAAGGAACCTGGGTCGTAGGGTTACTTCGAAATGAAAGCCTGGATAGTAGGGCTATGAGAAGGAACCTGGATAATAGGGTTACTTCGAAATGAAAGCCTGAATAGTAGGGCTATGAGAAGGAACCTGGATAGTAGGGTTAGTACGAAATGAAAACTTGGATAGTATGGCCATAACATGTATAACTTCATGGGTTTAATCTTGAACTGTTCGAATTGTTGATGATGACCATCTTTCTTGAAAAGGTACATGATTAATTATATGCGATGCATGAAATGCATTGTGTGATGATGTTCTCAAAATAAATGAGATTATGTTGTATGCAATATGTATGCGCACGTCATAATGTATGAACATGAAATGCTATTGTGACATGTCCGAGTCTGGGAAAATAAATCCCTGATTGCTGTTGGGAAGTATAGCATTCCTGACTGTTGTAGAGAACTGTGAATCTTCCATTTCTATTGGGGATGGTGAACGAAAATGACTGTGCCGAAGATTTGCTCTTTGTTGTTTGTGAATATTCTGCCAGGGAGAGACTCTGTATGAGAATAGCTCTGTGGGGGAATGACTCTGTTGGAAGGTGGACTTCTGTAGCTTGAAGTAATAAGCTCTGTTGGGGATTGAGCTTCTGTATCCAGAGAAATAAACTTCGCTTGAGGGAATAAAAATTTATGATGATTCGCTTACGATTATGAAAATCGGATGGGGGATATAGATGTTATGTTTCTGAAAGACCCTGGCTGGGGAGATTACTTCCTATTTTGGGAAAGATGATATCAATGCTCTGATTACCTTTACTCCGTGGGGAATACATATGGTACAAGGTCGTATGCACTAATTATTATGTTTCAAAGTTGTCTATGCCTTGGTACCCGGTGGACAGAGTAACTGTCGGGCTTTGACATTTCTCGTTTTTGCCTCTGTTTATGAAGCTCCGAGCAATTGTCTTTTCGATTCTTATGCAGACATTTGTGAGTAGCAATCATATTCAAATGCATATGTCAAGGATAAACCATTGGACGTTCTTGTAAACAAAATAGAAAAGGAAAAACACATAGTTTTTTTTGTAAAAATGATTTATATTGATTTTCGAAGTTGGCGTATAATATGCGTTTTTGTACAAGGAGACTGACGCTCTAATAAGAGAGTGCCGCCGTGAAAATAGAAGCTATACAATATTGTGTAAAAAGAAAACATCTATGTGTAACAATCCCATTGGGTTCCAATTATGCTATTGCCCCTATGTCTTCGAGCGTCTCCTCACTTAGCTGCTTGTCCGAAGTTGATTAGGTTGATCAATGTCGTTCGAGCTTGAAATTGATACTGAGGTCTGATCGCATGGTGATCTAATGCGACATAGTGATATGCTTTTCATCCCTAACTTTTTCCTGGACTTCCCTTTTGGGTTTTCCTTCCACTGGGATACCCTTTTTTGCCCAAGCCGCCCTTTCAGGTTTTCGGCTTGTCGGGTGTACATATTTTTTTTAATAATTTTCATCCCTTATTTTTGTCCGAACCCTTTTGGTTCGCCGGGAAGCCCTTATTTTTGCCTAGGCCAGTCAACCTAGCGGGTCTTTTATCATGCGTAATATCTTTTCACTATGTCCGTATTGACAGGGTGAGGAAGGTCGTCACTGTCTATGGTGGTTAGAATCATGGCTCCACCCGAGAAAATATTCTTAATTACAAATGGCCCTTCGTAGATAGGAGTCTATTTGCCCATGGGATCACCTTGCGGCAGTATGATGCGCTTGATTATCAGATCCACGACTTGATATTCTTGACGTTTGACTTTTTTATTGAAAGCCTTGATCATCCGCTTTTGATATGTCTGACCATGACAGACAGTAGTAAGTCTCTTTTTGTCGATCAGATTTAGTTGATCAAGTCGAGTCTGGATCTAGTCGTCTTCGTTTAAACCCGCATCTATTATAATCCTTAAAGAAGGAATCTGGACCTCGATGGGTAGGACTGCCTCCATGCCATATACCAGAGAGTAGGGTGTTGCCCCTGTCGACGTCCGTGCTGAGGTACGGTACCTATGAAGAGTGAACGGTAACATCTCATGTCAGTCTTTGTATGTCACCGTCATCTTTTGTATAATCTTTTTGATGTTCTTGTTAGCTGCTTCAATAGCGCCATTCATATTCGACCGGTAGGGAGAAGAGTTATGATGTTGTATCTTGAATTGTTTACAGAGCTCGATGATCATCGTGTTGTTGAGATTCATACCATTGTCGGTGATAATTCACTCTAGAACACCATACTGACAGATCAGGTTACGCTTGATAAACTACACCACAACATTCTTGGTAACGGTAGCAAAGAAGGCCGCCTTAACCCATTTCGTGAAGTAATCGATGGCCACTAGGATGAAGCGATGCCCATTGGAAGCGGTAGGCCTGATTTCTCCGATCATGTCAATGCCCCATATTGCAAAGGGCCACGAAGCTTTCAAGACATTAAAAGGAACCGGAGGCACATGCACCTTATCAACATAAATTTGGCACTTATGACAAGTTCGGGAGTGCTGATAACAATCTGCTTCCATAGTGGACCAGTAGTATCCTACCCATAGAATCTTCTTAGCCATGGTATATCCACTGGAATGGGTTCCGAAGGTACCTTTATGTAGATCTGTCATGATCCTCTCTGCTTATCTCTTGTTTATACATCGCAGTAAGGTAGAGTCATGGTTGCGCTTGTAGAGGATTCCATTACTGAGGAGGAATTTCGCAGCGAACCTTCTTAGAAACTTCTTATCATTGACAGATGCCCCTTCGGGATACTCTTGAGTCTCGAGGTACTTCTTCACTTCATGAAACCAGGGTTTGTATGCTACCTCTTCAATATCAATCTCATAACAGTGTGCTAGTTCATCTAACCTTTCAATGGTGATTCAGGGAGCTTCGTTGTCCCAGCTGACTTTAAACATAAAAGACATGGTAGCTAGCGTGTTCCCTAACTGATTCTCCTCTCGTGGGAAATGTTCAAAGGTTACCTCCTCAAAGTGTGGGAGAAATGTTAGTACATGCTCTTTGTATGGGATGAGATTCAGATGCTTCGTATCCCATTCGCCTTTGATCTGACTTATCACGAAGGCTGAATCCCTGAAGACATTTAAGAACTTGATCCTGAGGTCAATAGCAGCTTTGAGACCCATGATGCAGGCTTCATACTCCGCCATGTTGTTAGTGCAGTTGAAACATAATCAGACATTGAAAGGAGTATGACAGCTCTCAGAAGATATGATTACGGTGCCAATGCCATTACCGAGTGCGTTCAAAGTCCCATCAAAAACCATAGTCCATCGTGATCCTTCTTCAGGTCCTTCATCCGGTCCAGATTCTTCATAGTCCATCACCAGCATAATGTTCTCGTCTGGGAACTCAAAATTCATGGACTGGTAGTCATCCACAGCCTGATGAGCCAAATGATCAGCCAATATACTTCCCTTGATTTCTTTTTAGGTTGTATATTGTATATCGTATTCAGTTAAGATCATTTTTCATCTCGCTATTCTTCCGGAGAGAGCGGGCTTCTTGAAGACGTACTTGATTGGATCCATCTTAGATATCAACAGAGTAGTGTTAGTCAACATGTACTGTCTTGGTCAGCAAGCAGCCCATGCCAAAGCGCAGCAAGTTTTCTCGAGCAGTGAGTATCATGTCTCACAGTCGGTAAACTTTTTGCTAAGGTAGTATATTGCATGCTCTTTTCGACCAGACTCGTCATGCTGCCCCAGCACACACCCCATTGAATTGTCTAGAACTGTTAAGTACAATATCAAAGGTCTTCTTTCAACCGGAGGCATCATAATTGGTGGTTCTTGAAGGTATTCTTTGATCCTTTCTAAAGAAGTCTGGCATTCTTCATTCCACTTTACCACTTGATCTTTCTTCAGAAGCTTGAAGATGGGCTCACAAGTAGCAGTTAGATGTGAAATAAACCTTGCGATATAATTCAAGCATCCCAAGAAACCTCTAACTTCCTTCTCTGTACAGGGAGTCAGCATCTCTTGTATGGCCTTTACCTTTCTGGGGTCTACCTGAATACCTTTGTCACTGATGATGAAACTCAAAAGCTTACCAGACCTTACCCCGAAGGTGCACTTGTTCGGATTCAACCTCAACTTGTATATCTTCAACCCGTCGAACAACATTTGTAGATGATCCAGGTGCTCTTCTTCGGTTTGAGACCTGGATATCATGTCATCAACATAAACCTCGATCTCACGGTGAATCATATCATGGAACAAAGTGACCATGGCTCGCTGATAAGTTTCCCCAACATTCTTCAACCCAAAAGGCATCACCTTGTAACAGAAGGTTCCCCACTGTATGACAAAGGTTGTCTTCTCCATGTTTTCAGAATCCATCTTTATCTGGTTGTAGCTAGAGAAACCATCCATGAAGGAGAAGATTTTGTGCTGCGCGGTGTTGTCAACCAGATCATCAATATGGGGCTTTCCCTGTTCAAGTCTCTGTAATCCACACACATTCGTACCTTGTCGTCCTTCTTAGGTACTAGAACGACGTTAGAAACCCACTACGAATAGGAGGTGACAGCTAAAAACCATACGTCGAATTGCTTAATGACCTCTTCCTTGATCTTCTCTGACATTTCGGGGTGCATACGGAGGACCTTCTGTTTAACCGGAGGATAATCCTCTTTAGTTGGCAGACGGTGTACCACAATATCAGTGTCTAAACCAGGCATGTCTTCATATGACCAAGCTAAGATCTCAACATAGTCGTGCAACATCTGTATCAGTCGATGTTTGATCTTAGTCTAAAGATTTGTGCCAATCTTGACTTCTTTTCTATCCATCTTTGGGCCCAAGTTTATTGTCTTAACTGGCTCTTCATGAGGCTGTATAGCCCTCTCTTCCTGTTGTAATAGTCTAGCAAGTTCTTCAAGCACCTCACAATCATCCTCACCTTCGTCCTTGGCTTGGTTAGTCGGATTTTCAAAGTCATAACTGGAAATAGCAGGATTATTATCAATGGGATCCAAAGTGGATATGGATATGCAGTTTGATACGTGAGTGTGTGTAAGAGCATAGCTGTATTGATAAAGTAAAAATAGAAAAGAAAAACAGAGAGCGCAAAATTTATATGCAAGGAACGTCCAATGCTTTATTGATGACATATGAAATGACATATAATAACCCACGCAGATAGAACCATTGTGCCTCGGGTAAGGCACAAGGCCAAAAAGTTAAAGATTGTTTATTACAAATTCATAACATAAGTAAGACAATTACTGCAGAATAAAAGAAATTGGTATGAAATCTCTAGCCATCCAGTTACTTGGTC
The DNA here is from genome assembly GCA_948472305.1 of Vicia faba. Lineage (NCBI taxonomy): Eukaryota > Viridiplantae > Streptophyta > Magnoliopsida > Fabales > Fabaceae > Vicia > Vicia faba. Next base: position 331,512,472 of record OX451736.1, read on the forward strand.
CACCGTTGGTAGTCGGGTAGATCCAACTGTCAATGTCAGAGTCTGCCTTAATTTCTTCAATAGCGATTGTTGATGCGTAGGGGAGGTCCTCCAGCCCGAGCGCGTCGAACGGACCCTTGAGCCCCTGAAGTCAAACCCAAGTCAAATTTGTCAGTTTTGTGAGTAAAATCAGGGAGCTTTCCCCAATTGGTACACCTACCTTCTTCGACCACTGCTCTGGAGTCCTTGAGAGAATCCATCTTCAGAAGAGGTTTGGTGCTGGTGGTAGTCTCGGTTGATGCCAAAATATGGGGAACCTCTTCGAAGTTTTGACAAGGAGTCTCTATGAATTCCTCGTCCATCTCCACATACCTGAAGGAGTTTAGGTGGCTCACCATATACTCCTCCTCGCCATGCACATTGACAATCTTCCCCTTCACCGGATATTTCAGCATTTGGTGTAGTGTAGAAGTAACAGCCCTAGCTTCATGGATCTAAGGACGACTCAACAAACAAGAGTACGATGTCCTGATGTCCATCACGTAGAAGGTGGACCCAAAGGTCTGAGAGCCTAACTTAACAGGGATGTCCACCTCCCCATGCACCATTCTCTTTGACTCGTCAAAAGCCTTTACCCTAATGTTATTGGGCTTTAGGGTCAAGCCTTCACAATCCAGTCGATCAAGGGCCTTCTTAGGCAGAACATTCAGTGAAGACCCCGTATCCACCAGCACATGAGCCATAGTGGTACCCGTGCATTCGATTGAGTCATGCAAAGCATCATTGTGCTTTCTCCCTTTCGGAGTTAAGTCAGCATCTTGCGGCACATGCGCGGTCTTGAGGAATGCAATCAAAGCCTTTGTATGGGCCTCGAAACATAACAGTAAATACAACACCGATATCTTCGAGGGGTCTTCCCCAACTTATCGACCACATTGTAGTCGCTCTTTTTGATTATTTTTAAGATTTCCTCTATCTCTTGCTTGGAGGATTCCACAACAACTTTTCTAGGTGCCTCCGTCCGGGCAGGTTACTCCTAGATGACTCATCGGCATGAGTAACAATTGGAGTAAGAACAAAAGTAGTAGTTGAAGTACCAGTAGGAATAGCAGGTGAAATAACAACAGGCTTATTGATAGTCTTCGGGGAAATCTCATGAGAGAAAAACCTTCCACTTCTGGTAATCTTACTGGTCCCGACAATTTTACTGACATCAGGATCAACCTCTTCATTCTTCAGATCTTGTTTAACGCCATGATAGTAAACATCGGCGCCATAATGCCAAGGGACAGCCTTGTCCAAGGCGTACGAGATAGGACCAGGTAAGATGATTATAAACAGAGAAACTCCCAGAGCGTGTGTAATCCTAACAAGTCTTCTCGAGGAGACCTTGGAAGGATTGGCGGAAATGGTTATAATAGCAACGTCTTCGAACGGAACATCTGGAATCAAAGTTTTCTCAAACCAAATTTCTCTGTTGTCCATCAGGCGCTGGACACCTATCTTTAGCAAATAACAACCAAAAGACAGAGATGAACACATGTGGCAACCTTCACCATAACCCGGAAATAAACCGGCCAACAACAAATTCTTCTTAACAGCCCTAAGGGGAGTAGAAACTTCATCAACTGAGGTTACAAATAGACCGATATCAATGGAATTAACTCCACGGTTGTGTTTAGGCATGGAAGCAGTTATGATATTGGGCTTCTCTGGAGCATCGAACTCAATTTCCTTGGCTTTAATCAGATCCTGTACTTTATTTCTTAGAGCCCAGTAGTCATTTGTATCGTGACCAGGACTCTCAGAATGCTAGGCACACCGAGCGTTTGGATTGTACCGAGGAGAGGTGGTATTAGGATTCCTGGGAGCCTCTTTCAAGGTTGCCAAGTTGGATCTCAGCAGATGGGGTAGAACCTCTATCAATGACATTTTAATCCGGGTAAACTGCCTTTCTGGTCTTTCTACCCTTTGTTGATTGTTGCATTGTGCAGCAGCCGCATGCCTAGGTATCATTACAGCACTTACCGTCGGACGGTGTTCAGCTCTACTCTGACCTCTTGGGCTATAGATAGAATTGGCTTCCTTCTTACCAGCGAAGGGCTTCTTTACTGAAATCGAGGAGGTGTCTCTCTGTATTTTTCCGCTCTGTATCCCAGCTTCTACCCTTTCTCCAGTTAATATCAGCTCAGTGAAACTAGCTGATAAGCTACCGATCAAATGGTTGAAGAATGGACCAGACAACGTCCTAAGAAACATGTCGACCAACTCCCTATCAGACAAAGAGGGTTGGACTCTCCCAGTCAAATCTCTCCACTTCTGCGCATAGTCCTTAAAGCCTTCACCTGCACTCATGGACATACTCTGAAGTTAAGTACGGGTAGGGGCAAGGTTGGCATTGTATTGATACTGCTTGTAAAAAGCAGCAGCCAAATCCTCCCAGTTTTGGACATTGGTTCCCTCCAATTGGTAGAACCATTCAAGCTGAGTCCCTGACAGACTGTCTTGGAAGAAGTGAACCCACAAGTTCCTATCAACAGTGTGAGGCTGGATCTTCCTCACATAGGAACGAAGATGAAGCTTGGGACAAGACACCCATCATACCTTACGAAAACCGGAGCTTTAAATTTTTGTGGGATGACTACCCCAGACACCAATCCCAGCTCTTCAAAATCCAGCCCTGATATTCTCTGGATCTCCATAGCACTTAACCGATCCTATAACTGCTTGTACCTATCCTCAGTGGGAGGATACTGCTCATTATTATAGTTTGTATCATTGTCAGAGACTTCAGGACTAGGGTTCTCCTCCCTTTTTTCTCGCTCTCGATTTTCCCCTTCTTTGGATGAGGAGGTTAGATCGACTGGTTGCCTTAGCGGCCCCCCAAATCTTCTGCCCATATTGAGGGCACCGACGGGCTTCTTCTTCTTATTCTTCTTCTTCTTCTTCTTCTTCTCTTTTAGGATGAGGGCCTTCAGATCCTCCTGCCCTTTTGCCAGAGTCACGAACATCTGTTGAAATTGGGCATTTTGTGCCTGAAGATCTTTGATGCTTTGTTCAGAAGACATTTTTGCTGAAATTGACAGCGAAGAAGATGAGAAACCTGTAATGGTACCTGCTTAATGCAATGTTATGGATGATATGTATCTGCGATTATTTCAAGGAAATTAGAGATTCAAATTTGCTTTAGACAAAAAGGGAACACACATTATATTAATAAATCAAAGCTTGAGTACATCATTCCTCTTTGGGCTTACAAAGAAATACAAAAACTCTAAGATAAAAAGGTTGTACGCATCCTCTTTGGTGCGGTGTAGGCGTTTAGAGTCTACTCCTCATGAAGCTGTTTGGTGAGCTCCAGATTCTTCTACTCACTAGCGTAGAATTGGGACTCAAAAGTGTCTCGTTCCCCCTTAAGTTGTATCCAATCCCTTTGTAAGTTTTCAAGAGAGATGGGCATGTCAGGATGTAGAACAGTGTATGGAACATCTCCTTTCACAACAGGCTCTATGATCACCAAGAGAATGGAGGGGTAAGGCATCATAAGACTTTGAGCACGAGCTCGTATCCATTTGAGGTAAGGCTCAAGAGGGATGGAATTCTTGTGCCTCAATGTTTTTCTATCTACCTTGTTCAACATCCTCCAGGCTCGGATAAACCTCTGGTGATGACCTTGATTGTCACTCTCGTAGTCAAATACTAACCCTTGAATCAACATCTCATGTGGACCATCCCTTCGGGCATAACCAAATTTTCTTAAAGCTAAGCAGGGGTTATAGGTTATACCTCCCCTAATGACAAGTAAGGGGACATTAAGGAATTCTCCACAATGGTCGATGATAATAACATTCTCTATAGATCGGGAACACCAATGGATGTCTGAATGTTTGAGCGTCATCAACCTTTGTGACAACCTTGAACCTTGCTCATTCTTTAATAAAAATTGGGGAAGATGCAAAGTAAACCATCTTGCCAAGAGAGGAGTGCAACACATAAGGATACCTCTTTTCCTCATAGTGCGAGTGTGAAAGGAATGTAGGATGTCTCTAAGAAAAGTAGGCACCGGGTTACGGGACATGAAGATTTTAACGGTGTTCACATCTATGAGTTGGTCAGGATTTGGAAACAAAACCATCCTGTTGTACCCCAAAATTTTCCCTCCCATATTTCTCAAAACATTTCAAGAAAGATCCTCAAGTTGCTCAAGGAAGTCCAAGGGTTGACCAGACAAACTCCCTCCTAAGGCAATCTACCTCAAATTAGGGTTTCATGTTACATCAAGATACTTGAGTCCAAGGGATCCCAAATACTCACCATTGTACTAATATGTTTCCAAGATCATCCATGTCAAGTTTCAAGCCTTGCAGAGGAAGTTTGCTCAGTCAATTGCTCAAAGGCCTGAAAATCGACTGTGCTAGGGCAAAAGTCAACTGTGGCCCACATACAGTCAAACTTCAAGATTTTTGGTCAACATCCTTGTTTTGAAGTATTATTCATCATTTTATCAAGGTTTGATCATGATTCATCAAGGATTGCTCACAATTCATCAAAACTCAAAAGTTGCTAAATTAGGGTTTTGTAGGAAAAGTCAACTCAACTTTAACCTAGCATAACTTTCTCAGACATTATGAGAAATGACCCATACAAATCTCAGTTTTAAGAGGATGCAATTCCCTACAATTCATCTTCAGCTCCCAAGTTCAAAATATGTACTCACAAGAAGTTATGAATTTGGACATTATAGGTCTTTTTGAAAAGTCAACAAAAACACCTTTTTTTGTCAAAGCTTCATACATGAACATGAAAGACTCAATTGAGATGAGACCAAAATAATTGCTTAGAGGACATCTCAAGCTTCCTAAAAAGTCAAATAACACCTTCAAAGAGTCAAAATTTAGGAAGTTATGCATTGGTGAAGTTGACCTATTTTGCAAAAATTGTCAAAAGTCAACTATGCCTCAAATTGCAATTTTTGCTAAATGGGCCTAACTTTTTGCACTTGTTTTGAGTTGGTAGCATGTTCCACGAGCCCTAGCTCTTTCCACTTGTCTTTATATTATTTTCATTATTTATTTTGATTTTTATTTCAATTAAATCATTTTAAATCAAAACAAATCATGAAAAATCCAAATCATTGAAACCTCAAGATCTTGTGCATATTTCAGGTCCTATATCCAGCTAGCAAGTGAGTCAATTCGTGCAAGGCCTTTGTGTGCATGAAAAGATTGGTTTTGGCCTATTTTTGGAAATATTTTCAAGTGAATCAAAACAAGATCAAAAGCCATAATGGATAAAGATTGAGAGCATAATTTCAACCCTAATTCAATCCTTGGTATATAGTAAACATTTGTAGACCTAAAACACAAGGCTTGATAGGCGTGAAAAGGAAGAACAAACTTGGAAAAATCACAAAAAAGTGTTGAGTTGATTTCATGTTTCCAGGCGTTTACAGGACTCCCTAGCCATCTCATTCGATTCCTGGGATCACAAGCAAGCTATACCAATCAAGAACAAGGATTTTCCTGCGCTAAAACCCAATGTAAGTGGTCCACGACTTTGGCTTGTTCTTGAAATCGAATTGCATGATTTTGGCATCTATAGCATGAAATACTTATATATTCTTGCTCCTTGAAACATTTGCAAGCTATCTATAACATTCAATTGCATTTTTGTGGACTATATTATGATTTGCCATTGTTAGGTTTTTTTGCTTCGATTTAGGATCTTTGTGTACAGGTAAAATTGGCTACCATGAAGGGTACCATGATGCTCAGCTGGCCAAGACGAATCAGTCCACAACATTAGAATTCATTTATCGTGCCTGTATATGATTTTGTAATGTGCAGGGTTTGTAGTGACAGACGTTTGTTCGTAGGTAAAAGTCTGTGACTTTTACCAACAGAGAGAGGAAGAATATGACACGCGTGGCATCATCCCATTCGCCTGTTTGAAATTGGGCGCGTGTTTGGTAGTCAGGTTCACTTTATGTATTTTATTATTTTTGTTCCATATAATAATCAACTGAACCAAGTGGCCCAGTGGTGGCCAGGGAAGCGTTAAGGCATTAGAGGGCATGAGGTCAGGGGTTCGACCTCTGCCTCCAACATTTGCATTTTTCTTGAGATTCCTTTACAGATTCAATGTCCTACAAGGCATGGAGATCACCATGGATCATCATCTCCTAACCATCAGATTACCAACCATCCAGATCTGAAGGCCATTGCATGAGTGTTCACCAAAAGCTCAGTCAATGCATAGCACTGGAACGTGAAAGTCAACATGGGTCAGATTTGTTTGGGCCCAAAGCTTGCTATCCACACCTCCAAAATTCCTTTCTCAGGCCCAATTTTCTTTTCCTTCTCATTTATAATTTCTTTTATTTAATTTATTTAATTATTTTTACTAATATAAAATCAATTCTTTTTTTATTAAAAAACCCATAAAATCAATTTTCATCCAATTAAATTTAGAATTAATTTTTTATACAAATATTAATTTAATTAGTTTATTTAATTTTAGGGTAATTTTAATTTCTTTTGTAAATAAATTAAAAAACAATTAGAAAATTAGGGTTTTAGTTTAATTTAATTCTTATTTTCTTTTTCTTAAAAATAACAAAATACAAAAATAGGTCAAATATAAATTATTTTCTTTAATTTAATTTAATTGGTAATTTTGTACATATTTAATTCAAGCCTTATTTTTTCTTAAAAATTAATTAAAAACAAAAAAAATAATTTTTTCTTTTAATTAGGTTAGACGGGGTCAAAACCCTAAATTCCTTTCATTCTTTATTCGTCACGCGCTTATTTATTTTTACCATATTGATGTAATTGCTCACAAGTTGTAATAGATTAATTAGGACTCTTTTCGTTCATTTATCGTTTCGTTTTTACAGGTTGTTTTTGGCTATGTAATTAATACCCGAAGCCTTGTAATAGCTTAGCTTTACTTTCCTCACTTTCGCAAATTATCAACTGTTAGATGTATGAATAATAGGGATGCATGACAAGAATGTATGATAAAATTAAAGCAGTTAGAAAACCCTAAATGTTAAAAGATAATAAAATTGAAATTAAATCACTCGCACATGCGCACTCCTAGGGTATACTCTCACTTCGGTTGCCTTCGGTAAACGATCATTAAGTATAGGGTATTTTAGTGGTCGCTCTTTCGTCTCAAAGATCAAAAGTTGCCTCAGAAAGGTTGCCTCAGAATTGTTGCCTCGAATATTGATCTTAAGACATTAGGGATATTACTAAGACGTCCTAACATTACTTTTGTGATCGTACGTCCCTTTTGAATTGACCCTTACAACTCCAACAATGGTGCTACCTACTCACTAATAGTAGGATAGCGCTGTCTAAAGGAAACGAACATAGAACGATTCTTTTTTTGAGTAGGTAGATGCTAGTAGGTACCTGCTCAAATCGAACTTTTTCACACCAAACACTTTTTCAAACAAAGTTTTCAAAACAACTTCGTAACACTCTTGAAGACAAAAGCAAGGGTTAAATCGAAGTTGAACAAAAACTTTTTTCAAATCAAACACACACAAGAAATTTTGAAAATGATGAGCAAGTACCTAGGAGCTAGTAGAAAACTACAGATAGAAAGGGTGCTAATACCTTCCCTTTCTATAATCTACCCCGTACTCAAAATCTCGAAAAAAGGAATTTTTCTGTACTTTTTTCCTTTCCAGTTGGATAAAATAAAAGTCGGTGGCGACTCTTGCTTACCGCGACATTTTGCAAACACAAACGCAAAACGCAAACTAGCATTCCTAAAACAGTTCCGGTTCGGGCCACCGTATCACACATCCCATAGATGAGGAGAGCCACAATTTCCTCAAAAGCTTGCTAATCCAAAGAGTTCCAACAATTTTGGGCTTTCTCAAACAAGAACTTTGCTAGGAAACCCTTGACACCACTCCTTGCCTCCCAATTAGTTATGATATCAGATGGTTTTAAGTGTAGAGCTTGAGCAATCTCTTCGGGCTTGGGATTTCATTCCATACCGCTGAAAGGTAGTTGATTGAGAATGGGAATCCTCAAGAGTTGGGATAATTCTTCCAAAGTTGGCACAAGTTGATAATCGGGGAATGTGAAGCAGTGGTGTAAAGGATCAAAGAACTGGAAGAGCACCTTTATCATGTCTTCATCAATGTTGGAGGTAACCAAGTTTAGTAGGAGACCATGCCTTTTGGTGAATGGAGAATTTTCAGGAATCCTTGATGCTAGCTCTTTAAGTTGATGAGAAATCCTTACAAGATTGACTTGAATGGTTTTCATGCGAATATAATCCATGTCCTACAAAACAGAACAAAGATAAATCCCAAGATCCTTGAAATGGTTAGTGAATATGAGTACGATGTTATGATGTTTATGATGTTTATGATGTTCATGATGTTATGTACCAGTGTATACATACAAATAAAGCAAACAAGTCCTTAGGTTTAGGCTTGCATGGAGTCTCATAGGTAAGTACCCTCTTGAAGTTTAGTTGGCTCAAACTTATCCTATTAATAGTATCCGGATTCTAAGGAGCTCAATATCACTGGTTTGTTTTCTCGGGCATTATTTCAGCGCAAGCCTCTTTAATGGCGACCAAAATATCCCAAAAAACCAAACCTCAATGAGTGTAGTATCGAGTATCTACCAACTTCGGGCTGCACCAAAGTCGGTCATCTCACTACGTTCTAAAGGAAAAGTTGGTCAAGTAAAGGTTCTAAAAGTCAATTAGTGCTTCATGACATCACTCAGCGGCCCTGTATTCTCCTTGACTACTCAAGGGCTACATGTACCCACAAATATGTCACACTAACGTAGCTATTTCTTAGACCATGTCGGTATACCCCACACAATTTCCACAACGTAACGCTACTTACCTATAAGGTATCCTAAATCCGGGTAGAGGATTTAAACCCCAACAAAGAACCAAAATGTAAAGCAAACAAATCAAACAATGAAAACAAGTAAATGTGATATAGCCCTAAGGTAACCCCACTTTTAAAATCTTCCCCAGCAGAGTCGCCAGTTCTGTGATACGGTGGGAGAACTGACTTGGTTGTTTTTCGTTTGTATTCACAAATGTTACGGTTAGCAAGAGTCGCCACCGACTTTTCTTTTATCTGAAGCGGTGAAAATCGGAGATCAAGCTATTAATTAACTTGACTCACAAAAGCAAGAGTCGCCACCGCGCTTTATTATTTCCAAGGGAAAAGGGAAAAGTGTGAAATAAAACCCTAAAATATGCAATGTAAAATAATACTTAAAAGTAATAAAAATACAATGCGTTTTGAAAAGAGATCGAGAGTTCGGGGGTTGGTTATACAATGGGAAGGTATTAGCACCCAATGTATCTGCGGTACTCCGCAGGAACCTTTTGAAAAATCCATTTTTTGGTTAAAATTGTTTGTTTGATAAAAATGGTTCGTTTGGCTAAAAATGGGTATGGACGAGATTTTGAAGATGCGACGACCTAGTGTCGAAGTTTTGACTTAAAAGAGTGTATGTTTGAAATTAGGTTTTGAGGAGATTTAACTTAAGATTTACAAAATTAAAAATGTATGAAGGGGTTCACACAATCGTATTAGATACTTGATGACATGAAGTCAATAAATTAATTCTTTCCCTTGGATTACGCACAAACAAAGTATAAAAATCAAATAATCAAAAAGAATTTAAACAAAATAGCACTTAAATCATTTAAATAGTTAACAACCAAAAATTAATTAAAATAAAGAATGACAAATTAAATCAAAATTATCACAACATCAGTCAAGGAATATCATGAGGAAATTAATTCAAACAAATAAGAAACAAAGAGGTCAAGATAATTAATAAGAGACTAATTTAGAGAGACAAAGAAAATCAAGCGAGAAAAGATAACTAAATGAAATAACTAAAAAAAATTAATTAAGCTAAAATACTATTAAAAGTCACAAGTTTTACTAAATTTATTTTAAAAGCTAAACTAGTTAATTTAAAATTATTTAACTAACTAAAGTTATAAAGAAAACCTAACTAAAATAATAAAAAAAATTCATCAACTCTTAACTTAAACAACTAAAATCAAAAGAAAAAGGGTAGAAGGTTAGATCATGGGAGAAAAATTGGATCAGGAGTGTAGAGAGGTAATAGTGAGACACTAAGGCCCGATCACAAATGAGTCCAGAAATGTTTTTTTTATTACACTAAACTTTAGGGTGTTATAAAAAATAAAATGGCATGGGCCTAATGGAATTACTTGGTCCCGAAGTTAAACCCAACCATCATTTTTCAGCATACTTATTTCAATTAAAACAAAACTAAGAATTATTAAACAAAACAAAAACAAGAAAAAAAATTGACACGTGAGAAGATTAGGGTTGGAGATTGTAATACCTCAGCTTTTTAAATGCTTCTCTCTTCTTCCCTTTCCCTTTCTTCCCACCTTTATTACTCTGAGCCAACCACTCCTCAAAAGCGTCGATGATTTCAGGTATGAGTTCACGGTTCGGCGACTCATCCCATCTGACCCAGTAACTCGTGTAGCATCGGAAACAGCTGCAGTTAAAGAGAGTAGCATGATCGGTGTTCTTAACGGTGTTCCGTTTTGGGTTTCCGGTAAAGGCTGGTGGGGTTGCAGCGGATGAGCAGTAGATGAGGTAAGCCAAGACTTCTCTGTCTTCGGTTGAGAGAGCATCTGCTAGGGTGAGGATGGTGGCCGGAAGGAAGGAAAGTTGGTCGGTGATGACCGGTGGTGGTGTTGTTCGTGTAGAGAGGGTGTTGAATCAGACCGTGACAGTTGAACGGAAGGCGAATGTTGTTGGGAGTAATAGGCGGCTGACAAATGATGATTGAGAAGAAATAGAGTGATGTGCAAAGGAAAATCGGCGGTTTGGATTTTTGATGATGTCGTACGCAGATTTAGCAGTGTAGTTGCAAAGTGGGGAGGAACTAATGGTGGTTCCTTTGTGTAATCTTCAGAACTAAGCTGTGAATTATCATAACTTGAGGTTGCTGATTGAGGAGGTTCAAAACCAGAAATGCTTCCAATGTCTTCAGGAACATAATCATGTAAGTCCAAGATATTGTAAGAATTCCCAGCTTCATCTTGAGCCCAAGGCAAATCCGGAGCATAACTATATCTTCCATCAACAACAAATCTATACTGGTAAACACCAGAGGGAAGCACCTTCAATATAGTAAAATCTTTACCTGATCTCTGCAATCGAGTTCTTGATTTCCAATTATCCCAAGATCCCTCAACAGAAATATCTTTAACACCATAACTCCAAGTAATCAAAATTGGAATTGCGTGTTGTGTGTACATATCTTCATAACCAGAAGTAGTTTGTGTCCATGAATGCATCTCATCAGGTCTTTGTAAAGGAACAACAGGAACTTGAGGAGTGAAGATGAGTGGAGAATGAGTGGCGGGATCGGCGAAAGAAGTACACGAGGAGGATGCATAAATTATTTATGAGAGACCCATTCATGTTCTTCTTCCTCTGTGCCTATAACCATATTTATGAACCTGTGTAAAATTGGTAAGCATTCATGTGTTAAAAATTTGAGAATTTATGCATTTTTGATGGTGTTGTCGATTGCTTTTTGCAGGTGGGGATTGTTACAAGGTGGAATGGAGGACGCGGAGGGCAGGTGAAACGATAGTTGTTTCGCCGTTTCCGACGTCTGACTCGTGCGGTGGTTGCCAATGACTGGTGCGATTCCGGCGGAGACATAGCCGAAAGACTGTGGTGTTTGCTCACGGATGGAAGTTGGGCCGGTGGCGGTTATGTTGATACATTTATGGCATCAGGTAAGAAGAGTGGCCATAACGAGATGCTAAGTTGGTGTTCAGAAAATAAGACGATGAGCTACTGAGCAAATGGTATTTGGCGATCAAGGAGAAACTGCAACGTCGATAGTTGTTTCGACATCACTTTGAATCGCGTGGATTGCGGTTATTGTTTCGAGGTTTCAACATTGGGTCATGTTTTCCTCTTGTCTTCTGCTTATTTTATCGACAGAATATGTTGAACCCTGTTTTGTTATTCTGAATTTGCAGGTATTGTTGATCTTTGGATGTGGTTGTGGTAGTTTGGGAATAGAATAAAGGTTCGTGGGAAGTAGAGAGATGGAAAGGGTTTAGGTTGCAGCTACTGGGTTGGAAAAGGGTTTGTTGAAAAAGGTTAAGGTGAATATGTACAGGTTGATAAAAGTTGTTTGTGACAGTTGATGTTGAAGAGAGACGGGTGGAAGGTTAGTGCCAAAGCATGGAAGGCGGATATGGTGGTGGTGGGAAGAGAGGGGAAGTGAGTTTTTTTGTTGTTGTTTTGATTATGCAGAGAATGAAAGGATTTGAAAGTGATGGCTACAAAAGAACAGTTTCAGGATTATCTCATCCACATCGTTCTGGTGTTGATGCCCATATGAGTTCCAGTTTCATTGAGGTGCAGTGTTTTTGGTTGTTGTTATTTGTTTTTGTTTTGTGATGTCTATGTTGTTGGTATATCTCTCCCCCCTTCTTTTTGTTAACCAAGTCTAAGTCTATATAGAGAACATAATGAAATTTTGGGGGGAAAAATGAGATGGATTTGGATTCTTTGTGATGCATTGTTTTAACACCTTTTTGCTGCAGATTTGTATTGCCATTTTAAAGTAATTCGAACTGCTTTTGGACAAATTTTGGAGTGTTGTGGGTAGCAGTAGCAGCTGGCTTTTTAACATATTTTTAAACTATTTTGCAGGACTGATATGCTTGGAGCATTATGCAAGTTTTGTTGTGTAGCATGTTTGGGTTTTATGGACAGTTAGGATAGGGACAATAGCAAGGTTTTGGACTGATTTTATTGTTTGGACATTTTTTACAAGGAGAGGAATAGCATAATAATAATAATAATAACAATAATAATAACAAAAAAATAAAAATAAAAAATATTAAACTAAAAATTTCCAAAACATGAAAATTAAAGAGAAATTAAAATTAATTTTAATTTTAATAATAACTCAACTAAAAAGTTGAATTAAAATTAGAACCAAATAAAGATTAATATTGAAAGAAAGAAATGAAAATTATAATAACTAAAAGAATTAAAAGGAAAAGATATTAACTATATATTTTTTGTGATTAAAGTGAAATGCTAAAAATAAAATAATGCTAAGACATGTTTTTTTTTTGTTGAGATTTTTACTAAATTAAATCTAGAAGACTATAATTTTGACTTAAGAATAAAAATCTAAATGAAACTTGAAGAGACTACTTTTTTTTGATATTTTGAATAATAATGTAAATAAAATTAAGATGACATGAACTAAATATTTTTTAGGATTTTTTTTCATGGAATTAAAAATAAAAGAAGAGAAAGTGTAAAATTTATGGTCGGATAAAACATAGTCCAAAATTAAGAATCAAATTCCATTAAATTCGTGAAACAACTTCGAACGTTAATAACTTTTTCGTGGCTTTTCAATGCATAATCATCTCTTGTCTTGTAAAGAAAAATTGTAGATGGTGTCAAGAAAAATCATATGCAAAAAATAACCCCTCAAAATATTGAAATTTGAAGAAGTTATGAATTTTTGAAATCTGACTCGGGAATTGGCAAAAATAGGTCGAATTGCTTGTGAACTCTTGCCATGCCATGATGCGGATGGAATGCGGGATCTTAGGTCAAAAATTAGGGTATGACAGATGCCCATATTTAAGTTTCTTCTATCCGGAGATATGAAGATTGGAATCTTCATTTCGACGAGATCGAAGGGACTTAAATATAGAATACATAATTTTTGGCCACAAGATACCGCAATTATGTTTATGATCTGATATGAATGTAACATTTTGAATTTAATGAGGAAGGATTCCGTATGAGGCAAACTACTGTTGGAGAAACCAAGCACATTATACAGTAATCCCACTAGGGAAGAGATTATAACTCCACTGGGGAAACAAAGTCATAGACTTCAAATGAGAGACTCTTATTAAAGAATAACTTTGAGGGAAGAAATGAATGATTTACATCAGTATTGAGACTGGAAAAGAAAATGATTTACATCAGTACTGAGACTAGAGAAGGGAAATGATTGACATCAGCACTGAGACTGGAAAATGATTGGCATCAGTACTGAGACTGGAAAAGAAATGATTTACATCAGCACTGTGGCTGGAAAACAAAATGATTGATATCAGCACTGTGGCTGGAGATAAACATCTTTGATTTCTGAATTTTACCAAGAACGGTAACACATTTCTTCTTTAACCAAGATATCGCTTGAAAAGGATAAAATAACAAACTTCCCCACGGGACTTTTCCGAAGGGATGCCATTTGCTGAGTAAACATTATTGTTGGGGATACACAAGCTACTCAAATAAAGAGGCCGCCACTTGCTTCCTTTCAAAGGTGTCAATAACATACAAGCTGCTCATGAAGAGACCGCCACTTGCTGTCTTCAAAGAATATTAAAGCATACAAGCTGCTCATGAAGAGTCTGCCACTTGTTGTCTTCAAAGAATATCAAAGTACACAAGCTGCTCATGAAGAGTCTGCCACTTGTTGCCAATAACCCACAAGCTGCTCATAAAGAAGCTGCCACTTGCCGTTTTCAAGGGAACAATAACACACAAGTTGCTCAAATAGATAAGCTGCCACTTGCTGTCTTCCAAAAATACTAACGTACAAGCTGCTCATGAAGAAGCTGCCACTTGCCGTTTTCCGTACAAGCTGCTCATGAAGAAGCTGCCACTTGCCATTTTCAAAAGAAAAAATGACGTACAAGCTACCCATGAAAGGACTGCCACTTGCCGTTTTTCGAGGTGTCAATAATATACAAGTTGCCTCGTGAAGAGATTGCCGCTTGTTGTTTGTCAAGAGTATCCACAACACACAAGTTGCCTCATGAAGAGACCTCCGCTTGACGTTTTCAAAGGTGAAAATAACATACAAGTTGCTCATGAAGAGACCGCCGCTTGATGTTTTCAAAGGTGACAATAACATACAAGTTGCTCATGAAGAGACCGCCGCTTGATGTTTGTCAAGAGTATCCATAACATACAAGTTGCTCATGAAGAGACCGCCGCTTGATGTTTCCCAAAAGATACCCATAAAATATCGTGAAGATATTGCTGGAGGTGAGAACCAATAATTTCATCGGGGATGGACAAACTGCTCATGAAGAGACCGCCATTTGTCGTAGAGAAATCAGAAATAATCAAACTGCTCAAATAAAGAGTCAGTCGCTTGTTGTCATGTCGATATTCCAGAAGAAGGTTGTGATAACACTGCTGGGGAATAAAGTTCATCTTAAATGGGGAACCATGAATAAATCCTTCTTGAGGAGACCAAGTATTTACGTTGCAAAATAAATGCACTCTCCATCTAGGTTTCACAGCCTAGAGAGATCCACAGGGTATCGCTCGCAAGAGACAAAGCTCAATCCAGGAATAAACTGGAGAGAAAATAGTCAAACAAGACTCCGCCTAATGAGGAAACAACTCAAATGGGGATTTATCCTATCCAGATATGGAAAAGGAAAGCTAAAGCAAGATTCTTCCACGAGAGTTAACTCAGTGGGGAATTAGAAAAGAGGCGCACTTTCTGCTTAAGTTGACACTCTATTTGGAAAGATCAAATACGCTATTTGAATAGACATAACCAAGGTATACGAACTCAAAGATATCAACAAATACAAATGTGCGTGCATGATGCAAGTATGAACGAATGAATGAATGTCATGTATATATTGACAAAACAGACAGGGGAGATAGACAAAAGATGATAAGACGTCCCAGTACAACTCAACACACGGCTAATCTCAACAAGATGGAAATATTACTGGAGATAGAACACAGGCCATCATTGGAGCAAAGTCCTTTTGCAAGGCTTAAATCTCTTTGGAGAGGAAGATATTTTCAGGTAGAAAACCCAAAGTCTAGTCTTCTATTATCGATAATCCATTGAAAGGATAACAACACGAACAATGCTTCAGCTGGAAAAAGTCATGCTTAGCTGGAGATACTGGGAACACCACCCTCTGATAATGTGTGCAATACATATCACATATCTTGATAAATCTAGATTGCCCCTGGGACCAATTTTGGATGCCCCAAGTTTACTGCTGATGAGCTGCATGTTGCACGACAATTCTTGCGAATAGCTTCACTTCTAACATGCCCCAAGCTATCTGGTTGATGAGGAGAAATCGTCTCAAGAGGATTTTACAAAAGACCTGGCATTCACCATGCTCTGGTGTCTTCAAACTCTTAGAGGAATTCATCAAATCTCGACGTGATTGCCCCGGATTGACTGTAGTTGGCACAACGAAGTCTTCAAATTTTGCCCCAAAAGGGTAAGCGAGTTGGGAAAGCATTAACTGGGAGAATCAACATGTTCGTGCTTACGGTCTTCAGGTGACATGCCCCTGGATATGATTTTTTCTTGACGTGATCCGCCAATTACTCAACATAGTTTCAGGCCTTAAAAGAATAAACTTATCACTGGTGCTTATGTGAGCTTCCTTGATACCAAACAAATGTTTTGCAGTTAGAAAAAGTTTACAATGAGAATGAAAATTCTAATGCAACAATTATGTAAGTCTTGAAGATTTTGAAAGATATCGCACAAATTTTGCGAGTTAAAGCACCATTTATTTTTGTATAGGAAAAACATATGATACCAACATAACTATTTAACAATCGTTCATGGGAGTCAGGAACACCATCTCATGGAAGTATTCTTTCAAAATAACCTTGCTTCAATTAGGACTTTTGAAGGTTGTAACGTGGTCTGGTTCATGGTTTTTAGAAAAAAGATTTTAAGGCTCAAAATATTTGGTGCCCACCCATTCTTCATGATGTTCTCCAACCCTATGTTCAGTTAATTCAACATGAGTGTTCATCTCTCAAAAGGATTTTGTGACGGTCAAGGAAACGACGAGGCTTTCGGAATAGAAACCGCCCTCATGTCTTCGTGTTTGTAGTCACCAATTTGTTCTTTGTTGAGGACTTTTCTTTGCAGTCCTTTTCTTTGCAATTTTTATTTTCCCTAACTTTTGCCTGAACTAATTCTTTTGAATTGATAGTCCAGCGGGATGCCTTAATTTTGCCTAAGTCACACGTTTTCATGTTTTTTGGCTTAGCAGGCTTTTTCTTTTTTCTCGATTTTTGACTTTTTGAACAAAATGTGTGACATTAGCTTGTCTTTGCTTGTTGAGAGGATTGTGATTGCCTCGTTTCTTGATGAATGAGGGATAACATTGTGGTTCCACATCCTCTAGATTCATTATACATGAAGGATAGCCCTCGTAGTTTCTCTTCAAAAAAACATCTTCCTTATGAATTATGAACACTCAGTCAGATTAACTAAAAACTACCCTGCCCCAGGTTAAAATTCAAGGTTTTTTTTCGTATAGAAAAAGAAACTTCTGCTTCAAAGGCTCAAAAGGGTTTAGCAAGGGATTATCTTCCTTATATCTCCAGTGTTTAGGGATTTGAAACAATGGCTGTACATCATCAGCAAGATTTTATCTAAAAGCATGCAACCAGGGATTTTGTGTTCTTTAGATCATCATCCTCCCTTCAATCTCTGCCTAGGCAAGAGAATGAGCAACAATTTGGTATCATAGTGCAAAAGCAATTTAAAATTTGAAAACAAATATGAGTGAAACGAATGAATTTCTTCAAGACAAACATATTCATTGTATTAAGATAATCATTCAGATGCAAACAAGTTCTTACATGCAAACAATGTTTTGATAAACAAGAAAAATTACAAAATGCATAAATAAGTTAATAATCTGGGAAGGCTTTCCATCTGGACTTGAATTACCTAAAACATCCTTCAAAAATCAAAGTCACCATCAATCATGTTTACTCTTCGGCACATGCTTGATTTGAACTTCAAAACCAACGTCCTTGAATGACAAGATACCACTTCTGACCAACTTCTGAACCTCGATCTTCAAAGCAAAACAACCCTCCAAGTCATGCCCAGGAGCACCTTGATGAAAGGTACATGTCAAATCAGCTTGGTAGTACCAATATATCTTCTCAGGAACCTTCGGTGGAGGTCGGGTCTGAACCAAATTCCTCTGCATCAGGATAGGGAACAACTCTGTATAGGTAATTGGAATTGGATCAAACTGGGTTTTCCTTTGATTAGGAACTTGCTGATTCTGTTGATGAATAGGAGAAACGTGATGATTCTGACGATGATTATTTCTTCATATGGTTCTCTTCTTGGAAAATTTATTATCAAACTTCTTCACACCATTAGTTGAGCTACCATCTTCATATGAACATCCCTTCCCAACATCTTCTTCTAGACGCACTCCCACATTCACTTTGTCAGGAAAGTCATTAGGTGCATTATCCATCACCTTCTCATGAGAGAATGATTTTAGAGTTTCAGTGAATACTTTTATCATCGCTTCCTCCCTCCTAGAAGGATTGACTTGGGCGGCAACCAGAATTTCAACCAAACCAGTTAAGCGCTCCATACTAGCTTTCAAAATAGTCACCTCTATGCGGAGTTCAGAAACCTCTTGCTTGATATTCCCCATTGTTCTCTTAGCGCGAGTGTTGTACTGGTGAGACCAAAGGAAAAATAAGACTCGGAAAAAGACCTTTGAAAGTGAAACGAAAAATGTAGGATGATGTATGATATGCAAAAGAGAGTTTTTATTTGATTTTCAAGGAACTCAAGATATTAAGTTGTAAACATCAAAGTATGAAGATAGAAGATGAATTTTAAATTGGCTCCAAACATTGATCAAGTTATCATCAAGATCAATCATCCATTTTGGTGGATTAGGGTTTTCGCCCTATCAACACCCAAGATCCATTGAGTTTGACAAAACTTATGATGTTTACAAAGAAAGACCTCCAAATTCCTTCAAAGTCAAGTGAAAAGGGTTTTATGGATGCATGAATGCATGGCTATGCAACAACCACAAGCAAGGTCACAAATAAAGTTGGAAGGTTCAACGTCACGAGCATGGAGTCAAGGTAAGGAACACCCCCAAGGTATGTACTAACGGTTTAATCACACCTGTAGAACAAGGTTCTAAGAGTTCCCGGAGTCTACATTCCTCCTTCGGATATTACCAACGTCTTGATTACTCAATAATCAGCAATATTCTCAAGAGAAACTCATCCGAGCGTAGCATCGCGTAACAATTACTTCCGGATTACTCCGTTATAATCTCCGCGCTACACCTAAAAGGCCAAGATGGGTTAGGGTTCTATGGTTCCTAGCTTCTCTGGCTCCCAGGTCGAAAATAATAATGTCTTCCCAATTACTTGGTAAACAAATATTACGTTCAAAAGGGCCTTCCACTGAGTGGGGGATCTCATGCCTCCTTCTTTGGGATTACTCCCTCAAAGTTAACATGACTATACCGCCCGTCCTATTCCTAAGTGTAACTTATTCCGGGTATAGGACTTGTTTTTTGTAAATATTATCAACACCCAAATAATCATAATATATACACATAATCAAACAATCAAACAATGATAAAACAGATAAAACAAATTAGGCTTAACCCACTTAGGGATGGACCAGCAAGAGGTCAATCTTTCCCCAGCAGAGTCGCCAATTCTGAAGCGGTGAAAATCGGAGATCAAGCTATTAATTAACTTGACTCACAAAAGCAAGAGTCGCCACCGCGCTTTATTATTTCCAAGGGAAAAGGGAAAAGTGCGAAATAAAACCCTAAAATATGCAATGTAAAATAATACTTAAAAGTAATAAAAATACAATGCGTTTTGAAAAGAGATCGAGAGTTCGGGGGTTGGTTATACAATAGGAAGGTATTAGCACCCAATGTATCTGCGGTACTCCGCAGGAACCTTTTGAAATATCCGTTTTTTGGTTAAAATTGTTTGTTTGATAAAAATGGTTCGTTTGGCTAAAAATGGGTATGGACGAGATTTTGAAGATGCGACGACCTAGTGTCGAAGTTTTGACTTAAAAGAGTGTATGTTTGAAATTAGGTTTTGAGGAGATTTAACTTAAGATTTACAAAATTAAAAATGTATGAAGGGGTTCACACAATCGTATTAGATACTCGATGACATGAAGTCAATAAATTAATTCTTTCCCTTGGATTAGGCACAAACAAAGTATAAAAATCAAATAATCAGAAAGAATTTAAACAAAATAGCACTTAAATCATTTAAATAGTTAACAACCAAAAATTAATTAAATTAAAGAATGACAAATTAAATCAAAATTATCACAACATCAGTCAAG
The DNA here is from genome assembly GCA_948472305.1 of Vicia faba. Classification (NCBI taxonomy): domain Eukaryota; kingdom Viridiplantae; phylum Streptophyta; class Magnoliopsida; order Fabales; family Fabaceae; genus Vicia; species Vicia faba. The sequence goes on from OX451736.1 coordinate 331,532,685, forward strand.
GAATATCATGAGGAAATTAATTCAAACAAATAAGAAACAACGAGGTCAAGATAATTAATAAGAGACTAATTTAGAGAGACAAAGAAAATCAAGCGAGAAAAGATAACTAAATGAAATAACTAAAAAAAATTAATTAAGCTAAAATACTATTAAAAGCCACAAGTTTTACTAAATTTATTTTAAAAGCTAAACTAGTTAATTTAAAATTATTTAACTAACTAAAGTTATAAAGAAAACCTAACTAAAATAATAAAAAAAATTCATCAACTCTTAACTTAAACAACTAAAAGAAAAAGAAAAAGGGTAGAAGGTTAGATCATGGGAGAAAAATTGTATCAGGAGTGTAGAGAGGTAATAGAGAGACACTAAGGCCCGATCACAAATGAGTCCAGAAATGTTTTTTTTATTACACTAAACTTTAGGGTGTTAAAAAAAATAAAATGGCATGGGCCTAATGGAATTACTTGGTCCCGAAGTCAAACCCAACCATCATTTTTCAGCATACTTATTTCAATTAAAACAAAACTAAGAATGATTAAACAAAACAAAAACAAGAAAAAAAATTGACACGTGAGAAGATTAGGGTTGGAGATTATAATACCTCAGCTTTTTAAATGCTTCTCTCTTCTTCCCTTTCCCTTTCTTCCCACCTTTATTACTCTGAGCCAACCACTCCTCAAAAGCGTCGAGGATTTCAGGTATGAGTTCACGGTTCGGCGACTCGTCCCATCTGACCCAGTAACTCGTGTAGCATCGGAAACAGCTGCAGTTGAAGAGAGTAGCATGATCGGTGTTCTTAACGGTGTTCCATTTTGGGTTTCCGGTAAAGGCTGGTGGGGTTGCAGCGGATGAGCAGTAGATGAGGTAAGCCAAGACTTCTCTGTCTTCGGTTGAGAGAGCAGCTGCTAGGGTGAGGATGGTGGCCGAAAGGAAGGAAAGTTGGTCGGTGATGACCGGTGGTGTTGTTGTTCGTGTAGAGAGGGTGTTGAATCAGACCGTGACGGTTGAACAGAAGGCGAATGTTATTGGGAGTAATAGGCGGCTGACAAATGATGATTGAGAAGAAATAGAGTGATGTGCAAAGGAAAATCGGCGGTTTGGATTTTTGATGATGTCGTACGCAGATTTAGCAGTGTAGTTGCAAAGTGGGGAGGAACTAATGGCGGTTCCTTTGCGTAATCTTCAGAACTAAGCTGTGAATTATCATAACTTGAGGTTGGTGATTGAGGAGGTTCAAAACCAGAAATGCTTCCAATGTCTTCAGGAACATAATCATGTAAGTCCAAGATATTGTAAGAATTCCCAGCTTCATCTTGAGCCCAAGGCAAATCCGGAGCATAACTATATCTTCCATCAACAACAAATCTATACTGGTAAACACCAGAGGGAAGCACCTTCAATATAGTAAAATCTTTACCTGATCTCTGCAATCGAGTTCTTGATTTCCAATTATCCCAAGATCCCTCAACAGAAATATCTTTAACACCATAACTCCAAGTAATCAAAATTGGAATTGCATGTTGTGTGTACATATCTTCATAACCAGAAGTAGTTTGTGTCCATGAATGCATCTCATCAGGTCTTTGTAAAGGAACAACAGGAACTTGAGGAGTGAAGATGAGTGGAGAATGAGTGGCGGGATCGGCGAAAGAAGTACACGAGGAGGATGCATAAATTATTTATGAGAGACCCATTCATGTTCTTCTTCCTCTGTGCCTATAACCATATTTATGAACCTGTGTAAAATTGGTAAGCATTCATGTGTTAAAAATTTGAGAATTTATGCATTTTTGATGGTGTTGTCGATTGCTTTTTGCAGGTGGGGATTGTTACAAGGTGGAATGGAGGACGCGGAGGGCAGGTGCAACGATAGTTGTTTCTCCGTTTCTGACGTCTGACTCGTGCGGTGGTTGCCAGTGACTGGTGCGATTCCGGCGGAGACAGAGCCGAAAGACTGTGGTGTTTGCTCACAGATGGAAGTTGGGTCGGTGGCGGTTATGTTGATACATTTCTGGCATCAGGTAAGAAGAGTGGCCACAACGAGATGCTAAGTTGGTGTTCAGAAAATAAGACAATGAGCTACTGAGCAAATGGTATTTGGCGATCAAGGAGAAACTGCAACGTCGATAGTTGTTTCGACATCACTTTGAATCACGTGGATTGCGGTTATTGTTTCGAGGTTTTAACATTGGGTCATGTTTTCCTCTTGTCTTCTGCTTATTTTATCGATAGAATATGTTGAACCTTGTTTTGTTATTCTGAATTTGCAGGTATTGTTGATCTTTGGATGTGGTTGTGGTAGTTTGGGAATAGAATAAAGGTTCGTGGGAAGTAGAGAGATGGAAAGGGTTTAGGTTGCAGCTACTGGGTTGGAAAAGGGTTTGTTGAAAAAGGTTAAGGTGAATATGTACAGGTTGATAAAAGTTGTTTGTGACAGTTGATGTTGAAGAGAGACGGGTGGAAGATTAGTGCCAAAGCATGGAAGGCGGATATGGTGGTGGTGGGAAGAGAGGGGAAGTGAGTTTTTTGTTGTTGTTTTGATTATGCAGAGAATGAAAGGATTTGAAAGTGATGGCTACAGAAGAACAATTTCAGGATTATCTCATCCACATCGTTCTGGTGTTGATGCCCATATGAGTTCCAGTTTCATTGAGGTGCAATGTTTTTGGTTGTTGTTATTTGTTTTTGTTTTGTGATGTCTATGTTGTTGGTATATCTCTTTCCCCTTCTTTTTGTTAACCAAGTCTAAGTCTATATAGAGAACATAATGAAATTTTGGGGGGAAAAATGAGATGGATTTGGATTCTTTGTGATGCATTGTTTTAACACCTTTTTGCTGCAGATTTGTATTGCCATTTTAATGTAATTCGAACTGCTTTTGGACAAATTTTGGAGTGTTGTGGGTAGCAGTAGCAGCTGGCTTTTTAACATATTTTTAAACTATTTTGCAGGACTGATATGCTTGGAGCATTATGCAAGTTTTGTTGTGTAGCATGTTTGGGTTTTATGGACAGTTAGGATAGGGACAATAGCAAGGTTTTGGACTGATTTTATTGTTTGGACATTTTTTACAAGGAGAGGAATAGCATAATAATAATAATAACAATAATAATAACAAAAAAATAAAAATAAAAAATATTAAACTAAAAATTTCCAAAACATGAAAATTAAAGAGAAATTAAAATTAATTTTAATTTTAATAATAACTCAACTAAAAAGTTGAATTAAAATTAGAACCAAATCAAGATTAATATTGAAAGAAAGAAATGAAAATTATAATAACTAAAAGAATTAAAAGGAAAAGATATTAACTATATATTTTTTGTGATTAAAGTGAAATTCTAAAAATAAAATAATGCTAAGACATGTTTTTTTTTGTTGAGATTTTTACTAAATTAAATCTAGAAGACTATAATTTTGACTTAAGAATAAAAATATAAATGAAACTTGAAGAGACTACTTTTTTTTTTATATTTTGAATAATAATGTAAATAAAATTAAGATGACATGAACTAAATATTTTTTAGGATTTTTTTTCATGGAATTAAAAATAAAAGAAGAGAAAGTGTAAAATTTATGGTCGGATAAAACATAGTCCAAAATTAAGAATCAAATTCCATTAAATTCGTGAAACAACTTCGAACGTTAATAACTTTTCCATGGGTTTTCAATGCATAATCATCTCTTGTCTTGTAAAGAAAAATTGTAGATGGTGTCAAGAAAAATCATATGCAAAAAATAACCCCTCAAAATATTGAAATTTGAAGAAGTTATGAATTTTTGAAATCTGACTCGGGAATTGGCAAAAATAGGTCAAATTGCTTGTGAACTCTTGCCATGCCATGATGCGGATGGAATGCGGGATCTTAGGTCAAAAATTAGGGTATGACATTATCCAATAAGGAAAGGCTGAAAAGAATAGGAAAGACCTTTAGAGATATTTTCTTGAGTTCGAGGGGTAGATTATGAAAAGGGAAGGTTTTTAGCACCCTTTTCATCCATGGTTTTCCATGGGCTCTTAGTTGCTTGCTAGATCACTTGCTTTGTTTGAAAATATGATTTGTGTTGTAGGTTTGAAAATATTTTGAAAATGTCTTTGTAACGGTTCTTGAAAATAGTTTAAAGTGGTGTTTGTGGAATGTGTTTTTTGAAAGTGTTCTTAAAAAGGTGTTTTTGTAATGGTTCTCGTCTCTATAAGAACGTATACAAAAAGCTTTTGTATTTTGAGAAAAAGGTTTTAATGTGAAAGTGTTGGTGTAAATTGTTTGGTTGTGAGCAAACAAGCAACTAGGAGAGAATCTACCTACTCAAAAGATCTTAAATGTTCTTTTCCTCCTCCTTTAGATGTTTCTATCTTACCATTGATTTGGTAAGAAGCCCCATCGTTGTATGTGAAGGGACAAGCGCGGGACGTTTGTACAGTCATAAAAGGCAACTTATGAGACGCTTTAGCAGTTTTTCGTAAGGGACTAGATCGTTTTATCGAAGGCAACATCGAGGGTCATCGAGGGACTACGATCTTTTATCAAGGGTCTTTGCTAAAACACCCATATTCGAGGGACATGACTAATTTCCAATAGGCAACAAGTGAGATTACCCTAAGGGTGAATGTGTGAATAGTGTGTTTGATTGCATTCATTTTAGTCTTTGATTTTTAGGTTGTCTATTTGTTGTTTTTATCTTTCCATACACACGTTAATTACTAACAATATATGAAAGCAATAAAAGTGCGAGAAAAGTAAAGTCCTACACTATTACGTCATTAAGGGGATGGGGGTACAAATTTATGAATGGGGGTTGCAAGAATTTAAATCCTATTTAACTATTACAACCATATTGAAATGTACAATGCAAGAAAGAAAAAGGACTTGTTTCGAAAATGGTTTTTTGTCTTAATGAATTAAAAAAAGAAATAAATTAATTAATAAAAAGAAAATATTTTCATGTCTTTTTTTCTATTAATAAAAATGGTATTAATATTGAAAATGATAAAAAGGGAAATAATGAGAGATAGAATTAACATGCTGTTGAAAGAAAAACAAAGGGGATCAGAAGTTCTGATGCCGGACACGCAGTGGTTCAGAAAGAAATGTCAGAAGTTCTGGATTGATACACTCTGAGGTCCTGTAAGAAACGTTAGAGGGAAAACATAGAAGTTCTCTGTTTCTACATGCTTAAACTTCCGAGTGTTAGAATAATGAGAAAGTCTTAGATGTTCTGTTTATTAAAATGGTGAAGAGAACTCAGAAGTTCAGTATGTGCTAAGGCAGTGAGTGAATAGCTAAAGTTCAATATGTATTAACAACAAGTGAACATCAGAAGTTCAGTGTGTTTAAACAGTGAGAAAATCAAAGAAGTTATGTGTGTTAAAACAGTGAGGAGAACTCAAAAGTTCTGTGTGTATTAACAACGCGTGAAGATCTGAAGTTCAGTGTGTTTAAACAGTGAGAAAATCATAGAAGTCATGTGTGTTAAAATAGTGAGGAGAACTCAGAAGTTTTGTGTTGTGCTAAAACCGTGAGTGAACATCAGAAGTTCATGTGCTACATTTCAACTCTTTCCTCATATTAATCAGCACATCAGCAATTTATTCAGTTCTTAACAAACAGCAAATCAGAAGGATAAAAGCACAACAGTTTATAGAAGTTCTAATCCTAATCCTGCGCCTAGCCTTAGTGAAGAAGTTCTGATCCACAATTTTTCTACTTATGCAATGATATGGACGACACCAATACTATGATATTTACATATTTTAATGATGTTATAAATGAAAATATGCAAAGTCAGAAAGGCTTACCTTGAATCTGGAGCGTATGCTTGGAACTCGAACTGATGCCTTCAGATGTTTTGGAGTCAGCAAGAGCAACGGAAGGGAAAATGGTAAGTTCTTTTATTTAAAGAGGAGGAACAAAGGTTTGGTTTTCTGTTTGGGATTTCTGGATTTTGATGAAGGTTTCACAGTTTTCTTTTCTCTCTTTTGACAATTCTCTCTCTCCAAAAGCCAAACCCCTTGAACGTGTGATGGAGAAAATTATTTATAGATGGGTTTGCTGTGGTTTTTGGGGGAAAAACAACTGGGATTCAAACCTTTTTGGTATATTGTTCCATTGCTTTTTAATCACAGTTTTTGTATGCTAATTTGGTGCAAATATAGGGTTTGAGAAAAATGCTGGCGTGGACTAGATCAACAGTAATTTGGAGTGTTGTGGCAGCTGGTTGCAGGAATGTGCTATAGCAGTGCAGCAGGTTGTTCAAACAAGGTTTTGGGGCTTTGTGATGTTCTGATCGAAGAAGACCAGAATGATACTCGAAGGGTGATGCTCTGATCGAAGCATATGCTGAAGAGTCATGTTCTGATTGAAGAATTATGTTCTGAACCATGTTTGCAACTTTTAACTTCACTTGCGTGGAGGCTAGCTAAGAAGTTCTGAAGTATCATATTCTCTTTACACTTAGAAAATTTTCTAAATGTTTAGAAATTTGATTTTTTTCAAAGTAATTTCTGACTTCTGATTTTTTTGATGAACCAATATCATGTCTTGATGAAATTTAATTGTTGAAACTTGATTTTTGAACTAAAAGTCAAAGTTTGACTTTTCAGTGTGCTTTTGACCATTTTGCCCTTGTGAATGATTTTTCTTGAAAAGTTGTAATTCAAGACTTGAAACTTGATAGAAGCAAACTTGAGGGTCCAGGATGATCCTTTGAGAAATGAGAGGGCAAATTTTGAGGTACAACAAAAAGCAAGTCTCAAATTCATTGACGATTAAGGAAAGGATCAAATAAGATTCAAACATCAAAACTAGTTGGTGAAACCACCAATCTAGACAAGTTTTCAAAATAAATAAATGGAAAATACCAAACCTGATCAATTAATTCAAGAAAAATATTTTTAAGATCCTCAATCCAGCTATGAACTTTAAACAAGAGCTTAATTCAATTGAAACTTAAGGAAAATTGGTTTTTGGAATAAAATCAAACAAGGGGATTATCAAAACCCTAATTATTTAGAAAATAAACTTAAATATTGATTAATCAAGTTCCAATTCTAAATAATTCAAACTAAAATAATACACAAATGAAGAAAACTCCATAGATCAGAAAACTTATTTTTCCATATTTTTTGAATTAAAGAAAAGTCAAAAATAAAATCAAAATTTAAACCATTAAACAATTAAACAAATATTCACATTTCAAAACAAAATTCTAATCAAAATCAGAAAAATATTCAACCAAAATTATATTCAAATGTTAGAATTAAAAATAAGCTTCTATGATTTTTTTTGGAAATTTTGGAGTAAAGGAAATATCAAAATAAAATTGAATATCAAACAAACAATTAATTAAAAACACCAATTTTAAAACCAATCAAAACATTTTCAAAAATTCTAAAAAATGCAGAAGGTCAGAAATATTATTTTTAGGTTTCATGAATTTTTTCAAAATTTTCTATCAAGTTTTGATCAAGAAATAAAATCAGGAAAGATCAAGTTATAAAAAAAAATTCAAATAAATGTAAAATTTAAATAGACCAATAACATCACGCCACCACATCATCTTCAACCTCCAGACAACTTCAAAAACGCGCGCAAGAACAGTCCTAGGGCTCATGTCCAGATCTATCGTACATACTCATTTCCACACCATTTTTCATGAAATATTGTGCGAATCAAAGCCAGAAATAAGATCTATATCATGCTATTTGAATCACATTAAATGATCAACCATAGGCCAAGAACGGATCTCATGAAAATTGCAAAAACACACTGAGCAAAAATTTCAGAATCATCGTACATGCATATCTCATCAAATCAAAAGCTCTAAAGCTACAGAAACACTCAATGAAAATCAAACACCATGATTCTAAACTCAAATCATATAATGCACGTCCAAAAATAAAAATCCAAAGTTAAGGATTCTAACCTTTTAGGCAAAAATGAATCAACTGTCTCCTTCACTCCAGCTGCAAACCAAGCCTCGATCTACAACCCTTAGCACTTGGAGAAGAGAATGCAAGAAGAATCACACAAAACGCACAAGCAAATTTGGAGAATCAAAGAAATGGATTTTTGAGAGAAAGAGTGATTTTAGATATGAGCTTCCTCCAATGCATCTTTCGTTCTCCTCCTTCTTTCTTTCTTTCTTTTTTCTCCTCCCTTTTGAATGAGCAATGCAGTGTTTATATAGAATTTTTAGAATGAGGGCAATAAGGTTATAACTCATAGAAATCCGTTGGAGGGAAATTTAGCCAAAACAGGCAAGTGAAAATGTGAGAGCATGTGCTTGCGTTTTGTTTGTTACTTAGATTTTTATGCTGCATTTTGATGAGCTCAGAGATTAATGAAATGAAGTGAGGGAAGCGTGAGGGGGTGAGGTGGCATGGATTGCACATGGTGTGATTTTGCTTGAGGTAAAAGTTACCAATTTTGGCAAAAAATGTAGAAATCGTGGGAAGGCAAGGAAAGTGTGATTGTTTGGCCAAAAGAAGTAAGAAATGAAGTGTATGATTGTTTGATCAAGATAACACTTCAAACTGTCCAAACAAAGAGAGAAGAAGGAGGCTTCGACCATCCCTTAATATAACACTTCGAATGTCCAAACTGAAGAAAAACAAAGTAAGAAGAAAGAGGCTTCGACTAGCCTTCAAGCTAACAGCTTGAATGTCCAAATTGAGGAAAATCAAAGAGAGCAAAAGGAGGTTTCGAACAGCCCACAAAGCCACTTCGAATGGTCCAAACTCAGGAAAATCAAAGAGAGAAAAAGGAGGCTTCGACCAGCGCACAAAGCCACTTCGAATGGTCCAAACTGTAGAAAATTAGAGCAAAAGGAGGCTTCGACCAACCCTTAAGATAACACTTCAAACTGTCCAAACAAAGAGAGAAGAATGAGGCTTCAACCAGCCCTCAAGATAACACTTCAAACTGTCCAAACAAAGAGAGAAGAATGAGGCTTTGACCAGCCCTCAAGATAACACTTCAAATGTCCAAACTGAAGAAAAACAAAGTAAGAAGAAATAGGCTTCGACCAGCCTTCAAGGTAACACTTTGAATGTCCAAACTGAAGAAAAACAAAGTAAGAAGAAAGAGGCTTTGACCAGCCTTCAAGGTAACACTTTGAATGTCCAAACTAAGGAAAATCCAAGAGAGCAAAAGGAGGCTTCGACAAGCTCACAAAGCCAATTCGAATGGTCCAAACTGAGGAAAATAAAAGAGAGCAAAAGGAGGGTTCGACCAACCCACAAAGCCACTTCGAATGGTCCAAACTGTAGGAAATCAAAGGGAGCAAAAAGAGGATTTGAACAGCCCATAAAGCCACTTCGAATGGTCCAAGATGAAGGAAATCAAAGGGAGCAAAAGGAGGCTTCAACCAGCCCACAAATCCACTTCGAATGATCCAAACTGTAGGAATTCAAAGCGAGCAAAAGGAGGCTTCGACCATCCCACAAAGCCACTTCGAATGGTCCAAACTAAAGGAAATCAAAGGGAGCAAAAGGAGGCTTCGACCAGCCCCCAAAGCCACTTCGAATGGTCCAAGCCGAAGGAAATCAAAGAGAGCCATTCAAATCCCTGTTTTTAATATCCAACTTCCTCAAATCACAGCCTCTTCGATTTTAAACTAAATTGAGAGATTCCAAGTCTAATGAGAATCTTTCATAGCCCTCTTTAATGTGCACGAGGCACATTTTTGAATTATGCCTTGAATCAACAATTATAGGCATGTCACCAACTGTTTGATGAGTTTCCTAAGCCAAATTCTCTGCCTTTCTTGGCCAGATGCACAAGATTGCCTCAAAAAAATGCTCAACTTGCCTTGAACTTCAAAGGCTCATAACTTTTGATTTTGAGTAAGAAGTGTGTTTTTTGTCCCCTGTGGTCCCTTGCAGATCTCTTTCCCCTCTTAATTTGGCAAAAAAGAACCACCAAACTCCCCTGAAAAATGAGAAAGTTATGCCCTTGCAAAGTCAGGCCAAAATCAAGAATACTTAGTGAAATTTTCAATCACCAAGATAACTTCAAATCCAAGTAAACTCTCAAACTTGCAATTCTCATCAGAATCAATCACCAATGATTATCCCACATGAAAATACATGTCAAATGCTTCGTGTTGACCAAAAGTTCACTTGGTCAACTTTGACTTTGTTGACTTTTGAGTAAAATGACTGTTTTGCCCCTTGGATTCAATTGAACCACTTCTCTTTAAAATTGGTGATCAAAACCTCAAACATATTATATTCCATGCACATAGAGACTATCGAAAGAGTTTTCACTCAAAATTCCAAAGAATCACTGATTAAGACTCAAACCCTAGTTTTGCACTCTACACTAGGAGATAACTGGTCAAGCTTCAAAACACTAGTTCCACTGGGCATCAAGAGAGGCTTTTTGAACAAAATTGATTCCAATGATGATAAAATAATGGTTCTTTAATACTTGGCTCATCTACACCCCCAATTACTCCAATTTGGCAAAACCCTAATTTTGACCAATGAATCAAAAAGATGTGATTCTCCTTTTAAACAACACAATACTCAATCTTCTGATGATCCAATGAGGTGGGTAAGATATCTTGAGATATTTGATACCTTTGGGATTGAAAGATCCATAGGTTTAGATAATAAGTCCCTCCTTGAGCAACTTGTCGATACAATCAATCTTCCAAAGCTTGAGGGGGACTTAATAACCAAAATACTTTGATCCCTACACAATGCATGAATGCAATGCAATACGATGTTTATGATGAAACATAAGCCTAAATAAAGAGGGAAAATTTTGGGGTGCAACATTATGATCCTTGAAAGTTGGAGAAAAGCCACTTGAAAGTAGGTCAAAGTCCACAAAGTGACCTCTAGTGTATTCAAACATTTGGTGATTTTCCACACATAATTAACTCTTGACTTGTAAAGAGAAGTTGGTGAGGACGTCAAACCGAGTCATATGCCCAAAGAATCACTAAAAAATGTTGAGTACTGAAGAAGTTATGATTATTTGACCTTGAACTTAAAAATGTTGACTTTTTGGTTAAAGTGCTTTAAATCAACTTATATACTTAATATTTTCATGAAATCCAAGGCATGTTAATACACATATGAACTTGACATGGTCAAATATTGATTAAATCATGATCACACTTGTCAAAACTTGAGGTTACTTGTTGAAGAAGGCATTGAAATGAATGCATAAACCTATCTTGAAGAAATCTTGAAATCAAGCAACCAAACTTGCATCTACCATATTGAATGAAGCTTGAGAATAATGTGACCTAATATTCTAGGCCACAATCTTAAAAACATGGGCCTTTGAGAATTATTCTTTGACTAGAGTAACTCATAACCCTAATTGGGGAACCGTCACCTGAACTTCTTGATCCAAGGCCCTATCTTGAAAAATAAATAAAATAAATAAAACATATTTTTTAATTTTGGTTAGAGGTTAGTGAAATATAAAGCATAAAAGATATACAAAAACAAATGGGTGTTTGGTGATCCATGTAAAGGAAAAATCAAAGAGAAAGAGGGAAAGTAGCCAAGCATGTAATCTTGATGTGCTGCATGATGCAAAAAATGACATGGGATATTAGGGTATGACACAAGCATTCAACTTATCACCCCAGGTTTTTGAAAGAACTTCAATCATAGTTATAACTACTCCTTGTTGAATGAAAAGTTCTATGAGAACTCGTCCAAAAGAAATGAAGGACGTCATTCCCTCATGAAAGGTGTTGTACCCAAAAATTTTCCCTCTCATATTTTCTCAAGATCTTTCTCTTACATGGTGATCACAAGCATCTGATCAAAAGAAAGATAATTTTTTTTAAAGATAAACAAGGACTTTTCGATTGGCATTTTGACAAAATCCTTTGATTGGCATGTTAAAAGGCCCTTTCGATTGGTATTTGGACAGGCTTCAATTGAGCGCCTAACCTCCTCCAAGTTTTCCTCAAATTTCCAAGCTTTGATTAAAGCCTTGGTCTTTTGCTTGTTTGTTGCACACCAGCTTCGACTGGGCATGTTTTCCCTTTAAAGCAGCCTCCTTCGATCCAATAGGGAAGGGCTTCTTGTTAGTGCTCCTTTGATTGCACCATTGTCTTCACATGATGGCTTGACTCAGAAATGCAATGGATACCTGCATGCAAGCTGGATCCCTGCTTCGATTGGGCATTTTTTTTTCCTTGGAGCAAGTTTGTTTCCTGCTTCTACTAGGCAAATTATCCATCTGGGCGTGCCTTCAGCGCACAAAGCAAGAACTTCTCCAAATTGGCCTTAGATTCACAAAGCTCCCACTTGGAAAAATACCCCTCAGTGTGTCACCATCACATGTATGCCTCTTCAGCTCGCCTTCAGAACACAAGGCCAAGACTCCTTCAGGGTTGCCTTCGATCCACCAGGAAAAAAGCTTCTTTTAATTCTCCAGGAAAAAAAAGTTGCCTTGGACCACAAGGCACTGGCCACCTTTGTGCCAGCTTCGCCTAGGCAATGTCCTCCTTTATGCATGCCTTAACTTGCTTCATTCTAGCATTCACAAGGCATGGGCTTCCTTTGTTCCAGTTTCGACTAGGCGCAGACCCCTCTTTGAAACAATTGTATACACTTCAGCATGCAGAAGGCCCAGTCGAAGGCCACATAAGAGACCCATTTGAAGGAAGTAATATTAGAGCCAATTGAAGGGTACACAAGAGGTACATTTGAAGAAGCATGCAGAAGGCCCAGTCGAAATCCATACAAGAGACCCATTCGAAGGAAGTAATACTAGAGACAGTCGAAGGGTACACAAGAGGTACATTTGAAAAAGCATGCAGAAGGCCCAATCGAAAGCCACACAAGAGACCCATTAGAAGGATGTAATACTAGAGCTAGTCGAAGGGTACACAAGAGGTACATTTGAAGAAGCATGCAGAAGGCCCAGTCGAAAGCTACACAAGAGGTCCAGTCGAATAGCAACACTAGAGGGCATTCGAAGGAGCCAAAATGTCCATATATATTCAAATTTCAAAAGAGGACAAGATCCCATGTTTTTGGCCAACGTTAAAAAACTTCATTCATGGCCTTGAAAACATTTGTTTATGGAATTTTAAACTATTGTCTTCTTGTCCCTCTATCCCCTCTACTCTATATAAGCAGCATGCTTGCAAGATAAATGATAAGGACACACACATTGGAGATACATTGCCCCCACAAACCCACCAAAGTTATCAAAAAGTCTCATGAGTGATCCAAGTCAAAGAAACCCTTAAAACAAAGGTACCCATGTCCAGAATCCAAATCGAAGAAATCATCAAAAAGGGTACCCACACACATCATCACATATTCATCCATAAACCATTGGTAAGAATTGGTAAAAAGATCAATCTTTACATTTGCATGACATATTGGCATTTATAATTTTCTTCGATCTATATTCAAGATTAAGGACCTGGGTTCGACACCCAGGTCTACATTTGCTTTTGTTGCTAACATTTACTGTAGATGTAGCCTGAATAGACCCAATGAGTGCAGATTCGAAAGGCCTGGGTTTGGCACTCAGGTCATGCTTTTCGTTTTTGACAACATGTTTGCAGATGTAATGCCCTCATGAGTGATCCATCAGGCAATTCCAGCAGAGCCTTCTGGATCGAAAGCCACATGCTGTCACTGGATCAAAGGGTAATCAAAAGAAAATTTCCCCTTCATAGAATCGAAAGGCATCATCTCCCTGCAATCGAAGAATGCTTCCTTTTCTACTTTTGTTTTTTGTTTTCATTTCTTTATTAACCCTCTTTTATTTAAATTGACATTAAATCAAAAAATCACAAAAAATAGGCTTAGACATTTTAATTAAATAATTAATTTCTTAATTAATTGATTAATCAAATTTTAACCATTTTCTTAACTTAAAACAAATTATAATTTAGAACTTAATTTAGATTTAATTTTCTTTTCATAATATAAAAAAAACAAAAGGAACTTATTTAATTTTCCAAATAGATTTTAGGATAATTTCAATTTAATTATTTTCCTAAAATAAAAACAACCAAAAAGATTTTTTTCTTAGAATATTTTTTAGACGTTATTTTCAATTTCACGTGCGTTTATTTAATTTCGTATTTTTATTATTAATGTACCTGCCAACTGGATGTAATAGAGTTAAACTAGGACATTTACTGCTTTATCCCCCTCATTCTTGTACAGTGTAAATCCCCTCCCCAAAGCATTGTAATAGCATAGATTTAAAATTCATGTATTTTTATATTCTACAATATATATTAATTTCTAGTAATTAGGTGTGTATGATAAGACTAATAATTAAACGCTAGCAAACTTAACAAAAAGACAAAAATAACTGAATTGAATCAATCTCACATATACACCTCTAGGGTACCCCACCTTGGTTTCCTTTAGAAATAAAACAGTCATGAGGCAGGAATGCTTTAGAAAAGACCCATAAATAAAAAAGATCATAGTCCCTCGATGACCCTATAGTTGCCTTCTCGGTAAATGATCTAGTCCCTAAACAAAATTGCTAAAGTGTCTCCACAAGTTGCTTTCGTGACTGTAACGTCCATTTGAATGTCCCTCATACATCCAACAATAGGGCTACCTACTCACTAATAGTAGGATAACACTGTCTAAAGGATATGAGGAAAAGAAGGACCCTTTTAGAGTATAAAAGTAGATAGCTGTTAGAAGTTTGCTCAAAAAAACATTTTGCACTTACACAAATACTACTTTCCAAAAACAAATTTCAAAAACATTTGCTTCGTTAACACTCTCGAGGACTGATACGAGAGTTAAACGCAAAGCAAATTGCCGCACTAAGGCATTTTCCAAACATTTTGAAAACACACAAAGCATAAAGGTATTTTAAAATGAGCAAACCTCTAAGAGCCCGTAGATAACTACAGATGGAAAGGATGCTAACACCTTCCCTTTCCATAATCTACCCCCCTTACTCAGAATAATCTCGAAAAGGTCTTTTTCTGTTATTTTCACCCTTTCCTTAATTTGGATAAAAGAAAAGTCGGTGGAGACTCTTTCTTACCGCAAAATTTGTGAATACAAGACGCAAAACCAGTAGTATTAAATAGTCGGTTCTGCCACCGTATAACAGAACTGGCGACTCTGCTGGGGAAAAATATCAAAAAAAGTGGGGTTACCTTAGAGCTTAGTTCATCTTTAAAATTTCTTTCATTGTGTGTTCTTATGCTTTACTTTTGAGGGCTTGTATGGGTTGTTACTATAGATCCTACACCCGAATCTAGGGCACCTTATTAAGTAAGTAACAATAAATCATGGAAGTTGTACAGCATATATCGATATGGACAAAGTGATAGCTACGTTAGCGTGATACTTTGGTTTGTACTAATGTTCCTTGAGTCAGTAAAGGATAAAATTAGGCTTCCTTAGTGTCATTAAGTGCTAACTGACCTTTAGAACCTTTAATTGACTCATCCTAAGCCATTAGAAAGTAGTGAGATGATCGAATTTGGTTTCGACTGAAGATTGGTTGATACTCGATACTATGCTCATTGAGACTAGACTTTTGGGATATTCTGGCCACAATACTTTGGTGCTTGAGCTAGAACAATGCCTAAAAGAAAGGTCAGTGATATGAGATTCCTTAGAACCCGGTTACTATTAATAGGACAGGTGGAGCCAACTGAAACTTCAAGAGGGTACTTACCTTTAAAACTCATGCAAGCCTTTAAACCTAAGGTCTCTGTATGACTTGTTTGTGTTTGATATACTTGTGATTTCAAAGCATAATCATAATATCATAAATAGCATAACATGTCATGTACACTAACCATTTCAAAGGCTTGTGGATTTATCTTTTATCTAATTTGTAGGTCATGAATTTAGCTCACAGAAAAACCATCTGGATCAATTTTGTAGAGATCCCTCCTAAACTCAAAGAATTGGTTTCAAAGGTTCCTGAGAGTTCCTCATTCAACAAGAGATATGGCTACTTGCTCAGTTTGGCGGCTACCAGTTTTGATGAAGGTTTGATGAGTGTCTTATTCCAGTTCTTCGATCCTAAGCACCACTGCTTCAAATTTCCAGACTACCAGTTGGTGCCTACGTTGGAAGAATTCTCCAAAATTCTCAGTTTGCCTATATTGGAGCAGATACTCTTTACCGGTTTAGAACGAGATCCAACTGCTGAAGATGTTGCCATAACTTTGCAATTGAAGCCATCTGACATTGAGTCCAATTGGGAAAGAAGGAGTGGAGTTAAGGGCCTCCTTGCAAGTTTCTTAATGAAGAAATCCCAGGTATTCCTAGACGCAATGAGTTACCATTCCTTTGAAGTTGTGTTAGCTCTTTTAATCTACGGGTTAGTTCTGTTCCCCAATTCAGACCAGTTTGTAGATGTCAATACCATCAACATTTTTCTTGCTCACAATCCAGTGCCTTCGTTGCTCGGGGATATTCTGCACTAACTCCATACATGCACCATGAAGAAGCGAGGGACTCTTATATGTTGTATACCACTACTTTATAGGTGGTTTATTTTGCACCTTCCTCGGTTAGTAATCAAGAATGAATTAGGCTTGAGATGGAACCGGAGATTAATGTCTCTTTCTCACTCTGACATCTATCGCTGCCTTCGCTCCTAAGAAGACATCTCTTTCATTGATCGTTGCGGAGAATTCCCTAATGTTCCACTCCTTGGCATTAAAGGAGGCATCACCTGCAACCCCTCTTTAGCTTTACGTCAGTTCGGATACACCCAGAGGGGTGGTCCTCATGATATGCTCATTCAAGATATTGTGTTCGACTATTCAAGTGATCTATAAGGTTATCATCCAAAGGGTGCCCGGGTTGGACCTTGAAGAGCTAGGACTGGTATCAGGGGTGGTCATGCCATGGGATTTCAAGGTCCCTACATTTTATGAGTACGACGGGGTCTCATGCCCTAAGCTATATTTAAGGTCGTATGTCAGGAAAATTCAACCACATACTACGGATAGGGGTTTGTGGGTAAACTTCTTCCAAGAAAGTTTGGCAGGGACCCAACTGGAATGGTTCTATCAACTAGAAAGAACCAACATGCGTAATTAGGAAGATCTGGCTGCTTCTTTCTATAAGCAGTACCAATATAATACTGACGTCACCCTGACTGGCACACAGTTGCAAAGCATGTCTATAGGTTCCGGCGAGGGCTTTAAGGACTACGCCCAAATATGGAGAGACCTTGTGAGAAGATTCTAGCCTCCATTGTCTGACAGGCAGCTTGTGGACATGTTCTTGGGCACATTATCCGGGCCATTATTTAACCACCTGATTGGAAGTTGTTCTGCTGGGTTTACGGAATTGATCTTGACAGGTGAACGAGTAGAAGCTGGTATTAAAAGTGGTAAAATATAGAGAGATGCATCCTCCAGCACTGTAAAGAAACCATTCACAATTAAGAAGGAGATCAGCGCTGCTTATGGCCAAAGAAATCTTAACAAAACTGAGCATCGTCCGACGTTAGGGGCTGTTGTGATTTTCAATCCTGCATCAAACTGATAATAGAACAATCACTCTAAAACAGATAAGCCAAGGAGACAGTTTACCCGGATCAACATGACCCTATCTCAAGTTTTACCACACCTTATGAAGTCCAATTTGGTTACCTTGAAAGAGGCTCCCAAGAATCCCAACACTACATCTCCTCACTACAATGCAAATGCTCGATGTGCTTACCATTCTGAAAGTCCGGGCCACGATACAAACGACTGTTGGGATTTGAAGAATAAAGTGCAGGATTTGATTGAAGTAAAGGAGATTGAATCCGACGTTCCTGAAACCCCTAATGTTATTACTGCCCCTATGCCCAAGCACGTACGTGAGGTCAATGCTATTGATTATGGCATGTTTGTTGCTTTGGTGGTTGAACTAGCTACTCCGCTCCTGACTATTTAGAAGAATCTCTTGCAGGCCAGTTTATTTCCGAGTTATGGCGAAGGAAGCCGTTGGTGTTTGTCCTTACCTAATGGTTTCCATTTGTTGAAGGAAGGCGTTTAGTGCTTGATGGATGATAAAGAAATCCTATTTGAAAAGACTACAGTTACAAGTGTTCCATGTGAAGATGTTTCTATCATTACCAATTCCACCAATCCTTCCAAGGTCTCCTCCAAAAGACCTGTCAGGATTACATCTATTCCAAAAGTCGCTCCATTGATAATTACTTTCCCTGGACCTATACCATATTCCTCGGATAAAGTTTTTCCCTGAAACTATGGGGCTGACGTCTATTACCATGGCGTCAAGCAGGATTTGCTGGTTGTTAAGGATAAAGATGCTGAAGACTCTGATCCTGAAATTAGTAATATCGTTGGGACAAGTAAGATAATAAGAAGCAGAAGAGTTTTCTCTCCCGAGATCTCTCCTCCTAAAATTGTTGCTACTCCTGTGATCATCGTTATCACTGCTCCTATTAATACTCCCAGTACTACTCCTATGATTGTTCCTACTGGTATTGCTATCAATATTCCCATTACTGCTCCTGCTATTACCCCTGCTACCGAGTCGGCCGAGACTCGGGGCAAAGAGATATTGGTTGAGCCTGTCCAGATGAAGGCACGCCCAGAAGCCACCCCTGAGGCTTCTAAGAAGGAAATGAAAGAAATCTTAAAAATAATCAAGAAGAGCGACTACAATATGGTTAAACAACTAGGGCAGACCCCTTCCAATATCTCAATGCTATCCCTGTTATTGTGCTCTTAAGCCCATGCCAAGGCTTTAGTGAAATTCCTCAAGACTGCTCACGTGCCACAAGAAACCTTCGCTGATCAATTGAAGACTGTATGGCCAGTTTGACTGCTGATAATGGGCTAGGTTTCTCTGATGCTAATCTGACACCCAGAGGAAGGAAACATAATGATGCCCTGCACGTCTCTATCCAGTGCAGGGGCACTACTTTGGCCCATGTTCTAGTGGATATAGGTTCATCAAGGAATGTTCTACCCAAGAAGGCCCTTGATAGGTTAGATTGCGAAGGTTTGACTCTGAAGCCTAGTAACATTGTCAAGAGAGCCTTCGACGGTTCTAAAAGAATTGTGCATGGGGAGGTGGACATCCCTGTCAAAGTGGGTACTCAGACTTTTAATTCCACTTTCTATGTGATGGACATCCGACCATCTTACTCCTATTTGTTGGGTCGACCCTGGATCCATGGGGCCGATGCTGTGACTTTCACCTTACATCAGATGCTGAAGTACCCAGTCAATGGGAAAATTATCACGGTTCATGGGGAAGAGGAGTACCCACCTGAACTCTTTGAGGTACGTTGAAATAGACGGTGAGTTCATTGAGACCCCCTATAAAAACTTTGAGGAGGTTCCACAAACCATTGTTGTAACCAAAACTTCTGCCAGTATTCTGAAGACTACCAGGCCTCCGCTGAAGATGGCTTCCCTGAAAGATGCCATGGCAGTTTGAAGAAGGTGGGTGTATAATTTGGGGCCAACTTTTGGATATTCCCTACAAATATGACAAATTTGGTTTGTTTTTTACATCATAAGCTCAAAGGGATGTTCATCGCGCTCGTGCGGGAGGACCACCCTTATGCATCAGCAATCATAGGGTTAATGCTTTGGAAGACAGTGATAGTGACTGTGACATGGACCGGTGGATCTTCCCAACTGTCAGCGGAAGACTCACCAACTGGAAGGCTAAAGACTTTGTGCCGATTACTTTTATTCAGGATTAATTGTCCTTTTTTGTTTTTGGATATGTAATAAGTAAGTAATACGAACTCTAAGACCTTGTGTCTTACCCGAGGCACAATGGTTATTTTGTGAGGGTTATCATATTTCATTATCATATGTCATTAATAAAGCATTGGACTTTTTTACATACAAATTTTGCACACTTTGCCTTTCTTTTCTGCTTTTTACTTTATTAAAACAACTATGCTCTTACACACGCTCACATATCAAAATGCAGATCCACATCCACTCTGGATCCCATTGATAATGGTTCTGTTATTGCTCATTATGACTTTGAAAATCCGATCAACCAAGCCGAGGACGAAGGTGACAAAGATTGTGAGGTACCAGGAGAGCTTGCCAGACTGTTACAACAGGGAGAAAGGGCAATACAGCCTCATGAGGAACCAATTGAGACAATAAACTTGGGTACTGAAGAGGACAGAAAAGAAGTCAAGGTAGGTGCTAACTTGGAGCCCAGTGTCAAACATCAGTTAATACAGATGCTACATGATTATGTTGAGGTTTCCGCCTGGTCATACAAAGACATGCCAGGAATTGACATCGATATTGTGGTTCATCGCCTACCTACAAAAGAGGACTTCCCTCCAGTGAAATAGAAGGTTCATCGTATGCGGCCGGATATGTCAGAAAAGATCAAGGCTGAAGTCATGAAACAGTTCAATACTGGTTTCTTAGCTGTCACATCCTATCCTCAATGGGTCGCTAATGTTGTTCTTGTACCTAAGAAGGACGGTAAGGTACATATGTATGTGGATTACAGAGACCTGAATAGGGCCAGCCCTAAGGATGACTTCCCGCTTTCCCATATTGATGTTCTGGTTGACAACACCGCACAACATAAAGTATTCTACTTCATGGATGGTTTCTCCGGTATAATCAGATCAAGATGGCACTTAAGGACATGGAGAAGACAACCTTCGTCACACAGTGGGGCACTTTCTGTTACAAGGTTATGCCATTTGGATTGAAGAACATTGGGGCAACCTATCAACGGGCCATGGTAGCTTTGTTTCATGATATGATCCATCACGAGATAGAGGTCTACGAGGATGATATGATAGCCAGGTCTCAAACCAAAGAAGAACACCTTGATCACTTACAAAAACTATTTGACAGGCTGAAGAAATACAAACTAGCGCTAAACCCGAATAAATGCACTTTCGGGGTAAGATATGGTAAACTCTTGGGTTTCGTTGTCAGCAACAAAGGAATTAAAGTGGATCCCGCAAAGGTCAAAGCTATACAAGAAATTCTAACTCCTCGCACTGAGAAGGAAGTTAGAGGATTCTTGGGACGCTTAAACTGCATAGCCAGATTCATTTCACATCTGACCTCTACTTGTGACCCAATCTTCAAATTACTGAAGAAAGATCAAGCAGTGAGGTGGAATGACGATTTCCAGTATGCCTTTGAAAAAATCAAGGAATATCTCCAAGAGCCTCCAATTCTGATGCCACCATCTGAAGGAAAACCTCTGATCATGTACTTAACGGTATTAGAGAACTCAATGGGGTGTGTGCTGGGGCAGCATGACGAGTCTAGTCGAAAAGAGACTGCAATATACTACCTTAGCAAAAAAGTTTACCGACTGTGAAACAAGATACTCACTGCTCGAGAAAAGTTGATGCGCTTTGGCATGGGCTGCTCGCCGACTAAGACCGTATATGTTGACCCACACTACCTTGTTGATATCTAATATGAATCCTATCAAGTACATCTTTGAGAAGCCCGCTCTCTCTGGAAGAATAGCAAGATGGAAAATGATCCTGACCGAATACGACATTCAATATACAACCCATAAAGCAATTAAGGGAAGTGTAATAGCTGATCATTTGGCTCATCAGGCTGTGGATGAATAACAATCCATGAATTTTGAGTTCCCAGACGAGAACATCATGATAGTAACTGATTGTGAAGAATCTGGACCAGATGAAAGACCTAAAAAAGGATCCAAATGGACTATGGTTTTTTATGGAGCTTCCAACGCTCTTGGCAATGGCATCGGTGTTGCGATCATATCTCCTAGAGACTGTCATACTCCTTTCACTACCAGGTTATGTTTCAACTATACCAACAACAAGGCCAAGTATGAAGCATGGATCATGGGTCTCAAAGCTACAAACGATTTAAGGATCAAGTTCTTAAGTGTGTTTGGAGACTCGGCTTTGGTAATCAGCCAAATCAAAGGAGAATGGGACACGAAGCATCCTAATTTCATCCCGTACAAAGAACATGTGTTGACATTAATCCCATACTTTAAAGAAATTACCTTTGAGCATTTTCCACGAGAGGAAAATCAACTAGCGGACACGTTATCTACGATGTCATCCATGTTCAAGGTCAGGTGGGATAATGAGGCTCCTCAGATCACCATTGAAAGGATGGATGAACCGGCATACTGTCATGAGATTAGTACTTAAGAAGTAATGGATAAACCTTGGTTCCATGAAGTCAAAAGATATCTCGAAAGCCAAGAATGTCTCGAAGGAGCTTCAGCAAATGATAAGAAGTTCCTAAGAAGATTCTCTGCTAAGTTCTTTCTCAGTAACAGGATCCTCTACAAGCACAATCATGACTCTACCTTGCTTTGGTGTGTAGACAAGAGTGAGGCAGAAAAGATTATGTATGACTTGCACAAAGTTACCTTTGGCACTCATTCTAGTGGACATATGATGGCTAAAAAGATCCTACGGGCAGGATATTATTGGTCCACTATGGAAGTAGACTTTTATCAATATTTGCGGACTTGTCACAAGTTCCAGATCTATGTTGATGAGGTACATGTACCTCCGGTTCCTCTGAACATCTTGAATGCTCCTTGTCCATTTGCAATGTGAGGCATCGATATGATCGGAGAGATCAGACCTACAGCTTCTAATGGGCACCGCTTCATCCTGGTTTCCATTTATTACTTTACGAAGTGGGTCGAAGCAGCTTCATTAGCTTCCGTTACCAAGAACGGTGTGGCCTGTTTCATCAAACATAACATTATTTGTCGGTACAGTATTACAGAAAGAATCATTACAGATAATGGTACCAATCTCAACAACACCATGAGCAACGGGCTTTACACGCAATTAAGATTTAGCATCATAACTCTTCTCTTTACCAGCAGAAGATGAATGGCATTGTTGAAGCTGCTAACAAAAATATCAAGATAATCATACAGAAAATGACGATGACATATAAATATTGGCATGAGATGTTACCATTTTCCCTTCATGGTTACCGCACCATAATGCACACATCAATCGGGGCAACTCCTTTCTCTTTGGTATACGGTATGGAAGTTGTCTTGCCCATTGAGATCCAGATCCCTTCCTTGAGGATCATGAAGGATGCATGTTTGAATGAAGACGAATGGGTCCAGACTCGACTTGACCAGTTAAATCTGATTGACGAGAAGAGGATCGCGGCTATCTGCATGGTCAGATGTACCAAAAACGTATGATCAAGGATTTTAACAAGAAGGTCGGACGTCAGGTATATCAGGCCGGTGACCTGGTAATCAAGTGCATCATACTGCCGCAAGGTGATCCCAGGGGTAAATGGACCTCCACATACGAAGGGCCATTTGTAATCAAGAACATATTCTCTTATGGAGCCATGATCCTAACCACTAGGGATGGTGACGACCTTCC
Source organism: Vicia faba (assembly GCA_948472305.1). Taxonomy (NCBI): domain Eukaryota; kingdom Viridiplantae; phylum Streptophyta; class Magnoliopsida; order Fabales; family Fabaceae; genus Vicia; species Vicia faba. Next base: position 331,556,021 of record OX451736.1, read on the forward strand.
ACACCCTGTAAACGCGAACATAGTTAAAAGATACTACACATAAACAAATACCCGCTAGGTTGATTGCCCTAGGCAAAAATTAGGGCATCCCGGCGAACCAAAAGGGTTCGGGTAAAAACTAGGGATAGACATAAAAAAAATATGTACACCTGGCAAGTCGAAAACCTGAAAAGGCGGCTTGGGCAAAAAAGGGTATCCTGGTGGACTGAAAACTCGAAAGGGCGGTCCATGAAAAAGTTAGGGATTTAATGCGTATAACTATGTCCCGTTGGATCACCTTACAACCAATCTTCAATATCAATTATCAAACTCAAGCGGTACTAATCAATCCAATCAGCTTCGGACAAGCAGAGAAAGTGATGAGACGCTCAAAGACATAAAGGTAATGGGAGAATGGGAACTCAATGGGATTATTTCACATAGCTGTCTTTCTTTGTATATCATTTTTGTATAATTTCCATTCTTACGATGGCATTCTCTTACTAGGATATATGTCTCCTTGTACAAAAACATTTATTTCAAATTAATACAAAACTACTTCTTTGAAAGTTGCAAATTTCTGTTTTTATTTTTCTGTTTTATGTGCGAAAACGTCCAGTGATTATTTTTGAACATATGCATTTGAATATGATTACTGCTTACAAATACACGCATAAAACAGAAAGATAATTGCTAATGACCTTAAGAAACTGGACAATGTCTAAGGATCATCCACCAGATCCCCGCAGATGTCTTCCCCGACAGATACCCTCTCCAACAGGTACGGAGGCAGGGATATTCTACTGCAAGGTCACTGCCATATTCGCAGCAGATAACCTATGGATGTCAGTTGTTCTCACATTGCCGGAAGAGCAAAAATCCCCAAGTACTGCTCCAAAATCCCCAGTGAACCAAGCTTCTCAAGATTCTCCAACATGATTCCAGCAAAATCCCTAAGCAGTTTATGAAGTTCACCTTCCTGCAACAAAGTTTTGTAAATCTCAAGTTGTTTATAAAACCTTATTCCTAGTAGAGTTTATTTCTCTAGCTATAGAAATCCATCCCTCAATGGAGTTTATTTCTCCAAGTTGGTGAAATCTTTTAGCAAAGCTTTTCCCCTTGGCAGAATCATTCTCGAACAAAAGTCGAAGATCCTTGGCAGCAAAAGGGAATCACCAACAAAACTATATCCATTAAATATCCCCAGCGGAAATTGAAGAATCACTTTCTTCTCTCACCAACAGCAGTCCGGGTTTCAGCTTCCCAGTACTCTTCAATGCAGTCAGGGATTTATTTTCCCAGACAAAGATCCTGCATAACAGCATTACATGTTCATACATCATGGCATTTGCATACAAATACATATATCACAGTCTTATTTATTTTGGGATCATCATGCAATTAATACATCATGTCATCGCATGAAACTGATTTTACCCTTTTAGGTTAAATTAGCAAACAGACAAATGCTATCAACTTTTACAACAGGTCAAAGATTAATGCCCGAAACCATACGGGGAAACTATCTGTACGACCAAGTGGTATGAACTCCCGAAACAAGACGAGTTTACCAACTATCTACATGAACAGATTGAAGTTTAACACCTGAAACCAGACGGGAAAACTATCTTTCTTTCTATAAGGTCAAAGATTAATACCTGAAACCAGACAAGACAATTATCTCAACGATCGACAATTTTCAAGTTCCAGATTAATACCTGTAACAAGCCAGGACAACTATCTATGGAGACCGACTATGGATTAATACCTGTAACAATCCAGGAGAACTATCTACATGAAGAGATTGAAGATTAATACATGTAACAAGCCAGGAAAACTATATTTCTTTCTTAAGTCAAAGATTAATACCTGTAACAAGCCAGGAGAACTATCTACATGAGCAAATTGAAGATTAACACCCGAAACAAGACGGGAAAACTATCTTTCTTTCTCTTAGGTTAAAGATTAACACCTGAAGCCAGATAAGACAACTATCTCCAAATACCAACGAAAGCAGCTTCCAGATTAATACCTGAAACCAGACAGGACAACTAACTGTGAACATTTGATTGTAGATCAACACCTGAAACGAGACAGGAAAACTATCTACATGACCAGACAAATCAGTCTTATACAGGTTTCTTCTAAGACAGTCTAACACAAACTCATCTTGAAGCAACCATACACAAGCTCTTTCTAATACATATCAAGGTAACGGTTAATTCCATTATCCCCAGCAAATCACTGGAAACATGGACTTCAACCAGAATACAACAAACTGTCATCTCTCTAGAGATAACTCTTCAATAGAGCCTTAGACAACTGAAGTTCCAAGACTCTATTCCCCACATATTTTTCCTCAAGCGGGAGAACAACAAACACCCACATTCCCTAATGGACTCCTTCTCAGATAGCAGGAACATGAACCCCCACAAAGGGACCATGTGTAAATCAGCATCTACTTTGATGTCATCTTTAAGCCCATCTCTGAAGACTCTCTGTCATCTCCTGCAAATGGAATTTGTAAGCCTGTTCCCTACATCATCAATCATCAGTGTTATTTCATGTGAGTGCAAATTACTGGGCACTCTACTGTTCATTCATTTTCCACCTTCAGATCACGAAAGGCAGACAAGCCAATCTAAATCCTCAGGTTGAAGAAGATTGAACAGGGGCAGCTGTTGTACCCCAAAATTTTCCCTCTCATATTTTCCCAAGATCTTTCTCTTACATGGTGATCACAAGCATCTGATCAAAAGAAAGATAAATTTTTTTGAAGATAAACAAGGAGTCTTCTATTGGCATTTTGACAAAATCCTTAGATTGGCATGTTAAAAGGCCCTTTTGATTGGTATTTGGACAGGCTTCGATTGAGCGCCTAACCTCCTCCAAGTTTTCCTCAAATTTCCAAGCTTCGATTGAAGCCTTGGTATTTTGCTTGTTTGCTGCACATCAGCTTCGACTGGGCCTGTTTTCCCTTTAAAGCATCCTCCTTCGATCCAACGCGGAAGGGCTTCTTGTCAGTGCTCCTTCAATTGCACCATTGTCTTCACAAGATGGCTTGACTCACAAATTCAATGGCTACTTGCATGCAAGCTGGATCCCTGCTTCGATTGGGCATTTATTTTCCTTGGAGCAAGTTTGTTTCCTGCTTCTACTAGGAAAATTATTCCTTTGGGCATGCCTTCAGCGCACAAAGCAAGAACTTCTCCAAACTGGCCTTTGATTCACAAAGCTCCCACTGGGCAAAAGACCCCTCAATGTGTCACCAGCACACATATGCCTCTTCAACTTGCCTTCAGCACACAAGGCCAAGACTCCTTCAGGTTTTCCTTCGATCCACCAGGAAAAAAGCTTCTTTTGATGCGCCAGGCAAAAAAAGTTGCCTTCAACCACAAGGCACTGGCCACCTTTGTGCTAGCTTCGCCTAGGCAATGGTATCCTTTATGCCTCCCTTTACTTACTTCATGCTAGCATCCACAAGGCATAGGCTGCCTTTGTGCCAGTTTTGACTAGGCGCATACCCCCCTTTGAAACAATTGTATACACGTTAGCATGCAGAAGGCCTAGTCGAAGGCCACACAAGAGACCCATTTGAAGGAAGTAATACTAGAGCCAGTCGAAGGGTACACAAGAGGTACATTTGAAGAAGCATGCAAAAGACCCAGTCAGAAGCCACACAAGAGACCCATTCGAAGGAAGTAATACTAGAGACAGTCGAAGGGTACACAAGAGGTACATTTGAAGAAGCATGCAGAAGGCCCAATCAAAAGCCACACAAGAGACCCATTCTAAGGAAGTAATACTAGAGCCAGTCGAAGGGTACACAAGAGGTACATTTGAAGAAGAATGCAGAAGGCCCAGTCGAAAGCTACAAAAGAGGTCCAGTTGAATAGAAACACTAGAGGGCATTCGAAGGAGCCAAAATGTCCACATACATTCAAATTTCAAAAGAGGACAAGATCCCATGTTTTTGGCCAATGTTACAAAACTTCATTCATGGCTTTGAAAAAATTTGTTTATGGAATTTTAAACTATTGTTTTCTTGTCCCTCCATCCCCTCTACTCTATATAAGCAGCATGCTTGCAAGCCAAATGAAGAGGACACACACATTAGAGATACGCTGCCCCCATAAACCAACCAAAGTTATCAAAAAGTCTCATAAGTGATCCAAGTTAAAGCAACCCTTAAAACAAAGGTACCCACGTCCAGAAACCAAATCAAAGCAATCATCAAACAAGGGTACCCACACCCATCATCACATATTCATCCATCAACCATTGGTAAGAATTGGTAAAAAGAGCATTATCTACATTTGCATACATATTGGAATTTAAAATTTTATTCGATCTATACTCAAGATTAAGGACCTGGGTTCGACACCGAGGTCTACATTTGCTTTTGTTGCTAACACTTATTGTAGGTGTAGCCTAAATATACCCAATAAGTGAAGAGTCGAAATGCCTGGGTTTGGCACTCAGTGTATGCTTTTTGTTTTTGACAACATGTTTGTAGATGTAATGCCCTCATGAGTGATCCATCAGGAAATTCCAGCAGCGCCTTCTGGATCGAAAGCCACATCCTGTCATTAGATCAAAGGGTAATTGAAGGACAACTTCCCCTTCATAGAATCGAAAGGCATCATCTCCCTGCAATCGAAGGATGCTTCCTTTTCTATTTTTATTTTTTGTTTTAATTTCTTTATTAACCCTCTTTTATTTAAATTGACATTAAATCAAAAAATCACAAAAATTAGGCTTATACATTTTAATTAAATAATTAATTTCTTAATTAATTGATTAATTAAATTTTAACCATTTTCTTAATTTAAAACAAATTAGAATTTAAAACTTAATTTAGATTTAATTTTCATTTCATAATATTAAAAAAAAACAGAAAGAACTTATTTAATTTTCCAAATAGACTTTAGGATAATTTCAATTTAATTATTTTCCTAAAATAAAAACAACCAAAAATATTTTTATTTCTTAGGATATTTTTTAGACGTTATTTTCAATTTCACGCACGTTTATTTAATTTCTATTTTTATTATTAATGTACTTGCCAACTGGATGTAATAGAGTAAAAATTGGACATTACTACTTTATCCCCCTCATTCTTGTAAAGTATAAATCCCCTCCCCAAAGCATTGTAATAGCGTAAATTTAAAATTCCTGCATTTTTATATTCTGTAATATATGTTAACTTCTAGTAATTAGGTGTGTATGATAAGACTAATAATCAAACGCTAGCAAACTTAACAAAATGACAAAAATAACTGAATTGAATCAATCACATATATACACCTCTAGGGTACCCCACTTTGGTTTCCTTTAGAAATAAAACAGTCATGAGGCAGGAACGCTTTAACAAAGACCCGTAAATCAAAAAGATCATAGTCCCTCGATGACCCTACAGTTACCTTCTCGGTAAATGATCTAGTCCCTAAACAAAATTGCTAAAGCGTCTCCACAAGTTGCCTTCGTAATTGTCACGTCCCTTCGAATGTCCCTCATACATCCAACAATAGGGCTACCTACTCACTAATAGTAGAAAAGTACTGTCTAAAGGATAAGAGGAAAAGAACGACCCTTTTCGAGTATAAAAGTAGATAGCTGTTAGAAGTTTGCTCAAAAAAACATTTTGCACTTACACAAATACTACTTTCCAAAAACAAATTTCAAAAATATTTGCTTTGTTAACACTTTTGAGGACTGATACGAGAGTTAAACGCAAATCAAATTGCCGCACTGTGATACGGTGGGAGAACTGACTTGAGTTTTGCGTTTGTATTCGCAAATTTTTTGGTTGAGCAAGAGTCGCCATCGACTTTTTATTTTATCCTAAGGAAAGGTTAAAAAGCACAGCAAAAACCTTTGAGATGTTTTCTTGGGTTCGGGGGGTAGGTTATAGAAAGGGAAGGTATTAGCACCCTTTCTATCCATGGTTATCCATGGGCTCTTAGTTACTTGCTTAGATCACTTGCCTTGTGTTTTCAATTGTTTGAAATGGTGCTTTGTGTGTGGATTTGAAAATGTTTTGAAAAGAGGCCATTGTTGTGGCAAACTTTGTAATGATCCATGTTTTAATGTATACAAAGGTGTATTTATCTTTTGAAAAGTTTTCAATGTTTTTTGAAAGTTGTTTTGAAAGTGTGTTGTGATGTGTGTTTTGAAAAATAGGCAAGTGTGTTTGCAAGTTTGATCAAGTAACTAAGAGTTTGTCTACCCCTAAATTTACTCAAAGGTTTTTTTCATGTTTTTAACCCTTTTAACAATTTTGTTCCACCATTGTATTTGGTGGACAATCTTGTGTTAGGATGTTAACGGGACAGGCGCGGGTCATCGTTTAGACCATGAATGCAATAGTGCCAAGTGTCTTTGGCAACTTTTCCTTTAAGAGACTTGATCATTTTTAGGCAACTTTCGAAAGCGTCATCGAGGGACTATGATCATTTGAATTGTTTTGTTTTGCCAAAGACACCCAACATGCAACATGGACCATTATTGAAGGCAACAAGTGGAGTAACCCTAGGGGTGCAAGTGTGATTAGTGTTGTGCATTTTCATGCTTTTTTGTCTTTGAATTTGGTCAAACTATTTGTTATTTGATTTTTGCATACAAACCCTAAGTCTATCATGGCATATTTAGAAAGCTTTAAAATGCGGAATTTAAAGTCCTGAATTATTACAAAATAATCATGGGGATGGAGGTACAAATGTTCAAATGGGGATGAGACTTAATAGGAGAGTGGTATTCCAATATTTACAACCAAATCGAATCGATCGCAAATGTAAAATGTATCAATGTATAGGAATAAGTAAATGTGTATGTGTAAATGTATTTGTGTAAGTGTATGTGATTTATTTACAAGTGAAATAAAAATAATTAAAAAAAGGTTAATTTTGGATATTTTCATGTTTAAGGCAAAACCCTAAGTTTGTAAATAAATGGTATTTATTATTTATATTATATACAATATTTATTAAATATACAAAAAGTAAATAAAAGAGGAGTATATTGTAAAAAAGTAATTTTTGAGGTCAAATATTAATAAAAATAAAAAATCTATTATTTTTGTATTTTTACCCTAAATATTCTAATAAATATATAAGTATTTATATTATGTATTAAATATATACAAAAAATAAAATATTTGATATTTATCAAAAAAAAGTGTATTTTAAGAAAATGTTTTCAAAAGATAAAATAAAATAAAATCAGAAAATAAAATGTATTTGTATTATTTTCTAGTATTTTAAATAAAAGTATATATATTATTTTATATGTATAAATTCAAATAAAACAAATAAAATACAAATAAAATGCAAAAATGGTTGAAAAAATATTTTTTATATTTTTTATATTTTGACAAAAAATAATAAGCCAGAAACAAAAAGAAAAAAAATAAAAAATGATAAAAATAACACACAATGGGCCAAGGGGGTGTAAGTGAAAAAATGTGGTGCAAATAGAAAAAACAAGCCAGGCCCAGCCCAAGGAGGCTTGTCTTCAACCTCCAGCCATTTTCAAACACAAAACGCGCGCTTCCTTCCATCCCTGTTATCTCTTGATTCTTTGACTTTCAACAAAAACTTACAACATCAATGTTATAGAGCATCATGTCACGATTCTAAACATATAAAGAAGTTGTTCTAACTCTCAGAAATGAGAGAGAATTTCTTCTCCCCCAATTCCTGACCTAACTTTTTTCTAATGTTCAAGTCCCAAATTCTCTTAACACACACAATATAAATGAAAAGTGAGAATATAGGTAGCTTCAGGGCCATGAGTAGGACATAACTTCTTCACAAACCTAAGCCTAGATATGCTTGGATAGAGAGATAGAAGTTCAAACTCTTACCTGTTCAGCTTGAATCGTGTACAACAATGGAGGCACTTTCAATGGAATTTGAGGATTTGTACAGCTTGCCTGAGGTCCAAGGATACTTCCTCTATGCTTGGTATGCCTTGAATCCTTCTGAATCACTCCATGGAAGTCAACTTGCAAGAGAGAAAAGTGAAAATGACACACTTGGCTAGGGCTGTTACAGTCTGTTTCCAAGGCTTGGGATAGTTTGTATGAATGGTAGGGAATGTGTTTGAATTGGTTTGGATGAGAACGCACGAGGGAAATGAACTGTGGAGGTCAATCTGCAACAGGGACTCTGTTTTGCAGAAAAAAGGTGCTTTGATGGATGAGGAGGTATTGAGGGTCAAGGGCTCGTGTTCTCGGTCAGTTATGGAGTGTCAAATGTGTTCACAAGGTTTGCTTGAGTTGGTTCTTGCAGGAATGTGAGTTGTGTTTTAAAATGCAAGTTTTCTTCTTCTTTAAGCCAAAGTTGTCAACTTAGATCGTAGGCTCATACAGGCCCCTCAAGCATGCTGCACAAATCACCCTTGATCAGTGGAATTGGTTCATGAACTTGTGCCCAAAAGATCTGGCTTGTACCTCTTTGATTTGTGAAATTGACATAAAGTGCACCTTTTCAAAAATGGCTAAAATGCTTTTTCCATTTAAAGGTTAATCTTCCATGTAATGACCAAATGAGCAAAATAACATCTTGGCACAAAGGTTTAACATTGAATTATTGAGTGAGAATGGGATTAGAGGCCTGTAATCTAGCTTGTGCAAGCTGACTTGAAAAATGCAAAGTGTTATGAACATGAAATTGGCCATGAACAAAGTGACTTTTGCCTAACTTCACAAATTCGATTCTCCCTAAACACAAGGGTGTTTGATGAGTTCTTGGACAATTTGGAAAGCTTGGAATGTGTAATAAAATCCATCTTTGTAATGCAAGTTGAAATTCCAAGTGGAAGCATGTGAAAAGTGGCCATGAAGTTGGGCAAAAATCCTGCCTAAAATAGGTCAAAAATTTTCTAAGTTAAGAATGTTTTGCAACCCTATTCCAAAAATCATAACTTGAGCTACAAGCTTCTTTTGAGGAAACTTTGTGAATAAAAGTGGTAGATTTTGCAATGGACTATAAATTTCATGTTTTGAGTTTTGTTTGAATCCAAATACATCTTGATGACAAAATGGGACAAAGTTAGGAAAAAATTAGGAAATTTCATAACTTAGAAAATTTCTAAGTTATGAAATTTCTTCATTTCAAACCCTAATTTGTATTTCTTGGTTTCTTGATGAACAAGTTTCATAATTTGACATGTCTTGATGAAAAATAAATCTTGGCACTTGATTTTGACCAAAAAGTCAAAGTTTGACTTTTCAGTATACAGTCAAATTTTGATCAGTTGACTGGAAAATTCATCTGTCAATCCTGTGCATTTGGGATCTTTTGAACTTGTTGAATGTGTCAAGACCATGCCATTTAATCCTTGAGTCCATATGTGAGCTTGGTTTGCCATTGGCTAGGTCAAACAGTCAAAAATTGCCTTTGTGCAGTCAAAACCCTAAAAATGACCATTTTGCCCTTTTGGTGATCTGATCAAATTTCTTGTGGAATTATGATCCAAACTTGATCAAATGGTCCATATGAGTTGATAATGTTGATGTAGGTCAAAAATCATGAGGTTTGACTGTCAATTGACCACAGTTGACTTTTTCCCCAATACAGCTGATTTCTAGGTCAACTGTCCAATTGACTGGGCAAAGATTGGAATCAAGGCTTGAAACTTGGTATGGATAAACTTGTGAGTCCAACATGAAGCATGAAAGTCATCTTGGGCATTTTAGGTCAAAACATCCTTGTGCAAACTCAAACCCTAATTTGGGTCAATAGTGCAAGGAGGAGTCTTGAGCAGAGCAAACCCTAACTTGATCTTGAGCTTCAAGGGTCTTGTGGTGAGAAAATATTGATGAAATGGGAGGGAAAATTTTTGGGTACAACAGTTTCCCCTGTTCAATCTTCTTAGACCTGAGGATGTAGATTGGCTTGCGTGCCTTTCGTGATCCGAAGGTTGAAGATGATTGAACACTAAAGTGCCCAGAAATTTGCACTCGCATAGTGGAGTATCAGCAATGTGATGGCGGGAATGGGCTTATAGATGCCATTTGGAGAGATGGTGGATAGGAGGATGGGCTTATAGATGCCATCGGGGGTGTGACAGAACCTTGTCGGGAATGGGCTTATAGATGCCATTTGGAGGTGTCGATCGCGTAAGAGATTCCTTAGCGAGAACTTGCGTACCTGAGAAAGAAAGATGGTTTCCTGGCTTGCTACAGGTGTTGATCTTCAGTCTCTTCATGCAGATATGCCCTGGCTAGGTATAGGTATAAAATCTACAATTAGTTGCTCACATATGTGCCCTGGCTAGATACAGGAATCGAATCTGGAATTGGTCGTCTACAGATATGCCCTGGCTGGATACAGGTATCGAATCCGGAACTGGTCGTCTACAGATATGCCCTGGTTGGATACAAGTATCGAATCTGGAATTTGTCGTCTACAGATATGCCCTGGCTAGATACAGGTATCGAATCTGGAATTTGTCGTCTACAGATATGCCCTGGCTGGATACAGGTATCGAATCTGGAATTTGTCGTCTACAGATATGCCCTGGCTGGATACAGGTATCGAATCTGGAACTTGTCGTCTACAGATATGCCCTGGCTTGATACATGTATCGAATCTGGAATTACGATAGTTGATAGTAATCATCTTTGGATTGACCTTCTCCTGAAAAGGCAAAACATTAGTTGTATGCAATGTCATGATGTATGAGATGCATGAGGTCATGATGCTCTCAAAAATAAATGAGATCGTGTGATATGATGCGTATATGTATGTATCAGGATGTATAAAATGTGAAATGTTTATGAATGTGTTTTTGACTAAGAAAATAAATCCTTGACGAAGGCCGGGAAATCAAATCCTGGGCTGATGTTGAAGAGTAGAGTTCTTCGCTTCCGCTGGGGATGATGGTTGCAAGAATAAACCGGTAGGAGAAGATGACTCCGTTGAGGAATAAACTTGTTGGAGAGATTACTCTGCGGGGAATTACTCTGTGGGAAGAGATACTTCGCTGAGGTTTTGATGAGAACTCCGCTGGGGATTCCACTGATAAGTTATGTTTGGGGAATTTGATGAACTCCGCTGGGGATAGGAAGAACTTCGCCGAGGACGATCTTTCCGTGGTAATTAGCTGAGGATAACCCAGTTATAAGCTCTGGTGGGAAATAACCTTTGAATGAAGCCGGGGAGATGCGTTTGTACTCTGAAGGGGACAAGCTTCCAGAATCTAATGGGGATAAGCTTCAGAATCTACTAGGGAGGATGATTCAACTTTCCTGGGGAAACTTTTCAGATTGTACTGGGGAACCACTGGGGTGTCTGTATTCCGCCAGGGAACAAATCTTATATTAAGACTGTCGGGGATGCTTGCTGAGGAATGTCTATATTCCGCTGGGGAATGTTGAGATCTTCTGGGGATACTCAACTTCCTTAAGGCTGCCAGTAGACTAACTCTGCTTGGGGAGAGTATCGCTGACTTGCTGGAGATACTGTGCCTTTTTCGGGCTGATGCGAGACCAACTCTGTCTGGGGAGAGTATCGCTGAATCTTGTCTTACTCAACGGGGAGTGAAGGTATCCTGGTTACGTTCTTCAGCCGAACCTACCTTGGTACCTTGGTGGACAGAGCAACTAGATCGCTTAGACAAATCTTTATTGCCCCTGTTTCTGATGTCATCTGTAATTAGTCCTTTGTTTCGCATGCAAATATTCATGATTAGCAATTAATGTCAAATGCATATATCAAAATTGAACATTGGACGTTCTTTGCAAAACAAAACAGAAAAAGGAAAAACGATGGGTAATTTGTCTGAAAAATTGAACTTGTATTGATTTTGAAATTTGCCTGTAAATAGCCGTTTTATGTACAGGAGGCTAACGTCCTAGTAAGACAACGCCGCCGAGCAAAATAGAGTTTATACAATTTTGTGAAAAAGAAACAAAACAGCTATGTGAAAAATAATCCCACTGGGTTTCAACTCTGCTATCGCCTTTATGTCTTCAAGCGTCTCATCACTTTGCTGCTTAGTTGAAGATGAAGCTGATTGATTTGTGTCGTCTGAGCCCGATAGTTGATGCCGAATTCTGGATGCAAGGTGATCCAATGAGACATAGTATTACGCTTTATCCCTAACTTTTGCCTGGACCGCCCTTTCGGGTTTTCAGTCCACCGGGATACCCATTTTTGCCCAAGCCGCCTTTTCAGGTTTTCGACTTGTCGGGTGTACAGATTTTTTTCATTTCATCCCTTATTTTTGCCCGAACCCTTTTGGTTCGCCGGGAAGCCCTTATTTTTTCCTAGGTGTGTCAACCTAGCGGGTCTTTAATTCATGCGTAGTATCTTTTTACTATGTCTGCATTGGCGGGGTGAGGAAGGTCGTCACCATCCATGGTGGTTAGAATCATAGCTCCTCCTGAGAAGATATGTTTAACCATAAATGGCCCTTCGTACGTAGGGGTCCACTTGCCCCTGGGATCACTTTGAGGAAGAATGATGCGCTTGATAACCAGGTCTCCGACTTGATACTCTTGTCGCCTGACCTTCTTGTTAAACGCCCTGATCATCCGTTTTTGGTACGTCTGACCATGACAAATAGCAATGAGTCTCTTTTCGTCAATTAGGTTTAATTGATCAAGCCGAGTCTGGATCCAGTCATCTTCGCTCAAACCTGCATCCTTCATTATCCGGAGAGAGGGTATCTGGACTTCAATAGGCAAGACTGCCTCCATGCCATAGACCAAGGAAAAAGGAGTTGCCCCTGTTGACGTCTGTGCTGAGGTACGGTACCCATGAAGAGCAAACGGTAACATCTCGTGCCAATCTTTATAGGTCACTGTCATCTTCTGCACAATCTTCTTGATATTCTTATTTGCCGCTTCGACAGCCCCATTCATCTTTGGCCGGTATGGAGAAGAGTTGTGGTGCTGTATCTTGAATTGCTCGCAGAGCTCAGTGATCATCTCGTTGTTAAGGTTGGTACCATTATCCATAATGATCCTCTTAGGTACACCGTATCGACAGATCAGGTTATGCCGAATGAACCGTGCCACGACGTTCTTGGTTACGGTAACATAGGAAGCTGCTTCAACCCACTTCGTAAAATAATCAATCACTACTAGGATGAAGCGATGCCCGTTGGATGCCGTAGGTCTGATCTCGCCGATCATATCAATGCCCCACATTGCAAAAGGCCAAGGTGCTGTCAAGACGTTCAGAGGAACTGGAGGAATATGCACCTTATCATCATAAATCTGGCACTTGTGACACGTCCGAGAATGTTGGTAACAGTCAGCTTCCATTGTGGACCAGAAATATCCTGCCCGAAGGATTTTCTTTGCCATAGTATGTCCACTGGAATGTGTCCCGAAGGTACCTTCGTGCAGCTCTGTCATGATCCTTTCTGCTTCAGTCTTATCTACACAATGCAGTAAGGTTGAATCAAGGTTTCGCTTGTACAGAATGCCATTGCTGAGGAAGAATTTTGCCGCGAACCTTCTCAGAAACTTTTTGTCATTAACAGAGCACCCTCGGGGTATTCTTGAGCTTCCAAGTACCTCTTCACTTCATGATACCAAGGTTTTTCAGTTACCTCTTCAGCCTCAAGATCACAGTAATATGCAGGTTCGTCCAACTTCCAAATAATGATCCGGGGCGCCTCGTTGTCCCATTTGACTTTGAACATAGAAGACATCGTAGCCAACGCGTCCGCTAACTGATTCTCCTCTCTTGGGAAGTGTTCAAAGGTTATCTCTTCGAAATGGGGAATCAACGTCAATACATACTCTTTGTAAGGAATAAGATTTGGGTGTTTCGTATCCCACTCGCCTTTGATCTGATTGATCACGAGAGCGGAATCTCCGAAGACACTCAGAAACTTGATCCTTAAGTCAATTGCAGCTTGAAGACCCATGATACATGCCTCATACTCTGTCATGTTGTTGGTGCAGTTGAAACATAGTCGGGCGGTGAGTGGAGTATGAGTGCCTTTAGGGGATATGATCACAACGCCGATACCATTACCCAAAGCGTTTGAGGCTCCGTCAAAGTGCATAGACCATCGGGATCCTTCCTCAGGTTCTTCATCCGGTCCAGGTACTTCGCAATCAGTCAATACCATGATATCCTCGTCTGGAAATTCAAAGTTCATCGACTGGTAATCGTCCACTTCCTGGTGTGCCAAATGGTCTGCCAATACACTTTCCTTGATTGCTTTTTGAGTCGTGTACTGGATGTCATATTCCGTCAAGATCATCTGCCATCTTTCTATTCTTCCGGACAAGGCGGGATTTTCGAAGATGTACTTGATTGGATCCATTTTTGAAATCAACAGAGTAGTGTGAGTCAACATATACTGTCTCAGCCGGAGAGCAGCCCATACCAAAGCACAACAAGTTTTCTCGAGCAGTGAATATCGGGTCTCACAGTCGGTAAACATTTTGCTAAGGTAATAAATGGCGTGTTCTTTTCGGCCAGACTCGTCATGCTGCCCCAGCACACACCCCATTGAGTTGTCCAGTACTGTCAAGTATAATATTAGAGGTCTCCCTTCAACCGGCGGCATAAGAATGGGTGGTTCTTGGAGATACTCTTTGATCCTTTCGAAAGCGGCCTGACATTCATCATTCCAACGTACTACTTGATGTTTCTTCAGCAGTTTGAAGATTGGTTCACAGGTAGCAGTTAGATGCAAGATGAATCGGGCAATGTAGTTCAACCGTCCTAGAAAGCCTATGACTTCTTTCTCTGTCTTGGGAGTTGGAATCTCTTGTATGGCTTTCACTTTGGCAGGGTCCACTTGAATTCCTTTGTCGCTTACGACGAAGCCTAGCAATTTTCCAGATCTCACCCCAAAGGTGCACTTGTTTGGGTTCAACCTCAACTTGTACAACTTCAGACGGTCAAACAGCTTTTGTAGATGGTCAAGGTGTTCCTCCTTAGTTTGGGACCTTGCAATCATATCGTCGACGTATACTTCTATCTCGTGATGGATCATGTCATGAAACAAAGCCACCATGGCACGTTGGTAGGTTGCCCCATCATTTTTCAACCCAAAAGGCATGACCTTGTAGCAAAAGGTGTCCTACTGAGTAACAAAATTGGTCTTCTCCATGTCTTCAGGTGCCATCTTGATCTGATTATAACCGGAGAAGCCGTCCATGAAGGAGAATACTTTATGCTGAGCAGTGTTGTCAACCAAAACGTTGATATGAGGCAGAGGGAAGTCATCCTTAGGGCTCGCCCTGTTTAAATCCCTGTAATCAACACACATTCGGACCTTACTGTTGTACCCCAAAATTTGCCCTCCCATATTCTTCAAAATTTGCCAAGTCAAAGCTTCAAAATCTCTCCAAGAGTTGCACAGTTCAAGGGCCTCCTAACAGTCAAAATTAGGGTTTTGGTTCTGACAAAGTAAATGAAGTTTCCAAGGGTCCAATCAAGTCCCACATGCCTATAAACATGGTCAAGCATCCTCATACCAAGTTTCAAGACTTACAGTACAAAATTGCACAGTCAAAAACCCTAATTGCACTACAGTCAACTGTAGGGGCAAAATGGTCATTTGACAGTCAAAAGTTCAAATCTTTGGTCAACATCTCATTTTGAAGCCATAAACATCATTTGATCAATGCTTGATCATGATTCTCAAAGCTTGGCTCAAAAATCATCAAGATGCAAAAGTTTCCTTATTTGGACAGTTGAAAAAGTCAACTGTAAATTGACCAGGGCATAACTTCCACATGGATTATCAGAAAAATTCCATCCAAAGCTTATTTTGAAGATAAAGACATTTCCTACAACTCCTCTTCATACTTCAAGTCCAAGAAATGCTCTCACAAAAAGTTATCAATTTCAACATTATAGGTCATTTTCAAAAGTCAACAAAAAGGGACTTTAAGTCAAAGACCATAACTTGAGATTGGTAAATCAAAATGACATGGGACCAAAGGCATTGGTTAGAGGACTCAAAGACCTTTCCAAAATGTCCAAGAACATGAGCAAAGCTTAAAAAATTGAGCAAGTTATGCCTTGTAGAAGTTGGGAAATTTTTGGATATTTTGAAAAGTCAACATTGATTCAAATGACCTAAAATTGCTAATGGGCCTCTTTTTCTTCCACAATTCATCATCCAAGGCATGTGCACGACCATTTGGCCCAAAGGGAAGTTTTTATCATTTTTATTTTATTTATTTGAATTTTTAAATGCTAGAAATTCATTTAATTAATTAAAATATATAAAAAATGCTAAACCTAGGTTTTTCAATCTTTTTATGCATGATATATACTCAATATTTCGTGAAAATCAGGTTAGGAAAGAATCAAAGGAGATTGGATATGATTGAGAGCAAATGTGCATGAAAAGATTTGGAAAATAATGGCTTGAAAATCAAATATCCCTTTCATCAATTCATGGATTTTTTGATCAATTTCTTTGACCTAAATCATTCTCACATAAATACCAAACGCAACCCTAGTGATCATGGACTCTAAGCTGCGCCATAGCCAAAGAATCGAACTCACACTTTTGCCTAAAAATTTCAAAACTGCAAACAAGGTTACAGGTCGATTCAAGCAAGGAGACTTGTTCCATCACCTTCCTGAGGCTTCAAGGAAGGTGTCCAAATAAAAACCATCCATCCTAACCTCAAGAAACGTGAGAACGATGGCCACCTGTACAGAAAATATTTGATATTCTTGCATCTCAATTCATGCATCTTTAGCAATTTTTAATATGTGATTCATGTTCATTATCTAATTCTGAAGCTAACTGTATAATCCAATTGAATTTTCATCACCCATATGCGAATCTGCCATTATTATTTTCTAGGGTTTTGCAAGCTACGAATTGGGCGTTTCTTAACGCTGTAAAATTGGAATACCACGGTACCATGAATGGACTCAGCACGATTGGACGATTGAGAAACACTCCTCGCGCCTAATTTATGAGGCCATATGGCCTATTCACTATTTTTTGGAATGATTCATAAGGGAACGGTTTAAAACCGTTGCCCATTCTTTTTTTATTTCAGGAAAAAACAACGCTATGGAGAAGACGATGCAATGGCAAGCTATGATTGGGTGATTTAAAAATTTGCGCTAAAAGTCCACCAACGCTTTGGTTTTATTTTATATTAATTGATTGTTATTTGATAAACAAAGAAACAAAGTGGCACGATTGGCAGGCATACATGTTGATAACCAACAGGACCTGGGTTCGATCCCAGGTCCCCACCCCTTTCCAATAATATTTTTTCAATTGTTATCCTGTGCAGGTTCAGTCCAAAGGAATACCATATGCTCCTCCATCCAACGCGCCACTTGGCCAATCTCATCCATCCAAGGGCCCAGATCTGAATAGCATGGTGAACCCTAGTCAAAGATCCCACACGCGTCTTGAAAAGGTCAATGGGGCCAGGGATAATTGGGCCTGAATGCTGCAAATACACCTCCAAATTAGGGGCAGAACCCCCCTAGGTTTGCAATCTTCTACATTTTTTCATTCTTTTTATTTATTTCAATTATTATTCTTTTCAATTAATTCTTTTGATTTAATTTTTCATAAAAACATAAAAACAATATAAAAAATCAGAAAAGACCAAAAATAAATATTTTTATTTAATATTATTGTTTGTAAATAAATCTCATCAATTTAATTTAGCTTTTAAATCTAGGGTTAATCTTAATATTTTTTTTAATAAAAACCTAAAATTGGTAGAATTAGGGTTTCAAATAATTTTTCCATTCTTTTCTTTTTCCTCACAATAATTAATTATTCCTATTATTTTTAATCAAAATTGCATGTAAATAATTAGGTTTAATTTTAGATAACTTCAATACTTTCTTAATAAACTAAAAAACAATTAGAATTAGGGTTAGCATTTTAATTCCAATTAATCTCACTAAATTCTCATAAATGCAAAAAATCTCAAAAAAACAATTTCTTTTCTCATTTTAATTTAATTAATTTGCTAATAATTTAATTTAATCAAAAAGGGTCCAACGCCCTCGTTTCAGTTTAAAATTTCAATTCGCGTACTTATTTCCTTTTTCTTTTAATTATTTATGTACCTCTCCTAAAGCCGTGTAATAGATTTTCTCGCACTTTACTTTACTCTATTTCTTTATTTTCTGTCAAATCGGGTCCTGGAAATTTTGGCGATGTGGACCCGCGCCTTTTGTAATAGCTTAGAATTTTTACCTTCTCGCAATTTTTAACTGTTAAATAAATGCATGCAAGAATGAATGGCCTAAAATAAAAACAAACGCATAGATCACTTTGACATGAACAAGATAAATGCAAATGAACATGACACACAAAATCACACACCACCCCTAGGGTACGCCTCACTGTTGCCTTGCCTCGAAAGGTGATCGTCGAGTAGAGGATGTCTTAGTAAGTCCTCATGATCCGGGAACCTGGCATGAGGGTAGCTTCTAAGGTGTCTTCCCATTGCTCTGGTGATCACCATGTCCCGAACCTCGAATTAACCCGAACACCTCCAACGGTGGTGCTACCTACCTCTCAATGGTGGGATGGCACTACTTTAAAGGACATTTACACAGACGAATTCCTTAGGGTAGGTAGATTCTCGTAGATACTTGCTCTAATTTCAAAAACAAAATTAAAACTACTTTTCACACCGACACCTTTTCAAAAAGCTTTCGAAAGCAATTTTTCAAACACTCTTGAGGACCGATACAAGAGTCGAACTGAAATTTTCAAAGAAACTTTTTTTAAAACCCACAATTGAAAAGCAAACAAACCATTTTTGAAAACACAAATGAGCAAGTATCTAAGAGCCCATGGATAACCATGGATAGAAAGGGTGCTAACACCTTCCCTTTCTATAATCTACCTCCCGAACCGAGAGCAATCTCTATAAGGAATTTTTCTGTGCTTTTGTCCTTTCCATTTGGAGAAAATAAAAGACGGTGGCGACTCTTGCTTCCGCGACATTTCGCGAACCAGCGTTAAACAGTCAGTTCCAGATCCACCGATCACAGAACTGGCGACTCTGTTGGGGATAAACTTTTAAAGTGAGGTGTACCTTAGGATTAAGATCACTGTGTTTTCAATTGTCTTCTTTGCTTGCTTTAAATTGTGGGTTTCTTGGGAGTTCTATAGATCCTAACCCGGATCTGGGGATACCTTCTTAGAAAGTAGCAACAAGGCTGTGAGGGAACTGTGCGGGGTATACCGACATGGTTGAAACAGTCTGCTACGTTGATGTGGCACTTTGGTGTGTACCGGTAACCCTTGAGTTCAGTCAAGGAGAGTACGGGGCCTCCGCGTGGTGTCGTGAAGCATCAAAAAACCTTAGGAACCTTAATTGAACTATCTTGGCCTCTTTAGGGTAGTGAGATAACTGACTTTGGTGCAGTCCGAGGTTGGTTGATACTCGATACTACACTCAATTGAGGGTTGCTTTCCTGGAATATTTCGGTCGCCAGTTCAGTGGCTAAATCGAAACGATGAACAATGAAAGCAATCCTGTGATGTTGGGATCCTTAGAACCCGGTTACTTCTAATAGGACAGGTTGAACCCACCAACTTCAAGAGGGTACTACCCAGACCCCATGCTGGCCTTAAACCCTAAGGGCTTGTCTTGTGTGCCTTGTGTGCCTTACATGTTTGTCTTTGTAAATATTTGTGGTGTGTTTAATCATAGCATCACGACATCATCCAGCATCATATGCATTGACTGACCATTTCAGGGGTTCAAATCTTCATCTTTGTTCTTGTTTTGTAGGACATGGAAACTGTTCGTAGAAAGACAATTCAAATCAATCTTGTAAAGATCCCTCCTCAGCTTAAGGAACTTATATCCAGGATTCCCGAGAGCTCTTCATTCAGTGAAAGACATGGAAGACTCATCAGCTTGGTCAACACCAACATTGAGGAAGATATGATAAAGGTCCTGTTCCAATTCTTTGACCCTCTGCATCACTGTTTCACCTTCTTGGATTATCAGTTGGTACCTACATTGGAGGAGTTCTCCCGGCTCCTGAAGATCCCTATCCTTGATCAACTACCCTACAACGGTACGGAAAAGGAACCCAAGCTTGAAGAGATTGCTAAAGCCTTGCACCTACAGTCATCTGACCTCAAGGGACATTGGGAAGTTAGAAGTAGTGTCAAAGGGTTCTTAGCCAGGTTTCTGTTTGAAAAGGCCCATGAATGTTGGAACTCCCTTGACTTACAAGCTTTTGAAGAAGTTGTGGCCCTCCTTGTCTATGGTTTGGTGTTGTTCCCTAACCCATATCAGCTTATAGATATCAGTGCTGTTCAGATCTTTATGTCCAGGAATCCTATACCTACATTGCTGAGGGACATCCTTCACTCATGTTATACTCGAACCATGAGAAAAAGAGGTGTCCTTATGTGTTGCACTCCTCTCCTGGGAAGGTGGTTTATTTCGCACCTTCCACAATCAGTTTTGAAGAACAAGAGGGGTTTGAGATGGTCACAACGGTTGATGACTCTTACACATGCAGATATACATTGGTGCCCTAGGTCCAGAGAGGATGTCACTATCATTGATCGTTGCGGAGAGTACCCTAATGTTCCTTTACTTGGAATCAGAGGAGGTATTACTTACAACCCATGCCTGGCTTGGAGACAGTTTGGTTATGCTCGGAGGGATGGTCCTCATGACATGTTAATTCCTGACATAGTTTTTGACTTCGACAACGATACTCAAGGACTTCGCCAGAGATTTATCAGAGCCTGGAGGATGCCAAGTAGGATAGACAGTAAGACACTGAGGAACAGGAACTCCATCCCGTTGGAACCTTATCTCAAGTGGGTACGAGCCCGCTCCCAGAAGTTAGTGATGCCTTATCCCCATATGCTCCCTGTGATCAAAGAGCCAGTCTTGGAAGGAGAAGTGTCCTACACTATTCAGCACCCTGATATGCCCACATCCTGGGAAGAGATGCAGAAGAGCTGGATCCAGCTTAAGGAAGAACGGAATTCTCTTGAGACCAGTCTACATGCTAGTGAAAAGAAGGTCTTGGAGCTCACCCGCCTGTTGCATGAGGAGAGGAGTCTCAACACTTACATAGCTCCAAAGAGGATGCGTAGTATATTTTGGGATTGATTTGCTTTTGTATTATTTTGCCCATGAGGCTTTGATGTACTGAACAGTTATTTCCTTAATGATAACGTGTGTTCCTTTTTGTCTACAACAAATTTGAACTTTCGAACCCTTGAATGCATTGCATAAACACATATCATTCATCATGTGCATAGCAGGTTTTCCTCTTTTCAGGTTGCTTACAATTCTTCGCTGTTTATTTCAGCATCATGAATCCTGACTCATCATCAACTGAGATGTCCATCAAGGCTCTTCAGGCGCAGAATGCGCAATTTCAAGAATTAATCATGGGTTTGGCTCAGGGCCAAGAAGAGCTGAAGGCTCTGCTCCTGAAGAAGGAAAAGAAGAAGAAGAGAAGAACTGTTCTGTTCAGCTCGGGCCGAAGGTTTGGCAACACTTTGCAGAATGAAGAGGCTGGTTCTTCTATTGGCAAGGGTACTCCTCAAGCGGAAAAAGGTCCCAGTCCGGTAGTCTCCGACAACGAGACTGATTTTGATGAAAAGCAGTATCCTCCTGCGGAAGACCGTTACAAGCAGTTGGAGGACAGGTTGAATGCTATGGAGATACAACGGGTACCTGGGCTGGATTTTGGAGATTTGGGGTTGTCTACTGGTGTGATCATTCCTCGTAAGTTCAAAGCACCATCTTTCACTAAGTACGACGGGGCGTCTTGTCCCAAGCTACATCTCAGGTCCTATGTTCGGAAGATTCAACCGTACTCAGTGGATAAGAATTTGTGGATCCACTTCTTCCAGGAGAGTCTTTCAGGGACTCATCTCGAATGGTTCTATCAGCTGGATGGGACCAAGGTTCGTAACTGGGAGGAGTTGGCTACTGCTTTCTATAAGCAGTATCAGTATAATGCCGACCTTGCTCCTACACGTACCTAACTCCAGGGTATGTCCCTAGGTTCGAGTGAAGGTTTTAAAGAGTACGCTCAGAAGTGGAGGGATCTGGCTGGCAGAGTGCAGCCTCCGTTGAATGATCGGGAGTTGGTAGACATGTTCTTGGGGACCCTATCTGGGCCATTTTTCAACCATCTTATCGGGAATTCGTCTGCAGGGTTCACTGATCTGATTCTGACTGGAGAGAGAATTGAGGTTGGGTTGAAGTCTGGAAAGATTCCGAAGGGTGCATCGTCTAGTTCTGAGAAGAAACCCTTCAAAAAGGAGGCTAGTGCTGTATATGGCTCCCGGAGACCAGAGAAATCTGAGCACCGCCAATCTGTCAGTGCGGTAATGATTGCCAAGCCTGCTGCCGCTCCTCGGCCAACCAATCCTCAAAGGGCTGAAAGACCCCGGAGAGAGTTTACCCGTTTGAGCATGACCTTATCGCAGATCTTGCCACAGTTGCTATCCACCAATCTAGTGACTGTTAGAGAGGCACCCAAGGGTGTAAACACTACTTCCCCCAAGTACAACCCAAATGCCCGTTGTGCGTACCATTCTGATATCCCGGGGCATTCCACTGATGACTGTTGGGCATTAAGGAATAAGGTGCAAGACCTTATTGACGCGAAAGAGATACAGTTCGAAGCGCCTGAGAGGCCAAATGTGGTAACTGCTCCTATGCCCCAACATGGAGTAAATGTTGTTGATGAAGAGGTGTACGCTGTTTCTGTGGATGATCTAGCCACTCCCTTAATAACTGTCAAGAAGAACCTACTGATGGCCGGTTTATTTCCGGGTTGCAGTGAGGGTTGCCTGTTCTGTGCTGTTTCCCTATCTGGTTGTCCCTTGCTGAAGTTAGGCATCCAAAGCCTGATGGACAGTAAGGAGATTCTGTTCAAAAAGTCAGCTGTTCAGTTGGTTCCGGTAGAAGAAGTTTCTGTGGTTACCATCTTCAATAATCCAATCAAGGCTCTCCCGAAGAAGCCTGTTCAAATCATGACTGTTGCACCTGTGGTTATTACTGTTCCGGGGCCTCTCCCCTACGTATCTGATAAAGCTGTCCCCTGGCACTATGGGGCAGATGTGTATGTGAATGGAATCAAACAAGAATTCAACACTGGCGCCAGCATCTGTGATATCACTGGTCCAGCCAAGGTTACCCGCAGTGGCAGGCTCTTCTCGCCTGACATTGCACCGCCCGCTATTCGAAGACCCCTCCTTATAACACCTACAAGTGTACCTGTTCCTGTTGCTGATCAAGTTGTTTCCCCTGCCGCCGAGTTGTCTAATACTCGGGGCAAAGGGATTGAAGTTGAGTCTGCCCAGATGGAGGCACCAATACCCATAACCGCTGAAGCCTCCCAACAAGAGATGGAGAAAATCCTGAAAATAATAAAGAAGAGTGACTTCAATGTTGTGGAACAGCTGGGGCATACGCCCTCCAAAATCTCCATGCTCTCTTTATTGCTGTGCTCCGAGGCCTACGCTAAGGCCTTAATCTCATTTCTCAAGACGGCCCATGTGCCACAGGAGACATCTGCAGTCCAGTTCACTGACTGCGTAGAAAATCTGACAGCGGACAACGGCTTGGGTTTCTCAGATGCTGAACTGACTGCGAAGGGAAGAGACCACAATGATGCCCTGCATGTCTCTATCGAATGCAGGGGCACTACTCTGGCACATGTATTGGTGGATACTGGCTCTTCCTTGAATGTTCTACCAAAGAAGGCTTTAGACCGTTTGGATTGTGAAGGCCTGGAATTAAAACCCAGCAATATCATCGTCAGGGCCTTTGACGGTTCAAAAAGGATGGTTCATGGAGAGGTTGACATTCCTATTCGGGTGGGCTCTCAGGTGTTCGACTCT
This sequence comes from Vicia faba, assembly GCA_948472305.1. Lineage (NCBI taxonomy): Eukaryota > Viridiplantae > Streptophyta > Magnoliopsida > Fabales > Fabaceae > Vicia > Vicia faba. Next base: position 331,579,829 of record OX451736.1, read on the forward strand.
ACTTTTTATGTGATGGATATCCGTCCATCATACTCTTGTCTACTGGGTCGACCTTGGATCCATAAAGCTGGGGCAGTGACCTCTACCTTGCACCAGAAGCTGAAGTACCCCGTCAGAGGGAAGATCGTCACTGTGCAAGGAGAGGAGGAGTATATGGTGAGCCATCTGAATTCCTTCAGGTACATTGAGATGGATGGGGAGTTTATTGAAACCCCCTTTCAGCATTTCGAGGAGGTACTTCCGATCTCAGCAGCAGCAGAAACAACAGTCGAAGAAGAGGTTCCTTTGAAGATGGCTTCGCTGAAGGATGCCCGGGCTGTGGTTCAAAAAGGTGAATGTGCTAACTGGGGTAGGCTTCCTGACTTTACACAGAAAACTGACAAATTTGGATTGGGTTTTACTGCAGAGGGTTAGAAAGCTATGCGGAAGGCGAAGACCAGAAGACCTCCTGTGTTCATTACAAATCCAGGAGTAAATGTTGTTGGGGAAGATAATGAAGTGGATGAAGCTGAGTTCAACAGCTGGATCTACCCGACAACTGAAGGCGGATTGACCAATTGGATTGTCAAAGACCATACTCCTGTTACTTTTGTTATGCAGTAATAAACTTCTTTGTTTTGTTATTTGTAATAAACAATAAATAAACTCTATGGCCCGATGTCTTGCCCGAGGCACCGTGGTTTCATTTGTGAGGGCATATAAATTGTCATTTCATATATCATAAATGAAAATCTTGGACGTTTTCTCGCATTTCAAATCTTATGCTCCTTTTCTGTCTTTCCTTCCTTTACATATTTTTCAAAACAGCTGTATTTACACACACTCACTCATACAGGTTTCAATCCACTCTGGATCTCACTGATAACGAATCTGCTACTGCCAGTTATGACTTCGAAAATCCGATCAACTTAGCCGAAGACGAAGGTGAAGATGATTGCGAAGTGCCTGGCGAGCTTGCAAGACTGTTGCTTCAGGAAGAGAGGGCAATTCAACCACATGAAGAGCCAGTGGAAATAATAAACTTGGGTACTGAGGCAAATAGGAAAGAGGTAAAGATTGGTGCCAACCTAGAGCTCAGCGTGAAGCAACGGTTGACTAAGATGCTACATGATTATGTGGAGATATTTGCCTGGTCCTACGAAGACATGCCCGGGTTGGATACCGATATTGTGGTCCATCACTTGCCTACTAAGGAAGACTGTCCTCCGGTTAAGCAAAAGGTCCGCCGTATGCGTCCAGAGATGTCTGAGAATATTAAAGCCGAGGTTATGAAACAGTTTGATGCTGGGTTCCTTGCAGTGACTTCTTACCCTCAGTGGGTTGCTAATGTGGTGTCGGTACCAAAGAAAAACGGTAAGGTCAGAATGTGTGTCGACTATAGGGATCTGAACAGGGCCAGCCCCAAGGATGACTTCCCTTTACCTCACATTGATGTCCTTGTTGATAATACAGCTCAGCATAAGGTGTTCTCTTTCATGGATGGCTTTTCAGGTTACAATCAGATCAAGATGCTCCTGAAGACATGGAAAAGACTACCTTTGTTACTCAGTGGGGCACCTTCTGTTACAAGGTCATGCCTTTTGGACTAAAGAACGCTGGGGCAACCTACCAACGTGCCATGGTTTCTTTATTTCATGACATGATCCATCATGAGATAGAAGTGTATGTGGACGACATGATCGCAAGGTCCCAGACTGAGGAAGAGCACCTAGATCATCTGCATAAATTGTTTGACCGATTGAAACTGTACAAGCTGAGATTGAACCCGAACAAATGCACTTTCGGGGTAAGATCTGGGAAGTTGCTAGGCTTCGTGGTAAGTGATAAGGGTATTCAAGTGGACCCTGCCAAGGTTAAAGCTATTCAAGAGATGCCAGTTCCTAAGACAGAGAAGGAAGTCAGAGGCTTTTTAGGACGCCTGAATTACATTGCTCGCTTCATCTCACACCTGACTGCTACCTGTGAGCCAATCTTCAAGCTGCTAAAGAAAGATAAGGTAGTACGTTGGAATGATGAATGTCAGGCTGCTTTTGACAGAATCAAAGAGTATCTCTAAGAACCACCTATCCTTATGCCACCGGTTGAAGGGAGACCTCTGATACTATATCTGACAGTGCTTGACAATTCAATGGGGTGTGTGTTGGGGCAGCATGACGAGTCTGGCCGAAAAGAGCACGCCATTTATTACCTTAGCAAAAAGTTTACCGACTGTGAGACCCGATACTCACTGCTTGAGAAAACTTGTTGCGCTTTGGTATGGGCTGCTCGCCGGCTGAGACAGTATATGCTGACTCATACCACCTTGTTGATCTCAAAGATGGATCCTATAAAGTATATATTTGAAAAGCCTGCTCTGTCTGGGAGAATAGCAAGATGGCAAATGATCTTGACGGAATACGACATTCAGTACACAACCCAGAAAGCCATCAAGGGAAGTGTATTGGCAGACAACTTGGCACATCAGGCAGTAGATGACTATCAGTCAATGAACTTCGAGTTTCCAGATGAAAGCATCATGATAGTGACTGATTGTGAAGTACCTGGACCGGATGAAGGACTTGAGGAAGGATCCTGATGGTCTATGCACTTTGATGGAGCCTCCAATGCTTTGGGTAACGGTATCGGCGCTGTAATCATATCACCTCAAGGCACTCATACTCCACTCACTGCCCGACTATGTTTCAACTGCACCAATAACATGGCGGAGTATGAGGCATGCATCATGGGTCTTCAAGCTGCGATCGACTTAAGGATCAAGTTTCTGAGTGTCTTCGGAGATTCCGCTCTTGTGATCAATCAGATCAAAGGAGAGTGGGATACGAAACATCCGAATCTTATTCCTTACAGAGAATGTGTGTTGACCTTGATCCCCCACTTCACGAAGATAACCTTTGAACACTTTCCAAGAGAAGAGAATCAGTTGGCGGACGCGTTAGCTACAATGTCTTCTATGTTCAAGGTCAAATGGGATAATGAGGCTCCCCGGATCATCATTTGGAAACTGGACGAACCGGCATACTGTTGCGATCTCGAGACTGAATTGGTGACTGAGAAGCCTTGGTACCATGAGGTAAAGAGATATTTGGAAGCTCAGGAATACCCTGAAGGTGCATCTGTCAACGATAAGAAGTTTCTGAGAAGATTCGCAGCTAAGTTCTTCCTTAGCAACGACATCTTGTACAAGCGAAACCATGATTCAACCTTACTGCGTTGTGTGGATAAGACTGAAGCAGAAAGGATCATGGAAGAGCTACATGAAGGGACCTTTGGTACACATTCCAGTGGACATACGATGGCAAAGAAGATCCTTCGGGCAGGGTATTACTGGTCCACAATGGAAGCTGACTGCTATCAACATTCCAGGACATGCCATAAGTGCCAGATTTATGCAGACAAGGTGCATGTTCCTCCAGTTCCTCTGAATGTTCTGACTGCGCCTTGTCCGTTTGCAATGTGGGGCATAGACATGATTGGTGAGATTAAACCTACGGCATCTAATGGGCATCGCTTCATCCTAGTGGCAATCGGTTATTTTACAAAGTGGGTTGAAGCAGCTTCCTACGCTACGGTAACCAAGATTGTGGTGGCACGGTTCATTCGGCATAATCTGATCTGTCGGTACGGTGTCCCAGAGAGGATCATTACGGACAACGGTACCAACCTGAATAATAAGATGATCACTGAGCTCTGCGAGCAGTTCAAAATACAGCACCACAATTCTTCTCCTTACAGACCGAAGATGAACGGGGCGGTAGAAGCAGCAAATAAGAATATCAAGAAAATCGTGCAGAAGATGACAGTGACTTATAAAGATTGGCACGAGATGTTACCGTTCGCTCTACATGGGTACCGTACCTCAGCTAGGACGTCAACCGGGGCAACTCCTTTCTCTTTGGTTTATGGTATGGAGGCAGTCTTACCGATCGAAGTGCAAATACCCTCTCTCCGGATAATGAAGGATGCAAACCTGAACGAAGATGATTGGATCCAGACCCGGCTTGATCAATTAAACCTTATTGATGAAAAGATACTTGCCGCTATCTGTCATGGTCAGACGTATCAGAAACGGATGATCAGGGCATTTAACAAAAAGGTCAGACCACAGGAATATCAAGTTGGGGATCTGGTAATCAAGCGAATCATCCTTCCTCCGAGTGATCCAAGGGGCAAATGGACCCCCATGTACGAAGGGCCATTTGTGGTTAAACATGTGTTCTCAGGAGGAGCCATGATTTTAACCAATATGGATGGTGACGACCTTCCTCACCCCGCCAATGCAGACATAGTAAAAAGATACTACGCATGAAAAAGACCCGCTAGGCTGACATGCCTAGGCAAAAATTAGGGCTTCCCGGCGAACCAAAAGGGTTCGGGCAAAATGAAGGGATGAAATGAAAAAAATCTGTACACCTGGCAAGTCGAAAACCTGAAAAGGCGGCTTGGGCAAAAATGGATATCCTGGTGGACTGAAAACCCGAAAGGGCGGTCCAGGCAAAATTTAGGGATAAAGCGTAATACTATGTCTCATTGGATCACCTTGCATCCAGAATCCGGTATCTACATCAAGTTCAGACGGCATTGATCAGTCAGCTTCATCTTCAACCAAGGTCATCAAGTGATGAGACGCTCGGAGTTATAAAGGCAATAGCAGAATTGAAACCCAGTGGGATCGTTCATTTCACACAGCTGTTTATTTTCTCTTGTACAAATTTGTATAAACTCTTCTGTCCGGCGGCGTTCTCTTACTAGGACGTCAGCCTCTTGTACATAAACGCCTATTTTCAGGCCATTCAAAAATCAATACAAATATACTTTTCAGTTAAAAAGTGCCAATTGTTTTTCCTTTTCTGTTTTGTCTTGCGAAGAACGTCCAAGGTTCAATTTGTGATATATGCATTGACAATAATTTGCTAACTCATAAATATTTGCATACGAAACAAAGGATTAATTACAGGTAACATTAGAAACAGGGGCAATAAAAGAGTTGTCTAAGTAATCTAATTGTTCTGTCCTCCAAGGTATCAAGATAGGTTCAGCTAAAGAACATAACCGGCATATCCTAATTCCCCAGAGAGTACGTCAGCAAGTCAATACACTCTCCTCAAGCGAAGCTACTATCAAACTTAAGGAAGTTGAGTATCCTCCAGCAGATCTCAACATTCCCCAGCAGCATATATATTCTTAACAAGCATCCCCGGCAGTCTGGGTCTAAAGATTGTTCCCCGGCGGTATATCAAACATTCAGTGGAGTCACTTCCCCGATACAGCTCAAAACTTCCCCAAGAGAGTCCAATCCAGTTCCCCAGGAAAGTTGGAATCCATCTCCCCAAGCAGTAAGCTTATCCCCAGTAGATTCTGGAAGCATATCCCCGCAGAGCACGAACGCGTCGTCCGGCTTTATTCAAAGAGTTATTTCCCTACCAGGATATAACTGGGTTATCCTCAGCCAAAAGCCACAGAAAGAGCGTCCTCGACGGAGTCTTCTTATCCCCAGCGAAGTCTATCAGCACTTCCAACACAACAAGGGTACCCCCAGCAAGTTATTATCAACATTCCAGCAAAGTATCTCTCTCCCCACATAGTTTTGTTTCCCAGCAAGATCGTTAGAGTACTTTTCTCCCGGCAGAATATTCCATTCGCCAAGTATATTCCCCAACGGAGTTATCTCCTCCTACCGGTATTCTTGCAACTATCATCCCCAGCGGAAGCAAAAATCTATTCTCCAACATCAGCCCAGGAGTGACTTCCCGGCACCCGTCAAGGATTTACTTTCCTAGACGAAAAACATAATATTCATAAACATCTTCATACATCATAGCATGCATATACGCATCATATCTTACGAATCTCATTTATGTTGAGAACATCATTGCTTGATCCATATCACGCATTGCATATGACTGACCTTTACCTTTCAGGAAAGATTCAGTTAAATTCTCAATCATATTTCAAGACCTAGACCGGTTCAGTTAAATCGACTCCAAAGATTTCTTATCCAGTCCAAGGCCTTCTCTGGTCCAGTTAAATCGACCCCAAACAGATTTTTCTGATAAAAACCCAGTTGAAGACATTACAAAACCTAGACCGGTTCAGTTAATCGACTCCAAAGATTTCTTATCCAGTCCAAGGCCTTCTCTAGTCCAGCTAAATCGACCCCAAACAGATTTTTCTGATGAAGACTCAGTAGAAGTTATCCAAGGTTTTCCCAATGATTGCTATTGAGGTTGTAATCGCCTATGGTTCTCTCCCCGATACTGCGGAGATGATAATTCCATCCAAGGTTTTCTCAATGATTGCTATTGAGGTTGTAATCGCCTATGGTTCTCTCCCCGATACTGCGGAGATGATAATTCCATCCAAGGTTTTCTCAATGATTGCTATTGAGGTTGTAATCGCCTATGGTTCTCTCCCCGATACTGCGAAGATGATAATTCCATCCAAGGTTTTCTCAATGATTGCTATTGAGGTTGTAATCGCTATGGTTCTCTCCCCGATACTGCGGAGATGGTAATTCCCACCAAGATTCTCTCAATGATTGCTATTGAGGTTGTAGTCGCCTATGGTTCTCTCCCCGATCCTGCGGAGGTGGTAATCCCAGGCTTCGCTCAACGATTGCTGTTGAAGTTGAAGTTATCCAAGACTCTCTCAATGATTGCTGTTGAGGTTGTAGTCACCTATTGGTTCTCTCCCCGATCCTGTGGAGGTAGTAATCATCCCAAGATTTTCTCAACGATTGTTGTTGAAGTTAAAGTCACCCAAGGTTCTCTCACCGTTCCTGTTGAGGTAGTAACCATCCCTGGTTCATTCATCACCGTTTAAAGCTCCAGACCCAGCTCCTGTAACCAGTCAGGACACATCCACACAAAGAATTTGAAAACCAGCTCCCGTAACAGGTCAGGTAATTATTTTTCTTTTGCAGGTACGCAGGTTCTCGCTGAGGAATCTCTTACGCGATCGATAACCAGATGGCATCTATAAGCCCATCCACCATCCATCATCTCTCAGCATGGCATCTATAAGCCCATCATCCTATCCATCAATCTCCAAATGGCATCTATAAGCCCATTTCACCATCACACTGCTACTATGTGAGTGCAAATTTCTGGGCACTCTAGTGTTCAATCATCTTCCACCTTCGGATTACGAAAGGCACGTCAGCCAATCTGCATCCTCAGGTCTAAGAAGATTGAACAGGGGCAACTGTTGTACCCCAAAATTTGCCCTCCCATATTCTTCAAAATTTGCCAAGTCAAAGCTTCAAAATCTCTCCAAGAGTTGCACAGTTCAAGGGCCTCCTAACAGTCAAAATTAGGGTTTTGGTTCTGACAAAGTAAATGAAGTTTCCAGGGGTCAAATCAAGTCCCACATGCCTATAAACATGGTCAAGCATCCTCATACCAAGTTTCAAGACTTACAGTACAAAATTGCACAGTCAAAAACCCTAATTGCACTACAGTCAACTGTAGGGGAAAAATGGTCATTTGACAGTCAAAAGTTCAAATCTTTGGTCAACATCTCATTTTGAAGCCACAAACATCATTTGATCAATGCTTGATCATGATTCTCAAAGCTTGGCTCAAAAATCATCAAGATGCAAAAGTTTCCTTATTTGGACAGTTGAAAAAGTCAACTGTAAATTGACCAGGGCATAACTTCCACATGGATTATTAGAAAAATTACATCCAAAGCTCATTTTGAAGATAAAGACATTTCCTACAACTCCTTTTCATACTTCAAGTCCAAGAAATGCTCTCACAAAAAGTTATCAATTTCAACATTATAGGTCATTTTCAAAAGTCAACAAAAAGGGACTTTAAGTCAAAGACCATAACTTGAGATTGGTAAATCAAAATGACATGGGACCAAAGGCATTGGTTAGACGACTCAAAGACCTTTCCAAAATATCCAAGAACATGAGCAAAGCTTAAAAAATTGAGCAAGTTATGCCTTGTAGAAGTTGGAAAATTTTTGGATATTTTGAAAAGTCAACATTGATTCAAATGACCTAAAATTGCTAATGGGCCTCTTTTTCTTCCACAATTCATCATCCAAGGCATGTGCACGACCATTTGGCCCAAAGGGAAGTTTTTATCATTTTTATTTTATTTATTTGAATTTTTAAATGCTAGAAATTCATTTAATTAATTAAAATATATAAAAAATGCTAAACCTAGGTTTTTCAATCTTTTTATGCATGATATATACTCAATATTTCGTGCAAATCAGGTTAGGAAAGAATCAAAGGAGATTGGATATGATTGAGAGCAAATGTGCATGAAAATATTTGGAAAATAATGGCTTGAAAATCAAATATCCCTTTCATCAATTCATGGATTTGTTGATCAATTTCTTTGACCTAAATCATTCTCACATAAATACCAAACGCAACCCTAGTGATCATGGACTCTAAGCTGCGCCATATCCAAAGAATCGAACTCACACTTTTGCCTAAAAATTTCAAAACTGCAAACAAGGTTACAGGTCGATTCAAGCAAGGAGACTTGTTCCATCACCTTCCTGAGGCTTCAAGGAAGGTTTCCAAATAAAAACCATCCATCCTAACCTCAAGAAACGTGAGAACGATGGCCACCTGTACAGAAAATATTTGATATTCTTGCATCTCAATTCATGCATCTTTAGCAAGTTTTAATATGTGATTCATGTTCATTATCTAATTCTGAAGCTAACTGTATAATCCAATTGAATTTTCATCACCCATATGCGAATCTGCCATTATTATTTTCTAGGGTTTTGCAAGCTACGAATTGGGCGTTTCTTAACGCTGTAAAATTGGAATACCACGGTACCATGAATGGACTCAGCATGATTGGACGATTGAGAAACACTCCTCGCGTCTAATTTATGAGGCCATATGGCCTATTCGCTATTTTTTGGAATGATGCATAAGGGAACGGTTCAAAACCGTTGCCCATTCTTTTTTTATTTCAGGAAAAAACAACGCTATGGAGAAGACGATGCAATGGCAAGCTATGATTGGGTGATTTAAAAATTCGCGCTAAAAGTCCACCAACGCTTTGGTTTTATTTTATATTAATTGATTGTTATTTGATAAACAAAGAAACAAAGTGGCACGATTGGCAGGCATACACGTTGATAACCAACAGGACCTGGGTTCGATCCCAGGTCCCCACCCCTTTCCAATAATATTTTTTCAATTGTTATCCTGTGCAGGTTCAGTCCAAAGGAATACCATATGCTCCTCCATCCAACGCGCCACTTGGCCAATCTCATCCATCCAAGGGCCCAGATCTGAATAGCATGGTGAACCCTAGTCAAAGATCCCACACGCGTCTTGAAAAGGTCAATGGGGCCAGGGATAATTGGGCCTGAATGCTGCAAATACACCTCCAAATTAGGGGCAGAACCCCCCTAGGTTTGCAATCTTCTACATTTTTTCATTCTTTTTATTTATTTCAATTATTATTCTTTTCAATTAATTCTTTTGATTTAATTTTTCATAAAAACATAAAAACAATATAAAAAATCAGAAAAGACCAAAAATAAATATTTTTATTTAATATTATTGTTTGTAAATAAATCTCATCAATTTAATTTAGCTTTTAAATCTAGGGTTAATCTTAATATTTTTTTTAATAAAAACCTAAAATTGGTAGAATTAGGGTTTCAAATAATTTTTCCATTCTTTTCTTTTTCCTCACAATAATTAATTATTCCTATTATTTTTAATCAAAATTGCATGTAAATAATTAGGTTTAATTTTAGATAACTTCAATACTTTCTTAATAAACTAAAAAACAATTAGAATTAGGGTTAGCATTTTAATTCCAATTAATCTCACTAAATTCTCATAAATGCAAAAAATCTCAAAAAAACAATTTCTTTTCTCATTTTAATTTAATTAATATGCTAATAATTTAATTTAATCAAAAAGGGTCCAACGCCCTCGTTTCAGTTTAAAATTTCAATTCGCGTACTTATTTCCTTTTTCTTTTAATTATTTATGTACCTCTCCCAAAGCCGTGTAATATATTTTCTCGCACTTTACTTTACTCTATTTCTTTATTTTCTGTCAAATCGGGTCCTGGAAATTTTGGCGATGTGGACCCGCGCCTTTTGTAATAGCTTAGAATTTTTACCTTCTCGCAATTTTTAACTGTTAAATAAATGCATGCAAGAATGAATGGCCTAAAATAAAAACAAACGCATAGATCACTTTGACATGAACAAGATAAATGCAAATGAACATGACACACAAAATCACACACCACCCCTAGGGTACGCCTCACTGTTGCCTTGCCTCGAAAGGTGATCGTCGAGTAGAGGATGTCTTAGTAAGTCCTCATGATCCGGGAACCTGGCATGAGGGTAGCTTCTAAGGTGTCTTCCCATTGCTCTGGTGATCACCATGTCCTGAACCTCGAATTAACCCGAACACCTCCAACGGTGGTGCTACCTACCTCTCAATGGTGGGATGGCACTACTTTAAAGGACATTTACACAGACGAATTCCTTAGGGTAGGTAGATTCTCGTAGATACTTGCTCTAATTTCAAAAACAAAATCAAAACTACTTTTCACACCGACACCTTTTCAAAAAGCTTTCGAAAGCAATTTTTCAAACACTCTTGAGGACCGATACAAGAGTCGAACTGAAATTTTCAAAGAAACTTTTTTTAAAACCCACAATTGAAAAGCAAACAAACCATTTTTGAAAACACAAATGAGCAAGTATCTAAGAGCCCATGGATAACCATGGATAGAAAGGGTGCTAACACCTTCCCTTTCTATAATCTACCTCCCGAACCGAGAGCAATCTCTATAAGGAATTTTTCTGTGCTTTTGTCCTTTCCATTTGGAGAAAATAAAAGACGGTGGCGACTCTTGCTTCCGCGACATTTCGCGAACTAGCGTTAAACAGTCAGTTCCAGATCCACCGATCACACTTACCATCCTTCTTCGGCACTGGAACCACATTGGCAACCCATTGAGGGTAAGAAGTTACTGCTAGAAACCTGGCATGAAATTGTTTCATAACCTCAGCTTTGATTTTCTTGGACATTTCTGGACGCATACGGTGGACCTTCTGTTTTACCGGAGGGAAATCTTCCTTGGTAGGCAGGTGATGAACCATAATGTCAGTATCCAACCCAGGCAAGTCTTCGTAAGACCAGGCAAAGATTTCCACATAGTCATGCAACATCTGAATCAACCGTTGTTTCACACTGAGCTCTAGATTGGCACCAATCTTGACTTCCTTTCTGTCTGTCTCAGTACCCAGATTTACCGTTTCCACTGGCTCTTCATATGGCTGAATGGCCCTCTCTTCCTGGAGTAGTAGTCTTGCAAGTTCACCAGGCACTTCTCAATCATCTTCACCTTCGTCTTCGGCTAAGTTGATCGGATTTTCGAAGTCATAACTGGCAGTAGCAGAGTCGTTACCAGTGGGATCCAGAGTGGATTGGAACCTGTATAAGTGAGTGTGTGTAAATATAGCTGTTTTGCAATATATAATAAAGAAAGAAAAGGAGCGCAAGATTTTGAAATGCAACAAACGTCCAATGTTTTTAGTAATGATATATGAAAATGATACACAAAAGCCCTCACAAATGAAGCCACGGTGCCCCGTGTAAGACACCGAGCCATAAAAGTTTGAAAATATTGTCTGTTACAAATTCAAAACAAAAGAGTTCATTACTGAGTGACAAAAGTAATAGGTGTGAAGTCTTTGACAGTCCAGTTGCTTGGTCCACCATCGGTTGTTGGGTAGATCCAACTGTCGAATTCAGATTCCTCCACGTCGTCTTCAATAGCATTTACTCCCGGGTTGGTGATGAACACAGGAGGTCTTCCAATCCTCGCCTTACGAACAGCCCTCTGAGCTTCTGCAGTGAAACCCAGACCAAACTTGTCAGTCTTTGGAGTGAAATCAGGAAGTCGGCCCCAGTTTGTGCACTCACCCTTCTCAATAACAGCCCGAGCATCCTTTAGGGAGGCCATCTTCAAAGGAGAAACTTCTTCAGTTACAGTATCTGCTGACGCCAGTGTCTGAGGCACTTCTTCAAAATGTTGAAAGGGGGTCTCAATGAACTCCCCATCCATCTCTATGTACCGGAACGAGTTGAGGTGGCTGACCATATATTCTTCTTCCCCCTGAACTATAACAATCTTCCCTCTGACCGGGTACTTCAGCTTCTGATGTAGTGTGGAGGACACAGCTCCAGCCTTGTGGATCTATGGACGACCCAGCAAACAAGAATAGGATGGTCGGATGTCCATCACATAGAAAGTAGAATCAAAAACTTGAGAACCAACCCTGATTGGAATGTCAACTTCCCCATGTACCATCCTTTTCGAACCGTCAAAGGCCTGGACAACAATGTTACTAGGCTTGAGCTCTAAACCCTCACAATCCAACCTGTCTAGGGCCTTCTTGGGTAATACGTTCAATGAAGAACCGGTGTCTACCAACACTTGGGCAAGAGTAGTGCCCCTGCATTCAATGGAGACATGTAGGGCGTCGTTATGGTTCTTTCCTTTGGCAGTCAGATCGGCGTCAGAGAAGCCCAACCCATTATCAGCAGTCAAGTTGGCCACACAATCGGTAAATTGATCAGCAGACGTCTCTTGTGGCACATGGGCCGTCTTCAGGAAGGAAATCAGGGCCTTGGCATGGGCCTCTGAACACAACAATAATGATAGCATAGAAATTTTAGATGGGGTGTGCCCCAGCTGCTCAACTACGTTGAAATCACTCTTCTTAATGATCTTGAGAATCTCTTCCATCTCTTGCTGGGAAGATTCAACATTGGTTGTCTTTGGTGCCTCCGTCAGGGCAGGCAAATCAGTAGCAATCCCTTTGCCCCGAGCGTCAGATGACTCGGCAGCAGGGGTAGAAACAGGAACTTGATCAGGAAGGGGAGCAGGCACACTTGCAGGTGTGATGATAAGAGGTCTCTGAATAGCTGGTGGTGCAATATCTGGTGAAAAGAGCCTGCCACTGCGAGTAACTTTGGCAGGCCCGGTGATGTTACTGATGCCGGTACTAGTATCAAACTCTTGCTTTACTCCAAGAACATAAACATCTGCCCCATAGTGCCACGGAACAGCTTTGTCAGATGTATAAGGGAGAGGCCCCGGAACAGTGATGATGATAGGAGCAATCTTCTGAGTGGACATGATTTTGACATGCTTCTTTGAGGGAGCCTTAGGAGGGTTGTTGAAAATAGTGACAATGGACACTTCTTCAGCAGGGACAGCAGGAACAACAATCTTCTCGAACAAGATCTCTTTGCTATCCATCAGGTTTTGGACGCCTGACTTCAGCAAAGGACAACCAGCAGGTGAAACAGCACATAAATGGCAACCTTTACTACATCCCGGAAATAAATCGGCTAGCAACAGGTTCCTCTTGACAGTCAATAACGGAGTAACAATATCATCCACGGAGGCTACATACAGGTCTTCCTCAACAGCATTCACTCCATGCTGGGGCATGGGAGCAGTTACAACATTGGGCCTTTCGGGCGCCTCAAACTGTATTTCTTTAACATCAATAAGGTCCTGAACCTTATTCCTCAGAGCCCATCAATCATCCGTAGTATGCCCCGGGCTATCAGAGTGATAAGCGCAACGGGCGTTGGGGTTGTACTTTGGAGAAGCTGTGTTCAGTACCTTCAGAGCTTCTTTGATAGTTACCAGATTGGTCGACAGTAGTTGTGGCAATATCTGAGACAGGGTCATACTGAGCCGAGTGTACTGCCTTTTGGGTCTCTCACCCCTTGGTTGGTTGTATTGCTGAGGAGCAGCCGCAGGCTTTGAAATTACCACCATGTTGACAGCTTGGCGGCGTTCCGGCTTATTTTGTCTTCTGGGACCATACACAGCACTAGCTTCCTTCTTGAAGGGCTTCTTTTCAGTACTCGAGGAGGCACCTTTCTGTATCTTCCCCGACTTGATACCAACTTCTATCCTCTCACCGGTTAAGATCAGATCTGTAAACCCAGCAGAAGAATTCCCAATCAGATGGTTGAAGAACGGACCAGACATGGTCCCCAGGAACATGTCAACAAGTTCACGGGGTCAGTCAACGGTGGCTGCACCCTTCCAGCCAGGTCCCTCCACTTTTGGGCATACTCCTTGAATCCTTTTCCCGTCCCCAGTGACATACCCTGAAGTTGGGTACGCGTGGGAGCGAGGTTGGAATTATACTGATACTGCTTATAAAATGCAGTAGCCAAGTCCTCCCAGTTTCGGATACTGGCTCCATCCAGCTGATAGAACCAATTGAGTTGAGCCCCTGAAAGGCTATCTTGAAAGAAATGGATCCATAGGTTCTTGTCTGCAGTGTAAGGTTGGATCTTCCTTACATATGATCTGAGATGCAGCTTAGGGCATGAAGCCCCGTCGTACTTCGCAAAGGCAGGTGCCTTGAACTTGTGTGGGATCACTACCCCAGAAGATAAACCTAGATCTCCAAAATCCATCCCCGGCATATTTTGAATCTCCATGGCACTTAAACGATCCTCTAGTTGTTTGTACCTGTCTTCAGCAGGAGGGTATTGTTCATCATTGAAATCCGTCTCGTTGTCGGAGACCACAGGACTAGGGACCCTTCCCCTTTGGGGACTGTCTTTCCCTGCAGAGGAAGTAGCCTGATCAGCATCATTCTGCAGTGTATTCCCAAATCTCCGTCCATTGTTAAACAGCGTAGTCCTCTTCTTCTTCTTCTTCTTCTTCAAGAGCAGAGTCTTCAACTCCTGTTGACCCTGGGCTAAGCTCATGACCAGCTCTTGAAACTGGGCGTTCTGGGCCTGGAGGGCCTTGATAGCTTGTTCAGTAGTAGGCTCGGAAGACATGATGATTGAGTGCTGAAATAAACAGCGAAGAAGATTAAGCAACTTGTAGAAGAAGGGTACCTGTTATGCATATGATGCAATGATATGCGTATGATTTATGTTTTCAAAGACAATCGGGATTCAACTTTGTAGACAAAAAGGAAACACACTTCATTAGATTCAAACTTTAAATTGTTCAACAATTTGCCCTTAGGCATTACAAGAATGAAAATACTGAAAAGGAAATAAAAGCTGTAAAAGAAACATCCAAAGCCCATCAGTGCTCCCATGGCCTCCTCTTCTCAGTGTGGATGTAGTCATTCAGGATCCGCTCACTCTCCAATTGCTTAGTCAGCTTCTAGATCTTTTGTTCCTGTTCGTTGAACTTTTCCCGATAAAAATCCCGTTCTTCATGTAGCTGCACCCAAGACCTCTTTAGTGTATCAACATCAGTGGGTATCTGAGGAGGGAGGACAGTTGGAGGAACCCCGTCTTCATCAGGAAATTCAAGAATGATAGGCCTGACAACTTCGTATGGGATACCTAACTTCTGAGCACGGATGCAGACCCATCTGCAGTAGGGTTCCATTGGTAGAGAAGTCTTCGATCCCAACTCATGTGGGTCAGATTTGTGAATTCTGTCCCAAGCCTTGATGAATCTACCGCGCAGCTCGTCATTGTCTACCTGAAACTCAAAACTGATGTGAGGTACCAACATCTCATGAGGCCCTGCTCTTCTGGCTCTTCCAAACTGACGGAGAGCTAGACATGGATTATAAGAGATTCCTCCCTGGGTACCGATCAATGGAACATTAGGATATTCTCCGCAACGATCAATAATGGATATCTCATCCAAACCTCTGAGAGTCCAAGTGATGTCATTATCAGTGAGAGACATTAACCTATGAGCCCAGCCCTTTCCTTCTTTGTTCTTCAGCACGAACTTAGGGAGGTGCGAAATAAACCACCTCACTAACAAAAGAGCACAACACCACAGAGTTCCCCGTCTCCGGGCAGTACGAGCATAGAGTTGTTGCAGGATATCACCCAAGAGAGTGGGTACAGGGTTCCGAGACATGAAGATCCTTATGGCATTGATATTGACAAAGTTATCAGGATTTGGAAACAATACTAGACCATAGATTAAGAGAGCCAGAATGTCTTCGTACGCCTTGAAGTCTAAGTCATTCCAGAAACTGTTAGCTTTGCCAATCAGAAACTTAGCCAAAAAGCCCTTAACTCCACTTCTAGTCTCCCAGTTAGCCATTACCTCTTATTTGGTCAAAGGAAGGGCTGCAGCAATCTCTTCAGGCCTAAGAGTCTTCTCCCAACCAGTGAATGGAGTCTGTTCCAAAACAAGGATACCAAGTAACTCAGAGAATTCTTCCAGGGTAGGGACCAGCTGGAAGTCTTGAAAAGTGAAGCAATGGTACAGGGGATCATAGAACTGAGTCAGGACACTTGTCAGCTGTTGGTCCCACTTTGAAGTGACTAAACCGAGAAGAGAACCATGCCTCTTGATGAAGGAAGTAGTGTTTGGAATCCTATCAACCAATTCCTTGAGCAAAGTAGGTGGTTGAACAAAGTTGAGCCGGATAGTATTCCTACACATGGGCCTCATGATGTCCTACAAAACAGAGCAAAGATGAAACCCTCTTGTCTTTGAAATGGGTCAGTCCTTATGCAGGATGCATGCAATGGTATGATGGTATGATGTTATGATAAAGCACACCACAAGTACTCACAAAGGCAAGCATGATAAGGCACACAAGTCACACAAGACAAGCCCTTAGAGTTTAGGCCAGCATGAAGTTTGGGTATTACCCTCTTTCAGTTTTGTTGGTTAAGACATGTCCTATCAAAAGTAATCGGGTTCTAGAGGATCTCAATATCACTGACTACCCTCAATCGGTCATAACTCCTGCATCACAGTCTTTTCTTGCAGCCAGAACCATCGCGAGAGTTTAGCCTCAATGAGTGTAGCATACTGCTACCGTTCTATGGCCAAGTTGGGTCAATTTAGGGTTCTAAGGTCGGTTGGTGCTTAATGACCCCTTAGAAGACCCATATTCTCCTCGATGCAACACAAGGGATATCGGTACAGACCAAGGTGTCACACCAACGTAGCCACTGCTTCACCCATGTCGGTCTACGCCGGGCAGGTCCCTCACAGCTTATGCTACCTAAAAGGGTATTCCCCAGATCCGGGTTAGGATCTATGAAACTCCAATGCAAAGCCCACAAATATAAAAGCAAACAAAGCAAGCAATTGAAAACAAGAGTGGTCTAATCCTAAGGTAACCCCACTTTTAAGTTTATCCCCAGCAGAGTCGCCAGTTCTGTGATACGGTGGGAGAACTGACTTGAGTTTTGCGTTTGTATTCGCAAATGTTTCGGTTGAGCAAGAGTCGCCACCGACTTTTTATTTTATCCTAAGGAAAGGTTAAAAAGCACAGAAAAAACCTTTGAGATGTTTTCTTGGGTTCGGGGGGTAGGTTATAGAAAGGGAAGGTATTAGCACCCTTTCTATCCATGGTTATCCATGGGCTCTTAGTTACTTGCTTAGATCACTTGCCTTGTGTTTTCAATTGTTTGAAATGGTGCTTTGTGTGTGGATTTGAAAATGTTTTGAAAAGAGGCCATTGTTGTGGCAACCTTTATAATGATCCATGTTTGAATGTATACAAAGGTGTATTTATCTTTTGAAAAGTTTTCAATGTTTTTTGAAAGTTGTTTTGAAAGTGTGTTGTGATGTGTGTTTTGAAAAATTAGCAAGTGTGTTTGCAAGTTTGATCAAGTAACTAAGAGTTTGTCTACCCCTAAATTTACTCAAAGGTTTTTTTCATGTTTTTAACCCTTTTAACAATTTTGTTCCACCATTGTATTTGGTGGACAATCTTGTGTTAGGATGTTAGCGGGACATGCGCGGGTCATCGTTTAGACCATGAATGCAATAGTGCCAAGTGTCTTTGGCAACTTTTCCTTTAAGAGACTTGATCATTTTTAGGCAACTTTCGAAAGCGTCATCGAGGGACTATGATCATTTGAATTGTTTTGTTTTGCCAAAGACACCCAACATGCAACATGGCCCATTATTGAAGGCAACAAGTGGAGTAACCCTAGGGGTGCAAGTGTGATTAGTGTTGTCTATTTTCATGCTTTTTTGTCTTTGAATTAGGTCAAACTATTTGTTATTTGATTTTTGCATACAAACCCTAAGTCTATCATGGCATATTTAGAAAGCTTTAAAATGCGGAATTTAAAGTCCTAAATTATTACAAAATAATCATGGGGATGGGGGTACAAATGTTCAAATGGGGATGAGACTTAATAGGAGAGTGGTATCCCAATATTTACAACCAAATCGAATCGATCGCAAATGTAAAATGTATCAATGTATAGGAATAAGTAAATGTGTATGTGTAAATGTATTTGTGTAAGTGTATGTGATTTATTTACAAGTGAAATAAAAATAATAAAAAAAATGTTAATTTTGGATATTTTCATGTTTAGGGCAAAACCCTAATTTTGTAAATAAATGGTATTTATTATTTATATTATATACAATATTTATTAAATATACAAAAAGTAAATAAAAGAGGAGTATATTGTAAAAAAGTAATTTTTGAGGTCAAATATTAATAAAAATAAAAAATGTATTATTTTTTTATTTTTACCCTAAATATTCTAATAAATATATAAGTATTTATATTATGTATTAAATATATTAAATATATACAAAAAATAAAATATTTGATATTTATCAAAAAAAAGTGTATTTTAAGAAAATGTTTTCAAAAGATAAAATAAAATAAAATCAGAAAATAAAATGTATTTGTATTATTTTCTAGTATTTTAAATAAAAGTATATATGTTATTTTATATGTATAAATTCAAATAAAACAAATAAAATGCAAAAATGGTTGAAAAAATATTTTTTATATTTTTTATATTTTGAAAAAAAATAATAAGCCAGAAACAAAAAGAAAAAAATCAAAAATGATAAAAACAACACACAATGGGCCAAGGGGGTGTAAGTGAAAAAATGTGGTGCAAATAGAAAAAACAAGTCAGGCCCAGCCCAAGGAGGCTTGTCTTCAACCTCCAGCCATTTTCAAACACAAAAACGCGCGCTTCCTTCCATCCCTGTTATCTCTTTGTTCTTTGACTTTCAACAAAAACTTACAACATCAATGTTATAGAGCATCATGTCACGATTCTAAACATATAAATAAGTTGTTCTAACTCTCAGAAATGAGAGAGAATTTCTTCTCCCCCAATTCCTGACCTAACATTTTTCTAATGTTCAAGTCCCAAATTCTCTTAACACACACAATATAAATGAAAAGTGAGAATATAGGTAGCTTCAGGGCCATGAGTAGGACATAACTTCTTCACAAACCTAAGCCTAGATATGCTTGGATAGAGAGATAGAAGTTCAAACTCTTACCTGTTCAGCTTGAATCGTGTACAACAATGGAGGCACTTTCAATGGAATTTGAGGATTTGTACAGCTTGCCTGAGGTCCAAGGATACTTCCTTTATGCTTGGTATGCCTTGAATCCTTCTGAATCACTCCATGGAAGTCAACCTGCAAGAGAGAAAAGTGAAAATGACACACTTGGCTAGGGCTGTTACAGTCTGTTTCCAAGGCTTGGGATAGTTTGTATGAATGGTAGGGAATGTGTTTGAATTGGTTTGGATGAAAACGCACGAGGGAAATGAACTGTGGAGGTCAATCTGCAACAGGGACTCAGTTTTGCAGAAAAAAGGTGCTTTGATGGATGAGGAGGTATTGAGGGTCAAGGGCTCGTGTTCTAGGTCAGTTATGGAGTGTCAAATGTGTTCACAAGGTTTGCTTGAGTTGGTTCTTGCAGGAATGTGAATTGTGTTTTAAAATGCAAGTTTTCTTCTTCTTTAAGCCAAAGTAGTCAACTTAGATCGTAGGCTCATATAGGCCCCTCAAGCATGCTGCACAAATCACCCTTGATCAGTGGAATTGGTTCATGAACTTGTGCCCAAAAGATCTGGCTTGTACCTCTTTGATTTGTGAAATTGACATAAAGTGCACCTTTTCAAAAATGGCTAAAATGCTTTTTCCATTTAAAGGTTAATCTTCCATGTAATGACCAAATGAGCAAAATAACATCTTGGCACAAAGGTTTAGCATTGAATTATTGAGTGAGAATGGGATTAGAGGCCTGTAATCTAGCTTGTGCCAGCTGACTTGAAAAATGCAAAGTGTTATGAACATGAAATTGGCCATGAACAAAGTGACTTTTGCCTAACTTCACAAATTCGATTCTCCCTAACCACAAGGGTGTTTGATGAGTTCTTGGACAATTTGGAAATCTTGGAATGTGTACTATAATCCATCTTGGTAATGCAAGTTGAAATTCCAAGTGGAAGCATGTGAAAAGTCGCCATGAAGTTGGGCAAAAATCCTGCCTAAAATAGGTCAAAAATTTTCTAAGTTAAGAATGTTTTGCAACCCTATTCCAAAAATCATAACTTGAGCTACAAGCTTCTTTTGAGGAAACTTTGTGAATCAAAGTGGTTGATTTTGCAATGTACTATAACTTTCATGTTTTGAGTTTTGTTTGAATCCAAATACATCTTGATGAAAAAATGGGACAAAGTTAGGAAAAAATTAGGAAATTTCATAACTTAGAAATTTCTAAGTTATGAAATTTCTTCATTTCAAACCCTAATTTGTATTTCTTGGTTTCTGGATGAACAAGTTTAATAATTTGACATGTCTTGATGAAAAATAAATCTTGGCACTTGATTTTGACCAAAAAGTCAAAGTTTGACTTTTCAGTATACAGTCAAATTTTGATCAGTTGACTGGAAAATTCATCTGTCAATCCTGTGCATTTGGGATCTTTTGAACTTGTTGAATGCGTCAAGACCATGCCATTTAATCCTTGAGTCCATATGTGAGCTTGGTTTTCCATTGGCTAGGTCAAACAGTCAAAAATTGCCTTTGTGCAGTCAAAACCCTAAAAATGACCATTTTGCCCTTTTGGTGATCTGATCAAATTTCTTGTGGAATTGTGATCCAAACTTGATCAAATGGTCCATATGAGTTCATAATGTTGATGTAGGTCAAAAATCATGAGGTTTGACTATCAATTGACCACATTTGACTTTTTCCCCAATACAGTTGATTTCTAGGTCAACTTGCCAATTGACTAGGCAAAGATTGGAATCAAGGCTTGAAACTTGGTATGGATAAACTTGTGAGTCCAACATGAAGCATGAAAGTCATCTTGGGCATTTTAGGTCAAAACATCCTTGTGCAAACTCAAACCCTAATTTGGGTCAACAGTGCAAGGAGGAGTCTTGAGCAGAGCAAACCCTAACTTGATCTTGAGCTTCAAGGGTCTTGTGGTGAGAAAATATTGATGAAATGGGAGGGAAAATTTTGGGGTACAACAGTTGCCCCTGTTCAATCTTCTTAGACCTGAGGATGTAGATTGGCTTGCGTGCCTTTCGTGATTCGAAGGTGGAAGATGATTGAACACTAAAGTGCCCAGAAATTTGCACTCGCATAGTGGAGTATCAGCAATGTGATGGCGGGAATGGGCTTATAGATGCCATTTGGAGAGATGGTGGATAGGAGGATGGGCTTATAGATGCCATTGGGGGTGTGATAGAACCTTGTCGAGAATGGGCTTATAGATGCCATTTGGAGGTGTCGATCGCGTAAGAGATTCCTTAGCGAGAACTTGCGTACCTGAGAGAGAAAGATGGTTTCCTGGCTTGCTACAGGTGTTGATCTTCAGTCTCTTCATGCAGATATGCCCTGGCTAGGTACAGGTATCGAATCTACAATTAGTTGCTCACAGATTTACCCTGGCTAGATACAGGAATCGAATCTGGAATTGGTCGTCTACAGATATGCCCTGGCTGGATACAGGTATCGAATCCGGAACTGGTCGTTTACAGATATGAGTCAACATTTGATGCCAAACAGATGTTGTGGAATGATAACTAGAGACTTTTGTAGTGTTTGAAAGATCATCAAAGACACCATCTAGAGGAAGATAAGATTCCCAAATGAGAAGATCTGGGGAAACACCTTCATCATCACAATTTATTACATTAGCAATAATAGATTATGTAATGATGATGAGGATGCCAAAAACTGTTAGACGATGTGATCGATCTAGAAGGTGGGAGGGTTGAATAAATCATTTAAAATAATTTCCGCTTTTTAAAAAAAATTTAAGAAAAATATGCGAAAGCTTCCTGGAATCTCCAATCGTCTAAACAATCCTCTATTGAAAAGATCGGATATGCTAAACCGTATGGGATTTAATGACAAAATAAGAATCAATATGTTTTACTCAATTGATCAATTACTTATACACTCTCAATAATTACTAATTACTACCAATGAGTTGAATGAGATAAGGATAAGCACAATCAATAATTTTGTGGATTAGTCAATTTTTCAAACACCTTGTGAGCAAAGCACCTTAGGTTTGGTTTTAAAAAATTGTAGTGGTGAGTTTTCTTAGGTATCAATCAAAAGGATTGTTACCAATGTTTTGAAATAAACTCAACACACTACAATTTCAATAAGTTCATATTTGACAAATTGATTTTCGCACAGTTTAGTAAGCAAGTATAGAAATAAAGAAAAAGCAGAAGAACACACGATTTGTTAAGGCAATTCCCATTGTCGTCCTCGCGTAGGGTACGTCTGCCCCCCAATTATAGAATATAGAATTTAGATATTTGATATTAAGTTGAAAATGATACAAGAGAAGAGATAGTTCACAATACAAGCAAACCAATGTTGCTGATGTAACAATCTTCTTCCCTTTCCTTGGTTTGAGCAAAACCAAGTGCCAAATTCTTCGAACAAACCTCCGGTTACCGCTACTTGATTAAGCAAACCCACCGTCTCTTAATTCTTTCACTCGGATGGTTTCGATCGTAAGCAATTCGAACCTAAATCTATCTTCTCAATCCTTCGGTTACCGCTACTTGATTATGTAAACCCACTATTTCTTAATCCTTTCACTCGGCTGAATTCAATGAAACAAAGACTTGTGCAAAAACCCCCGCACCAATAGGAATCTTGGAGGAGAAAATCCCAATGATTTTATTCAAGAACAACCCACAATTGCTCAACCCAAATCTGAATTGAACTCTTGATTTGAATGTTATCACCACAATAATTTTCTTGAATCAACAACCATGTTTATGTGTAGATGTTGATTTTTGAGAAGAGAGGATGAATATGATGATCACTATGTGTATATTTCACTAGTTCTTGTTGACTACCAATAGTTATACATAATGAATATATATATATATATATATATATATATATATATATATATATATATATATATATATATATATATATATGTTACCTAATATCCAGGATACACAAACATAGCAGAAAATCAGTTGAGGCAAGCGAGCGGCCGACGCAACCAGAAGCAGGGGTCGTTGCAACACAACCTACACCCAGAGGAAAAACTGTTTTAAAGTGTAATACATTGATCACTTCAGGACTTACATCGACGCAAACATCAAATATTCTGATTCTCAGGTTGAGTCGACTGGAAGGGTTAACGCGATACATCTAGCAGTCAAATCTATTTTGAAGTGCAGTGTGTCGACCGCTTCAAGGCTTGCATTGATGCAAACTTTGAATATTTTGAATTCCAGTTTGAGTCGACCGGAAGGGTCGACCTGACACATCCAGGGCTTGATTGGAGATAATGAGTCGACCGCGCCTATCTTTGAGTCGACGCTCAAATTGTATTTTCCCAAAACTACTTGTTTCTAGAGATCTTTATTCCAATAATTCCATTATAAGATTGTTCAGAGAGACAACCAAGATAGAGAGATATTTATAATTGTTTTGACATCATTAAAATACTTATAGAGGGACTTTTCCTTCATATACTCCCCCTTTTTGATGATTTTAAAACAATGCTCAAATATGCTCCCCTTGAGTTTGTGCATTTCGTTTGCAAGCTATGCATAGTCTTCTATGTTCACTTCTCCCCCTTTGACAACATCGGAAAGAGATAAAGCACAATGTCAAATGTAACAAAATATATTAAATGCAACATCATTTTCCATTTGCAACTAAAAACACCAACAATCATTCACATAAAATGAAATTAGTATGGATCATAAAATGCAATAATTAGACAAATGTATGTAGAATATTACAAACCAGTTCATAAGAATAATTGTATGAGGTTATGAAAAGAAAGGTAACATAAGAACTTAAGCAGAATTACATAAACATGAATCAATTTTCTAGGTTGTCGGTATTATTGTTTTCTGGAGCATCAGGTGGAAGGTTTGGAAAATGTTGAAGGAAAGTGGAATGAAGAGAGGCAAGGTTCTCAGTTTGTGATTGAAGCATGCCTTCCAACATGGAGTATCACTGATCTTGAATATTTGAATAGTTTGAGAAAATTTCATTTTGGACTTTGACAAGGTTGTAGGTGTTTGAAATCCTCTCATTTTGAAGGAGTGCATCTTCCTTTTGTTGGAGTTGCATTCTCTCCAAAAGAGCTATCACATTGGCATTATTTTCTTGAGCAGTCAGGACATCCTCGTCCATATTTGCTTCATTTTCTTCTTCCTCAGACTCTTCTTCTTCTTCATTATCATCCTCTTCACCATAACTATTTTGGAATGAAACAGTTGTACTTCTCACAACATAACGGTATTTTTGTTCCTTGTGATCCCATTGGAAGCCCATCAAGGTAAGTGATTTCTTTGTGAATTCAAGATCCAAGGTCATACCAACATAAGGAATTCCTCCAATTTTAATCTTTTCTCGATTGAGAACTCTTTGAATGAAAGATGGATAGCATAGTGTAGTGCCTCTTCCAGAGTTATGCAGATCAAACATGCCGCTAGCAAAATAGTGTGGCCAATGAACCTTTATTTTATGTTTTAAAACATACAGCAGTTGAACCTCAGGTTTATCCACACGAGAAAGACCACCCTTCTTGGGTCGAATGATATGGCAAATGATCCAAAAGAGAATTCGGTCAAATAGGTCTAAGGCACCAATTGTTACGGATCTTGGAAATAAATCACTGTTAACTATTCTATCACTGTAGGGTTTCTTCAGCATGGAGTTTAAGGCCGACTTGAATTCATAATTGGGAGAAAGAACATTATTAGAGATTTTAATAGCATCAGAATCAACTAGCCAAATACCAAATAGGTCTTTCCAATCATGCGAGCTAACCATATAATATTTGTTGTTCATTCTATATTTGAATTCAAAACCCCCAAACTTTCCTTGCATGCCAGCATAGAATATTTTGAGTAAATCCTCATTATACGGTGTATCACATTCAAGAAATAAGTGGAAGTTCTGAAATCTTAACAATTCAATAATTTCAGGAAGATGCATATGACCCAAGGTTTTCAGATATAAAGTTGATTGTCTAACTATGTTTCTCTTACCAAAAGTGTCAGCAAAAGTACTAGAATGTCATCAGAAAGAAGTGAAGGAGCAGTTACTGGATTATCAGACGGAATATTGGAGAAGCTTCCTTTGAAGGTTCTCTTCTTAGCTACCCTTGAATCCATTAGGGAAATTTCTTGAAAAAGATGGGTATGTGAGGAATGGTTGGTTTTGAGAGAGATGGGTGTTGAGAGGTTTTAGGGTTTTGTGATAAGAAAGTGAATAAAGAAAACAAAATAGCAAAATGATAAAGAAATAGAATGCGGGATTTATTCGCGATGCATCGACCTCTCATAGAGCGTTGCGTCGATGCAAGAATTGTTTTAATTGATGTTGAGTGAACTATAAAGTATGCGTCGACGCATGTAAGCTATGAGTCGACTCAAAAGTAAAGCATTTTGTTTTTATGCAGCTTTTTCAATTGATTTCATGCAATTTATGTAACTCTAAGAATCCCTATGTACTTTAATAGTAACGATAAAGAAGAACAAGTTTACCATTCACACATGGTTAAGAGTAGAGAATAGATGAGAATGATATTACCTTAATGAGAGTTGATAAGAGCTTTAACCAAGGTTATTCATAAGAGCATCAAGAATTAAGAGAATATGTTCAATAAACTAAAAGGTATGCAACTTACTTAAGTTACAACCTATCCGAGATATCGAGAACACCAAGTTCCCTACCGATGTGATGAAATGGATCCGTAGCGAGTGGTTTAGTAAAAATGTCAGCAAGTTGATTTTTTCTATCAACACGCTCGAAAATAACATCACTCTTTTCAATATGATCCCTTAGAAAATGATGCCTTACCTCAATATGTTTTGTGCAGGAGTGCAAAATCAGATTTTTGGTTAGGTTGATGGCACTTGTATTGTCACGGAAAATATGAATATGATGAAGTTGGACATTGAAGTCGAGTAATTGTTGTTTGAGCCATAATATTTGGGCACAACAATTACCGGTTGCGACGTATTACGCTTCAGCGGTTGATAATGCAACTGAAACTTGCTTTTTGCTATGCCAACTTACCAAAGAATTTGAAAAGAAATGACAAGTACCACTAGTGCTTTTCCTATCATATTTGCAACCGGAAAAGTCAGAATCAGAATAGCCAACCAAAGAACAATCACTACCCTTGGATTATCAAAGTCTATACTTAATTGTACCACTAAGGTACCTAAGTATGTGCTTTACGACTTTTAAATGTGACTCCTTAGGACATGATTGAAACCGAGCACACATGCAAACACTAAACATAATATCTAGACGAGAGGCCGTAAGATAAAGAAGGTAACCAATCATACCTCTATACCTTTTTATATCGACGGGCTTACAATTTTCATCACGGTCTAAGTTTACAGTGGTAGGCATTAGAGTATCAATAGCTTTATAGTTTTCCATATCAAATCGCTTGAGTAGGTCAATACAATATTTGGTTTGACTCACGAAATTTCCATCAGTTAATTTCTTGATTTGAAGTCCAAGAAAGTAGTTTAAATATCCCATCATGCTCATCTCAAATTCTCCCTGCATCATCTTAGAGAATTTCTTGACCAAATATGCGTTAGAAGAATAAAAAATAATGTCATCTACATAAACTTGAACTAAAATAAAATGCTTTCCTTCATGCTTAATAAAGAGGGTTGTGTCAACCTTTCCTCTTGAGAATCCTTGATCTAATAAGAATTTTCTACGACGTTCGTACCAATCCCTAGGGGCTTGTTTAAGACCGTATAACGCATGCTTAAGTTTGTAAACATAGTTAGGATTCTCAAAATTCTAAAAACCGGGAGGTTGAGACACATAAACCTCTTCATTAATGTATCCATTTAAGAAGGAAATTTTTACATCCATTTGGAATAATTTGAAGTTTTGCGAGCATGCATATGCAAGCAAAAGGCGTATAGCCTCGAGTCGGGCCACTGGAGCATAAGTTTCCTCATAATCTATGCCTTTCTCTTGGTTATACCCTTGGGCAACAAGACAAGCTTTGTTGCGAGGTATAATTCTGTTTTTGTCTAATTTGTTCCTAAAAACCCATTTAGTTCCAATAACTCGATGATCTCTCGGAGGGGAGACAAGGTCCCAAACCTCATTTCTTTTAAACTGATTTAGTTCCTCTTGCATGGCTAAAAACCAATGTTCATCGAGTAAGGCATCTTTATAGTTTTTGGGTTCAATTTGAGAGACAAAAGCAAAATGATAACAAAAGTTACTTAACTTAGAGCGAGTTGTTACTCCCTTTGATATATCTCCTAGGATGTTGTAGATGGGATGATGCTTAGGGGTTTTCCATTCCAAAGGAAGATCATTTTTATTTCTTGGATGATCTTCCTCTCTTTCTTCGGATACTTGAATTTTAGTAGATTTTAGTAGATTCCGAGTCTTTTTCTTTGGGATCTTGTAGTATGTTTTCCGAAGATACGCATGCACCATCATAAACACTACCCTTTCCGACTAATTTCGGATCAAATTCATCAAAGGAAACATGTACATACTCTTCTACTATATGTAATCTTTTATTAAATACTCTATAGGCTTTGCTTGATTGAGAGTATCTGAGAAAGATACCTTCGTCAGCTTTTGAATTAAATTTACCTAAATTTTCTTTACCATTATTTAACACAAAGCATTTACATCTGAAGACGTGAAAAACAGAAATATTTGGTTTTCTTCCTTTCAAAAGTTCATAGGGAGTTTTGTTTAGAATATGACGTATTACAACCTTATTCAAAACATAACATGTCGTGTTGATGGCATCAGCCCAAAAGTATTTTGGAAGATGGTGTTCATTGATCATAGTTCTTCTGATTTCTTCTAAAATACGGTTTGACATTCCACCACTCCATTTTGTTGAGGAGTACGTGGAACGGAAAAATTATGATCAATACCGTATTTCTCACAAATTTTATCAAAGAGATCATTCTCAAATTTGCCACCGTGACCGCTTTGAATAGTAACTATGCTAGTGTTCAATTTATTTTGAGAAAACTTGGAAAATATTTCAAAATCCGGAAATGTGTCACTTTTATTTGCCTAGAAAATTGTCCAACAAAATCTTGAGTAGTCATCTACAATAATAAATTCATAGTAGTTACCACCTAGACTTTTAATTCTAGATGGACCAAAAAGATCCATATGAAGAAGTTCGAGAGGTCTCGTTGTAGAAACAATGTTTTTAGATTTAAATGAGATTCTAGTTTGCTTCCCCATTTGGAAAGCATCACATAAGTGATCCTTGGAAAATTTAAGTTTTGGTAAACCGACTACTAAATCTTTTGAGACAACTTTATTTAACAAATCAAAATTCAAATGAGCTAGACGTCTATGCCACAACCATGAATCCTCATTTAAAGTGACTAGAAATTTAGTTCCGGTTAGAGATACATTATTCAAGTCAAGCATATACACATTGTTTACCCTCAATAATTTTAACACATCATCTTTCTTATCATTGTGTTCAATTATGCAACAGTATTTTGAAAATGATACATTGTATCCTTTGTCGCAAAATTGACTAATGCTAATAAGATTGTGTTTAAGACCATCAACTAATAGGACATCAGAGATAGTAGTAGAATAGGGATTATCTACACTACCTTTACCTAGTATTGCTCCCTTGTTATTGTCGCCATAGGTAACAAATCCTTTCTTTTTCGCCAGAAAGTCAAAAAATAAGGAGATGTCGCCCGTCATATGTCTTGAGCACCCACTATCAGTAAACTATCTTTTCTCCGTAGTCTCAAGACATTCCACCTATAAGTTTAAACAAGGGAAGTAGGTACCCAATTTTTATTGGGTCCTTGTGTGTGAATGATACTTGAGTTGCATTTTGGCAACCATTTTAAAATGCCTTGAGGAACCAAAAATATTCTAAATCGACATTTTCTAATGGTGTGTCCCCTTTTGCAATAATATAAACATGTTAGAGTTTTGGGCAAGTTTCTTTTTCTTGGTGGATCTTTTATTTCATAATTGTATTTTTAATATGGATTTATCATACTACTTCTGAAATTAGATCTATCAATTCTAAAAGTAATTTTGGGTTGTAAAGCCTTGTCAAGTTTGGCTTTAAGAGTTTTTACTTCTTTTTGCCAAATGTAGCAAGTTTCACATCCAACGCAATCATGCCAAGAAAGTTTATCATCTTTGCAATTAGTTTTGATTTTCTCTACCATGGATGCCTTGAGATCTTCCAATTCTTTTTTAGATTTGGACACTTTATGCTCAAGGTACGAAAAAAAATTCTTATTTGAGGCTAATCGTTTAAAATCTTCCTTAGCCTCATTTTGTAGAGTATCAAAATCTCTTTGCAATTCTATGTGAGATATCTTATCAATGTGATTATATTTAGAGTGACTTACACTTATTTTCTTCTTTTGATGAGCCATGAGGCAAAGGTTGACCGTTTATTCTTCGTCACTAGAGTCACTTTTGCTTGAGGCTTCACTATCACTATCCCAAGCAATGTATGCTCTTCTACCTTTGTTAGGTCTCTTCTGAAATTTCTCTTTTCCTTTGTCTTTCTTGAGCAACGGGCATTCTGGTTTGTAGTGACTGGGTTTTCTGCAGTTGAAACATGATCCTCTTGATTTATATTTCTTGCCTTCATCTTGTCTTGAAGGTTTTGATTGGTTTCTATAATTGATGAGATTTTTATCCGAGTGTTGGACTTCATTCTTTCTGAGATATTTGTGATATTTCCCCACAAAAAGCCCCATGTCTTCACTTGAGCTTTCATCTTCATCACTAGAATTACTCACACAAGAGTTATTGGTGGAGGAATTTGAGCTTGAAGCCTTTAATGCGATAGACTTCTTTTTAGTGTCTTTTGGTTTTTCCTTCTTTTCCTTTTTCTCATGCTTATTGAGATTGATGAGCTCTTGCTCATGCTCTTGAAGCTTTCCAAACAATGTTGTTATGTCGAATGTAGCTAGATTTTTTGCTTCCTTGATTGCTGTAACTTTGGGTTGTCATTCCCTATTAAGACATCTTAAAATTTTGTTAGTAGCAACAACATTGGGAGTAACATGACCAAGAGTGTGTAAGCGGTTGAATATATGAGAAAATCTCTTTTGCATATTAGCAATGGTTTCACCATGCTTCATGTGAAAGAGATCAAACTCTTGAGTTAATGTATTGATTCTAGAAAGTTTAACATCATTTGTACCTTCATGGGCAGTTTGTAACGCATCCCACATTGCTTTAGCAGTCGCACAATGTGATACTCTAAAATATTCATCAACACCTAAAGAAGAAATAAGCATATTTCTACCTTTCCAATCATAGCTATACTTTTTCTCATCTTCCTCATCCCATAGTGCTTCCGGTTTTGGTATGGTAATGTTATCCTCATTGGTCATGGTTATTTGCATAGGACCATACTTGATAACATTCTATATCTTTCTATTAACAAATTTAATATGCACACGCATACAATCTTTCTAATAGCTATAGTTTTCATCGGTGAAAACAGGAGCTCTCGTATAAGCCCCCTTTTGGAACGTTCTCCATTTTCTACAAAGTAATATGTGAAGAACCAGATGAATCGGTGCTATGATACCACTTGTTAGACGATGTGATCGATCTAGAAGGGGGGTTGAATAGATCGTTTAAAATAATTTGATCTTTTTAAAATTATTTTTAGAAAAATATGCGAAAGCTTCCTGGAATCTCCAATCGTCTAAACGATCCTCTATTGAAAAGATCGGATATGCTAAACCGTATGGTATATAATGACAAAATAAGAATCAATTCGTTTTGCTCAATTGATCGATTACTTATACACTCTCAATAATTACTAATTAATATTGTGATACAGTGGCAGAACCGACTGTTTAATACTGGTTTGCATTTCGTATTCGCAAAATGTCGTGGTAAGAAAGAGTCGCCACCAAATTTTATTTCATCCAATCATGGAAAAGGAAAAAGAACAGAAAAAACCTTTTTTCGAGATATTTCTGAGTACGAGGGGTAGATTATATAAAGGGAAGGTGTTAGCACCCTTTCTACCTGTAGTTATCTACGGGCTCTTAGGTACTTGCTCATTTTTCAAATTGCATGTGTGTATTTGTCTTGAAATTGTTTTTACTTCGTGATAACCCTTGTATCAGTCCTCAAGGGTGTGACAAATTTGTTTTGAAATTTTTTTTTGAAAGGTGTTTGTGTGAAGAGTTTTATTTTGAGCAAGTACCCACTAGCATCTACCTACTCAAAAAAAGACCGTTTCTGTTCTATTTCCTTTAGACAGCACTATCCCACTATTAAAGAATAGGTAGCATTGTCATTGGAGTTGTAAGGGACATTCGAAAGGGACAAGTACAATCACTAAAGCAATAGTTAGAAAAATTTAGTAATGACCCTAGAGTCTTAAGATCTTTCCGAGGCAACGTTTCTGAGGCAACATTCGAATGGGACAATTTGATCTCTTTAGACTGGAGGGCAACCACCAAAATTTCCTATGCTTAATGATTGTTTACCGAAGGCAACCAAAGTGAGGTAAACCCTAGGAGTGAACATGTGCAAGTGATTTGTTTCAGTTATTTTAATCTTTGCACATTAGGGTTTTCTAACTGTTTTAATTTTCCATGCATTCTTTCCATACAATCCTATTAGCCATACATCTAACAGTTAAAGATTACGGAAAGTAAACGTACGAGGAAGTAAAACCTAGCTATTACAAGGCTTCGGGGAGGGGGATTAATTACATAACCAAAAATCGGGGATTTAAAGCAAGAAAGAAAACCCTAATTTAACTATTACAAACCCTGAACAGTTACAAAATAATGGAAAAAATAATTAACAAGCGTGCGGCAAATTAAATACGAGGACGGTAATTAATAACTTAAAACCCTAATTGAGAGAAATAAATTTTTGTTCTTGTGAATTTTTATTTGAGAAAACATTTAATTACAAATTAATTAAACCTAATTTCTAATTGTTTTTAAATTATGAAAGAAATTAAATCAACCTAATTTCCTAATTTAATTAATTAATTTATTATTAAAAAATGCTTTTTGTATTTTTGTGATTTGTTGGTTTTATGATTAATTTATAAAAAAAACAATTAATTTTTGGTGAAAAATAAATAAACAAAAATAATTAAAACAAAATAAATAAATAAAGAAGAGAAAAAGAATGGGCCTGGAGTGATGAAGTAAACTGGGGGTGCATGATGAACTTCTGAACCCCAGAAGGATGGGCCAGAATCTGGCGCCTGATCCCATGAGACCATCTTCTGGGGGGCTCATGGTGGACCTGTTTATGCTGGCTTGAATCTGGCTGGAGATGGATCCAAAGGATGAGATCAGAGGGAGTGTGATGATCCTTAAAAGGTGAGGTACGCTGGATCTGGATGGAGATAGATCTAGAGGATGATGATCCTCAGAAGGTGAGGTGTGCTGGATCTGGCAGGAGATGGATCCAGAGGATGATGATCCTCAGAAGGTGAGGTGTGTTGGATCTGGCTGGAGATAGATCCAGAGGATGATGAACCTCAGAAGGTAAGGAGTATTGGATCTGGCTGGAGATGGACCCAGAGGATGATGATCCTCAGAAGGTGAGGTGTTCTGGATCTGCTGAAAATAATGGACAAAATGCCAAAAGCTCACGCCTGGGATCGAACCCAGGACATGAGCTTCATACTTCCTTCCTCTGACAACCTGTGCTGGAATTATTAGTTGTAAACATAATAAACAAATAATAACAAAAACCAAATCAAGTGTCCTGCCAGAAAACACGCGGGAAGTTTGAATTGACCAGTCACGCCTTGCCACGCCATTGTCTTCTTCGTTGGGACTATTGTCTTAGGTAACAACTTTTACCTACAGATTTTGGCCATGGCTATAACCTTGTGCATCTCAAAAATCATATACAAGCAAGATAAATTAAATTGGTGACCAAGAATCAACTGGGCTTGAAGCCCTAATCATCATGGTACCCATCATTAGGCCTAATTTTGCTTAAATCACAAAACCCCAAATTGGAGCACGAAACCCTAGCAATGGCAAAATCTTATTCCTGCACTGTAACTTAAATCAAACTATCCAGAAACATCGCAAACATGATGATGAACACAAATATTTGTGCAAAATACATTTATATTGCGTAAATCATAGAAATCGAATTTGAGTTCTTAGTGCAAACTGTGATGCTCTTGGGGACGATTTTTGAATGCTTTGAGGCTTGCAAATGATGCTGTTAGCTTCCTGGGATGGCTTTAAGATGGATTTTGATCTCCCACTTTTGTCCAAATTTTTTAGTTTCTTTCTTTCCGTTTCACGCCTCCAATCCTCCTTTCTTTGATCTGGAATTGTTATGTCCTTATAGTAGACTGAATTAGGTCAACAAATTTGGACTGAATCTTTGCAATTATAAGAGATTTGATTTAATTTTCAAGCTTATGTAAACTTGATATTTTGAGCCAAATCTTCCCTTTCTTGTACCAATCAGCCTTGATTCGAATTGGTCATGATATCCTTGCATTATTTGATTGAAATCCTGTCCAAAAATCAGATCATAACATATCTTTTCCATTAATCATTAATTATTTGATTTAATTGAAAATTTAATTAACTAAAAATCAAAATAAATTGAAAATTGAAGCAAATAACATGAGGTTGTATATTTGGTTCGTGGATTAAATTATAAGTGAGGTGCAAGCATACAAAGTTAGGCCCATTTGGCAAAAAATTCAATTTTGAACTCATTTGACTTTTGGCAATTTCGCAAAAAAGGTCAACTTTGACAAGGCATTTCTCCTCCAATTTTTACCCTAGAGAGATGTTCTTAGACTTTTTAGAAATATTATGGTGTCCTCTAATCAACCCTTTTGGTCTGATCTCAATTGAGTCTTCCATGTTCATGTATGAAGCTTTGACCCAAAAGTAGTTTTTGTTGACTTTTTAAAAGGACCTATAATGTCAAAATTCATATCTTTTTATGAGTGCATATTTTTAACTTGTGAGATGAAGATGAGTTGTAGGGAATTGTATCCTCTTCAAATTGAGATTTGGATGGAAACTTTCTGATAAAGTATGGAGAGGTTATGCTTGGTCAAAGTTGGGTTGACTTTTCCTACAAAACCCTAATTTAGCAACTTTTGGGTTTTGATGAATTTCGAGCATTCCTTGGGGAATCATGATCAACCCTTGATCAAATGATGGATAACACTTCAAAATGTTGATGTTGACCAAAAATCTTGAGGTTTGACTGTATGTGGGCCACAAATGACTTTTGACCTAATACAGTCGATTCTCAAGCCTCTGAGTAGTTGGCTGAGCAAACTTCTTATACAAGGCTTGAAACTTGGCATGGATGATCTTGGGAACATATTAGGACCTTGGGAAGTATTTGAGTCCCCTTTAGTTCACACATCTTGATGAAAAAGGAAACCCTAATTTGAGGTATACTGCCTTAGGAAAGAGTTTGTCTGGTCGACTCTTGGGCTTCCTTGAGCAACTTGGGGACCTCAATTGACATTTGTTGAGTAAAATGAGAGGGAAAATTTTGGGTACAACAACTTACAATGAGTTGAACGAGATAAAGATAAGCACAATAAATAATTTTGTGGATTAGTCAATTTTTCAAACATCTTGTGAGCAAAGCACCTTAGGTTTGGTTTTACAAAATTGTAGTGGTGAGTTTTCTTAGGTATCAATCAAAAGGATTGTTACCAATGTTTTGAAATAAACTCAACACACTACAATTTCAATAAGTGCATATTTGACAAATTGATTTTCGCACAGTTTAGTAAGCAAGTATAGAAATAAAGAAAAAGCAGAAGAACACACGATTTGTTAAGGCAATTCCCATTGTCGTCCTCGCGTAGGGTACGTCTGACCCCAATTATAGAATATAGAATTGAGATATTTGATATTAAGTTTCAAACGATACAAGAGAAGAGATAGCTCACAATAAAAACAAACCAATGTTACTGATGTAACAATCTTCTTCCCTTTCCTTGGTTTGAGCAAAACCAAGTGCCAAATTCTTCGAACAAACCTCCGGTTACCGCTACTTGATTAAGCAAACCCACCGTCTCTTAATCCTTTCACTCGGCTGGTTTCAATCGCAAGCAATTTGACCCCAAATATATCTTCACAATCCTCCGGTTACCGCTACTTGATTAAGAAAACTCACTATTTCTTAATCCTTTCACTCGGCTGAATTCAATGAAGCAAAGACTTGTGCAAAAACCCCCGCACCAATAGGAATCTTGGAGGAGAAAATCCCAATGATTTAAGTCAAGAACAGCCTACAATTGCTCAATGCAAATCTGAATTGAATTCTTGATTTGAACGTTATCACCATAATAATTTTCTTGAATCGGCAACCATGATTATGTGTAGATGTTGATTTTTGAGAAGAGAGGATGAAGATGATGAGCACTATGTGTATCTTTCACTAGTTCTTGTTGACTACCAATAATGATGCATAATGAATATATATATATATATATATATATATATATATATATATATATATATATATATATATGTGTGTGTGTGTGTGTGTGTGTGTGTGTGTGTGTGTGTGTGTGTGTGTGTGTGTTACCAAATAGCCAGGATCCACAAACATATCAGAAAATCAGTTGAGGCAAGTGAGCGATCGACGCAACCAGAAGCAGGGGTCGGTGCAACACAACCTGCACCCAGGGGAAAACTGTTTTAAAGTGTAATGCAACGACCGCTTCAAGACTTGCATCAACGCAAACATCAAATATTCTGATTCTCTGGTTGACTCGACTGGAAGGGTCAACGCGATACACCCAGCAGTCAAAGAGAAATCCATTTTGAAGTGCAGTATGTCGACCGCTTCAGGGCTTGCGTCGATGCAAACTTTGAATGTTTTTAATTCCAATTTGAGTCGACCGGAAGGGTAGACCTAACACATCCAGGGTTTGATTGAAGATAATGAGTCGACCGCACCTATCTTTGAGTCGACGCACAGATTGTATTTTCCCAAAACTACTTGTATCTGGAGATCTTTATTCTAATAATTCCATTGCAAGATTGTTTATAGAGCCAACCAAGATAAAGAGAGATTTATAATTGTTTTGACATCATTAAAATACTTATAGAGGGACTCTGCCTTCACATAAACTTCATATAAGGTAGAATAGTCTTGACCTAGTTCTTTAATGGATGCATTTAGCTAGAATTCCTTGACAAGATTAGGGTAAGTAGGACCAAAAATCATCTCGAGGTAACCGTTCCTCCTTGAAAAGAGACTATTTTGAAGATCAAACCTTGAGCCATAATTTCCTCAAAATCAATAAGCCTTTCATTGATGGCGACCAACTGGCTCTTATTGCCATGGTTAGTTCTTGAGGCCATATCAGGTTTATGGTTTTCTAAAGAAGGATCACTTTTAGAGAAAATATTTTAAGAAAACAAAGAAATGGTGTAGAAGGGAGTAAAGGAGTTGGAGAATAAAAAGAGATAGGAAGTTAAAAGTGTTTTAAAAAAATTTAAAAGAACACGCATCCTGATAAGGGAGAGGAAGTGAAATATTTTATCCATTCCCAATAAAAGATATTCCTAAAGTGATACTCAAACGTGTTGTAAATTTAATGCAAGACAATTTTCTAACTTTAAGACCACACAAAAAGTCGCTTTGAATTCCACTATTAATATAAGATAAGAGTCCAGAAGACAGAGGTTCCCCTCGAGATTCTGACTTTGGTCAATTGGGACCAAAGAAACCTTCTAAATCTAGAAGGCCAACTGTTCCAGAGCCATTACCCATAGTCTCATTTCACACAATCAGAGTCAAAAACATTTTTCATCATGGAGAGATTTCCATTTTAAGATTTTTCAAAATAAATATGAATTTTTCTTCAGCAAGGGGTTTTGGGAAGATATCAACCCATTGATGGTCTGTATCGATAAATTTTAAGTTTAAAATTCCCTTCTGAACATAATCCCTTATAAAATGATGTTTCATTTCAATATGCTTCACCCTTGAGTGTAAAATAGGATTCTTGGATAAACAAATAGCAGAGGTGTTATCACACAAGATAGGAATGTTACCTTCCTTAATCTGAAAGTCTTCTAGCTGGATTTTTATCCAGAGTATTTGTGTGCTACACACAAAGGCTGTAATATATCCAACTTATGTTGTTAATATTTCTATTATAGACTGCCTCTTGCTGGACCATGAAATCATATTTTCACCAAGAACTGACAGCTTCCACTGGTGCTTTTTCTTTCAAGTCTATCTCCAACATAGTCAGCATTACAATATCCTACTAACTTGTATTCTATTGATTTTTTATACATCAAGCCAAGGTTAGTAGTACTTTTTCAGATATCTAAAGATTCGCTTAACAGTTGTTAAGTGAGGTTCTCTATGATTTGATTGGAATCTTGCACATAAGTAAGCACTAAATAGAATCTCAGGCCTAGAAGCGGTCAGATATAGAAGAGAACTAATCATACCTCTATATAATTTTTTCTCTACCTTTGTACCTATTTCATCCTTCTCAAGAATACACGTTGGATGCATTTGAGTCTTAGCTCTTTTGCATTCATATAAATAAAACTTCTTTAGAATTAATCTTGTGTATTTGCTCTAATGAATACATGTTCCTTCTGAACTTTGGTTGATTTGAATTCCCAAAAGGAACTTTTATTTTCCCATCAGGCTCATCTCAAATT
Organism: Vicia faba; assembly: GCA_948472305.1. Lineage (NCBI taxonomy): Eukaryota > Viridiplantae > Streptophyta > Magnoliopsida > Fabales > Fabaceae > Vicia > Vicia faba. Next base: position 331,617,771 of record OX451736.1, read on the forward strand.
CTGCCAACATAGAGTTAGAGAATTCCTTTCATAAAGTGGCATTAGTAGAACCAAAAATAATATCACCAACATAAATTTGTATTTTGAAGATATCATTTTTGATTGTCTTGTAGAACAAGGTTGTATCAACCACCCCTCTTGTAAAATCATTTTTCAATAAAAAATTGATTGATCTTTCATACCATGCTCTAGGAGCCTGTTTTAGACCATACAAATATTTTTTTAGTTTATAAATAAAATATGTTTTTTTTTTTAATTTTCAAAACTAGGAGGTTGATCAATATAAACTTCTTGTGTAATGTACCCATTCAAAAATACACTCTTAACATCCATCGAAAGCGATAAAAGAGTACTGTCGTGCACCAACTTCAAAACTATCATTACCATACATCTGCAAGTTGAATAAATCAAAATCGGAAAAACACCTCAAAATCCTTCAAGTTACCAGACCAAAATTGGACGACAAACAACAAACGAAAATTATTAGAAGATAATATTGTTGTTATTACTATGCTAAAGCCTTGGTGAAAGTGGGAAAAATGAAGGCCAGGTGAAATAAAAAGAATTCAATGGCGCATCACAGTAGAGCACGCTAAGTAAACTCTACCGTGCTAAGCATGCTACATCAGAACCAGAAAAACAAGACAACAACAACAATTTTAATGCAAGCCTCCACTTATCACCTACACATCTCATTTACACAAATAAACATAATTACACTCATACACATTTCCTCAAGCTTATAAAAGCAAGCTTTTGGAAAAACACAATTAACACAACAAAACAACCGGATGAAAGTGAATAAACAAGTTGAAAAGTGAAGATTGCAAATTTAAAACAGGTCCAATTTCAGCTTGTTTAAACAACAATCAACACACTACCTAAACTAACAAAAAGAAAAATACTAAAACATGCTTGTTTTACGTCGTAAGATAGATATCTGTTATTTATACACACTTCTTCAAGTTGCCTCTTTACATGGTTAGCGCTCACCGACGGCGAAACCTAACCAAACACTTAGCAGGCGTGAAGAGAAACAAACATATACAAGTATTGAAAACATGTAACAATTTACAAGTTTGGTAAACATATACAAATATCAATATACACAAGTTTCTATTTACACAACATTCATAATATACACATTATGTGTAAAACTCAAAAACAAAGAAACTATCTCAATGCGATCCAATAAAACCACCAATCCCTGACAACAACGCCATTTTGTTGAGGCGGTAAAGCGACAAGAAAAAGTAAGTATTTATTTTGATATAGGTTATATCATATCTTCTCCACATGGATTAGTGGTAATGAATTATCATTCGACAAGTATCTTGTTAATGAGTTTGGGTTAAAATGGGTTTAAAGTAAATGCGGGAATTTAAGTTACTAATAGAAAAAGAATTCATTCTTTAGAGAAGAGACTTATCAGGCATGCATATAATCCACTCCTCACAAACTTAAACCTATCGACCAGTTATAATCAACCTATAAGACTCATCAATGTCATCACGTATCAAACACAACACCCACTCATCATCAAGGAGGCAGACTCTTAACCAACCTCGACAACACAAAAGTCAATAGTGCTACTCGCGTTGACGATCTCTCAGCAAAACAAAACCAATACAGAGGCATTAATCACAAACACCCAAGTGAATAATAGCTCTAAATATATCTATAGAATCTAGATATTATTAGATAATCATCCTAGATAAGAATTCGAGCAGTATATGTCTATAACAACCCAAACCCCAAGCACAGAGCAAAAATCTAGGATAATAATCGACAAAGATTTGTAAAGCAAGCTTTATACAACATCATGGGCGACAAATATACATGAGTTCAAAGTAAATACATATACACAACCCAACAAATAGATAATACACAAAGTATAAGAGAAATGAATCATAATCTCCCAGTTTGTCAGGATCGATCAATGAGAAATCCCCCCCCGGATTATCCGTATGCATGCTCCATAGTTGTTTTCTAAGTTAATATACCAAAAAAGAGGTGATGAAGTTGGGAGAACAAAAACACCCCCAAAACCATAACCTATAAATGAATGAAATCTAAGTTATAAAACAAAATTCAGCAGACCGCGCTTAGCGGGCTCACTGTGTTAAGCAGGCTATGTTTATTTTAAACATCAAACTGCCTAAAATCCCGCTTAGCAGGCTCAATTACAAAGCTTATGCCAACCTGTCAAAATGCGTGTAGCGCGCTAGAGGATGCGCTTAGTGCGGTCTCCTGAGTAGAACTCCCTAAAACTTGGCCTTTTATTATGAAAATGTGCATCTCGAGTCGTGTCTTCAACACCTTATTTCTCAATGCTCCAAATATGCGACAAATACCTACAAAAGAAGAAAAATCTATTAAACGTTACATAAATGAATCAAAATCACAATTATACAAACTAATCATTACAAACAAAGTGGGGAATTATTCAAAGAATATCAATAAAAGAAATGATAATTTCCACAAAATAAATATACAAAATAACTACATTTTGGTACCTATTAACAAGCCCAAACAAGTCAATGTGTAATAGCTCCAGAGGCCTAGTGGTAGGAACAATGCTTTTCGCTCTAAAGCATGTTTTTGAAAACTTGCTTTTCTGACATGCTTCACAAAGAGCATCTGAAGAAATTTTCAGATTTGGAAGGCCTCTGACAAGGTTCTGAAGATGTGAAAAACACAAGAAGGGGGGTTGAATTGTAAAACTTAAATCAAAAGCTTAAACAACACTGTGTTTTTATCCTGGTTCGTTTGATCTCAAACTACTCCAGTCCACCCGTCAAGGTGATTTCGCCTCTCTCCAACGAGGTCTTGATCCACTATATTTAAAGGGATACAACAACTACTTTAACAACTATTAAAGCCTTCTTGAGTATAACCACAAACTGGTTTATCTCAAGGAATTCTCTTTACAAATAATTGAACAATAATGTTTTTGATGTTTTCTAATAAAACAGTATACCACAACTGTGATAATACACAAATTTAAGCTTAGAATGAAACTGGATTGCTAAAGTGTTTTGATGAGCGTGATTGGAAAGCTTAGCAAATTGTATGAGTGCGTGCGTGTAGATTATTAGCCTTTTCTTTTCTCACACTGACTTGTTTATATAGCCAAGGAAAAGATACGTTGTTGTCCATAAAGCACTTTCAATGATAATAATGTTCTTTCCTTTTTGAGAAGATCTTGTCTTTGAATAAAGCCGTTGGTAATTAATCTGTCTTGAATTCTTAGTAACGCTTCAGAGTGTTCTCTGCTTATGGTAATCAGAGTGTTCTTTACTTTAACTGGATGATGACGCTTCTGAGTGCTGATGACTTGGTAAAGATCTTTGATCAGAGTCAGAGTATTTTATGCGCAGATTCTGGTTATCAGGTTTCAGCGTATAATCTGGTAGCTTCAGCGTGTAGCACATGTTATAGATCTTCTGATGCTGACATATCTTCTGATGCTGATGTTGATACTGATCTTCTGATGCTTATTCCATCAGAACTTCTGTAAATACACAACATAATTTTAAGTAGCATATATGTCTTATATATAAATCTTACAATTAATTTATTCTTGTATTTTGTTATCATCAAAACTCTAATTGAGGTTTGTAGAACCAAACTATGTTCTAACATACTCCCCCTTTTTGATGATGACAAAAACTAGATTTTTTTCAATTAAAAATAAAGAATAAAAGGTATCAGAGATTAAAGATAAGGAATAAAAGGTATCAGAGCTAAGAAGAGAAAACTCCCCCTGAGTTGATTACTTCCCTTTAATTCCATGGGTCTTTGAGCATCAGAAATTTACTGTACTTTACTGTATCTTTCGTCAGAATTTTGTACCTGTTCAAGCTTTTCAGTAGAAAGAAATTCAAATAGATCAGAATGTCAAATTGTTTGAGACTTATGTCTCAGTAATCCGTTATTGAAAAATATCATTCTTTCTCCCCCTTTTTTTCAGTTATCAAAAAGCACAAATAATCAGAGTCAAAACATGCATTTATATTGAAAACAGAAGCAATGATAAGTTCAGAACATGGTAAAGAATATTACAGATAAACAAGTTAAAAAAAACAAGGAAATTATAAGAAGGAGAAGGAAGTCGTGTGAACAAAGCCTCCAACATGCTCTTGATTTGGGTGTTGGTTTCCTGTTGCTGGGTTAACATGCTTGCTATTGCATCAATTTTGTTGTCCTGCTTATCCATTCCTTCATTCATCAGCATATCAGATCTTTTCAAGTCTTCAAGAGTCTGCCTGTCAATGGAGGAAGCTTGAGGATCTTCAGAAACAAGATGCTTCTCAGAGCTTTCTGCAATAACTTCTTCTTGAACCAGTGCTTCAGCAGGAATCAACAGATCTTGAGTATCAGGTTGAACTTTGGATGTTGGACGATGTTCAGACCATGGAGCACTGTCCAGAGGGAGAACTTCTTCCTTAAGCAGCTTGCTCAGAACTGGACCTTCAATTTCTTTCAGCAGATTGCTGAAGTTCTGTTGAGCTTTCCCATAGCTCTGTTCTTGCAGCTTAAAGGTTTCAGAGCATACCCATCTTCTGAACTTTGTCCAAAGGTAGTCAGAAGCAGCAGGATCAACCAGCTCAAGACTAACTTGTTTTAGAGAAGTGATCCACTTCTGTACTTCTGTTTCAAAGTTCAATATGCTGGTACCAACATCTGGATGTTTTGGTTTTAGGATAGCTGTTTTATGGTTGATGGCAGCAAGACGTTCAAAAACTGTTAAGTCAATAACAATCTTGATGTTGTCTTCTTGATTGTTCTTTGGTGAGGGAGTGGGAGAGTCAGGAATTATGATTGGACTTGATGGGGAATTTGGAGTTAACTCTGGTGAAGAGGGAAGTTATGGAAAATTCACAATGGTTCCACAGGGCAAATGAATGGCCAGAGGTTCTGGTTCAGGGGATTCAGAGGGTTGAGCCTCATAAGTTTGAACTTCTGGGTGAGATGGTTCAGGTTGTGGAGAAGGTGGATTAATTTCTGGTTGAGGAGATGAAGGTAGTGGGATTTCTGGTTCTGGAGAGAGTGGAATTTCTGGTTGTGGTGAGATGGGAATTTCTGGTTGTGGTTCTGTGATGGTTTCAGGATTTGGATTTTCTAGAGTGGGAGCAGAAGTATGTTTTGGTCTATATCAGAAAGAACTTTTTCAAGTTCTTGTTGGGTTTCAACAATATTTAGATTTTGAGGTTGGGAGCGAGATCTTCTTAGAGTTAATGATTCAGAGGGATCAAAGTCAAGGTCAAAATCATCAAATGTTTGAGGTGTCAGGTTTTCAGGTTGAGTGGAAGTTGGGATAGATGTTGATACAACAGTTGAATCTAAAACATTTACAGAAGAAAGATTACCTCTCTTTTTAGGAGTCTGCTGGGAGGATCCTTCTGCTGCAGCTTTCCTTTTCTTTGTCTTCTTTAGAACAACTTCTGGAGCCTTCTGCTGAAGATCTTGAATATTCAGATTTGGTGCTGTACCATCAGCCTCGCAAGCATCCAGATATCTGAGAATTATAGCAAAATGAGTGACGCTGGGTTCCTTCTTAATGTTCTCAATCAACTTCATCTTCTTCAGATTCTTAGTGTTCAGCTGTTTGCCCATCGTAGCTTCCAAAGAGCTGATTTCTTGAGCCTCTGTAAGGTGATCAATCAGCTTATTCTCTGTTAGAATATCTGATATCAGTCTTCCTAAGGGTATCCAATCCCTTTTTGTGCGTTCCTCTTCTCTTGTTTCCTTAACACTTGTTCTGAGATAGTTGAACAGGAGATGAGCTAGATTTATCTTGACCTTCTGAGAGATGAAATAGATCAGAAACTGCTGATCAATATTAATGTAATCAGGAGAGCTGGTAGGCTTCCTGTGATTGATGCAACCTAGAATGATCTTGGCCCATATTCTGTGTTTGTCTTTCAAATCCCTTATCTTGCTGGAGGGAAGCCCCATAGTGAAGATTTCCCTTGCAATTAGGGCAGCATCAGCGCACCTTTCTTCCATGTCAATGCAACGAACAGCACCACCACTGTAGCCTATGAGTCTTGCAATCAGGTCTTCATTAATAACAATCTTCTTCCCCATGATGTAAGACGTAACTTGATGATTTGAAGAAGAAGCGTGAATCCAAAATTCCTTTACCAGAATAGGAAATGTTGGACCCACCAGTCTGTCAAAATACTTTTCCCAGCCTTGAGCCTTAACCTCTTCAGATAGATCAAACCCATTCTCTTGGAAACTGTTGAAATCCACGATTAATTCTGACAGAACCTCTAGGTTTTTTATTGGTGTTAGCAGCGTTTTGTGGGGTTCTTCATATTGTTCAGATGAAACAGTTTTCTGGGAACCTGAAGTAGGAATGCTGGAAGAAGCCATGTACATACGAAGGTTTTTGTGAAAAGGATTGAAAGGGTTTTTGAGAAAGTAAGAACGCTGAAATCAGTAAGTTTGAGAGAAAATGAAAGTGAAGGTAAAGGAGTGTAAATGGTGTGAAGTGTGTTTAAATAGATTTCTAAACAGTTTTGAAAACATAAACGGAAAGAGAGAGAAATTAATAATGATTATTAGCATTTAATGATAGCTGATTTTAGGGGATTCAGAAAGATATTTGGAACGGTTACCCATGACATGTGTCTCAATGCATCCAATCGGCGCTTTTGCCTTTTCAGAAACGTGAACGCGTGTTCAGCCTCAGAAAATAGTTGATGACTGGATGACACTTGTTTTCTTGAGTGAACAGAACATTTATATCCTTGAAATGAAGCGCTCAGATCTTCATGGATAGATTTTGATACAATCTTCACTTCTAAAGTTCTGAAAGAAGATTGATCAATAGTTCACAGAAAAATAAACAAAGTTCTGAAGGTTAAGATATGGAATCAAAACAATTTTATTCTGGGCAGAGCTTCATGCTGAGATGTTTCAGAATGAAGTTGAACCTATCTTCAGAAAGAGGTTTTGTAAAAATATCAGCCCATTGATGGTCTGTGTTAATAAATTTTAAATTATAAATCCCTTTCTGAATATAGTCACTAATAAAATGATGTTTTATTTCTATATGCTTAGCCCTAGAATGCAAAATAGGATTTTTTATGAGACAAATAGCATAAGTATTGTCACAGAGGATAGGAATGTTACTCTCAAATATCTGGAAGTCCTCAAGTTGACTTTTCATCCAGAGCATTTGTGTGCTGCATCCAGCTGCTGCTGTGTATTCAGCTTCTGCTGTTGATAGAGCAATTGTGGATTGTCTTTTGCTGGACCAAGAGATCAGATTTTCTCCCAGAAACTGGAAGCTTCCAGAAGTGCTCTTACGTTCTACTCTGTCTCCAGCAAAATCAGCATCACAGTATCCTACTAAGCTGTAATCACTTGATTTTCTATAAAACAAACCCATATTAGTAGTACCTTTCAGATACTTGAAAATTCGCTTAACTGCTGTTAAGTGAGATTCCCTAGGATCTGATTGGAATCTAGCACAAATGCAAACACTGAATAAAATTTCAGGCCTTGAAGCCGTCAGATAGAGAAGAGAACCAATCATACCTCTGTAGACCTTCTGTTCTACCTTTTTACTTACCTCTTCTCTTTCCAGAATGCATGTGGGATGCATTGGAATCTTTGATGGCTTACATTCTGAGAGATCAAATTTCTTCAGAAGTTCTCTGACATATTTGCTCTGATGAATGTAAGTTCCTTCTGGGGTTTGATTAATCTGAATGCCCGGAAAGAATTTTAGTTCCTCCATTAGGCTCATCTCAAATTCTGCCTGCATACACTTAGCAAACTTTCTTCCCAGAGAAGTTTTAGTATATCCAAATATGATGTCATCTACATAAATCTGACATACTAAAATTTCATTCTTAACTGTCTTACAGAATAAGGTTGTGTCCACTTTCCCTCTGGTGAATTCCTTTTCTAACAGGAAGTTACTTAGTCTTTCATACCAAGCTCTGGGAGCTTGTTTCAGACCATAGAGTGACTTCTTTAGTTTGAAAACATATTCTGGATTTTTGGAACTTTCAAAACCAGGGGGTTGGTGCACATATACCTCTTCTTCTATATAGCCATTTAAGAATGCACTCTTAACACCCATCTGATACAGAGTGATGCCTTTATTAACAACAAATGAAATTAAGAGTCTGATAGATTCTAACTTGGCGACTGGAGCAATGGTTTCTGTATAGTCTATCCCCTCTTGCTGACTATAACCTTGTGCTACCAATCGTGCTTTGTTTCTGATGACTTCACCTTGTTCGTTCAGTTTGTTTCTGAACACCCATTTTGTTCCAATGATGTTGAATCCTTTTGGTTTAGGAACTAGATCCCATACGTCATTTCTTGTGAATTGATTTAGCTCCTCTTGCATTGCTAGAATCCAGTCATTGTCCAGAAGTGCTTCATCAATTGTTGTTGGTTCAGTTAGAGAAACCAGTCCCATGAGGGATTCTTCAGAGTTTCTGAAGCTATATCTTGTTCTGATTGGATCTTCCTTTCTTCCTAAAATTGTTTCTTCTGGGTGATCCATGCTGCTTCTGGATGGTCTTTTCTGGAGTTGATCAACAGAAGGTGTTGGATTGCTTGTAGTGCCTTTTTCTGATGTTGAGGGAGTGTCTCTGTTAAGAGTTTCTGATGACTTGTCTTCAGTACCTGTGAATTCAACTTCCATACCTGCAAGGAATTCATTCTGCTTTGACTTTTGAGAGTCAAGCTTATCATCAAAACGAACATTGATTGACTCTTCCACAATCTGTGTTTCTGTGTTGTATACTCTGTACCCTCTTGAGCGTTCAAAGTATCCTAACATAATACACTTTTGTGCTTTAGAGTCAAACTTGTTCAAATAATTTTTTGTATTCAAAATAAAGCATGTACATCCAAATGGGTGAAAGTAAGAAATGTTGGGCTTTCTGTTCTTCCACAATTCATATGGAGTCTTTTCCAGAATATGTCTTATGGAGATTCTATTCTGAATGTAACACGCTGTGTTTATTGCCTCTGCCCAGAAGATCTTAGCAACGTTAGTCTCGTTGATCATGGTTCTGGCCATTTCTTGCAATGTTATGTTCTTTCGTTCTACAACTCCATTTTGCTGGGGAGTTCTAGGACAAGAGAAATCATGCAGAATGCCTTTGTCATTAAAGAAGGACTCAAAATCTTTGTTTTCAAACTCTCCACCATGATCACTTCTGACTTTGACGATTCTAAGATCCTTTTCATTCTGAACTTGGTTGCAGAAGGTGACAAACACAGAGTGTAACTCGTCCTTGTGTCTTAAGAACTTTATCTATGTCCATCTGCTATAGTCATCTACGATTACTAACCCATACTTCTTGCCACTGACTGAAGCAGTTTTAACTGGTCCAAATAAGTCAATGTGCAGAAGTTTTAATGGATCAGAGGTGGAAACAACGTTTTTGGATTTAAAAGCTGGTTTTGCAAACTTGCCTTTCTGACATGCTTCACACAGAGCATCTGAATTGAACTTCAGGTTAGGAAGTCCTCTGACCAGATTGAGTTTGTTAATCTGAGATATTCTTCTCATACTAACATGTCCCAATCTTCTGTGCCAGATCCATTGCTCGTTGTTAACAGGCATAAGACACTTTACATTCTGACTTTATAGTTCAGAAAGTTTTATTTTATAAATGTTGTTTCTCCTTTTTCCATTAAATAGGATAGTCCCATCTTTCTGACTAATAGCTTTGCATGAATTTTGATTAAAGATTATATCATAACCGTTATCACTTAATTGACTTATGGATAACAGGTTATGCATTAATCCATCTACTAATAAAACATTACTTATAGAGGGAAGATTTCCATTACCTATTGTTCCAGAGCCAATGATCTTTCCTCTCTGATTGCCTCCAAAACCTACGTGGCCTCCAGGCTTAAGTTCCAGGCTTTGGAACATATGCCTTCTTCCCGTCATGTGTCATGAGCAGCCAGAGTCTAGGTACCATGACTGGTGTTTTTGCTTTGCTGCCAAAGATATCTGCCACATGTATTATTTTATCCTTAGGTACCCATATTTTCTTGGGTCCTGATTTATTAGTTTTACCAAAACTCTGATTGAATTTTGGTTTGATAGAGTAATCACTACTAGTATATTTTATGTCATGTGTGTGCCCATATACAAAGTGTGAATCAAGTGAAGTGCGTTTTATAACTAAATCCATGGCATTCTTTGGTGTAGGTACCTTACCTTGATATCTTATCCCTTTTCTGCCATTTCTGCTAACTCCATAGATCATTGAAGCCATTTTGCTTCTATCTATGTTTTTAGCTAGAAACTTCTGAAAGCTGTGATCATACTCCTTGATGATCTCATCAGCATTGTTGGGAGTTTCAGGGATTATTTCCTTCTGAGAGTTTTGCAATAGATTTTCTAATTTTGAAATTTTATTTTTTAACTCAGAATTCTCCAATTTGAGACTCTCAGTCTTATCAGAGTCAGAAGCAAGATTCCTTTTCAGGTTTCTTAATTTGACTCTGATCTGCTGATATCTTTTCAGAATTTCATTAAGACTTTCAGCTAGTTCAGCCTTAGTAATGTTTATAGCAGATTCAGGGAATACCTCTTCTGTATCTGATTCAGAGTCTGACTCAGAAGCTTCACTGTCTTCTGTTATGTTTTCCATGAGAGCTATGTTTGCTCTTTCATCATCTGATTCTGAGTCAGCTTCAGATGTGTCAGAATCATCCCATGTAGCCATGAGACTTTTCTTCTTTTCCTTGCCAAACTTCTTTTTGGGCTTTTCCTTCTGAAGCTTTGGGCAATCACTTTTGTAGTGCCCTTGCTCGTTACATTCATAGTAGATGATGTCTTTGTTGTTTGGCTTTTTGTTTCCTGAAGAACCTTCAGATCTTCTGTGTCCATAGGGGGATTCTGACCTTCTGTATCTGGAGAAGGATTCATTCTGATTTTCTGATCTTCTGGGATTCCTGAACTTCCTTTGCCTCTGCTTCCATAATTGGTTCACCCTTCTGGAGAGGAGAGATAGTTCATCTTCTTCTAATGAGGACCCATCAGAGGTTTCTTCTACAGCCTGCAAAACTTTGGAGTCAGATTTTCTGTTAGATTTTAAAGCTAATGGTTTACCTTGATTTTGAGGTTCATCTGCTTCTAGCTCTATCTCGTGACTTCTGAGGGAGCTGACAAGTTCCTCCAGAGAGATTTTGTCGAGATCCTTGGCTAGCTTAAGCGCTGTGACCATTGGCCTCCACTGTTTTGGCAAGCTTCTGATGATCTTCTTAACATGATCAGTAGTGGAATACCCTTTGTCAAGAACTTTTAGACCAGCAACAAGAATTTGAAATCTTGAAAACATAGTCTCTATTGATTCACTCTCTTCCATCTTGAATGCCTCATACTTCTGAATGAGCACAAGAGCTTTGGTTTATTTGACTTGAATGTTTCCTTCATGCGTCATTCTTAGAGAGTCAAACATATTCTTTGCAGTGTCTCTGTTTGATATCTTTTCACATTCTGAATAAGAGATGGCGCTGAGAAGAATTGTTTTGGCCTTGTGATGATTTCTGAAATCACGTTTTTGCTGATCAGACATTGTTTTCCTGTCAATATTCTGACCACTTCCATCCACTGGGTGCGTGTATCCATCAGTCACCATGTCCCACAGATCAGCATCATGGGCCAGAAATAAACTCTCAATTCTGTCTTTCCAGTAGTCAAAGTTCTCTCCATCAAAGACTGGAGGTTTGCCACTGAATCTGTCTCTTTCTTCATTGTTGTCATTGCTGATGTTTTGATTTGGTCCTGCCATTGTGTTTTTCTGATGCTGGATCTTGTACTGACACAGTTAAGTGTTTTAAGCTCAGAACCAGGCGCTCTGATGCCAATTGAAGATGTGAAAAACACAAGAAGGGGGGTTGAATTGTAAAACTTAAATCAAAAGCTTAAACAACACTGTGTTTTTATCCTGGTTCGTTTGATCTCAACCTACTCCAGTCCACCCGTCAAGGTGATTTCGCCTCTCTCCAACGAGGTCTTAATCCACTATATTCAAAGGGATACAACAACTACTTTAACAACTGTTAAAGCCTTCTTGAGTATAACCACTGTGATCGGTGGATCTGGAACTGACTGTTTAACGCTGGTTCGCGAAATGTCGCGGAAGCAAGAGTCGCCACCGTCTTTTATTTTCTCCAAATGGAAAGGACAAAAGCACAGAAAAATTCCTTAAAGAGATTGCTCTCGGTTCGGGAGGTAGATTATAGAAAAGGGAAGGTGTTAGCACCCTTTCTATCCATGGTTATCCATGGGCTCTTAGATACTTGCTCATTGTGTTTTCAAAATGGTTTGTTTGCTTTTCAATGTGGGTTTAAAAGAGTTTCTTTGAAAAATTTCAGTTCGACTCGTACGTCAGAGTGTTTGAAAAATTTGCTTTGAAAGCTTTTGAAAATGTGTTGGTGAAAAGATTTTTGTTTGTTTTTGAAAAGAGCAAGTATCTACGAGAACCTACCTACCCTAAGGAATTCGTCTGTGTAAATGTCCTTTAAAGTAGTGCCATCCTACCATTGAGAGGTAGGTAGCACCACCGTTGGAGGTGTTCGGGTCAATTCGAGGTTCGGGACATGGTGATCACCAGAGCAATGGGAAGACACCTTAGAAGCTACCCTCATGCCAGGTTCCCGGATCATGAGGACTTACTAAGACATCCTCTACTCGACGATCATCTTTCGAGGCAAGGCAACAGTGAGGCGTACCCTAGGGGTGGTGTGTGATTTGTGTGTCGTTTTCAGTTCATTTTTGTCTTATCATGTCATGGGTGATCTATGCGCTTGTTTTTATTTTTGTCCATTCATTCTTGCATGCCTTGATTAACAGTTAAAAGTGCGAGAAATAAAAAGTTCTAAAGCTATTACAAAAGGCGCGGGTCCACATCGCCAAAATTTCCAGGACCCGATTTGATAGAAAATAAAGAAAGTAAAGGTAAAAGTAAAGTACGAGAAATTAAAATGTTACATGGCTTTGGGAGAATTACATAAATATTTAAAAGAAGGAATAAATAAAATGTGCGAATTGAATTAAAATTGAAAACGAGGGCGTTGGACCCTTTTGAAGTTAAATTGAAATTAAAAATTAATTAATTATTTATTGAAATAAAAGAAGTGTTTTTTAGGTTTTTTTGTATTTATGAAATAAGAAAATTAAAATTAAAATTAAAATTAAAAGAAACCCTAATTCTAAGTTATTTTTAATTATTTGAGAAAAATGTTAAAGTTTAACTTAATTTACTAAAGAATTTATGTACATGTTTATTTACAAAATAAATTAGTAATTAATAATAACAATAATGATGAGAAAATTATTTATTAAAAAAAATGATGAAAAAGTTAAAAAACCTAATTTCTACATATTTAATTTATTAAGAAAAATATTAAAGTTTTGAAACCTAAATTAATCTAATTAATTGTTTAAAGTTTATTTACAAAAAAAATAATAGTAAAATTAATATTAATAAAATAAACATTTTTTTTGATTTTTCTATATTTTATATTTATTATGAAAATTATTTTATGGAATTAAAAGAAAACAATTAAAAAACAATTAAAAGAATAAAAAGGAAAAACAAATAAAAATTAAAAATTGAGCAAACCATAGGGGGTGTCTGGCCCAAGGGGAGGTTTTTTTGAAGTATTGACTCTTGAGTACCGTGGTCTGCATTCTTTGGCCATTGGATTGAGTTTCATGCATAAGTTGTTCTACTTTGGCCATTTGGCTTTTGGCTTTTGGCTTTTGGCCATTTGTGTTCTGGCTTCAACGTTCCCTTAATGTCTGGCTTAATGTCTGCCTCGCCATGTATTTGACTTTTGGCTTTTGGCCTTTTGGCTTTTGACTTTTGGCCATTTGGCTTTTGGCCTCAACGTCCCTTAATGAACCTGCATGGGATCCTGTCTAAACCTGTAGTGTTGAATCTCATGAAAACATTAAATAAAATCATAAAATGCAAATAAAGCCAATATATGAAGAAATTTAATGTTTAGGCACAATATGGCATGTATGAATGATTATACCCTTTTGATCTTGGAGATCAAATCAACCTTACCCTTACTGGAAAAGTAGTGACATGAATGCTTTTATGCCCTTTGGATCATGGAGATCAAGCCAGCCTTACCCTTACTGAAGAAGTAATAAGATGTTGGTTTGTAACTGAGATGGCTTGTTTGTAGTGAGAGAGGGATTTGTAATAAGGATTTCAAGGTTTTAGGGTTCTTGAAATAGTTTGATATTCTAACAGTGTTGTGGCAAGGTTTTTTCTCTCTTTTCTCTTCTCCTCTTTTTTTTCTCCTGGTTTGTGTGACAAGAAGGTGATTATATAGTGGAAATTAGGGTAAAGAAAATGGGCTTTGACTGTGCAATTGGGCCTCCAATATTCACTTGAATTCGTCACTTTCCAGGCTAAATCGCAGGGACTTAAGTGCATTTTTTGAAGTTGAAATGTGAAAACAAAATGTAGCCGACATCGAGAACTAACTCCTGTCCGAAAATCGACTCAATCGGATAAACGGTGAATTAGTTGTGAATTTTTGAAGTTTCAGCTCAGACAAACTTATTTTGGGCTCCAGTGTCGACTCTGACACGTTCTTCAATAAAAAACTGGTATTGATCGGTGCATAATCCGGTCTCGACTTTTGAAGCAAAGTTGTAGATCTACGAGTCAGGGACCTTGTGTAAAAATATGAGCCCAATCCGATAAAAATTGACCGAGTTATGAATTTTCGGAGTTTCGGCCCAGATGAAATAATATTCAGCATTCAGGATTTTCAGCGTGTCACGCACTCTGAGCAAAAAACGAAGGCCTTTTGAATACCGTTTGAACTCAATTCCTTCTGTGAAAATGTAGTCAACTCAATTTGTGAAATTTTGGCGCCGGAACCAGCTCGATACGATGAAAATCGACCAAGTTATGATTTTTTGAACATGACGCAAATAAACTTCTATCACAAATTTTCTGCACGAAAATACCTGATAAATCCACATTTTTGAAGACCTTCTGATCGAAATTGGCTTCTAGCCGTGAGAGATGAAAACGTAGATGATGTCAAGACGGAATTTTGGCCACCGGAACGGGTTCAAAACGAGTCACGATCTTCAAGTTATGAATTTTTTAGCGCGTAAAAACTGCACTTTCAGCACACTTTTTCACTATATTTCTTCAAGAAAACTCACACATTCGGATACCTTCTTTAAAGAATTGACTCTTGAGCCGAACCTGAATTTGAGAATACGTTATCAGAGATATCTTGGCGAAAGAACACCTGAATATAACGCGCCGGGTTGGACTTGTGAATTTTCTTGAAATGTTTTGAGAAATATGGGAGGACAAATTTTGGGGTACAACAGTTGCCCCTGTTCAATCTTCTTAGACCTGAGGACGCAGATTGGCTGACGTGCCTTTCGTAATCCGAAGGTGGAAGATGATTGAACACTAGAGTGCCCAGAAATTTGCGCTCACATGTTAGCAGTGTGATGGGGGAATGGGCTTATAGATGCCATTTGGAGATTGCTGGATAGGATGATGGGCTTATAGATGCCATCTGGATGTTGATCGCGTAAGAGATTCCTTGGCGAGAACCTGCATACCTGCAAAACAGAAAATGAGTACCTGACACGTTGCAGGAGCTGATTTTTAGATGCTTGGTATAGATATGTCCTGACTGGTTGCAGGAGCTGGGTCTGGAGCTTCGAAAGATGATGAATGAACTATGGATGGTTACTGCCTTAGCATGAATGGTAAGAGAATCTTGGACGATTACTACCCCAACAGGAACGCTGAGAGAATCTTGGGTGTCTTCTACTGGGATAAGAATCAGGGAGATCTTAGGGTCGATCTGACTGAACCAGAGAAGGCCTTTGACTGGATAAGAATCAGGAAAATCTTAGGGTCGATTTAACTGAACCGGACAAGGTCTTGGAATATCTTCAACTGGATAAGCATCAGGGAGATCTTAGGGTCGATCTGACTGAACCAGAGAAGGCCTTTGATTGGATAAGAATCAGGAAAATCTTAGGGTCGATTTAACTGAACCGGACAAGGTCTTGGAATCTTCAAATGGATAAGCATCAGGGAGATCTTAGGGTCGATCTGACTGAACCAGAGAAGGCCTTTGACTGGATAAGCATCAGGAAAATCTTAGGGTCGATTTAACTGAACCGGACAAGGTCTTGGAATCTTCAACTGGATAAGCATCAGGGAGATCTTAGGGTCGATCTGACTGAACCAGAGAAGGCCTTTGACTGGATAAGCATCAGGAAAATCTTAGGGTCGATTTAACTGAACCGGACAAGGTCTTGGAATCTTCAACTGGATAAGCATCAGGGAGATCTTAGGGTCGATCTGACTGAACCAGAGAAGGCCTTTGACTGGATAAGCATCAGGAAGATCTTAGGGTCGATTTAACTGAACCAGACAAGGTCTTGGAATATCTTCAACTGGATAAGCATCAGGGAGATCTTAGGATCGATCTGACTGAACCAGAGAAGGCCTTTGACTGGATAAGCATCAGGAAAATCTTAGGGTCGATTTAACTGAACCGGACAAGGTCTTGGAATATCTTCAACTGGATAAGCATCAGGGAGATCTTAGGGTCGATCTGACTGAACCAGAGAAGGCCTTTGACTGGATAAGCATCAGGAAAATCTTAGGGTCGATTTAACTGAACCGGACAAGGTCTTGGAATATCTTCAACTGGATAAGCATCAGGGAGATCTTAGGGTCGATCTGACTGAACCAGAGAAGGCCTTTGAATATAGCTAAGAATTTAACTGGATCTTTCCTGAAAGGTAGAGGTCATTCATATGCAATGCATGATATGGATCAAGCAATGATGTTCTCAATATAAATGAGACTTGTATGATATGATGTGTCTATGCATGTTATAATGATGTATGTGATGTTTTATGTATGTTTTTGTCTAGGAAAGTGAATCCTTGACGGGTGCCGGGAAGTCGTATCCTGGGCTGATGTTGAAGAATAGATTTTGCTTTCGCTGGGGATGATAGCTGCAAGAATACCGGTAGGAGAAGATGACTCCGTTGCGGAATAAACTTGGCAAATGGAGGATTCTGCGGGGAGAAAAGATACTCCTGCGACCATGCTGGGAAGCAATACTCTGTGGGAAGAGGGATGCCTTGCTGAGTGTTGATAGTAGTAATTTGCTGGCGATATCCTTGTTGTACTGAAAGTGTTGATAGACTTCGCTGGGGTAAGAAGACTCTGTCGATGACGATCTTTCCATGGCTTTTGGATGAGGATAACCCAGTTATATCCGATTAAGGAAATAACTCTTTTAACAAAGCCGGACGACGCGTTCGTGCTTTCGGGAGGATAAGCTTCCAGAATCTACTGGGGATAAGCTTACTACTTGGGGATATGAATTCCAACTTTCCTGGGGAAACTGGATTGGACTCTTCTGGGGGGTTTTGGAACTGCGGGGGAGTGATTCCTTTGAATGTTGGTATACCGCCGGGGAACAATCTTTAGACCAAGACTACCGGAGATACTTGTTAAGAATATATGTATTGCTGCTGGGGGATGTTGGGATCTGCTGGAGGATACCCAATTTCCTTGAGATTTGATAACTCTGCCTGGAGAAGAATGCACTGTTTTGCTGAATCACTCTCTGGGGAATTAATATGTACTGGTTATATTCTTTAGCTGAACCTACCTTGGTACCTTGGAGAACAGAACAATTAGATTGCTTTTAGACAACTCCTTATTGCCCCTGTTTCTATGGGGGAGGCACCTGTGGGATGCTGATAGTCGTTGATGGGCCAACCTTCTTCTGGTAGGCAGGTGACGAGATGCCGGGACATAGTCGTACGCTTTTGATCCCTAACTTTTGCCTGGACCGCCCTTTCGGGTTTTCAGTCCACCGGGATACCCATTTTTGCCCAAGCCGCCTTTTCAGGTTTTCGACTTGCCGGGTGTACAGATTTTTTTTCATTTCATCCCTTCATTTTGCCCGAACCCTTTTGGTTCGCCGGGAAGCCCTTATTTTTGCCTAGGTGTGTCAACCTAGCGGGTCTTTGATTGTGCGTAGTATTTTTTCGACTATGTCCGTGCTCTCAGAATGTAGGGAGTTGCCCCTGTTAGAAGTGTTTTGTCATGCCACCAGAAGGTGTTTGATCAGGCCAGATTCGTTGTTGGAACGCCCCAAGTGACTCAGGCGGAGATTTGCCCCAGGCTGTTTGGCCTTTGAGAGATTCTCCGAATCTTGACTTAACTGCCCCAGATGGTAGACCATGATCATATCATGCCCCTTGATTGGAGATACTCTTGTTCACCAGACTTTCATTGTGCGAATTTCCCTGCTGTTCAAACAAGAAGTCATATGCAAACAAAGTTATGTTAAAAATGCAAAGCCTATGTCTGTCTTGAAGTTTTCGAAAATGCATTTTTTCCATAAAACAAGTGAATATTTGTAAAGCGTGATGTCAACTCCGTATTTTACCGTGAGCCTTAAGGAGTCAGGATACCTTTCGTCACAGTATGCTTTCGAACTAACCCATGCTTCAGCTAGGACTTTTAAGGGTTATAACGTGGCCTGGTTCACGGTTTAAGAAACAAAGGATAAAGGCTCAAATTTTATTTGTACCCACCTGCTCTTCGTGATGTTCTTCAAACCTAAACTCAGTTGATCATCCGTTAGACCTCGTTTGAGTCTTTGCTCTGATTTTCCGGCGATGGTTCAGTCATTGATGATTTATTCTGAATAGGCAGTCATCATTTTTTTTTGCTGAGGGTTTGTAGGACCTCTTTCTTTTTTGATTTTTGTTATCCCTTTCTTTTTTTGCCTGAACTGTTTCCTTTTTTGGAATTACAGTCAGCGGGATGCCCCAGTTTTGTAAGTCTCCTTCATGGGTTTTGACTTAATGGGTTTTTTATTTTTTGAGATAATGACTGCCTTTCTTTATTGATTATTCGGAACCATCACTGTCTTTCGTTTTGTAAGGACTCCTTTGGTGCCATTTGTTATGCACTTGGATCAACTGAGAGAACTACCCTGCCCCAGGTTATAATTAAGGGTTTTAATTTTCGAAAAGAAAAACTCCTACTTCTTTGGCTCAAAGGGGTTGACGAGGGATTATCTTCCTTATAACTCCAGTGTTTAGGGATTGAAACAATGCCTGTACCTCATCAGCGGGGTCTGTTCAAAAGCATACTGTAAGTGTTGTGGTATCGTTTTCGTCATCCTTCCTCAAGAGGCTTAGCATTTTAGATCAAGAGCTGACATCAGAAAAAATATGAAGATAATTTGCGTATAGTGAATACGAATATATTGTTTTAGAACAGACATATGCGATGCATTAATGAAATAACAATGTTTAACATGAGTAAATGTTTGAACAAAAGAAAATTGCAACTTGAACATTCGAATGAACAGAAATTTCTCAATCCTAGCCCTGATTTGGCAAGGGAGCAGTGATCACGTGGGGAGTCTTGGGTATTTTAAACTGAATCTCTCCAGCGTCGATCATGTCTTGAATCTTGTTTTTGAGAGGCCAGCAGTTGTCCATAGTATGCCCCGGGCTATTAGAATGATATGCGCACCTATCGTTGGGATGATAGTTAGGAGCAGAAGTGTTTGGATTCCGGAGAGGAGCCTTTAAGGTGATCAGCCCTGCCTTCAACATTTGTTGTAGTGCTTGATCCAGCGACATGTTGATCTTGGTGAACTGCCTTTTAGGCTTGTCTGGTTGACGCTGGTGAGGTTGCTGCTGAGTTTGTGACCCTGAAGCCACTTGAGGAGCTCTCCCCTTATCTCCTTGTTTCAAAGGTGGTTGAATGATGACTGGCCCTTCACCCTTAGATGTCTGCCCCAGTTGGTTACCTTGAAGCAGTTGGTTGACGAGAAACCGGAGCTCATCTTGTCTTTGAGCTAAACCTTGAATGGCATTCCTCTGCCCCAGCATTTGGGCTTTCATAGCATCCATCTCAGCTTGTAGGTGTTTCAGCCTTTCACCCTCAGCACTGTTTCTGACAAAGGTCTCCATGAGAAGTGTCCTTAGCTCCTCCTGCCCCTTGGATAGATTCAGGAGGATTTCCCCGAACCGAGTCTCTTGAGCCAGAAGGTCCTGGTTATCTTGTTGGGAAGCCATTGTGGAAATAAACAGCGAGAAGGGTAAGTGACCTGCAACAAGGGTACCTGTTATGCAATGACGTGTATGACATGCATGCAATGTTTTCAAGGACCTCGCGGGGTAAACAAGAAAATTTGTTAGAATTTGAAACCGGTAGCTTGATTGAAGGAACTTCATATTGCTGAGAGTCCTTCTTCAAGGGTCAAAAGGCTCACCATATCTAGTGGGTCATAGCCCCTGACTCAAGTCGTCAACCTTATTTTGCTTTCCAAACAGCCTTGGGTAGGGGAACCTTCTTCAGGAGTCAAAGCTCACCATATCAAGTGGGTCATAGCCTCTGACAACTTTGGCTAGAGGAAAATAAATCCTCTTTGCCCCTTGCTAGATGTTTGATTCATCATGACCTGCATCACAGACCCTTGAGATCCTTGAAATGGGTTAGTCCTTATGCAAGATGTATGCAATGGTATGATGTTATGCTATGCATGGGGGTAATGTAAATAACCCTGTTATGAGTCCCAATTAAGGACTGCAAACCAAAACCTGCAAGAACTCAAGTAAAACCTGTCATGAGCCCCAATTAAGGACTATAAACAGAACCTGCAAGTAGTTAGTACACCCTGTTATGAGTCTCAATTAAGGACTATAAACAAAACCTGCAAGAGACTTAGTAAATCCTGTTACGAGTCCCAATTAAGGACTGTAAACAAAACCTGCAAGTAGTTCATGTGTCAGATAGATAACAAGCATGCAAGTAGTCAAGTACAAAGGCACGCAAGTCACACAAGAGAAGCCCTTAGAGTTTAAGGCCAGCATGGGGTCTGGGTATTACCCTCTTGAAGTTGGTGGGTTCAACCTGTCCTAATCAAAGTAACCGGGTTCTAAGGTTCCCAATATCACAGGATTGCTTTCATTGTTCATCGTTTCGATTTAGCCACTGAACTGGCGACCGAAATATTCCAGGAAAGCAACCCTCAATTGAGCGTAGTATCGAGTATCAACCAACCTCGGACTGCACCAAAGTCAATTATCTCACTACCCTAAAGAGGCCAAGATAGTTCAATTAAGGTTCCTAAGGTTTGTTGATGCTTCATGACACCACGCGGAGGCCCCGTACTCTCCTTGACTGAACTCAAGGGTTACCGGTACACACCAAAGTGCCACATCAACGTAGCAGACTGCTTCAACCATGTCGGTATACCCCGCACAGTTCCCTCACAGTCTTGTTGCTACTTTCTAAGAAGGTATCCCCCAGATCCGGGTTAGGATCTATAGAACTCCCAAGCAACCCACAATAATAAAGCAAGCAAAGAAGACAATTGAAAACATAGTTATGACCTAGCCCTAAGGTACACCCCACTTTAAGTTTATCCCCAGCAGAGTCGCCAGTTCTGTGATCGGTGGATCTGGAACTGACTGTTTAACGCTGGTTCGCGAAATGTCGCGGAAGCAAGAGTCGCCACCGTCTTTTATTTTCTCCAAATGGAAAGGACAAAAGCACAGAAAAATTCCTTAAAGAGATTGCTCTCGGTTCGGGAGGTAGATTATAGAAAGGGAAGGTGTTAGCACCCTTTCTATCCATGGTTATCCATGGGCTCTTAGATACTTGCTCATTGTGTTTTCAAAATGGTTTGTTTGCTTTTCAATGTGGGTTTAAAAGAGTTTCTTTGAAAAATTTCAGTTCGACTCGTACGTCAGAGTGTTTGAAAAATTTGCTTTGAAAGCTTTTGAAAATGTGTTGGTGAAAAGATTTTTGTTTGTTTTTGAAAAGAGCAAGTATCTACGAGAACCTACCTACCCTAAGGAATTCGTCTGTGTAAATGTCCTTTAAAGTAGTGCCATCCTACCATTGAGAGGTAGGTAGCACCACCGTTGGAGGTGTTCGGGTCAATTCGAGGTTCGGGACATGGTGATCACCAGAGCAATGGGAAGACACCTTAGAAGCTACCCTCATGCCAGGTTCCCGGATCATGAGGACTTACTAAGACATCCTCTACTCGACGATCACCTTTCGAGGCAAGGCAACAGTGAGGCGTACCCTAGGGGTGGTGTGTGATTTGTGTGTCGTTTTCAGTTCATTTTTGTCTTATCATGTCATGGGTGATCTATGCGCTTGTTTTTATTTTTGTCCATTCATTCTTGCATTCCTTGATTAACAGTTAAAAGTGCGAGAAATAAAAAGTTCTAAAGCTATTACAAAAGGCGCGGGTCCACATCGCCAAAATTTCCAGGACCCGATTTGATAGAAAATAAAGAAAGTAAAGGTAAAAGTAAAGTGCGAGAAATTAAAATGTTACATGGCTTTGGGAGAATTACATAAATATTTAAAAGAAGGAATAAATAAAATGTGCGAATTAAATTAAAATTGAAAACGAGGGCGTTGGACCCTTTTGAAGTTAAATTGAAATTAAAAATTAATTAATTATTTATTGAAATAAAAGAAGTGTTTTTTAGGTTTTTTTGTATTTATGAAATAAGAAAATTAAAATTAAAATTAAAAGAAACCCTAATTCTAAGTTATTTTTAATTATTTGAGAAAAATGTTAAAGTTTAACTTAATTTACTAAAGAATTTATGTACATGTTTATTTACAAAATAAATTAGTAATTAATAATAACAATAATGATGAGAAAATTATTTATTAAAAAAAATGATGAAAAAGTTAAAAAACCTAATTTCTACATATTTAATTTATTAAGAAAAATATTAAAGTTTTGAAACCTAAATTAATGTAATTAATTGTTTAAAGTTTATTTACAAAAAAAATAATAGTAAAATTAATATTAATAAAATAAACATTTTTTTTGATTTTTCTATATTTTATATTTATTATGAAAATTATTTTATGGAATTAAAAGAAAACAATTAAAAAACAATTAAAAGAATAAAAAGGAAAAACAAATAAAAATTAAAAATTGAGCAAACCATAGGGGGTGTCTGGCCCAAGGGGAGGTTTTTTTGAAGTATTGACTCCTGAGTACCGTGGTCTGCATTCTTTGGCCATTGGATTGAGTTTCATGCATAAGTTGTTCTACTTTGGCCATTTGGCTTTTGGCTTTTGGCTTTTGGCCATTTGTGTTCTGGCTTCAACGTTCCCTTAATGTCTGGCTTAATGTCTGCCTCGCCATGTATTTGACTTTTGGCTTTTGGCCTTTTGGCTTTTGACTTTTGGCCATTTGGCTTTTGGCCTCAACGTCCCTTAATGAACCTGCATGGGATCCTGTCTAAACCTGTAGTGTTGAATCTCATGAAAACATTAAATAAAATCATAAAATGCAAATAAAGCCAATATATGAAGAAATTTAATGTTTAGGCACAATATGGCATGTATGAATGATTATACCCTTTTGATCTTGGAGATCAAATCAACCTTACCCTTACTGGAAAAGTAGTGACATGAATGCTTTTATGCTCTTTGGATCATGGAGATCAAGCTAGCCTTACCCTTACTGAAGAAGTAATAAGATGTTGGTTTGTAACTGAGATGGCTTGTTTGTAGTGAGAGAGGGATTTGTAATAAGGATTTCAAGGTTTTAGGGTTCTTGAAATAGTTTGATATTCTAACAGTGTTGTGGCAAGGTTTTTTCTCTCTTTTCTCTTCTCCTCTTTTTTTTCTCCTGGTTTGTGTGACAAGAAGGTGATTATATAGTAGAAATTAGGGTAAAGAAAATGGGCTTTGACTGTGCAATTGGGCCTCCAATATTCACTTGAATTCGTCACTTTCCAGGCTAAATCGCAGGGACTTAAGTGCATGTTTTGAAGTTGAAATGTGAAAACAAAATGTAGCCGACATCGAGAACTAACTCCTGTCCGAAAATCGACTCAATCGGATAAACGGTGAATTAGTTGTGAATTTTTGAAGTTTCAGCTCAGACAAACTTATTTTGGGCTCCAGTGTCGACTCTGACACGTTCTTCAATAAAAAACTGGTATTGATCGGTGCATAATCCGGTCTCGACTTTTGAAGCAAAGTTGTAGATCTACGAGTCAGGGACCTTGTGTAAAAATATGAGCCCAATCCGATAAAAATTGACCGAGTTATGAATTTTCGGAGTTTCGGCCCAGATGAAATAATATTCAGCATTCAGGATTTTCAGCGTGTCACGCACTCTGAGCAAAAAATGAAGGCCTTTTGAATACCGTTTGAACTCAATTCCTTCTGTGAAAATGTAGTCAACTCAATTTGTGAAATTTTGGCGCCGGAACCAGCTCGATACGATGAAAATCGACCAAGTTATGATTTTTTGAACATGACGCAAATAAACTTCTATCACAAATTTTCTGCACGAAAATACCTGATAAATCCACATTTTTGAAGACCTTCTGATCGAAATTGGCTTCTAGCCGTGAGAGATGAAAACGTAGATGATGTCAAGACGGAATTTTGGCCACCGGAACGGGTTCAAAACGAGTCACGATCTTCAAGTTATGAATTTTTTAGCGCGTAAAAACTGCACTTTCAGCACACTTTTTCACTATATTTCTTCAAGAAAACTCACACATTCGGATACCTTCTTTAAAGAATTGACTCTTGAGCCGAACCTGAATTTGAGAATACGTTATCAGAGATATCTTGGCGAAAGAACACCTGAATATAACGCGCCGGGTTGGACTTGTGAATTTTCTTGAAATGTTTTGAGAAATATGGGAGGGCAAATTTTGGGGTACAACAACCACAAACCGGTTTATCTCAAGGAATTCTCTTTACAAATAATTGAACAATAATGTGTTTAATGTTTTCTAATAAAACAGTATACCACAACTGTGATAATACACAAATTTAAGCTTAGAATGAAACTGGATTGCTAAAGTGTTTGGATGAGCGTGATTGGAAATCTTAGAAAATTGTATGAGTGCGTGCGTGTAGATCATTAGCCTTTTCTTTTCTCACACTGACTTGTTTATATAGCCAAGGCAAAGATACGTTGTTGTCCATAAAGCACTTTCAATGATAATAACGTTCTTTCCTTTTTGAGAAGATCTTGTCTTTGAATAAAGCCGTTGGTAATTAATCTGTCTTGAATACTTAGTAACGCTTCAGAGTGTTCTCTGCTTATGGTAATCAGAGTGTTCTTTGCTTTAACTGGATGATGACGCTTCTGAGTGCTGATGACTTGGTAAAGATCTTTGATCAGAGTCAGAGTATTTTATGCGCAGATTCTGGTCATCAGGCTTCAGCGTATAATTTGGTAGCTTCAGCGTGTAGCACATGTTATAGATCTTCTGATGCTGACATATCTTCTGATGCTGATGTTGATACTGATCTTCTGATGTTGATTCCATCAGAACTTCTGTAAATACACAACATAATTTTAAGTAGCATATATGTCTTATATATAAATCTTACAATTAATTTATTCTTGTATTTTGTTATCATCAAAACACTAATTAAGGGTTGTAGAATCAAACTATGTTCTAACAGGTTCAACTTGTTTAACTTTGAGATTCTTCTCATGCTAACATGGCCTAACCTTATGTGCAAGATCCATTGATCTATGTTCACAAAGATGAGTGTTGCACCCCAAAATTCGCCCTCTTTAGTTTAACCCTGATTGGATTATTTTTCTTTAACATAATCATGCTTACATATCACTGATTCCATGGTTATAGGATCAAAGCATTTATCTTCGTCGAGCTACAGAAAACGATTGTCTGTCATGCAACACAATGAAGTAGAAACTCAGGGTTTTTGGGATTCAAATGCATTCTGCATATTTCTCTGAGCTACTTAATTAGTGAGTAATCAAGTTCTCATCATTCCAAGCTCTCATGTGCTCCATCATGCTTCAAATTGCAAAGAAAATCGAGCGTTTCAGTTGATTTGAGACAATTTGGACTGAAAATCAGCATTTCGCGTTTTGTGTTCAAAAATTTATAACTTTTGTCCGAAAAATAATTTTTTTAGTGGGTCTTAAGGTGTTGGAACTGTCTTGACATTATCGTTGTTTCATATGTTTGGGTCGGAAGCCAACTCATATTTTTTTGCATGCTGAAGCAGAATTTCGGTCAACTGTTTTTCAATGTTGCAAAAATCATAACTCTCTCGATTTTCAATATTTCGGGCTGATTCTCATGGAAAGGTGTCACAAATTTTGTTAGCTATAAATCTTTTTAAGGGTCTGAGTTCGGATTATGACCAGAAGACTTTAGTTTATAACTTATTTCTAAAGTTGAACACTGAAATATGACACAAAAGTTGCGCAACCCAAAACAGAGAGTTTTCTGTCTCCAAATGTCTTAATATTGTAAGAATCACAACTCTCTAGATTTTTATATGTAATACGATGGTAGAATTGACTTGGTTTTGCGTTTTATCGCAAATGTTGCAGATAGCAAGAGTCGCCACCGACTTTTCTTTTATCCAATAAGGAAAGGGTGAAAAGAACAGGAAAGACCTTCGAGATTTTGAGTTTTGGCGGTAGGTTATGAAAATGAAATGTGTTAGCACCCTTTTCATCCATAGTTATCTATGGCCTCTTAATCGCTATCTTACTCTGAAAATTCTTTGTGTATGTGTTTGTTTGAAAATATTTTGATAAATGCCTAAGTGCGGAAATTTTGTAATGATTCTTGTATAAGTTAAGAATGCGTACAAAGTGTTTGTTTTTGAAAATATTTTAGAGAAAAGTGTTTTGCGTAAAAGATGTTTTGTTTTTTGGAACAAGCGTGTTATTTTCAAAAGTATTTCGTGTTATTTTCCTCCTCCTTAAATAGTGTTATCCTACCATTAGTTAGTAGGAAGCCCTATCGTTGGATTTGAAGGGACAGGCGTGGGTCATCGTACAGTCATAAAGATAACTTGTAGGGGCGCTTTAGCAATTTATCGTAAAGGACTAAGATATTTTACCGAAGGCAACATCGTAAGGGTCATCGAGGGACTATGATCTTTTGTATCGGAGGGACTTTGCTAAAGCGTCCCCACGTTCGAGGGATATGACTATTTTTATTCAAAGGCAACAACTGGGATTACCCTAGAGGTAAGTGTGTGAAAAGTGATTCAATTCAGTTACTTATCTTGTCTGTAGGGTTATCTAACGATTGATTTTAGATCTTTCCATATATGCCTAGTTACTATACAGTAATAACGAAAACGGTAAATTGCAAAAAGTAAAGGTGCGGAAAGTAAACCTAAACTATTACAGGGCTTCAGGAGTAGGGATACAAAACCATAAAATCGGGGGGAAAATAAAGTAAACCCTAATTAACTATTACATACTGTAGCAGATACATAATTGGGAAAAACTAATTCGAAAGTAAATACGTGAAGATTGTAAAAGAGAAAATGGAAAAAATTGTTTTGATAATTGCATGACGAAAAAGTTTTGATAATCATCTTAAAGTTAGGTAATTTAAATTAATCGAAACCCTAAAATCTAAGTTGATTTTAATGAATTGAAAAAAATTTAGGTAATCGAAACCCTAAAATCTAAGTTGATTTTAATTTAATCGAGAAAACCTAAATAATCAAATTAGGGTTAATTAAATAAAACCTAAAATTAAATTCATTTGATTAAAAAAACTAAAATTCAAATTTAAAGCCTAAAATTAAATTAGGGTTTTGTTAAAAAATGTTTTTGAAAAAAAAGGTTTTAAAGAAAAAGGGTGAAAAAGAGTGAGAAACATAGAATGACCAAAAGAGTAGGGGTGGGTGTTAAACTCACGCTCTCAAGAATTCTCCATGCCTAGCATACCAACACGCCAACACGCTGGTTGTGTCAAGGTACAATTTTCAGCGCATCATATACTAAACCTGCAAAAATAATGAAAACATGAAAAAATTGGCAAGACTGGGGATCGAATCCGTGACCTGGGAGAGGAGTGATTTAGCACGCGTCTTTCTACCACTTGGGTGGCTATACATCCGTTTATATAAATCAAACAATAAATATAAATATAAAACATGATTATGTTGACTGGAGAGGCGCCGGAGCCCTAGCTCCAGTCGTCTTCTCCGGTTGTCCTCCTCCAATCAACCTACAAAATAAGCATTATTAGAAAGCCAACAATACCCTACCCCCCTAAATCAAGGGCTGCAAATCCAATGGGGGTGTTTTTGAAGGCTAAAATGTAAGGGATTAAGAACTATGATATAAACATATGAAATTGGTGCTAGCATGGTGGTTCACGTTTTAGCATGCATGGGATCATGGTGATGATCCAGACCTATTCAAATGCACCTAATAAACATGTTAGTAACACCAATATGATTTAAAAAGATACAAAAATTAAGATATGAAATTCACAAAGTTATGCAGTCGGATATGCATGGTATGGTATTTTCATGTGTTTTGGACCCTCAAAAATCAATCCAACCTTACTCTGCAGGGTTGTTATGAGTGAATGGAATGGAGATCTTGTAGTGAAAGGATTGGTAATAAGAGTTTCAAGATTTAGGGTTCTTGAGAAAAGTTTGGAATTTTTTTGCAAATTAGTGAGGTAAGGTTTTTCGTGTGGCCTTGTATGAGAATGAATGAGATTATATAGGAGAAATTATGTCAAAGTCATGTGGGCTTGGACCTTGTATAAAAAGATATGATTTTATCCTATTTATTTTATATAATTAATGAATAAATCAAAAATATTAAAAATAATAAAAATAAACATAGGCCAAGGGGTGTAAGGATATGTTTTGAGGTGTATGAAGAGTATAATACACGTTTGGACTCTTAAAACATTGCCCAATAGCCCAAAGTATCAAGCTTGCTCAATTTGAACTTCATGCATTTGCTCAAAATTTCCCAAATTGAAATAGTCATAACTTACTCAATTTTTATCTTTTGAAGGTGATCTTGGACTTTTTGGAAATCTCAATATGTCCTATACAACCTCTATGTTTATCATTTTTCATTTTGAAGACTTTATATTGATGTAATTTTCCTTGACAAAAAGTGTCTTTTTGTTGACTTTTGAAATGACCTATAATGTATTGGCTTATATCTCTCAAATGATGCACTTTTTGGACTTGAGCTTAGAGAGACAAAGTTATAGAGAATTCAATTCCATTCAAAATAAGATTCGGTTGGGGAAAATATGATGAAGCATGTGAAAGTTATGCTTGGTCAAAGTTCAGTTGCCTTTTCCATAAGAAACCCTAATTTGACAACTTTTGACTTTTGATGATTTGAGAGCTTTTCTTGAGGAATCATGATCAAACTTTGATCAAATGATGAATATGACTTCAAAATGTGGATGTTAACCAAAAATCTTGAAGTTTACTGTTTGTTAACCACAGTGACTTTTCACCCAATATAGTTGATTTTCAGTCATCTGAGCAATTGACTGGGCAAACTTGTGATGCAAGGCTTGAAACTTGGTATGAGCATTAATTGAAGCATATGAGGAGCCATGAAAACCACTTGAAGCCTTGGAAACCCAATATTCCTTGATAAATACAAAACCCTAGTTGTGAGTCCATTGCTTAGGAGAAGAATTTGTCTGATCAATTCTTGAGCAACCTTGAGCAATAGAGAATCCTAGGAGAATATCTTGAATGAAAATGGGAGGGAAATTTTTTGGGTACAATAGCTGCCCCTGTTAAATCCTCTTAAACCTGAAGGGTTAGATTGGCATGTCCTCCATTCGTGACTTAAAGGTAGAAGTATATTGAACACTTAAGTGCCCGGAAATTTGCACTCGCCTTTGCATGAAGTAACATTGTTGGTTGATTATACCGGGAATAGGATTAAAGATGCCATTTGGAGAGGTGACAGAGATTAGTCAGAGATGGGCTTATAAATTCCATCTAAGGGAACTGTTGATAGGAATATCAGAATAAGTATACGCTTGACTTTGTCTTAGAAGACGTATTTCGAATGAGTATACACCCGACTTTATCCAAAAGAATATCAGAGTGAATCTACGCTTGATTTTATCTGAATGATGTAGTAGAATGAGTTTACGCTTGACTTTGTCTATAAGATACGTTTTGAATGAGTCTATGCTTGACTTTGTCCAAAAATAATATCATAGTGAATCTATGCTTGATTTTATCTGAATGATGCACAAGAATGAGTCTACGCTCGACTTTGTCTAAAAGATACGTTTGGAATGTGTCTACGCCTGATATTTTCCAAAAAGAATATCAGAGTGAATCTACGCTTGATTTCATCTGAATGATGCACTAGAATGAGTCTATGCTGAAATTTATCTAGAAGATACATTTAGAATGAGTCTACGCCTAACTTTGTCAAAAAAGAATATCAGTATGAATATACGCTTAATTTTATTTGTACTAGAAGATGTCTACGCCCGACTTCAACTAGAAGAGGTACTGGAAGGAGTCTACGCCTGCCTTTTTTCCAAAAGAGTTTCAGAAGGAATCTACGCTTGATTTCATCTAAACTAGAAGATGTCTACGCCTGAATTCAACTAGAAGAGCTGCTTTTTAGAATGACTCTCTAGGGAAAGTACTTAAGTAGCTACTTATTAGGTTTAGTATTTGAAGGAGATGCTTGTCAGAATTTAGTCTCTGAAGGAAATTGTCTAGTTATGTAGATAGTTGCCCCATCCTGTTTCGGGAATTGATATGCAATCTGTCTTCACATGTTATTGCCCTGTCTTGTTTTAGGAATTAATCTGCGACCTGTTAGAAAATTATTTATAATGTTCGTCTGTTTTTAGACTTTACCTGAAAAGATAAAGAGTTAGTTGTATGTGATGTCGTAATGTATGAAATGCATTGCGTAATGATGTTACCAAAATAAATGAGAGTGTGTTACATGCCTTTTGTATGCATATGCTATGATAAATGATGTTTGAATGTGAGATGTCGTTTGAGTGCATTGGTAGCTTTGTATAACATTTTTGATCGGGAAAATAAATCCCAGACTACTGTTGGGGATGGCAACAGTAATTCTTGAAACTTGTTTAGAATGTCCATGTTGGGGACTACTGCTTGCTATTTGAGGAAACTCCGCTGGGGAATTTGATTTCTACTCGGGAAGAAGAGTTTAAGAACGTTGGCCGTTCATCGCTCTATTGGGGAGTTTAATTCTTATATACCCTGACAGTGGATAGAAGAGATGGATAACCTTCTAAGATGATGTATGGCCAACTTTTTGATATGGATGCTGACTCGTCTGCGGAGGATAAGATTAACTGATATCTGGTCTGGTTTTAGATTTTGTAGCAACTCTCTGGGGATAGTGGTCTGGACTACCCTTTGCTGGAGAGAGATGTTTTGCCTGCGATTTGTAGTAGTTGAAATGATAGACTCAAGCTGGGGAGACTGTATCCCATTGGGGAAATAAACCATGTTGGAGAGACACTCTATTGAGGAATATACTTTGCTGAGGAGTTTTACTGTGTTGGAGAAATAAGCTCAGCTGGGGAAGAGAATTTCTGTGAACTGTACTGGTGACATACTCTCTGTCAAGGGTTAGGATTCGATAGGTTGGCGACATCGCTGGGGGAAAAATCATATTCTTTTATCTTCTAGGGGAATCTGTTGGTGAGTATGATTAGGGTATCTCGGACTTGTGGGGAATGTGTCAAGTTTGTGAAGATGACTTTGCGGGGGATAATCTTACGGAAACTGCTCTGTGGGGATTTGTGGATGACTTGAACGTTATCCCAACTCTTGTAGTCTTGAGTAAATGCTTATTCATGATTTTTATGCTTATATTTGTTAACATTAATCATATTCATATGCATATGTTTATTCAATTTAGTCATTGGACGTTGTAATACGGTGGGAGAATTGACTTGGTGTTTTGTGTTTTATCGTAATTGTTGCGGATTAGAAAGAGTCTCCACCGACTTTTCTTTTATCCAATAAAGGAAAGGGTGAAAAGAACAAGAAATACCTTTTTGATATTTTCTTGAGTTCGAGGGGTAGATTATGAAAAGGGAAGGTGTTAGCACCCTTTTCATCTGTAGTTATTTACGGGCTCTTCATTGCCAGCTCACTTTGAAAAGCTTTGTGTTTTGTGTAAGTTTTTTGAAAAGACCTTTGTATGGAAAACTTTGTAATGATTCTCGTATCATTGAGAATGTACAAAGTGTTGGTTTTGAAAATATTTTTTGTTTGGAAAATGTTTGAAAGATGTTTTGAAAGTGTGAGGTGTGAAGATTGTTTTGATTTATGAGAAAGCAATTACAAGCGATTTACTGACTCAAAAAATCTTTGTTCTTTTCCTCCTCATTTAAATAGTGCTATTCTACCATTGATTATTAGGAATCCCTATTATTGGATGTGAGGGACAGGCGCGAGTCATCGTACAGTCATAGAAGGCAACTCGTGAGACGCTTTAGCAATTGTCGTAAGGGACTAAGATTGTTTACCAAAGGCAACATCGAAGGGTCATCGAGGGACTATGATCTTGTAATCGAGGGTCTTTGCTAAAGTATCTCACGTTCGAGGGTCATGACTGTATTTTTCTAAAGGCAACAAGCGAGGTCACCTTAGAGGTGCGCGTGTGCATAATGTTTCGATTCAATTATTTTATCTTGAGGTTTATGATTATCTATCGTTTGATTTTAGATCTAATCATACACGCATAATTATTATACAGTAATATATATATATATATATATATATATATATATATATATATATATATATATATATATATATATATATATATATATATATATATATATATATATATATATATATATATATATATATATATATATATATATATATATATATATATATATATATATATATATATATATATATATATATATATAAGTGCAGAAAGTAAAGTGCGGGAAACAAAATCTACGCTATTACAATGTTTCGGGAGTGGGGATACAAATTTATGAATGGAAATAAAGTAAAGGCCTAATTAAACTATTACAAACCGTAAACAGTTACAATAATCGAAAGAATGCGAAAAATAGTAAACTGCGAGCAAATGAAAAGAGAAAGAAATATTGTTTTTCGATGTGTTTTTATAAAAAAGAAAGTAAAAATATAAAACAAAGGTGTAACTAAAACAAAATTTATTTAGACTAAATTAAATTTCTAAGATTATCAAAATTAAAATTCTAAAATTTTTACCAAATTAAATCTAAGCTAAATTAATTCTAATAACATCTTAAATTAATTAAAAAAATCTCAAGTTATTAAAATAAATCTAAACTAAACTAAAATTCTAAAATTATTAAATTAAAACTAGACTAAATTAAAATTTTAAAGTTGTCAAATTAAATCTAAACTAAAAAAATTCTAAAATTACTAAATTAATCTAAATCAAATCAAATAAAAAAAGGGTGGTGTAAATGCAGAAAATAGGGTGCAGTAGTCTGAATTTTGATGGGCTTAAAAAATAAAATGGAAACATATTGGGCTCAAACTATATGAAAAAAATTAATTTAACAAACATAAAACAAAAAAAAAAGATGCACATGCTGGGCCGGACCGGGTCGGGTCCTAACCCATCCCCTCACTTAAATCAAGACGGGTTGTATAACCCTAGAGATCCAATGCCTCACTTTCTCTCTCCATGCGCTTCCTCTATTTTTATCAATCACATTTTATTTGATATAACAAACAAAACTCGATTTATTCCCTCCCTCAATCATTTTCAATTCTTCACGCCTCAACAAACATGACTCTGTGTTCTCGGTTTCTACAACAACAATCATAACCTTTCGCTTTCTCTATTTTTCCTAATTCATCATCTCACCTCCACGCAACATCTTCAAGGATTCAAATCAAACGAAAAGCAAAAATAGAAATCAATTAATTAACGAAAGAAGAGTACCGACTGGAGAAGCTTTTGACGCCTCTTCGAACTCGGATCAGGTTTGCGCTTCTTTCTCTGCACTTTGTGTTCTCTTCTTCTGGATTCTTTAATTCATATTTTGTTTAGTCTCTCTTCTACTGTTTTTTTTGTTTACCCTTCTTCTAGAACTATTGTTTGGAACTGTTGTTATGTTCTCGGTTATGCGATTGTTCCACGAGTAGAGGATTGAATGAACTTCGGTTCATTCTATGGTGAGATTTTTGAAGGCAGATTGAGTGTGGTTATAGAAGGTTTATGATGATGTTGAGAGGATGTTTACCATAATTTTGAATTAGTATTGGATATTAGTGATGTTGTCTGTTGGAGTAGGTTATGGTGAGGTTTGGCAGAGATGAGGGTCAATGTCAATGTTACTAAGGAAGGATTACCCCGTGAGGGTGGAAATGGATCGCGGAGAGATGCAGACAGGGGACCATTTATGAAGGTAGAAGATGATGAGGGTGGCCGGTAGTGGTGATGATGGTTTTGCAGGAAATAAAGAATTACACGGAGGAGAAGAGGAATCCAAAGAGTGAATTCGTGAGCCGAATTGGACAACAGGTGTTTGGTTATTGTCACGAAAATTAAAGGTTGTAGGTTCGAAGAGGAACGGTCTGTGTCGTTGTTGTTGGCTGGTGGAGGAAGTATGTGGGTGTTGGGTCAGAGTCTAAGAAGGTTTTAGGGAGGATGGTTAATTGAAATGGTTCTGAGGAAATTTGAAGATATGGCTAGCTGAGAGGTTTATTGAGAAATTGTTTTGGAGGTTAAAATAATAGAGGAATTATTGAGGTTTTTAGCAGTGAGTATCGCCTTTTTATGTGAATTTCCCATGTATATCCTCTTCATTTTATAACACTTTCTTCCTCTTATATGGACCATATTAGGATTGTTTTGGGGGGGAAAGTGATAGCTTTTGAACTGTATTATGGTATGCGGCTTTGTAACTTTAAGTGCAGTCTTTTGTTTTGCTAAATTTGTGTATGGACAACATATTTTTTGGACTGTTATGCAGGTTTCTGGCCAGCAATGTGTAGGGGCTATTTTATGCAGGTTTATAGGCAGCAAGTTTAGATTGGTTGTAGTACAGGGCAGCAAGGCTATTTTTGTCTGATTTTTGGCTTATTGGGGACATCAATATTTTTTGTTTCAAATCTGATTTATGTAGGGATTGATTATGGACAACAAGTCTAGTTTTTAGAGTCTTATGCTTTGGAGTATTGTGCATTTTTCTGGGCAGCAAGCAACCCTAGTAGGTTTTTCTTTTGGCAAGGTTTTTGGAACTATTATAACATGGAAGCAATGTGTTTTTGTTCCTACTTTGATGCAAGGTCTGAAGTTTATCAAGCAGGTTTTTGACAAAGGTTTTTTGAAAGTGTTCATGAGAAAAAACAACATTGGCAGCTTTAGAGATTTGTAATTTTTGTGATGTTCAAACATTTGTAATTTGCTTCTCAAATAATAAGATGATCTTTCCTTCCTTTGCTTTATTTTAAATTCAAGTTTTATTGTACCGAACTTCCATATTGTATCCCTAAATAGATCTCGATTCTTGAATGATTTTGCACTTGAACCGTGTTTGAAACGATGAATGATACTTAAATGAGTTTGAAATTACGTTGAACACGCCTTGTAACTTGTATTAGTATTAAGCCTCGCAAACGCCTTCTAACTTGTAACTTATTCCTTAGGTAACCCAAGTCCACTTGATAAATCTTCAACCACTAATCTTGATTTTCAAAAATCTGAGCTATCACTCAATTGAAGCAACAAATAATAAAATGCCTTGATCATAATACAAGTTCATAATATCATCCTTTTAACATGATTTAAACCTTACAATTCAATCCACAAAGGTGTCTCATTTAACAAACGTCATTGCCTTGTATAGTTCTTAAAAAAATGCCATGGTTCAAAGAGACTTGAATGAAAAAGTCTTGAATCCAATAATCACAAGGACTGGGCTTTGAGTCAAGAATTTATGGTATCGAGGAATTGGCACCACGAGTTAAAGTTAGAAGTCCAAAACCTTTTAAGTCAAGATGACATTCCTTATAAGCGCAATTTGACTTCAATTCTTAAAGGAGACTCGTAGACGACATTCCTTATGACAATATGCAAAAATAATCGTCTTAATATGTTGAAAATTGAGAAAGTTATGATCTTTAAAAGTTAGACAACAGTTACATGAGATTAGGTTAAAGTATTCAACGTGACCCCTAAAGTGTTCAGACTTTTGAGGATCTTACATCCACAATTGGCCCTTGACTTGTGAAGATAAGTTGGAGAAGACGTCAAAAACCAAATTCCAAAATAATAACTAAAAAATATTGAATATCAAAGAAGTTGTGATCTTCTAAACTTGAGCTTGAAAATGTCGACTTTTTGGTCAATATAGTTGATTTTCGATCATCTGAGCAATTGACTGAGCGAACTTGTGATGCAAGGCATGAAATTTGATATGAGCATTCTTTAATACATATGAAGCACCATGAAAGCCACTTGAGACCTTGGAAACACAATCTTTCTTGAGAAATACAAAACCCTAGTGGTGGACTCAATGCTTAGGACGAGAATTTGTCTGATCAATTCTTAAGCCACCTTGAGCATTTGAGAAACCCTGGGAGAATATCTTGAATGAAAATGGGAGGTAAAATTTTGGGGTAACATACGTCTTTGATAACAAAACAGAAAAAGTAAAACAAAATTTAAAATTTGAAATTATGTTTATATTGATAGTTTTCCCATGAACAGACGATTGTTGTACAAAGAGACAGAAGTCCTAGTAAGAGGAAATCATTGTGAAATGAAGAGAGTACAAAGTGAAAACAAAATATACAGCTGTGTGTAAATGATCTCGTCAGGTTTCAACTATGTTATTGCCTCTATGTCCTCGAGCATCTCATCCCTCGCTATCAGCAGAAGTTGATTGAATTGATCTATACCATTTAAACTT
This sequence comes from Vicia faba, assembly GCA_948472305.1. NCBI lineage: Eukaryota > Viridiplantae > Streptophyta > Magnoliopsida > Fabales > Fabaceae > Vicia > Vicia faba. The sequence continues at coordinate 331,654,576 of OX451736.1, forward strand.
GACATTGGTAATAAAGCTGGCTATAAGTAAACCAACGAGACATAGACGTACGCTTTAATAACTAATTTTTCCTGGACCTCCCTTTCGGGTTTTCAGTCCACCGGAATACCCTTTTTTGCCCAAGCTGCCTTTTCAGGTTTTCGACTTGTCGGGTGTACAGTCTTAAAAAGCTGCAAAGTGGTAATTTTTTATGATCTGATTCTAATGTATTATTTATCATACATTCGATTATATTGTTTGATATGTCACCCCTTCTGTTTGAATATTACCCCATGTTGGTAACGTGTAGGTAATCCAGAGTGAAGGTTGTTTACCTTCAGTGGGGGGGGTGAACGTTTGTTGCTTGATTGTTGATTTTACTTCTGTTGCTGAGTTTTAAGTTATTTTGTTAAGTACTTGTTGTTTTTAAGTTGTTTAAAGTTGGACAAAGATGTTATGTCATTTGAGTTGAAAATTGTGATTCCGCTACTTAATTATAAAAGTTATTTTGTTTTCAAAGATTAAACAGATTGTTATCGATTCATCCAAATTTTATGTGTTATGTATCTGAACTATAGGTGATTGAATATTGTTGTTTCCAAGTTGAAAGTGTAGCATTCCATTTGTTTGTTGGAAATTTTGCACCTGATTATATATAATTCGTTGGGTAGAAATGGGGTGTTACATTAGTGGTATCAGAGCAGGTCGGTCCATCCGGCCAAGTTGTCTAATGTTGTTTGTTCCTTAGTACGTGACAAGTGTGTGAAACACTATCGGTGCTTGCTTTCTTTTCTAATTGCTTGTTTGTAGGGGTGTGTTGTACCCAAAAATTTCCCCTCTCATGTTTTCCAAGATCTTCTCTTACATGGGTGGTTACAAACACTTGCTTAAAGAAAATAAAAAGTTTTTGAAGATGGTCAAGAGTCTTTCGGTGGGCATCTGAATAAGGTCTTTCGACTGGCATCTTGACAAAGGTCTTTTGATGGGCATCTGAACAAGGTCTTTAGAACGGCATCCTGACAAAGGTCTTTCGATGGGCATCTGAACAAGGTGTTTTGATTGGGCATCTAAAATCCTTCAAGCGAGCTTTTGTTTCAAAGTCTTTGATTGGTCCAAATTGAGGGAAATCGAAGAAAGAAGAATGAAGCTTCAATCAGCCCATAAGGTAACACTTAGATAGGTCCAAATTGAGGGAAATCGAAGAAAGAAGAATGAAGCTTTGATCAACCTATAAGGTAACATTTCAATTGGTCCTAATTGAGGGAAATCGAAGAAAGAAGAATGAAGCTTCGACCAACCAATAAGGTAACACTTTGATTGGTCCAAATTGAGGGAAATTGAAGAAGGAACTATGAAGCCTAGACCAGCCCCAAAATCACTTTGATTGGTCCAAACTGAAGGAAGTCTAAGAGAGCCATTCTAATTGAAGGAAAGGCCATCTAAAGGAACATGAGCTTAGTTCGATTAGCCTGTTTGGATGGGAATCAAAGAAGCCATTCGAATTAGCGCTCTGAGCCATCTAAGAGAGCAAAGATTGAGAGCCTGTCGAAAGAATCGGGAAAATCAAAGGGGCCTAATGGGATTAAGTTTTTTGGGTTTGTACTGGTTAGCTTGAGTCCCAAAATTCGAGCAAGACACCAAAACCATAACATGTCTAGGTGCATTGTGTTTCGAAAATGGCATGAAATCTCTCAAATTTGGCAAGTTTTCAAATGGAATTATTTTGCTTTCATCATGGCTTTAAAGTTTGATTTGTTTCCATGCTATGACCCTCTATCCATCTCCTATAATTACACAACACTTCTAAAAGCCAAGGAAGGATATATAATCTAGAAAGAGCTCCCCAAAATTCTAAATTTTTTATCAAATGCTGTCAAATTCGCATCTCCGTTTCCGGGATTTTGCAGACCAAACCCAAGTTCTTATCATCATCTGGATACTCCCAGAGTTCGTCTTCAAGTATCCCTTGAACTAGTACGTGCCCAGAATCAGTGCTTCCTGTAGCGGTAGAAATGTTTAAGACTAAGCCATTGGATTGACTAGACTTATACAAATCAAAATAAAAATTGCCATTGCGCTTTATTGTTGCCAAAGGAATGGCAAAAGAGAGAATAACCCAAAAAGAGGGGGACATATTCAAGGTAAGGGGTTTGGTTAAGAAAAGGGAATGTATTAACACCCTAAACATCTACGGTATTCCGCAGGAACCTCTTTGAAAAAAATCTGTATATTTTGGCTATAAAATATTGTATGTAAAATAGATGGTGGAGGTGAGAAAATAAATATATTTTTTATAATTTTTGTACCCGCCACGGTTGTGAACCTTTAGTGCCTACATACCACCTTTCATGCAACAGGGGATCAGGGTACACATAGTTCACCTTTTAAAAATTTAAAACACAAGTGTGTTGGTTAATTTTATGGGATAAGACATCATTGTCATTGTCTGTGTGGAAAACATACTTACTATCCACAATCATGAGAAAGTAGAATTTGCATCATCTCAAAGTGGAGGTTATGGCTTGGATTTTAAAATCAACAATGTCTCGCTCAACACCCAAGTGGAAAATATCTCTCTTCACTACATGTTGTAGAAGTATAGTTGTTTGCATCACTACAAAGATTGACAAGAGTCCAATATTTTGAGAAAAGTTTTAAAGTAAAAAATCCAAAGTGGCAAAATGGTTTGAAATCAGATTGGTTGACTTTTAGTCTTCTCACAAAAAATGTCAAGGTATTATTAAGTTGATTGGAATTTATTTATGAAAAGGTTTTGAAAATGCATCGACCTAAGTCCAAGTTTATTATGAAAATGGTTCAAGTTTCAAAACAAGAAGAGTTTTCAAAAGGAGGAAGAATATTTTTGAAATTAAAGAAGATGGGAGGAGAAGAAGAGACTATCCTAAAGCATAAGGTAAAAGCTAGGGATAAGAACCATCTAACCAACAAGAAGCCAATATTTGACATTATGAGTCAAGATAGAATTCCCATTCTTTGGATTGAAACCAAACAAGCAAAGATACTAGATTTCTTGAGAGAACCAAACTTCAAATGTATTAAGTCTTCACAAAAATTGGGCAGAGTAACGGCTGTATACGGGTGAATTCCATATTACAAACAAAGTATGTAATCATAATAACTTTCACACAAAATAAACAAACAACCCAATGTCTTGAGGTAAACCTCAAGAACTCCAGACAAAATATTAATTAAGATCACAAGGTATCCAACATAGGCCAAGGTTTCTAATCCTAAGTCTAAGAAGTCCAATACTCCATAATGCCAAGGAATGTAACCAAATAGTCCAAGTATTATTAAAGCTTTTTATACCTCATGTTGATTATTAGGTGTCTTAAAAAAGAAAAGAAAAGCTCAAGTGAGCAAAAATAAAAATGACAAGAAAGTAAATGCCCAAGTGAGCAAAATAAAAATGGCATGAAATGTAATGCTTAAAGTAAATGATACATAAAGCATAAAAATAAAAGAATAAAGTAAAAACAATTTAATAATTAGTGGTTAGTTGGATGACCATCTTGAAACTTGCATTTGGAACTCATTAGAGGATTGGTAGAACCAAATCCTCCACACAACAAATTGCATTTGCTTTTTGTTAAGTATATCATCCATTTGGAATCCTCAAAAGTATCATTTAATGATCAACGATGTTTAAGGGATCCGTGTTGACCAAAAGTTTTGTAGATCCATTAAAGGATTGGTAGAACCAAAGCCTTCACACAATGAATCTCAAGGTTATTGGATCAAAGAGATCAAATTAACATACCTGGGCTTGCGAACATAGGTTTGGGCCACAAATGGTCATTTATTCGAATCAGGACAAAATTTAGTGCTATGTTAAGCAATTGTAAGTGGACTTATATAGAAGTCACACCTATTTTGAGGCTAGTCAATAGAAATCTATGCACCATTTGTTTTGAGACATGATATAGAGATCATGCTCCAATAACACTTAGTGCAATAAGAAAGGGAAAAGATGAAGAGGGGTGGGAAAGAATATATAAACCACATTTGAATTAAAATTTAATCAAATTATTAGTAAAATCATTTATCCATTTTTGTGGAGTTAGACTCAACACCATGGATCCAATGATGTTAATAAAGTTCATGATCAAAAATTCAACCCAAGATCAGCCAGAAAATAATCACAAAATAATATTGCATTAAATATATATACTAGAAAGGGTTTTAAAATGTTTTAAAATAGAAATAAAAGAGAAAAATATCAACCATGTTCAAATTAATCAAGAAATATTAAGTAAGACCAAAGAAAAATCATAAATGAACTAAAATAATTTTATAAAATTTTTGGCAATTTTATAAAGTCAGGAACTATTTTTAAAAATTAAAAGAAATGAGTAAAATAAACCAAAATTGATAAAAAAAAGTCAGAAATAAAAAATAAACGAGGTCACTAATATTTATCATAATATCATTGGATCATTCCATGATTTTTTTTCAGAATTTAAAAATGCATAAAAGTATTTTTAAACATTTAAAATAAATCAAATAAAGTGAAAATTTATAAAAAAATATCAAAACACAAAATAAAATTGTGAAAAAATAAAAATCAAAAAGAGAAAAATCAAAAAAAAATTTCAGATTTTTTGGACTTAAAATGAATTTTCTATGATTTTTTGAAATTTAAAACAATTAAATATAAAAATCAGAAAAGAAAATAAAAACCAAAAAGACGTGGACCAATAGATGAGAGTCAAAACGCGTTAGTAATCAAATCCAAGGGATCTGGCGCGCTATGCATATCATGGTCATTAGTGAATAAAACACTGAATTAAATATAAAAATCAGAATTAAAAAAACAAGTGGTACGCCATCATTGGTTGGAAGATGACACGTTGGTCATCTTCAACCTCTAGCCAACGTAAATTGCAGGTCTCTCAAACTGTAAAATCAGAAGCTCAGACCTATGTCATTCGCTTCGTCTCTTCAAGACTAAGACAACCACACCTTCATGACAAATTTATATAAACTGTAGCTCAAGCAATTTGGAAGGACAGTTTTGAAAGGGAATTTGAAATTTCATGACCAAAACGTGTTTCTAGATAAAAGCAAGTGTTGCGACTAGAACCAGGGAAATAAGAGCTTCACAATGGAGAAATCTACCTATTGAATTTGAGCTGTAGAGCTCTGAAACTGGACTTCTATGGATCAATATAGGTCACGATTCTTAAAGGTAATTGTATGGTTAGCTTCAGGGAAGATCAAGGAAGGTGAATTGATAGAAAAATTAGATTGAAAAAGGCTTGAACACTAATTTCGAAGTTGCAGAAAAATGAGTTATGGAGCAAGTTTGGCAGGCTGATTTTGGTTGTTCAAGTTTGAGGAAATGAATGAGGGATGAACCTCTATTTATAGGGAACCAAATGGAATGTTCAAGCATGTGAAATGATGAAGTTTGGAGGGAAATCGTGTGAAGTTGAAAACAAGAAAAATGTGACTTCTATATTGATCAAAACTCATCCAAAACATGTGTTTTGCTATGCTAATCACTTCTAGAAGTTCACTAAACATGTTTAGAAGCAAAAACACACAGAAACAATGTGTTTAGAAGCTAAATCAATGGTTTCAAATTCTGACTTTTGAAGAAACTTCAGTTTCAAGTTACCAAGTTCAAATCAATGGCATTCTCAGCTCAAGGGGTCTTAGGGCATGATTCTTGATGTTTTAGAAAGATGAGATTACAAGCTTTGCAATAGGAAAAGAATGGAATCAAATGGATGTTTGAGCTGACAGTTACAATGAGTCAAAGTTGGAAAAAAAAGGTTGACTTTCCATACTTAGAAATATTTCAAGTTTTTCTTCCAAAGTGACCTATAATATTTTGCATCCAAACATGGCATTCCTCTTGGAATTTGCTCTTGACAAAAAAATATGGAATGAAATAGACCTATTTAATGACATTTTGAAACTTGAACCATTCAAAATATCCAAAAATTGAGAGAGTTATGAATTGTTGAAGTTGGCAAAAAAACATGAAATGACATATAATCTTTTGTATCCTTAGGGCATCTTCCATCCATTTTCTCACTTTGCACATAAAATAAGGAATAATGTCCATATCCTAAAGATCATTGCGGAAAAAAAGTGGGCTCAAGGTGATAAAAATTGACCAAGTTATTATCATTTGAAGTCACACATGGAAAATTTGGGGTTCATCGTGAGGACTTGTAATCTTTCTTCATCATCAAGCTTCTTCCACATGAAAACTCCTTGAAACTTTTGAAGTGATTTGTTAATAACCCTTTGAAGAGAATTATGTATTTGGAATCACTCAAAAAACCCAAAATATGAGCAAGATATACATCTTTGAAGTCAAAACCCTAGCTTCTAGATCAAGAAAATGCTTTGAGGAACTTTGACAATTTTGAACAACCTTCTTGTACCAACACTTTTGCTTTGTAAATAGAAGTTGTTGAGGATGATAATGAGAACTCATAGACACCAAAATCACTTTCATATCTTGATGATTGAGAGAAATATGCACTTGTGACCAATGGGAACAAAGCCTTCTCCAAACATGACAACTTCTTCAATCAACCCCTTGTACCTTTGAATCAATCTTGATGACTTTGAAATATGGTGATCCAAGATAAACCTTGCCATGGAATTTCTTCAAAAATAACTTCAATGGGGAGGTTTTAACTTCTCAAGCTTTATTGACTAGGGAATGGAAATAAACTCATGAACCCATGGATCAACTTGCTAAGCCACATTACCTTTACCTACATTATTAACAAGTAAGACAAACCAACATTGCATTTTATTAATTAAAAGGAAGGTCAAAACAAAACATGTATGATCACAAAAGAAAAAAAAGTCAAGGTGCTTGCTGATTCCTCAAAGAGTAAATCTAAAGATTGGGGGGAGAACCAAAAGCCCTAATGTGACCTTGTTGTGATTGAATCAATATGGTATGATGAAGGGATCTTAGGGGCAAAATTGGGGTACAACAGCTGCCCTTATTTAAGTTTCTTCTATCCGAAGATACGAAGGTTAAAAATCTTCGTGTCGATGCAATCGAAGATGCTTAAATATAAAATAATCCCTATTTTTGGTCCTAAGATGCCATGCAATGCTTATGAGTATGAATGCATATGAACAATATCAAAGGGACGCAAAACACCATTGGGGATATAGCAAAGGAAATAAGGATTAAAAGAGAACCCAACCAGGAAAGTAAATCAATGGTGAACCAAAAAGACCTAACTCATAGAGGATGGTAAAAAGGCCAAAGGATACACCAAATTTTATTGAAGGCGAAACTACCAACGTTCACTGAAGGTAGAAAGAGAAAAGAATAACAACACCGATGTTAACTGACGATGAACTACCAAATTTCACTGAAGGTAGAGAGAAAAGAAATATCATAGCACCGCCGTTCACTGGAGATGAACTACCAACATTTACTGAGGGTAGAAAAAAGATAACAATCACCAACTTTCACTTATGGTGAACTACCAACTTTCACTGAAGGTAGTAGGAGATAATACAATAGCATCGCCGTTCACTGATGATGAACTACCAATGTTCACCGAGGGTAGCAAAAAGAGAACAATCACCGACTTTTACTGATGGTGAACTACCAACTTTCACTGAAGGTACTTGGAGAAAATATATCATAGCATCGCCGTTCACTGATGATGAACTACCAATGTTCACCGAGGGTAGCAAAAATATAACAATCACCAACTTTCACTGATGGTGAACTACCAACTTTAACTGAAGGTAGTAGGAGAAAATATATCATAGCACCGCTGTTCACTGATGATGAACTACCAACGTTCACTGAGGGTAGCAAAAAGAAAATAATCACCAACTTCCACTGATGGTGAATTACCAACTTTCACTGAAGGTAGTAGGAGAAAATATATCATAGTATCGCCGTTCACTGATGATGAACTACTAACATTCACTGAGGGTAGCAAAAAGATAATAATCACCAACTTTCACTGATCGTGAACTACCAACTTTCACTGAAGGTAGTAGGAGAAAATATATCATAGCATCACCGTTCACTGACGATGAACTACCAATGTTCACTGAGGGCAACAAAAAGATAACAAGTTTATCCCAAAATTCTGGAGTTTCTCCTAGAACGGGTCTCAACTTCTTTTTTAACCATGGTATTCCGCCTGGAAAGGGTAATATATAAGTTGTCTCAAATAAAGAGACTACCACTTGCAAAGATTTCACAACGAATTGTCTCTGCGATATCGAAAAGACTTGCCATCCACTTGAGTAATTTGACAATGAACTGCAAACTATCCACTCATAGAGAAGATAGCAAAAAAAGTAACGCCGACTTTTACAAGGAAGTATAAGTTGCTTAAATAAAGAGACCTGCTACTTGCTGTTATGGAGGATTGTAAAAATGACTTTATGGGGAAAACAATATGGCTTCCTGGGGAATGAAATATGACTTCCTGGGGAAAGAAATATGACTTCCTGGGGAAAGAAATATGACTTTCTGGGGAGATGCCAATATATTCCTGCTGAGGAGATAAAGTCCTCTCGTGCTAAATAAATGCACATTCTTAAACCAAGGCTCTAAGCCTGCAGATATCATAAGTAATAACATTGCTGAGGATCAAAGATTCAAACCAGAAATAAACTGGGATGGAACAGTCAACCATAATACATCCTTTGAGAAATAAACTCAAGAGGGGGAAACCTAATTTATCCAGACAAAGAGCTGTACAGGTAGGCTAAAGCAAAAATCTTCCACGAGGGATAACTCAGTAGGGAAATTGAAAGAATATACACTTTCTGCTTAAGGTTGACACTCTATTGGAGAGAGGACAACACAACTCTGTAAAACAGGGTAATATGTCAATAAAATATTAATGAATGCGAATGAACAATGATTTGCTAAATTTAACTATGCATGATGTATGAATATATGAATGTTATCATGTATGTGCTGACAAAATAGACATATGACACTGGGAGTAACTAGACAAAACCAACTCGGGCATAAACAACACTCGGCTAAATCATATCCAAGATGAACACTCCATAAAAAAATAAGCACCAACTGAGGAAGAAAAATCCTATTTCGTGGCTTAACTTCACTAGGGAGGAACATAATCCGGAAGTAAACAAATCATAGCAATAAAACAGTACAGATACAGGGATACAACATCCTTCTCCAGGCTTCACCGGGGAATAGCACACAGACTTCAATGGGAAAACAAATGCTTTCACGGTCTACACTTCTATTAGGGATTACAATACTGATTGCAAATAAGGCAGATGGACACCATATCGGCAAAACATAAATTGAAGATTTCGACCTGACTTCAATGGAGAAATATTATACAGACTTCACTAGGGGAGATAGTGCCTCATCATCGAGATGTCAACGGGGGACCTCGTGCTGACTTCATTGGGGAGATACCAACACCACATCAAAGAGGGGAAACCAAGATACGCTCTTCACTGGGAAAACCAGAGATAAGTTCTTCACTGGGGAAACCAGAGATACGTTCTTCAATATTGAGAGTGAGTATTGCACCAACTTCTCTGGGGAAAAAGTATGAAATCTCATGGGGACAACAACTTGAAGAGTTAAGAAATCAAACATTATAGCAAGGAATCAATCTTATGGGGATTTTAAATCAAACCCAACACTTGGAGAGTGAAAACCCAAAAAGTTGATAACTAATTCAACACTTATTAAATAAAACACTGCCCTTGCCTGATTATCGGGAAATCAAACGAACGGCAAGTACTGCCAAGAGGGAGATGCTTCGTAAATGAGTCAAAACTCAAAATGTACAGGGAGAAAATACTTCTATCAAATAGTGAGGCCTTCACAGGAGAACCCTGGATTGAACCTTCATATCATGCAAACTTATTCCAACAAAAGATGCCCTGGGATAGCCTTCCTGGGGAATCAAGAAGTCAACATTATAGAAAGAGGTCAAACCCCTGGGGATTTTAAATCAAACCCAGGACTTGCCGGGTGAAAACCCAAAGGGTTGACAACTGTCTCAACACTTCTTAGAAAATATACCTCCCTGGTCTAGCTTCCTGGGAAATAAATACCAACAACAATGCCAATACTGCAGAAAGAGCAACATTTTGCAAATAGTTCCCTCTCAACACATCAAGGGAAAAAGACATTTCGTCATATGAGGGAAAACTTTGTTGGGGAATCTGAAATAGAGGCCTTAGACCATGCAAACCCAAAAATCCTAAAAATGAACCAAGGCTTGACTAGGAACACTGGGATCACAAACCTGATACCGCACCTTACACCAATTGGTATCGTCTTCAATATATGAAAATCACGTAAACCAGTGAAAACGAACTGAGAAAAGCTTCCCGGGGAAACAACGCTTCCCAAAATTTACTGGAGTTCGTCCATTCCTGGGATCACCACTTTTGTTTTCCTCTTGAATCACAAAATCTAAAGTAAAAGTAAGTTGTAAATTTTTTTTTTAAATTGTTATTTAATCTTTTTGCTTTGAAAGTTATTATCAATAATAAATGGAGTGTTTGTAAGTTGAATAAAAATAAGAACCACAAAGAATTGGGTAAAAGCTCAAATTTTATTGATAGAATGGTAGTCTGTGAATGGCGAGACCCCATGGATAATTACAAAGTTTAGAAAATGGTAATATATATAATGGAAAAGATACATTAAGATATAATGACCATTATTCCCTCTAACAACTTTGAAATCCTGAGCAGCAGCCCCTATTGAAGTATGGTGAGGACCCAAGAAGATTGTTGCTTCAATGATCAAGTCTTGTCTAATGTAGTTACTCGCCAAGAAAGTCCCTAACTTTTGCCTAAGCTGCCCTTGCAGGTTTTCAACTTAGTAGGAAATTTTATTCTTTTTATGTCTCTAATTTTTGCCTAGACCTCCCTTTCGGGTTTTCGGCCTACCGAGACGCTATTTTTTTCCTAAGACTCCCTTTCGGGTTTTCAATTTAGCGAGTTGTTCTTTTATTTCTTTAGGCGAAGCATTTCTTGACTGCATCAACATTCATGGGACATGGGAACTCCTCGCCATCCATAGTTTCAAGAATTAATGCACCGCCAGAGAAGGCTTTCTTGACAACATATGGGCCTTCAAAATTGGGAGTCCACTTGCCCCTAGAATCAGCGTTAAATGACATGATCTTCCTGAGCACGGGGTCGCCTTCTCTGAACTCACGAGGTTTGACCTTCTTATCAAAAGCTTTCTTCAATCTCTTCTAATATAACTGCCCATGACACAAAGTCATCATTGTCTTCTCTTCGATCAAATTCAATTGGTCAAACCTATTCTAGACCCATTCAGCCTCTGACAACTTGGTTTCCATTATCACATGCAAAGAGGGAATCTCAACCTCGATTGGGAACACAACTTCCATTCCATACACAAGGGAGAATGGGGTTACTCCTGTTGAAGTGCAGACAGATGTCTGATATCCATGTAAAGAAAAAGGGAGCATTTCATGCCAATCTTTATAAGTAACAACCATCTTCTGGATGATCTTCTTGATATTCTTATTAGCAGCTTCAATAACCCTATTCATCTTCGGCCTGTACGCAGATGAATTGTGATGGATAATCTTGAATTCTTCACAAAGTTCTATCATCATCTTGTTGTTCAGATTCGATCTATTATCGGTGATGATTCTGCTCGGCACACCATACCGACATATGAGATTATTCTTAATGAAGCGCATAACCACCTGCTTAGTAACATTAGCATATGAAGCAGCTTCCACCCATTTGGTGAAGTAATCAATTGATACCAATATAAAACGGTTCCCATTTGAAGCCTTGGGTTCTATCATCCCAATCATGTCAATACCCCACATAGAGAAAGGCCACGAGGAAGAAATAACATTGAGAAGTGTCAGAGGCACATGAATTTTGTCCATATAAATCTGGCATTTATGGCACTTCTTTGCAAATCTGTAACAGTCAGGTTCCATTATCAGCCAATAGGAACCTGCCCTTAGCATCTTTTTAGCCATCGAATATCCATTGGCATAAGTGCCAAATGAACCTTCATGAATCTCATGCATCAACATGTCTGCTTTGTGTCTATCCACACATCTGAGCAAGACCATGTCATAATTTCTCTTGTACAACACATTTTCACCAAGGAAGAAGCTGCCAACCAATCTTGTCAATGTCTTTCTATCTTTACTCGAAGCTCCAATCGGGTATTCCTGAGTCTGGAGAAAATGTTTGATATCGTAATACCAAGGTTTCTCATATGTTACCTCTTCTGTTGTAAACACATGAGCAGGCCTATCCAGTCGCCGAACCATAATTCAAGGTATATCATTCCAAGAATTCACTTGATACATAGAAGCCATAGTTGCAAGAGCACCCGCCATTTGATTTTCGTCTATAGGGGATGTGATGGAATTCAATTTTATTAAGGAAGGGTAACAATATTCTAGCATAACCTTTGTAAGGGATCAAGCCGGGGTGACGAGTATCTCACTCTCCTTTAATCTGATTTATTACCAAAGCTGAATTGCCATACACATCTAGAGTTTTATTTCTGAGATCAATAGCTTCCTCGAAACCTATGATGTAAGCCTCATATTCTACCATATTATTTGTACAATTAAATGTCAACCTTGCAGTAAAAGGAATGTGTGATCCATGTGGAGTGACAATCACAGCACCAATTCCTTTACCATAAGCATTCACAGCTCCATTAAATATCAAACTCCAGTGAGATTCAGGATCAGGACCTTCCTCAGGAAATAGCTCATCACAATCTTTCACTTTCAGAAACATTACATCCTCATCAGGGAAATCATACTTCACAGACTGATAATCATCAACTGGTTGGTGAGCAAGATAATTTGCCAACACACTACTTTTAATAACTTTTTGAGTGCGGTATTTGATGTCATATTCAGATAACAACATCTGCCAGCGGGAAATTCTCCCAATAAGAGCAGGCTTTTCAAAAATTTACTTGATTGGATCCATTTTGGAGATCAACCAAGTAGTGTGATTTAACATATACTGCCGTAAACAATTTTCCGCCCAGGCCAGAGCATAACACATCTTTTCCAGCATGGAATACCCTGTGACTCACAATCAGTAAACTTTTTACTGAGATAATAAATGGCATACTCTTTCTTCCGTGTTTCATCTTGTTGTCCCAGAATACTACCCATGGAGTTATCTAACATTGTCAGATACATAATCAATGGTCTTCCTTTAACAGAAGGGAGCAAGATAGGAGGTTCAAGCAAATATTCTTTAATACTTTCAAATGCCCTTTGGCAGTCATCTATCCACACACAACCTTGATCTTTCTTTAACAACTTAAAGATCGGTTCACATGTTGCAGTCATGTGGGGAATGAATCTGGAAATATAATTCAAACGCCCGAGGAACCCTCTGACTTGCTTTTCAGTTCTTGGAGCTAGAATTTCTTGAATTGCTTTGACCTTATGAGGGTCAACTTCAATCCCTCTCTGGATAACAATGAAACACAACAATTTCCCTGATCAAACACCGAAGGTACATTTATTTGGATTCAGGTGGAGACGATACTTCCTCAAACACTGAAACAAATTCAACAAATCTTCTACATGCCCTTCCTCAGTTTGGGATTTAGCAATCATATCATCAACATATACCTCAATTTCCTTATGCATCATATCATGGAATAGGGTTGTCATAGCCCTCTGGTACGTTGCACCAACGTTCTTCAACCTGAAGGGCATCACTCTGTAACAGAATGTTCCCCCAGAGTGTGATAAACGTTGTTTTTTCCATGTCCTCAAGAGCCATCCTTATTTGATTATACCTTGATAATTCGTCCATGAATGAGAAAACTTTGAATTTTGTTATGCTATCCACTAACATATCAATGTGTGGCAATGGAAAATCATCTTTTGGACTAGCTTTATTTAGATCTCTGTAATCTATGCACATGCAAACTTTTCCATCTTTCTTCGGTACTGGGACAATATTTGAAATCCACTAAGGGTACACTGATGTCAAAAGAAAACAAGAATTAATCTGTGTTGCACCCCAAAATTTTCCCTCCTAATTGTCTTGCTATATGGCTTAGGCTTTTGCATTCATATCTTTTCATTAAGTCATTTGCATTAACGTAGCATGCATTTGCATTGTAAATAGAGCGTCTGAGGTTCAAAAAAAATCAGTAGTTATGAGGCTAGGGTGTATAGTTGATTTCAGGTTTATATGTTGAATAAGACGGATTATTCTGTTTCTTCTTGGTGTACAAGGCTGTGGAATTAGAGTTTGATTCATGCTAGTATTGGAAGAAAAGGATTCATGTGGATTTCTTCACAAGTTAACATTGGACTTATGGTTTCAATTAAGTTAGAGGTGCATTAATCAAGCATGTAAAGTGGAGGATCCATCCATGGTTGATCTCCTGAAATTCAAGCTGCCAAGGCAAAATAATACAACATTTCAAATTATATTCAATACATGAGATCATTTTCAATTTCAAGTAGAAGATTCGAATTCCAATTGATTCTATTTAAGATTTCCAGCGAAGCTCTTCATCCAACTTCAATTCAAAAGTACCATTAACCATTACATAACCTCTTCATTCTATATTCAATCCAATTCTATCACAAATTACATTCCAATTTCCATCCATTACAAAATTACAAAATCAATCCAAATATGTTGAATTGCTAAATGTTCATTCATTACACATATCAAATACCATCCAAAATTCTTTACAAAATACATCAAAATACATTCATATGATCCTAAGTTTCATGTTAGTGATCAATGTTCAAGCTGCTTCAAGCAATGTACAAATTCTCCAAGCTTCCAAGAATATACATGATCAAGCCTTACATCCTGAATTCTTGTATCAAGACCAAAGCTTAGTGAATATCATAAAAAATTTCCCTGCATAAATAAGACAAATAAAAGAGAAAGCAAAATCGGCTCCCTATGAATAAAACCCAGAACATCGCTGTTAATTGGCAAAGGAAAATAGAAATTCAGTCAAACCTGCATACACTAAACCAACGTGGATCATTTAGCATTGAACAATATCCATATCAGAAAAACTCAGAAAGACGTACAAAGTTATAAGGGAAAATGGTGGAAAAGAAAATTTGAGCAGAATTGTTATCAATTGAATATTTGAGAAAACAAAAAATCAGGAATTTAGAAAAGCAGTGAGGAATTAGGTTAGAAGAATAAAAATGATAACTCATCGAGCTTCATTGGGATTCAATCCTAATCGTCCATTTTCTAAAAGATTTCTAAATTTCAAGAGCTCAGATTAATTCCCCTGTAACAAACTTTTGCAGTCTAACATAATTGTATATAACTGAGGTTCTAACAGTAAATCAGGAAAAAAGAACAAAACTCATAGTTTTCCAGCTCACCAACTGACATAACAGAACTAAAACCCTTTTCCATTCAGCCCTCGAACTAACTTCTAACTAACCTATTCCCAACCAACTTCTAAATTATTCAAAACCAACTGTAACTAATCCTAACTGATCAACAGAAACAAAAAGAAACTTCTAACCAACTTCAGAAAATTCTCAACAGAATTCTACAAAAACAGAATTCAACGTAACTAATTTTCACCCAACTCTCTACTTCATCTCCAAAAAACAACAATCCAACTAACAGCCTAACAACCTAGTATTAATTTCTAACCGGTTTTTGAACCTCCTCTAACCAACCCTTAATCCCTTAACCAACTCTCTAAGATCTAACAACTGAGATCACTCCTCACAAAACCTATACAAACATGACTCTAACAGAAAGTGGAAAGGAAGGGAGTTCCAATCTGTAACAGAATTGAGAGGAGGGGTAACAGAATTGAAACAAACTGTAATAGAATTCCAGTTCATCATCCTATTCTAACTAACTCTAACAGAAAGAAGGGAGAAAGGAACGGGTATATAATAGAGGTTACCTTCAATCAAAAGGGGAGGTTTGGGAATCCTTCTCTCTGAATTAGAACGCTGTTTTCACTCTTCATTTTCTCAGAATCCTTCATCATCTTCACCATTCTTCAATCATTCAAAAAAAATCACAGAAGAAAACTCTCATCTTCTCTCTGCACTCTCTTGATTCACGATCTTAGAACTTCAACAATCTTCATCTTCTCGGACAATCTTCAACATCATTCTCACTGCTACAACCTACAACAACCAGAACACCAACGATTCCGCACCGAATTTTAAATATCAACGAAAATTTGCAACACTACAAGAATCAGATTCATCAATTCAACAGGTATGAAACTCACCATTCTTCTCTATATTCTCTCATTTCTTTAAATGCATTTCCTTTTCATCGATTCACCATTCTGTATCAATCTTTCTCCCTACATCAACCTCCATCCTGTCCACTCTTCACCTTCGAACACAACACATTCATAACCATTCTCTTCCCGTTAAACCCTCACCACTTCATCTTCCTCACACCTTCAATCTCTCGCCCCTGCAAGCACCTTCTTACTCTCAATCTCGCGCAGAACAACGCCCAAGAAACTCACACGCAACTCAACAACGATGACACAAAATGCATAGAAAAGAAGAAAGCAAAGAATAAGAAGAAGAAGAAGAGTGGAAGAAGAATTCACGTGTCTGGAGTAATCGAAAATGCATACCTGAAGTCGAGGAATTTCCCTGATCATCATCTTCCTTGTTTGATATTATGAACGATGTTGGTAAGCTTCAGAGTCCTTCTAATATTCCATCTCCTTGTCGTCTTCTTTACATTTGATGGTATATGGTAGCTCGTAAAGGAGGATCTTGGTGGTTCCATCCGTTAATTTATCATCACCGTCGCAAAATCCAAGCTCATAATCCCTACAGTCTCTGGAAGAAAGCTTTGATCCCGTGGATTGAAAAGAGTTAGAGAAATTGAGTGGAAGCGTAGTGATCATGAGATGATATAAGGTATGGTCTGTGTTCATGACACGGATATTAAGAAAGTTTTTATGGTGGTGATGGCGACGGAGAAGTCGCCGGAAATCGCCTTACTCTGAGACAAAGAAAGAATTGGAACGTTCGTGAATCGAAGAAGATGATGTTTCGGGGTACCTGCGCCGTTCGAGAGAAGGAATTGGGAGTGAGTTTGTGTTTCACAAAAAAGCTGGAGATCCATAACCAATTCAACCCTAATTATCTCCAAAACGGAAGCGTATCATCCCTTTCCTTCATTTTTTTATTTATTGTTATGGAAACAAAATGCTGAAAGTTGTTGAGGAATTGGGAGTGTGGACCTTGAGATTTTTGTGGGTCGGACTAATTTCTATTCATGAGGCCCATTGTACAAGTTTTTGGAATGCTGAAGCTTTGGCATAAAAAAAAACACAAACACCATGGATCACACTGTTGGGCCTCAGTGTCGGTTTGCTTCACCATCGACTGTTTCCAGATTACTACTATACCCCTTGATTTTGGCTTGCACCCGTGAATTCTTCCTTTTAATATTTTCTTTTTGATAGTTGTCTAGTTTTGATTGATTTTTTTGCTTTACATGATAAAAAGCAATAAAATTAATAAAAAAAACTTGTAGATTTTTTTTATTTTAGTTTTAGGAAATTACTTTCTGATTATTCGAAATTTGTGATTCACTTTTGCTTGTTAAGATTTAAGTCTTATGCAGGATTATCGTGCGATATGCGGATGCGCTTGAGATATTGATTATGATTTATTTTCACATCGATGATGCTTCGACGCTTATTCTAAGCATTCGATTTCTGACTCTTTTCCTTGTTGGTGCTAGCAGCTCGCGAAATTCTCTGGGTTTCTTTGCTATTTTCTCTGCTCTACGGACTAGTACTTGTTTGGTATATTTTCTTTCTACTTTATCTCTGCATTTATCGCTTCCTAGAGATCATGTGAAGTAGGAAGCAGGAAATAAAGAGCGTACGCTCGATGTTGCTATTTAAAGACCTGTAGCAAGCATTCCGCACTTCATTTGCTATATGTATTGTGCTTGTTTTTGTGATTGTTGATTGATGAGTCACTCAATTTAGAAATTGAGATCACGACCTCGCTCTCAGTGCATGCTCCCTATAGGACTTTATCACTT
Organism: Vicia faba; assembly: GCA_948472305.1. Lineage (NCBI taxonomy): Eukaryota > Viridiplantae > Streptophyta > Magnoliopsida > Fabales > Fabaceae > Vicia > Vicia faba. Next base: position 331,672,624 of record OX451736.1, read on the forward strand.
TCCTTTATTTCCTGTTGATCGATGAGTCACTCAATTTAGAAATTGAGATCACGACTTCGCTCTCATTGCATGTTCCCTATAGGATAGTTTTGTTAAACCATGCATGCTAACATCAGGTAGATGTTTCCCTTTCATTCATCCTGGATTTAGGGCTACCATTGTATGATAACATTAGGTTTAGAGATAGGCTAGTCTCCCTCTGACTTTTCTTTCCCCTTTTTGCATATGAATTTAAAACAAAAACTTCTTTTTCTTACAAACTTCAAAATACTTTTAAAAAATTACTGACAAGAATCATATCTTTGTTAAGTATGAGAGATGATAAGCGGGTTCCTTCTCGACCTTATTGTTCTCTTATTCTAAGCTTTGGTGTGGTTCAAGTCTCAAAGACTTATTTCATGAATAAGTAGAGAAATGGCTAATATCTCTCTCTTGAGATTAACTAGTTGTTATCCACAAGAAAAATCACCAACAAACACAAACTCATTTTGCCTATGGGCTTTTCTTTCAAAACTTTTTCAAAAGAGAATGTTAATTCACTTCTGTGCTGACGCGTAAGTCTCCAAAGGTCAAGTTGCGGCAGAAGGCGAAATTTATATTGTTCATAAACAATACAAACCAACAAAAACATGTGAGCCAAACTACGACTGCTCTGATTCCTTAAAAGGGATACGTAGGCATTGGGGTAGGGCCTGAGCGAGCATAATTTTTATTTTCCCTACATTCTTTTCTCCTTTATTTTGCATGCATTCTCCCTTTAGCAGTAATAAACAATAAGAATAGATTAAACACACCCATAAGATAGATAACAAGAGTGGATACCATAGAGTACTACGGGCGTGTGGGGTGCTAATACCTTCCCCTCGCATAACAGACTCCCTTACTCGATCTCTCAGTCGCAAGACCGTGACTTCTCCCTTCTCAGGTTTTCTTGATGTTTACCTTTCCCTCCATGAGAGATAAAAGACGTTCGATGGCGACTTTATTGTTTGATGATTTTCAGCCGGTTGTTTCAGCTGGTGACTTCACTGGGGAAATGGGTCGACCAAATGCTGGTCAATCCCGGAGTTGCTCCTAGCTCTTGGTTCCTTTATTTGGGTGTTTATTTTTATGCTTTCAGTTTTTTCATTCATTTTGTATATTCCTGAGCATATTGAGTGGGTGGGGATGTTACTATTGAGGTAAAAGGCCCAATACCCAGGCCAGAGTGTACTAGGACACTAGGAATAGAGTGGGGGCATGAAGGCTATATGACGTGGTCCGACTAGTGCAGTCATGTCATATACCATGCTCGGATGAGGTTCAATTGAAGGTATTTTCATCATGCACGTCTGTGTTGCGATGATTTTACTTTCAAACGAACCCGTGATTTTCGAGTTACCCTTGCCTTACCCTAACCTAGTCTTCACCCGTGAGTGGGGAGGGAATTCTTATTACAGGTACAGTTGGTGACCATGTTCAGACGGTTACTTATGTTCAGATAGTGACCATCAATTCTAATGATTATGTCCTGGATTTCTTCCAGTAATTATGAGGTCCTCAGATTTATTTTCTAAGGTTCCGACTATGATCTTCATGGAATTCTTCCGGTTATGTTTCAGACCTGTGATCCTGGTATTAACAGACTATAAAGAAACAGTACAACAGAAATCAGTACCATGGAAGTAGTGACCCCATGATCATTTGCACGTACATTATAGCATATTTACTTTTCAAAAAAATATATATGTCGATGATTAATTCGCATGTGCATTGTCATTTCCAAGATCTCCCTAGAGTTTCCTTTTCCTCTAAAGAATGGAAAACAACATTGATATCGTCCTAAAGACAAAGAGGGATAACTTCAGCTATCAGTTTCGTCCTAGTATTTGGCCCTCTCTTGAAGAACTCAGAGACCTCATGAATTGTCAACAAATGGGTGTTTTTGGTGAAAGATGTGGGAATCTCCTATCTTTATTGGATGCTCGGGTTGACGATAAGGTTGTTCAGACCCTGTTACAGTTTTATGATCCGGAGTTGTGTTGTTTCACATTTCAGGACTACCAGTTAGCACCTACTCTTGAGGAGTACGCTCATCTTCTCCACGTTAAGCTCACTGGTCATGTTCCATTTGTTCGAGTCCGTATTGAGCCTGACTATGAGGCTATTGCTCACGTTCTTTATTTGAGCCTTAACGATGTAAAAGGGAAATGGAGACGTAACAAAGTCACTTGTGGTCTTCCTGTAGATTTCTTGGTAAGTAAGGCTAAGGAAATGGCAAACATAGGAAACTGGGATGCTTATTATGCTATGTTGGCTGCTACCATTTACGGAGTTATCTTATTCCATGAGATTAAAGAGATAGTAGACTTGGCTGCTCTTTGCGTCTTCATGAATAAGAATCTGATACCTACCATGCCATCCACTCTAGGCATTGAAAGAAAGGAGTAGTGGTATGCTGCGTACCAATACTTTACAAATGGTTCATGGCACAGTTACCCACCAAAGGGCCATTCAAAGAAGATCCTTGTTCATGGGCATCCAAAGTAATGACACTCACCTCTTTCGATATCCAATAGTACAAACTTAAGGTTGATAGCACCGAAGTCATCTCTCACTGTGCAGGTTTCTCTAATGTTCCACTCATAGGAACAAAAGGGGTTATCAACTACAACCCAGTACTCGCTCTTCACCAATTAGGTTATGCCATGAGGCATCCACCCACGACCAAGGAGGTCGAACCTATGTATTGCAAAAAGGGATAAGATTCGGAATTATTGAAGAAAGTGGAAATTGCTTGGGCACATGTTGGAACGAAAGGAAAGGAATTCTTCGGGTTAAAAGAGGTATTAGCTTTCGATCCTTATGTGGATTGGTTGAAGGAAAGATTCAAAACTCTTATGTTGCCTTTTGAAAAGAAAATATCCTTGTATCTTCAACCCACTGAGTTACAGCATAATGTGCCTAAGGAACGTTTCTACCAAGTACAATTGGAAAACAGGGACCTTCGTCAAAATATGGAAGACAAAAAAATGGAAATATATTTCTTAACAGAAAAGAAAAGGGACTAGGCCCATCAACTAAAAGAGTATGAATGGGAAGGTAGTTCCAAAAACGACCCAGAGCTGAACACTCCTTTGTATCTATGGAAGAGTACCAGATAGCCCTCGCCGATGCAGAGAAGATTCGTCAAGAAACTTTGAAATTCCAAATGGCCAACAATAGAAACAAAGCCAAAGCTAAAGAGTTGGGAAACCAATTTCAAGCTGCTAGGATGGAGTTGGAGGCGAAAGAAGATCAAATGACTGAAGTGATGAAAGAGAATGCAAGACTCTGAGACAAGATAAAGGAGATGGAAGAAGCGCACGTACCTATACCTTTTCCAGAATATAAATAATGTGATCGCTTCCTAGAGAAATGTGTGTACTTGGAGGGATAACTGTTTCGGAAAGATGTGGTAATCGATGGCTTCGCTCATGGACGAGATCGTGAAAAGACAAAGAAATTATTCAAAGAAACCAAGGAATGGAGTTAAGAGTAATTCCGGCAAGGAGGACCATTGTACTACACAAAGATTAGAGATTCGCCACTTTGATTTTCTTGTTTGCTCTTTTTAATTTAATATATTTAGATCACCACCAGTCTTGTTGGATAGGGTCGTTTAATTTTCATTACGTATTTTCAATCATGCTTGTAAAAAGTTATCATTTGATCACATGAATGATATTTTAATGAAATCAATTGTTGTCGAATCTTCTTCTCGCCGATTGTCTCTCTTATCATGTTGTTTAAAATTCCTAGGGGTGATAAAACTTTGGGTGTCTTGGAAATGATAAAACACCTCATACACAGCCATGCATTCATACATATCATATTACGATAAGTGATTATGGCAGGTCTTCTTATTTCTTGATCTGGGCCTCCCCTTTGCAGAAGATAGCCACTACGAATTCTCATCGTTATAATACTTGAAGAACTTCTAAGAGATAGATGGAACAAATTCAAGCAGATGTTGTGGCTATGGGAACCAGGATGGATACTCGAGTCGATCAGCTGATGGAGATTATTAAGAATATGGCTCGTCAACAAGAGGAAATGAGAGTCGTGATTGTGAGGCCTACTGAAGCTTTGAATAATGGGGATGAAAATTTGAACACTAATCCACCAGGAGTCATCATCAACAATCCTAGCGGTATTCTGGGGGCTCAGAATGCGGTGGAGAACCCGGGAGGCACTCGAAACGTGAACCGGGATTCGAATGTCGGTCATAATACCCAAAACGGTCAACATGCAAATTTCAGCAACCTTACAGGTAACCAAGGCATCCCTGGGAATCAAGCTGCGGGGAATCCTCCCCCACCTACTCTTGTTCATCATAACACTGAACAACCTATCGTATTACCAAGGCCTGTTCGGATTCCTGTTAGGCCGGTGGAAGAAGATAATTGGGAAGACTGGATGACTAATGTGGAAGAACCAACTGAAGCTACCAAGAATTTGCATATGCTTGAAGAATGGATGCGCAGGTTTAAAAGTCAAGGTGCAGTAGGCTTTGATATGTCAGATTTAAGCTTAGTGCCTGGGGTGAAGATTCCCCCGAAATTCAAGGTGCCTTATTTTGTAAAGTACAAAGGCACTTCCTGTCCAAAGACTCGTGTTAAGTCTTTCTACCGGAAGATGTCCGTATATTCTAATGATGAGAAGCTATTGATGCACTTCTTTCAAGTCAGTTTGACAGGTGGCCCACTCGAGTGGTACATGTAGTTGGGGAGTAGTCGCATCCGTACATGGAGGGAGTTGGTTGAGGATTTTGTTATGCATTATCAATATAACACCGATATGGCTCCCACAAGAACCCAATTACAGAACTTATCCCAGAAGCAGGATGAATATTTTAAAGATTATGCCCAGAGGTGGCAGGAGATGGCTGCAAAATTATAACCGCCCATGTTGGAACGAGAAATAGTGGAGATGTTTAGTAGTATGTTGCAAGGCTAGTATTACACAACTTGTAGCATATCAGGTACTTTTGCTGAGATGGTAACACATGGGGAGCGAATTGAGATCGGAATTAAATTGGGGAAAATCCAAGACGTCCTGGTTGGGAATAGTGCTAGTAATACTAAAAAGTCTTTCGGGGGTCACCCAAAGAAAAAGGAAGGGGAATCTAGTGCGATCTATCCTCATAAGGGGAAAGGCAGATATCAGGATTACGACCATCAGGCTGCTGCTGTAACAATTCCAATAGCTCCCCCTTAACGTACAACATATACACCCCGGCAGAACAACCAACAAAAACCAAGACTCCCCCGTAGAAATTTTAACGTGCTTCTAATGACATATGTTGAGTTGTTTCCTCAGTTACTCGAGCTAAAATTAATTGAGTTGCGTACGTTGAAAGTCGACCCTGAAAGGTTGTCGATTCACTTTGATGCTAATGCCCGGTGTGATTTCCACTCTGGCGGGCAGGGGCATACTATCGAGAATTGCTATGCTTGTTGGTGTAAGCCCTAGAGGCCAATACTTTTGGTACTTTTATTGAATTATTTATTAATAATAAAAGGCATTTCTTTATTATGTTTGCTTTCCAAAATAATAAAGTCCCTAGAATGGTTTATTTGTTTAATGAAATGTTAAGTGTGACTTAATCATGATATCCCATTAAACATAAGACACTATTCTTAAAGTATCTGTAGTCAAGCTTTAATGTAAAGTGGGATAACATTAAAGCATTAAGATTATTATGAAGATAGATTGATGATCACATCTCATGGATCATAGATAAGGAGTTATCAAGTCTTGACATAGGTATGAATATTAGGAGTAATATTTATACTGGATTGACCCGCTATGAGAATACTACATAGAATGTTATGCAAAGTGTCATAAGTTATTCTCATGATGATAATAGTGTATACCACCCTTCGACCTGAAACCACTATGGACCCTAGATGTAGAGTCAAGTACTTTATTGCTGATCAAACGTCATCCGTAACTGGATGACTATAAAGACGGTTGATGGGTACTTCAAAAAGCATGCTAAGGGACATGAGTGACCTAGATGGAATTTGCTCATCCTGCATAACAGGATAAATGTCTAAGGGACCAATATTGAACTGGACAAGGGTGACACAGTGTATGCCTTGTGTTCAATATAGACATGAGGGCAAAAGGGTAATTATACAACACAAATATTATCATGGAAAAGGTTTGGTCAGATCACATGACATTTTCGTGACTTGGGTAACAATGATGTGTTGCTAGATACCGCTCACTGTTTATTATATTAAATGTGTGATTTAATATAATTGCCAACGTCGCGAAAACCTACAGGGTCACACACATAAGGACAGGTTGATGACATATAGAATAAATAAGGAACACCGTAAGGTACGGTGCACTTAAGTGTAATACGAAAAGTGGTAAGGTACCACATGGATAAGTGATATATGGTACATCATAAGGTATGATGTCCATAAGCTTAATTGGGCTTTTAGCTTATAGCCTTAATTGGGCTTTTAGTTTGTAGCCCACACAAGTGATTCTATAAATAGATCCCTTGTGATGAAGCAATTTCACTTGATGAAATTTCGTTTTTGATTCTCTCTCTCACTCAAGGTTTCCGTTCGTGATCAGCTAGCACTATGACCGGAAGCGATCTATTCGTGTGGACTGAGTAGAGGCGTTGTTCTTGATCAACGCTTGTGATCACAACATCAAAGGTCTGAATCACCACAAGAGGTAAATATTTCTATCACTGACCATGCTCATTCGTAAGGATCGCTAAAGGAAAATTTTATATTCCGCTGCGTTTTTTATCGCAATTTTCCTTCAATGCTTTCAAGCACAAGGTCCAAGCCATATTAGACACCCAAGCTATTAATTTTAGACCAACACCTAATATTACAAATCAACCTCTACCGCCTCACGGAGGTTCCACTGTCAGTGCCATCATTGAAAACGAAAGTCTGGATCTGGTTATGGATGTCTACCAGTTAACTACCCCCCTTTTATTCGTAAAAGAACAGTTGACGAGAAAAGGTGTATTTTTGGGCTGCGGGATGGACTGTGCCGCTTGTTTAAAACAGCCAGAGGGTTGTCCATTATTGAGAGATGTGGTTCAGGATTTAATTACAGAGGGGTAACTATTCCGGTCAAACAAAAAATTGCCTGAGTACCTGTGACGATTCTGGTACCTGCTAAGAAATCTCCACTACTTATCACTGTGCCTGGTCCAGTGCCGTACGTTAGTGACAAGGCGGTACCTTGGAGTTATGGTTGCGAACTTTACTATTAGTGGAAGAAGGTTGCTACTCAGAGGTTTGAGGAAGACAATTATGAAGAAGAGAAGCCTGTAGTACTTGATATTGTCAGCGAAAGCCGAATTACCCGCAGTGGTCGGGTTTTCTCCCCACCAGAACGACCTGGAGATAGCACATAAGCCGCATCTAAGGCTAAAGGAAAGCGGATTATGGTCAATAGCGATAAGTTGGGGAAGAGTCCCCTTATTCCTGTTTTTGATGATGAAATGTCTAAGGATGCAGTCGAGTTAATGCGATACATCAAGAAGAGTGACTACAAGATCATTGACCAGTTAAGTCAAACACAATCAAATATATCCATCCTCGCCTTGCTCAGAGATTCGGAATCCCATAGAAATGCACTAATGAAGCTGTTAGGAACCTCTTTTGTTCCCCAAGAGATATCTGTGAATCAATTTGAGGGAATTATGAATAGCATTTCTGCGAGTAATGGGCTAGGTTTCACGGACTTCGACTTACCCCCTGAGGGGAGGAAGCATAACAAAGCATTACACATCTCTATGGAGATTGCAAAAACTACCTTATCTCGTGTGTTGGTTGATACAGGTTCCTCTCTCAACGTACTACCCAAGTCTGCTCTTTTGAAACTGGATTATGAGGGGCTTTCATTGAGGCCGAGTGATTTGATTGTTAAGGCTTTTGATGGGTCAAAAAGGACTGTGTTCGGGTAAGTCGACCTGCCGATCAAGATAGGGCCCCAAGTCTTTGAAGCTACCCTCTTTATCATGGACATTAAACCTTCCTACTGTTGTTTGCTGGGCCGCCCATGGATCCATGGGGCTGGCGCCGTCACGTCCACTCTACACCAGAAGCTGAAGTTTTTACTGAATGGAAAGGTGGTCACAGTTTGCGGCAAAGAAGATTATATTGTCAGTCACCTGAGTTCTTTCCGCTATGTTAAAGTGGAAGGAGAAATCCACGAGACGTCGTGTCAAACCTTTGAAACTATACAGGTTGTTAGGGCTCCTCATCAAGAAGACAGAAAGCCAGAAGTCCCCATGTCATCCTATCGCCAGGCACAAGCGATCGTTCAGTCTGGTCATCCAGAAGGTTGGGGAAGAGTGTTGGATCTCCCTACTCAGACAGACAGGAAAGATTTAGGCTTAGTTTCTAATCAGGGAAGGTCAGCCGCTACTCCCAAAGGTCAAGGTATTCCTCCACCAATTTGATTTGTCAGCAGTGGAATCATACAGGAAGAGGCTTATGTTGTGAGTGAGGGAGATGATAGCGATTGTGAGATGGATAGGTGGGTTCATCCAACCATGCCGAGCGAAAATCTTACCAACTGGTTCGCCGAGAACATAATTGAAGTCACCCATTATGAAGAGTAACTTTATTTTATTTGTTATCATACAATAATCCCTATGTTCTGTCTAAGACATAGTGGACATGCTGTAAGGCCACAATGTTTTTTCATTACAAGTTTATTCATCAATAAAGAACGTCTTTTGTTTTCAAATGTTTCACTCCTTGTCTTTCCGAAAATTTTTTATAAGATACGAGGCTTTATTTTCTTTTTACATCTAAGACTAAAATAAAATAAAAATAATCATGCAGATTGTGTCCTTCATTAATCCCAGAAAGTGTCGGGAATGATTCCGCTATGACTCTCTATGACTTTGAAAATCCAATATATCAAGCTGAAGAAGAAACTGAGGGGGACCACGAACTTCCTGAAGAGTTGGCTAGATTACTAAGGCAAGAAGAAAAGGTCATTCACCCGCGCCAAGAAACCACTGAGTTGATCAACTTGGGTACCGAAGAGGTCCGAAAAGAAGTTAAGATTGGGGCTTCTCTATAAGACAGTATCAAGCACGGATTAATCGCAATTCTCCGTGAGTATGTGGATATCTTCGCTTGGTCCTATGAAGACATGCCTGGGTTAGACATGTACATCGTTATGCACAAGCTACCTCTTAGGGAAGAGTGTCCTCCTGTTAAGCAAAAGCTTCGAAGGACTCATCCTGAGATGTCTAAGAAGATCAAAGAGGAGGTTCAGAAACAATTTGATGCTGACTTTTTGAAAGTAACTTCTTATCCACCATGGATTGCGAATATTGTACCAGTACCTAAGAAGGATGGAAAGGTCAGAATATGTGTGGACTATAGGGACTTGAACAGAGCAAGTTCTAAAGATGATTTCCCATTGCCACACATTGATGTTCTAGTTGACAATACTGCTCAAGCCAAAGTGTTCTCCTTCATGGATGGTTTTTCTGGCTATAATCAGATTAAAATGGCACCAGAAGACATGGAGAAGACTACTTTTATTACTTCTTGGGGAACATTTTGTTATAAAGTGATGCCCTTTGGTCTGAAGAATGTCGGGGTGACTTATCAACGTGCTATGGTCGCTCTCTAACATGACATGATGATAAAGAGATTAAAGTATATGTTGACGATATGATTGCCAAATCCCAGACAAAAGAGGAACATCTCGTTCATTTGTTGAAATTGTTTGAAAGATTAAGGAAGTTCAGACTAAGGTTGAATCCAAATAAGTGCACCTTCGGAGTGAGATCAGAGAAACTGTTAGGGTTTATCGTAAGCGAGAAGGGAATTGAAGTTGACCCTAGTAAGATAAAAGCTATACGAGAAATGTCAGTGCCGGAAACAGAAAAAGAAGTTCGTAGATTTCTCGGGAGATTGAACTATATTTCTAGATTCATCTCCCACCTTACAGCCACTTATGAACCAATCTTTAGGTTGTTAAAGAAAAGCCAAACGGACAGGTGGAATAACGATTGCCAGGAGGAATTTGATAAAATTAAAGAATATGTGATGGAACCTCCAATTCTCTCGCTTCCGGTAGAAGGTAGACCCTTGATAATGTATCTAACGGTGTTAGAGAACTCAATAGGGTGTGTATTAGGGTAGCATGACGTGGCTGGTCGAAAAGAGTATGCAATATATTACCTTAGCAAAAAGTTTACCGACTGTGAGGTAAGATACTCACTGCTCGAGAAAACTTGCTGCGCTTTGGTATGGGCTGCTCGCCGACTAAGATAGTACATGTTGACTCATACCACCTTATTGATCTCTAAGATGGACCCAATCAAGTACATCTTTGAAAAACCATCCCTAACGGGAAGGCTAGCTCGTTGGCAAATGATTTTAACTGAATATGACATCCAATATACTACCCAAAAGGCTATCAAGGGTAGTATATTGGCAGATCATCTTGCTCACCAACCCATGAAAGATGACTACCAGCCAATGAAGTTTGAGTTTCCTGATGAAGACATCATGTACATACGGGATTGTAACATACCAGGCCCAAAGGAAGGACCCGAACTAGAATTGCGATGGACGATGGTGTTCGATGGTGTCTCCAATGCGTTAGGTAATGGTGTCAGTGAGGTGATTACTTCTCCTGAAGGTTTTCATACCCCTCTTACTGCCAGGATTTTCTTTGATTGTACGAACAATATGGCTGAGTATGAAGCTTGTACTTTTGGGTTAGAAGCTGCCATTGATTTGCGAATCAAGATCTTAAAAGTATATGGAGATTCTTCTCTAGTAATTAGCCAAATCAATGGAGATTGGGAGACTCGTCACCCAAATTTGATTCTGTATCGCGAGCATGTGTTGAAGTTAACCCCTTATTTTGATGAGATCACTTTCAATCATATTCCAAGGGAGGAGAATAACTTGGCAGACGCCTTGGCTACTCTGTCATCCATGTTTAAAGTTATATGGGAAAATGAGGCTCCCTCTATCACTATCCTAAGGTTGGATGAACCAACATTCTATTTTGAAATAGGAGAAGATGTTTTCGACGATAATCTATGGTTTTATGATATCAAAATGTATCTTAAGACCTAAGAATATCCAGAAGGTTCTTCTGTCACAGATAAGAAGACTTTATGGAGGTTTTCCGCCAAGTTTTTCCTCGACGACGATGTTCTGTATAAGAGGAATTATGATTCCGTTCTGCTCAGATGCGTGGATAGACATGAAGCGAGTAGGATCATAGAAGAAGTGCACGAAGGTTATTTTGGGACACATTCTAGCGGTCATACTATGGCCAAGAAAATCTTGAGGGAAGGTTATTATTGGTAAACGATGGAAAACGATTGCTACGAGCATTCCAGGATCTGCTACAAGTGTTAGATCTACGCTGACGAGATGCATGTGCCGCCCAAACCTCTAAATGTCCTAACTTCACCATGGCCTTTCGCGATGTGGGGTATTGATATGATTGGTCGGATTGAGTCGACCGCTTCCAACGGGCACCGTTTCATCTTGGTGGCCATCGACTACTTTACTAAGTGGGTCAAAGCAGCATCTTATGCCAATGTCACTAAACAGGTGGTAGCGCGTTTCATCAAGCATAACATAATTTGTCGATACGGGATCCCCGAGAAGATTATTACCGACAACGGGTCGAACCTCAATAATAAGATGATGAAAGAGTTGTGTGAAAACTTTAAGATAAAACATCACAATTCTTCTCCTTAACATCCTAAGATGAATGGCACGGTTGAGGCAGCCAACAAGAATATTAAGAAGATTGTGCAGAAAATGGTTATCACTTATAAAGATTGGAATGAGATGCTACCATTCTCTTTACATGGTTATTGTACCACCATGCGCACCTCGACTGGGGCAACCCCCTTCTCACTTGTTTACAGCATGAAAGCAGTCCTACCGGTGGAAGTAGAAATCCCTTCTTTAAATATAATGACAGATGTACGATTGGATGAGACTGAATGGGTTCAGAATAGATTCGACCAGCTGAATCTCATTGATGAGAAGAGATTGACATCTATTTTTCATGGACAGCTATACCAAAAGAGGATGAAAAAAGATTTTGACAATAAGGTACGTCCGCGAAATTTTCAAGCTGGTGATCTTGTGCTAAAGAGGATCTTGCCTCCTAACAACACAGACGCTAGGGGTAAATGGGCTCCCAACTATGAAGGACCTTTTGTTGTGAAGAAAGTCTTCTCGGGAGGATCTATGATGCTCACAACTATGGATGGAGAGGATTTCCCTCACCCTGTCAACGCAGATGTAATAAAGAAATATTTCGCGTAAAAGATCGTTGGTCGAATCAGCTCAGGACAGAGCATTAGTCCAATCAGTCATTTGGAAGGCAAGTATTGAAGAATTCAGAGGTCATGAGAGTTGTAGCAGAGTTGTACTTGATAAATCTACACTCACATTGTTTTTTTTCATTATTGTCCTCTCCATGTGTTTCGCATGCAATTGTTTCTTTTCGAGAATTGCTTTTAGAAGTAAATGCCTATTTACAGGCCAATCATTCAATAAAAGTTTTTTCGAAATGTGCCAAGTTGTTTTCATTCTTTCCGTTTTGATAACAAAAGACATTCAACATTTTCAATAAATGTTGCATTTTAAAACATTAAAGCTTTACAGCACATGACATCAAATTACTCGAAGTATCAGGTGTGGTAACCATCCCATTCTCGAGGCATGTTATTGTAATTCTCACCTTCGCAAGTATTATAGATCTCTGGTAACATGGAGAATGCCAATAAACGAGCTAAAGACCTAGACATGACCAACACGAATTTCCTATCGGAACAAAATCATGTACTCGCGGCCTAAAGGTATTCTTATTAAAGCTATGATGGGTACTTGTTTCAACTCAAGAGTGTACATCATCCAGAGATGTAATGCGAGATTACCAAGCGGACTTCCTGAAGCAATAAGTCCTTACGGAGACTAGTCTCCTCAACATGGCAAATTCAAATTACGTTTGCATTCTCATTTGTAATTTTTCTTGTTTTGGTTTAGTACTTTCTTGTATGCAAAGCTTGATGATTTTTGAATATTAATCACAATGCATTGAACATGTTTATCTTGAATTAATCCATTCGTATCCACTCTTAAATGTATTTTTCTTTTCTTTTTGGTGCTTATTTCTTGTTAAATAAACAAGATACCGCTGGATGGAGGGTGGTGAGTAATATATCGAAAATTCTGAACGGTGTGCTTTTGAATAAAAACTCTACTGACGATGTACATGCATTGTTTCAATTCCTAAACACTGTAGATATAAGGGAGTGAAACCCTCGTCGACCCATCTGAGCCTTGAAGTAGGAATTTCTTTTTTTTGTTTGTTAAAAAAACGCATTTTTTAACCCGGGGCAGGGTAGATTCCAGTTAATCTGATCGAGCATTTGGAACTCATCAGGAGTGCACACCTAAGGATATAATAATGGCTATCCATCGAAAGGTTAAGGAAAGTCAAAACCGCAATGGCTAACCCTCATATCAGCAACGTGCATCAATGAGAATGATATTCCAATAGATATCTCTCGCACATCAAGAGGTCAAAAGATGACGATACCATAATGGTTATTCCTCGTCGGCCAAGAAGTAAGGTAGTTACACTTTCTCAGGAAGTCAAAAAACCCCCACTAAGCCGATACTTGAAAATACAAGTCGCTTAGGCAAAAGTCAGGGCATCCCGCTGGACTTCAAAGTTAAATTCAAAAAGAATTTGTCCAGGAAAAAGTTAGGGAATACAAAAAGAAAGCAAAAAGCGTGAAAAGAGAAAAACGGGATTACCAAATAAAGATCCTCCACAAATAATAAAGTCGTGTGATCGAACACCAAGAATGTGATTGACTTCCATATCCTCCTCAACCATGGTAAACTCCTTTTGAGGGATGAGTGTTCGTATTGGTTTAACTGAATTTAGGACTGGAGAACATCACGGAGAATGGGTGGGCACCAAATATTTTGAGCCTTAAATCCTTTTTTCTAAAACCGTGAACCAGGCCACGTTACAACCCTTAAAAGTCCTAACTGAAGCGTGGGTTAATTTAAAAAGCACATTGTAATGAGAATACGGTGATCTGACTCCTACGAGGCTTGTAAAAAAAAACTTTTGAGCTGGTATCACACTATCTTTTTAATTCCTTTCATACAAAATTTTTGTCTTTTTAGTCTTTCCGATAAAGGTTTTTAGAACTTCAAGATAAACATGTGCTTTGTATTATAATTATCATTCTTAGAATCAACATTCTTTGCATATAAGCAAGTGCTTAAACATCAAGTAAGCTTGCATAATGAGCATCAGATATAAATTTAATCATCTCAAGGGAAAAATTGCTTCAGGGTATTGTTTAAAGGTAAATCATTTGTGAGAATGGTCTTAATTTGGGGCAAATCTTCTATTGACTCTGTTGAGTAAAAGAATTCCAGTTTGAGAAATGATCTGAAGTAGATTGCAAAAGTTGATTGCCAAGAGTCTCTGTTAAGTAGTGGTGCATTACTTTCAGTTGGTCCTAAGGGACATATTGCTTCAAGTATTACCTCGAGAATGAATCAGTTCAAGTCGAGAAGTATAGTTGTGAAGTAACCTACTTTCAAGACATAAGCCAACAACTCTAAGGTTATGTTGCCTTCGAAAATCCTCAAGTTTCTCATCCCTCCGTGAGCATGAGACAAAGAAAAGATTTGTCAAGATTCTATTGAGAAAGGGCAAGCGTGTCAAATACTCTGTTGAGTAGGTATTCAGCCAATCTGAGGCGTTCAAGTCGGGATTTTATCCCTCAAAGTGCAGTCAAACTGGGGGTATTATATTAATATTTGACAAATCTCTCTGAGAATGCATTGATCAGAGGAGAATATTTTCAGAATTTGAAGATACACGAGCATTCACTCAAGTATGGTTGAAACTGCTTCTAAAACCATGTTCCAAAGTTCACAACACTGGGGAAGATCATCTTCAATGGATAAATGACTTATGAAGTTGAAAATCACGCCGAGAAGTCAGGTTCGTCATCTTCGACTTATCAGAGACTCAAGTCCATTTACTGATATCCTTTGTCCTAAGTCAAGGTTATTATCCCCAGTTGAAGTTTGGATTGTTATCCTCAGTAGGATATGAGCAGTAATGCAAGGATCATTTGGGTGTGTTTACTCATACGAGACGCGATGGAGACGTTGCTTCCTATGGGGATGCCTCTTCCCAGTAAAAGACCAGTTGCTACTTGACAAAGATCTGTCTACCAAGGGGTTTCTCTTCTGATATATTTTCTCCCCAGTGAAGCATCCTCATTTCTCTGCAGGAGGAGAATGTTCTTTATCCCTGGAAATGTATAAGTTGTTTAAAGTCTAGATGATCCCTTTTCAGTATACTGCAATTTATTTTTGCAGCATCTTCTCTAAAGTCCACTTTTTAGTGGCATTTCTCCTCGGAGTCGACATGTTGAAGTTGCAACCTTGCATCGCGGTTTTTACCCGGTGATTGGTAGTTCAAATTGTTTATTCTTCAGTAAAGTTTTCCATTCCAAACAGGGGCATGTCGCCCCAGTTTCTGTTTTTGCAAGTACTGTTGGTCTTTTATGACAATAAGCATACCAACAAATGAATCAAGAAGGGTCTGTATGTGACCAACATGAGGATTTTCGTATAATTAGATCCAATTTCCTCAGTGGAACTATTCTTCTTTACCTAGTGGAGTAAGTGTCCTATCTCTCTAGTGAGGTGTACAGGAGAAGTCCAGTCATAACTCTTTCATTACCAGTGATAGAAGATTTTATTGAGATATCCCTAGTGGAATTTCTATCCCGGGATGTTTGTTTCTTCCCCAAGTGAGGATCTTTTACCTCCCAACGATGTTATCCTCAGTGTGGTCTGAGTAGAATTCTTTTTATTTAAGAATTTCTATAATCCCCAATAGAAGTTATCTTCGTCAAAGAATTTCTATGCCAAAAGTTTCTATTCCCAACAAAGCTTTCCTCTTTCCAACAAAGGATAAAGAATTTGTTCCCCGTGAAGTTGGGAGTTTGATCAGAATTCAAGGTTTTCTCTGAACTGCAATTTATGTTTGCAGTATTCTTCCCAGGAAGTTACTTCCCCAGTGATATCGATCTTTAGAGGTTTGTGGTTCCGAGTCTCGGTGTCCCATTAAAGTTCAAATTTCCTTTTCTATAGAAGATCAGATGTACGAGAATAATCATTCGGAATTTCATTATCTTCCCAATAGCCGATTATTTACGTGTCTTCCCTAGTGTATTAATAAACATGCATCATTACATTGCATCTGTCAAAACGCGTAGCATTTCCATTGTATGAAGCATTATGCTATAAAAAATTCAAACATGCATGAGTATAAGCTAATTATGTTTACAAGCAAAAACCATATTGTTATGCATTCAGATTTGAATTATCTCCACAAAGAGCCTAGGGTGATTCTATTTTGTTTCCCTAGCGAAGTCTGTTTGACTTACCACCAGTTGGGCTTTGGTATTTCCCATTGTCTTAGTAAGTCGTGATTCTATCTTGCCCTTACAAGCCTTTGGTTATTTTGCTCGTGTTTATCTTTGCCATTAGAGTGCGAGTAAGAGTCGCTGTAGAGCCTTTCTTGCTTCTCAAGTATTTGAGTATCCATACTTGGTGTGTGGTAATTCAGATAATTGCCACTCTTGAAAAATTACACCCCGCCTTTGGCCTGATGGATTTTGTAGTTCTTGCGTATTTGCAACTCTTAAAGCTCAACATATTTTATTGATATCCTTGGTTATACGCCTTTTCCTCCGGACGTATATTCCTGATATTCTTGGTTAGAGTCCTTTCCTCCGGTCTCTTTCCTTATATGTGTCCTTTCCTCTGGACATATTTTCTTGATATCCTTGGTTATACGCCCTTTCCTCCGGACGTATATTCCTAATATTCTTGGTTAGAGTCCTTTCCTCTGGCCTCTTTCCTTATATATGTCCTTTCCTCCGGACATATTTTTCTTGATATCCTTGGTTATACGCCCTTTCCTCTGGACGTATATTCCTGATATTCTTGGTTAGAGTCCTTTCCTCCGGTCTCTTTCCTTATATGTGTCCTTTCCTCTGGATATATTTTTATTGATATCCTTGGTTATACGCCCTTTCCTCTGGACGTATATTCCTGATATTCTTGGTTAGAGTCCTTTCCTCCGGCCTCTTTCCTTATATATTTCCTTTCCTCCGGTCATATTTTTCGTGATATCCTTGGTTATACGCCCTTTCCTCCGGACGTATATTCCTGATATCCATGGTTAGAGTCCTTTCCTCCAGTCTCTTTCCTTATATGTGTCCTTTCCTCCAGACATATCTTTCTTGATATCCTTGGTTATACGCCATTTCCTCCGGACGTATATTCCTGTTATTCTTGGTTAGAGTCCTTTCCTCCGGTCTCTTTCCTTATATGTGTCCTTTCCTCCGGACATATTTTTCTTGATATCCTTGGTTATACGCCCTTTCCTCCAGATGTATAATCCTGATATTCTTGGTTAGAGTCCTTTCCTCCGGTCTCTTTCCTTATATATGTCCTTTCCTCCGGACATATTTTTCTTGATATCCTTGGTTATACGCCCTTTCCTCCGAACGTATATTCTTGATATTCTTGGTTAGAGTCCTTTCCTCCGGCCTCTTTCCTTATATATGTCCTTTCCTTTGGACATATTTTCTTGATATCCTTGGTTATACGCCCTTTCCTTCGGACGTATATTCCTGATATTCTTGGTTAGAGTCCTTTCCTCCGGTCTCTTTCCTTATATATGTCCTTTCCTCCGGACATATTTTTCTTGATATCCTTGGTTATACGCCCTTTCCTCCGGACGTATATTCCTGATATTCTTGGTTAGAGTCCTTTCCTCCGGCCTCTTTCCTTATATATGTCCTTTCCTTTGGACATATTTTCTTGATATCCTTGGTTATACGCCCTTTCCTTCGGACGTATATTCCTGATATTCTTGGTTAGAGTCCTTTCCTCCGGTCTCCTTCCTGTTATGTGTCTGCTACTGTGATACGGTGGAAGAACTGACTTGAGATTTTGCATTTGTATTCACACTTGTTCGGTTTAGCAAGAGTCGCCACCGACTTTTTATTTATCCTAAGGAAAGGTCAAAAAGCACAGGAAAGACCTTTGAGATGTTTTATTGGGTTCGGGGAGTAGATTATAGAAAGGGAAGGTATTAGCACCCTTTCTATCCATGGTTATCCATGGGCTCTTAGTTACTTTCTTAGATCACTTGCCTTTGCTTTTCAATTGTTTGAAATGGTGCTTTGTGTGTGTGATTTTGAAAAATGTTTTGAAAAAGATGCCTTGTCTAGGCAACCATTGTAACAATTCTTGTTTGAATGTTTTACAAGGGTGTTTGTCTTTTTGAAAAGATGTTTCAATGTTTTTGAAAGTTTGTTTTGAAGTTGTGTTGTGATGTGTGTTTTGAAAAATGGCAAGGATTGTTTTGCAAGTTTGGTCAAGTAACCAAGAGCTATCTACCCTAAATTTATCAAAGATATTTCTCATGTTTTAACCCTTTTAACATTGTTGTTTCACCATTGTATTTGGTGAACAACCTTGTGTTAGGATGTTAACGGGACAGGCGCGGGTCATCGTTTAGACCATGGAGGCAATAGTGTCAAGTATCTTTTGGCATTTTTCTTAAGGGACTTGATCACTTTTGTTTAGGCAACTTGATAGCGTCATCGAGGGACTATGATCATTTGACTTGTTTTTGTTTTGCCAAAGAGACTTAACATGCAACCATGGCCCATTTTTGAAGGCAACAAGTGGAGTAACCCTAAGGATGCAAGTGTGCATTGTGTTTGTTTTTCATGCATGTTTATCTTGAATTAGGTCAAGCTACTTGTTGGTTTTATTTGCATACAAACCCTAGGTCTATCATGGCATAATTGAAATTGGGGGATATTTGACAAGGAGAAATCTAAGTTATTACAACCATATCGAATGTATAGGATACAAATATTTAATTGTACAATATTTAAATAAATACAATAAATAAATAAGAATGTATTATGCACAAAATAATTTTTTTATGTATGTCAAAGTATTTTTCAATGTGAAATATAAACAAAAATAAAAAGGTCAATTTTTGAATATTTTTGTCATTTAGGGCAAAACCCTAGTTTTTAAATAAATAGTAATATTTATTAATTATGTACAATGTATATTAAAAAAATAAAAAGTATATTGTAAAAAAGTATTTGTAGTGTCATATATTAATAAAAATAAAAATATATTATTTTCATATTTTTATCCTAAGTATTCTAATAAATATAATATACAAGTATTTATATATATATTTACTAAACCTATTAAATATAAAAAGATTAAATTAATTATTTATGTATATGAAAAAAATGTATATTTAAGAAAATATTTTCAAGGTGTAAATAAAAATAATAACTGAAAATAAATATAATTTTTATATTATTTTTTAGGGTTTTAGCAAAAGGTATATATATTTATTTACATACATATGTTAAATAAAACAAATAAATGCCAAATAAATGCAAAAAAATATGAAAAAATATTTTTGGAGTTTTTTATGTTTGGACAAAAAATATTAAGTCAGAATCAAAAAGAAAAATGCAAAAATGACAAGTATTTCACATAATGGGCCAGGGGGGTGCAAATGGAAAAAAAGGGGTGCAAAAAGTAAGTTGACTCAGGCCCAGCCCAAGTCAACTTTGTCTTCAACCTCCAGCAACCTTTGAACAACAAAAAACGTGCGTTTCCTTGCTTCATTCAAACTCCTGATTCCTTGATTTTTAGCCAAAACTCATAACAAAAACAATGTAGAGCATCAAACCACGATTTCAAATATGTAAAAAACTTGTCCTAACTCTAAGATACCAGGGATAATTTCTTCACCCCCAATTTCTGACCTAATTTTTCTTCAATGTTCATGGCTAAAATTCTCACAGCACACTTAACAAAAATGAAAAGTAATCATATGTATGGCTTCAGGGCTATGAGTAGGACATGTTTCATTCACAAACCTAAGCCTAACTCTTCCTAGATTGAGAGGTAGAAGTTCATAGATTACCTGTTTCAGCTTGAGTCGTGTACATCAATGTGGCCAACTTCAATGGAGTTTGAGCTTTTGTATAGCTTGCCTGAAGTCCAAGGATGCTTCCCAAATGCCTAGCTTGCTTTGAAACCAACTGTATTGTGCTGTAGAAGTTCACCTGCACAGCTTGAAAGTGAAAATGGAAAACGTGGTTAGGGGTGTTACAGCTTGAGCCTAAGGCTTGGAATAATTTCAGTGGATGATATGGAATGTGTTTGAACTCCTTTTGGACAAAATGCACGACAGGAATGGATTGTGGAACTCAAGTTGCAGGGTATGCCCTGTTTCTGCAGCAAGAGGGTGTTTTGATGTATGAGGAGGTTTGAGAGGTGGTTGAATCGTGCCTTAGGTCTGTTTTGGTGTATGGAAGATATGTACAAAGTTTGCTTTGGCTGGTGTTTACAGGAATGAAAAGATGGCTTCAGTTTGCAAGGTTTCTTCTTTTTGAAGCAAGGAAAGTGTGTAAGTGTTATAGACCTGTCCAAGCCTCTCAAGCATTCTGCAGCATTTTCTCTTGATCACTGGGATTTGTCTACAAAGCTTTGCCTCAAAGATCTGGCTTGTACCTCAAGGATTTTGGAATTTGACATAAAGTGATACTTTATCAAAATGGCAAATGTGCTTTTTCCAATTAAGGGTTAATTTTGCATGTATTGTCCAAATGAACAAAATAAACCCTCAACTCAATGGTTATGCATTAAATTAAGGTGTGTGAAACTGGTTTTGAGGCCTGCAAGCTAGCATTGTACAAGCTGATTTGAAAATGCAAGTTGCCATGAACATGTATTGGTCATGAACAAAAGTGAGTTTTGGCCAACTTTGCAAATTCGATTCTATCTAACCACAAGGGTGTTTGATGAGTTCTTGGACAATTTGGAAAGCTTGGAATGTGTACTACAATCCATCTTTGTAATGCAAATTGAAACTCCAAGTGGAACCATGTGAAAAATGGCCAAGAAGTTCGACAAAATCCTGCATAGAATAGGGCAAAATTCTTCTAAGTTAAAAGTGTTTTGTACCCTTGTTCCAAAAATCATAACTTGAGATACAAGCTTCCTTTGAGAAAACTTTGTGAACAAAAGTTGTAGATTTTGCAATGGACTACAACTTTCATGTTTCAAGTTTTGTTTGAATCCATTTTCATCTTTGTGAAAAAATGGGACAAAGTTAGGGAAAAATAAGGAAGTTTCATAACTTAGAAAAATTCTAAGTTATGAAATTTTCTCATTTTAAACCCTAATTTGCAATTTTGGGTTTCTTGATGAACAAGTTTCATAATTTGACATGTCTTGATGAAAAATGAATCTTGGCACTTGATTTTGACCAAAAAGTCAAAGTTTGACTTTTCAGTATACAGTCAAATTTTGATCAGTTGACTGAAAAATTCATCTGTCAATCCTATGCATTTGAGATCTTTTGAACTTGTTGAATGGGTCAAGATAATGCCATTGAGTCCTTGAGTCCATATGTGAGCTTGGTTTGCCATTGGTTAGGTCAAACAGTCAAAAATTGCCTTTGTGTAGTCAAAACCCTAAAAATGACCATTTTGCCCTTTTGGTGATCTGATCAAATTTCTTGTGGAATTGTGATCCAAAATTGACCAAATAGTTCATGTGAGTTCATAATGTTGATGTGGGTCAAAATTCATGAGGTTTGACTGTCAATTGACCACAGTTGACTTTTTCCCCAATACAGTTGATTTCTAGGTCAACTGTCCAATTGACTGGGCAAAGATTGGAATCAAGGCTTGAAACTTGGTATGGTTAAACTTGTGAGTCCAACATGAAGCATGAAAGTTACTTTGGGAATTTTAGGTCAAAACATCCTTGTGCAAACTCAAACCCTAATTTGGGTCAACAATGCAAGGAGGGGCCTTGAGCAGAGCAAACCCTAACTTGATCTTGAGCTCCAAGAGTCTTGTGGTGAGAAAATGTTGATGAAATGAGAGGGAAAATTTTGGGGTACAACATTTTCCCCTGTTCAATCTTCTTGAACCTGAAGAGTTAGATTGGCTGGTTTGCCTTTCGCGACTCGAGGGTAAAAGAAGATTGGTCATTAGAGTGCCCAAAAATTTGCACTCGTCCAAGCGTAGTTGAGGGAATGGGCTTAAAGATTCCATTTGGAGATGTGATGGATAGTTGTTGGAGATGGGCTTAAAGATGCCATCTGAGAATGATTGTTGAATTGTAATTTGGTAAGTTGAAAGAAGGAACCTGTGTAGGGTTTCCTGATGATGAGTCCGTGTAAAACTGCATCTGAATTGAGAAGGAACCGGTGTAGGGTTTCCTGATGATGAGTCCGTGTAAAACTGCATCTGGATTTGAGAAGGAACTGGTGTAGGGTTTCCTGATGATGAGTCCGTGTAAAACTTCATCTGAAATTGAGAAGTAACTGGTGTAGGGTTTCCTGATGATGAGTCCGTGTAAAACTTCATCTGAAATTGAGAAGGAACCGGTGTAGGGTTTCCTGATGATGAGTCCATGTAAAACTTCATCTTGATTTGAGAAGGAACCTGTGTAGGGTTTCTTGATGATGAGTCCGTGTAAAACTTCATCTTGAATTTAGAAGGAACCTGTGTAGGGTTTCTTGATGATGAGTCCGTGTAAAACTGCATCTTGGGAAGAAGGAACCTGTGTAGGGTTGCTTCATGATGAGTCCGTGTGAAAGTGCATCTTGGAAAGAGAAGGAACCAGTGTAGGGTTGCTTCATGATGAGTCAGTGTAAAACTGCATCTGAATTATTGTTAATGATAGCCTTTTATTCTTATCCTGAAAAGGACAAAATGTTAGCTCAACACAAAGTTATGTTGCATGATACGTATGATGCAATGAATTGCATTTCGTCAATGTTTATGATATGAATGTAATGGATGCGCATGTAAGATGAGTAGCTATCTTGCTGAGGAAGATGAATCCTGGATAATGAAATCTTTGACTGCTGTCGGGGATTGAAAATCCTTGACTGCTGTTGAAGAGTATGTGTGTCTTCAAACTTTGCTTAAAATATTTCCAATGGGTTCCTGTTTCGTTGTCTGAGGAGAAACTCCGCTGGGGGAAGTTGAAAACTCTGTGGAGAGTATGTTTATTTCGCTTGGAAGAAGAGTTCAGGAGCCTTAGTCGTCCGTTTCTCTACTAGGGAGTCGAAGTTGAACTGATATCTGGTCGGGTCCATGTTTCGCAGTAACTTGCTGGGGATTGTAGAGTAGTCTACTGGAGAAGAGGAGTTGTGGTCCTTTGATTTGTAGTAGTCGGAGAGGCAAACTCAAGTTGGGGAATCATCCTATGAGAAGGGTTTTGGGGAGATTTGTCACTTCCCCTAGTGGTGAGTGTTTGTGGCACTGCCTGGAAATGTTTGATTGTATGTAACCCTTTGTCGGGATTGACGTTCAATGCCCCAAGTGTCGGGGATGGATACTTGCCCCCTGTTATCCTGCAATTGAGAGATTTGTTGAAATCTTGACCGGACTGCCCCAGGTTAACTGAACTTGGAAAGATTTGTTGAAATCTTGACTGGACTTCCCCAGGTGTGCTGGATAGAGACATGTCAAGTCCCCTTGTTGATAGGAGATTTGTCAATGGAAGTGTCATCCTTTTTTAAGTGATTTTGTTCACTGAGAGAGCTTTTGTTCATCGGATATTCATTGTGTGAATTTCTCCGCTGTCAAACAAATAGCCAAATGCAAACAGTGATATTCAATTAATGCAAAGTTTATGTTTGTCTCGAAGTTTTGAAAAAATGTGTTTTTTAGCAGGAAACTTTTTATAAGACATAATCAACACAAGATTTAGAGCAAAGCCTTACGGGAGTCAGGATACCTTTTGTAACAGTATGCTTTTGCACTAACCCATGCTTCAATTAGGACTTTTGAAGGGTTGTAACGTGGCTTGATTCACGGTTTAAGAAACAAAGGATAAAGGCTCAAAGTATATTTGTACCCATCCGCTCTTCGTGATGTTCTTCAACCCTAAACTCAGTTAATTGTGCGTCGAACTCTATTCGAATTTGGAACGACCTTTTGGTGATGGCTCACACCAGTTGAATTTTGGAAGGCAATCATTTTTGCAACATTTTTCATGTTGTTGAGGATTTGTAATGACCTCGTTCTTTTGATTTGTTATCCCTAACTTTTGCCTGACTGTTCCTGTTTTCAAGATTATAGTCAGCGGGATGCCCCAGCTTTCTTAAGCCTCCTTTGTAGGTTTTGGCTCAGTGGGCTTTTCTCTTTTGAGAGGTAATGACTGCCTATGAGATAAGGAACCATCATTGTCTTTTGATTCCAGAGGAATGTTTTTGATGCCATTCGTTGTATTACGAACTGAGAGTTTGCGACTTCAATGCGCATCTTTTTTTTGAACTAACTGAGAGACTACCCTGCCCCAGGTTTAAATCAAAGGTTTCAATTTGTTTAGAACAGAAAACTCCTACTTCTTTGGCTCGAAGGGGTTGACTAGGGATTATCTTCCTTATAACTCCAGTGTTTAGGATTTGAAAGAATGCATGTATTTCGTCAGCAAGGTCTGTTCAAAAGCATACTGTATGAGGTTATGGCATTGTTTCGTCAACCTCCCTCTAAAGGCTTGTAGCTTTTGCAAGAGTTAAATGTCATAAAGAAAGCAGAAAGCATAGTTTAAGAATAGTAAAAACGAATAGACGAATTCAAGACAAACGTATGCAATGCATTAATGAAACAGAGTTTGACATTAAAAGATAATTGTTTGAATAACAAAGAGGTTACAAATTGAAAATTCAAAATGAAACAAAGACATTCTCAATGGTCTGGCGTAGGAGCCGTGATCATGCTGGGGTCTCTGGAGGACCAAACTCAATCTCCTTGTCATCAATCAAATTCTGAATCTTGTACTTCAATGCCCAACAATCGTTAGTATCATGCCCGAGACTATCAGAATGATAAGCACATGTGGCCTTAGGATTGTAATTAGGAGAAGAAGTCTTGGGGTTTGGATGAGGCCGTATCAATGCAATCAGATTCATCTTCAACAAGTGTTGCAGTGCTTGAGACAGCGGCATGTTGATGTTGGTGAACTGTCTCTTAGGCTCGTCTGGCCTTTGTTGATTTCCCTTTTGCTGTTGTCGGTGTGACGCAGAACCAGAGATCAGGACTGCCCCTACGTGTTGGTCACGGTGACTCTTTTGACTGTTCACAGCATTAGACTCTTTCTTTCCATTGTAGGGAAATTTCTGAGCATCAGAGGGTGTAGCTCCTTGGCTCTTTCCACTTTTTATGCCAGCTTCGACCCTTTCGCCGGTCAGTATTAGATCGGTGAACCCGGTTGAGGAGCTTCCAATTAAGTGATTGAAGAGAGGCCCTGTCAAAGTTCCCATGAAGATGCCAATCAGCTCTCTGTCAGTTAAAGGGGGTTGCACCCTACCAGCCAGATCTCTCCACTTTTGAGCGTATCCTTTGAAGTTCTCGTCAGGACCAATGGTCATGTTCTGCAATTGCACACGAGTTGGTGCAAGATCAACATTGTACTGATACTGTTTGTAAAAAGCAGCAGCTAAATCCTCCCAGGTGTGGATGCGAGAACTCTCCAATTGATAAAACCACTCGAGTTGAGTCCCTACCAGGCTCTCTTGGAAGAAATGGATCCAAAGCTTGGGATCAGTTGTGTATGGTTGAATCTTGCGGGCATAAGACTTTAGGTGCATCTTAGGGCAAGAAACTCCATCGTACATGGCAAAGGTAGGGACCTTGAACTTTGGCGGGATGACCAATCCAGAAACTAAACCCATGTCTCCTAAATCCAAGCCAGGTATTTGCTGAATCTCCATAGCATTGAGGCGATCCTCCAACTGTTTGTACTTGTCATCAGCGGGAGGATATTGTTCCTCGGAGTAGTCAGCTTCGACATCATTGATCTCCAAATTATGGTCTTCTTCAAGATTGCCCCTTATGCTGGGTGGAGTTGAAAGGTCTAGGGTTTCAGGTCTTCTTCTCAAGTTCAGGATGCCTGCCGCCTTCTTGGACTTCTTCTTCTTGTCTTTGAGAAGGAGAGCTTTCAGATCCTCTTGCCCTTTACCCATAGCCAGAAGCATTTGTTAGAATTGAGCGTTTTGAGCTTGGAGATCTTTCACCATTTGTTCCATATCCATCTTACTGAAATAAACAGTAGGAAGATAAGGAGACCTGTATGGTAGAAACCTGTTATGCAATGATATGCATGACATATCTATGCAATGTTTTCAAGAATCTCTCGGGGTAAACACAAGAAAATGTTAGAGGTTGAACTTCGATCAACATTTCTTGACTGGAGAACCTTGTAACGGTGGATGTCTTTCCACGAGAATCAAGCTCACCATGTCAAGTGGGTCATAGCCCCTGATTCAAGTTGTTGCACTTGATCTTTTACGGAGTTTGTTTAGAGTAGAAACCTCTTGCCCTTTGGTAGACGTCTGGTTCAACGTGCCCCTGTATCAAAAGACCCTCGAGATCCTTGAAATGGTTATTGAAAAAATGCTATGGTATGATGTCATGATGTTATGTACATGTATGCAAAAGTAAGAAAGTGTATATACAGGTAATCATATTCACACAGAGCAAACAAGTCCTTAGGTTTAGGCTTGCATGGGGTTTGTAGGTAAGTACCCTCTTGAAGTTAGTTGGCTCAACCTGTCCTAGAATAGAAACCGGGTTCTAAGGAGCTCAATATCATTGGATTATTTTCTGTGTTCATTGTTTTGGTTTAGCCACTTAACTGGCAACCAAAATATTCCAAGAAAACAATCCTCAATGAGTGTAGTATTGAGTATCTACCAACTTCGGACTGCACCAAAGTCGGTCATCTCACTACCCCTAAAAAGGCCAAGATGGTCAAGTAAGGTTCTAAGAGTTCGTTAGTGCTTCATGACATCACTCAGCGGCCCCGTATTCTCCTTGACTACTCAAGGGCTACCGGTACTCATAAATATGTCACACTAACATAGCTACTGCTTCAACCATGTCGATATACCCCGCACAGTTCCCTCACAGTTTATTGCTATTTACCTAAGAAGGTGCCCCCAAATCCGGGTGTAGGATTTAAACAAACCCAAACAAGGAACCCAAAAAGTAAAGCAATCAAAGCAATCAAAGCAAGCATGTATAGGTGATCTAAAACCCTAAGGTAACCCCACTTTTAGAAAATCATCCCCAGCAGAGTCGCCAGTTCTGTGATACGGTGGGAGAACTGACTTGAGATTTTGCGTTTGTATTCGCACTTGTTCGGTTTAGCAAGAGTCTCCGTCGACTTTTTATTTATCCTAAGGAAAGGTCAAAAAGCACAGGAAAGACCTTTGAGATGTTTTCTTGGGTTCGGGGAGTAGATTATAGAAAGGGAAGGTATTAGCACCCTTTCTATCCATGGTTATCCATGGGCTCTTAGTTACTTGCTTAGATCACTTGCCTTTGCTTTTCAATTGTTTGAAATGGTGCTTTGTGTGTGTGATTTTGAAAAATGTTTTGAAAAACATGCCTTGTCTAGGAAACCATTGTAACAATTCTTGTTTGAATGTTTTACAAGGGTGTTTGTCTTTTTGAAAAGATGTTTCAATGTTTTTGAAAGTTTGTTTTGAAGTTGTGTTGTGATGTGTGTTTTGAAAAATGGCAAGGATTGTTTTGCAAGTTTGGTCAAGTAACCAAGAGCTATCTACCCTAAATTTCTCAAAGATATTTCTCATGTTTTAACCCTTTTAACAATGTTGTTTCACCATTGTATTTGGTGAACAACCTTGTGTTAGGATGTTAACAGGACAGGCGCGGGTCATCGTTTAGACCATGGAGGCAATAGTGTCAAGTATCTTTTGGCATTTTTCTTAAGGGACTTGATCACTTTTGTTTAGGCAACTTGATAGCGTCATCGAGGGACTATGATCATTTGACTTCTTTTTGTTTTGCCAAAGAGACTTAACATCCAACCATGGCCCATTTTTGTAGGCAACAAGTGGAGTAACCCTAAGGATGCAAGTGTGCATTGTGTTTGTTTTTCATGCATGTTTATCTTGAATTAGGTCAAGCTACTTGTTGGTTTTATTTGCATACAAACCCTAGGTCTATCATGGCATAATTGAAAACTTTTAAAGGTGGAAATTTAAATGCTAAACTATTACAACAATGATTATGGGGATGGGGATACAAGTTTGACTTTGGGGGATATTTGACAAGGAGAAATCTAAGTTATTACAACCATATCGAATATATAGGATACAAATATTTAATTGTAAAATATTTAAATAAATACAATAAATAAATAAGAATTTATTATGCACAAAATATTTTTTTTATGTATGTCAAAGTATTTTTCAATGTGAAATATAAACAAAAATAAAAAGGTCAATTTTTGAATATTTTTGTCATTTAGGGCAAAACCCTAGTTTTTAAATAAATAGTAATATTTATTAATTATGTACAATGTATATTAAAAAAATAAAAAGTATATTGTAAAAAAGTATTTTTAGTGTTATATATTAATAAAAATAAAAATGTATTATTTTCATATTTTTATCCTAAGTATTCTAATAAATATAATATACAAGTATTTATATATATATTTACTAAACCTATTAAATATAAAAAGATAAAATTAATTATTTATGTATATGAAAAAAATGTATATTTAAGAAAATATTTTCAAGGTGTAAATAAAAATAATAACTGAAAATAAATATAATTTTTATATTATTTTTTAGGGTTTTAGAAAAAGGTATATATATTTATTTACATACATATGTTAAATAAAACAAATAAATGCCAAATAAATGCAAAAAAATGTGAAAAAATATTTTTGGAGTTTTTTATGTTTGGACAAAAAATATTAAGTCAGAATCAAAAAGAAAAATGCAAAAATGACAAGTATTTCACATAATGGGCCAGGGGGTGCAAATGGAAAAAAAGGGGTGCAAAAAGTAAGTTGACTCAGGCCCAGCCCAAGTCAACTTTGTCTTCAACCTCCAGCAACCTTTGAACAACAAAAAACGCGCGTTTCCTTGCTTCATTCAAACTCCTGATTCCTTGATTTTTAGCCAAAACTCATAACATAAACAATGTAGAGCATCAAACCACGATTTCAAATATGTAAAAAACTTGTCCTAACTGTAAGAAACCAGGGAGAATTTCTTCACCCCCAATTTTTGACCTAATTTTTCTTCAATGTTCATGGCTAAATTTCTCACAGCACACTTAACATAAATGAAAAGTAATCATATGTATGGCTTCAGGGCTATGAGTAGGACATGTTTCATTCACAAACCTAAGTCTAACTCTTCCTAGATTGAGAGGTAGAAGTTCATAGATTACCTGTTTCAGCTTGAGTCGTGTACAACAATGTGGACAACTTCAATGGAGTTTGAGCTTTTGTATAGCTTGCCTGAAGTCCAAGGATGCTTCCCAAATGCCTAGCTTGCTTTGAAACCAACTGTATTGTGCTGTAGAAGTTCACCTGCACAGCTTGAAAGTGAAAATGGAAAACGTGGTTAGGGGTGTTACAGCTTGAGCCTAAGGCTTGGAATAGTTTCAGTGGATGATATGGAATGTGTTTGAACTCCTTTTGGACAAAACGCACGACAGGAATGGATTGTGGAACTCAAGTTGCAGGGTATGCCCTGTTTCTACAGCAAGAGGGTGTTTTGATGTATGAGGAGGTTTGAGAGGTGGTTGAATCGTGCCTTAGGTCTGTTTTGGTGTATGGAACATGTGTACAAAGTTTGATTTGGCTGGTGTTTACAGGAATGAAAAGATGGCTTCAGTTTGCAAGGTTTCTTCTTTTTGAAGCAAGGAAAGTGTGTAAGTGTTATAGACCTGTCCAAGCCTCTCAAGCATGCTGCAACATTTTCTCTTTATCATTGGGATTTGTCTATAAAGCTTTGCCTCAAAGATCTTGCTTGTACCTCAAGGATTTTGGAATTTGACATAAAGTGATACTTTATCAAAATGGCAAATGTGTTTTTTCCAATTAAGGGTTAATTTTGCATGTATTGTCCAAATGAACAAAATAAACCCTCAACTAAATGGTTATGCATTAAATTAAGGTGTGTGAAACTGGTTTTGAGGCCTGCAAGCTAGCATTGTACAAGCTGATTTGAAAATGCAAGTTGCCATGAACATGTATTGGTCATGAACAAAAGTGAGTTTTGGCCAACTTTGCAAATTCGATTCTCTCTAACCACAAGGGTGTTTGATGATTTCTTGGACAATTTGGAAAGCTTAGAATGTGTACTACAATCCATCTTTGTAATTCAAATTGAAAATACAAGTGGAACCATGTGAAAAATGGCCAAGAAGTTCGACAAAATCCTGCCTAGAATAGGGCAAAATTCTTCTAAGTTAAAAGTGTTTTGTACCCTTGTTCCAAAAATCAGAACTTGAGATACAAGCTTCCTTTGAGAAAACTTTGTGAATAAAAGTTGTAGATTTTGCAATGGACTACAACTTTCATGTTTCAAGTTTTATTTGAATCCATTTTCATCTTGGTGAAAAATGGGACAAAGTTAGGAAAAAATAAGGAAGTTTCATAACTTGAAAAATTCTAAATTATGAAATTTTCTCATTTTAAACCCTAATTTGCAATTTTGGGTTTCTTGATGAACAAGTTTCATAATTTGACATGTCTTGATGAAAAATGAATCTTGGCACTTGATTTTGACCAAAAAGTCAAAGTTTGACTTTTCAGTATACAGTCAAATTTTGATCAGTTGACTGAAAAATTCATCTGTCAATCCTATGCATTTGAGATCTTTTGAACTTGTTGAATGGGTCAAGATAATGCCATTGAGTCCTTGAGTCCATATGTGAGCTAGGTTTGCCATTGGTTAGGTCAAACAGTCAAAAATTGCCTTTGTGCAGTCAAAACCCTAAAAATGACCATTTTGCCCTTTTGGTGATCTGATCAAATTTCTTGTGGAATTGTGATCCAAACTTGACCAAATAGTTCATGTGAGTTCATAATGTTGATGTGGGTCAAAATTCATGAGGTTTGACTATCAATTGACCACAATTGACTTTTTCCCCAATACAACTGATTTCTAGGTCAACTGTCCAATTGACTGGGCAAAGATAGGAATCAGGGCTTGAAACTTGGTATGGATAAACTTGTGAGTCCAACATGAAGCATGAAAGTCACTTTGGGCATTTTAGGTCAAAACATCCTTGTGCAAACTCAAACCCTAATTTGGATCAACAGTGCAAGGAGGGGCCTTGAGCAGAGCAAACCCTAACTTGATCTTGAGCTCCAAGAGACTTGTGGTGAGAAAATGTTGATGAAATGAGAGGGCAAATTTTGGGGTACAACAGCTACCAACCCCGGATATGTATCTTTGATACTTTTTTCTTATGTATCCGCTACCGACTCCGGATATGTATCTTTGATACCTTTTATGTACGTCTACTACTGAGTTCAGGAATATATCTTTTGATATCTTTCTTGCAGGTGTTTGTTACTAACTCCCAATAGATGTTCCTTGATAAACAGGTTCTTCTTCTGTGTTTCTAACCCTGGTTAAACATACGTTTATCCCTGATAACCCCTTTAACCCAAAAAGCAAAAAGAAAATAGAAAATACAGAAAACCAAAAATATAATGTATTCCTGACTGGCTTCAGAGTGGAAATTTTCAGGTTCTTTAAGTATTTAATCTTCTTCCACCTTAAGGGTTCGAAAGGCTGGCGCCAATCTCACCTTCAGGTTGAAGACGATTAAATAGGGGCAGTTGTTGCACCCCAAAATTTACCCTCCTAATTGTCCTGCTATCTGGCTTAGGCTTTTGCATTCATATCTTTCCATTAGGTCATTTGCATTAACATAGAATGCATTTGCATTGTAAATAGAGCACCTTAGGTTCAAAATAATTAGTAGTTATGAGGCTAGGGTGTATAGTTGATTTGAGGTGTATATGTTGAATAAGATGGATTATTCTATTTCTTCTTGGTGTAAAAGGCTGTGGAATTAGAGTTTGATTCATGCTAGTATTGGAAGAAAAGGATTCATGTGGATTTCTTCACAAGTTAACATTGGACTTATGGTTTCAATTAAGTTTGAGGTGCATTAATCAAGCATGTAAAGTGGAGGATCCATCCATGGTTGATCTCCTAAAATTCAAGCTGCCAAGGCAAAATAATACAACATTTCAAATGATATTCAAGACATTTCATCTTGTTGTCCCACAATATTACCCATGGAGTTATCTAACATTGTCAGATACATAATCAATGGTCTTCCTTTAACATAAGGGAGCAAGATAGGAGGTTCAAGCAAATATTCTTTAATACTTTCAAATGCCCTTTGGCAGTCATCTGTCGACACACAACCTTGATCTTTCTTTAACAACTTAAAGATCAGTTCATATGTTGCAGTCATGTGGGAAATGAATCTGGAAATATAATACAAACGCCCGAGGAACCCTCTGACTTGCTTTTCAGTTCTTGGCGCTAGAATTTCTTGAATTGCTTTGACCATATGAGGGTCAACTTCAATCCCTCTCTGACTAACAATGAAACCCAACAATTTCCCTGATCAAATACCGAAGGTACATTTATTTGGATTCAGGTGGAGACGATACTTCCTTAAATGCTGAAACTACTTCAACAAATCTTCTACATGCCCTTCTTCAGTTTTGGATTTAGCAATCATATCATAAACATATACCTCAATTTCCTTATGCATCATATCATGGAATAGGGTTTTCATAGCCCTCTGGTACGTTGCATCAGCATTCTTCAAACCAAAGGGCATCACTCTGTAACAGAATGTTCCCCCGGGGTGTGATAAACGTTGTTTTTCCATGTCCTCAAGATCCATCCTTATTTGATTATACCAGGATAATTCCTCCATGAACGAGAAAACTTTGAATTTTGTTGTGCTATCCACTAACATATCAATGTGTGGTAATGGAAAATCATCTTTTAGACTAGCTTTATTTAGATCTCTGTAATCTACACACAAGAGAACTTTTTCGTCTTTCTTCGGTACTGGGACAATATTGGAAATCCACTGAGGGTACACTGATGTCACAAGAAAACTGGCATTAATCTGTGTTGCACCCCAAATTTTGCCCTCCTAATTGTCTTGCTATCTGGCTTAGGCTTTTGCATTCATATCTTTTCATTAGGACATTTGCATTAATATAGCATGCATTTGCGTTGTAAATAGAGCACATGAGGTTCAAAAAAAATCAGTAGTTTTGAGGCTAGGGTGTAGAGTTGATTTCAGGTGTATATGTTGAATAAGACGGATTATTCTGTTTCTTCTTGGTGTACAAGGTTGTGGAATTAGAGTTTGATTCAAGCTAGTATTGGAAGAAAAGGATTCATGTGGATTTCTTCACAAGTTAACATTGGACTTATGGTTTCAATTAAGTTAGAGGTGCATTAATCAAGCATGTAAAGTGGAGGATCCATTCATGGTTGATCTCCTGAAATTCAAGATGCCAAGGCAAAATAATACAACATTTCAAATGATATTCAAGACATGAGATCATTTTCAATTTCAAGTAGAAGATTCGAGTTCCAATTGATTCTATTCAAGATTTCTAGCTAAGCTCTTCATCCAACTTCAATTAAAAAGTCCCATTAACCATTACAAAACCTCTTCATTCTATATTCAATCCAATTCTATCACAAATTACATTGCAATTTCCATCCATTACAAAATTACAAAATCAATCCAAATATGTTGAATTGATAAATGTTCATTCATTACACATATCAAATACCATCCAAAATTCTTTACAAAATACATCAAAATACATTCATATGATCCTAAGTTTCAAGCTAGTGATCAATGTCCAAGCTGCTTCAAGCAATGTACAAATTCTCCAAGCTTCCAAGAATATACATGATCAAGCCTTACATCCTGAATTCTTGTATCAAGACCAAAGCTTCGTGAATATCATAAAAAATTTCCCTGCATAAATAAGACTAATAAAAGAGCAAGCAGAATCGACTCTCTAGGAATAAAACCCAGCACATCGCTGTTAATTGGCAGAGGAAAATAAAAATTCAGTAAAACCTGCATACACTAAACCAGCATGGATCAGTTAGCATTAAACAATATCCATATCATAAAAACTCAGGAAGGCGTACAAAGTTATAAGGGAAAATGGTGGAAAAGAAAATTTGAGCAGAATTGTTATCAATTCAATATTTGAAAAAAACAAAAAATCAAGAATATAGAAAAGCAGTGAGGAATTAGGTTAGAAGAATAAAAATTATAACTCATCGAGCTTCATTGGGATTCAATCCTAATCGTCCATTTTCTAAAATATTGCTAAATTTCAAGAGCTCGGATTAATTCCCTTGTAACAAACTTTTGCAGTCTAACATAATTGTATATAACTGAGGTTCTAACAGTAAATCAGGAAAAAAGAACAAAACTCATAGTTTTCCAGCTCACCAACTGACATAACAGAACTAAAACCCTTTTCCATTCAGCCCTCAAACTAACTTCTAACTAACATATTCCCAACCAACTTCTAACTGATTCAAAACCAATTGTAAATAATCCTAACTGATCAACAGAAACAAAAAGAAACATCTAACCAACTTCAGAAAATTCTCAACAGAATTCTGCAAAAACATAATTCAACGTAACTAATTTCCACCCAACTCTCTACTTCATCTCCAAAACCAGCAGTCCAACTAACGGCCTAACAACCTAGTATTAATTTCTAACTGATTTTTGAAACACCTCTAACCAACCCTTAATCCTTTAACCAACTCTCTAAGATATAACAACTGGGATCACTCCTCACAAAACATATACAAACATGACTCTAACATAAAGTGGAAAGGTAGGGAGTTCCAATCTGTAACAGAATTGAGAGAAGGGGTAACAGAATTGAAACAAACTGTAACAGAATTCCAGCTCATCATCCTATCCTAACTAACTCTAACAGAAAGAAGGGAGAAAGGAACGGGTATATAATAGAGGTTACCTTCAATCAAAAGGGGAGGTTCGGGAATCCTTCTCTCTGAATTAGAACGCTGTTTTCACTCTTCATTTTCTCAGAATCCTTCATCATCTTCACCATTCTTCAATCATTCAAAAAAAAATTCACAAAAGAAAACTCTCATCTTCTCTCTGCACTCTCTTGATTCACTATCTCATAACTTCAACAATCTTCACCTTCTCGGACAATCTTCAACATCATTCTCACTGCTACAACCTGCAACAACCAGAACACCAACGATTCCACACCGAATTTTAAATATCAACGACAATTTGCAACACTGCAAGAATCAGATTCATCAATTCAACAGGTAGGAAACTCACCATTCTTCTCTATATTCTCTCGTTTCTTTAATTGCATTTCCTTTTCATCGATTCACCATTTTGTATCAATCTTTCTCCCTGCATCAATCTCCATCCTGTGCACTCTTCACCTTCGAACACAACACATTCATAACCATTCTCTTCCCGTTAAACCCTCACCAATTCATCTTCCTCACACCTTCAATCTCTCGCCCCTGCAAGCACCTTCTTACTCTCAATCTCACGCACAACAACGCCCAAGAAACTCACACGCAACTCAACAACGACGACATAAAACACATAGAAAAGAAGAAAGCAAATAATAAGAAGAAGAAGAGTGAAAGAAGAATTCACATGTCTGGAGTAATCGAAAGTGCATACCTGAAGTCGAGGAATTTCCCTGATCATCATATTCCTCGGCTTATACTATGAACGATGTTGGTAAGCTTCAGAATCCTTCGAATATTCCATCTCCTTGTCATCTTCTTTACATTTTATGGTAGATGGTAGCTCGTAAAGGAGGATCTCGGTGGTTCCCTCTGTTAATTTATCATCACCGTCGCAAAATCCAAGCTCATAATCCCTATGGTCTTTGGAAGAAAGCTTTGATCCCGTGGATTGAAAAGAGTTAGAGAAATCGAGTGGAAGCTTAATGATCAGGAGATGAAATAAGGTATGGTATGTGTTCTTGACATGGCGATTAAGGAAGTTTTTGTGGTGGTGATGGCGACGACGAAGTCGCCGGAAATCGCCTTACTCTGAGATAAATAAAGAATTGGAACGGTCGTGAATCGGAGAAGATGATGTTTCGGGGTACCAGCGTCGTTCGAGAGAAGGAATTGGGAGTGTGTTTGTGTTTCACAAAGAAGCTGGAGAGCCATAACCAATTCAACCCTAATTTTCTCCAAAACGACAGTGTATCATCCCTTTCCTTCAATTTTTTTATTGTTATGGAAACAAAATGCTGAAAGTTGTTGAGGAATTGGGAGTGCGGACCTTGAGATTTTTGTGGGTTGGACCAATTTCTATTCATGAGGCCCATTGTACGAGTTTTTGGAATGCTGAAGCTTTGGCACAAAAAAAAACACCATGGATCACACTGCTAGGCCTCAACGCTGGTTTGCTTCACCATGGACTATTTTCAGATTACTACTATACCCCTGGATTTTGGCTTGCACCCCTGAATTCTTTCTTTTAATATTTTCTTTTTGATAGTTGTCTAGTTTTGATTGATTTTTTGCTTTACATGATAAAAAAAATTTAATAAAAAAACTTGTAGATTTTGTTTATTTTAATTTTAGGAAATTACTTTCCGATTATTCGAAATTTGTAATTCACTTTTGCTTGTTGAGATTTAAGTCTTATGCAGGTTTATCGTGCGATATACGGATGCGCTTGAGATTTCGATTGTGATTTATTTTCACATCGATGATGCTTCGACGCTTATTCTAATCATTCGATTTCTGACTCTTTTCCCTGTTGGTGCTAGTAGCTCGCGAAATTCTCTGGGTTTCTTTGCTATTTGCTTTGATCTACAGACTAGTACTTGTTTGGTATATTTTCTTTCTACTTTCTCTCTGGATTTATCACTTCCTAAAGATCATGTGAAGTAGGAAGCACGAAATAAAGAGCGTACACTCGAAGTCGCTGTTTAAAGACCTGTAGCAGGCATTCCGCACTTCATTTGCTATATGTGTTGTACTTGTTTTTGTGATTGTTGATCGATGAGTCACTCAATTTAGAAATTGAGATCACGACCTCGCTCTCAGTGCATGCTCCCTATAGGACTTTATCACTTTCCTTTATTTCTTGTTGATCGATGAGTCACTCAATTTAGAAATTGAGATCACGACTTCGCTCTCATTGCATGTTCCCTATAGGATAATTTTGTTAAACCATGCATGCTAACATCAGGTAGATGTTTCCCTTTCATTCATCCTGGATTTAGGGCTACCATTGTATGATAACATTAGGTTTAGAGATAGGCTAGTCTCCCTTTGACTTTTCTTTCCCCTTTTTGCATATGCATTTAAAACAAAAACTTCTTTTTCTTACAAACTTCAAATTACTTAAAAAAATTACTGACGAGAATCATATCTTTGTTAAGTATGACAGATGATAAGAGGGTTCTTTCTCGACCTTATTGTTCTCTTATTCTAAGCTTTAGTGTGGTTCAAGTCTCAAAGACTTATTTCATGAATAAGTAGATAAATGGCTAATATCTCTCTCATGAGATTAACTAGTTGTTATCCACAAGCAAAAACACCAACAAACACAAACTCCTTTTGCCTATGGGCTTTTCTTTCAAAACTTATTCAAAAGAGCATGTTAATTCACTTCTGTGTTGACGTGTAAGTCTCTAAAGGTCGAGTTGCGGCAGAAGGCGAAATTAATATTGTTCATAAAAAATACAAACCAACAAAAACATATGAGCCGAACTACGGCTGCTCTAATTCCTTAAAAGGGATACGTAGGCATTAGGGTAGGGCCCGAGCGAGCACAATTTTTATTTTCCCTACATTCTTTTCTCCTTTTTTTTGCATGCATTCTCCCTTTAGCAGTAATAAACAATAAGCATAGATTAAACAACCCATAAGATAGATAACAAGAGTGGATATCATAGAGTACTACGGGCATGTGGGGTGCTAATACCTTACCCTCGCGTAACAGACTCTCTTACCCGATCTCTCGGTCGCTAGACCGTGACTTCTCCCTTCTCAGGTTTTCTCGATGTTTACCTTTCCCTCCATGAGGGAAAAAAGACGTTCGATGGCGACTTCATTGGTTGATGATTTTCAGCCAGTTGTTTTAATCTGCTTTAGAACTTCCTCTTTGATCTTCACTGCTATATCAGGGTGAGTTATTTGCAACTTCTGTTTGATTGGCTGACACTATGGCTTCAAAGGCAAGCGGTGCTCTACAATATCTGTATCTAGACCAGGCATATCTTGGTAAGACCAAGCAAAAATATCCACATACTCTTTCACCATCTCAATCAGCCTGCTTTTTGCATCAGGATGCATCAATGCTCCAATATTGACTTCCTTCAGATCTTCTTCTGAACCCAAATTGATTACTTCCAATGGCTCTTTATATGGCTAAATGGAATTTTCTTCGCGCTCAAGAAACCGTGAGACCTCCTATGGAATCTCATCATAGTATTCTTCTTCAGCCCCATACACAGGACATTCAAAGTTAGGAGAGGGTGCAGGGTCATTGTATTCAACGGGTTTTTAAATTAATCTGCACATATGATTTATGATTGCTTTTAGAAACTGACACATATAACAAGTGATAATACATATTGAATTTCAGTTATCATTTATTTTGAAAGGTTTTTTATGATTACCATTTTCCAAGAAAAATCAAAAAATAAAGACACAATTTGAGAAACAAAGGCAACTTTTATTATTGATTTTAAAAATCAAAGCAAACGATGAGCCCATACAATATCAATACTTTCACCTTGGGCATAGTGGAAGCTTTTCAAAAAGATTAACAAAACAAATTACTTTGAAACATGTATGCAAGAGGGAACATCAATGGTGATCCAGTTCCGAACCTTAACTCTGTGTGTCACATGATTTGGCATTTCTGGCTCTGCTTCATCTTCCACAATGGCATTAATCCCAGAAACAGTTGGATGAAGATAACCTCCGCTATGAAATATGTCTTGATCCTTGCCTGCAACAGTCTTCGGCTTCATGCTCTCACCTTTATCATTCTTCATAGAGAACCCCAAGCCAGCTTTATTCTTGTTCACAGGTGGATTAACAATTTGTCCCCATACGTTGATATGGCCATTACGCACAACCTATTGCGCATCCTTAAACGAAGCCATAGAGTTCTCATTTCCTCTTATATTATCAATGGGTAAAGCTTGGAACTGGGTTCCAACAGCAGCTTCATCCACCTCCACAATGCTGAAAGAGGAAAAATCAGATATCAATAATGCATGTTCTCCATTTATAATTACCACTTTTCCTTCACGTACAAACTTCAGCTTCTGGTGTAAAGTCGAACTGACAGCCCCTACCTCATGTATCCAAGGTCGTCCCAGCAAGAAGCTATAAGCGGGTACAATATCCATGACTTGGAAAGTAATCTGAAACAAATGTGGGCCTATATGAATAGGAAAGTCCACTTCACCAATAACAGATTTCCTTGATCCATTAAACGCTTTCACAATAATGCCACTTATGCGCATGGGTGTTCCTTGATATTTCAACTTCATAAGTGTGCTCCTCGGTATAACGTTCAATACATATCCATTATCAATAAACATATTGGATAATGAGTCATTTTTGCAGTTCATAGAGATGTGGAGGGCCAGGTTGTGATTCCTTCCTTCATCGGGCAGTTCATCATCGTAGAAACTCAGGTTATTACATGATGTAATATTCCCTACTACACTGCTGAATTGGTCTACAGGCATGTCACTCTCCATGAAAGCTTGGTCCATTACCCTCATCAAAGATTCTCTGTGAGCAGAGGAATTCATCAATAAAGCTAAGATATATATTTTTGAAGGAGTTTGCAGTAGTTGATCTACAATTCTATAGTCACTCATCTTGATTATCTTCAAAATATCATCCACCTCTTTTTCATGCGTAGCTCCACTAGATTCCCCCACTACATTCTTGGGTTCAACATTTTCAACAATTTTCTTACCAGTACTAACATCTCCACGAACAACTAGTGCAAATACACGACCATTGCGGGTCACTCTGCTAGTCTCAGCGATGTTTCCAACATTAGGCATTGGCTGGATAGGAACTTCCACACGATCCTCTAAGATTGTAGCATTATATTTGTAGGGTACAACCTTATCTGACTTGTAGGGGACAGGACCCAGCAAACTAATCACCAATGGAGTAATAGCTAGCTTGCTATGATATTCAACTTCAAAATGGGTGGGTGCACCAAACAAAGGCACAATAACATTTACTCCCTCTTCAACATATTCAGTCATTACAAAGTCATCTCTAGAAAACATATCTTCATCTGAGGAGAAGAACTCATATGCATAGGTATACTCATCATCTGACTCTTCTTCAGTCAAACAAACCTCAATCACATCGACTTCATGGTAATCATCCCTTTGACCTACAACCTTGATAGTTCCATTATCTAAAAATAACTGAACACCTTTCTGAACAATTGAACATCCTCGGGAGTCCCGACAACAAATTCAGCAAGATCCATACTGATGTTCTACCTGACCAGTCTTGTGGCAAAAAATAGCATGCAATTGTACAAGATCCTCATTCAGATATTCCACATCAAAGATTCTGAACTCTCCAGGACATGCATAAACCATGTTTACTTCCTCTTCATACTCTGCCCTAGGCCAGATTATGTGGATGAGGCCCTCGTCCATCATCTCCTACAAATCAGCCTTTATCTTGTCACAACCATGTATATCTGTACTGTAAATAGCACAACCGGCATGGTCATGTGCATAGTAGCTAAATTCATAGAGGTCTGCAAGAATTTTCACCAAATCTCCTCTAACCAAATTAATATCAAAAATTCGGAAGTCACCTGGACAATCGGGCACTATGTTCACAGCATTTGCTCATTCGTGCTTTGGCAGAGGATTATCTTTCACATTAGGGCCAACATCCTTGAAAGACAAGATACCAGACTTCACCAATTTATGTACTTCAGTTTTCAAAGGATAACAATTCTCAACATTGTACCCTGGTGCTCCTTGATGAAAAGCACGTGTTTGGTCTGCCTTTTAATACCAAGGCAATGGTGATGGTACAGCGGGAGGTGGTCTGGTCTGAACCAACTTTTTCTAAATTAACGCTGGGAATAATTCTTATAGCTCATAGGGATAGGATCATAACTCTCCCTTCTCTGATTATACCCTTGATTCCCCTGATGGGATGGTCTCTGATAAGCAACGGTGGTTGGAGCTACACCAACAACTGGAGTAACTGAGTTGACTTGCTGATGACACTGATAATTTCTTCTAGGGGGATTAACCCTCCTTTCTTGCATGACAGCATTTGTATCTCCTTCCTTCTTTTTGGAAAACCCATAGGATGGCTTCTTCGTACTTCCGAAACTTTCACTTTTTGTTAAACGGCCCTCTCTTACAGCCTCTTTTAAGCGGATACCCATGCCTACCATTTCAGTAAAGTCACTTGGCGCACTCGCTACCATCCTTTAATAGTAGAAAGCACCCAGAGTCTTCAAGAAAATCTTAGTCATCTCCTTCTCTTCCATGGGAGGAATCACTTGGGCGGCTACCTCACGCCATCTCTGTTCATATTCTTTGAATGATTCCCTGTCCTTTTGGACCATGGCCCTGAGTTGATCACGGTCAGGCGCCATGTCCATGTTGTATTTGTATTGTCTGATAAATGCTTCTCCCAAGTCATTAAAAGTATGGATATTAACGTTGTCCAAACTCATATACCACTTCAACGCAGCACCAGTTAAGCTATCCTGAAAAAAGTGAATCAGCAGACGTTGATCATCAGTATGGGTAGACATTCTTCTTACATACATCACAAGATGAGCACGAGGACAAGTGTTACCCTTGTACTTCTTGAATTCTAGGACTTTAAACTTTGTAGGTATCTTGACATTCGGGACCAAGCACAAATCATTCACATTCTTCCCAAACAATTCCTTTCCCTTGAGGGCCTTCATCTCCCTCTGTATCTTGTCAAATTGCTCTTGAAAATCATCCATTCTATTATAGAGACCCAAGTCTTCACTTGGTGGAGGAAAAGGACGACACATGTAATCGTTATTAAATGGAACCATATTCACCGAAGGAGGTGCAGCATGAGAAACATGCACCACAGGAGGTGCAGGAGTAACAGTAGTCTGAACGACTGAAGTATCTTGAGAACCAAGATTGAAACCTTCGGGCACACAATTCTATGGCATTCCCCATGGATAATCTTAAGGCGTGTGATTATGAATAACAACTAGAGTAGTAGACACAAGAACAGTCGGAGCTTCAGTAGTAACCCTTGTCTGCTGAGGTTGATCACTCGGTGGCTGATTCTGAGCAGCCACCAGAGATTCCATCAGAGCAGTAAGATTGGCCATGTCAGCCTTCAAAGCAGAAACTTCCTCGCGCAGCTTACGATTCTCTTGTTCTAAGTTATTCATATTCCTTCTAAAATTAGCTCGAGTGTTGTAGTGGTGAGAAAGCTTGCAGGACGAAGTAAAGAAGCTTGGTAAGACACCTGGATATGCATAATAAATGCAAGAAATATGTGCAATATGATGCATGATGTGAAGTGCACATGATTTATTTTATAAGGGACTTAAATATTTATAGACACATTGAAAATATCAAAGTAATAACACATTTGAAATACTGGGAAAAAATTTTTTATAATAACTTCAAATGGATTACAAGTTTCAACAATTCCAAGTACAAGATGAAAATAAAGTGTAAAACCTTAAGAGGTAAAGCTGATGGAGATCACTCTGCATGCTGGCGCTTCCCTGTAAGCCTGGAAATCTGAGCCTTCAACCTCTGGTTTTCTTCCACATATCTGGTGGCGACTTCCTTCCAATCTCCTGAATCATGAAGTGAGTAACTACCACCTGAATGAGGATTAGGAGAAAATAAATCCCCTTTCCTATCCATGGTCTCTACTGCCAGACTCTCAAGAATCTCAATCAATTCATCTTTCTCCTTCAAGTATGCTCTATAGGAAATCTCTAAAGTTTGACACTTATTCTTCCAAGCATCCTTTTCTTGTTGCATCCTGACCAAAGCAAGTTTTAGCTCTTCCAAGTCATCCAATAAGTTAGGAGTGGTCTTCACAAACAAATCAGGCATATGTGCTTCTCGGGAATATGGCATCTTCTATTGAATAGCTCTCGTTTGGACCCACTGAAGATAATGCTCCAAAGAAACAGCCCACCTAGGTCCCAAGTCTTTCCTACTCTTCCTATGAATGTGACGCCTGGCCTTCGCAATCTACTCCCTAGCTTCCTTATGGTCTTCTCCGTCCTTCAGAAAGAAACTACTCAAATAAATATTGTTTGGTTTATCCCTCATCGGATAACCAAGTTATCATCGTGCAAGAACAGGGTTGTAGTTAATTCATCCCTTTGTACCAAGAAGGGGTACATTGGGGAAACTACCATAACTATCGACAATATCTACATCATGGTGAGCCTGGTGATACCAATAAATATCCTAGTGAGTAAGTGCCATGATCTTAGGA
This sequence comes from Vicia faba, assembly GCA_948472305.1. NCBI lineage: Eukaryota > Viridiplantae > Streptophyta > Magnoliopsida > Fabales > Fabaceae > Vicia > Vicia faba. The sequence continues at coordinate 331,716,205 of OX451736.1, forward strand.
GCCCAACGGGGTTCCTTTCTGACATCCCAGAAAGCATCAGACCGAGGCATATGAGAAATAAACCACCGGTACAACAGAGACGTGCAACAGATAATCATCCCCCCATGATAAGAATTCCGAAGATGAATAGAGTAATAAGCATCACCCAATAATGTTGGAACTTGGTTTCCAATCATGAATATCCTGATAGCATTAACGTCAATAAACTTGTCAACATTAGGAAATAAAAATAACCCGTAAGCAAGTAGAGCAAAGATGGCCTCAAAAGCAATTGTACTCTTCATCCTAGAAAACTAACGAGCTTTCTCCAATAAGAACTGAGCTAGTAATCCTCTAATATTTCCTTTAGTAGTCATATGGGCTTCAACCTCAGACTTCCCCAGATGGATCAAAGCAGCAATCTCGTGTGGTTTTGGCTCACCCTCTAAACCAGTAAAAGGAACACGATCGGTAACAGGTAAATCCAACAGATAAGAATACTCCTCTAGTGTAGGCATCAACTGATAGTTAGGGAAATTAAAGCAATGATACATCGGATCATAGAACTGGACCAAGGTCGAGAGAATACCCTCCTTCATCCTAAGCTTCATGAGAGGAATGATGGATCCATACTTCTACTGAAAATCTGCAGAACACTCAATCCATCTATCTTGGGATCCTTGAAACTGTATTTTCCGATATTTCTTTATCCATAATCCATGTTCAAAAGGTACCTGAGATATTCGCAAATGGTCAACTTTTAAGTCCCTTAAACTAAAATTTCTTCAAAAGATGCTTATGAGTGCATGAATTCATGATGCAGCAATCACACACAAGATCACAAACAAAGGGTTCATAAGTTCAACGTCACGAGCATGAGGTCAAAGGTACTACCCATAAGGTATGATCTAAAAGTTATCACATGCCAAACAAGGTTCTAGAGGTTCCCAGAGTCTACATCCTTCCCTCGGATATTACCAACTTCTCAATTAACTCGGTAATTAGTAATATTCTCAAGAAAAACTCGTCCGAGCGTAGTATCGCGTGACAACTATTTCCGGATTACTCTGTCACAGCTTCCGCAGGCTTCCAGGACGAAAGCACTACGTCTTCTCGATTACTCAGTAAATGACACAGCAGTCAAAGGGGCCTCCACTGAGTGGGGGATATCATGCCTCCTTTTTTGGGATTACTCCCTCAAAGATAATATGACTATACCGCCCGTCCTATCTTAAAGTTTGCCGAAGTCCGGGTATAGGACTTATAAGTAATTACCAAGCATCCTGAAAACCAGGAAAATCCAGACAAACATATATACAACATATAACACATAAACAACAATAGCACACATACAGATATAAACAAAGATAGGCTCAACCCACTTAGGCATGGACCAGCAAGAGTTCAATCTTTCCCCAATGAAGTCGCCATTTTTTCTGTAGCGATAGAAATGTTTAAGACTAAGCCATTGGATTGACTAGACTTATACAGATCAAATAAAAATCGCCACTGCGCTTTATTGTTTCCAAAGGAATGGGAAAAGAGTGAATAACCCAAAAAGAGGGGTATATGGCTTGGATTTTAAAATCAATAATGCCTCACTCAACACCCAAGTGGAAAATATCTCTCTTCACTACATGTTGTAGAAGTATAGTTGTTTGCATCACTACACGGATTTACAAGAGTCCAATATTTTGAGAAAAGTTTTAAAGTAAAAATCCAAAGTGGCAAAATGGTTTGAAATGAGATTAGTTGACTTTTAATCTTCTCACAAAAAATGTCAAGGTATTATTAAGTTGATTGTAGTTTATTTATGAAAAGGGTTTGAAAATGCATGGACCTAAGTCCAAGTTTATTATGAAAAAGGTTCAATTTTCAAAACAAGAAGAGTTTTCAAAAGGAGGAAGAAGATTTTTGAAATTAAAGAAGATGGGAGGAGAAGAAGAGACTATCCTAAAGCATAAGGTAAAAGCAAGGGATAAGAACCACCTAACTAACAAGAAGCCAATACTTGACATTATGAGTCAAGAGAGAATTCCCATTCTTTGGATTAAAACCAAACAAGCAAAGATACTAGATCTCTTGAGAGAACCAAACTTCAAATGTATTAAGTCTTCACAAAAATTAGGCAGAGTAACGGCTGTATACGGGTGAATTCCATATTACAAACAAAGTATGTAATCACAATAACTTGCATACAAAACAAATAAACAACCCAGTATCTTGAGGTAAACCTCAAGAACTCCAGACAAAATATTAACTAAGATCACAAGGTCTCCAACATAGGCCACGGTTTCTAATCCTAAGTCCAAGAAGTCCAATACTTCATAATGCCAAGGATAGTAACCAAATAGTCCAAGTATTATTAAAGCTTTTTATGGTTAATGTTGATTATTAGGTGTCTTAAAAAAAAGAAAAGAAATGCTCAAGTGAGCAAAAATAAAAATGACAAGAAATTAAATTCCCAAGTGAGCAAAATAAAAATGGCATGAAATGTAATGCTCAAAGTAAATGGTACATAAAGCATAAAGTAAAAACAATTTAATAATTAGTGGTTAGTTGGATGACCATCTTGAAACTTGCATTTGGAACTCATTTGAGGATTGGTAGAACCAAAGCCTCCATACAATAAGTTGCATTTTCTTTTTGTCAAGTATATCATCCATTTGGAATCCTCAAAAGTACCATTTAATGATCAACGATGTTTAAGTGATCCGCGTTGACCAAAAGTGTTGTAGATCCATTAGAGGATTGGTAGAACCAAAGCCTCCACACAATGAATCTCAAGGTTATTGGATCAAAGAGATCAACTTAACATACTATGGCTTGCAAACATAGGTTTGGCCCACGAATGATCATTTATTCGAATCGGGACAAAATTAAGCGCTATATTAAGCAATCGTAAGTGGACTTATATAGAAGTCGCACCTATTTTGAGGCCGGTCAATAGCAATATATGCACCATTTGTTTTGAGACATGATATAGAGATCATGCTCCAATAATACTTAGTGCAATAAAAAAGAGATAAGATGAAGAGAGGTGGGAAAGAATATACAAACCACATTTTAATTAAAATTTAATTAAACTATTATTAAAATCATTCATCCATTTTTGTGGAGTTAGACTCAACACCATGGATCCAATGATGTTAATAAAGTTCATGATCAAAAATTCAACCCAAGATTAACCAGAAAATAATCACAAAATAATATTGTGTTAATTAAAAAGGGTTTTAAAATGTTTTAAAATAGAAATAAAAGAGAAAAATATCAACCATGTTCAAATTAATCAAGAAATATTAAGTAAGACCATAGAAAAATCAGAAATGAACTAAAATAATTTTATAAAATTTTTGGTAATTTTTTTTAAGTCAGGAACCATTTTTAAAAATTAAAACAAATGAGTAAAATAAACCAAAATTGATTAAAAAAAATAACAAAGTCAGAAGTAAAAAATAATTGATGTCACCAATACTTGTCATAATATCATTGGATCATTCCATAATTTTTTTAGAATTTTAAAATGTATAAAAGTATTTTTAAACATTTAAAACAAATCAAGTAAAGTGAAAATTTATAAAAAATATCAAAACACAAAATAAAATTATGAAAAAATAAAAATCAGAAAGAGGAAAATAAAAACTATTTTTCATAATTTTTTTAGATTTTTTAGACTTAAAATGAATTTTCTATGATTTTTTGAAATTTAAAACAATTAAATATAAAAATCACAAATCAAATTAAAAACCAAAAAGATGTGGACCAATGGATGAGAGTCAAAACGCGTTAGTAATCAAATCTAAGGGATCTGGCGCGATGTGCATATCAAGGTCATTAGTAAATAAAACACTGAATCAAATATAAAAATCAGATTTCAAAAAAAAAAAAAAAGTGGCACGCCATCATTGGTTGGAAGATGACACGTTGGTCATCTTCAACTTCCAGCCAACGTGAATTACAGGTCTCTTAAACTGTATAATCAGAAGCTCAGACCTATGTCATTCGCTTCGTCTCTTCAGGTCAAAGACAACCACACCTTCGCGACAAATTTATATAAATTGTAGCTCAAGCAATTTGGAAGGACAGTTTTGAAAGGGAATTTGAAATTTCTTGACCAAAACGTGTTTCCAGATAAAAGCAAGTGTTGCAACTAGAACTAGGGCAATGAGAGCTTCACAATGATATCAAAGTTTTGAAGAATTGATGGAGAAATCTACCTATTGAAGTTGAGTTGCAGAGCTCTTAAACTGGACTTCTATGGATCAATATAAGTCACGATTCTTGAAGTTAATTGTATGGTTAGCTTCAGGGAAGATCAAAGAAGGTGAATTGATAGAAAAATTGGATTGAAAAAGGCTTGAACATTGATTTCAAAGTTGCAGAAAAATGAGTTATGGAGCAAGTTTGGCAGGGTGATTTTGGTTGTTCAAGCTTGAGGAAATGAATGAGGGATGACCCTCTATTTATAGAGAATCAAATGGATGTTGGAGCTGAAAGTTACAGTGAGTCAAAGTTGGAAGAAAAAAAATGTTGACTTTCCATACTTCGAAATATTTCAAGTTTTTCTTCAAAAGTGACCTATAATTTTTTGCATCCAAACATGGCCTTTGTGATCGGTGGAAATAAAACTGACTGTTTTGAAATGCTGGTTCGTGAAATGTCACGGTAAGCAAGAGTCGCCATCGTCTTTTATTTTCTCCAACAAGGAAAGCACAAAAGCACAACAAAATTCCTTTTCGAGATGTTTCTCGATTCTGGAGGTAGATTATAGAAAGGGAAGGTGTTAGCACCCTTTCTATCCGTGGTTATCCACGGGCTCTTAGGTACTTGATCACTATGTTTTCAAAAATGTTTGCTTTTCTTGTGTTTGTGGGTTTTGAAAAAGTTTAGTTTGAAAACTTCTAAGTAACTCTTGTATCAGTCCTCAAGAGTGTATGAAGTATTTGTTTGAAAACTTTTTGAAAGTGTAGGTGCGAAAAGTTGTTTTGTTTTTGAAAGAGCAAGTACCCATGAGAAATCTACCTACTCTAAGGAATTAAGTTGTGTAAATGTCCTTTAGACAGTACTATCCCACTATTGAGAAGTAGGTAGCACCGTCGTTGGAGTTATTCGGGTCAATTCGATTATAGGGACATGTGTGGTCACCAAAGCAATAGTAGGACGCCTTAGTGGTAACCCTAATGTCCTAGATCCTTTTTATCCGAGGCAACCGTTTCGAGGCAACTGGATCTTTAGACAGGAGGGCGACCTCTAAAACACCCTATACTTAATGACCACCTCGAGGCAACCAAGTGAGGCGTACCCTAGGAGTGGCATGTGCACGTGTGTCAGGATTCAGTTCATATTATCTTTGCACATGTATTATGGTGAGCTACGAGTTAATTTTATTTTTCAGGCAAGTTTTGTCATGCATAGTTAGCAGTTAATAATTATGCGGAAAATAAATTGCGGAAAGTAAATCTACACTATTACAAGGCGTCGGGTATTTACATCGCCAAAAACATAACCCTTGAAAATAAATTGCGAGAAAATAAAGAAAGCGATAAAAGGGTCCTAATTATCTATTACATCCTCGGAGCAGTTACATAAATATAATCAAAAATAAATATGCGCACAAAGAAATTAAATCGGGGACGTCCTTAGGGTTTTGATCCATTTTGAGAAAAGAATGAAATTTGGTCCTTTTTGCAATTAATTAATATTAAACCTAATTTACTAATTAATTAAATAATTACCAGAAAAAGGTATTTTTTTAGTTTTTTATGTTTTAATGAAAATAAAAATAAAAGGATTAAAAGTTGTCAAAAACCTAATTCTATGTTAATTTTATTTATTATAAAAAAAGTCAAAGTTAACCTAATTTAAGAGACTAAATCAATTTTGTTAGTATTTATTTACAAAATAATAATTAATAGTGAAATTAATAAATAATAAAAATAAATAATATTTTAGGTTCCTGAATTTATTATGAAAAATAATTATGTGAATTAATAAAATAATAATAATAATAGTTAATAAAATAAAATAAAAGAAAGGGGAAATAAAAAGAAATAATAAACCCGGGGGTTTGGGCCAGCTTTGGAGGTGCATTTATCAATTTTGTGGCCCAACAAATCTCCAGTTTGCTTTGACTTTTTGGTTCGTCCATACGCTTGTTGACTGGAGACCATGATGGTCCTTCAGTTCCTGACCATAGGATGTGAATCTGAGACCACTTGGCATGCATCTGGATGAGGCGTATGGTGAGACTTGCTTGGAGTGTTGTACATAACTTCCTGAAACAAAATAGCACAAAGGTTTTGGGGGACCTGGGATTCGAACCCAGGTCCCAGCGCTCAATGTCTGTTCGCCCTTGCCACTACACCACCAAGCCTCAATTGATATTAATATACACAACGAATAATATATTAGTTATCATTAACAATGCCTGGACAAAAAAATATAAAAACGCGCGTTTTTTAAATGAACGAATGAGAGGGAGACGCGTCAGCGTCTTCTTCGTTGATCACTGGTTTTTTTACCTGCGGATTTTTATCCGCAGGAAGATCCGTGGGTTCTTCCTAAAATTATCCCTAGGCTGCAAAAACTCCATCCAAGCCCATGGTTATGATCGTCCATGTCCCCTGAGTTCATCCATGCTTATGATTTGTTCTAATTTTACCTGGAAACAAAATGCCTAAAAACAACACAAACAAACCCTAGACGCGGGTATCATCATGTAAGGCCTAAAAACGAAATTGAATATTGCCATTAGGTTAGAAATCAAATAAGGAACACAAATATGCCAATGTTTTTGAGAAAAAGTGCAAGAATAGAGGATCATGATTCCATGTTCAGAGGTCCATTCGTGACAACTTACAGCGCTGTTCAGGGGGTCTTTGGACGTGGTATTGATCGCGTTAGCTTCAGTGGAAGGCAAGGAAGAAGGATACATGCTCCTTTGGGTCTGAAAACGCCTGCAATACTGTTCTTGATCTCCCACTTTTCCAAGAATTTTTCAGTTTTGCCTTGGCCATTTTAGCAATCCTTAGGTCGTGTGCTTTGTTGGTACTGCTTGCTTATGTATATGAGAACAAAATTAGGTCAAAAGCTGGGCCTAAATCCATGTATATGGGAGAATTAGGTTTACACTTTCCTCCATTGACAAACTTTCCAAATTTGAATCAAATCTAAGATTTTGTGTACACATAAGCCCTAATATGAATTGTTTGGTTAGCACATGATATATGAAAGATGTATAAATCATAAAGATACTATTCCATTGATTTTAAGATTTTATTTGAATTATTATAGATTTAAAATGAATTAAATCAATAAAAATTAAATAAAATAGAAAACTAAATGTTTGATCCTGAAATTAAGCATGAGACACGTGTATGGCATGACAAGGCTGAATCAAATGGAAGAAAGTGGGCCCTTTTGTCAAAAATTGAAGTTTTAAGGATAGTTGACTTTTGCAAATTCACAAAACTTTTCCAACTTCTCCAATGCATATCTTGCTCAATTTTGATCGTATGAACATGTTCTTGGATATTTTGGAAAGGTCTTGAATTCCTCTAACCAATGCCTTTGGTCCCATGTCATTTGGATTTACCAATCTCAAGTTATGGTCTTTGACTTAAAGTGCATTTTTGTTGACTTTTGAATTTGACCTATAATGTAGAAATTGATAACTTTTTATGAGAGAATTTCTTGGACTTGGAATGTGAAGATGAGTTGTAGGAAATGTCATCCTCTTCAAAATGAGCATTGGATGAGATTTTTCTAATGAACCATGAAAACGTTATTCCCTGGTCAAGATATAGTTGACTTTTCTACTGTCCAAAAATAGTAACTTCTTGCACCTTGATGATTTTTGAGCCATGCTTGTGAAATCATGATCAAGATTTGATCAAATGATGATTGTGAACTTCAAAATAAGATGTTGACCAAAAATTATGACTTTTGACTGCCAAATGACCATTTTACTCCTATAGTTGACTATGAAGCAAATAGGGCTTTTGACTGTGCAATTTGACCCTGTGAATCTTGAAACTTGGTATGTAGATGCTTGACAATGTATATAGGCCTATGAGACCTGATTGAGCCATTGAAAACCTCAAATTCCTTGAAAGAAACAAAACCCTAATTTCAGCTGGCTTAGGAGGCATTTGGACTGTGCAATCCTTGAGCAATCTTGAGCAGTTTGAGATGATTCTTGATAAATCTTGAAGAATATGGGAGGGCAAATTTTGGGGTACAACAGTTTCCCCTGTTTAATCTTCTTAGACCTGAGGATGTAGATTGGCTTTCGGGCCTTTCGTGATCCGAAGGTGGAAGATGATTGAACACTAGAGTGCTCGGAGATTTGCACTCGCATAGTGTAGTATCAGCAATGTGATGTCGGGAATGGGCTTACAGATGCCATTTTGAGAGATGATGGATAGGAGGATGGGCTTATAGATGCCATCTGGAAATGTAACAGGATCTTGTCGGGAATGGGCTTATAGATGCCATTTGGAAATGTAATGGATAGTTGTGGAGATGGGCTTAAAGATGCCATCTGGAGGTGTCGATCGCGTAAGAGATTCCTTAGCAAGAACTTGCGTACTTGAGAAAGAAAGATGGTTTCTTGGATTGCTACAGGTATTGATCTTCAAACTCTTCATGCAAATGCTTTCCTGGCTAGTTACAGGTATAGATCTACAATCAATCGCTCACAGATATGCCCTGGCTAGATACAGGTATCGAATCTGGAACTTCAAAAGGTTGATCGAGATAACTTTCCTGGCTGGATACAGGCGTAGACCTCTAATCAGTCGCTCACAAATATGCCCTGGCTAGATACAGGTATCGAATCCGGAACTTCAAAAGGTTGATCGAGATAGCTTTCCTGGCTGGATACAGGCGTAGACCTCTAATCAGTCGCTCACAGATATGCCCTGGCTAGATACAGGTATCGAATCTGGAACTTCAAAAGGTTGATCGAGATAGCTTTCCTGGCTGGATACAGGCGTAGACCTCTAATCAGTCGCTCACAGATATGCCCTGGCTAGATACAGGTATCGAATCCGGAACATCAAAAGGTTGATGTGTTGTCTTTACTGACAGGTTATCTCAGAAAAATCTCTAGGAATCGATTTAACTGAATCAGGGGAGGTTTTGTCGTCTTTAACGAGTTGTCTCTTTTAACGGGTCGTCTTCATGGACGGGTTGTCTTTATTGACAGGTTGTCTTCAATGACAGGTTGTCTTCAATGACGGGTCGCCTTCAATGACGGGTTGTATTTATTGACAGGTTGTCTTCAATGATGGGTTATCTTCAATGACGGGTTGTCTTCAACGATGGGTTATCTTCATTGACAGGTTGTCTTCAATGACGGGTTGTCTTTATTGACAGGTTGTCTTTATTGACGGGTTGTCTTCAATGACGGGTTGTCTTCAATGACGGGTTGTCTTCAATGACGGTTTGTCTTCAACGACGGGTTGTCTTCATTGACAGGTTGTCTTCAATGACGGGTTGTCTTTATTGACAGGTTGTCTTTATTGACGGGTTGTCTTCATTGACGGGTTGTCTTCATTGACGAGTTGTCTTCATTGACGGGTTGTCTTCATTGACAAGTTGTCTTTTTTGACTGAATTTGGAGTTTAACTTCATCTTTCCTGAAAGGTAAAGGTCAGTCATATGCAATGCAAGATATGGATCAAGCAATGATGTTCTCAACATAAATGAGATTGTATGATACGATGCGTATATGCATGTATCATGATGTATGACAATGTGATGTTTATGAATGTATTTTCATCTGGGAAAATAAATCCTTAACGAATGCCGGGAAGTTCGTTGAATCCTGGGCTGATGTTGAAGAGTAGAGTTCTTTGTTTCTGCTGGGGATAATGAAAGAAGATGTTTGCAAGAATAAACCTGTAGGAAAAGATGACTCCGTTGGGGAATAAACCTGGTGAAGACATTACTCTGCGGGGAATTACTCTATGGAGAAGAGATGCTTCGCTGAGATTTTAATGATGACTCCGCTGGGGATTTCGTTGATAAGTTATGTTGGGGATTTTGATGAACTCCGCTAGGGATGGAAAGAACTTCGCTGAGGATGATCTTTCCGTTGCAATTTGCTGAGGATAACCCAGTTAGGCTCTGGTGGGGAATAACCTTTGAACATGGCTGGGGGAGATATTTGTACTCTGCAGGGGACAAGCTTCCAGAATCTACTGGGGAGATGGTTCAACTCTCCTGGGGAAACTTTTGAGAGTGCACTGGGGAAATGGCTCCACTGGGGTGTCTGGTATTCCGTCAGGGAACAATCTTATATTAGGACTGCCGGGGATGCTTGTTCTGGAGAATATTGAGATTTTCTGGGGATACCCGACCTCTTTAGGGCTGTCAGTAGCCTAACTCTACTTGGGGAGAGTGTTGCTGACTTGCTAGGGATACCGTGCCCTTTTCGGGGCTGATGGGAGACCAACTCTGCTTGGGAGGAGAGTATTGCTGACTCTTGTCTTACTCCGTGGGGAGTGAAGGTATCTTGGTCATATTCTTCAGCTGAATCTACCTTGTACCTGGTGAGCAAAGCAGCTGTATAGTTCAGACAATTCTTATTGCCCCAGCTTCTGCGGGAGAAGAAAGCTTGAGGAGCTTGATAACTGCCGATTGACAAATCTTCTTCTGGTAGGCAAGTGACAAGATGACGGGACATAGTCGTACGCTTTGATCCCTAACTTTTGCCTGGACCGCCCTTTCGGGTTTTCAGTCCACCGGGATACCCTTTTTTGCCCAAGCCGCCTTTTCAGGTTTTCGACTTGCCGGGTGTACAGATTTTTTTCATTTCATCCCTTATTTTTGCCCGAACCCTTTTGGTTCGCCGGGAAGCCCTTATTTATGCCTAGGCCAGTCGACCTAGCGGGTCTTTGATTATGCGTAGTATTTTTTCGACTATGTCCACGCTCTCAGAGTGCAGGCAGTTGTCACTGTCAGTAGTGTTGTGTTGTCGGACTACCAGAAGATGTTTGATCGTGCAAGATTCGTCGCTGGAATTCATGTCCAATGCCCCAAGTGACTCAGACGGAGATTTGCCCCTGGCTACTTGGCACTTTGAGAGATTCCTTGAATCTTGACCTGACTGCACCAGATTATGGACAATGATCATGCCTGCCCCTTGGTTGGAAGTGTTTTTCCACTTGAGGTGATCCTTGAGAAGATTTTTGTTCACTAGATATTCGTCGTGCGAATTTCTCTGCTGTTGAACAAATAGTCATATGCAAACAATATTATTTCAAGAATGCAAAGCTTATGTCTATCTTGAAGTTTTTGAAAAATGCATTTTTCAGTAAAACAAGCAAATTTTGTAAAATGTGATGTCAACTCAAGATTTTACAGCGAACCCTACAGGAGTCAGGATACCTTTCGTAACAGTATGCTTTCGAACTAACCCATGCTTCAGCTAGGACTTTTTAAGGGTTATAACGTGGCCTAGTTCACGGTTTAAGAAATAAAGGATAAAGGCTCAAATTTTATTTGTACCCACCCTTTCTTCGTGATGTTCTTCAAACCTAAACTCAGCTAATCGTGCGTTAGACCTTGTTTGAGTCTTTGCTCTGATATTCCAGTGATGGTTCAGATACTGATAATTTATCTTGAATAGGCAGTCCCTTTTTTTTTGGTTGAGGGTTTGTATGACCTCTTTCTTTTTTGATTTTATTATCCCTGTTTTTTGCCTGAACTGTTTCTTTTGTAATTACAGTCAGCGGGATGCCCCAGTTTTGTAAGTCTCCTTCATAGGTTTTGACTTATTGGGCTTTTATTTCTAAGAGATAACGACTGCCTGTCTTGACGATTATATGGAACCATCACTGTCTTTTTGTCTCAGAAAGACTTCTTTGATGCCATTCATTGTGCACCTCGATCAACTGAGAAGACTACCCTGCCCCAGGTTATAATTAAGGGTTTTAATTTTTGAAAAGAAAAACTCCAACTTCTTTGGCTCAAAGGGGTTGACGAGGGATTATCTTCCTTATAACTCCACTGTTTAGGATTTGAAACAATGCCTGTACCTCATCAGCGGGGTCTGTTCAAAAGCATACTGTAAAGATTGTGATATCGTTTTCGTCATCCTCCCTCAAGAGGCTTAGAATTTTTAATCGAGAGTTAATCGTCACAAATATGAAAGCAATTTTAAATATAGTGAACACAATTACTTCAAAACAGACACGTGTAATGCATTAATGAAATAAGAGAGTTTGACATGATAATTGTTTGAATAAGCAAAGAAAAATACAATATCAGAATTCAAATGAACAAAAGTCTCTCAATCCTAGCCATGCTTTGGAAAGGGAGCAGTGATCACATTGGGAGTCTCGGGCGCTTCGAACTCGACCTTCTTTGCATCGATTAGGTCCTGAACCTTGTTCCTCAAAGTCCAACAATCATCTGTAGCATGCCCCGTGCTGTCAGAATGATAAGTGTAGCGGGCGTTGGGGTTATACCTTGAAGGTGTAGTGTTCGGATTCTTAGGAGGGTCCCTTAGAGTTACCAAATTGGTCTTCAGTAACTGTGGCAATATCTGGGACAAGGTCATGCTTAGGGGAGTGAATTGCCTTCTAGGTCTCTCTTCCCTTTGTTGGTTGCGATGTTGAGGAGCACTGGCCAGTTTTGAAATAACTACCGCGTTGACATCTTGGCGGTGTTCGGACCTATTCTGTCTTCTTGAACCATAGACAGCACTAGATTCTTTCTTGAAGGGTTTCTTTTCAGTGTTCGAGGAGTCACCCTTCTGTATTTTCCCAGACTTGATACCAGCTTCTATTCTCTCACCAGTCAAGATAAGGTCTGTAAACCCAGTAGAAGAATTCCCAATCAGATGGTTGAAGAACGGACCAGACAAGGTCCCCAAAAACATATCAACGAGTTCACGGTCAGTCAAAGGTGGTTGCACCCTTCTAGCCAGGTCTCTCCACTTTTGTGCATACTCCTTAAATCCTTCACCCGTCCCTAGTGACATACCCTGGAGTTGGGTACGCGTAGGAGCAAGGTCGGAATTATACTGATACTGCTTATAAAACGCAGTAGCCAAGTCCTCCCAGTTACGAATGCTGGCTCCGTCTAGCTGATAGAACCATTCGAGTTGAGTCCCTGAAAGACTATCCTAGAAGAAATGGATCCACAAATTCTTGTCAGTAGTGTAAGGTTGGATTTTCCTTACATACGATCAGAGATGCAGCTTAGGACAGGAAACTCCATCGTACTTTGCAAAAGCAGGCGCCTTGAACTTATGAGTAATCACCACCCCAGAGGATAGACCTAGATCTTCGAAGTCCAGGCTGGGCACTTTCTGTATCTCCATAGCACTTAACCGGTCTTCGAGTTGTTTGTACTTATCCTCAGCAGGAGGGTACTGTTCATCATTATAATCCGTCTCGTTGTCGGAGACCACGGGACTAGGAACCCTTATCTCTTGGGGACTATCTTTCCCTACAGAGGAAGTAATCAGATCAACCTCATTCTGTAATCCATTCCCAGATCTGCGTCCAGTGTTGAACAGCGCAATCCTCTTCTTCTTCTTCTTCCTCTCTTTCAGTATCAGAGTCTTCAAATCCTATTGACCCTTGGCTAAGCTCATAACCAACTCTTGGAACTGGGCATTCTGGGCCTGGAGGGCCTTGATAGCTTGTTCAGGGGAAGGTTCAGAAGACATGATGATTGCTGAAATAAACAGCGAAGAAGATAAGTGACCTGTAAAAGGGTACCTGTAATGCAATGATATGTATGATATGCATGCAATGTTTTCAAGGATCTCGCGGGGTAAACAAGAAACTGTTAGAATTTGAATCCGGTAGCTTGATTGAAGGAACTTCATGTTGTTGAGAGTCCTTCTTCAAGAGTCGAAGCTCACCATATCGAGTGGGTCATAGCCCCTGACTCAAGTTATCATGCTTTGATCTCCAAACAACCTTGGCTAGAGGAAAATAAATCCCCTTTGCCCCTTGCTAGACAGTTGGTTCATCATGACCTGCATCACAAACCCTTGAGATCCTTGAAATGGTTAAGGAAATGCTATTGTATGATGTTATGATGCGTATGATGTTATGTACGTGGATGCAAAGGTGTGAGGTGTAAGTAAGCCCTGTAATAAGTCCAGATTAAGGACTATAAACAAAACCTGCAAGGAAATCATATTGTCAGATAACAAGAATGTGCAAGTAGTTCAGATTTGAAGGCACACAAGTCACACAAAAGAACCCTTAGATTTCAGGCCGGCATGAAGTTTAGGTACTACCCTCTTGAAGTTGGTTGGCTCAAAACCTGTCCTATCAAAAGTAACCGGGTTCTAAGGAGCTCAATATCATTGGGTTGTTTTCTATGTTCATTGTTTTGATTTAGCCACTTAACTGGCGACCAAAATATTCCAAGAAAACAACCCTTAATGAGTGTAGTATCGAGTATCTACCAACTTCGGACTGCACCAAAGTCGGTCATCTCACTACCCCTAAAGAGGCCAGGATGGTCAAGTAAGGTTCCTAAGGTCATTTGATGCTTCACGACACCACGCGGCGGCCCCGTACTCTCCTTGACTTGACTCAAGGGTTACCGGTACTCACCAAAGTGCCACATCAATGTAGTAACTGCTTCAACCGTGTCGGTATACCCCGCACAGTTCCCTCATAGTTTGTTGCTACTTCTAAAAGGTATCCCCCAGATCCGGGTTAGGATCTATGAAACTCCAAGACAAGCCCACAATATTAAAGCAAACAAATCAAGCAATTGAAAACAAGAGTGGTCTAATCCTAAGGTACACCTCACTTATTAATACTCCCCAGTAGAGTCGCCAGTTCTGTGATCGGTGGAAATAGAACTGACTTTTTTGAAATGCTGGTTCGCAAAATGTTGCGGTAAGCAAGAGTCGCCATCGTCTTTTATTTTCTCCAACAAGGAAAGGACAAAAGCACAGCAAAATTCCTTTTCGAGATGTTTCTCGGTTCGGGAGGTAGATTATAGAAAGGGAAGGTGTTAGCACCCTTTCTATCCGTGGTTATCCACGGGCTCTTAGGTACTTTCTCACTATGTTTTCAAAAATGTTTGCTTTTCTTGTGTTTGTGGGTTTTGAAAAAGTTTAGTTTGAAAACTACTAAGTAACTCTTGTATCAGTCCTCAAGAGTGTATGAAGTATTTGTTTGAAAACTTTTTGAAAGTGTAGGTGCGAAAAGTTGTTTTGTTTTTGAAAGAGCAAGTACCCAGGAGAAATCTACCTACTCTAAGGAATTAAGCTGTGTAAATGTCCTTTAGACAGTACTATCCCACTATTGAGAAGTAGGTAGCACTGTCGTTGGAGTTATTCGGGTCAATTCGATTATAGGGACATGTGTGGTCACCAAAGCAATAGTAGGACGTCTTAGTGGTAACCCTAATGTCCTAGATCTTTTTTATCCGAGGCAACCGTTTCGAGGCAACTGGATCTTTAGACAGGAGGGCGACCTCTAAAACACCCTATACTTAATGACCACCTCGAGGCAACCAAGTGAGGCGTACCCTAGGAATGGCATGTGCACGTGTGTCAGGATTCAGTTCATATTATCTTTGCACATGTATTATGGTGAGCTACGAGTTAATTTTATTTTTCAGGCAAGTCTTGTCATGCATAGTTAGCAGTTAATAATTGTTTGGAAAATAAATTGCGGAAAGTAAATCTACGCTATTACAAGGCGTCGGGTATTTACATCGCCAAAAACATAACCCTTGAAAATAAATTACGAGAAAATAAAGAAAGCGATAAAAGGGTCCTAATTATCTATTACATCCTCGGAGCAGTTACATAAATATAATCAAAAATAAATATACCCACAAAGAAATTAAATCGGGGACGTCCTTAGGGTTTTGACCCATTTTGAGAAAAGAATGAAATTTGGTCCTTTTTGCAATTAATTAATATTAAACCTAATTTACTAATTAATTAAATAATTACCAGAAAAAGGTATTTTTTAGTTTTTTATGTTTTAATGAAAATAAAAATAAAGGGATTAAAAGTTGTCAAAAACCTAATTCTATGTTAATTTTATTTATTATAAAAAAAGTCAAAGTTAACCTAATTTAAGAGACTAAATCAATTTTGTTAGTATTTATTTACAAAATAATAATTAATAGTGAAATTAGTAAATAATAAAAATAATAATATTTTAGGTTCCTGAATTTATTATGAAAAATAATTATGTGAATTAATAAAATAATAATAATAATAGTTAATAAAAGAAAATAAAAGAAAGGGGAAATAAAAAGAAATAATAAACCAGGGGGTTTGGGCCAGCTTTGGAGGTGCATTTATCAATTTTGTGGCCCAACAAATCTCCAGTCTGCTTTGACTTTTTGGTTCGTCCATACGCCTGTTGACTGGAGACCATGATGGTCCTTCAGTTCCTGACCATAGGATGTGAATCTGAGACCACTTGGCATGCATCTGGATGAGGCGTATGGTGAGACTTGCTTGGAGTGTTGTACATAACTTCCTGAAACAAAATAGCACAAAGGTTTTGGGGGACCTGGGATTCGAACCCAGGTCCCAGCGCTCAATGCCTGTTCGCCATTGCCACTACACCACCAAGCCTCAATTGATATTAATATACACAACGAATAATATATTAGTTATCATTAACAATGCCTGGACAAAAAAATATAAAAACGCGCGTTTTTTAAATGAACGAATGAGAGGGAGACGCGTCAGCGTCTTCTTCGTTGATCACTGGTTTTTTTACCTGCGGATTTTTATCCGCAGGAAGATCCGTGGGTTCTTCCTAAAATTGTCCCTAGGCTGCAAAAACTCCATCCAAGCCCATGGTTATGATCGTCCATGTCCCCTAAGTCCATCCATGCTCATGATTTGTTCTAATTTTACCTGGAAACAAAATGCCTAAAAACAACACAAACAAACCCTAGACGCGGGTATCATCATGTAAGGCCTAAAAACGAAATTGAATATTGCCATTAGGTTAGAAATCAAATAAGGAACACAAATATGCCAATGCTTTTGAGAAAAGTGCAAGAATAGAGGATCACGATTCCATGTTCAGAGGTCCATTCGTGACAACTTACAGCGCTGTTCAGGGGGTCTTTGGACGTGGTATTGATCGCGTTAGCTTCAGTGGATGGCAAGGAAGAAGGCTACGTGCTCCTTTGGGTCTGAAAACGCCTGCAATACTGTTCTTGATCTCCCACTTTTCCAACAATTTTTCAGTTTTGCCTTGGCCGTTTTAGCAATCCTTAGGTCGTGTGCTTTGTTGGTACTGCTTTCTTATGTATATGAGAACAAAATTAGGTCAAAAGCTGGGCCTTAATCCATGTATATGGGAGAATTAGGTTTACACTTTCCTCCATTGACAAACTTTCCAAATTTGAATCAAATCTAAGATTTTGTGTACACATAAGCCCTAGCACGAATTGTTTGGTTAGCACATGATATATGAAAGCTGTATAAATCATAAAGATACTATTCCATTGATTTTTAGATTTTATTTGAATTATTATAGATTTAAAATGAATTAAATCAATAAAAATTAAATAAAATAGAAAAATAAATGTTTGATCCTGAAATTAAGCATGGGACACGTGTATGGCATGACAAGGCTGGATCAAATGGAAGAAAGTGGGCCCTTTTGTCAAAAATTGAAGTTTTAAGGATAGTTGACTTTTGCAAATTCACAAAAATTTCCCAACTTCTCCAATGCATATCTTGCTCAATTTTGATCTTATGAACATGTTCTTGGACATTTTGGAAAGGTCTTGAAGTCCTATAACCAATTCCTTTGGTCCCATATCATTTGGATTTAGCAATCTCAAGTTATGGTCTTTGACTTAAAGTGCATTTTTGTTGACTTTTGAATTTGACCTATAATGTAGAAATTGATAACTTTTTATGAGAGCATTTCTTGGACTTGGAATGTGAAGATGAGTTGTAGGAAATGTCATCCTCTTCAAAATGAGCATTGGATGGGATTTTTCTGATGAACCATGAAAAAGTTATGCCCTGGTCAAGATACAGTTGACTTTTCTACTGTCCAAAAATAGTAACTTCTTGCACCTTGATAATTCTTTAGCCATGCTTGTGAAATCATGATCAAGATTTGATAAAATGATGATTGTGAACTTCAAAATAATATTTTGACCAAAAATTCTGACTTTTGACTGCCAAATGACCATTTTACCCCAACAGTTGACTGTGAAGCAAATAGGGCTTTTGACTGTGCAATTTGACCCTGTGAATCTTGAAACTTGGTATGTAGATGCTTGACAATGTATATAGGCCTATGAGACCTGATTGAGCCATTGAAAACCTCAAATTCCTTGAAAGAAACAAAACCCTAATTTCAGCTGGCTTAGGAGGCATTTGGACTGTGCAATCCTTAAGCAATCTTGAGCAGTTTGAGATGATTCTTGATAAATCTTAAAGAATATGGGAGGGCAAATTTTGGGGTACAACAGCCTTCCTCTTGGAATTTGCTCTTGACCAAAAAAGATGGCATGAAATAGACCTCTTGAATGACATTTTGAAACTTGAACCATTAAAAATCTCCAAAAATTGAGAGAGTTATGAATTGTTGAAGTTGGAAAAATAACATGAAATGACCTATAATCTTTTGTAGCCTTAGGGCATCTTCCATCCATTTTATAACTTCGCACAAAAAAGAAGGAATAATTCTCACATCCTCAAGATCATTATGAAAAAAGGGTGGGCTCAAGGTGATAAAAATTTACCAAGTTATGAGCATTTGAAGTCACACATGGAAAATTGGGGGTTCATCTGGAGGACTTGTAATCTTTCTTCATCATCAAGCTTCTTCCACATGAAAACTCATTGAAACTTTTGAAGTGATTTGTTAATAACCCTTTAAATAGAAGGATGTCTTTAGAATCACTCAAAAATACCAAAAGATGAGCAAGATATACTTATTTGAAGTTCAAAACCCTAGCTCCTAGATCAAGAAAATGCTTTGAGGAAATTTTACAATTTTGAACAACCTTCTTGTACCAACACTTTTTCTTTGTAAATAGAAGTTGTTAAGGATGATAATGAGAACCCATAGCCACCAAAACCATTTCCATATCTTGAGAATTGAGAGAAATATGCACTTGTGATCAATGGGAACAAAGCCTTGTCCAAACATGACAACTTCTTCAATCAACCCCTTGTACCTTTGAATCAATCTTGATGAGTTTGAAATGCGGTGAGCCAAGATAGAACTTGCCAAGCCATTTCTTCTAAAATAACTTCAATGGTGAGGTTTTAACTTCTCAAGCTTTATTGACTAGGGAATGGAAATAAACTCATGAACCCATGGATTAACTTGCTAAGCCACATTACCTTTACCTACATTATTAACAAGTAAGACAAACCAACATTGCATTTTATTAATTAAAGGGAAGGTCAAAACAAAACATGCATGATCACAAAAGAAAAACAAGTCAAGGTGCTTGGTGATTCCTCAAAGAGTATATCTAAAGATTGGGAGGAGAACCAAAAGCCCTGATGTGACCTTGTTGTGATTGAATCAATATGGTATGATGAAGGGATCTTAGGGGCAAAATTTGGGGTACAACACTTCCAAGTGCACCGTTTGGTAAATTTTTGTAGAACCTAAACTCTTTGTTTATATAGTGTAAATCGATTATATATACATATACATCTTCCTACTAATGCTTATGATTGTTTAGCACCCTTATATGCGAGGTTTGACGTGAGGATGGAGTTTTGCCATTGTTAGGGAAAATCTTCAGACAAGTTTCATTCTCAGTGATACAGGGACTTTCAGAACAAACGGACATCGCCATTGGATTCCTGGGGAAATTATAAGGGGGGTAGGATGACTTATTTGTTTTGATATTGCTTATATTACAAGATCCAATTTTTAGGCAAACGGAAATATGGTGGTCAACCACCACGCACTGTGGTTTGACTCTCCTGAGATGCATGGCCATTTTTCATTCGCCCATTCAAATGTTAGGGCCCCACCTGGGCATGCGTGTCTTGTAGTCATCAATTAGGGACATGTTTAATATTTAATCTATGTTTTGGGTACATATAAACGGAAGTAGTCCCAACGGTAGTGGCATTGTGTGTTAAGGCATTACTATAGGCATAGGCAGGGGTTCGATCCCTGCCTCTTGCCATATCATTTTTAAATTTTCTGTTTGCAGATCCAATGTTCCAAGGGTAGGCGCGCATACCATGTGTCATCAGATCATCACCACTGGATCATTACAATGTAAGATCCAATGCTCCAGACTTGAGCGCTCATGATGAACCCTTACGAATCAGCAACTTGGGATTCACACAAGATTTTAGGCCAGCATATATGGGCCTAGTAGATTTTCAAACGTGCACCCCCATTGTTGTTCCATATCAGGCCCATGTTCATTGTTTCCTTGTCAATTTTTATTTAATTATTTTATTTCTTTTAATGTTTTTATCATAACATAAAATAATTAAAATCATAAAAATATTAGGTTAGCATTTTTTTCCTTAATTAAATTAATTAATAATTATTTGAACCATTTTTTTTTTATTTTTTAATTTAAAACTAAATAGACTTAGGATTAATTTCATTTCTTTTCATAGACAAAAAAATAACAAACAAAAATATTTTCTTTTACTTTTAGGTTTTAAACGTCCTTTTTCTTAAATTCGCGCACATGTATTGCTTTCGATGTCATTTTTTATATTAATGTATCTGCTAATGGGATGTAATTGACTTAAATTAGGATTTTTACTCTTTTACTGATTTCTTTAGTTTTCCCTCAAGTTTTTGGACATATAAATATCCCCTCCCCGAAGCTTTGTAATAGTGTAGGATTTACAGTTCCCGCACTTTAAATTTCTGCAAAATAATAACTGTTTAGATGCATGCTAAATAGGATTGTATGGCAAGAATAAAACAAAACATTAGCAAACCTAACATCAAAGACAAAAATAACTAAAAACAAACACACTAGCACATATACACATCTAGGGTACTCCCACTTTGGTTACCTTTGGAGATAGTCACAACTCTCGAAACGTGAGAGATTTTAGTGGCTACCCTCCGGTTCAAAAGATCATAAGTCCCTCAATGACCCTCTCGACATTGCCTCGGTAAAAATTATCTTAGAACCCTAGGGTAGTTACTAAAACTTCTTGCCAAGTTGCCTTTGTGACTATAAAATGTCCCTTTGAATGTTCCTCATACATCCAACGATAGGGCTACCTACTCACTAATAGTAGGATAGCACTGTCTAAAGGAAATGAGGGAAAGAACGAACCTTTCGAGTATAAGTAGATAGTTCCTAGATGCTTTCTCAAAAACAAACTTTTTCACTTACACAAAAACATTTCAAAACATTTTCAAAAACGCTTTATCAACACTCTTGAGAACTGATACAAGGGTTATCATAAAGCAAAATCTCCGCACTAAGGAATTTTCAAAAATACTTTTCAAAACACACAAAAGCACAAGGTATTTCAAAATGAGATAAGCATCTAAGAGCCCGTAGAAAAATACGGATGGAAAGGGTGCTAACACCTTCCCTTTCCATAATCTACCCCCTTAATTAGAAAACATCTCGAAAGGTCTTTTTCTGTTCTTTTCACCCTGTCCTTTGTTGGATAAAAGAAAAGTCGATGGCGACTCTTGCTTACCGCAACATTTGCAAACACAAACACAAAACCATAATAACAGTCGGTTCTGCCACCGTATCACATGGTGGAATTGAAACAAGTGGGGGAGAAGCTTGTGCTTCTCTTAGTTGGTTCAGGAGTGAATAGTCGGTTTAGTATGTCAATTACTGAATATGCTGAAAGTTTGTTGAGTTGGCTAAGTTTTACTCGCACTACAGTTACAACATTTGATGCAAGATGAGGCTCTGATGTTCTAGTTAATGGCATCGCTATCTGTCGAGAATCAAGCTATAATTAAGGAATTACAAGAGGCGTTGGGATTTAAGTTGAGGTTGAGTTCAGCGTATCATCCTCAAACGGATGGTCAAACTGAACGGGTTATTCAGTCGTTTGAATATTTGTTAAGAGCATGTGTTCTTTAACAGTGAGGTTCGTGGGGCACTTATCTTCCATTAATATAGTTCACTTATAATAACAGTTACCATTCTAGTATTGGTATGGAACCTTTTGAAGCATTTTATGGTCGAAGATGTAGAACTCCTTTATGTTGGCATGAGTCTGGAGAAAGTCTAGTGCTTAGACCTAAACTTGTTTGAGAAACTACTGAGAAGATGAAGTTGATTCGAGAAAAGATGAAAACTTCCCAAAGTAGACAAAAAAGTTAGCATGACAGACGAAGGAAATATTTAGAATTTCAAGAAGGTGACCATGTGTTTTTGAGAGTTACACCAGTGACCGGTGTTGGGCGAGCATCCAAGTCTAAGAAGCTCATTCCTCGTTTTATTGGTCTGTATCAGATTTCAGACAGAGTTGGGAATGTTGCTTATAGAGTGGCTTTACCGCCTAATCTTTTGAATTTGCATAATGTGATTCATGTGTCGCAACTCTGGAAGTATATTTAAGATTCATCTAATGTGATTCATATGGATGATGTGTAAGTACGAGATAATCTTACTATGGAGACGATGCTTGTATAAATTGCAGATTATGAAATGAAGACTCTAAAGGCAAAGAGATTGCTTTGGTGAAAGTAGTCTGGTTAAGAGCTGTCTGAGAAAGCATGATGTGGGAGTTGGAAAGCAAGATACGGGACTCCTATCTTGAGTTGTTCGAACAAGGTAAATTTTCGAGGACAAAAATATTCTAAGTGGGGGACAGTTGTAACGCCGGTTAATTTAATTAATTATTTAATTAAATTATTTTTGAATTATTTGTTGAATTGTATGAGATGTTACTTTATGTTTCTAAGTTGTTATTTAGTTTATTAATTAGTTGGTTAGTAATAATAGTAATAATAGTAATAATATTAGAATTAGTAGAATAATTATGTTGGGCCTATTTTAATGGTTGGAAGTAGAAATATAGAGGGGGTGTTGTTAAGCCCATTAAGATAATAATGTGAGGCTCTATTTAAATAAAGAACAGGGTTAGTTGAGAAGTTGTTGGAAATTGGCCATGATAAGTTGCAAAGAAGAGGAATAAGGAGAAGAGGCAAAGCGAGGTTCTGGTCGGAGAGCTGTCGAGCAACCTTCAATCCAAGGTAAGGGTAGGGTTATGACCTTATAATGGGACTATTGATGAATTGTATGGGGGTTTGGTCTTGGAATAATTGTTGTGCGTTGATTTTCCTGGGCCTATTCTTGAAAGTTGCTTGTTTTTATGTTGTGGTCGTTTAGGAATCTTATGGATGATTGTCTTGTACAATTGATGAATCTGTTAATAGGAGATATAGTTTCCCCGTAGCTATGTTTTTCCATGCAGTTGGTTGGAAATTAATGGTCAAAGAGAATATTGTAAGGCTGGGTTAATGTTCGTCACAGATGAACAAAATCTGTGCAAAAATGTTGAAGACACGTCGTGCCGAGGAGCACAGGTGTTTGCGTCGAGCGACATAAGGCTGCAAGATGTGTCGAGGAGCACAGGTGCTAAGTGTCGAGCGGCACAAGGCTGCAAGGTACAACGAGGGAATAGGTAGTTGTGTCGAGCAACACAAGGCTGCACGATGTGCCAAGATGTATGGGGTGTGTCGGCCGCTACAGGGGCATGATGGGAAGGTGTCGAGCGGCATGGCCACTGTATCGAGGAGCACACGTTGTTATTAACTCGTTCCTATATAGACTATTTATTTATTTAATTTAGTTAACATTCTCAGTATAATAATTAGAATTCTTAAGGTATTTTATCCTCATATGATTAATCAATTCTAGTAAATATAAGTTAGTAGCAGGAGAGATAATATAATTAATAAGTAACTAGAAGTATGTAGTCGAATTACCCGAATAATTACGTCGGAAGTCGTAGTATATTTTGGTTAATATGGTGTATTGTATACTTTGTTATAAATTGAGAATTGGCAGGTGATGATGAATTTTGTTGAAATGTCTCTAATTATTGGCAGATATAAAATTGTAAGTTTATGGCCAATGTTGAATTGTGTTGAGTTGTTGTTGAATTATTGTTGTTGTTACTACATTCATATTGTTGTCGCACACATAACATATAAAGTTGGGAGCTCATGCTTGGTAAGTTGGCCTGGATCGGCAAATATAAAGTTGAAGGCTTATGCCTTGTTGATGCCTATATTAATTGGCAGATTATTAAGTTGGGAATTTTGCTCCATTTGTACCACATGCATGTGCATAAAAACAAGTCGCATTTCATGTTGCATCCCGAGTTATTGTGTGGATGAATAAATTATGTTAAATATTGTTAAAAAGTTGCGAAGTGGCGATTTTGTATGATCTGATTCTAATATATTATTTATCATACATCTGATTATATTGTTTGATATCTCACCCCTTTTGTTTGAATGTTACCCTATGTGGGTAATATGCAGGTAATGCAGAGTGAAGGTTGTTTACCTTCAGTGGTTCGAGTCGGTGTCGTGAGACCAACCTTGCAACATATCATGAGACCAACCCAAAAAATATGCTGGAAACGGTAAAATTTAACGTAATACATCCATGCAACGCGCAAGTAACTCAAGTGAATCAAACGGTATTTAAAACATGATTTGCAACTTATTTACAATTTCGGACAAAAATATACACTTGAACTGAAGTTACTCGAAATTGATTTCAACTATTATAAACGAACATGAAAATACACTTTTCGGTTCAAGTATTACCGCTTAAAAATTATAAATGAGTTACAAACGAAAGAATCATATCGGATGCCTTAATTCCAAGCACAAATCAACAATCATGTGTTGATGCAAATTTATCGAATCAAAACATTCTTAATGTCGAAAAATTGAATTTACCAACAAAATGATGTGACTTTGCATTAACTCATGGAATTGAGCTTAACTCTCATCATAAATTCTCCATTCGACATAATTCGACATTAATTAACATTATTTGACATAAACACATCAAAATTCACCTCAAATTCGCATTAAAATACCGATTAATGCTTAGATCTAGGTCGAATTAAATCCTATTTCAACCAATTCCATAAATTCAATCAAGATTTATCCTATCCTACATCTCTTCATGATTCACAACTTCAAGAATTAGATTAACATCTCAATTCACAATCAAATTCAACTCACATGAACAAAAATCAAACTCAAGAATCCAATTAATTTTTCACTTCAATTATCAATCAAATCATGAATACATAGTCATTTGCCATAAAATCAAATTAAACAATTAAGTCCAAGAAGATGCTTATTGAAAATTGAAGATCAAAGAAAGCACCAGAAAATCACAATTGGAGCACGGAGGAAGGACCGGAAACTGAAGGGAGGTGTCGCCGACGGTTAGAGACGGAAACTGAAGGGAAACCAATGATGGTGCAAGGCAGACCAGAGAGGAGGGAGCTGTCCGCGGTGGTTGCTTGAGTGGAGGGAAGAGGAATTTTGATTTTCTCTTCTACTTTGTTCTTGACGAGAGTAGAGAGAGTTTCTTATGCTTTTGAGAGTGAAATTTAGAAAATGATTTGTGTCTTGTGAAAATAGTGAGGCAAAATTGATATATAGTCTTGACAATTGGACCTTGGTTTGGGTCAAGAGAAAGCCCAATAAATTTCTTCACAAAGCTGAATTTTCAATGTCAACAAACATATTCAAACAGAAAATCCACAAGCTCAATGATAATAAGTGCAAAATATCGATGCAAGACCAACAACAAAATCGTAGATAACGAAATTTGAGACGTCATGCCAAAAGAAAAAATGTGATACGATAAAAAACGAGCAAGTTATGAATTTTCGAGTGGCAAGAACATTCGACACTGATGCTGTCTTTTTTCAATAATGCAGAATTTTTCACTGGTCAGATTGAGATGCGAGCCATGAATTAAATTCTTCGGAGCTGAATCCGAACTCGATCCATGAAGCAAACTTGTAGCCAACATAATTTGTAAAATTATGCCAAAAGAACCATCTTTATACGATAAAAATCGAAGAAGTTATGATTTTTACAATATCGAGAAATAGTGAAATAAAAGATTCAGCACAATAATTTCTCTGATAATTTGCCTTTCTAGGGAGCTTCCTCAAAGAATCAACCTTCAACCCGAACATATGAAATGAGTATGATATCAAGGAGGATTTTTCACCCAAAGAACCCCATAAAAATGTTGATCCGGGTGGAAGTTATGAATTTTTGAACATCTAAAAAATAATAGTTCAGTTCACTGTTTTCACTGTATTTTCACTGTATCTTCTCAAAGTATCCATACATTTGGAGATCTTCCTTACTGAATCAGCTTCCTATCCAAACATACAAACTAGATATTGTATTAATATGGTTTTAACACCTTAAAAACCTCTCCAAAATAATATTCCAATCAGAAGTTATGAATTTTTGAGTACCCGTGAAACGGTGGACCAACAATTAAATTCAGTACACTTTCTTCAAGGAATTAAAATTCTCGGATGTCTTCTTCACAAAATTAGCTTCCGATCTGAACACAAGAAATGATAAGAAAATCAAGACGATCTCAATGTTTGAAGAATCAACTGAAAATACTGAATCAGATGAAAGTTACGAATTTCCAAACACCCGCGAAACAGATAACCAATAATTAAATTCAAATACCATTTCAGGGAAATCAAATTCTTTGGAGACTTTCTTCACGAAATTTGCTTCCGGTCTGATCAGATGAAATGAAGAAAATATCAAGACGATTCCAATTCTTGAGGAACCATTTCAATATGGTATCCCGATTACAAGTTGTGAAATTTTAAGCTTAAACCAGCAAAAATGATGTTTCTGGTTCGCATTGTCTCAAATTCACCTAAACACCTGATTCCTTAATAATTAAGTGTGTTGACATACATGAGATCCCGACATGATGATGGCTTGATTGATTATTACTTTGATAGCTTGCAAAACATGTGGAACACCTTTAAACCTTGAAAAATCAGAGTTTTGCCTTGTTATACTACCAGATGGAATAATTTTTTTGTGTAACTTTCGAAAAGAAATACCTTGATCCCATGACCACTTGAGGATTAATGATGTATGCAATGCCAAATGACCTAATGATAAGTATGTACATGAAAGATCTGAGATGCATAAGCCAGATGATCCTTATAAAGGGGTAGGACAAATTTGGGGTATGATAAATCTCATGAACAAAGAATGACTAAAAGAGTTGCAGGAAAGTCAAAGAGTGATGTGGCTTTGCAGACTCAATCAACAAAATATAAGAAAGGCAAAGGAAATTGGTTCAACAAAAATGGTAGGGGAGGATACAACAATTTGAATGGTAGAGGAAATCATCATGAAGAAAATGTGTCGAATCAGAGAAAGCAATACCAAGGAAACCAAAGAGGTGGCGCTTGAGGTAGAGGAAGAGGTGATGGTCGAAAGCATGACAAAAGCCACATCTAATGTTACAATTGTCAGAAGTATGGTCACTATTCTAGTGATTGTCTAGAAAAACAAAAGAATCAAGAAAGTGATGCAAAGTTTGCGAAACATGAAGAAGAAGAAGAGATGATGCTAATGGTCACAACAAGAGATAAAGATAGATTCAAGGACCAATGGTACTTGGATTCAGGATTCTCATCACATAATTCTGGAAGGAAAGATTGGTTTGTCAACATAAAACCCTCGATGAAGAACACAGTGAAATTCGCAAATGACAATACCCTAGCAGTTGAAGGTATTGGTGATGTTATGATTATGAGGAAAGATGGCAAGAGGTCAGTAATTTCAAATGTTTTGTACATACCAGGCATGAAGAGCAATTTTCTAAGCATAAAGCGGTTGGTCAAAAAGAATTACAAAGTATCGATCAAAGACAAGATGATGAGAGTCGTCGACGTAAATGGAAGATTAATCTTGAAGGCTCCCATGTTTTAAAATAGAACCTTCAAGATTGAACTTAATGTGATGGAGCACAAGTGCCTTTTGAATGCAGCTAGCAGAGATGAATGGATATGACACTATCGACTAGGCTATCTCAACTTCAGAGACATCAAAGATTTGAAAAGAAGAAATATGGTTTCAGGATTGCCATAAATTAACATTCCAAATGAGATATGTGAGGAATGTGTGCATGCGAAGCAGCACAAGAATAGCTTCAACATGGATGCATGAAGCAAGTCGAAGGCTATTCTCGAAGTCATATACTCTGATGTATGTGGACCAATCCAGGTGCATTCGATGGGAGGTAACACATACGTTGTTATATTCATAGATGATTTCAGTCAAAAACTATGGACTTACCAAATCAAGAAGAAAAGTGAAGTGATCGAGGTATTTGCCAAGTTTAAGTCTATGGTCGAAAGACAAAGTGGTCAAAAGCTCAAAATTTTGAGAACTGTGGTGATGGAGAGTATGTGTCGAAAGACTTTGACAGGTTATGTGAGAAAGAACGGATTGTGCATGAGGTAGTGCCACCCTATACTCCACAACAGAATTGAATTGCGGAAAGGAAGAATCAAACCATCATGAATATGGTGAGAAATATGTTGAAAGGCAA
This sequence comes from Vicia faba, assembly GCA_948472305.1. Lineage (NCBI taxonomy): Eukaryota > Viridiplantae > Streptophyta > Magnoliopsida > Fabales > Fabaceae > Vicia > Vicia faba. The sequence continues at coordinate 331,744,747 of OX451736.1, forward strand.
GCATTTACCTAAAAAGTTTTGGGGTGAAGTTGTGTCAACTGCAACATACATATTGAACAGATGTCCGGTGAAGAAGCTAAAAGGAATTACGCTAGAAGAATGTTGGTTGGTGTGAAGCCTAGCTTAAGTCATCTGAAGGTATTTCGATATATTGCATATAGACATGTGCCATATCAGTTGAGAAGAAAACTTGATGACAAGTCGAGTCAAATGATCCTAGCTAGATATCGTTCGATAATAGGCTACAAGTTGTTCGACACAATGAACAAGTAGATTGTGATTCGCATGGACATGATCATAGATGAACTTAAGGAATGAGATTGGACAGAAAATGTTAAGAAGGATTCACTAAGAATCTTATTTGAAGAACTAACTTTTGAAGTCGAAAGAGAAGTTCAACAAGAGGAGCCAGTAGTTATAGATCAACTAGAACCAAGCAGACCTCATAGAATAAGACACATGCCTGTAAGGTTGCAAGATTGTGCTATTACATCAGATGATGTAGTTGATAACGAAGGTGAGCTGGTACATTATGCTTTCTATACAGATGTCAAACGTGTCAATACAGCTGAAGCATTGAAGGATTCGAAGTGGGTGAAAGCAATGAACGAAAAAGTGAAGTACATCGAAGCTAACAACACCTGGTCACTTGGAGAATTGCCTTAAGGCAAGATGGCAATTGATGTCAAGTGGGTATACAAAGTAAAGATTAATCCCATAGGGGAAGTAACTCGACACAAATCAAGGCTTGTGGCGAAAGAATTTCTCCAGAAAGAAGGAGTAGACTTCGATGAAGTTTTTGCACCTGTTACTAGAATCGAAACAATTAGGTTGGTTGTTGGTCTAGCAGAAATAAACAGTTGGCACATATGTCACATGGATATGAAGTGTGCATTCCTAAATGGACTCTTAGATGAAGAAGTTTATGTTAAACAACCAGTTGGATTTGTGAAGTATGGTGAAGAGAGAAAGGTGTACAAGCTGCATAAAACCATGTATGTATTGAAGTAAGCTCCAAGAGCTTGGAATAAGAAAATTGATAGTTTTCCAAGGGAAAAGGAATTTGTGAAGTGCACAACTGAACATGGATTATACGTAAGAAGAAGCAATAGTGAATTGCTTATATACTATGTCTCTATGCTGATGACTTGTTAATAACAGGTAGCTGCAAGAAGGAGATCAAAGACTTCAAAGGTGATCTCAGCAAAGAATTCAAAATGACTTATTTGGGTGATTGGAATCGAATTCTACAAGAGTAATAGAGGTTTCATGATACATCAAAGAAGATACACAAGAGAAATTATTAAGAGATTTGAGATGAAAGAATGCAACTCGACTTCGACACCTGCTGAACCAAGGTTGTAACTGTCGAAAGATGCAGAAGAAGAAGATGTCGACCCAACCCAATATAGAAGACTTATTGGGTCATTAAGATACCTTTGTCACACAAGGCATGGCTTAACAAACATTGTATGTGTTGTACCCTAAAATTTTCCCTATCATATTTTCCCAAGATCTTTCTCTTACATGGTGATCACAAGCATTTGATTAAAGGAAAGATAAATTTTTTTGAAGATAAACAAGGAGTCTTCCATTGGCATTTTGACAAAATCCTTCGATTGGCATGTTAAAAGGCCTTTCGATTGGTATTTGGACATGCTTCAATTGAGCGCCTAACCTCCTCCAAGTTTGTCTCAAATTTCCAAGCTTCGATTGAAGCCTTGTTTTTTTACTTGTTTGCTGCACACCAGCTTCGACAGGGCATGTTTTCCCTTTAAAACAGCCTCCTTTGATCCAAAGGGGAAGGGCTTATTGTCAGTGCTCCTTCGATTGCGCAATTTTCTTTGCATGCTGGCTTGACTCATAAATGCAATGGCTACCTGCATGCAAGCTGGATCCCTGCTTCGATTGGGCATTTGTTTTCCTTGGAGCAAACTTGTTTCCTACTTCTACTATGCAAATAATCCTTTTGGGCGTGCTTTCAGCGCACAAAGCAAGAACTTATCTAAACTGGCCTTCGATTCACAAAGCTCCCACTGGGCAAAAGACCCCTCAGCGTATCACCAGCTCACGTATGCCTCTTCAGCCTGCCTTCAGCACACAAGGTCAAGACTCCTTCAGGGTTGCCTTGGACCCAACATGCAAAAATATTTTTTTGATGCGCCAGGCAAAAAAGTTACCTTCGACCACAAGGCACTGGCCACCTTTATGCCAGCTTCGCCTAGGCAATGGCCTCCTTTATGCCTGCCTTGACTTGCTTCATGCTAGCATCCACAAGGCATAGGCTTCCTTTGTGCCAGTTTCGACTGGGCACTGACCCCTCTTTGAAACAATTGAATACACTTCAACACTTATGATAGCCCATGCTAAGGACACAACAAAGCCCCATTCGAAGGGAACACCAAAAGGACCATCTAAAGAACCATTCGAAGGAAGTAATACTAGAGCCAGTCGAAGGGTACACAAGAGGTACATTTGAAGAAGCATGCAGAAGGCCCAGTCAAAGGCTACACAAGAGGTCCAGTCGAAAGAGGCAACTTGAGGTCAGTCGAAGAGCAACACTAGAGGGCATTCGAAGGAGCCAAAATGTCCACATACATTCAAATTTAAAAAAAGGACAAGATCTCATGTTTTTTGCCAACGTTACAAATTCTCATTCATGGCTTTCAAACAAGTAATCAAGGTTGTTTAAACCTTTTCCTTCTTCTCCCCTCTACCCCCTCTATATAAAGAGACCACAAGTGTTGCATCACACACTGATATATTGCCTATAAAAAGAGAACACTCACACCACCATAGCAGGATCAAAATTCTAACTAGTTTTTTTGCAGGAACCCTCAATCCAGACGAAGGCTGTATTTGTGTTCCTGAGATTCCCAAGAATCTGCTCCAAGCCAAGCCACGCCCAGATTCATAAAGTGAAGCATCTCCAGTTGGTAAGGATTTACCAAAGTCGAAAATGCATTTTTAAGCCTTTACATGTTGTTAGTATATATGTGCTGATAATACCATTTGTGTTTATATGAGCATATCATATGCAAGATAACATGTAGGAATAAAATCACGCCATCGAAAGGCATGATCTGATCTGCCTTTCGAAACTCATGGCATAGCCCGTTTCAAGTCAAAATAAGCTTAGGCCTGAGGACAGAAATTCGAATTAGAGAGAAGGGCCTGGGTTCGATACCCAGGTCCTGCATCTCTATTTTTTGCCAACATTTGCCTTACAGGTTCAATTCGAAGAGCAACTCCTTCCTTGGATCGAAAAGGGAAACATCCCTCCTGGATGAAAAATCCCATCCTCTTCACAGAATCGAAAGGCAACATCCTTCATGAATCGAAAGGCCATGACTCTCTCCTGATCGAAGCTTCCCTTTTCTCCTTGGATCGAAGGATGCCCCTTTTATATTTTGTTTTTGTTCTTTTTGTTATTTCTTTATTGATCCTTTTTATTTAAATTAACTTTAAATCAAAATCACAAAAAAACATTAGGCTAGTGTCTTTTCTAATTAAATTAATTTTGTAAATGAATTAATTAATTATTTTAACATCTTTCTTAAAATCAAAATTAAAAAATTTAGGCTTTATTTTCTTTTATACATAAAAAAAACAAAACAAAAAGATTTTTATTTCTTAGGATATTTTTAGACGTTATTTTCAATTTCACACGCGTTTATTTAATTTCTCATTTTTATTATTAATGTACCTGCTCACTGGATGTAATAGATTAAAACTAGGATATTTATTGCTTTATCCCCCTCATTTTTAGACATGTAAATATCCCCCTTCCCAAAGCATTGTAATAGCGTAGATTTGAATTCCCGCACTTTAAATTTCTGCAAAATATTAACTGCTAGTAACTAGGCGTGTATGAAAAGACTAATAATCAAACACTAGCAAACTTAACGAAAAAGACAAAAAATAACTGAACATAATACACTCACACATATACACCTCTAGGGTACCCCACTTTGGTTTCCTTCAGAAGTAAAACAGTCATGAGGCAGGGACACTTTAGCAAAGACCCGTAAATCAAAAAGATCATAGTCCCTCGATGGCCCTATATTTTCTTTCTCGGTAAATGATCTAGTCCCTAAACAAAATTTCTAAAGCGTCTCCACAAGTTGCTTTTGTGACTGTATCGTCCCTTCGATGTCCCTCATACATCCAACGATAGGGCTACCTACTCACTAATAGTAGGATAGTGTTGTCTAAAGGATAGGAGGAAAAGAATGACCCTTTTCGAGTATAAAAGTAGATAGTTGTCAGAAGTTTTGCTCAAAAAACATTTTGCACTTACACAATTACTACTTTTCAAAGGAAATTTTCAAAACATTTGCTTTGTTAACACTCTTGAAAACTGATACAAGAGTTAAACGCAAAGAAAATCGCCATACTAAGGTATTTTCCAAACATTTACAACACACATAAAGCACAGAGGTGTTTCAAAATGAGCAAACCTCTAAGAGCCCATAGATAACTACGGATCGAAAGGGTGCTAACACCTTCCCTTTCCATAATCTACCCCCTTACTCAGAATGGTCTCGAAAATGTCTTTTTCTGTTCTTTTCACCCTTTCCTTAATTTGGATAAAATAAAATTCGGTGGCTACTCTTGCTTACCGCAACATTTGCAAACACAAACACAAAACCAGTATATAACAGTCAGTTCTGCCACCGTATCACAGAACTGGCGACTCTGCTGGGCAATTTTATAAAAAAAGTGGGGTTACCTTAGAGTTAGTTCATTATTTAAGCTGCTTTTGTATGCTTTGTCTGCTTTACCTTTTGAGATTATTTGGGTTATTTTTATGGATCCTACACCCGAATCTAGGGCACCTTTTAGGTAAGTAGCAATAGATCGTGGAAACTGTACGAGGTATACCGACACGGTCAAAGCGATAGCTACATTGATGTGACACTTTGGTTGGTACCGGTAGCCCTTGAGTAGTCAAGGAGAATACGGGGCCGCTGCGAGGTGTCATAAAGCATCAATTGACCTTAGAACCTTTAATTGAACAACTTGGCCATTAGGAAGTATTGAGATATTCGTATTTGGTTTAGCCCAAAGTCGATTGATACTCGATACTACACTCATTGAGATTTGACTCCCGAGTTTTGCTTGGTGGCAAATCAGTTGTCTATCGAAATGAAACTTGTGGGAAAGATCAGTGATATTGAGATCCCTTAGAACCCGGTTACTATTGATAGGACAGGTTGAGCCAGCTAAACTTCAAGAGGGTACTTACCTGAAAAACCATGCAAGCCTTAAACCTAAGATCTTTGTGTGATTTTATTGTGCTTGTTATACTTGTGTGTTCTTAGCATGATCATGATATCATAACATGATAACATGGCATATCATCCTAACCATTTCAAGGAATTTTAGGGCTTATCTTTATGTTGTCTTGTAGGACATGGCATCCACTCGTAGGAATACTGTTCAAGTCAACTTCATAAGCGTACCTCCTCAACTCAATGAATTGGCACCCAGGGTTCCTGAGAGTTCTCCATTCACTGAAAGACATGGTCGACTTCTCAATCTGGTCACTCAAGCCCTAATGAAGAAATGTTGAAGGTGCTCTTTCAGTTCTTCGACTCTTTACATCACTACTTCACCTTTCCTGATTACCAATTAATGCCCACTATGGAGGAGTTTTCTCAGTTATTGAGGGTGCCCATTCTTGATCAGTTACCCTTCAATGGTATGGAAAGAGACCCAAAACCTGAAGAGATTGCTCATGCTCTGTCTTTACAATAATCTGATGTAATGGTAAATTGGGAAACAAGAAGAGGCATCAAAGGGTTTCTAGCTAAGTTTCTATTTGAGAAGGCTCGTCATTTTTGGGATACCCTGGATTTACAAGCTTTTGAAGAAGTGTTGGCCCTTCTCATATATGGGATGTGTTGTACCCCAAAATTTGCCCTCCCATATTCTCCAAGATTTGTCAAGTCAAGGTCACAAAATTCCCCAAGGGTTATGCAGTTCAACTGTCTCCTATACAGTCAAAACTAGGGTTTGTGTTCTGATCAAAGAAAGGAAGTTTTCAAGGACCCAATCAAGTCTCATATGCCTACAAAGATGGTCAAGTATCTTCATATCAAGTTTCAAGGCATTCAGCTCAAAATTGCACAGTCAAAACCCTAGATTGCACTACAGTCAACTGTAGGGGCAAAATGGTCATTTGACAGTCAAAAGTTCAAATTTTTGGTCAACATATCATTTTGAAGCCACAAACATCATTTGATCAATGCTTGATCATTATTCTCAAAATTTGGCTCAGAAAATCATCAAGATGCAAAAGTTACTATATTTGGACAGTTGAAAAAGTCAACTGAAATTGACCAAGGCATAACTTTCACATGGATTATCAGAAAATTTCCATCCAAAGCTCATTTTGAAGAGAAAGACATTTCCTACAATTCATCTTCATACTTCAAGTCCAAGAAATGCTCTCACAAAAAGTTATCAATTTCAACATTATAGGTCATTTTCAAAAGTCAACAAAAAGGGACTTTAAGTCAAAGGCCATAACTTGAGATTGGTAAATCAAAATGACATGGGACCAAAGGCATTGGTTAGAGGACTCAAAGACCTTTCCAAAATGTCCAAGAACATGTGAAAAGCTTAAAAATTTAGCAAGTTATGCCTTGTGGAAGTTGGGAAATTTTTGGGAATTTTGAAAAGTCAACATTGATGCAAATGATCCAAAAATGCTAATGGGCCCATTTTTCTTCCAAGTTTCTTCATGCCAAGCCTATGCACGACCATTAGGCCAAAAGGGAAGTATTTTCTCATTTTTTAATTATTTATTTGAATTTATATTAATATTAATTCATTTAAATTATTTAAATACATGAAAAATATAAAGCTTGACCTAAAAAATCTTTTTATGCACATTCTAGACTCAAGATTTCGTGCACACCCCAAACATGGAAATAATTGGACTAATTGATCATAATTGATACCAAATGCACATGAAAAAGATTCAAAAAGATCTTGGAAAATCAATTAGCAAAAACCATTATGGCATGAGATTTTGTTCAATTTTGTTGACCTAAAAGCTTTGCTACATATTCAGGAATAAAAACCTAATGGCATTAGACAAAAAGGGGCGCCCAAGAACACTTTGCAAACTTGAATTTTTTTTCATAAAACACAAAACTGATTTCAAGGTTACAGGTGGATTCAAGGCGTAATACTGATCCCATTAGCTTCCTTGGGTGATATAGAACACATTCCAGTCAAAAACAACCACAAAAGCTCCAGGAATTGGTAGTTTGAACTCTAACTGTATCAAGAATTTTTTGAAATCGTATGGCATAAATCACGCATCCTTTTGCATTTTTATCTATGTATTCTTGTTCAGTGTGATGTTTCTAAGCTAACCAATGCCTTTGATTGAACTTTTGCACGCCATACACGATTCTACCATGTTTGAATATTAGGGTTACAGGTTTTCAAAATTGGGGTTTTCTACCCAAGACAAAATTAAGGCTCCAGACCCACACCACTACATTCAACGCATCTGGACGAAGAGATTGATGTAGTCGCGAACAATTTATGAAGCCTACAGCGCTAGTCGCTATTTTCTGTAAACCTACTTTAGACCACGCGCTTAAAACTGTTGCCTTTGAGTTTATGTTTCAGGAAAATTGAAGAAGACAACGTCGTGTCAGTTGGTGATTCGGTGGTTTGAATTGCGCGCGTTTTTCTCCACTATGCGTTGGTTTTGCTTTTTGTTATTTATTTACTATTATATATCAAATTGGCTAAGTGGCTCAGCTGGCAAGCTATCAACGCATTGATGTCCAAAGACCTGGGTTCGAATCCCAGGTCTGTATATTGTTCATATTATTTTTCAATTCATCTTCCTGTGCAGGCATAACCTTGAGACGCATCATGTTGCCTCAAAGATCAACCAGCCACGCGTCTAGTTGCTTCTGATCAAAGGCTGAGATTGAAGGTCCACTATAAGCCCAGGTCAACGCGCTGGCACACAAGTTGGAAAAGTCAAATGGATTTCAACGTTAATGGGCCAGAATGCTAGGCCTATACCTCCTAATTTGGGGCTACCCCCCCTGGTTTGCTTCTTTTTTATTTTATCTTTTAATTGTTATTTTTGTTTTCTCATTTAATTAATTATCTTTTTTTTTACAAAATATGAAAACATCAAAAAATACAGAAAAATCAGAAAAAGACCAAAAAAGAATAAATGTTTTTATTATAATTATTTTCCTGTAAATAAATTAATATATAATGAATTTAGTTTTAATTAGGATGTTTGCAATTTTAATTCTTTTCATATTAAATAAAATAATTAGAATTAGGTTAATTAACAATTTCCACTCCTTTTAATTTTCCCTTTTTATCATAATATTATTATTTATTTATTTTCATAATTAAATTGTATATAAAAAAATTTAGGTTTAAATTAGGTTAAAAATTCAATCTTTTTCTTAATAACTTAAAAATAGTTAGAATTAGGTTTAATATTTCATTTTAATTTTAATTAATTCCCTTTTCTCCTTAAAACCTAAAAAACACAAAATACCAAAAAACATTTGACTTTAATTCTAATTAATTCACCAACTTTAATTTTTTGCAAAAGGGTCCAACGCCCATGTTCATAATTTATTTAATTTCGCGCATTTATCTTATGTCGTTTATTATAATTATGTAATTGTCCCAAAGCCTTGTAACGATTATACTGTTCGCACTTTTTACTTCGCTTTCTTTATTTTCCGTCAAATCGGGTCCGGTTTAATTTTGGCGATGTGGACCCGCGCCATTTGTAATAGTCTACATTTACTTCCCTCGCAAATTTTAACTGTTAACAAAAAAGCATGCAAGAATGAATGGACTTAAAATAAAATCAAGCGTAGATCACAATGACATGACAAAAGACAAATATCAATGAAAATGACACACGAATCGCACACACCACCCCTAGGGTACGCCTCACTGTTGCCTTTCGAAAGGTGATCGTCGAGTAGAGGACGTCTTAGTAAGTCCTCATGATCCGGGAACCTGGCATGAGGGTAGCTTCTAAGGTGTCTTCCCATTGCTCTGGTGATCACCACGGCCCTAAAACTCGAATAGACCCGAACACCTCCAACGGTGGTGCTACCTACCTCTCAATGGTGGGATGGCATCACTTTAAAGGACATTTACACAAACGAATTCCTTAGGGTAGGTAGACGACTCTAGATACTTGCTCTAATTTCAAAAACAAATCCAAAATACTTTTCACACCGACACTTTTCAAAAGCTTTCAAAACAAACTTTTCAAACACTCTGACGTACGAGTCGAACTGAAATTTTTCAAAAGAAACTTTTTTAAACCCACATTGAAAAGCAAACAAACAATTTTGAAAACACATTGAGCAAGTATCTAAGAGCCCATGGATAACCATGGATAGAAAGGGTGCTAACACCTTCCCTTTCTATAACCTACCTCCCGAACCGAGAGCAATCTCTTTTAAGGAATTTTTCTGTGCTTTTGTCCTTTCCATTTGGAGAAAATAAAAGACGGTGGCGACTCTTGCTTCCGTGACATTTCGCGAACCAGCGTTAAACAGTCAGTTCCAGATCCACCGATCACAGAACTGGCGACTCTGCTGGGGAATAAACTTAAAGTGGGGTGTACCTTAGGACTAAGATCACTGTGTTTTCAATTGTTTTCCTTGTGTGCTTTAAATTGTGGGTTGCTTGGGAGTTCTATAGATCCTAACCCGGATCTGGGGGATACCTTCTTAGAAAGTAGCAACAAGGCTGTGAGGGAACTGTGCGGGGTATACCGACATGGTTGAAACAGTCTGCTACGTTGATGTGGCACTTTGGTGTGTACCAGTAACCCTTGAGTTCAGTCAAGGAGAGTACGGGGCCTCCGCGCGGTGTCGTGAAGCATCAACAGACCTTAGGAACCTTAATTGAACTATCTTGGCCTCTTTAGGGTAGTGAGATAACTTACTTTGGTGCAGTCCGAGGTTTGTTGATACTCGATACTACACTCAATTGAGGGTTGCTTTCCTGGAATATTTCGGTCGCCAGTTCAGTGGCTAAATCGAAACGATGAACAATGAAAGCAATCCCGTGATATTGGGAACCTTAGAACCCGGTTACTCATGATAGGACAGGTTGAACCCACCAACTTCAAGAGGGTACTACCCAGACCCCATGCTGGCTTAAACCCTAAGGGTTTCTCTTGTGTGACTTGTGTGCCTTTGTACTTGCCTACTTGCATGCTTGTTAGCTGACACATGAACTTCTTGCAGGTTTTGTTTATAGTCCTTAATAGGGACTCATAACAGGGTTACTAAGTCTTGCAGGTTTTGTTTATAGTCCTTAGCTGGGACTCATAACAGGGTTTACTAGATCTCTTGCAGGTTTTGTTTATAGTCCTTAATTGGGACTCATAACAAAGTATACTGAATTTCTTGCAGGGTTTGTTTATAGTCCTTAATTGGGACTCATAACATGGTTTATCTACATCACCCCATGCATAGCATGACATCATACCATTGCATACATCCTAACCCATTTCAAGGATTTCAAGGGCTTGTGATGCAGGTCATGATAAATCAAACATCTAGCCAGGGGCAAAGGGGATTTATTTTCCTCTAGCCAAGGGTGTCAGGGGCTATGACCCACTGGATATGGTGAGCCTTTGACCCTTGATGAAGGACTCTCAACAAAATGAAGTTCTTACAATCAAGCTACCGGTTCCAAATGCTAACAAATTTTCTGTTTACCCCGCGAGGTCCTTGAAAACATTACATGCATGTCATACATCTCATTGCATTGCAGGTGTCCCTTTGACAGGTTGCTTACCCTTCTCCGCTGTTTATTTCAGCCGATCGTCATGAATCCTGAATCATCAGCCGAGCAGACTATCAAGGACCTCCAGGCTCAGAACGCCCAGTTCCAAGAGCTGATCATGAATTTGACTCAGGGGCAACAAGATCTGAAAGCTCTGCTCTTGAAGAAGGACAAGAAGAAGAAGAGGACTGTTCTGTTCAGCCCTAGACGCAGATCTGGGAATACACCGCAAATTGAAACTGAGAGGACAACTCCATCTGTGAGGGAAAGCAGCCACCATGAGAGAGAGGTGCCCAGTCCAGAGGTCTCTGACAATGAAACAGATTTCGACGACGAACAGTACCCTCCGGCTGAGGACAAGTACAAACAGTTGGAAGACCGGCTCAGTGCTATGGAGATACAAAAGGTGCCTGGCCTGGACTTCGAGGATCTAGGTCTGTCTTCTGGGGTGGTGATCCCGCGCAAATTCAAGGTACCTGCTTTTGCTAAATACGACGGGGCATCCTGTCCTAAGTTGCATCTCAGGGCTTATACAAGGAGGATCCAGCCCTATACAGCTGACAAAAACTTATGGATCCATTTCTTCCAAGAGAGTCTTTCAGGGACTCAGCTCGAGTGGTTCTATCAACTAAATGGAGCCAACATCCGTACCTGGGAAGACTTAGCCACTGCATTCTACAAGCATTACCAGTACAACGCTGACCTCGCTCCCACGCGCACTCAGCTTCAGGGAATGTCTATGGGTGCAGGCGAAGGCTTCAAAGAGTATGCTCAAAAATGGAGGGACCTCGCTGGAAGGGTACAACCACCTCTGACTGATCGGGAACTTGTGGACATGTTCTTGGGGACCTTGTCTGGTCCATTTTATAACCACCTGATTGGGAATTCATCTGCTGGATTCACAGATCTTATCTTGACTGGAGAGCGAATAGAAGCTGGTATCAAGTCGGGGAAGATTCAAGAAACCGCACCTGCTGATACTCAGAAAAATCCCCACAGTTGAAAGAAAGAGTCCAATGCTATACATGGTAAAAAGGGTCGTCATGATGTAGGGGCAATCCAGATTTCTGATCCCACGCCCGTTCAATCAAGAAAGAGCAATAGGCGTAGGATAAAGCATCAAGATAGGAAGTATACTGACATCAACATGTCTTTGTCTCAGGCATTACAGCAATTGCTGAAGGCGAAAATGATCACACTTAAGGACCCTCCTCAAAATCCTGACACTTCCTCTCCCAAGTACAACCCGGGCGTGAGATGTGCCTACCATTCTGACAGTCCTGGACATGACACCGACGACTGTTGGACCTTGAAGAACAAGATCCAGGATTTGATTGACGCCAAGGAGGTCGAGTTTGAACACTGATCCTACACCGAATCATCGAGAATGTCTTTTGTTCATTCAAATGTTCAAGTTGTATTTTTCTTTGATTGTTCAAACAGTTATTCATGTTAAACATTGTTATCACATTAATGCATCGCTTATGTCTATTTTGAATTAATATATTCGCATTCACTATATGCAAATTGTTTTCATATTTTTTCTGATGTCAACCCTCGTTAATTCTAAGCCTCTTGAGGGAGGATGACGAAAAAGATACCACGATCTTTACAGTATGCTTTCGAACGGACCCCGCTGATGAGGTACAGGCATTGTTTCAATCCCTAAACACCGGAGTTATAAGGATGATAATCCCTCTTCAACCCCTCTGAGCCAAAGAAGTAGGAGTTTTTCTTTTCAAAAATTAAACCCTTAATCATAACCTGGGGCAGGGTAGTTCTCTCAGTTGATCCAAGTGCATAACGAATGGCACCAAAGAGATCCTTACCAATTAAAGAAAAATAGTGATGATTCCAAATAATCAATAAAGAAAGGCAGTCATTATCTCAAAAAATGAAAAACCCGTTAAGTCAAAACCCACGAAGGAGACTTACAAAACTGGGGCATCCCGCTGACTGTAATTCAAAAAAGGAAACAGTTCAGGCAAAAAAAAGAAAGGGATAACAAAAATCAAGAAAGAGGTCTCACAAACCCTCAACAAAAACAAAGATGACTGCCTATTTGAAATAAATTGTCAACATTCGAACCATCACTGGTATACCAAGAGCAAAGACTCAACAAGGTCTAACGTATGATCAACTGAGTTTAGGTTTGGAGAACATCACGAAGAGCGGGTGGGTACAAATAATTTGAGCCTTTATCCTTTGTTTCTTAAACCATGAACCAGGCCACGTTATAACCCTTAAAAGTCCTAGTTGAAGCATGGGTTAGTTCGAAAGCATACTGTGACGAAAGGTATCCTGACTCCTTAAGGCTTACGGTAAATACGGAGTTGACATCACGTTTTACAAACAATCACTTGTTTTATGAAAAAAGAATGCATTTTCAAAAATCTTCAAGACAGACATAAGCTTTGCATTTTTAACATAACTTTGTTTACATATGACTTTTCGTTTGAACATCAGGGAAATTCGCACGATGAATGCCTAATGAACAGAAGCACTCCCAATCAAGGGGCATGGTATGATCATGGTCCGTCATCTGGGGCAGTTCAGTCAAGATTCAGAGAATCTCACAAAAAAGCCTATCAGCCCGGGGCAGATCTCCGCCTGAGTCACTTGGGGCATCTCAAACAACGAATCTTGCCTGATCAAACATCTTCTGGTGGCATGACAACACACTTCTAACAGGGGCAACTCCCTACATTCTGAGAGAGCGGACATAGTCGGAAAAAAATACTACGCATAATCAAAGACCCGCTAGGTTGACACACCTAGGCAAAAATAAGGGCTTCCCGGCGAACCAAAAGGGTTCGGGCAAAATGAAGGGATGAAATGAAAAATCTGTACACCCGGCAAGTCGAAAACCTGAAAAGGCGGCTTGGGCAAAAGTGGGTATCCCGGTGGACTGAAAACCCGAAAGGGCGGTCCAGGCAAAAGTTAGGGATCAAAAGCGTACGACTATGTCCCGGCATCTCGTCACCTGCCTACCAGAAGAAGGTTGGCCCATCAACGACTATCAGCATCCCACAGGTGCCTCCCCCATAGAAACAGGGGCAATAAGGAGTTGTCTAAAAGCAATCTAATTGTTCTGTTCTCCAGGGTACCAAGGTAGGTTCAGCTAAAGAACATAACCAGGCATATTAATTCCCAGAGAGTGATTCAGCAAAAAAAGTGCATTCTTCTCCAGGCAGAGTTATCAAGTCTCAAGGAAATTGGGTATCCTCCAGCAGATCCCAACATTCCCCAGCAGCAATACATATATTCTTAACAAGCATCCCCGGCAGTCTCGCTCTAAAGATTGTTCCCCGGCGGCGTATCAACATTCAAAGGAATCACTTCTTCCCCAGCATATCAAAATTTCCCCAAAAGAGTCCAATCCAATCCAGTTCCCCAAGAAAGTGGACTCCATCTCCCCAAGCAGTAAGCTTATCCCCAGTAAATTCTGGAAGCTTATCCTCGCAGAATACGAACGCATCTCCCGGCTTTATTCAAAGAGTTATTTCCTTAACAGGATATAACTGGGTTATCCTCAGCCAAAAGCCACGGAAAGAGCGTCCCCGACGAAGTTCTCTTGCCCCCGGCGAAGTCTATCAACACTTCCAGTACAACAAGGGTATCCCCAGCAAATTATCATCAACACTCAGCAAGGCATCCCTCTTCCCACAGAGTATTGCTTCCCAGCATGGTCGTAGAGTATCTTTTCTCCTCGCAGAATCTTCCATTTGCCAAGTTTATTCCGCAACGGAGTCATCTTCTCCTACCGGTATTCTTGCAGTTATCATCCCCAGCGGAAGTAAAATCTATTCTTCAACATCAGCCCAGGATACGACTTCCCGGCACCCGTCAAGGATTTACTCTCCTAGACGAAAAACACATTCATAAAACGTCACATACATCATTATAGCATGCATAGACGCATCATATCACCCCAATCTCATTTATTTTTGAGAACATCTTAAAATCATGCAATTCACGCATTATGACATTGCATACAACTAATTCGTTACTTTTTCAGGAAAGAACGATCAACAGATAAAAGTCTTTTCCCGTTGAGGTAGTAATCGTCCCAGATTCCTTCATCATCCCGTTGAGGTAGTAATCGTCCCAGATTCCTTCACCACCCGTTGAGGTAGTAATCGTCCTAGATTCCTTCATCACCCGTTGAGGTAGTAATCGTCCCAGATTCCTTCATCATCCCGTTGAGGTAGTAATCGTCCCAGATTCCTTCGCCACCCGTTGAGGTAGTAATCGTCCTAGATTCCTTCATCACCCGTTGAGGTAGTAATCGTCCCAGATTCCTTCATCATCCCGTTGAGGTAGTAATCGTCCTAGATTCCTTCATCATCCTGCTGAGGTAGTAATCGTCCCAGATTCCTTCATCATCCTGCTGAGGTAGTAATCGTCCCAGATTCCTTCATCATATATTTGGAGTAGCAATCGTCTCAGATTCCTTCATCGTCCTGCTGAGGTAGTAATCGTCCCAGATTCCTTCATCATATATTTGGAGTAGCAATCGTCTCAGATTCCTTCATCATCCTGCTGAGGTAGTAATCGTCCCAGATTCCTTCATCATCCTGCTGAGGTAGTAATCGTCCCAGATTCCTTCACCCTCCTGCTGAGGTAGTAATCGTCCCAGATTCCTTCATCACCATCCTACTGAGGTAGTAATCGTCCCAGGTTCCTTCATCATATATTTGGAGTAGCAATCGCCTCAGATTCCTTCATCATTCTACTGAGGTAGTAATCATCCCAGATTCCTTCATCACATCCTTATCAAACAAAAAAGCCTTCTCTAGTCCAGCTAAATCGACTCCCAACAGATTTTTCTGATAAAAATTCAGCAGAACTTATGGTCCCCTCTCCGACAAGTGCGTGAGGTGGTAATTCCTTCTTCAGATATTTCCCTCCCCGACGATGAGTGGGAGGTGATAGTCTCCTATGGTCCCCTCTCCGACAAGTGCGTGAGGTGGTAATTACTTCTTCAGATGTTTTCCTCTCCGACGATGAGTGTAAGGTGATAGTCTCCTATGGTTCCCTCTCCAACGGTGTGTGAGGTGGTAAGTCCTTTTCAGATGTTTCCCTCTCCGACGATGAGTGTGAGGTGATCATTCCTTTCAGATTATAATTGCCTATGGTTCTCTGCCCAATACTGCGAAGATAATAATTCCCATCAAGATTTTTCTCAACGAGCGTTGTTGAGATTAAAGTCACCCAAGGTTCTCTTATCATTCATGCTAAGGCAGTAACCATTCCTGGTTCATTCATCAGCGTTTGAAGCTCCAGACTCAGCTCCTGTAACCAGTCAGGACATATCTATACCAAGCATCTAAAATCAGCCCCTACAACGTGTCAGGTATTCATTTGTTCTTTTGCAGGTATGCAGGTTCTAGCTAAAGAATCTCCTACGCGATCAACATCCAGATGGCATCTATAAGCCCATCACCCTATCCAGGAATCTCTAAATGGCATCTGTAAGCCCATTCCCCCATCACTGTTACTATGTGAGCGCAAATTTCTGGGCACTTTAGTGTCCAATCATCTTCTACCCTCGGATTACGAAAGGCACGCCAGCCATTCTGCATCCTCAGGTCTAAGAAGATTGAACAGGGGCAACTGTTGTACCCCAAAATTTGCCCTCCCATATTCTCCAAGATTTGTCAAGTCAAGGTCACAAAATTCCCCAAGGGTTATGCAGTTCAACTGTCTCCTATACAGTCAAAACTAGGGTTTGTGTTCTGATCAAATAAAGGAAGTTTTCAAGGACCCAATCAAGTCTCATATGCCTACAAAGATGGTCAAGTATCTTCATATCAAGTTTCAAGGCATTCAGCTCAAAATTGCACAGTCAAAACCCTAGATTGCACTACAGTCAACTGTAGGGGCAAAATGGTCATTTGACTGTCAAAAGTTCAAATTTTTGGTCAACATATCATTTTGAAGCCACAAACATCATTTGATCAATGCTTGATCATGATTCTCAAAATTTGGCTCAGAAAATCATCAAGATGCAAAAGTTACTATATTTGGACAGTTGAAAAAGTCAACTGAAATTGACCAAGGCATAACTTTCACATGGATTATCAGAAAATTTCCATCCAAAGCTCATTTTGAAGAGAAAGACATTTCCTACAATTCATCTTCATACTTCAAGTCCAAGAAATGCTCTCACAAAAAGTTATCAATTTCAACATTATAGGTCATTTTCAAAAGTCAACAAAAAGGGACTTTAAGTCAAAGGCCATAACTTGAGATTGGTAAATCAAAATGACATGGGACAAAAGGAATTGGTTAGAGGACTCAAAGACCTTTCCAAAATGTCCAAGAACATGTGAAAAGCTTAAAAATTGAGCAAGTTATGCCTTGTGGAAGTTGGGAAATTTTTGGGAATTTTGAAAAGTCAACATTGATGCAAATGATCCAAAAATGCTAATGGGCCCATTTTTCTTCCAAGTTTCTTCATGCCAAGCCTATGCACGACCATTAGGCCAAAAGGGAAGTATTTTCTCATTTTTTAATTATTTATTTGAATTTATATTAATATTAATTCATTTAAATTATTTAAATACATGAAAAATATAAAGCTTGACCTAAAAAATCTTTTTATGCACATTCTAGACTCAAGATTTCGTGCACACACCAAACATGGAAAGAATTGGACTAATTGATCATAATTGATACCAAATGCACATGAAAAAGGTTCAAAAAGATCTTGGAAAATCAATTAGCAAAAACCATTATGGCATGAGATTTTGTTCAATTTTGTTGACCTAAAAGCTTTGCTACATATTCAGGAATAAAAACCTAATGGCATTAGACAAAAAGGGGCGCCCAAGAACACTTTGCAAACTTGAATTTTTTTTCATAAAACACAAAACTGATTTCAAGGTTACAGGTGGATTCAAGGCGTAATACTGATCCCATTAGCTTCCTTGGGTGATATAGAACACATTCCAGTCAAAAACAACCACAAAACTCCAGGAATTGGTAGTTTGAACTCTAACTGTATCAAGAATTTTTTGAAATCGTATGGCATAAATCACGCATCCTTTTGCATTTTTATCTATGTATTCTTGTTCAGTGTGATGTTTCTAAGCTAACCAATGCCTTTGATTGAACTTTTGCACGCCATACACGATTCTACCATGTTTGAATATTAGGGTTACAGGTTTTCAAAATTGGGGTTTTCTACCCAAGACAAAATTAAGGCTCCAGACCCACACCACTACATTCAACGCATCTGGACGAAGAGATTGATGTAGTCGCGAACAATTTATGAAGCCTACAGCGCTAGTCGCTATTTTCTGTAAACCTACTTTAGACCACGCGCTTAAAACTGTTGCCTTTGAGTTTATGTTTCAGGAAAATTGAAGAAGACAACGTCGTGTCAGTTGGTGATTCGGTGGTTTGAATTGCGCGCGTTTTTCTCCACTATGCGTTGGTTTTGCTTTTTGTTATTTATTTACTATTATATATCAAATTGGCTAAGTGGCTCAGCTGGCAAGCTATCAACGCATTGATGTCCAAAGACCTGGGTTCGAATCCCAGGTCTGTATATTGTTCATATTATTTTTCAATTCATCTTCCTGTGCAGGCATAACCTTGAGACGCATCATGTTGCCTCAAAGATCAACCAGCCACGCGTCTAGTTGCTTCTGATCAAAGGCTGAGATTGAAGGTCCACTATAAGCCCAGGTCAACGCGCTGGCACACAAGTTGGAAAAGTCAAATGGATTTCAACGTTAATGGGCCAGAATGCTAGGCCTATACCTCCTAATTTGGGGCTACCCCCCCTGGTTTGCTTCTTTTTTATTTTATCTTTTAATTGTTATTTTTGTTTTCTCATTTAATTAATTATCTTTTTTTTTTACAAAATATGAAAACATCAAAAAATACAGAAAAATCAGAAAAAGACCAAAAAAGAATAAATGTTTTTATTATAATTATTTTCCTGTAAATAAATTAATATATAATGAATTTAGTTTTAATTAGGATGTTTGCAATTTTAATTCTTTTCATATTAAATAAAATAATTAGAATTAGGTTAATTAACAATTTCCACTCCTTTTAATTTTCCCTTTTTATCATAATATTATTATTTATTTATTTTCATAATTAAATTGTATATAAAAAAATTTAGGTTTAAATTAGGTTAAAAATTCAATCTTTTTCTTAATAACTTAAAAATAGTTAGAATTAGGTTTAATATTTCATTTTAATTTTAATTAATTCCCTTTTCTCCTTAAAACCTAAAAAACACAAAATACCAAAAAACATTTGACTTTAATTCTAATTAATTCACCAACTTTAATTTTTTGCAAAAGGGTCCAACGCCCATGTTCATAATTTATTTAATTTCGCGCATTTATCTTATGTCGTTTATTATAATTATGTAATTGTCCCAAAGCCTTGTAACGATTATACTGTTCGCACTTTTTACTTCGCTTTCTTTATTTTCCGTCAAATCGGGTCCGGTTTAATTTTGGCGATGTGGACCCGCGCCATTTGTAATAGTCTACATTTACTTCCCTCGCAAATTTTAACTGTTAACAAAAAAGCATGCAAGAATGAATGGACTTAAAATAAAATCAAGCGTAGATCACAATGACATGACAAAAGACAAATATCAATGAAAATGACACACGAATCGCACACACCACCCCTAGGGTACGCCTCACTGTTGCCTTTCGAAAGGTGATCGTCGAGTAGAGGACGTCTTAGTAAGTCCTCATGATCCGGGAACCTGGCATGAGGGTAGCTTCTAAGGTGTCTTCCCATTGCTCTGGTGATCACCACGGCCCTAAAACTCGAATAGACCCGAACACCTCCAACGGTGGTGCTACCTACCTCTCAATGGTGGGATGGCATCACTTTAAAGGACATTTACACAGACGAATTCCTTAGGGTAGGTAGACGACTCTAGATACTTGCTCTAATTTCAAAAACAAATCCAAAATACTTTTCACACCGACACTTTTCAAAAGCTTTCAAAACAAACTTTTCAAACACTCTGACGTACGAGTCGAACTGAAATTTTTCAAAAGAAACTTTTTTAAACCCACATTGAAAAGCAAACAAACAATTTTGAAAACACATTGAGCAAGTATCTAAGAGCCCATGGATAACCATGGATAGAAAGGGTGCTAACACCTTCCCTTTCTATAACCTACCTCCCGAACCGAGAGCAATCTCTTTTAAGGAATTTTTCTGTGCTTTTGTCCTTTCCATTTGGAGAAAATAAAAGACGGTGGCGACTCTTGCTTCCGTGACATTTCGCGAACCAGCGTTAAACAGTCAGTTCCAGATCCACCGATCACAGGATGGAACTATTTCCTAATCCGGACCAACTCATAGATGTGAATGCGGTCAAGGTTTTTCTATCTCATGATCCAGTGCCTACTTTACTTGGAGACATCCTACACTCTCTGTATACTCGCACTGTAAAGAGAAGAGGGGCCCTTCTGTGTTGCACTCCTCTGTTGGCTAGGTGGTTTATTTTTCACCTGCCTCAATCTGTGTTGAAGAATGAGCAGAGCTTGAGATGGTCTAATAGGTTGATGTCCCTCACACATTCCGATATTCATTGGTGTTCTCGATCCTTGAAGAATGTCACCATCATTGACCGCTGTGGAGAATTCCCTAATGTCCCTCTCCTAGGCATTAGGGGATGAATCACTTATAACCCTTGTTTGGCGTTGCGACAATTTGGCTATGCTAGGAGGGATGGTCCTCATGATACACTTGTCCAAGGAATTGTATTCGACTATGAGAATGATGTTTAGGGCTATCGTCAGAGGTTCATAAGAGCTTGGGGCATGGTGAACAAAGTTGATAGCAAAACATTAGGGCACAAGAACTCCATTCCTTTGGAGCCTTATCTTAAGTGGGTACAAGCTCATTCTCAAAGTCTCAGGATGCCTTATGATTCCACTATACCCATCATCATGGAGCCCGTTGCTGAGGGAGACACTTCTTACGTTGTTCTTCATCCTGATATGCCAACTAATTTCGAGGAGTTACAAAAGTTCTGGATTCTACTCAAAGAGGAACGAGATGCCTTTGAAACCCAATTCTATGCCAACAAGAAGAAGGTTTTAGAGCTCATCAGGCTACTTCACGAAGAAAGGAGAATAAATGCCTACATTGCACCAAAGAAGATGCGCCCGTGGGAAACTTGAGCCCTTTTTGCTTTGAGATTTTGTTTTTGCTTTGTTACTTCCTTTGTAAGCCCAAGAGGCATCATTGTAATAGCTTAAACTTTTTAATGCAATTAACATTTGTTCTCCCTTTGGCTAAGCAAATTTAAGTCTTAGAATTCCTTGAAAACATTGCATACATATACCATACATATCATTGCATAAACAGGTTTCAGGACAGGTTCCTTATCTTCTTCGCTATTTATTTCAGCAATGGCTCTTGAACAAACAGTTAAGGAGCTTCAGGCACATAAAGCCCAATTCCAAGAGATGTTCCTGAATCTGGCCAAGGGACAAGAAAACTTGAAAGCTTTGATTCTCAAGGAAAAGAAGAAGAAAAAGATACCAACGGGTGTTTTGAATTTAGGAAGAAGGTTCAAAGGACCAGTGAAGCACGTTTTAGAGCTCGCAACTCCGTCAAGAGAGAGAGAGAAAATCAGGATGGAGAGCCAAGAGAAGAAGACCACAGCACGAGTGAGTCTAAAGAAGATGAACCTGACTATTCTGAGGAGCAGTATCCTCTTGTTGATGATAAATACAAACAGTTGGAGGATCAGCTCAATGCCATGGAGATCCAAAGAGTGCCCGGGTTGGACTTTGAAGAGCTAAGATTGGTCTCAGAGGTGGTCATCCCGCGGAAGTTCAAGGTCCCTACATTTGCTAAGTACGACGATGTCTCCTGCCCTAAGCTACATTTAAGGTCGTATGTTAGGAAAATTCAACCCCACACTAGTGATAGGGATTTATGGGTACACTTCTACCAGGAAAGTTTGACAAGAACTCAGCTGGAATGGTTCTATCAACTAGAAAGAACCAATGTGCGTAATTGGGAGGATCTGGTTGCTTCTTTCTATAAGCAGTACCAATATAATGCTAACCTCGCCCTGACTCGTATACAGTTACAAAGCATGTGTATGGGTTCCGGCGAGGGCTTTAAGGACTATGCCCAAAAATGGAGAGACCTTGCGGGAAGAGTCCAGCCTCCATTGTCTGATAGGGAGTTAGTGGACATGTTCTTGGGCACATTATCTGGGCCATTCTTTAACCACCTGATTGGAAGTTCTTCAGCTGGGTTTACCGATTTGATCTTGACAGGAGAAAGAGTGAAAGCTCATATTGAAAGTGGTAAAATCCAGAGAGATGCATCCTCCAGCACTGCAAAGAAACCATTCACATGGAAGAAGGAGGTCAGTGTTACTTATGGTCAAAGAAATCTTAACAAAATTGAGCGTTGTCTAACGGTAGGGGCTGTTATGATTCTCAATTCTGCATCAAACTGGAAACAGAACAATCAATCCAGAATCGATAAGCTAAGGAGACAGTTTACCTGGATCAATATAACCTTATCTCATGTTTTACCACACCTGCTGAAGTCCAATTTGGTTACCCTGAAAGAGGCTCCCAAAAATCCCAACATTACATCTCCTCACTACAATGAAAATGCTCGGTGTGCTTACCATTCTGAAAGTCTGGGCCATGATACAAACAACTGTTAGGCTTTGAAGAACAAGTTACAGGATTTTATTGAGGCAAAGGAGATTGAATTTGACGCTCTTGAGACCCCTAATGTTATAACTGCTCCTACGCCCAAGCACGGTCGTGGTGTTAACGCTATTGACGATGACATGTTTATTGCTTCTATTGATGAATTGGCTACCCCACTCTAGACTATTAAGAAGAATCTTTTGCAGGCTGGCTTATTTTCAGGTTGTGGAAAAGGTTGCCAGTTGTGTTTGTCCTTACCTAATGGTTTCCATTTGTTTAAGAAAGGCGTTCAGTGCCTGATGGATGATAAAGAAATCTTGTTTGAAAAGACTCCAGTTACAAGTGTTCCATGTGAATATGTTTCTATCATTACCATTTCCACTAATCCTCCCAAGGTATCCTCCAAAAGACCTGTTAGGATTACATTTATTCCTAAAATAATTACTTTCCCTGGACCTATACCATATTCCTCGGATAAAGTTGTTCCATGAAACTATGGGGCTGACGTTTATTACCATAGTTTCAAGCGAGATTTACTGGTTGTTAAGGATAAAGATGTTGAAGACTCTGATCCTAACATTGGTAATATCTCCGGGACTAGTAAGATAACAAGAACCGAAAGAATTTTCTCTCCCGAGATCTCTCCTCCTAAAACTGATGTTATTCTCGCGATCATCCCTGCGGCCGCTCCTATTAATACTCCCATTACTACTCCTGTGATCATCCCTGCTACTACTCCTATCAGTATTCCTATGACTACTTCTGTTGTTAGTCCTAATGTTACCCCTGCTACCGAGTCGGACGAGACTCGGGGCAAAGAGATATTGGTTGAGCCTGTCCAGACGAAGGCGCACCCAGAAGCCATCCCTTAGGCTTCTAAGAAGGAAATGGAAGATATCTTAAAAATAATCAAGAAGAGCGACTACAATGTGGTTGAACAACTGGGGAATACCCCTTCCAAGATCTCAATGTTGTCCCTGTTATTGTGCTCTGAATCCCATGCCAAGGCTTTAGTGAAATTTGTCAAGACTGCTCACGTGCCACAAGAAACCTCCGCTGATCAATTTGAAGACTGTGTGGTCAGTTTGACTGCTGACAATGGGTTAGGTTTCTCTGATACCGATCTGACTCACAGAGGAAGGAAACATAATGATGCCCTACACGTCTCTATCGAGTGCAGGGGCACTACTTATTCCCATGTTCTAGTGGATACAGGCTCATAACTGAATGTTCTACCCAAGAAGGCCCTTGACAGGTTAGATTGTGAAGGATTGACTCTGAAGCCTAGTAACATTGTGGTGAGAGCTTTTGAAGGTTCTAAAAGAATGGTGCATGGGGAGGTAGACATCCCTATCAAAGTGGGTACTCAGACTTTTAATTCCACTTTCTATGTGATGGACATCCGCCCATCTTACTCCTATTTATTGGGTCGACCCTGGATCCATGGGGCTGGTGCTGTAACTTCCACCCTACATCAGATGCTGAAGTACCCAGTCAATGGGAAGATTATCATAGTTCATGGGGAGGAGGAGTACATGGTAAGCCACCTGAACTCTTTAAGGTACGTTGAAATGGACAGCGAGTTAATTGAGACCCCCTGTCAGAACCTTGAGGAGGTTCCACTGACCATTGTTGTAACCAAAACCTCTGCCAGTATTCCAAAGACTACCAGGCCTCCACTGAAGATGGCCTCTCTGAAAGATGCCAGGGCAGTTGTTGAATAAGGTGGTTGTACAGTTTGGGGCCAACTTCTGGATATTCCCTACAAATCCGACAAATTTTGTTTGGGTTTTACATCAAGAGCTCAAAGGGCTGTTCGTCACGCTCGTGCCAGAGGACCACCCTTACGCATCGCAGACATGGGGTTAATTCTTTGGAAGACAGTCACAATGACTGTGACATGGACCAATGGATCTTCCCAACTGTCAGCAGAGGACTCACCAACTGGAAGGCTAAAGACTTTGTGTAGGTTACTTTTATTCAAAATTAATTGTCCTTTTTTGTTTTTTGATATGTAATAAATGAATAATGCAAACTCTAAAACCTTATGTCTTACCCGAGGCACAATGGTTATTTTGTGAGGGTTATCATGTTTCATTATCATATGTCATTAATAAAGCATTGGACATTTTACATACAAATTTTGTGCTCTTTGCCTTTCTTTTCTGCTTTTTACTTTATTAAAACAGCTATGCTCTTACGCACACTCACATATCAAAATGCATATTCACATCCACTCAGGATCCCATTGATAACGGTTCTGCTTTTGCTCATTATGGTTTTGAAAATCCGATCAACCAAGTCGAGGAAGAAGGTGAGAAAGATTGTGAGGTACCAGGAGAGCTTGCCAGACTGTTGCAACAGGAAGAAAGGGCAATACAACCTCACGAGGAACCAGTTGAGATAATGAACTTGGGTACCGAAGAGGACATAAAAGAAGTCAAGATGGGTGCTAACTTGGAGCCCAGGGTCAAACAACGGTTAATATAGATGCTACATGACTATGTTGAGGTTTATTCCTGGTCATATGAGGACATGTTGGAACTTGACATCGATATTGTGGTTCATCGCCTGCCTAAAAAAGAGGAATGCCCTCCAGTGAAACATAAAGTTAGTCGTATGCAGCCGAATATGTCAGAAAATATCAAGGATGAAGTCATGAAACCGTTCGATGCCAGTTTCTTAGCTGTCAAGTCTTATCCATAATGGGTCGCCAATGTTGTTCCAGTACCTAAGAAGGACGGTAAGGTACGTGTTAGTGTGGATTACAGAGACCTGAATAGGGCAAGCCCCAAGGATGACTTCCCGCTTCCCCATATTGATGTTCTGGTTGACAACACCGCATAACATAAGGTATTCTCCTTCATGGATGGTTTCTCCGGGTATAATCAGATCAAGATGGCACCTGAGGACATGGAGAAGACAATCTTTGTCACACAGTGGGGCACTTTTTGCTACAAAGTTATGCCATTTGGGCTAAAGAATGTCAGGTCAACCTACCAGTGTGCCATGGCAGCTTTGTTTCATGATATGATCCATCAAGAGATAGAGGTCTATGTTGATGACATGATAGCCAGGTCTCAGACTGAAGAGTAGCACCTTGATCACCTACAGAACTTATTTGATAGGATGAAGAAGTACAAATTGAGGCTAAACCCGAATAAGTGCACTTTTGGTGTAAGATCCGGTAAGCTCTTAGGATTTATTGTCAGCGGCAAAGGCATTAAAGTGGATCCTTCAAAAGTCAAAGTTATACAAGAAATGCCGACTCCTCTCACTGAGAAGGAATTTAGAGGATTCTTGGGATGCCTAAACTATATTTCCAGATTCATTTCACATATGACCGCTACTTGTGAGCCAATCTTCAAATTACTAAAGAAAGATCAAGAAGTGAAGTGGAATGACGATTTCCAGAATGCCTTTGACAAAATCAAGGAATACCTTCAAGAGCCTCCAATTCTGATGCCTCGAGTTGAAGGAAGACCTCTGATCATGTACTTAACGGTATTAGAGACCTCAATGGGGTGTGTGCTGGGGCATCATGACGAATTTGGTCAAAAAGAGTATACAATATACTACCTTAGCAAAAAGTTTACCGACTATGAAACAAGATACTCATTGCTAGAGAAAACTTGTTGCACTTTGGCATGGGCTGCTCGCCGACTAAGACAGTATATGCTGACCCATACTGCCTTGTTGATATCAAAGACGGATCCTATCAAGTACATCTCTAAGAACCCTGCTCTCTCCGGAAGAATAGTAAGATGGAAAATGATCTTGACCGAATACGACATTCAATATACCACCCATAAATCAATTAATGGAAGTATATTAGCTGATCATTTGGCTCATCAGGAAGTGGATGACTACCAATCCATGAATTTTGAGTTCCCGGACGAGAACATCATGCTAGTAACTGATTGTGAAGAACCTGGACCGGATGAAGGACCTGAAAAAGGATCCAGATAGACTATGGTTTTTGACGGAGTTTCCAACACTCTTGGCAATGGCATCGATGTTGTGATCATATCTCCTGAGGGTTTTCATACTCCTTTCACTTCCAGGATGTGTTTCAACTGTACCAACAATATGGCTGAGTATGAAGCATGTATCATGGGTCTCAAAGCTGAAATCGATTTAAGGATCAGGTTGTTAAGTGTATTTGGAGACTCGGCTTTGGTAATCAGCCAGATCAAAGGAGAATGGGACACGAAGCATCCTAATCTCACCCCGTACAAAGAACATGTGTTGACTTTAATCCCATACTTTGAAGAATTACCTTTGAGCATTTTCCACGAGAGGAAAATCAACTAGTGGACGGGCTAGCTACGATGTCATCCATGTTCAAAGTCAGGTGGGATAATGAGGCTCCTCAGATCACCATTGAGAGGATGGACGGACCAGCATACTGTCACGAGATTGTTACTAAAGAATTAGTGGACAAACCTTGGTTCCATGAAGTCAAAAGATATCTCGAAGCCCAAGAGTATCCTGAGGGAGCTTCAGTTAATGATAAGAAGTTCTTAAGAAGGTTCTCTTCTAAGTTCTTTCTCAGTAACGGGATCCTCTACAAGCGCAATCATGACTCTACCTTACTTCAGTGTGTAGACAAGAGTGGGGCAGAAAGGATTATAGCTGACTTACATAAAGGTACCTTTGGAACTCATTCCAGTGGACCTACGATGGCTAAAAAGATCCTAAGGGCAGGATATTACTGGTTCACTATAGAAGCAGACTATTATCAGTATTCACGGACTTGTCACAAGTGCCAGATCTATACTGATGAGGTGCATGTACCTCTGGTTCCTTTGAATGTCTTAAACTCTCCTTGGTCATTTGCAATGTAGGGTGTGATACGGTGGGAGAACTGACTTGAGGTTTTGCGTTTATTTTCGCACTTGTTCGGTTTAGCAAGAGTCGCCACCGACTTTTTATTTTATCCTAAGGAAAGGTTAAAAAGCACAGGAAAAACCTTTGAGATGTTTTCATGGGTTCGGGGGGTAGATTATGAAAAGGGAAGGTGCTAGCACCCTTTTCATCCATGGTTATCCATGGGCTCTTAGTTACTTGTTTTAGATCAGTTGCCTTTGATTTTCAATTGCTTGAAATGGTGGTGTGTGTGTGTGCTTTTGAAAATGTTTTGAAAAATATGCCTTGTCTAGGCAACCGTTGTAGCAATTCTTTACTCGAATGTTTTACAAAGGTGTTTGTATTTTAGAAAAGATGTTTCAATGTTTTTGAAAGTTGTTTTGAAAGTTGTGTTGTGGAGTGTGTTTTGAAAGTAGGCAAGTGTGTTTTGCAAGTTTGATCAAGTAACTAAGAGTTGTCTACCCTATTATACTCAAAGATCTTTCTCATGTTTTAACCCTTTTAACAGTGTTGTTTCACCATTGTATTTG
Source organism: Vicia faba (assembly GCA_948472305.1). Classification (NCBI taxonomy): domain Eukaryota; kingdom Viridiplantae; phylum Streptophyta; class Magnoliopsida; order Fabales; family Fabaceae; genus Vicia; species Vicia faba. Next base: position 331,772,648 of record OX451736.1, read on the forward strand.
GTGAACAACCTTGTGTTAGGATGTTAACGGGACGGGCGCGGGTCATCGTTTAGACCATGAATGCAATAGTGCCAAGTGTCTTTGGCAATTTTCTTGAAGGGACTTGATCATTTTTTAGGCAACTTCGAAAGCGTCATCGAGGGACTATGATCATTTGATTTGTTTTGTTTTGCCAAAGAAACTCAACATGCAAACATGGCCCATTCTTGAAGGCAACAAGCGGGATTACCCTAGGGGTACAAGTGTGAATTGTGTATTGATTGTCATTCATTTATCTTGTGTTAGGTTATCTAGCGGTTGATTTTGAATCTTCGCATACAAACCCTAATTACTATACAGTATATGAAAAGCGATAAATTGCGGGAATTTAAAGTCTAAGCTATTACAAATAAGTATCTGGGAATGGGGGTACAAATATTTACAAATGGGGATGAGTCTTATCAGGATAGTAGTGTCCAAATAATATTTACAACCAAATCGAATCGCATTCTCAATGTAAAATATAGCAATGTATAAGAATAAAAGAGAATCAAAAGTAATGTAAAAAGTATTTGTTAAAGTGTATGTGATTATTTACACATGATTAAGATTATTAACCTAATGTATTTATTTAGTATTTTATTAATTTTTATGTTTTTGTTATATGTTATATAAATAAAAGGTTTTTTAAAGAAAAAAGTATTTAATCTAAAAAAATTCTATTTTTTAGGTATTTGGTTAATGTTATATAAACAAAAGTTTTAATTTTGAAAAAAAGAGATATTTAATAAAACCTATTTTTTATGTATTTCAAGTGTAATAAAAAAATAAAAAAAGGTATTGTTAGTAAAAAGGTAATTAGTATTTTTTTTTTTATGAATTAGGAAATAAGTTAAAAAAGAAAATAAGGTGATAAAGAAAATATTGACTTGTAAACCTAAAAAATAAAAAGGAAATAAATGGGCTTAGGCATTATGTACATGGCAGGCCCAAATAGAAGACAAATGCTGATTGAAACAAAAAAGGGGGTGCGTTCCAGATTTGTTGGGCTTAACATTTTTGTGGGGCAGAGGCCCAAAACGGGTTTCACAAGTTTTGTTTAGGGTTGAATTGTTTGCTTCAGAGTTAGGGTTACAGTGTCTTGAACGGAGCTGCTTCCTCCTCCTTCTTCGCCTCTTCACTTTCTCAAGCCAAGGCCATTGATGTTCTTCCAACCGCCTCAGGCCACCATGCGCCATCTCCGCTTCCTCCTCCTCATAGTTGGGCAAGGCAATGACGGAAAGAAAGAAGGGTACGATTCGTTCCTAAGCTCTTAGGGTTTTCAGATTCTCTCTTGTATGTTTTACTTTTGACATGTTATTGATTTTCTGCGTTGTTTGTTTATGTGAGGTATTAGAAAAAGAAAAGGGAGGAATTACTACCTTTAGGGTTCGTTGTGGGAGAGGAGGAGAGGTGGACAGGAGGCGTCTCTGGTGGCCGGACGGAGGAGTACGTGATGCTGGCTTGCTGGCTTCCCTGGTACTTTGTATCTTTCGTTTTGGTTTTATGATGAACGCTTCTCTGAAACCCTAGATTATTTCACTTTTGCATCTTCTTTTCCTCTTCTTCTCGCTTTCTCTGAGATACTTGTTGTTGTGCTTGCTTGTTCCTCTCTTATACTTTGATTCTTTTAGCCTATGATGAATCTCATTCTGAGGCACTTTTGCTTGAATGCTTTGTTCTGAGTTGCTTACTAGGCTTGTTGATATTGATATGTTGAGGTTGGCCCTATGATGAATTCGTTCTGAGGGCTTTTTAGCTTGAATGCTTTGAGGTTTGTAAGCTAGACTCGTGTTTGTCAGGCTTATGCAGGCTTGTTTGGAGCTTAGGCTTTGAAAGGCTTGCTTGAATGTTGTAGTTTTTGACAGGCTTTGTATGGTATCAGTTTGGAAATTTGTTTCTGGTATAGGCTTGACTTGAATGTTTTAATGCAGTATTGTGGCCATTTCTAGTTTTTGTGTATTGGTACAGGCTTATTGTGTTTTGAGGCTTGTTCTTATTCAGGTTTCAGGATTTTGTCTTGTTTGTGTTATGCAGGCCTCTCTGAACAGGAAGGCTTGCTTATGTTTTATACAGGTTTGTGAAGGTTTTGATACTGAGTTGGTTTGAAGGCTTGAACAGGTTTAAAGGCAGGTTTCCATGCTGTAACAGGTTTGAACAGTTTTAAGCTTGTTGGAGGCAGGCTAGCAGGCTTCAGGCTTGTGTTGATACAGTTTGTGGCTTGGAGCTTATGGTTCTGTATTTACAGTTTATAGCCTATATTTCTTGTGTATTCTGTCCCCTTTTTACAGTGCTGATATGTTTGTTTTATATCTCTTAAGCCTGCCTCAAGAAACTGTAAGCCTGCTACTATTTTACTCCCTTTCTCTCTCTATCAGAAAAAGCATTTTTATATTTCTTAAACTGTCCTTTTTTTCTGAAAAAGTGTTGGTGGGAAAATGATGATAATTTGAAAATGTTGCTTGCAATGTTAGCTTTGCTCTGTGTACTTTCTTCTTTCTTCAGATTTTCTGCATTTTGTGTACTTGTTGATATCTCTTTGACAGCCTTTTGATAGTTTCTTTGGGTTGCTTGGTTGACATCTCTTTTGGACAATTTGACAGCTTTGCATTTCCTTGGACAACTTAGTTTTCCCTTGTGCATTGTTTGTTCAGTTTGAACTTTGTAATTTGTTTGGCATATTCAGTTTGTCCCTTTGGCTATTTTGAACTGTGCAGCTTGTTTGACATTTTGAATTTGTGCAATTTGTTTTTGGCATTATGCAGCCTTGTTTTGGCATATTCAGTAGCTTTGTGCATTTTTATATTTGCAAACATATTTCCTTTCCCTCTTTGTGAACCAAGAATTTTCTTGTGATTTGCAGAGAGGGCAAACAAACTGATTCCGGCCAACACTTTTAATGATGAGCTTTTTATGATTAACTGTCTGCCTTTTTTTTTAATTCATCTGTGTTTGACTTCTTTCTTTTTTTGTTTTTGCAGATAAAAATCAGTTGAGCAATGGGGAGCAACAGTAGAAGATAAAGATTTAGGAGATTTAGGATATAGTTTTAAATTACCTTTAATCATTGTAACAATATTAATGTAAACAATTGTAAATAAATTTAGAGTGTTCAAATAATAATTGTAACAAACAATTAAAAATGAATAAAAATAATCCTTTGTCAGTTAATTCTCTTTTAATTCACTGTCTATTAATTATTTAAGTTTCTTGAATTAAAATAACTAGAAGTAAATCCAAATTATTCTAACTTAGATAAAATACATAATTAATAAACACCATAGTCTTTCAACTTCGCATTAATCAATAATAAACCTGGCTTTCCAATTAACCATAAGCATTGCACAGTTAATTAAACAAACGTCCACATGCCTTTCCTTCACTGATTAACCCCAACACTTCAAACTCTCAATCAGGAGCCTCAGCCCATGTCCCAGATGTTTAGACCTTGAGAAACAAACAGAAATCTTAAGCAAACGTCAAAGCAGTGTAACAGCCAATTAAGACACTGCAGATTCAAATTCTTCTGAAAATGCGCGTGCAAACCTTAATTCTTGATTTATCGCCAAAGAAGCGTCTGCCTGATCAAACCCTGAGCCAAACTCAAACAAATCAAAAGAAACCCTAATTTTGTCTGACTGATTCAAAATCAATGAAAAACCCTAATTTTGTCTGACTGATGAGAAAAGTCTGTTTGACCGATTCTTAAACCAATCTGAAAAATCAGGAAAAGCCCGAAGCTGTGATTTCTTGTAAAAAAAGAGGAGGGTAAATTTTGGGGTACAACAGTTGCCCCTGTTCAATCTTCTTGAACCTGAAGAGTTAGATTGGCAAGTTTGTCGTTCGCGACTCGAAGGTAAAAGGAGATTGGACACTAGAGTGCCCAAAAAAATTGCACTCGTCAAAGCGTAGTTTGAGGGAATTGGCTTAAAGATGCCATTTGGTGATGGGCTTAAAGATGCCATCTGGAGATGTGAAAGGGGGATGGGCTTAGAGATGCCATTTGGAAATTGCTGGTAGGAGGATGGGCTTAGAGATGTCATCTGGAAATGTTTGTCGAACTGTATGTTGTTGGTGAGTGGGTGAGTATCAGAAAGGTGTCCCTGTTTGGAACATCTTTGAACTGGGGGTCTGAATAAGCAATAGATTTGACATCCGTATCTGGAAGCATCCGTAAACTGTTTTCAAAAGTTGCATCTGAACAAGCGATAGATTAACATCCGTGTTTGGAGAATCCGTGAACTGTTTTCAGAAGTCTTGAAATTGAATAAGCAATAGAGCATCATCCATGGTGGGAAGCGTCCGTAAACTGTTTTCAAAAGTTGAATCTGAACAAGCGATAGATTAACATCCGTGTTTGGAGAATCCGTAAACTATTTTCAGAGGTCTTGGAATATGGAATAAGTATCAGAATGTCGCCATGTCTGGGTCACATCTGAACTATCTCTAGAAGGAATCTCGAAAGAAGTATCAGAATGTCGCCATGTCTGGGTCACATCTGAACTGTCTCTGGAAGGAATCTGGAATAAGTATTAGAATGTCGTCATGTCTGGGTCACATCTGAACTATCTCTAGAAGGAAATCTGGAATAATGATCTTTGTCTGTTGATTGATCTTTCCTGAAAAGGTAAACAGTTAGTTGTATGCAATGTCATGATGTAATGAATTATACTTCATCAATGTTTATGATATGAATGGATGTGCATATAAGCTGAGTAGCTGTCTTGCTGAGGAAGACGAATCCTGGATAATGAAATCTTTGACTGCTGCTGGGGAAAGTAAATCCTTGCCTGCTGCAGGGGATTGTAAGAATCTTTTGATTATTGAAAATGAGAAGTCCTGGGACCACTGTTGGGGAATCAGGAGGTTGGGTTGTATGCCAATCTACTGGGGATTCCTGTCTTGAGGAGATCTTCACTGGAGAATATTTGAATACTCTGAGGAACTGAGAATGAGAGTCTTCATTCTGCTTGGGGATTGATAGTTGGAAGTTTTAGCTCCGCTGGGGATTGCAAGAATCTTTTGATTGCTGCAGGTATTGATCTGAGATAAGTATCGGAATATCGCCAAATCTGGGTCACATCTGAACTATCTCTAGAAGGAAATCTGGAATAAGTATCGGAATATCGCCAAATCTGGGTCACATATGAACTATCTCTAGAAGGAAATCTGGAATAAGTATCGGAATGTCGCCAAATCTGGGTCACATCTGAACTATCTCTAGAAGGAAATCTGGAATAAGTATCGGAATGTCGCCAAATCTGGGTCACATCTGAACTATCTCTAGAAGGAAATCTGGAATAAGTATCGGAATGTCGCCAAATCTGGGTCACATCTGAACTATCTCTAGAAGGAAATCTGGAATAAGTATCGGAATGTCGCCAAATCTGGGTCACATTTGAACTATCTCTAGAAGGAAATCTGGAATAAGTATCGGAATGTCGCCAAATCTGGGTCATATCTGAACTATCTCTAGAAGGAAATATGGAATAAGTATCAGAATGTCGCCAAATCTGGGTCACATCTGAACTATCTCTAGAAGCAAATCTGGAATAAGTATCGGAATGTCGCCAAATCTGGGTCACATCTGAACTATCTCTAGAAGGGAATCTGGAATAAGTATCGGAATGTCGCCAAGTCTGGGTCACATCTGAACTATCTCTAGAAGGAAATCTGGAATAAGTATCGGAATGTCACCAAATCTGGGTCATATCTGAACTATCTCTAGAAGGGAATCTGGAATAAGTATCGGAATGTCGCCAAATCTGGGTCACATCTGAACTATCTCTAGAAGGGAATCTGGAATAAGTATCGGAATGTCGCCAAGTCTGGGTCACATCTGAACTATCTCTAGAAGGAAATCTGGAATAAGTATCGGAATGTCGCCAAATCTGGGTCATATCTGAACTATCTCTAGAAGGGAATCTGGAATAAGTATCGGAATGTCGCCAAATCTGGGTCACATCTGAACTATCTATAGAAGGAAATCTGGAATAAGTATCGGAATGTCGCCAAATCTGGGTCACATCTGAACTATCTCTAGAAGGGAATCTGGAATAAGTATCGGAATATCGCCAAGTCTGGGTCACATCTGAACTATCTCTAGAAGGAAATCTGGAATAAGTATCGGAATGTCGCCAAATCTGGGTCACATCTGAACTATCTCTATAAGGAATCTCGGAATATGTTGATCTTGATTTTGTTAAGGGTCAGAAATTGGGAGTATACCAATCTTCTGAGGTGATGAGAATCTTCATTCTTGAGAGAAACTGATTTTTAGGAGTGTCAATTGTCCGTTATTCTGTTGGTGGTTGTAACTTCTAGCAGGTGATGAAGGAAATTTTGAACGACCTTAGTTTTGACATTCGAATGCCCCAAGTGATGGTGAGGGAGACTTGCCCCAAGTTCACTGAACTTTTGAGAGATTTGTTAAAATCTTGACTGGACTGCCCCAGGTTAACTGAACTTTGAAAGATCTGTTGAAACCTTGACTGGACTGCCCCAGGTTAATTGGATAGTGACATGTCATGCCCCTTTTTGATAGGAGATTTTTGTAATGGAAGTGTCATCCTTCTTGAAGTGATTTTGTTCACTGAGAGAGCTTTCGTTCATCGGATATTCGTTGTGTGAATTTCTCCGCTGTCAAACAAATAGCCAAATGCAAACAGTGATATTCAGGTAATGCAAAATTTATGTCTGTCTCGAAGTTTTTTTTTTAAAAATGCGTTTTTTAGCAGAAAACTTTTTATAAGACAAAATCAACACAAGATTTAGAGCAAAGCCTTAGAGGAGTCAGGATACCTTTTGTAACAGTATGCTTTTGAACTAACCCATGCTTCAATTAGGACTTTTGAAGGGTTGTAACGTGGCTTGGTTCACGGTTTAAGAAAAAAAGAATAAAGGCTCAAAGTATATTTGTACCCACCCGCTCTTCGTGATGTTCTTCAATCCTAAACTCAGCCAATTGTGCGTCGCACTCTATTCGAGTTTGGAACGACTTTTGGGTGATGGTTCACCAATTGAATTTGGAGGGCAGTCATCCAATCCTTTTTTCTTTTGCAACATTTTTCATGTTGTTGAGGATTTGTAATGACCTCGTTCTTTTGATTTGTTATCCCTAACTTTTGCCTGACTGTTCCTGTTTTCAAGGATACAGTCAACGGGATGCCCCAGCTTTCTTAAGCCTCCTTTATAGGTTTTGGCTTAGTGAGCTTTTCTCTTTTGAGAGGTAATGACTGCCTATGAGATAAGGAACCATCACTGTCTTTTGATTCCAAAGTAATGTCTTTGATGTCATTCGTTGTATTACGAACTGATAGTTTGCGACTTCAATGCGCATCCTTTTTTTTTGAATTAACTGAGAGACTACCCTGCCCCAGGTTTAAGTCAAAGGTTTCAATTTGTTTAGAACAGAAAACTCCTACTTCTTTGGCTCGAAGGTGTTGAGTAGGGATTATCTTCCTTATAACTCCAGTGTTTGGGATTTGAAAGAAATGCATGTACATCATCAGCGAGGTCTGTTCAAAAGCATATTGTATGAGATTATGGTATTGTTTCGTCATCCTCCCTCTAAAAGCTTGCAGCTTTTTATCAAGAGTTAAATATCATAAAGAAAGCATAAGAGTAGTGAAAACGAATGGATGAATTCAAGACAAACATATGCAATGCATTAATGAAACAAAGTTTGACATTAATAGATAATTGTTTGAATAACAAAAGAAATTACAACTTTGAAAATTCAAATGAAACAAAGACATTCTCAATGATTTGACATAGGAGGAGTGATCATGCTAGAGTCTCCGGAGGGTCAAACTCGATCTCCTTGGCATCAATCATGTCTTGGATCTTGTTCTTCAGAGGCCAACAGTTGTTTGTGTCATGTCCCTGACTGTCGGAGTGGTATGCACACCTTTCATTGGGATGATAGGTAGGAGCAGAAGTATTTGGGTTCCAGAGGGGAGCCCTCAATGTAATCAGATTCATCTTTAACAAGTGTTGCAGTGCTTGAGACAGCGGCATGTTGATGTTGGTGAACTGTCTTTTAGGTGCGACCTTCTTACGTTGATGCCCCTGTCTTTGTTGAGTAGGCGTAAGATTAGAGATCAAGATTGCTCCTACGTGTTGGTTATGACGACCCTTTTGACTGTTCACAGCATTGGACTCTTTCTTTCCATTGTAGGGAATTATCTGAGTATTCAAGGGTGTAGCTCCTTGGATCTTTCCACTTTTGATGCCAGCTTCGACCCTTTCACCGGTCAGTATTAGCTCGGTGAACCCGGCTGAGGAGCTTCCAATTAAGTGATTGAAGAAAGGCCCTGTCAAAGTTCCCATGAAGATGTCAATCAGCTCTCTGTCAGTTAAAGGGGGTTGCACCCTACCAGCCAGATCTCTCCACTTTTGAACGTATCCTTTGAAGCTCTCGTCGGAACCCATGGTCATGTTCTGCAATTGCACACGAGTTGGTGCAAGATCAGCATTGTATTGATACTGTTTGTAAAAAGCCATAGCTAAATCTTCCCAGGTGTGGATGCGAGAACTCTCCAATTGATAGAACCACTCGAGTTGAGCCCCTACCAGGCTTTCTTGGAAGAAATGGATCCAAAGCTTTGGATCAGTTGTGTATGGTTGAATCTTGCGGACATAAGACTTTAGATGCATCTTAGGGCAAGAGACTCCATCATACAGGGCCAAGGTAGGGACTTTGAACTTTGGAGGGATGACCAATCCAGAAACTAAACCCATGTCTCCTAAATCCAAGCCAGGTATTTGTTGAACCTCCATAGCATTGAGGCTATCCTCCAACTGTTTGTACTTGCCATCAGCGGGAGGATATTGTTCTTCGAAGTAGTCAGCTTCATCAATCCCCAAATTGTGGTGTTCTTCAAGACTGACCCCTATGTTGGGTGAAGTTGAAAGATCCAAGGTTTTAGGTCTTCTTCTCAGGATACCCATTGCCTTCTTGGACTTCTTCTTCTTGTCTTTGAGAAGGAGAGCTTTCAGATCCTCTTGCCCTTTACCAGTAGCCAGAAGCATTTGTTGGAATTGAGTGTTTTGAGCTTGGAGATCTTTCACCGTTTGTTCCATATCCATCTTACTGAAATAAACAGTAAGAAGATAAGGAGACCTGTAGGAGAAACCTGTTATGCAATGATATGTATGATATATGTATGCAATGTTTTCAAGGATCTCTTGGGGTAAACATAAGAGAATGTTAGAGGTTGAACTTCGATCTTTGATTGGAGAACTTTGCACCGGTGGATGTCTTTCCACGAGAATCAAGCTCACCATGTCAAGTGGGTCATAGCCCCGGATTCAAGTTGTTTCACTTGATCTTTGATGGTATTTGATTAGAGGAGAAACCTCTTGCCCCTTGGTAGACGTCTGGTTCAACGTGACCCTGCATCAAAAGACCCTCGAGATCCTTGAAAAGGTTATTGAAAATACTATGGTATGATGTCGTGATGTTATGTACATGTATGCAAAAGTAAGTAAGTGTATATAAAGGTAATCATATTCACACAAAGCAAACAAGTCCTTAGGTTTAGGCTTGCATGGGGTTTGTAGGTAAGTACCCTCTTGAAGTTAGTTGGCTCATCCTGTCCTAAAATAGAAACCGGGTTCTAAGGAGCTCAATATCATTGGATTATTTTCTGTGTTCATTGTTTTGGTTTAGCCACTTAACTGGCGACCAAAATATTCCAAGAAAACAATCCTCAATGAGTGTAGTATCGAGTATCTACCAACTTCGGACTGCACCAAAGTCGGTCATCTCACTACCCCTAAAAAGGCTAAGATGGTCAATTAAGGTTCTAAGAGTTCGTTAGTGCTTCATGACATCACTCAGCTGCCCCGTACTCTCCTTGATTGAACTCAAGGGTTACCGGTACTCACAAATATGTCACACTAACATAGCTTACGGCTTCAACCATGTCGGTATACCCCGCACAGTTCCCTCACAGTTTTATTGCTATTTACCTAAAAAGGTGCCCCCAAATCCGGGTGTAGGATTTACAACAAACCCAAACAAGGACCCAAAAAGTAAAGCAATCAAAGCAAGTATGTAAAGGTGATCTAAACCCTAAGGTAACCCCACTTTTAAATTATGTCCCCAGCAGAGTCGCCAGTTCTGTGACACGGTGGGAGAACCGACTTGAGGTTTTGCGTTTGTTTTCGCACTTGTTCGGTTTAGCAAGAGTCGCCACCGACTTTTTATTTTATCCTAAGGAAAGGTTAAAAAGCACAGGAAAAACCTTTGAGATGTTTTCGTGGGTTCGGGGGGTAGATTATGAAAAGGGAATGTGCTAGCACCCTTTTCATCCATGGTTATCCATGGGCTCTTAGTTACTTGTTTTAGATCACTTGCCTTTGATTTTCAATTGCTTGAAATGGTGGTGTGTGTGTGTGTGTTTTTGAAAATGTTTTGAAAAAGATGCCTTGTCTAGGCAACCGTTGTAACAATTCTTTACTCGAATGTTTTACAAAGGTGTTTGTATTTTTGAAAAGATGTTTCAATGTTTTTGAAAGTTTTTTTGAAAGTTGTGTTGTGGAGTGTGTTTTGAAAGTAGGCAAGTGTGTTTTGCAAGTTTGATCAAGTAACTAAGAGTTGTCTACCCTATTATACTCAAAGATCTTTCTCATGTTTTAACCCTTTTAACAGTTTTGTTTCACCATTGTATTTGGTGAACAACCTTGTGTTAGGATGTTAACGGGACGGGCGCGGGTCATCGTTTAGACCATGAATGCAATAGTGCCAAGTGTCTTTGGCAATTTTCTTGAAGGGACTTGATCATTTTTTAGGCAACTTCGAAAGCGTCATCGAGGGACTATGATCATTTGATTTGTTTTGTTTTGCCAAAGAAACTCAACATGCAAACATGGCCCATTCTTGAAGGCAACAAGCGGGATTACCCTAGGGGTACAAGTGTGAATTGTGTATTGATTGTCATGCATTTATCTTGTGTTAGGTTATCTAGCGGTTGATTTTGAATCTTCGCATACAAACCCTAATTACTATAAAGTATTTAATCTAAAAATTTTCTATTTTTTAGGTATTTGGTTAATGTTATATAAACAAAAGTTTTAATTTTGAAAAAAAGAGATATTTAATAAAATATATTTTTTATGTATTTCAAGTGTAATAAAAAAAATAAAAAAAAGTATTGTTAGTAAAAAGGTAATTAGTATATTTTTTGTTATGAATTAGGAAATAAGTTAAAAAAGAAAATAAGGTGATAAAGAAAATTCTGACTTGTAAACCTAAAAAATAAAAAGGAAATAAATGGGCTTAGGCATTATGTACATGGCAGGCCCAAATAGAAGACAAATGCTGATTGAAACAAAAAAGGGGGTGCGTTCCAGATTTGTTGGGCTTAACATTTTTGCGGGGCAGAGGCCCAAAACGGGTTTCACAAGTTTTGTTTAGGGTTGAATTGTTTGCTTCAGAGTTAGGGTTACAGTGTCTTGAATGGCGCTTCTTCCTCCTCCTTCTTCGCCTCTTCACTTTCTCAAGCCAAGGCCATTGATGTTCTTTCAACCGCCTCAGGCCACCATGCGCCATCTCCGCTTCCTCCTCCTCATAGTTGGGAAAGGCAGTGACGGAAAGAAAGAAGGGTACGATTCGTTGCTAAGCTCTTAGGGTTTTCAGATTCTCTCTTGTATGTTTTACTTTTGACATGTTATTGATTTTCTGCGTTGTTTGTTTATGTGAGGTATTAGAAAAAGAAAAGGGAGAAATTACTACCTTTAGGGTTCGTTGTGGGAGAGGAGGAGAGGTGGACAGGAGGCGTCTCCGGTGGCCGGACGGAGGAGTACGTGATGCTGGCTTGCTGGCTTCCCTGGTACTTTGTATCTTTCGTTTTGGTTTTATGATGAACGCTTCTCTGAAACCCTAGATTATTTCACTTCTGCATCTTCTTTTCCTCTTCTTCTTGCTTGCTCTGAGATACTTGTTGTTGTGCTTGCTTGTTCCTCTCTTAGACTTTGATTCTTTTAGCCTATGATGAATCTCATTCTGAGGCACTTTTGCTTGAATGCTTTGTTCTGAGTTGCTTACTAGGCTTGTTGATATTGATATGTTGAGGTTGGCCCTATGATGAATTCGTTCTGAGGGCTTTTTGGCTTGAATGCTTTGAGGTTTGTAAGCTAGACTCGTGTTTGTCAGGCTTATACAGGCTTGTTTGGAGCTTAGGATTTGAAAGGCTTGCTTGAATGTTGTAGTTTTTGACATGCTTTGTATGGTATCAGTTTGGAAATTTGTTTCTGGTATAGGCTTGACTTGAATGTTCTAATGCAGTATTGTGGCCATTTCTGGTTTTTGTGTATTGGTACAGGCTTATTGTGTTTTGAGGCTTGTTCTTATTCAGGTTTCAGGATTTTGGCTTGTTTGTGTTATACAGGCCTCTCTGAACAGTCAGGCTTGCTTATGTTTTATGCAGGTTTGTGAAGGTTTTGATACTGATTTGGTTTGAAGGCTTGAACAAGTTTAAAGGCAGGTTTCCATGCTGTAACAGGTTTGAACAGTTTTAAGCTTGTTGGAGGCAGGCTAGCAGGCTTCAGGCTTGTGTTGATACAGTTTGTGGCTTGGAGGTTATGGTTCTGTGTTTATAGTTTGTAGCCTATATTTCTTGTGTATTTTGTCCCCTTTTTACAGTGCTGATATGTTTGTTTTATATCTCTTAAGTCTGCCTCAAGAAACTGTAAGCATGCTACTCTTTTACTCCCTTTCTCTCTCTATCAGAAAAAGCATTTTTATATTGCTTAAACTGTCCTTTTTTTCTGAAAAAGTGTTGGTGGGAAAATGATGATAATTTGAAAATGTTGCTTGCAATGTTAGCTTTGCTCTGTGTACTTTCTTCTTTCTTCAGATTTTCTGCATTTTGTGTACTTGTTGATATCTCTTTGACAGCCTTTTGATAGTTTCTTTGGGTAGCTTGGTTGACATCTCTTTTGGACAGTTTGACAGCTTTGCATTTCCTTGGACAGCTTAGTTTGCCCTTGTGCATTGTTTGTTCAGTTTGAACTTTGTAATTTGTTTGGCATATTCAATTTGTCCCTTTGGCTATTTTGAACTGTGCAGCTTGTTTGACATTTTGAATTTGTGCAATTTGTTTTTGGCATTATGCATCCTTGTTTTGGCATACTCAGTAGCTTTGTGCATTTTTATATTTGCAAACATATTTCCTTTCCCTCTTTGTGAACCAAGAATTTTCTTGTGATTTGCAGAGAGGGCAAACAAACTGATTCCGGCCAACACTTTTAATGATGAGCTTTTTATGATTAACTGTCTGCCTTTTTTTTTAATTCATCTGTGTTTGACTTCTTTCTTCTTCTTTTTTTTGCAGATAAAAATCAGTTGAGCAATGGGGAGCAGCAGTAGAAGATGAAGATTTAGGAGATTTAGGATATAGTTTTAAATTACCTTTAATCATTGTAACAATATTAATGTAAACAATTGTAAATAAATTTACAGTGTTCAAAAAATAATTGTAACAAACAATTAAAAATGAATAAAAATAATCCTTTGTCAGTTAATTCTCTTTTAATTCACTGTCTATTAATTATTTAAGTTTCTTGAATTAAAATAACTAGAAGTAAATCCCAATTATTCTAACTTAGATAAAATAAATAATTAATAAACATCATAGTCTTGCAACTTCGCATTAATCAATAATAAACCCGGCTTTCCAATTAACCATAAGCATTGCACAGTTAATTAAACAAACGTCCACAGGCCTTTCCTTCACTGATTAACCCCAACACTTCAAACTCTCAATCAAGAGCCTCAGCCCATGTCCCAAATGTTTAGACCTTGAGAAACAAACAGAAATCTTGAGCAAACGTCAAAGCAGTGTAATATCCAATTAAGACACTGCGGATTCAAATTCTTCTGAAAATGCGCGTGCAAACCCTAATTCTTGATTTATCGCCAAAGAAGCGTCTGCCTGATCAAACCCTGAGCCAAACTCAAAAAAATCAAAAGAAACCCTAATTTTGTCTGACTGATTCAAAATCAATGAAAAACCCTAATTTTGTCTGACTGATGAGAAAAGTTTGTTTGACTGATTCTTAAACCAATCTGAAAAATCAGGAAAAGCCCGAAGTTGTGATTTCTTGTAAAAAAGAGGATGGCAAATTTTGGGGTACAACATGGGGCATCGACATGATTGGAGAGATTAGACCTATAGCTTCTAATGGGCACCGCTTCATCCTGGTTTCCATTGATTACTTTACGAAGTGGGTCGAAGCAGCTTCATTTGCTTCTGTTACCAAGAACATTATGGCCCGATTCATCAAACACAACCTTATATGTCGGTACGGTATTCCAGAAAGGATCATTACAGATAATGGTACCAATCTCAACAACACTATGATCATCGAGCTTTGCACGCAATTCAAAATCCAGTATCATAACTCTTCTCCCTACCGGCCGAAGATGAATGGCGTTGTAGAAGGTGAAAACAAAAACATCAAGAGAATCATACAGAAGATGACGATGACATATAAATATTGGCTTGAGATGTTACCATTTGCTCTTCAGGGTTACTGCACCATAATGCACAGATCAACAGGGGCAACTCCTTTCTCTTTTGTATATGGTATGGAAGTTGTCCTACCCATTGAAGTCCAAATACCTTCCTTGAGAATCATGAAGGATGCAGGTTTGAATAAAGACGAATGGGTCCATACTCGACTTGACCAGTTAAACATGATTGACGAGAAGAGGCTCGCGGTTGTTTGCCATGGTCAGATGTACCAAAAACGTATGATCAAAGCTTTCAACAAGAAGGTCAAACGTCAGGTATATAAGGCTGGTGACCTAGTAATCAAGCGCATCATACTACTGCAAGTTGATCCCAGGGGAAAATGGACTCCCACATACGAGGGGCCATTTGTAATCAAGAACATATTTTCTGGTGGAGCCATGATCCTAACCACTATGGACGGTGACGACCTTCCACACCCGGTAAACACGGACATAATTTAAAGATATTACGCATAAACAAAGACCCGCTAGGTCGACTGGCCTAGGAAAAAATTAGGGCATCCCGGCGAACCAAAAGGGTTCGGGAAAAAATTAGGGATATACATGGAAAAAAATGTGTACACCCGGCAAGTCGAAAACCTGAAAAGGCGGCTTGGGCAAAAAAGGGTATCCTGGTGGACTGAAAACCTGAGAGGGTCGTCTAGGCAAAAGTTAGGGATTTAAAGGGTATAACTATGTCCCGTTGTATCACCTTATAACCAATCTTTAGTATCAACTATCGAGTTCAAGCGGTACTAATCAATCCAATCAGCTTCGGACGAGCAGCAAAAGGGATGAGATACTCAAAGACATAAAGGCAATAGCAGAATGGGAACCCAATGGGATTATTTCACATAGTTGTCTTTCTTTATATACTATTTTGTATAACTTCCATTCTCACGACGGAATTCTCCTACTAGGATGTATGTCTCCTTATACAAAAACGCTTATTTCAAATTAATACAAAACTATTCCTTTGAAAATGCAAAACTTATGTTTTTATTTTTTCTGCTTTGTGTGCGAAAATGTCCAGTGATTATTCTTGAACATATGCATTTGAATATGTTTACTGCTTACAAATATACACCTAAAAACATAAAGACAATTGCTAATGACTTTAAGAAACGGGACAATATCTAAGGGCCACCCACAAGATCCCCGCAGATGTCATCCCCGCAGATACCTTCTCCTGCAGGTACAGAGGTAGAGATATCCTACTACAAGGTCTATGCCACATTCCCAATATGCATCCGAAAAGTTTCAGGTTCTCATATCCCCGACGAAGCAACAATCTTCAAAATACTGCTTTAGCATCTGAGGAAAACTCCCCTATTGAAGTTGAAGAATTGAAAAACACAAGAAGGGGGGTTGAATTGGGATCTTAAAAAACAATGCAAATGACATGATGATTTTTATCCTGGTTCGTTTGATCTCAAACTACTCCAGTCCACCTGCCAAGGTGATTTCTCCTCTCTCCAACGAGGTCTTAATTCATTAATCAAACTGATTACAAATCTACTTTGACAACTGCCAAAGTCTTCTTGAGTACAACCACAACCCGGTTTATCTCTAGGAATTGCATTAACAAAAGTATGAATAATTCAGTGTACATGATGTTTTTCATTACAAAAACAGTATCACAAACTTGTGATGTATTACACAATTTAGAGAATAATATGAATAAGCAGTAACAGCATTGAAAGATTGTGAATTGAAGTGTTGTAAAATCGTGAACGATTTAACCTTGTTCCTTGTTTAAATAGGCGCAATAATCTTGTGCAAATTGAAACTTGATAAATGTCAGTTAATTCACTTTACTCAATTAGAATATCCTTGTATGTTTGTAGCCGTTGCAATTGATACAGCTTTGATGAAATAGTATTGCTTCAGTACATTAACGAATCTGTTTGTTGCTTGCTTCAGAACATTGGAATGTCAGAATCATAAGGTCATGTTTGCAACGTTAGACTTCCGTTCAGAGTTAAAACGTCTTTCACTTAGTGCAGATTTTGATCTTCATTCATCAGAACATTTTGATATTAGTCTATGTTCACAGCATGAACAACCTTGAAGCTTAACTTTTGATCTTCTTCCATCAGAACTTCTCTACTAAATAGAATATAATTTTAGAGTGCATATTTGTTCTTTGTGTTTGTTATCATCAAAACTCTTACGAGGGTTGTAGAATCAAACTATGTTCTAACAATCTCCCCCTTTTTGATGATGACAAAAACTAGGATATTTCAATAAAAATGGACAGAACATAAAGCATTAGAGAGTCTCCCCCTGAGTTGAGTACTCAGATAGAGATGAATTACTTCCCTGAAGTTCACCCTGATCAGAGCTTTTGATGTATCTCCTTTTGTCTTCATCAGGGTTTTGTTCCTGTTTTGCTTTTTCAGAAGAAAAAAATGAGAAGTTATGATATTCAAAATGTTTGAGACCTTGTCCAGATATACTGTTATTGAAAATATCTTACGTTCTCCCCCTTTTTGTCAGGAATCAAAAAGCAATATAACCACTAATATTCAGAGTCAAAAAGATTATTTATATTAAAACATGATTTTAATAACATTTTCAGAGCCATATAAAACAAGATAATGAATGCAGAAAACAAGTTATAAAAAAATCTAAGATTGAGGAGGGGGAAGTCATGTGAACAACGCTTCCAACAAGCTCTTAATCTGAGTGCTTGATTCCTCTTGCTTTCCCAGCATTTCCTTGACTTCTTTTCTCGTGTCTTCTTGCTTTTCCAATCTTTTTTTTATTACTGCATTCTCTTTCTTTAACTCTTCCAGAGTTTGCATAACCAAAGATGAAGTTGGTGTCTCCTTAGAAGTTGCAAGTTTCTCATAACACTCTGTAGCATTTTCTGATTAAGTGGCTTCTTCAGTTGCTTTTTCTTTTTATTGAATAATAGCCAGAGGAAGATTTTCAGAGCATGGTTTAATAACTTCTGAAGGTTGGTGCTCTTTCTAGGGAGCATTGTCCAGCAGAAGGATAGATTTATTTTCTCAGTGACTCAGAACTTGATCTTTGAAGACTTTCAGCTTATCACAAAAGTTTTGTTGAGCCAGTTCATAACTTAATTCTTTGAGCTTCTAGGATTCTGAGTTGAACCATCTTCTGAACTGATTCCAGTGAGACTCAGAAGCAGCAGGATTTGGATTTCCTAGCCTTGCTTTCTTCAAAGAGTTAACCCATTCCATTAATTTTGTTTCAAAAATCAGTAAGTTTCTACCAACATCTGCTTTGGTTATAGTTGGTTTAGGTTTGGGAATGGAAATTTTGTGAGAGGTTGAAGCTAGGTGATCCAGCGCTTCTAAGTCAATGATTGTTCTAAGGTGATCATTTGGATGGTTAATAGGAGAGGGAGTAGGTGAATCAGAGATGATGATTGGTGATGGAGGTGTGTTTGGTGGAGTAGAATGATAAGGTGATGAAATTTCTAGAATGTCTAGAATGGAGAGAGGTTCTCTAACCATGAGAGGTTCTGTGATTCCAGGAATTGGTGTTGTGGTATCAGAGTCTGTGTAATAATCTTCTGGTTGGTTAGCGGTAGCGTTTGGATTTTTTGGGTGAGTGGTTTGGAAGATTTGATTTTCTGGTTGAGGAGTTTGAAGGTTTGTATTTTCTGGGTTAGGAGTTTAAATATCTGGATCAAATAGATCAATATCAGAAAGAACTATATCAAGTGCTGGCTGATTTTATTCTAGATGTGTATTTGGAGTGAGAGGTTCATTTAGTATGTTTTCCAGAGTTAAAGAAGGGTCAAACTCTATCAAAATCTTCAAGTGTTTGAAGTGAGGGATCTTCTGTTGGTTTTGGAGAGGAAGGTGTTTCAGATGTTGGAAAAATTACTAATTCTACAACAGAAATAAAAGAAGTGTTACCTTTCTTTTTAGCATCTTTTGGAGTCCTCTGAGAAGATCCTTCTCCTGTAGCGTTTCTTTTTCTGGACTTATTTAAAACAACATCTGGAGCTTGCTGAATTAGATCACGAATATTAAGTTCTTGAGCAGTTTCATCCTTCTTGCATGCTTTTATGTATCTGACCACTATTTCTGGTGTAGCATTAATCTCATAAAATAGAGGAAAATCTTTCAGAGGGATTATCCTTGTCGTGATGACTTCATATGTAGCAATGTTTGGCTCCTTCTTAATGCTGTCAATAATCTTCATCTTTTTCAGGTTCTTGGAATTAAGGGGTTTTCCAGCACATGCCTCCGGCGTGCTTATCTGTTGAGCTTCTGTCAGATGCTCTATCAACCTATTCTCAGTCAGAATATTAGAAATTAACCTGCCCAGAGGTATCCAATCCCTCTTGGTCCTTTCTTCTTATCTTTTTTCCTTCATGCTTGTTCTCAGATGATTGTAAAGCGAATGAGGAAGTTTTATTCTTGTCTTCTTTGAAATGAAATATAGCAGAAACTGTTGATCAATATTGACGTAGTCATGAGAGCTTGTTGGCTTCCTGTGGTTAATACAGCCCAGAATTATCTTAGCCCAGATTCTGTAGTAGTCCTTCAAATCTCTAATCTTGTTGGATGGCTGTCCAGAAGTGAAGATTACTCTTGATATGGCTTTTAGGTCAGAATATTTCTCATCTATGTCGTTGCACCTGATTCCTCCGCCATTGTACCCAATCAGCTTTGCGATCAAATCTTCAGTAATTACAATTTTCTTCCCCATTACATAAGA
This sequence comes from Vicia faba, assembly GCA_948472305.1. Lineage (NCBI taxonomy): Eukaryota > Viridiplantae > Streptophyta > Magnoliopsida > Fabales > Fabaceae > Vicia > Vicia faba. The sequence continues at coordinate 331,791,888 of OX451736.1, forward strand.
CGTCACTTGATGATTAGAGGAGGTTGCATGAATCCAGAATTTCTTTACCAGAATTGGGAACACTGGACCTAGAAGACGATCGAAATACCTGTTCCAACCTTGAGCAGCTACATCTGCAGAAAGATCAAACCCATTCTCCTTCAAGCTTTCAAAGTCGATGATAAGCTCGTAGAGAACTGTAGCGATAAAAAATGTAGTGGGATACACCGGAGATCGAGCTATTAATTAACTCAACTCACAAAATAAGCAGAGTTGTCACCGTGCTTTATTATTTCTAAGGGAAAGGGGAAAAGAGTGAAATAAAACCCTGAAATATGCAATGTAAAATAATACTTAAAAGTAATGAAAATACAATGCATTTTTTGAAATAGATCTAAAGTTCGGGGTTGGTTATACAATGGGAAGGTATTAGCATCCAATGCATCTGCGGTACTCCGCAGGAACCTTTTAAAATATCTATTTTTTGGTTTAAAATTGTTTGTTTGATTAAAATGGTTTGTTTGGTCAAAATGGGTGTGAATGAAATTTTGAAGATACGACGACCTAGTATCGAATTTTTGGCTTAAAAGGTGTGACTTTAAAATTGAGTTTTTTTAAGGAAAATTAACTTAAGATTAACAAAACTAAAAAATGTATGAAGGGTTTCGCACAATCGTATAAGATGTATTTGATGACACGAAGTCAACAAAGTTAAAATATTTCCCTTGGATTAAATCGAGGGAACAAAATAAAATGGACATCAAAATATAAGCAATCAAAAATTCACATGAAAATAAATCTAACGAAACAGATTAATGACCAAAGAGCACCGAAGAATTAAAATGACAAAGATATTTAAATAAAAGAGAATGGAACTAATTATCTAAATTAAAATTCTAAGATTACTTACCAAAATAATTCTAAACTAATTACAAATTCTAAGGTTATAAAAATAATTCTAAAATTACTAAATTAGATCTAAACTAGATTAAAATTTTAAAATTAATAAATTAAATCTAAATTAAATAGAATCTAAACCAAATAAAATTAAAAGTTACTACAATAATTCTAAATTAACTGAAAATTATTAAAATGATTCTAAACTGAAATAACATTCTAGTTTTACTAAACTAATTCTAAATCTAAACTAATTAGTAGATTTTTTGTCTAATTAAAAAAACGTGTTTATTTCTAAGAAACTAACTAACCTAAATCAAATAAATAGTGCTAAAAAAATTAATAAAATTAAGTTAAGTTAGAAAATTATATTTAATATTAAGAAAAAACAATATTATCTAATTCAATAACTAATTTTAAAAAAAATTACCTATAAATAAACTATGTTAATTAAAACAAAATAAGAGGAGGTAATGGGCGGACCGGGTTAGGCCCAGTAATTGAGTTGTAACAAAAATTAAACTCTAGAAGCAAAAAAAAAGGGGGGGCATCCGCATATCTCTCTCTCAAACTTTCTTCTGCTACTTCATCTCTCTCATGATATGAACAACAGCAAACCTTCAGTTTTCCATGCCTACCAAAAGACAATAGCAATCCTTTATCATCGGCTTAACCTCTCCACCACCATAAGGAATGAAAACTCACAACTCTTCCGCCATTGCAAGAAGCTCCTCATCATCATCGTCGTTATTTTCAGGAACAAAAACATAATTAATTCTTTACGTGTTTGTTCCTCCACACGCGCAATTGCTGACAGCCGACGAATTGAGTTCAACTGTAGTTGAATGCCATTGTTTTAAACTCGTCTATAAGCACCGTTAGAAAATATGTCGGGATTGAGATACCATCAGGCGATTCTCCGTCGACTTCCTCTCTGTTCTCGCTTTTTCAGAAAAAAATGTAAGCTTCTTGCTCTTGTCGGCCACCATCATTGTTGTTGTGGTTGGGAATCAGAGACAAAAGGTCTCTTATGTGGAAACCCTAATAGGAGATAGAGCTCGGTCTAGCGGAGCCATTGATGAAATTGGTTTTGATTGGAATGAGGATGTGATGGTGGTGGAAGCGAGAGTAATGAATATGAGTGAAGAAAAAAATTACAGTGGTGGTCATGAAGAATTGTTGAAGAGTAAAGGTTTGAGATAGATTTTTGACAGGACGTTCATCTTACTTTCTTACTGTTTATTTGCTATGTGATATTATGAGATATTTCCATTTTTTTAAAGACTGATTATTTTTCTAGCTTAAAAACGTTTGCAAATTTGTGCTTTCCCTAAAAACATAAGTGTATGATTTTCTAACTATGATTTCCTTCTGATGTTTTTTATGATTCTCTGCAGGTGACAATAATTTTTTTTAAAGAAGAAAAGAAACAACATAGACTTCGGCGAATCATGCAATTATGTAGCGTAAAATAAGTGGTATTAACTATGTAAGTAGAGATGCAGTGCAAACAAATCAGATAAATACTGATGTATATAAAAAAAGATTGTTCAAAGATGATGGGAAGAAGGAGATACCTATCGGAGTCTCTCCGATGGAGCCTCAAAAGGAAGTAAGTTTATACTTTTCTTCTGTTATTACTTTTGATTCTCTTTCTCTCTATTTCCAGTATTTTTGTAACAATTTATCCCTTGGTCTGTGTTGAACAAACTTCTTCTCTTTTTCGATGAAAGCTGCAAATTATTGTTGTTGTTGAATATGCAGGCTGAATTTTTCTTGATGCTGTTTGCAGGTAAGGTTGTTTGAAACAGTGTATAAGGGTTGCCTTGTGTTGATGATTGAAGTTGGTTGGTGCTGTGAATATTGAAGAAGCTAGTATTGAATCGCACTACTGTTATTGCAGAGGTGAGAGGCCGGTGAATGTGAAAGATGGTTGTAAATTTTACATAAGTGTTGAAAGAGTTTTTTTTGTTTCTGGGAAGATTTTCTTTGGTGAGAATTTTGTCTATTCTTTCTGTTCTACCTGGAATTTTTCTTCCCTTCATATCCAGTCACTTCCTACTAGTTTTTTGTGTATTTTTAATGAATGAAAAATCAGAAAATTGGTGTGAAAATGGATGAGATTTGAACACAATTTTTACACTGTCTTCATAGCTTTTTTGGGAGTTTTATGTTTTTGCTGATTTAGTATAATGTTTGGCTGTTTTTAGTGCAGGTTTTTTGCAGGATTACAGCAGGTTTTGGACTATTGGAGCAGTAAGAAAGTAGCAAAAGTTTGGCAGCATAGTAGCAAAATTTTGGCAGCATAGGGATCCTTTGAGAGCAGGGTCTCTTGGACTGTTTCTGTAGCAGGATTTTGCAGCAATAGTAGCCTATTTGGGACAGGTTCTGGTTTGTTGTAGGGCTATTTTTTCTTTACATGCTTTGGGCTGTTTTGCAGATGATGCAATGTTGTGTTTGGATAGCAACATGACTGTTGGTGATGAAGGTTTCTTGGCTAGTGATGATGATAATGATCGTTCAGAAAGAAGTCGTGTCAAACAAAGTCTTGAAGAATTTGGAATGGAGATTTTGAAGAAACAATTGAAGAAAGTTAAAGTTTATTGATTCAAGAAGCCTTGGAGCTTTAGGAACCTTGGAAATTATTCTCTTGAATTGTTCTTGTTGAATGGTTTAGAACTTGACTTATAATTCCAATTAGTTCCCTTTAAAATTTGAGTTGAACTTGTAACTTGTAAATCCTCTTGAATTTGTTTCTTGTAGTCTATAAAACTTGAATATTCCTTTTTGATGCAATTTAAATTATGAGCACAACTTGGATCCTTCTTTGTGGTCTATAAACTTGAATGCTGGTGAATTGAATGATATATGGTTCAAAATTGTCCACATGAATGAAGTTTGATTTTGAAAGAGGACATTTCAATCGTGATTAGCTTGAAAATCTTAAAACGATGAATGCAGTTGACACTTTGAATCAATTTGAAACTAAAGTCATTTCTCGAGTGAACCTTCAAATCATCTCCGATGAGACCATAATTTAAACCTTCAATTCAATGGTAACTTGAGATAAGAGCGCAGAGTACTTGAAAGAACAAATAATTACTTAAGAACATTAGTCAAAAATCCACTCTAATCTAATAATCACCAATGTTTCAAACACCAGTGACTTGAACTAATCAACGAAGATCCAAGAATCCTCGCACTCAACATTTTGTACCATGAACGATCTCAACATAAAAACAAATGTCTTGAGGAAAGGATTAGGGCATGAACTGAATTTAGGAGTTAAGAACATTCTTAATCAAAATGTGACCTATAATGTTACAAAAAATCATATAACCTTTAAAGCATAATTTGATTCTGATATTTGATGGAAACTTGTAGATGACATCGCTTATGACAATTTGCAAAAAGAATCGTCTCGAAATGTTGAAATTTGAGGAAGTTATGATCGTTTGAACTTGAATGTGTAAACGTTGACCTTTTGTCAGAGTGCTTTGAATTGACTTGCAAACTTGATCTTTCTTCGCATTCCAAAGCATCTTGATGCACATGTGAACCAGTGATGATGAAATCTTGTTTGTGCTCTGAGGAAGTTGTGAAGAAGCTTGAAACCACTTGTTGAACAGAGCATGGAAATAAATACATGATTTCCTTGATGAATCTGTCTTCAAGAATCAACGATCAACTGTACTTTTGGCTTGAGAGATTCCAAACCCTAATCGAGGCGTGATGCCTGATGCTCTTGATTCAGATCTGTTTCCTGCAAATGAAATCAAAGAAACGAAAAACACACACTTCGTTCTTGATTAGAAGTTAGTGATACATGGGCTAAGAATGTTCAAAATACTTGACAATTTCTGCATAGTCAATGCTCGAAGGTGAGAGGTTAAAACCGATCGTATTTCGTGACCTTGACTTTTGTATAAAAATGCAAAAATAAAAATGGGATCTTAGGTCAAAAATTGGGGTATGAAAGCTGCCCCTATTTAAGTTTCTTCTATCCGGAGATATGAAGATTGGAATCTTCATTTCGACGAGATTGAAGGGACTTAAATATAGAATACACAATTTTTGGTCTTAAGATACCGCAATTATGTTTATGATATGATATGAATGTAATATTTTGAATTTAATGAGGAATGATGCCGCATGAGACAAACTATTGCTGGAGAAACCAAGCACATTATACAGTAATCCCACAGGGGAAGAGATTATAACTCCACTAGGGAACAAAGCCACAAACTTCGATTGAGACTCTTATTGGGGTACAACTTTGAGAGAAGAAAAAATTACTGACTCTATCAGAGAAGACACATTGCATAGGCTGCGAAAAGATAGATGGTTATTGACCCAAGATGATGGTGAGTTTACAACTCAGGGTCAAAGGTAGACAAAAAGATACACTAACTTTTTCTGATAGTGAACTACCGATTTTTACTGAAGATAGTGGTTTTATAAAAAACTTCTCTGTGGGTGTTTTCCGAGAGATACCATTTACTGCTGAGATAACATATTGTTGGGGATACGCAAGTTGCTCAAATAAAGAGGCCGCCACTTGCTGTCTTTCAAAGATAACAATAACACACAAGTTTCTCAGGAAGAGACCGCCGCTTGCTTTTTTTTCAAAGGTATCAATAACATACAAGTTGCTTATGAAGAGACCGTCGCTTGCTATTTTTCAAAGATAACAATAACACACAAGTTGCTCATGAAGAGACAGCCGCTTTATGTTTTTCAAAGATAACAATAACACATAAGTTGCTCAAGAAGAGACCGCCGCTTGCTGTTTTTTCCAAAGGTATCAAAAACATACAAGTTGCTCATGAAGAGACCGTTGCTTGCTGTTTTTCAAAGATAACAATAACACACAAGTTGCTCATGAAGAGATCACCGCTTACTGTTTTTTCAAAGGTATAAATAACATACAAGTTACTCATGAAGAGACCGTCGCTTGCTGTTTTCAAAGATAACAATAACACACAAGTTGCTCATGAAGAGACCGCATCTTGCTATTTTTCAAAGATAACAATAACACAAGTTGCTCATGAAGAGACCGACGCTTGTTGTTTTTTTCCAAAGGTATCAATAACATACAAGTTTCTCATGAAGAGGCTGCCGCTTGCTGTTTTTCAAAGATAACAATAACACAGAAGTTGCTCATGAAGAGACCGTCGCTTGTTGTTTTCTCAAAGGTATCAATAACACACAAGTTGCTCATGAAGAGACCTCCGCTTGTTGATTTTTCAAAGGTATTAATAACACATCATGAAGGTATTGCTGGAGGTGAGAATCAATAATTTCATCGGGGGTAGACAAACTGCTCATGAAGAGGTCGTCAAATAAAGAGTCAGTCGCTTGTTGTCACGTCGATATTCCAAAAGAATGTTAAGATAACACTACTAGGGAATAAAGTTCACCTTCAATGGGGAACCATGAATAAATCCTTCCAGAGGAGGCCAAGTATTAAATGTGCAAAATAAATGCACTCTCCGTCTAGGTTTCATAACCTAGAGAGATCCCCAAAGTAACATATGAAATAGATAAAACTCAATCCAAGAACAAGCTGAACAGAAACAATCAAACAAGTCTCTACCAGATGAGGAATAAACTCAACTGGGACTTATCCTATCCTGAAACGGAAAGGAAGGCTAAAACAACAACTTGTCCACGAGGAATAAACTCAGTGGGGAATTAGAAAGGAGGCACTTTCTGCTTAAGTTGACAATCTATTTGAGAAGAGGAAATACGATAACCAAAGTATACGGATTATGAAAATCAACAAATATGAATGTTCGTGCATGATGCAAGTGCGAAAGAATAAATGAATGTCATGTATATGTTGACAAAACAGATAGAGGAGATAAACTGAAGATAATAAGACATCACAGTACAACCAGACACTCGGCTAATCTTGATAAGATAGGACATTACTTGAGATAGAACAAAAGCCATCAATGGAGCAAAGTCCTTTTACAAGGCATAGATCTCTCTGGAGAGGAAGATATTTTTTGGGTAGAAAACCTAAACTCCAATCTTCTACCGTTAATAATCCATTGAAAGGATAACAACACGAATAATGCTTCAGCTGAAAAAAAATCTTGCTTAGCTGGAGATATTGTGAACACCACCCTCTGATAATGTGTGCAAAACATATCACATGTCTTGATAAATTTGGATTGCCCCTGGGACTAATTTTAGATACCCCAAGTTTACTGCCGATAAGCTGCGTGATGCACGACAATTCTTGTGAATAACTTCAATTCTAAAATGTCATAAGAAATCGTCTCAAGAGGATTTTACAAAAGACCTGGCATCCACAATGTTCTAGTGTCTTCAAACTCTTACAGAGATTCGTCAAATCTCGACGTGATTGCCCCGGATTGACTGTACTTGGCACAAAAAAGTCTTCAAATTTTGACCCAAAAGGATAAACAAGTTAGGGAAGCATTAACTGGGAGAAGCAACATGTTCGTGCTTAAGGTCTTCAGGTGACATGCCCCTGTGTATGATTTTTCTTGAAATGATTCACCAATTACTCAACAGAGTTTCAGGCCTTAAAAGAATAAACTCATCACTAGTTCTTATATGTGAGCTTCCTTGATATCAAACAAATGTTTTTTAGTTAGAAAAAGTTTATTATGAGAATGAAAATTCTAATGCAACAGTTATGTAAGTCTTGAAGATTTTGAAAAGACATCGCACAAATTTTGCGAGTTAGAGCAGCATCTATTTTTGTATAGCAAAAGCATATGATACAAACATAACTATTTAGAAAACATTCATGGGAGTCAGGAACACTATCTCATTGAAGTATGCTTTCAAAATAACCTTGCTTCAATTAGGACTTTTGAAGGTTGTAACGTGGCATGGCTCATGGGTTTTTAGAAAAAAGATTTTTAAGGCTCAAAATTTATAGGTGCCCACTCATTCTTCGTGATGTTCTCTGACCCTATGTTCAGTTAATTCAACATGAGTGTTCATCTCTCAAAAGGATTTTGTGACGGTTAAGAACAGCGAGGCTTTCGGAGTAGCAGCCACCCTTATGTCTTCATATTTGTAGTCACACCAATTTGTTCTTTGCTAAGGACTTTTCTTTGTATTCCTTTCTTTGCAATTTTTTATTTTCCCTAACTTTTACCTGGACTAATTCTTCTGAATTGATAGTCTAGCAGGATGCCCTAATATTTGCCTAAGCCGCACGTTTTCAAGTTTTCGACTTAGCATGTATGATACGCTGGCAGAACCGATTGTTATACTGGTTTGCGTTTTTTGTTTGCAAATGTCGTGGTAAGAAAGAGTCGCCACCGACTTTCATTTCATCCAACAAAGGAAAAAGAACAAAAAAAACCTTTTTCGAGATGTTTCTGAGTACGGGGAATAGATTATAGAAAGGGGAGGTGTTAGCACCCTTTCTATCCGTGGTTTTCCACGGGCTCTTAGATGCTAGCTCATGTTTTGAAAATTGTTTGTGCTTTGTGTGTTTTGAAAATTGTTTTGAAAATGCCTTAGTGCGGCGATTTTCTTTGTGATAACTCTTGTATCGGTCCTCAAGAGTGTTGACAAGGCAAATGTTTTTGAAAGTGTTTTGAAATATTTTTGTGTAGGTGCAAAAAGTTGTTTTGAGCAAGCATCTAAGAAATTATCTACTTATACTCGAAAAGGTCGTTCATTTCCTCCTAACCTTTAGACAATACTATCCTACTATTAGTTAGTAGGTAGCTCCATCGTTGGATGTATGAGGGACAAGCGCGGGTCATCGTTATGGTCATAGAAGGCAACATATAGGGATATCTTAGCAGTTCGAAGGGACTGTCATCATATAGGCAACATCGAGGGACATGATCATTTCTTGTAGGCAACTCGAGGGACGTTAAAGGACTGTGATCTTTATGATGACTTTTAGATTGAAGGTCTTTTGCTTAGATATCCCTACGTTCGAGGGACATGACCATTGTTTTCCGAGGCAACCAAGTGGGGAGTACCCTAGAGGTGCAAGTGTGCAACAATGTGTTTTTTCAGTTATATTTATCTTGCAATTAGGGTTTTCTATCGTTCATTTTTATCTTTCCATACAATCCTGTTAATCTAAGCATTGTATAAAATATAGTAGCAGGAGATAAATACGGAATATAAATCTAAGCTATTACAGAGCTTTGGGGCAGTTACATAATAGTGAAGAGTGCAGAAAAGAAATCCTAAAACTATTACATCACGGAAGCAATTACATGATAATGATGAAAAAAAGCGGGAAAAATAAAGCTACGCTATTACAGTTGAATGGCCATATACACTTTATCTAGGAAAATAAAAATAAGATGAAAATAGAAAAGAAAATATTTTGGTGATTTTTTATGAAAAAAGAGATTTATGATAATTAAATAAATAAACCTAAAAAACATAATTAATTTAAATTAATAAAAAAATATTAATTTTGAAAAAAGTTAATTAAAATACCTAAATGCTAATTAGTTCGAATTAAAAAAAGTTAGTTTTAAAAAAAAAGTTAAAAAATCTAAAATTAATTAACCTAAAAATTAAATTAGGTTTTTTTGTAAAAAAAAAGATTTGTGAAAAAAGTTTTGTAGTTAAGTGAATTTAAGATTGAAAAAGACAAATTGGTTAGAAACCAAAAACAAACAATAAAATTAAAAACCTAAAATTAATTATTTGAGTTTATTAGGAAAAATCAAGGGTTTGTAAAAAATGTTAGGTTTTATGAAAAAAACTTTAAACAGAAAGAAGGAAAATAGGTAAAATAGATAAAAGTATAAATAGAATGGAACAAAACCAAAACCAATAGGGGTGGGTGTTGAATCCACGCCCTTAACCTCCTCAGGGTGTCTGCCTTGTCATACATTGGCGGTTCTTATGATCCGGCCTAAGTATTTTGTAATAACCTTGCATGGGACCATGTCTAAATCTGCAGTGTTGAATCTCATGAACACGTTAAATAAATTAATATACCATGAAATACAAAGAAAATAAATATATGAAATTTTATAATGTCAAAACCGATATGGAATGTATGAATGCTTCTATATCCTTTTGATCATGGAGATCAAACCAGCCTTACCCTTACCAGAGAAGTAATGAGATGGGGGTTTGTAACAAGGATGACTTGTTTGTAGTGAGATGAGGGTTTGTAATAAGGATTTTAAGGTTTTTAGGGTTCTTGAAGAAATTTGATATTTGACAGGGTTGTAGCAAAGGTTTTTTTTTCCGTCCTGTTTGTGTGAAAAGAATGAGATTATATAATGGAAATTAGAGGGGAAAGTGGGCTTTGAATGTGTAATTGGGCCTCCAATAACCACAAACAATAGTGCAGATTTTTATTCACTTGAGTTCATCGCGTTCCAATCTAAATCGCATGGACTTAAGTGCAATTTTTGAAGTTGAAATATGAAAACAAAATGTAGTCGACATAGAGAACTAACTCTTGTCCGAAAATGGGCTCAATCAGATAAATGGTGTATTAGTTATGAATTTTTGAAGTTTTGCCTCAGACAAACTTATTTTGGGCTCCAGTGTCAACTCTGACACGTTCTTAAAAAAACTGGTATTGATCGAAGTAGAATCCGGTATAGACTTTGAGAGAAAAGTTATAGATCTCTGAGTCAGTGACCTTGTGTAAAAAGATGGGCCCGATCCGATAAAAATTGACCGAGTTATGAATTTTTGAAGTTTCGACCCAGATGAAATAATATTCAGTATTCAGGATTTTCGACGCGTCACGGACACTCTGAGCAAAAAAAGAAGGCCTTTTGGATACCGTTCAAACTCGATACCTCCTGTGAAAACTTAGCCAACACAATTTTTGAAATTTTGGCGCTGGAACCAGCTCGATACGATGAAAATCGACCAAGTTATGATTTTCTGAACATGATGCAAATAAACTTTTGTCACAAATTTTATGCACGAAAATACTTGATAAATCCGCATTTTGAAGATCTTCTGATCAAAATTGGCTTCCAACCATGAGAGATGAAAATGTAGATGACGTCAAGACGGAATTTTATCCACTGGAACGGGTTCTAAACAAGCCACGATCTTCAAGTTATGAAGTTTTTAGTACGTAAAAACTGCACTTTCAGCACACTTTTTCACCATATTTCTTCGAGAAAACTCACATATTCGGAGACCTTCTTTAAAGAATAGGCTCTCGAGCCGAACCTGAATTTAAGAATACGTTATTATAAATATCTTGGCAAAAGAACACCTGAATATGATGCACCGGGTTGGACTTGTGAATCTTTGAACCCCAAATCGTTGCAAAATGGCGAACCGATCTTCAGCATGGAAAATACTCTGAGAACATCCATTGGCGAAATAAACGTCACTTGTAACCTGACGAAACTTGATAAATATACCTTTATTCCATAACCATAAAACCAATAATATGCGTGAATGAAAAGAGAGTAAATTTTGGGGTACAACAGCTGCCCCTGTTCAATCTTCTTAAACCTGAAGATTTAGATTGGCTTGTCTGCATTTCGTGATCTGAAGGTTGAAGATGATTAAACACTAGAGTACCCAGAAATTTGCGCTCGTCTATAAAGATGCTTGACTATGTAGATAATGTCGGGAATGGGCTTATAGATACCATTTGGAGAAGATGACTAAAAGTCGTCGGAGATGGGCTTAAAGACGCCATCTTGAGAATGTGACGGAGAGTCGTCGGAGATGGGCTTAAAGATGTCATCCAGAATAATGATGATTTTGTGAGATATTCCTTCGTGGGAATTCCTGTTATGAAGGACTTCACTGAGGAATGTTGGTCACTGTCTTGGGGAATAGAGTCTAAGAGCTTCAGTTGTCAGTTATTCTATTGGGGAGTCATCTCTTGATTGAGGAGACGAAAGTAATCTACTTATCTGGTCAGGATCCAGGCTTCACAGTGACTGGTTGAGGATGATAAGGTTGATTGCTATATGGTAGTATTCCATTCTTCACAACAACTTATTGGGGAAATGTGAAATCGATTGTATCTGGTCGGGTACAGGTTTTACAGTGTTGTAAACTATTGTCTGGAGATAAAAGAGAAGGAACCTGTATAGGACTTTCTCGGGATAAGTCCATGCAAAACTACGTCAAGTGATTCATGAAAAGGAGCCTGGATAAAAGGGCTATGAGAAGGAACTTGGATAATAGGTTTAATTCGAAATGAAATCCTGGATTGTAGGGCTATGAGAAGGAACCTGGATAGTAGGGTTACTTCGAAATGAAAGCCTGGATAGTAGGGCTATGAGAAGGAACCTGGATAGTAGGGTTACATCGAAATGAAAGCCTGGATAGTAGGGCTATGAGAATGAACCTGGATAGTAGGGTTACTTCGAAATGAAATCCTGGATAGTAGGGCTATGAGAAGGAACTTGGATAGTAAGGTTACTTCGAAATGAAAGCCTAGATAGTAGGACTATGAGAAAGAACCTAGATAGTAGGGTTACTTCGAAATGAAAGCTTGGATAATAGGGCTATGAGAAGGAACTTGGATAGTAGGGTTAATTAGAAATGAAATCCTGGATAGTAGGGCTATGAGAAGGAACCTGGATAGTAGGGTTACTTCGAAATGAAAGCCTGGATAGTAGGGCTATGAGAAGGAACCTGGATAGTAGGGTTACTTCGAAATGAAAGCCTGGATAGTAGGGCTATGAGAAGGAACCTGGGTCGTAGGGTTACTTCGAGATGAAAACCTAAATAGTAGGGCTTATGGGAAGGGACCTAGATCATAGGGTTACCTCAAGAAGAAAGCCTGGATAGTGGGGCTTATGGGAAGGAACCTAGATCGCAGGGTTACTTCGTGGGGAGTTTGGATAAAACTGCATCTGAACCGAGAAGGAACCTAAATAAGGTTGCTTCGTGAGGAGTTTGGGTAAAACTGCATATGAACCGAGAAGGAACCTAGGTAAGGTTACTTCGTGGGGAGTTTGGGTAAAATTGCTTCTGAACCGAGAAGGAGCCTAGGTAAGGTTGCTTCGTGAGGAGTTTGAGTAAAACTACATCAGAACCGAGAAGGAACCTAGGTAAGGTTTCTTCGTGAGGAGTTTGGGTAAAACTACATCTGAACCGAGAAGGAACCTAGGTAAGGTTGCTTTGTGAGGTGTTTGGGTAAAACTGCATCTGAACCGAGAAGGAACCTAGGTAAGGTTGCTTCGTGGGGATTTTGGGTAAAACTACATATGAACCGAGAAGGAACCTAGGTAAGGTTGCTTCGTGGGGAGTTTGGGTAAAAATTCATCTGAACCGAGAAGGAACCTAGGTAAGGTTGCTTCGGGATAAGTCCGTGTAGGGCTTCAGGAGGAACCTGGGTAAGGTTACTTTGGGATGAGTTCGTGTGAAACTTTATTTAGAAATGTATGAGAAGGGACCCGTGTAAAAAAATTTCAGGATAAACCCGTGTGAAGCTGTATTTAGGAGAAACCCGTGTAAGATTGCTTCATGAGAAACTCGTGTAAAGTTGCATCTGGTTGCACAGATAATTACTCTGTTTAGTTTCAGGAGTTAATCTTGGACCTGCTGGAAATTGTTGATGATAGCCATCTTTCCTTAAAAGGTACATGATTAATTATATGTGATGCATGAAAAGCATTGTATGATGATGTTCTCAAAATAAATGAGATTATGTTGTATGCAATATGTGTGCGTATGTCATGATGTATGAACATGAGATGTTATTTTGCCATATTCGAGTTCGGGAAATAAATCCCTGACTACTATCGAAGAGTACTGGAAATTGAATTCCTGACCGTCGTAGAAAAAGTGGTTCTTCTACTTCTATTGGGGATGGTGAACGGAGATGACTATGTCGTGGATTTACTTCTGCTTGCGAATAGTCTGCCCGGGAGAGACTCTGTTTGAGAATAACTCTACGGGGAAATAACTCTGTTGGAAGATGAACTTCTGTAGCTGAAGTAATAAGCTCTGTTGGGGATTGAGCTTCTGTATTCAGAGAAATAAACTCTGCTCGGGAGAAAACTTTATGACCCGCTTGCGATTATGAAATTCGACTGGGGAATATAGATGTCAGTTTTCTGAAGGGACCCGATTGGGGAGAGTAACTCCTATTTTGGGAAGCCGATGTCAAAGCTTTAGTTGTCTCTACTCTGTGGGGAGTGTAGATGTCACTGGGATGCATGCTGAGGATACGGCAATGACTTTGCATCAGGACTTTTCTGCCCCTGTACTTGCTGGAGAAAGTACTTGCAGAGGCTTTGTGGATAGCTTGAGTGTTATCCCAACTCATGAGGTTCTTGGTAACTGCCAATCCGAATGATAAGTCATCTACTGATAGGCAAGTGACAAGATGGCGGGACATAGTCGTACGCTTTAATCCCTAACTTTTTCCTGGACTGTCTTTTCAGATTTTCAGTCCACCGAGATACCCTTTTTTGCCCAAGCTGCCTTTTCAGGTTTTCGACTTGCCGGGTGTACAGTTTTTTCCATATGTATACCCCTAAACTTTTCCCGAACCTTTTTTGGTTCGTCAGGATGGCCTTATTTTTGCCTAGGCCAGTCAACCTAGCGGGTCTTTTTCATGTGTAGTATTTTCCAACTATGTCCACACTCTCAAGATGTAGGGAGTTGTCACTGTCTATAGTGTTGTGTTGTAGAACTATCAAAATGTTTTCTTGATGGCACATGATTCATTTATGGAATGCGTGCGTAATACCCCAAGCGATTTAGATGGAGATATGCCCCTGGCTGCTTGGCATCTTTGAGAGATTCCTTGAATCTTGACTTGACTTCCCCAGATGATGGACAATGATCCTGTCGTGCACCTTGGTTGGAAGTGTTTTTCCACTTGAGGTGATCCTTTTCATTGAGAAGGTTTTTGTTCATCGAATATCCGTTGTGTGAATTTCTATGTTGTTGGACAAATAGTCATATGCAAACAATGGTATTTTAAGAATGCAAAGCTTATGTCTGTCTTGAAAAAAAATTGAAAATGTAATTTTTTAGTAAAACAGATTTTGCAACAGAGTGATATCAACTCGTGATTTTTGGCAAACCTTACAGGAGTTAGGATACCTTTTGTAACAGTATGTTTTCGAACTAACCCGTGCTTCATCTAGGACTTTTAAGGGTTATAACGTGGCCTGGTTAACGGTTCAAGAAACAAAGGATAAAAGGCTCAAAATTTATTTGTACCCACCCGCTCTTCGTGATGTTCTTCAGTCATATGCTCAGTTAATTACGCATTTAGAATCCCAGTTGAGTTCTGGAATATTGTCTTTGATGTTCCGGTGATGGTTCAGATACTGAAAATTTATTTGGAAGAGGCAGTCATTTTTGTAATCTTTTTTTTTATTTGTAGTAACCTCTTTTTTTTATTTTCGTTATCCCTTCTTTTGCCTGAACTGTTTCTTTTATGATTACAGCCAGCGAGATGCCATAGTTTTTTTCTTAAGTCTCCTTCATAGGTTTTGACTTAGTGGGCTTTCATTTTGAGAGATAATGACTGCCAGTTCTTAATGATTATGCGGAAACATCACCGTCTTGGAAGGAAGTCTTCGAGGCCATTCATTATGTGCGAAGCGTAAGATTGCGATTGATTGCGCCTCTGAATTAACTGAGAAAACTACCCTGCCCTAGGTTATGATTAAGGGTTTTAATTTCTGTGAAAAGAAAAAACTCCTACTTCTTTGTCTCTAAGGGGTTGACTAGGGATTATCTTCCTTATAACTCCACTGTTTAGGATTTGAAACAACGCATGTACATCGTCAACGGGGTCTGTTCAAAAGCATATTGTGGAGATTGTGGTATCATTTTCATCATCCTCCCTCTAAAGGCTTAGAAATTTTGATCGAGAGTTGAATATCACCAAAAGGGAAGCAGTTTAAATATAGTGAATATGAATGAATTGATTCAAAACAGACATATGCAATGCATTGATAATGTAACAGAGTTTGACATGAATAGATGTTTGAACCATCAAAAGAAAATTACAAATTGAAAATTCTAATGAACAAAAGCCTCTTTGCTTGAACTTGTCACTTCAGATGAAGTGTCTTTGAGGGATGGCAGAAGAACTCAGCCCGACCATCCTCTGTAAGCTACAGCACCCCTTCATCAATCAAGTTTTGAACTTCATATTTCAACCTCCAACAGTCGTCAGTATCATGACCCAGGCTGTTGGATTTGTATGCACACCTTGCATGAGGATTGTAGTTAGGGGACGAAGTCTTGGGATTTGGATGAGGTCCTATCAATGTAATAAGATTCATCCTCAACAGGTTTTGCAAAGCTTGAGACAGCAACATGTTGAGTTTGGTAAACTTCCTTTTGGGTATATCCGGCTTACTCTGATTAACCCGTTGTTTTTGGTGAGGTTGTTGTTGAACCCGTGAGGTAGTAGCAATTTGGAAAGGTCCACTCTTCACCAAACCAACCTTTTGTCTTCTTGGAGGTTGATCAATGACTTGGTCCCCGGCCTCGACTATTTGCTTCATATTGTTGTATCCGTCTTGATGAAGTTGGTTGATGATGGCTCTCAGCTCTTCTTGTCCCCGGGCTAGGCCTTGGATAAGAGCAATCTGCCCCAGCATCTAGGTACTCATTGGATCTACCTCAGCTTGCAGTTGTTCCAGCCGTTCGACCTTATTGTCTTCAGGACTTTTCTTGACCAAGTTCCCATCAAGGAGTGTTTTTAACTCTTCCTGCCCCTTGGATGGGTTTAGGAACATCTCCCTGAACTGAGCTTCTTGAGTTTGAAGATATTTGTTGTCTTGTTGGAAATCCACTGCTGAAATAAACAGCGAGAACATGAGAGACCTGTACTGGAAGACTTGTTATGCAATGATATGTATGATATATGTATGCAATGTTTTAAAGGATCTCGCGGGGTAAACAAGAAAATGAAAGAAGTTGAAATTTTTCCATTTTGATTGAAAAACTTCGTATCATCGAATGTCCTTCTACGAGAGTCAACATATAGCGATACCTAGGCAATTCGAAGGGATCGTCATCATATAGGCAACATCGAAGGACAAGATCATTTCTCGTAGGAAACTCGAGGGACGTTAAAGGACTATGATCTTTATGATGACTTTTAGATTGAGGGTCTTTTGCTAAGATATCCCTATGTTCGAGGGATATGACCATTGTTTTCCGAGGCAACCAAGTGGGGAGTACCCTAGGGGTGCAAGTGAGCAACAATGTGTTTTTTCAGTTATATTTATCTTGCAATTAGGGTTTTATATCGTTCATTTTTATCTTTCCATACAATTCTATTAATCTAAGCATTGTTTAAAATATAGTAGCAGGAGATAAAGGCGGAAATGTAAACCTAAGCTATTACAGAGCTTTGGGGCAGTTGTATAATAGTGAAGAGTGCGGAAAAGAAATCCTAAAACTATTACATCTTGGAAGCAATTACATGATAATGATGAAAAAAAGCGGGAAAAATAAAGCTACGCTATTACAGTTGAATGCGCCCTATACACTTTATCTAGGAAAATAAAAATAAGATGAAAATAGAAAAGAAAATACTTTGGTGATTTTTGATGAAAAAAATGATTTATGATAATTAATTAAATAAACCTAAAAAACATAATTAATATTAATTAATAAAAAAATGTTAATTTTGAAAAAAGTTAATTAAAATACCTAAATCCTAATTAGTTCGAATTAAAAAAAGTTAGTTTTTAAAAAAAAGTTAAAAAATCTAAAATTAATTAACCTAAAAATTAAATTAGGTTTTTTTGTAAAAAAAAAAAGGTTTGTGAAAAAAGTTTTGTGGTTAAGTGAATTTAAGATTGAAAAAGACAAATTGGTTAGAAACCAAAAACAAATAATAAAATTAAAAACCTAAAATTAAATTAAAACCTAAAATTAATTATTTGAGTTTATTAGGAAAAATCAAGGGTTTGTACAAAATGTTAGATTTTATGAAAAAAGTTTTAAACAGAATGAAGGAAAATAGGTTAAATAGATAAAAGGATAAATAGAATGGAAGAAAACCAAAACCCATAGGGGTGGGTGTTGAACCCACGCCCTTAACCTCCTCAAGATGTCTGTCTTGTCATGCATTGGTGGTTCTTATGATCCGGCCTCAGTGTTTTGTAATAACCCTGCATGGGACACTGTCTAAATCTACAGTGTTGAATCTCATGAACACGTTAAATAAATTAATATACCATGAAATACACAGAAAATAAATATATAAAATTTTGTAATGTTAAAACCGATATGGAATGTATGAATGCTTCTACATCATTTTGATCATGAAAATCAAACCAGCATTACCCTTACTGGAGAAGTAATGAGATGGGGGTTTGTAACAAGGACGATTTGTTTATAGTGAGATGAGGGTTTGTAACAAGGATTTTAAGATTTTTAGGGTTCTTGAAGAAATTTGATATTGACAGGGTTGTGGCAAAGGTTTTTTTTCTTGTCCTTGTGTGTGTGAAAAGAATGAGATTATATAATGAAAATTAGAGGGAAAATGAGCTTTGAATGTGCAATTGGGCCTCCAATAACCACAAGCAATAATGCAGATTTTTATTCACTTGAGTCTGTCACATTCCAGGATAAATCACCTGGGCTTAAGTGCAATTTTTGAAGTTGATATATGAAAACAAAATGTAGCCGACATCGAGAACTAACTCCTGTCCTAAAATGGGCTCAATCGGATAAATGGTGAATTAGTTATGAATTTTTGAAGCTTTGCCTCAGACAAACTTATTTTGGGCTCCAGTGTCAACTCTGACACGTTCTTCAATAAAAAATTAGTATTAATCGGAGCAGAACCCAGTCTCGACTTTGGAAGCAAAGTTATAGATCTCTAAGTCTGTTACCTTGTGTAAAAAATGAGCCCGATCCGATAAAAATTGACCTAGTTATGAACTTTCGAAGTCTCGTCCCAGATGAAATAATATTCAACATTCAGGATTTTCGGCGCGTCACACACACTCTAAGAAAAAAAAGAAGGCCTTTTGGATATCGTTCGAACTCGATACCTCCTATGAAAACTTAGCCAACTCAATTTTTGAAATTTTGGCGCCAGAATCATCTCGATATGATGAAAATCGACCAAGTTATGATTTTTTGAACATGACGCAAATAAACTTTTGTCACAAATTTTCTGTACGGAAATACTTGATAAATCCGCATTTTTGAAGACCTTTTGATCAAAATTGGCTTCCAGTCGTGAGAGATGAAAATATAGATGATGTCAAGACGGAATTTTGGCCACTATAACGGCTTCAAATCAAGCTACGATATTCAAGTTATGAATTTTTTAGTACGTAAAAATTGCACTTTCAGCACAGTTTTTCACCATATTTCTTCGAGAAAACATACACATTCGGAGACCTTCTTTAAAGAATTGGCTCTCGAGCCAAACCTGAATTTGAGAATACGTTATCAGAGAAATTTTGGCGAAAGAACACCTGAATATAACACGCCGGGTTGGACTTGTGAATCTTTGAACCCCGAATCGTTGCAAAATAGTGAACCGATCTTCAGCACGGAAAATACTCTGAGAACATCCATTGG
The DNA here is from genome assembly GCA_948472305.1 of Vicia faba. NCBI lineage: Eukaryota > Viridiplantae > Streptophyta > Magnoliopsida > Fabales > Fabaceae > Vicia > Vicia faba. Next base: position 331,811,259 of record OX451736.1, read on the forward strand.
TGAAATAAACGTCACTTGTAACCTAATGAAGCTTAATAAATATACCTTTATTCCATAACCATAAAACCAATAATATGCGTATATGAAAAGAGGGTAAATTTTGGGGTACAACAGCAGGCTTTTTTTTCTTCTTTTTTTTCTTGATTTTTTTTATATTTTTGAATAAAACATGTGACATTAGCTTGTTTTTACTTGTTGAGAGGATTATGACTGCCTCATTTCTTAATGAATGAGGGATAACATTGTGGTTCCACATCTTCTGGCTTTATTATACATGAATGATAGCCTTCGCGGTTTCTCTTCAAAAATATCTTCCTTATGAATTTTGAACACTCAATCAGATTAACTGAAAACTACCCTGTCCCGGGTTAAAATTTGAGGGTTTTTTGTATAGAAAAGAAACTCCTACTTCAAGGCTCAATAGGGGTTAGCAAAGGATTATATTCCTTATATCTCCGATGTTTAGGGATTTTAAATAATGCATGTACATCTTAAGTAAGATTTTATTCAAAAGCATACAACCAAGATTTTGCGTTTTAAAGATCATCATCCTCCCTTCAATCTCTGCCTAGGCAAGAGAATGGGAAACAAGTTTGTATCATAATGAAAAAAGCAATTTAAAATTTGAAAATAAATACGAGTGAAACGAATGAATTTCTTCAAGACAAATATACTCATTGTATTAAGATAATCATTCAGATGCAAACAAGTTCTTACATGCAAACAAGAAAAATTACAAAAATCATAAATGAGTTAATAATCTGGGAAGGCTTTCCATCTGGACTTGTTCTGAAGGAAACCTCTCCTAAACTTCAAGGTCAAAATCAACAGATATTCACTCATGCTTTAGCAAAGGGGTTTACTTGAATGTTAAGACTGTCGTCTTTAAATGGTAAAATACAACTTATACCCATCTTTTGAACCTCAATAATCAAAGCAAAGCAACCCTCCATGTCGTGCCCAGGAGCACCTTGATGAAAGGCACAAGTCAAATCAGCTTTGTAATACCAATGCATCTTCTCAAGAACCTTCGATAGAGGTCGGGTCTGAACCAAATTCCTCTGCATCAGGACAGGAAATAACTTTATATAGGTTGTTGGAATTAGATTAAACCGAGATTTCCCATGATTAGGAACTTGCTGATTTTGTTGATAAACTGAAGTTGTAGAAGGTAAATCAAACACAGGATGATAGGAGAAACATGATGATTCTGGCAATGATTATTTCTTCCTTTGGCTCTCTTCTTGGAAAAGTTATTATCAAACTTCTTCACACCAATAACTGAGTCACCATCTTCATATAAACATTCCTTTCAGACATCTTCTTCTATACGGACTCCCATATTCACCTTGTCAAGAAAGTCACTAGGTGCATTAATTATCATCTTCTCATGAAAGAATGATTTCAGAGTTTCAGTGAAGACTTTTGACGTGACTTCTTCCTTCCTAGAAGGATTGACTTGGGCAACAACCAAAATTTCAACCAAACCAGTTAAGTGTTCCATACTAGTGTAATACGGTAGGAGAACTGACTTGGGATGTTTTGCGTTTGATCGCAATTGTTGCGGTTAGCAAGATTTGCCACCGACTTTTCTTTTATCCAATAAAGGAAAGGGTGAAAAGAACAGGAAAGACCTTTTGAGATTATTTTCTTGAGCTCGGGGGGTAGATTATGAAAAGGGAAGGAGATAGAACCCTTTTCATCCATAGTTATCTATGGGCTCTTAGTTGCTTGCTAGATCCCTTGCTTTGTTTGAAAGTATGCTTTGTGGTGTTTTTTTGAAAGTATTTTTGAAAGGCGCCTTCGTTTAGGCGAACTTTGTAATGATTCTCGTTTCGGAAAAAATGTATATAAAGTGTTGACTTTTGAAAATATTTCATTTGAAAGTGTTTGGTGTGTGTTTACAAGGATGTTTTGTTTTGAAAGTGAGCAAGAAACTAGGAACGTTTCTACCTACTCAAAAGTCTTTCATTCATTTCTTCCCTTCCTTTGATATTGCTATCTCACTATTAATTGGTAAGAAGCCTTATCTTTGGATGTAAAAGGGACGGGCATGGGTTATCGTTTAGTCATGATAGCAATGTTGTGAGATATCTTAGCATTTCTCTTGAGGGACTAAGATCATTTCAAAGGAAACTTTTGAAGCGTCATCGAGGGACTATGATCTTGTATTGTTTTACTAAGACGTCTCACATACATAACATGACCATTTTTAGGCAACAAGTGGGGTTAACCCTAGGGGTGCATGTGTGAATAGTGTGTTTGATTTTCATGCATTTAGTCTTTGATTAAGGGTTGTCTACTTATTGATTTTATCTTCCCATACAAATCTTACTTTACTAACCTTTATGAAAGCGATAAATTGCGGAAAGTAAATATTCTACGCTATCACAATCATTAGGGGGATGGGGTGTACAAATGTACAAATGGGGATTGCAAGAAATTTAAAATCCTAATTATCTGTTACAACCATATTGAAATAATGTACAAGAAATGCAAAGATGGATTTGTTTTGTTTTGTTTAAGAGAAAGAAATAAATTGGCTTAAGAAAATATTTTTAGTCTTTTGGTTTTTAAAAGAAATAAAGCAAAGTGTGTGAATATAAAAATATTTTTGGGGTTTTTAATTAATGAAAATAGAAGTGATATTAAAAATAATAAAAGGGAAAGGAATCAGAATCAGCGCATTACTGAAATAAGAGAGAACAAAAGTAAGGGGCAGAACTCTGACTCTGATATGCTGCAAGAAAGAAAACGTTAGCAGAAAAGGGGAAGGTCGGAACTTCTGGGTCCGGGTACACTAAAGTTCTAGGGTTTCTGGGAACAAGGGAAATCCTAGAAGTTCTGATGCAACTGGCTTCCTAGAAGTTATAGTGTTATTGGAAGGTCAGAAGTTCTGGTTGTTGAGAAAATCTGGAAGTTCTGATGTAGTTGGAAACCTAGAAGTTCTAGTGTCACTGGCAAGCTAGAAATTCTGATAATGGATATGTGAGGTGTCAATGATGTTGGATGGGAATGTCTAAAAGTTCTGGTTCAGGGTCACTGTTTTGAGAAACAAACGAGAGGGGTTTTATCTAGAAGTTCTAATCCAACTAATGGGGTAAAAAATGTCAGGAGATAAACATAAAAAAGGTGTTTCTGGGGTTAGAACTCAGGACCCTTAACACTAATGTTTTATGCATGCGCTCTCTACCACTGGGGTGGCTATACATCCGATATTAGAAGAAAAAACATAAACATATATCACAAAGTAAGTTCTGATGATGAACTTCATCTCTTTCTCCACGCCAGTCAGAGCATCTGCAGCTTAGCCATTTCTCAACAAAACAGAAAATGCAAACATAGCAGTTATGGCAAGTTTCATCATGGTTTCAGAAGTATAAAATATTAGAACTGTTGTAGGTGTTTAGGTATTGGCTTGCATTTTTGGTAAATCCCAAGTGTATGTGTGAATGTCATGACTCATGTCATAACATTCTAGTTCAGGTTGTACTAACTCATTAGGTACCTTTGCAGAAAAATATTGTAATTCAAGTACTGATGTTTATAAGTGTGTATCTGAGCATTTTGCAAAATGATCACATTTTGCTAAATCAGTAGACAGGTTTTCTCAGATGTCATAACAGATGTTATGACATCCTGTTCTGAACTAACAGGATTGCAGGATTGGATAAGTCTGAGTTTTTTCAGGAAATAACTCAGTCCTTCCTGAACAGAATCCTGCGTTTTCTGAGGGGTAACCTAGCTCAACCCTAACCTGGTTAATAAAGTCCTGTGACCTGGTCTTTAGGTCAAACGGAATTATCCCTAGGTTTTTGGAAACCCTAACTGAAGTTGCAGCTGCTATATATTCAACAGAGCTGCTGTTTTTCAAGGATCTCTCTTGATTGATCAGAAGATCATTTGTAATCTGTATAGATTTGTTCATTGTACTCCAAGCAATTATCATTGTGATAAGTGCCTTGGAATAGGTTTCAAATTGTAAGGGTTGTGTAGCACTCTAAGCTTTGAAGCAAGAGTGTTTGAATGTTCCTTGACTAAAGCTGTGAAGCAGAGTCAAGTTAGTTGTGTGCATCACTCAAAGCTGTGAAGCACGAGTGATTGTGTTGCTTGATTAAAAAGCTGTGAAGCTTAATCAAGTGTTTGTTTTTGAAGAGTGTCTTCATCAATTCTTAAGTCAAATTGGTTTATGTATCACTGCTGTGATTGAGGGGGAGTGAGTAGGAACTCAGGTTTAAGTTGTACTTAGATTGGAATTGCATTGGGTAGGTCTTAAGTGAAGGAGATAAACTGGTTGGTTTATTCCTGAATTAACATCTCTTATAGTGGATTTCCTCCCTGGCTTGGTAGCCCCCAGAGTAGGTGTTGTTGCACACTGAACTGGGTAAACAATTGACTGTGTTCTTTATCGCTTTTGTATTTACTGTCATATAGTAAGTCAGATACGGTGTCATAACATTGAACGTGACATTGAGTATCTGCAGCCAGAATTTCAACTGTAAATCAGAAGCAAGCATGAATTTTACTAATCCTAATTCCGAGTCCTAATTTTCTCAAGAAGTTCTGAACTGAAATTCTCTCTACTTATGCAAAAAAATACATGAAATCTATGAATATATACAGCATCAAAGCCAGGATGTCTACATTGTATTTTTGAACATGCGAGTCAATCAATACCTAACTTAATGAGATACAAGTCAGAAGAAACTTACCTTGCAGCTAGAAATTGTTCTGATTGTTGTGATGTTCTGGTCAGCTTTCCTCAATTCTCAGAAAGCTAGAACAAACCTGAACTATGGATGGCTGGAAAATTCTGGAGCAGCCAAGAAGCAATATTCTGGTTTTTTGAAATGGACGTTGGTGGAGATTAAATTACAGTCTGTAAACAGAACTTGGAATGAATTCTAAATGTGTATCAGAAACTATATGGATGATTTGGTTGGGAAATGCACAAGGAAGATTAGAGCTTGGATGCAAAAAACAGAAATTAGCAGGTTTTGTATTTTTGTGTTTACAGTTTCAAGTTCTTTGAAATTTCAACAAATTTTCAATATTTATTCTCAAATTCTCGACCTCTTTACAGTTTCAAATGAAGTTCAATTTATAGGAAAAGATTTAGTAGCTTGGAGAAGTCAAGAGTACAACCATCATATGCTAGGGCGCTGACTTGTTCTTGAAGCAAGTTTAAACAAGTATGGCGGTTAGCAGCTTTAGCCGCACTTAATCTGAATTTGTAAGCATGAATTATGGAAAAGTACCCTCAGAAGCAAAAGCAAAGCATGGGCCCAGCATAAACTTGTACAAAAGTTTTCTTTTCAAGGACAGCAATGGTACTTCTATGTCACACATGGGGAAATCCTTTGGATAAAGACTCAAAAGTGGGTGTGGGCATTAAATGATGATGAGATTTATCAAACCAGAAATCTTGCAATATGAGATTATGCATCATAGTTTAATTATGGGTCAGAAGTTCAGTATCAACGTAACTTAGGACAAATGTCCAACTTGTGATCTTTGAATCTCTCTGCTCCAGCATGCTCTGAAGGAGTTCTCATACTTTTCAGAAAGCTTGTAACACGCTTTGTAGACTTTCTTTGGACCTCTTGCAAACTCTGGTTGAACCTACGTGAAAACTGGCCCAGAAGTTCTAACCAAATTCTGATTTGAAAATGCTCAGAATTTACTAAGTGTTTTAGTTTCAGGGACGTGTCTTCAAGGATGTATAACTTAAAATCCTAGCACTTTTAAAAGAAGTTTTGTTATGCAATGTTTTAGATCTCATTGAGATCTACAACTCTTGTGTTAGAAGTTCTTCCAGAATCAGCTTGCATCATTGGTGAAAATCTGGCCAGAAGTTCTAAACTTATCATATTTTTTAAACACTTAGAAAAATCTCTAAGTATTTAGAATTTTGACTTTTCCAAAGTGATTTTGAGTTTTGATTTTCTTGATGAAACAAACTTCATATTCCAACATGTTTTGATGAAATATGATTCTTGAAACACGACTTTGATCCAAAATTCAAAGTTTGACTTTCCAGTGTGCAATTGACCATTTTGCCCTTGTGCCAATTCCAAACCTAAATTGATGTATCAATGCTGCAAACTTGATGTCATGGAAGATCTTGTGAGAAAATCCTTGAGAAATGAGAGGGAAAATTTTGGGTTACAACAACTGCCCCTGTTCAATCTTCTTAAACCTGGAGAGTTAGATTGGTGAGTCTGCCATTCGTGACTTAAAGGTGGAAGATGATTGAACACTAGAGTGCCCATAAATTTTCACTCGATGATGTATTAGTTAATTGTGTAGGGAATGGGCTTAGATATACCATTCATAGTGACTGGGCAAGGCATCAGGATAAATCTTTTGGTTGATCTAAACTGGAGCAGTAGATGTCTTTGTCTGTAGATTTTTCTGCAAGGAAAAAGATTAGTTGTATGTAGATGTATGCAAGGTGTAACGATGTTCTCAGAATAAATGAGATTATGCTTCATGCTTTTTTCGTGTATGCGTTATGGTGTATGAATGTGATGCGTTTAGTGCAGCGTGTCTTTGTCTTGAAAAATTAATCTTTGACAACATGCTGATGAGCCTTGGGAAATGAGCTCCCAGACTGCTGCTGAGGATGAAGAGTATGCTCCTCCTGTTTTTAGGATGGTTCCGCTGGGAATTCCTGTTCCGTTGTTTGAGGAGAAACTCCGCTGGGGAATACTAGCTTGTTTAAGAAGACTTTGTGGAGAGTACTGATCTCTGCTTGGGAAAATAGTTCAATGCCCTAATGGGGAATTATTCCTGACTGGAGAGCGTCAAAAACTGGCTGTTATCTGGTCCAAATCCAGGCTTGGAAGCAATTTGTTAGGGATAATGAAATGGAATTCTATCTGGTCGTATTCCAAGCTTCGCAGTAACTTGCAGTGGGGCATTTGAATTAACTGTTATCTGGTCGAAATCCAGGCTTTGTAGAAAATTGCTTGAAGTTGAACGGTTAGCTGGTCGGGGTTCTAGGCTTCACAGTGACTAACTAGGGAAGAATAAATTAACTATTATCTGGTCAGATTCTAGGCTTCGCTGAAAATTTCTTGAAGTTGAACTGTTATCTGGTCGGGTTCCAGGCTTCACGGTAACTTACTGACCTTAAACTACTATCTGATCGGATTCGAGGCTTCGCTGATTTATGAGGTGGATGAAGTTAATTGTTATATGGCCGGGTCCAGGCTTCACAATAACTTGCTTGAAAAGATAAAGTTGAACCGATATCTGGTCGGGTCCAGGCTTCACAGTAACTTGCTTAAAACTAGTTGTTATGTGGTCGGATTCCAGGCTTTACAACGAATTTCTGAGGGAATAAAGTTAATTATTATCTGGTCGGGTCCAGGCTTCACAATAACTTGCTTGAAAAGATGAAGTTGAACTAATATCTGGTCGGGTCCATGCTTCAAAATAACTTATTGGGGTAGAGGCAAACTCTATTGGGGAAAAGAAGTTAAAAATCTTTGTCTGGTTGAGTCCAGGTTTTTTTTCAATATCTCGAAGAGTTAAACTATTATCTGGTTGGATCCATGCTTCATAGTGTCTTGAGAAGTTAACTGTTATCTGGTCGGGTCCAGGCTTCATAGTATTTTGAGAAGTTACACTATTATCTGGTCGGGTCCAAGCTTTATAGTAACTTGAAAGTTGAACTATTATCTGGTCGGGTCCAGGCTTCATAGTATTTTGAGAAGTTACACTATTATCTGGTCGGGTCCTAGCTTCATAGTGACTTGAAAGTTGAACTATTATCTGGTTGGGACTAGGTTTTATAGTAACTCGAAGTGGTACTACTATCTGGTCGGGTCCAGGCTTCATAGTGACTGAAAGTTAACTATTATCTGGCCAGGTCCAGGCTTCATAGTAACTTAAAGTTGTACTATTATCTGGTCGGGTCCAGGCTTCATAGTATTTTGAGAAGTTATAATATTATCTGGTCGGGTCCAGGCTTCATAGTGAGTTAAAGTTATACTATAATCTGGTCAGGTCCAGGCTTCTTAGTAACTTGTTTGAAAGAATAAAGTTGATTGTTATCTGGTCGGATCCAGGCTTCACAACAACTTATTGAAGTTAAACTGTTATCTGGTCGGGTCCAGGCTTCACATCAACTTTCAAAGATAACAATGAATTTGTTGGCGACTTTACTGGGGATCAGGGGTTGTGGTCCTCTGATTTGTAATAACCTGAGAGGTAAAACTTAAGTTGGAGAGGATAGACTTAGTCGGGGAAGACAAACTTATCTGGGGAAATAAACCCTGCTGGGGAAATAAACCATGTTGAGGAATACTTGACGAACTGCTGACGAGGTAAGTTCACAAGTCTTCTTCTTTTAGGACCAACTTAGTTAGGGAGAAGGCTGTCATGAGATTGAGACTCTGGATGGGGACTACCCTATGAAAAGGATTTTGTGGGCAACTTTGTTGGGGAAAGGTTTATTGTAGTCGGCCTTGTGGGGATAATGCTAATGAGATAACTTTGTGGGGATATCTCAACTGCATTAAAGAGATGCTTGTTGTTGCTTGGTAGGACACATGCGCTAAATGGTTTTAATTATATTCACATGCATATGTTCGTTCAATTTCAGTCATTGGACATCTTTACATTAAAAACAAAAAATAGAAAGTTTGCACTTCAAAGTATATTTGTATTGATATTTTGCCTATGAATAGGTGTTTTTGTACAAAGAGACGGAGATCCTAGTAAGAGGAAATCGTCGAAAAGAAGACAAAATTGAAAACAAAAATAATAGCCATATGGAAGTGATCTCATTGCATTCCAACCCTATTATTGCCCCAATGTCTTTGAATGTCCCTCGTTGTTGACAAAAGTTGATTGGACTGATCTTGGACCGTTTGAACTTGGACCTCGGTAATAAATTCGATTGTGGTGATTCCATGGGACATAGTCATACGCTTTCAATCCTTAACTTTTTCCTGGACCGCCCTTTCGGGTTTTCAGCCCATCAGGATACCCATTTTTGCCCAAGTCGCCCTTTCGGGTTTTCAACTTATCAGGTGTAAAATCTTTTGCATGTATCCTAATTTTTTCCCCAACCTTTTGGTTTGCTGGGATGCCCTTATCTTGCCTAGGTGTGTCAACCTATAGGGTCTCTTATGCATAGTATTTTTGAACTATGTCTGTGTTCACAGGATGTGGGAAGCCTTCATCGTCCATGGTAGTCAGCATCATGGCACCACCAGAGAAAACTTTCTTGACAACAAATGGCCCTTCGTAAGTGGGAGTCCATTTTCCCCTGGGGTCGCCTTGTGGAAGAATGATGGGCTTTATTACCAAGTCACCAGCTTGATATACTCGAAGCCTGATCTTTTTGTTGAAAGCCTTGATCATACGTTTTTGGTACATCTGACCATGACAAACGGCATCCAGTCGCTTTTCATCGATCAAGTTCAACTGATCCAATCTTGTCTGAATCCATTCGTCTTCGCCTAGGTCTGCTTTATTCATAATCCTTAGTGAGGGAATTTGAACTTCCACTGGCAGTACAAATTCCATGCTATAGACCAAAGAAAAGGGAGTTGCCCCAGTTGATGTCTGAGCTGAAGTTCGGTAGCCATGAAGAGAAAACGGTAGCATCTCATGCCAGTCTTTGTAGGTTACTACCATCTTCTGCATAATCTTCTTAATGTTTTTGTCGGCCGCTTCCATTGCGCCATTCATTTTAGGTCTGTAAGGAGAAGAATTGTGATGCTTGATTTTGAATTGAGTGCAAAGTTCTGTAGTCATAGCATTGTTGAGGTTAGTCCCGTTGTCGGTGATGATCCTTTCGGGGATACCATAGCAGAAGATGAGGTTATGTTTGATAAATCTTGCTACCACGTTCTTGGTGACTGAGGCAAATGAGGCGGCTTCGACCCATTAGGTGAAATAATTGATAGCGACCAGAATGAAGTGATGCCCATTGGAAGCAGTAGACTTGATCTCTCCAATCATGTCAATGCCCCACATTGCAAATGGCCACAGAGTGGTCATGAAGTTTAGAGGAATAAGAGGCACATGAACCTTGTCAGCATAGATTTGGCACTTGCGGCAAGTCCTTGAATATTGATGGCAATCAGTCTCCATCGTTGACCAATAGTAACCATCTCTCAATATTTTCTTGGCCATAGTATGTCCGCTAGAGTGAGTCCCAAAGAGACCATCATGCATGTCTTCATAATTTCTTCTTCCTCCTTCTTGTCCATACATCGGAGTAGAGTAGAATCATGAATGTTGTGATGTGGTGGGAGAACTGACTTGATTGTTTTGTGTTTGTGTTCGCAAATGTTGCGGTTTTGCAAGAGTCGCCACCAACTTTTCTTTTATCCAATAAGGAAAGGTGAAAAAGCACAGGAAAGACCTTTAGAGATGTTTTCTTGAGTTCGGGGGGTAGATTATGAAAAGGGAAGGTGCTAGCACCCTTTTCATCCATGGTTTTCCATGGACTCTTAGTTGCTTGCTAGATCACTTGCTTTTGTTTGAATGTGTGCTTGTGATGTGGGTTTTGAGAGTTTTTTGAAAATGTAACATCGTAATAGTTCTCGTCTCTATAAGAACGCATACAAAGTGTTTATTTCGAAAATGTTTTCAAGAAAGTGTTCATGAGATGTGTTTTTTGAAAGTGATTTTGAAAAGGGTTTCCTTTGTAATGGCTCTCGTTTCTATAAGAACGCGTACAAAGTGTTGTCTTTCGAAAATGTTTCAAAGTGAGAGTGTTGGTGAATATAATGTTTTTGTTATGAGCAAGCGAGCAACTAAGAGCGAATCTACCTACTCAAAAGGTCTTAATTATTCTTTTCCTCCTGCTTTAGACGTTGTTATCTTACCATTGTTTTGATAAGAAGCCCCATCGTTGGATGTGAAGGGACGGGTGTGGGACGTTTGTATAGTCATAGAAGGCAACCTATGGGACGTTTTAGCAATGTCATTTAGGGACTAGATCGTTTACCGGAGGAAACATCAAGGGTCATCGAGGGACTACGATATTTTATCGAGGGTCTTTGCTAAAACGCCCATGTTCGAGGGACATGGCTATTTTTCCGATAGGCAACAAAGTGAGATTACCCTAAGGGTGCATGTGTGCAAAGTGTATTTGATTTCATGCATTTTAGTCTTGGTTAAGGTTGTCTATTTTTTATTTTCATGTCTTTCCATACACACCTTAATTACTAGCATTTATATTCGAAAGTGATAAATTATGGAAATGTAAAGTCCTACGTTATTACAATATTTTAGAGATGGGGGTACATATTTATGAATGGGGGTTGCAAATAAAATTAAATCATAAATTACTATTACAACCATATTGAAATGTACGGTATAAGAAAGAAAAAGGATTTGTTTAGAAAAATGTTTTTGTCTCAATGAAAAATAAATAAATTAATAAAAGAAAGAAAATATTTTTATGTATTTTTATGTTAATAAAAGAAAAGTTAATATTAAAAATGATAAAAAGAAAAAATAAATGAAAGATAGGAACAGCGTGCTGCTGCAAGCAAAACAACAAGGATTAGAAGTTCTGAAGTCAGGCGTGTGGTGACTCAGAAGGGAGCGTCAGTGGGTATCAGAAGTTCTGAGTTGGTGAATTCTGAGGTCCTAAAGGAATATTAGAAGGGAAACACAAAAGTTCTCGATGGTATTCAGAACTGGACCACAAGTCAGAAGTTCTGTATTACACTAAAACAGTGGGTAAAACCCCAGAAATTCAGTGTATTGTCAGCATGTGAAAATCAGAAACTCTGAGTGTTTGAAAATGGCGAATGGAAACATCAGAAGTTCAGTGTATTTGACATGTAAGGAGAACTCAGAAGTTCTGTGTTGTGTTAGAACAGTGAGTGAATCATGGAAGTTCTATGTGTTAGAATAGTGAGTGAAAAACAGAAGTTATGTGTTACATTTCAACTCTTTCCTTATATCAATCAGCACAATGATAACTTAATCAGTTTTCAACAAACAGCAAATCAGAAGGATAAACAACACAACAGTTTATGGAAGTTCTGATCCTGGTCCTGAGTCTAGCCTTAATCAGGAAGTTCTGATCCTCAGTTTTTCTACTTACACGGTAGTATGGACAACATCAACATTATGATATCTACATGCTTAATGATGTTCTGAGTGGAAAGGTGTAGAGTCAGAAAGACTTACCTTGAACTTGGAACGTGTGTTTGGGACTTGAGCTGTTGCCTTCAGATATTCTGGAATCAGCAAGAGCAACGAAAGAGAAAGTGCCAAGCTCTTTTACTTCAAGGGAAGAACAAGGTTTTTTTGTTTTCTATTTGGGATTTCTGGATTTTTATAAAGGTATTACAACTTTCTTTTCTCTCTTTTTGACTATTCTCTTTCCAAAAGCCAACCCCTTGCAAGTGTGATGGAGCCACTTATTTATAGATGAATTTGTTGTGGTTTTGGGGGGGGGGGGGGGGGGGAGGGACAGATGGGATTTGAACTTTTGGCACACTGTTCCATTGCTTTTTTATCACAACTTTTTGTATTTGGTGCAAATACAAGATTTAGGAAAATGCAGGCGTGGACTGGATTAACTGCTGGTTAGAGTACTGTACTGTAGCAGTGCAACAGGTTGTTTAAACGAGGTCTTGGGATTTGGTGATGTTCTGATTATAGAAGATCAGAAATGTAACCTTCAAATGCTGAAAGGGCATGTTCTGACCGGAGCGTTGAACATAGCCTCCATATGCTGAAGAATCATGTTCTGACTGAAGCATCATGTTCTGACCAAAGAGCATCGCTTCTGCATGTTCTGATTGAAGCGTCATGTTCTGAACCGTGTTTGCAACTTCTGACTGCACTTGCATAAAGGCTGGCTCAGAAGTTCTGAAGTATCATATTCTCTAGACACTTAGAAAATTTTCTAAACGTTTAGAAGATTTGATTTTCAAAGTAACTTCTGACTTTTGATTTTTGATGAACCAATTTCATTCCTTAATGAAATATGATTCTTGGAACTTGATTTTTTGATTCAAAAGTCATATTTTGACTCTTTTGGTGTGCAAATGACCATTTTGCCCTAGTGAACAATTTTCTTGAAAAATTTGTAATTCAAGATTTGAAAATGGGTGGAAGCAAACCTGAGGGTCCAGGTTGATCCTTTGAGAAATGAGAGGGCTAATTTTGGGGTACAACAGCTGCCCCTGTTCAATCTTCTTAAGCCTGAGGATGTAGATTGGTTGTTCTGCCTTTCGTGATCTGAAGGTGGAAGATGATTGAACACTAGAGTGCCCAAAAATTTTCACTCACGTGCAGGATTGTTGATTGGTGATGTCGGGAATAGGCTTACATATTCCATTTGGAAGGCGACGGAGAATCATCGAAGATGGGCTTCAAAGATGCCATCCAGAAAAGATTGGTTGCATAAGGGATTTCCGAGTGAGAATTCCTGTACCTGCTGTCGAGGGGGAAACTTTTCCGGAAAATGTTGACTTATGCACTAGGGAGTAAAGTCTAGGAGCTTCGATTGTCTATTACTCTACTGGGGAGGTGAAAGTAGAATGTATACCTGGTCAGGGTCCAGGCTGTACAACGACTCGCTGGGGAAATGTGAAATTGACCGTATATGGTCGAGTCCAGGCCTTACAATGTTGTAAATTGTTGTCTGGAGATAAGGGAGAAGGAACCTGGGTAGTAGGGTTAATTTGTCATGAAAGCCTGGATAGTAGGGCTTGGTGAAGGAACCTGGGTAGTAGGGTTACTTCGAAATGAAAGCCTGGATAGTAGGGCTTGATGAAGGAACCTGGGTAGTAGGGTTACTTCGAGATGAAAGCCTGGATAGTAGGGCTTGGTGAAGGAACCTGGGTAGTAGGGTTACATCAAAATGAAAGCCTGGATAGTAGGTCTTGGTGAAGGAACCTGGGTAGTAGGGTTACTTTGAGATGAAAGCCTGGATAGTAGGGCTTGGTGAAGGAACCTGGGTAGTAGGGTTACTTCGTAATGAAAGCCTGGATAGTGGGGCTTGGTGAAGGAACCTGGGTAGTAGGGTTACTTCGAATGAAAGCCTGGATAGTAGGGCTTGGTGAAGGAACCTGGGTAGTAGCGTTACTTCGAGATGAAAGCCTGGATAATATGGCTTGTGGGAAGGAACCTGGGTAGTAGGGTTACTTTGAGATGAAAGCTTAGATAGTAGGGCTTGTAGGAAGGAACTTGGGTAGTAGGGTTACTTCGAAATGAAAGTCTGGATAGTAGGGCTTGGTGAAGGAACCTGGGTAGTAGGTTACTTCGAGATGAAAGCCTGGATAGTAGGGCTTGGTGAAGGAACCTGGGTAGTATGGTTACTTCGAGATGAGAGCCTAGATAGTAGGGCTTGGTGAAGGAACCTGGGTAGTAGGGTTACTTCAAGATGAAATCCTGGATAGTAGGGCTTGGTTAAGGAACTTGGGTAGTAGGGTTACTTCAAGATGAAATCCTGTATAGTAGAGCTTGGTAAAGGAACCTGGGTAGTAAGGTTACTTCGAGATGAAAGCCTGGATAGTAGAGCTTAGTGAAGGAACCTGGGTAGTAGGGCTTGGTGAAGGAACCTGGGTAGTAGGGTTACTTCGAGGTGGAAGCCTGAATAGTAGGGCTTTGGTGAAGGGACCTGGGTAGTAGGGTTACTTTGAGGTGGAAGCTTCGATAATAGGGCTTGGTGAAGGAACCTGGGTAGTAGGATTACTTCGAGGTGGAAGCCTGGATAGTAGGGCTTGGTGAAGGAACCTGGGTAGTAGTGTTACTTCGAAATGAAATCCTGGAGAGTGGGGCTTGGTGAAGGAACCTGGGTAGTAGGGTTACTTCGAGTTGAAAGCCTGGATAGTAGGGCTTGGATAAGGAACCTGGGTAGTAGTGTTACTTCGAGATGAAAGCCTGGATAGTAGGGCTTGGTGGAGGAACCTGGGTAGTAGGTTTACTTCGAGATCATGTAGATTAGTTAACCCGTTTGAATTCGGGAACTGAGTTTCCATTAGTTGTCTGTAGATGTGATCTGTACAACTGCTGGATTCATTGAATCTAGTCGCCTTTTCCTGAAAAGATATCAGGGTTAGTTATATGTGATGCATGAAATGCAGGGTGAGATGATGTTCTCAAAATAAATTAGATTATGTTGTATGTGATATGTGTGCGCACGTCACGATGCATGAACACGAGATTCTAGTTGTGACACATCTGAAGCTGGGAAAATAAATCCCTGACCGCTGCTGGAGAATAAATATTCTGTCGAGACGAAATGCTGGAGGAAAACTCTGTGGGGACATACTTAGAGGAAGAGATACTCCATTGGTAGACCTGCTAACCTGGAGGAATAAACTCAGTTGGGGATGAAATTCCGTTGCTGGAGATGTTGAGCTCTTGTTGGAGATTGAGCTTTCGTACCCAGAGAAATAGACCTTGCTCAGGGAGATGAAAATTGCTGGCTCGCCTGCGATTATGAACCTTGGCTGGGGAAAGTTATGCCCCGCGTTGGGAAAGCTGACATCAATGCCTTTGGATACTCTTACTCTGTGGGGAGTGTACATAACAATAGTTATGTTTCCAAGTTAGCTCTACCCCTGTACCTGCTGGGCAGAGTAACCATAGGGTTTGGCACTTCTTGTTTTTCTCTGTTTCTGGAATTACGAGTATTTGTCTTTTGTTTCTTATGTAAATATATATGAGCAGCAATCATTTTTCAAATGCATATATCAAAAATAAACCAATGGATGTTCTTGCAAAACAAAATAGAAGAGAAAAACAAACTGAAGTTTCTTGTGAAAATGACTTGTATTGATTTTTGAAATTGGCCTGTAATAGGCATTTTGTACAAAGAGGTTGACGTCCTAGTAAGAGAACACCCCCGAAAGATAGAATTTATACCATTTGTGTAAAATAAAGAAAAACAGCTATGTGCGTGATCCCATTGAGTTCCAACTCTGTTATTACCTTTATATCTTCGGGCATCTCATCACTTTGCTTCTTGGTCGAAGGCTTATCAGATTTGTTGGTGTCGTCCGAGCTTGATAGTTGATACCGAAGTCTGGTTGCAAGGTGATCCAATGAGAAATGGTGATACGCTTCAATCCCTAACTTTTGCCTGGATTGTCCTTTCAGGTTTTCAATCCACCGGGTGTACATATTTTTTGTTTTATCCCTTATTTTTGCCCGAACCCTTTTGGTTCGCCGGGAAGCCCTTATTTTTGCCTAGGCCAGTCAACCTAGCGGGTCTTTTATCATGCGTATCATCTTTTCACTATGTCCGCATTGACGGGGTGAGGAAGGTCGTTACCGTCCATGGTGGTTAAAATCATGGCTCCACCCGAGAAAACGTTTTTTACCACAAATGGCCCTTCGTACGTGGGGGTCCACTTTCCCCTGGGATCACCTTGCGGTAGTATGATGCGTTTGATTACTAGATCCTCGACTTGATAATCTTGACACCTAACTTTCTTGTTAAAAGCCCTGATCATTCGCTTTTGATACGTCTGACCATGGCCGGTAGTAGTAAGTCTCTTTTCATCGATTAGATTTAACTGATCAAGTCGGGTTCGGATCCAGTCGTCTTCGTTCAAACCCCCATCCTTCATAATCCTGAGAGAAGGGATCTGGACCTCAATGGGTAGGACTGTCTCCATGCCACATACCAGAGAGTAGGGTGTTACCCTTATCGACGTTCGTGCTGAGGTACGGTACCCATGAAGAGCGAACGGTAACATCTCATGTCAGTCTTTATATGTCACAGTCATCTTCTGTACAAGCTTCTTGATGTTCTTGTTAGCTGCTTCAACAGCGCCATTCATCTTCGGCCGGTAGGGAGAAGAGTTATGATGTTGTATCTTGAACTGTTTACAGAGTTCGGTGATCATTGTGTTGTTGAGATTTATACCATTGTCGATAATAATCCTCTCTGGTACACCATATTGACAGATTAGGTTATGCTTTATAAACCACGCCACAACACTCTTGGTAACAGTAGCAAAAGAGGCCGCCTCAACCCATTTCGTGAAGTAATCAATGGCTACTAGGATGAAGCGATGTCCATTAGAAGCGGTGGGCCTGGTTTCTCCGATCATGTCGATGCCCCACATTACAAAGGTCCACGGGGCTGTCAAAACATTTAAGGGGACCGGAGGCACGTGCACTTTATCAGCATAAATTTGGCACTTATGACAAGTTTGAAAAAGTTGATAACAATCGGCTTCCATAGTGGACCAGTAGTATCCTTCCCGTAGGATCTTCTTAGCCATGGTATGTCCACTAGAATGGGTTCCGAAGGTGCCTTCATGTAGATTTGTCATGATCCTCCCTGCTTCGCTCTTGTCCACACACTGTAGTAGTGTGGAGTCATGATTGCACTTATAGAGGATTCTGTTACTGAGGAAGAACTTTGCGGCGAACCTTCTCAGAAACTTCTTATCATTGACGGATGCCCCTTCGGGATACTCTTGAGCCTCGAGATACCTTTTGACTTCGTGAAACCAGGATTTGTTTGCCACTTCTTCGGTATCGATTTCACAGCAGTGTGCTGGTTCATCAAACCTCTCAATGGTGATTCGGGGAGCTTCTTTGTCCCACCTAACTTTGAACATGGAAGACATGGTAGCTAGCGCGTCCGCTAACTGATTCTCCTCTCGTGGGAAATGTTCAAAAGTTACTTCCTCAAAGTGCGGGAGTAATGTCAGTACGTCTTCTTTGTAAGGAATGGGATTCGGGTGCTTTGTATCCCACTCGCCTTTGATCTGAATTATCACCAAGGCTGAATCCCCGAATACACTCAATAACTTGATCCTTAGGTCAATAGCAGCTTGAAGACCCATGATACATGCTTCATACTCTGCCATGTTGTTGATGCAGTTGAAACATAATCGGGCAGTGAACGGAGTATGACAGCCCTCAGGAGATATGATTACAGCACCAATGTCGTTACCCAGTGCGTTTGAGGCTCCATCGAAATACATAGACCATTGAGATCCCTTCTCAGGTCCTTCGTTTGGTCCATGTCCTTTATAGTCAGTCACCAGCATAATTTTCTCATCCGAGAACTCAAAATTCATGGACTGGTAGTCATCCACAGCCTGATGAGCCAAATGATCAGCCAATACACTCCCCTTGATTGCTTTATGGGTCGTATATTGTATGTCGTATTCAGTTAAGATCATTTTCCACCTTACTATCCTTCCGGAGAGAGCGGGCTTCTCGAAAATGTACTTGATCGGATCCATCTTTGATATCAACAAGGTAGTGTGAGTCAGCATATACTGTCTTAGCCGGCGAGCAGCCTATGCCAAAGCGC
Organism: Vicia faba; assembly: GCA_948472305.1. Taxonomy (NCBI): domain Eukaryota; kingdom Viridiplantae; phylum Streptophyta; class Magnoliopsida; order Fabales; family Fabaceae; genus Vicia; species Vicia faba. The sequence goes on from OX451736.1 coordinate 331,829,533, forward strand.
AACAAGTTTTCTCGAGCAGTGAGTAACTTGTCTCACAGTCGGTAAACTTTTTGCTAAGGTAATAAATGGCGTGCTCTTTTCGACCAGACTCGTCATGCTTCCCCAACACACACCCCCATTGAATTGTCTAGCACTGCCAGGTATAATATCAAAGGTCTCCCTTCAACTGGAGGCATCAGAATTGGAGGTTCTTAAAGGTATTCCTTGATTCTTTCAAAAGCAGTCTGGCATTCATCATTCCATTTTACCACTTGATCTTTCTTCAGAAGCTTGAAGATTGGCTCACAAGTAGCAGTTAGATGTGAAATGAATCGGGCGATATAATTCAAACGTCCCAAGTAACCTCTAACTTCCTTCTCTGAATGGGGAGCTGGCATTTCTCGTATGGCCTTTACCTTTGCAGGATCTACCTGAATACCTTAGTCACTGACGATGAAACCCAAAAGCTTACCAGACTTTACCCCGAAGGTGCATTTGTTAGGATTCAACCTTAGCTTATATATCTTCAACCTGTCGAACAACTTTTATAGATGATCGAGATGTTCCTCTTCGGTTTGAGACCTGGCTATCATGTCATCAACATAAACCTCGATCTCGTGGTGAATCATATCGTGGAATAAAGTGACCATGGCACGCTGATAAGTTGCCCCAGCATTCTTTAACCCAAAATGCATCACCTTGTAATAGAAGGTCCCCCACTGTGTGACGAAGGTCATCTTCTCCATGTCTTCAGGAGCCATCTTGATCTGGTTGTAGCCAGAGAAACCATCCATGAAGGAGAAGATTTTGTGTTGCGCAATATTGTCAACCAGAACATCAATGTGGGGAAGTGGGAAGTCTTCCTTGGGGCTTTCCCTGTTAAGATCTCTGTAATCCACACACATATGTACCTTGTCATCTTTCTTAGGTACCGGAACAACGTTAGCAACCCACTACAGATAGGAGGTGACAGCTAAGAAACCTGCATCAAATTGCTTCATGACCTTTGCCTTGATCTTCTCTGACATTTTGGGACGCATACGATGGACCTTCTGTTTAATCGGAGAGAAATCTTCTTTAGTTGGCAGGCGATGTACCACAATATCAGTGTCTAAACTAGGCATGTCTTCATAGGACCAGGCGAAGATCTCAACATAGTCGTGTAGTATCTGTATCAACCTTTGTTTGATGCTGAGCTCCTGATTTGCACCTATTTTAACCTCTTTTTTGTCCTCCCTAGTACCTAAATTCACTATCTCAACCGGCTCTTCATGAGGCTGTATGACCTTTTCTTCTTGTTGTAGTAGTCTAGCCAGTTCTCCAGGCACCTCACAATCGTCCTCACCTTTATCCTCGGCTTGGTTGATCAGATTTCCAAAGTCATAACTAGCAATAGCAGAGCTATTATCAATGGGATCCATAGTGGATATGGATCTGCAGTATGATACGTGAGTGTGTGTAAGAGCATAGCTGTATTGATAAAGTAAAGGCAGAACAGAGAGTGTAAAATTTGTATGCAAAGAACGTCCAATGCTTCATTGATTAAATATGAGATGACATATAATAACCCTTACAGATAGAACCATCGTGCCTCAGGTAAGACACAATGCCAAAAGTTTAAATTGTTCAATACAAACTCAGAAAACAAGTAAGACAATTATTGTGGAATAAAAGAAACTGGAACAAATCTCTAGCCATCCAGTTATTCGGTCCATCATTGGTAGTCGGGTAGATCCAGATGTCAATATCAAAATCTTCCTCATTGTCTTCAATAGCATTGACTCCTTGATTACTGATACGTAGGGGAGGTCCTCCAACTCGAGCGCGTCGAACAGCCCTTTGAGCCCTTGAAGTAAAGCCCAGGCCAAATTTGTCAGTTTTGTGAGTGAAATCAGGGAGTTGACCCCAATTGGCACACCCACCTTCTTCAACTACAGCCCTGGCGTCCTTGAGAGAAACCATCTTCAAAGGAGGTTTGTTGCTAGCAGTTTCAGTTGATGCCAAGATCCGAGGGACCTCTTCGAAGTTCTGACAAGGAGTTTCTATAAATTCCCCGTCCATCTCTACGTAGCGGAAAGAGTTGAGATGGCTCACCATATACTCCTCTTCACCCTGTACAGTGATAATCTTCCCTTTTACCGGGTACTTCAGCATTTGGTGGAGTGTGGAAGTAACTGCCCCAGCCTCATGGATCCAAGAACGACCTAACAAACAAGAATATAACGGCCTGATGTCTATCACATAGAAGGTGGATTTGAAAGTCTGAGAGCCTATCTTGACAGGGATGTCCACTTCCCCATGCACCATTCTTTTCGACCCATCAAAAGCCCTTACCACAATGTTACTAGGCTTTAAAGTCAAACCCACGCAATCCAAACGGTCCAACGCCTTCTTGGGCAGAACATTCAGCGAAGACCCAGTATCCACCAGCACATGAGCCATGGTAGCGCCACTGCATTCGATCGAGACATGTAGAGCATCATTGTGTTTCGTTCCTTTTGGTGTCAAGTCTGCATCTGAAAAACCCATCCCATTGTCAGCAGTCAGGCTAGCCACACAATCTTTAAATTGATCAGCTGAAGTCTCTTACGGCACATGTGCAGTTTTAAGGAATGCAAGCAAAGCCTTCGCATGGGCATCAGAGCACAACAACAGGGATAACATGGATATATTTGAGGGGGTCTGCCCCAGCTGCTCGACCACATTGTAGTCACTATTTTTAATTATTTTCAAAATTTCCTCTATCTCTTGCTTAGAGGTCTCCACAATAATTTTCCTAGGTGCCTCTGTCTGAGCAGGCTCACCTACAACTTCTTTGCCTCGAATCCCAGATGACTTATCGGTAGGGGTAACAACTTGAGTAGTAATTGAAGTACTAACGGGAGCAGAAGGTGAAATAAAGATAGGCTTAATGAAAGTCTTTTGGGAGACCTCAGGAGAGAAAACCCTTACACTTCTAGTAATCTTGCTGGTCCAAACAATGTTACCGACATCAGGATCAGCTTCTTCGATCTTCAAGTTTTGTTTAACGCCATGATAGTAAACATTGGCGCCATAATGCCAAGGGACAGCTTTGTCCGAGGTGTACGAGACAGGACCAGGACATGTGATTATCAACGGAGCGACTCTCGTAGTGGGTGTAATCCTAACAGTTTTTCTCGAGGAGACCTTGGAAGGACTGGCGGAAATGGTTATAATAGCGATATCTTTACACAGAATAGTTGGAATCAAAGTCTTTTCGAGCAAAATTTCTCTGCTGTCCATCAGGCATTGGACACCTGTATTCAGCAAATAGCAACCAGAAGGCAGGGATGGACATATTTGGCAATCTTCATCACAACCTGGAAATAAACCAGCCAACAACAAATTCTTCTTAACAATCATAAGAGGAGTATAAACTTCATCAACCGAGGTCACGAACAGATCGGTATCAATGATGTTAACTACATGGTTGTGCTTAGGCATGGGAGCAGTTATGACATTGGGCTTCTCCGGAGCGTCGAACTCAATCTCCTTGGCTTCAATTAGATCTTGTACTCTATTTTTTAGAGCCCAGCAGTCATTTGTATCGTGACCAGGACTCTGAGAATGGTAGGCACACCGAGCATTCGAATTGTAACGAGGAGAGGAGGTATTAGGATTCTTGGGAGCCTCTCTTAAAGTTGCCAAGTTAGGTCTCAACAGATGGGGTAGAACCTCTGTCAATGTCATGTTAATCTGAGTGAACTGCCTTTGTGGTGTTTCTATCTTTTGTTGATTGTTGCGTTGTGGGGATGCCGCAGGCCTTGGTATTATTACAGCATTTACCGTTGGACGGTATCCCGCTCTGCTCTGATCCCTCGGGCTATAAATGGCACTGGCCTCCTTATTTCCAGTGAAAGGTTTCTTTGTGAACTAGACGAGGTATCTTTCTATATTTTACCGCTCCGAATCCCAGCTTCTACCCTTTCTCCGGTTAATATCAGCTCAGTAAAACCAGCCGATGAGCTACCGATTAAATGGTTAAAGAACATACCAGATAACATCCCAAGAAACATGTCGACCAACTCCCTATCAGACAAAGGGGGTTGGACTCTCTCGGCCAAATCTCTCCACTTATGTGCATAGTCCATAAAACCTTCACTTGCACCCATGAACATACCCTGGAGTTAAGTACGAGTAGGGGCTAGGTCGGCATTTTATTGATACTGCTTGTAAAAAGCGGCAGCCAGATCCTCCCAGTTTCTAACATTGATTCCCTCCAATTGGTAGAACCATTCAAGTTGAGTCCTTGACAGACTGTCTTGAAAGAAATGAACCCACAAGTTTCTATCAGCGGTGTGGGGCTGGATCTTCCTCTCGTAGGAACAGAGATGGATCTTTGGGCAAGACACCCCATCATACTTTGTGAAAACTGGAGACTTAAATTTCTGTGGGATGACTACTCCGAACACCAACCCTAGTTCTTCAAAATCCAGCCCTGGTATTCTCTAGATCTCCAAAGCACTTAACAGATCCTCTAACTTCTTGTACCTATCCTCAATGGGAGGATACTGCTCTTCATTGTAGTCGGTATCATTGTCATAGACTTCAGGACTGGGGTCCTCTTCTTTTGTCTGCTCTTCTTCATTTTCCCCCTCTTTGGATGAGGAGGTCACATCAACTGATTGCTTTAGTGGCTCCCGAATTTTCTTCCCATATTGAGGGCACTAACGCGCTTCTTCTTCTTTTTCTTATCTTTCTCTTTCAGGATGAGGGCTTTCAGATCCTCCTGACCTTTTTCTAGAGTTATGAACATTTGTTGAAATTGGGAATTTTGTGCCTGAAGATCTTTGATGCTTTGTTTAGAAGACATTTCTGCTTGAAATAAACAGCGAAGGAGTTGAGAAACCTGTAACGGTAACTGCTTATGCAATGTCATGGATGGTATGTGTATGCAATGACTTAAAGGATTCTTAAAAGCTCAAGTTTGCTTTAAACAAAAAAGAAACACACGTTACTTGTATTAGTGAGTTTGAATTGTTACAAAAAAAATGCATTTTAGGCTTACAGTTTAAACAAAACAAAACTCAAAGCAAAAAGAAACTAGGTTTCCCAGGAGCGCATCCTCTTCGGTGCAATGTAGGCGTTTATGTTCCTTTCTTAATGAAGTAGCCTAGTGAGCTCCAGGACCTTCTTCTCGCTGGCATAAAACTGAGCTTCGAATGTGTCTCGCTCCTCTTTAAGTTGAACCCAGGACTTTTGCAACTCCTCGTGATCGGTTGTCATGTCAGGATGACGAATAAGGGAAGTTGTATCTTCCTCAGTAACCGGTTCCATAATTATTGGTAGGACAGCAGGGTAAGGCATCATAATACTTTGAGCGTGGGCTCGTATCCATCGGAGATAGGGCTCAAGAGGGATGGAATTCTAGTGCCCCAACGTCTTGCTGTCAATTTTATGCGCCATGCCCCAAGCTTTTATGAACCTTTTGCGGTAACCCTGAGTATCATTCTCATAGTTGAAGGAAATTCCTTGGATAAGTGTATCATGAGGACCATCTCTCCTTGCATAACCAAACTGGCACCAAGACAAACAAGGATTATACGTGATTCCTTCCCTAATGCCTAAGAGAGGGACACTAGGGAATTAACCACAGTGATCGATAATGGTGATATCTTCCGAGAACTGCAAACACCAACATATGTCTGAATGCTTAAGGGACATCAACCTACGAGACCATTTCAAACCCTGATCGTTCTTCAAAACAGAATTGGGTAGGTGCGAAATTAACCACCTAGCTAAAAGAGGAGTGCAACACAAGAGGGTCCCCCTTCTCTTTAGAGTGCGAGCATGCAGAGAGTGTAGAATATCCCCGAGTAATGTAGGCACTGGACTATGAGACAGAAAAACCTTAATAGTGCTCACATCTACTAGTTGATCACAATTAGGGAAAAGTGTCGTCCCGTAAACGATAAGTGCCAGCACCTCTTCGAAAGCTTGTAAATCTAAGGTATCCCAAAAATGGTAAGCTTTCTCGAACAGAAACTTGACCGGAATTCCTTGGACAGTCCCTATAGTCTCCCAATTTGTCACTATGTCGGACCGTTGTAAGGACAAAGCTCTAGCAATATCTTCAGGCTTTGGATGTTCTTCAGTGTCGTTGAAAGGTAACTGGTCAAGAATAGGTACCCCTAACAACTGAGAAAACTCCTCCATAGTAGGTACTAGCTGGTAATCCGGGAAGGTGAAACAATGGTGCACAGGATCGAAGAACTGGAACAACACTTTTAATAATTCTTCATCAGGTTTTGTAGTGACCAAATTGAGCAATTGACCATGCTTTTTAGCGAAATGAGAACTTTCAAGAACCCTTAATGCCAAATCCTTTAGTTGGAGAGATACTTTCACAAGGTTCATCTGTATAGTGTTCCTACGGGAAGATGCCATATCCTACAAAACAAAGCAAAAATGAGCCCTAGGAAATCCTTGAAATGGTTAGCCATGATATGCCATGCTTATGATGTCATGATTATGCTAGAAAATCACAGTTATAGCAAGCAACAAACGAGTCACGCCAAATTCTTAGGTTTAAGGCATGCGTGAGTTTTAAGGTCATACCCTCTTAAAGTTGGATTGGTTCAACCTGTCCTATAAATAGTAACTGGGTTCTAAGGGATCTCAATATCACTGATCTTTCTCCCAGCTTCGTTCAACAAGCGATTGAATCGCAACCAAACAAAGCTCAAGAGTCCAACCTCAATGAGTGTAGCATCGAGTATCTGTCGACCTTGGGAATACACCAAGGCCGTCCACCTCGCTATGTCCTACTGGACAAGTTGTGAAATCTAAAGGTTCTAAGGTCAGTTGATGCTTTATGACACCACGCAGCGGCCCCGTACTCTCCTTGATTGACTCAAGGGTTACCGGTACCAACCAAAATGCCACATCAATGTAGCTACTGCTTCAACTGTGTCGGTATACCCCATACAATTCCCTCACAGTTTATTGCTACTTACCTAAAAGGTGTCCCCAAATCCGGGTGTAGGACTTTTAACAATAACCCAAACAAGGACCCATAATGTAAAGCAAACAAATCAAACAATGTAAGTAAGTAAATATGATCTAACCCTAAGGTAACCCCACTTTTAAGAATCGTCCCAAGCAGAGTCGCCAGTTCTGTGATGCGGTGGGAGAACTGACTTGATTGTTTTGCGTTTGTGTTTGCAAATGTTGCGGTTTAGCAAGAGTCGCCATCGACTTTTCTTTTATCTAATAAGGAAAGGTGAAAAAGCACAGGAAAGACCTTTAGAGATGTTTTCTTGAGTTCGGGGGGTAGATTATGAAAAGGGAAGGTGCTAGCACCCTTTTCATCCATGGTTTTCCATGGGCTCTTAGTTGCTTTATAGATCACTTTCTTTTGTTTGAATGTGTGCATATGATGTGGGTTTTGAGAGTATTTCGAAAATGTAACTTCGTAATGGTTCTCGTATCTATAAGAACGCATACAAAGTGTTTATTTCGAAAATGTTTTCAAGAAAGTGTTTGTGAGATGTGTTTTTTGAAAGTGATTTTGAAAAGGGTTTCCTTTGTAATGGCTCTCGTTTCTATAAGAACGCGTACAAAGTGTTGTCTTTCGAAAATGTTTCAAAGTGAGAGTGTTGGTGTATAGAATGTATTTGTTATGAGCAAGCGAGCAACTAAGAGCGAATCTACCTACTCAAAAGGTCTTAATTGTTCTTTTCTTCCTCCTTTAGACGTTGCTATCTTAATATTGTTTTGATAAGAAGCCCCATCGTTGGATGTGAAGGGACGAGTGTGGGACGTTTGTATAGTCATAGAAGGCAACCTATGGGACGTTTTAGCAATGTCATTTAGGGACTAGATCGTTTACCGAAGGCAACATCGAGGGTCATCGAGGGACTACGATCTTTTATCGAGGGTCTTTTCTAAAACGCCCATGTTCGAGGGACATGACTATTTTTCCGATATGCAACAAAGTGAGATTACCATAAGGGTGCATGTGTGCAAAGTGTATTTGATTGCATGGATTTTAGTCTTGGTTAAGGTTGTCTATTTGTTATTTTCATGTCTTGTCATACACACCTTAATTACTAGCATTTATATTTGAAATTGATAAATTGCGGAAATGTAAAGTCCTACGTTATTACAATATTTTAGGGATGGGGGTACATATTTATGAATGGGGGTTGCAAATAAAATTATATCCTAAATTACTATTACAACCATATTGAAATGTACGGTATAAGAAAGAAAAAGGATTTGTTTAGAAACATGTTTTTGTCTCAATGAAAAAGAAATAAATTAATAAAAGAAAGAAAATATTTTTATGTCTTTTTATGTTAAGAAAAGAAGAGTTAATATTAAAAATGATAAAAAGAAAAAATAAATGAAAGATAGGAACTATAAGGAATATCAGTGGGTATCAGAAGTTATGAGTTAGTGAACTATAAGGTCCTGCAAGGAATATTAGAGGGGAAACACAAAAGTTCTGGGTGGTATTCAGAACTGGACCACAAGTCAGAAGTTCTGTATTACACTAAAACAGTGGGTAAAACCCCAGAAATTCAGTGTACTATCAGCATGTGAAAATCAGAAACTCTGAGTGTTTGAAAAAAGCGAATGGAAACATCAGAAGTTCAGTGTGTTTGACATGTATGGAGAACTCAGAAGTTTTGTGCTGTGTTAGAACAGTGAGTGAATCATGGAAATTCTATGTGTTAGAATAGTGAGTGAAAAACAGAAGTTCTGTGTTACATTTCAACTATTTCCTTATATCAATCAGCACAATGATAACATAATCAGTTTTCAGCAAACAACAAATCAGAAAGATAAACAACATAACAGTTTATGGAAGTTCTGATCCTGGTCCTGAGTCTAGCCTTAATTAGGAAGTTCTGATCCTCAGTTTTTCTACTTACACAGTGATATGGACAACATCAACACTATGATATCTACATGTTTAATGATGTTCTGAGTGAAAAGGTGTAGAGTCAGAAAGACTTACCTTGAACTTGGAACGTGTGTTTGGGACTTGAGCTGCTGCCTTCAGATATTCTAGAGTAAGCAAGAGCAACGAAAGAGAAAATGCCAAGCTCTTTTACTTCAAGGGAAGAACAAGGTTTTTTTGTTTTCTGTTTGGGATTTCTGGATTTTTATAAGGTATCACAACTTTCTTTTCTCTCTTTTTGACGATTCTCTTTCCAAAAGCCAACCCCTTGCAAGTGTAATGGAGCCACTTATTTATAGATGAATTTGTTGTGGTTTTTTTGGGGGGGATAGATGGGATTTGAACTTTTGGCACACTGTTCCATTGCTTTTTTTATCACAACTTTTTGTATTTGGTGCAAATACAAGATTTAGGAAAATGCAGGCATGGACTGAATTAACTGTTGGTTAGAGTATTGTACTGTAGCAGTGCAACAGGTTGTTTAAACGAGGTCTTTGGATTTGGTGATGTTCTGATTGTAGAAGATCAGAAACGTAACCTCCAAATGCTGAAAGGGCATGTTCTGACCGGAGTGTTGAACATAGCCTCCATATGCTGAAGAATCATGTTCTGACTGAAGCATCATATTCTGACCAAAGAGCATTGCTTCAGCATGTTCTGACTGAAGCTTCATGTGCTGAACCGTGTTTGCAACTTCTGACTCCACTTGCATAGAGGCTGGCTTAGAAGTTCTGAAGTATCATATTCTCTAGACACTTAGAAAATTTTCTAAATGTTTAGAAGATTTTATTTTCAAAGTAACTTCTGACTTTTGATTTTTGATGAACAAATTTCATGCCTTAATGAAATATGATTCTTGGAACTTGATTTTTTGATTCAAAAGTCATAGTTTGACTCTTTTGGTATGCAAATGACCATTTTTCCCTTGTGAACGATTTTCTTGAAAAATTTGTAATTTAAGATTTGCAAATGGATGGAAGCAAACCTGAGGGTTCAGGTTGATCCTTTGAGAAATGAGAGGGCTAATTTTGGGGTACAACAGTTGCGTTTGTACAAGATTCTATTACTTAGGAAGAAAGTGGCTAAGAATCATCGTAAGAACTTTCTGTCATTGATGGATGCTCCTTAGGGATACTCTTGTGTTTCAAGGTACCTCTTCACCTCATGGTACCAAGGCTTCTCAGTGTCAGTATCGAGCTCGTAGCAATGCGCAGGTTCATCGAATCTCTCAATTGTAATCATAGGAGCTTCGTTGTCCCATTTGACCTTAAACATAGAAGACATTATGGCCAAAGCGTCGGCTAACTAGTTTTCTTCCCTAAGGAAGTCTTCAAAGGTGGTCTCTTTGAAGTAAGGAATCAGAAATAACACAAGTTCTTGTAAGGGATGAGATTAGGGTGCTTAGTGTCCTAATATCCTTTTACTCGGCTAATCACTAGTGAGGAATCCCCGAACATATTCAAATGCCTGATCCTCAAATCAATGGCAGCCTTCAGACCCAAAATGCATGCTTCATACTCAGCCATGTTGTTCGTATAATCAAAGATAATCTGGCAATGAAAGGAGTGTGGCAACCTTCAGGGGAGATTATCACAACACCGATTCTGTTACCCAAAGCGTTAGAAGCCCCATCTAATACCATAGTCCATCGTGATCCTTGTTCAGGTCCGTCATACGGTCCAGGTTTCGTGCAGTTGGTAACTAGCATGATATTCTCATCTGGGGAGTCAAAGTTCATAAACTGATAATCATCAACAGCTTGATAGGCCAAATGATCTTCTAATACACTTCCTTTAATGGCCTTTTGTATTGTGTATTGAATATCGTACTCAGTCAAAATCATTTGCCATCTAGCTATCCGTTTGGAAAGAGCAGGTTTCTCAAAGATGTACTTGATAGGGTCCATCATAGAAATCAACAAAGTGGTATGAGTCAACATATACTATCTTAGCCAGCGAGCAACCCATGCTAGAGCGCATCAAGTTTTCTCGAGTAGTGAATATCTGGTTTCACAGTCGGTAAACTTTTTTCTCAGGTAGTAAATAGCATGCTCTTTTCGACCAGACTCATCATGTTGGCCCAACACACACCCCATAGAACTCTCTAGCACCGTCAAGTACATGATCAAGGGTCTTCCTTCAACTGGAGGCATGAGAATAGGAGGTTCTTGCAGATATTCCTTGATTTTATCAAAGGCAGCTTGGCATTCATCATTCCATCTGACTACTTGATCTTTCTTCAAGAGTTTGAAGATTGGCTCACAAGTAGCAGTTAAATGAGATATGAAGTGGGCGATATAGTTAAGACGACCCAAGAATCCTCTAACTTCCTTTTCAGAGTGGGGGGACTGGCATTTCTTGGATGGCCTTTACCTTGGCAGGATCGACTTTGTTGCCTTTACTACTGACAACAAAACCTAGAAGCATTCCAGATTGTACTCTGAATGTGAACTTATTAGGGTTCAACCTCAAATTATACTTTTTCAGCCTCTCGAATAGCTTATATAGGTGATTGAGATGTTCCTTTTAAGTTTGTGACCTTGCAATCATATCATCCACATATACCTCTATTTCATGATGGATCATATCATGAAACAAAGCCACCATATCCCTTTGATATGTTGCTCCTGCATTCTTCAACCCGAATGGCATGACCTTATGACAAAAGGTGCCCCATTGCGTAACAAAGGTGGTCTTCTCCATGTCTTCAGGAGCCATCTTAATTTGATTATAGCCGGAGAAACCATCCATGAAAGAGAAGACTTTATGCTGAGCGGTGTTATCGACAAAGACGTCAATATGAGGTAGAGGGAAATCATCCTTAGAGCTTTCCCTATTCAGATCCCTATAATCTACGCACATACGAGCTTTTTCGTCTTTCTTCGGCACCGGCACCATGTTTGCAACCCATTGGGGATAAGATGTCACAGCTAGGAATCCTGCCTCAAATTGTTTCATCACTTCAGCTTTTATCTTTTTCAGACATGTCATGCCTCATGTGACGAACTTTTTGTTTAACAGGAGGACAATCTTCCTTTATCGGTAGACGATGAACTACAATGTTGGTATCCAACCCTGGCATATCTTCATACGACCAAGCAAACACTTCCACATAGTCATGCAACATCTGAACTAATCTGCTTTTGACACTTCTCTCTAGGTTAGTGCCGATCTTGACCTCTTTCTTGTCTATCTCAGTACCTAGATTAATGACTCCAACTGACTCTTCATCCGATTGAATAGGTTTTTCCTCTTGCAATAGAAGTCTGGCTAGTTCTCCCGGTATTTCACAATTTTCCTCGCCTTCGTCTTCGGCTTGGTTAATTGGACGTTCAAAATCATAGTTGGCAATAGTAGAGTCATCAACAATGAGATCCGGAGTGGACGAGGACATGCAAAAGTGTTTGTGTGTGTGTGTGCATGTAAGATACATGGCTATTTTGAAGAAAAAGAAAGACAAAGAGCACAAAGATTTGAATGCAAAAGTCCAATGATTTGCATTAAATGATCATATGATATCACAAACATAAATAAAATCCTTGACAAATGGACCATAGTGCCCCGGGACAGGCATATGGATTAAAATTCTTTGTTTAATATTACAGAAAAACTGTTCTTGAATTAATAGAAAGCGATAAACGAGTAATTACTCCTCAATGAAGGAGATGGGAATGAAGTCTTTTGCGTGCCAATTGTTGAGCTTTGTTGTAGTAGGGTATACCCATTCTTCAAATGCACACTCATCATCAGAATCACCCACAGCGTTTACTTCATGACTTCCAATACGGAGAGGGGGCTTCCTTGCACGTGCGCGCCTTACTTCTTTCTGAGCCTTGATAATGAAACCCAAACCAAATTTGTCTGCTTTGAATGGGATCTCGGGTAGTTGCCCCCAAGTATCACAGCTTCCTTCTTTGACTGTGGCATGAGCATCTTTAAATGAAACCATCTTTGGCACCAGTCTATCAGCTTTGGGTAGATCGGAGGAGACTTTGGTAGTAGCAATCATAGGCAGAACAACTTCAAAAGCCTGACACGGGGTTTCTATAAATTCTCCATCCATCTCCATATATTTGAAAGAATTGAGGTGGCTTACCATGAACTCCTCCTCACTGCAAATAGTGATGATCCTTCCCTTGACTGGGTACTTTAGCTTTTGATGAAGGGTTAATGTTACTACCCCTGCTCCATGGATCCAAGGGCGACCCAGCAAACAGGAATAAGCAGGATGGATATCCATGATATAGAAAGTAGAGTTGAAAATATGTGAGCCCACCTTGATCAGGAGACCCACCTCTCCATGAACTGTCCTTTGGGACCCATCAAAAGCCCTTACAATAATATCACTCGGCTTCAACACCAGTCCTTCGCAGTCTAATCGGTCCAAAGCGCCTTTGGGTAGTATGTTTAAGGAAGAGCCAATGTCAACCAGAACATGTGTTAGGGTGGTCCCCTTACATTCAACATAAACATGCAGAGATTTGTTATGGTTCTTTCCAAGTGGTGTCAGATCAGCATCCGAGAACCCCAAACCATTGTTGGCCGTCAAGCTTGCCACCCAATTTTCAAACTGGTCAGTTGTGGTCTCATGGGGGACATGAGCCTTCTTCAATAATTTGATTAATGCCTGAGCATGAGCATCGGAACAAAGTAACAAAGATAACATAAAGATCTTAGATTGGGTTTGCCCCAGCTGTTCCACTATCTTGAAATCACTCTTTATAATTTTCAAAATCTCATCCATTTCTCGAGAAGAAGGTTCCTCAGCAGCAATGTCCTTTGCGGGTATTTTTGTCTCAACAAGCTAAACTACTTTCTCTTTTCCCCTTGTGTTAGTGCTAGGTTTAGCAGTGGTGATGCGGACAAGTGCCTTTGTAGTAGTTGGTGGTGAGATGTTGGGTGAAAAGATTCTCCCAGTTCTGGTCACCTTACTAGATCCAGTAATGTTACCAATGTCATCAGCTTTGATTTCTTCAATCTAAGCATCTTGCTTTATTCCATGGTAAAACACCTCAGCACCATAGTTCCAAGGCACTGCTTTGTTGGAAGAGTATGGAATTGGTCCGGGTGCGGTAATTATCAGAGGAGCAACAGTTGGTTCATTTGAAATCCTGATAGGACCCTTGGAGGAGATCGTAAGATACTTGTTTAAAATCGTTATGATGGAGAGGTCTTCAATCTTATTGGTCAAACCTTTGGCGGACGTAGTCTTCTCAAATAGGATCTCATGGCTATTCATCAGGCGTTGAATGCCTTCCTTCATCCTTTTGCATCCATTGAGTTGTGTGGCGCAGCTATCACAATCTTTCGAACAGCCAGGGAAAATCTCGTCTTTCAGCAAGTTCTTTTTAATAATGGTTAACGGAGTAGTCAAGTCTTCGATGGAGGAAACAAAAATGGAATTTTCAACATCTCTGACACCCTTGCCATGGTTTGGAATTGGTGCCGTTATCATATTGGGAATTGGAGGCGGGTCAAATTCGATGGTCTTGTTGTCTATTAAGTCTTGAATTTTATTCTTCAGTGCCCAGCATTGGTCAGTCTCATGCCTGGGACTATTAGAGTGATATGCATATTTGGTATTTAGATTGTATTTAGGTGAGGAGGTATCTGGATTGTCCGGAGGATCACGGAGTGTCACCAAATTAGCCTTTAACAAGTGTTGTAAGGCTTGGGATAACGACATGCCTATCCTCGTGTATTGTCTTTGTGGAGCCTCAAATCGTTGGCGATTGGAAGATTGTCTTTGAACAGGAGTTGGGTTGGAAATCTGGACAGCATTAACGGACGGGCGGTCATCCTTCTTGGTACGGGCCCTTGCCCCATACACATCATTGCTCTCCTTCTTCCCAGTGAACGATTTCTTTACGGGATTGGAGGTGGAAGCAGATTCTATGGGAATCTTACCATTTTTTATACTGCTTTCAACTCTTTCACCGGTTAAGATCATCTTGGTGAAACCGGATGAAGAATAATCAACCAATAAGTTGAAGAATGGACCAGATAAGGTGCCCATAAACATATCAATGTGCTCCCTATCGGTTAATGGCGGTTGGACCCTACTGGCAAGATCCCTCCACTTTTGGGCGTACTCTTTGAACCCTTCATTCTTCCCGATTGTCATGTCCTGCAATTGAACTCTTGTTGGTGCCAGGTCGGTATTGTACTGGTATTGGTGATAGAAAGCGGTGGCTAAGTCTTCCCATGTATGGATGCGGGAACCCTCCAATTGGTAAAACCACTCTAGTTGAGTCCCGGCCAAACTTTCTTGAAAAAAGTGAGCCCAGAGTTTCTTGTCAGCGGTGTGCGGTTGTATTTTGCGCACATAAGACTTTAAGTGAAGATTTGGGCAGGAAACCCCATCATACTTAACAAATACTGATATTTTGAATTTGTGGGGAATGACAACCCCATATATTAAACCCAAATCGTCAAAATCCAAACCAGGGATGGCTTGAATCTCAACGGCCTTCAGTCTATCCTCTAGCTGCTTGTACTTAACATCGGCAGGAGGATACTGCTCGTCAAAATAATCCTCATCATCAGACACTTGATCATTGATACACCTAGCCTGGGTACTCCTAGCTTCTCCAATTTGATTTTCGTCTTCCTCAGACGAGTCTTCCACTACTGGTATCTGACACATCGACTCTTTGAATCTTTTACCCATGTTGACTAGGGATTTCCTCTTTGGTTTCTTTTTGGATGCCAGAAACGTCATCAACTCTCATTTCCCCTTGGCCAGGGTTAGAAGAGTCTCTTGAAATTGGGAGTTTTGTGCTTGCAGATCTTTCATTGTTTTCTCGATATCCATCTTGCTGAAATAAACAGCAGAAAGATAAGGAAACTTGTTGTGGAAAACATGTTATGTTATGATGCATGGAAGATGTGCATGCAAATGATTTCAAAGATTTATGAAATTTAAATTTGTCTAGACAAAGAATGAACAAACGTCGATTTTCATTAGTTAGTTCAAAATGATTACAACGTGCCTCATGGGCTTACAAAATAAATCTCTAAGATAAAAAGGTCGAACGTATCCTCTTTGGTGCAAGGTAGGCGTTCAAGCTCTGTTCTTCATGGAGTTGCTTTGTAATCTCCAAAACCCTTTTCTCACTTGCATAGAACTGAGCTTCGAAGATATCTCGTTCTTCCTTTAGCTGACTCCAACCCTTTTGCAAGTCTTTAAGAGAAGTAGGCATGTAGGGATGGAGGACAGTATACGAGACCTCTTCTTCAGCCACAGCTCCATGATAACTGGTAGGATGGAGGGGTAGGCCATCATGAGCTTCTGAGCACGAGCTCGTACCCACCTAAGATAAGGTTCAAAGGGAATAGAATTCTTGCATCCCAGTGTCCCACTATCTGCTTTATTTACCATCATCCAAGCTCTCGCAAACCTCTGACGGTAACCTTGATTGTCGCTCTCGTAATAAAACACCACTCCTTGGATAAGCATATTATAAGGGCCATCTCTTAGGGCGTACCCAAACTGTCGCAAGGGTAAGCAGGGGTTGTAAGTGATACCTCTCATAATGCCAAGCAAAGGGACATTAGGGAATTCCCCACAATGGTCAATGATAGAAGTATCTGCCAAGGATCTCGAACACCAATGGATATCAAAGTGAGTGAGGGACATCATCCTTTGAGACCATGTCAATCTTTGCTCGTTCTTCAGTGTTGATCGAGGTAACTGTGAAATAAACCACTTGGCTAGTAGGGGAATACAACACAAGAGAGTACCTCTTTTCTTCATGGTGCGGGTATGGAAACAATGTAAGATGTCTCCCAGAAAGGTAGGTATATGATTACGAGAGAGAAATACTATGATGAAATTCACATCTATGAATTGGTCCGAGTTGGGAAATAGAACCAAGCCATAGATGAGAAGGGCCAAGACATCCACAAAGTCTTGAAAATCCATATCTTCCCAAAATTAACGATCCCTCTCCAATAAGAACTTGGTTAGGAACCCTTTGTCTCCACTTCTTGTCTCCCAATTTGCTACAATGTCGGCTCTCTTCAGATGTAGGGCTTTGGCAATGACTTCAGGTTTCAGAATCCCTTCTAAACTGGTGAACGGTTCTTGATCAAGCACGGGCACTCCTAATAGCATAGAGAATTCTTCTAGTGTTGGCACCAACTGAAAGTCAGGGAAAGTGAAGCAATTATGCATAGGATCGAAGAATTGAAAGAGCACACACATCATCTCTTCTTGGAAATTGGAGGTAGCCAAATTGAGGAGTCGACCATACTTCTTGTTGAAAGGAGAGTCTTCAGGTACCCTTGACACTAACTCTTGGAGTTGAAGGTGTGCTTTCACAAAGTTGATTCTAATGGTATTTCTTCGGATGGAGTTCATGGCCTACAAAACAAAAACAAAGATAAATTCCTAAATCCTTGAAATGGTTAGTGAGAATGCGTGTGATGTTATGATGTTTATGATGTTTATGATGTTATGTACAAGTAAGCATGTTGTTATGAACACACAAAGCAAACAAGTCCTTAGGTTTAGGCTTGCATAGAGTTTGTAGGTATGTACCCTTTTGAAGTTTTAGTTGGCTTAACATGTCCTAGTACTAGTAACCGGGTTCTAAAGGATCTCAATATCACTGACCTTTCTTTTAGGCATTGTCTCAGCATAATCAATCTTTTCTTGCGGCCGAGATATCCAAAAAGTCCAATCTCAATGAGTGTAGTATCAAGTATCAACCAATTTTCAAATTTCCACCGAAACCAGTTATCTCACTACGTCCCAATGGCCAAGTTGTTCAATTAAGGTTCTAAGGTCGCTTAGTGCTTCATGATGCAGCTTAGTGGCCCTATATTCTCCTCGATTCAACACAAGGGATGTCGGTACCAACAAATGTGTCATACTAACGTAGCCATTGTTTCAACCATATCAGTCTACGCCATACAGTTTCCACAATCTATTGCTACTTACCTAAAAGGTGTTCCAGATACGGGTAGAGGATCAAAACAAGCCCAAATAAGGAACCATAATATAAAGCAAAAAAGTCAAACAAGGAAAAGAAAGTAAAGGTGAACTATCCCTAAGGTAACCCCTCTTTTAAGGATCTCCCTAGCAGAGTCTCCAGTTCTGTAATATGGTGGAAGAACTGACTTGGGATGTTTTGTGTTTGATCGGAATTGTTGCGGTTAGTAAGAATCGCCACCGACTATTCTTTTATCCAATGAAGGAAAGGGTGAAAAGAATAGGAAATACCTTTTGAGATTATTTTCTTAAGTTCGAGGGGTAGATTATGAAAAGGGAAGGTGTTAGCACCCTTTTCATCCATAGTTATATATGGGCTCTTAGTTGCTTGCTAGATCACTTGCTTTGTTTGAAAGTATGCTTTGTGGTGGTTTTTTGAAAGTATTTTTGAAAGGCGCCTTCATTTAGGCGAACTTTATAATGATTCTTGTTTCGGCGAAAATGTATACAAAGTGTTGACTTTTGAAAATATTTCATTTGAAAGTGTTTAGTGTGTGTTTGCAAGGATGTTTTATTTTGAAAGTGAGCAAGCAACTAGGAACATTTCTACCTACTCAAAAGTATTTCATTCATTTCTTCCCTTCCTTTGATATTTCTATCTCACCATTAATTGGTAAGAAGCCTTATCTTTGGATGTAAAAGGGACGGGTGTGGGTTATCACATAGTCACGATAGCAATGTTGTGAGATATCTTAGCATTTCTCTTGAGGGACTAAGATCATTTGAAAGGCAACTTTTGAAGCGTCATCAAGGGACTATGATCTTGTATTATTTTACTAAGACGTCTCACATGCATAACATGACCATTTTTAGGCAACAAGTGGGGTTAACCCTAGGGGTGCATGTGTGAATAGTGTGTTTGATTTGCATGCATTTAGTCTTTGATTAAGGGTTGTCTACTTATTGATTTTATCTTCTCATACAAATCCTACTTTACTAACATTTATATGAAAGCGGTAAATTACGGAAAGTAAATATTCTACGCTATTACATTCATTAGGGTGATGGGGTGTACAAATTTACAAATGGGGATTGTAAGAAATTTAAAGTTCTAATTATCTATTACAACCATATTGAAGTAATATACAAGAAATGCAAAAATGGATTTGTTTTGTTTTGGTTAAGAGAAATAAATAAATTGGCTTAAGAAAATATTTTTAGTCTTTTGGTTTTTAAAAGAAATAAAGCAAAGTGTGTGAATATAAAAATATTTTTGGGGTTTTTAATTAATGAAAATAGAAGTGATATTAAAAATAATAAAATGGAAAGGAATCAGAATCAGCGCATTGCTGAAATAAAAGAGAACAAAAGTAAGGGGCAGAAACTCTGACTCTGATATGCTGCAAGAAAGAAAACGTTAGCAGAAAAGGGGAAGGTCGGAACTTCTGTGTCCGAGTACACTAAAGTTCTAGGGTTTCTGGGAACAAGGGAAATCCTATAAGTTCTGATGCAACTGGATTCCTAGAAGTTATAGTGTTATTGGAAGGTCAGAAGTTTTGGTTGTTGAGAAAATCTGGAAGTTCTGATGTAGTTGGAAACCTAGAAGTTCTAGTGTCACTGGCAAGCTAGAAATTTTGATAATGGATATGTGAGGTGTCAATGATGTTGGATGGGAATGTCTAAAAGTTCTGGTTCAGGGTCACTGTTTTGAGAAACAAACGAGAGGGGTTTTATCCAGAAGTTCTGATCCAACTAATGGGGTAAAAATGTCAGGAGATAAACATAAAAAAGGTGTTTCTGGGGTTAGAACTCAGGACCCTTAACACTAATGTTTTATGCATGCGCTCTCTACCACTTGGGTGGCTATACATCCGATATTAGAAGAAAAAACATAAACATATATCACAAAGTAAGTTCTGATGATGAACTTCATCTCTTTCTCCACGCCAGTCAGAGCATCTGCAGCTTAGCCATTTCTCAATAAAACAGAAAATGCAAACATAGCAGTTATGGCAAGTTTCATCATGGTTTCAGAAGTATAAAATATTAGAACTGTAAATCAGAAGCAAGCATGAATTTTACTAATCCTAATTCTGAGTCCTAATTTCCTCAAGAAGTTATGAACTGAAATTCTCTCTACTTATGCAAAAAAAATACATGAAATCTATGAATATATACAGCATCAGAGCCAGGATGTCTACATTGTATTTTTGAACATGCGAGCCTATCAATGCCTAAGTTAATGAGATACAAGTCAGGAGAAACTTACCTTGCAGTTGGAAATTGTTCTGATTGTTATGATGTTCTGGTCAACTTTCCTCAATTCTCAGAAAGCTAGAACAAACCTAAACTATGGATGGATGGAAAATTCTGGAGCAGCCAAGAAGCAATATTCTAGGTTTTTGAAATGGAAGTTGGTGGAGATTGAATTACAGTCTGTAAACAGAACTTGGAACGGCTTCTAAATGTGTATCAGAAACCGTATGGATGATTTGGTTGGGAAATGCACAAGGAAGATTAGAGTTTGGATGCGAAAACCAGAAATTAGCAGGTTTTGTGTTTACAGTTTCAAGTTCTTTGAAATTTCAGCAAAGTTTCAAGGTTTTTTCTTAAATTCTCGACCTCTTTACAGTTGCAAATGAAGTTAAATTTATAGGCAAAGATTTAGTAGCTTTGAGAAGTCAAGAGTACAACCATCATATGTTAGGGCGCTAACTTGTTTTTGAAGCAAGTTTAAACAAGTTTGGTGGTTATCAGCTTTAGTTGCGCTTAATCTGAATTTGTAAGCATAAATTATGGAAAAGTACCCTCAGAAGCAAAAGCAAAGCATGGGCCCAGCATAAACTTGTACAAAAGTTTGTTTTCAAGGACAACAATGGTACTTCTATGTCACACGTGGGGAAATCCTTTAGATAAAGACTCAAAAGTGGGTGTGAGCATTAAATGTTGATGATATTTATCAAACCAGAAATCCTGCAATATGAGATTATGCATCACAGTTTAATTTTAGGTCAGAAGTTTAGTATCAGCGTAACTTAGGACAAATATCCAACTTCTGATCTTTGAATCTCTCTGCTCCAACATGTTCTAAAGGAGTTCTCAGACTTTTCAGAAAGCTTGTAACATGCTTTGTAGACTTTCTTTGGATCTCTTGCAAACTCTGGCTGAACCTACGTGAAAACTGGCCCAGAAGTTCTAACCAAATTTTGATTTGAAAATACTCAGAATTTACTAATTGTTTTAGTTTCAGGGACGTGTCTTCAAGGATGTATAACTTGAAATCCTAGCACTTCTAAAAGAAGTTTTGTTCTGCAATGTTTTAGATCTCGTTAACATATACAACTCTTGTGTTAGAAGTTCTTCCAGAATCAGCTTGTATCATGGTGAAAATCTGGCCAGAAGTTCTGAACTTATCATATTTCTTAAACACTTAGAAAAATTTTCTAAGTATTTAGAATTTTGACTTTTCCAAAGTCATTTTGACTTTTGATTTTCTTGATGAACCAAACTTCATATTCCAACATGTTTTGATGAAATATGATTCTTGAAACTTGATTTTGATCCAAAAGTCAAAGTTTGACTTTCCAGTGTGCAATTGACCATTTTGCCCTTGTGCCAATTCCAAACCTAAATTGACGTATCAATGCTGCAAACTTGGTATCATGGAAGATCTTGTGAGAAAATCCTTGAGAAACAAGAGGGAAAACTTTGGGGTACAACAACTAGCTTTCAAATTAGTCATCTCTCTGTGGAGCTTAGTAACCTCTTGTTTGATATTCTCCATTATTCTCTTAGCGCGAGTGTTGTACTGGTGAGACCAAAGGAAAAATAAGGCTTTGAAATGACTTTTGAAAGTGAAACAAAAAATGTAGAATGATGTATGATATGAAAAGTAGAGTCTTTATTTGATTTTCAAGGAAATCAAGATATCAAAGTATGAAGATACAAGATGAATTTTAAATTGGATCAAAATATTGATCAAGTTATCATCAAGATCAATTATCCATTTTGGTGGATTAGGGTTTTCACCCCATCAACACCCAAGATCCATCGAGCTTGACAAAACTTGTAATGTTTACAAAGAAAAACTTTCAAATTCCTTGAAAATCAAGTGAAAAAGGGTTTCATGGATGCATGAAGGTATGATTATGCAACAACCACAAGCAAGGTCACAAACAAAGTCGAAAGGTTCAACGTAACGAGCATGGAGTCAAAGGTAAAGATCATCCCCAAGGTATGTACTAAAGGTTTAATCACACCTGTAAAACAAGGTTCTAAAGATTCTCAGAGTCTAAGATCCTCCATTAGATATTACCAACGTCTTGATTACTCGGTAATTAGCAATATTCTCAAGAGAAACTCGTTCGAATGTAGCATCGCATGACAACTACTTCCGGATTACTCCGTTATAGTCTCCGTGCTACACCTAAAAGGCCAAGATGGGTTAGGGTTCTACGGTTCTCAACTTCTCTGGCTTCCAAGTCAAAAGCAATAATGTCTTCCCGATTACTCGGTAAACAAATACTACGTTTAAATGGGCTTCCACTGAGTGGGGGATTTCATGCGTCCTTCTTTGGGATTACTCCCTCAAAGTTAACATGACTATATCGCCCGTCATATTCTTAAGTGTAACTTAGTCTGGGTATATGACTTATCCTTTGTAAATATCATCAACACCCAAATAACCATAATATATCACATATAATAAAACAACCAAGTAATAATAAATAAAAAATAGATATGACAAATTAGACTTAACTCACTTAGGGATGGACAAGCAAGAGGTCAATCTTTCCCCAGCAGAGTCGCCAATTTTGTAGCGATAAAAAATGTAGCGGGGTAAATCATAGATCGAGCTATTAATTAACTCAACTCGCAAAATAAGCAGGGTCACCACCGTGCTTTATTATTTCCAAGGGAAAAGGGAAAAGAGCAAAATAAAACCCTTAAATATGCAATGTAAAATAATACTTAAAACTAATGAAAATACAATGCGTTTTTTGAAAGAGATCTAAAGTTCGGGGGTTGGTTATACAATGGGAAGGTATTAGTATCCAATGCATCTGCGGTACTCCGCAAGAACCTTTTGAAATATCTATTTTTTGGTTTAAAATTATTTGTTTGATTAAAATGGTTTGTTTGGTCAAAACGGGTGTAAATGAGATTTTGAAGATACGACGACCTAGTATCGAATTTTTGGCTTAAAAGGTGCGACTTTTAAAATTGAGTTTTTTTTAGGAAAATTAACTTAAGATTAACAAAACTAAAAAAGGTATGAAGGGTTTCACACAATCATATAAGATGTATTTGATGACACGAAGTCAACAAAGTTAAAACAATTCCCTTGGATTAAATCGAGCGAACAAAATAAAATGGACATCAAAATATAAGCAAATGAAAATTCACAAGAAAATAAATCTAACAAAACAGATTAATGACCAAAAGGCACCGAGGAATTAAAATGACAAAGATATTTAAATAAAATAGAATGGAACTAATTATCTAAATTAAAATTCTAAGATTACTTACCAAAATAATTCTAAACTAATTACAAATTATAAGGTTACAAAAATAATTCTAAAATTACTAAATTAAATCTAAACTAGATTGAAATTTTAAAATTAGTAAATTAAATTGAATCTAAACCAAATAAAATTAAAAGTTACTACAATAATTCTAAAATAACTCAAAATTATTAAAATGATTCTAAACTGAAATAACATTCTAGTTTTACTAAACTAATTCTAAATCTAAATCAATTAGTAAATTTTTGTCTAATTAAAAAAACATGTTTATTTCTAAGAAACTAACTAACCTAAATTAAATAAATAAAGCTAAAAAATCCAATAAAATTAAACTAAGTTAGAAAATTATATTTAATATTAAGAAAAAACAATATTATCTAATTCAATAACTAATTTTTTAAAAAAAATACCTAAAAATAAACTATGTTAATTAACACAAAATAAGAGGAGGTAATGGGCAGACCGGGTTAGGCCCAGTAACTGAGTTGTAACAAAAATTAAACTCTATAAGCAAAAAAAAAGGGGGCAGCCACATATCTCTCTCTCGAACGTTCTTCTTCTACTTCATCTCTCTCATTATATGAACAACAACAAACCTTCAGTCTTCCACGCCTACCAAAAGATAATAGCAATCGTCTGTCCTCGGCTTAACCTCTCCACCACCATAAGGAATGAAAACTCACAACTCTTCCACCATCACAAGAAGCTCATCCTCATCATCGTCGTTATTTTTAGGAACAAAAACAGAATTAATTGTTTACGTGTTCGTTCCTCCACACGCACAATCGCTGACAACCGGCGAATTGAGTTCAACTGCAGTTGGATGTCATCGTTTTCAACTCGTCTATAAGTACCGTGAGAAAAGATGTCGGGATAGAGATACCATCAGGCAGTTCTCCGTCGACTTCCTCTCTGTTCTCGGTTTTTCAGAAAAAAAACTTTAAGCTTCTTGCTCTTGTCGGGCACCATCATTGTTGTTGTTGTTGGGAATGAGAGACAAAAGGTCGGTTATATGGAAATCCTAAGAGGAGACAGAGCTCGGTCTAGTGGAGCCATTGATGAAATTGGTTTTGATTGGAATGAGGATGTGATGATGGTGGAAGCGAGAGTGATGAATATGAGTGAAGAAAAAAATTACAGTGGTGGTCATGAAGAGTTGTTGAAGAATAAAGGTTTGAGATAGATTTTTGACAGGACTTTGCTCTTACTTTATTAATGTTTATTTGTTGTGTGATATTATGAGATATTTCCATTTTTTTAAAAGACTGATTATTTTTCTAGCTTAAAAACGTTTGCAAATTTGTGCTTTCCCTAAAAACATAAGTGTATGATTTTCTGACTATGATTTCCTTCTGATGTTTTTTATGAATCTCTGCAGGTCACAATAACTTTTTTAAAGAAGAAAAGAAACAACATAGACTTTGGCGAATCATGCAATTATGCAGCAGAAAGCAAGTGGTACTAACTATGTAAGTAGAGATGCAGTGCAAACAAATCAGATAAATACTGATGTATATAAAAAAAGATTGTTCAGAGATGATGGGAAGAAGGCGATACCTATCGGAGTCTCTCCGATGGAGCTTCAAAAGGCAGTAAGTTTATACTTTTTCTTCTGTTATTATTTTTACTTCTCTTTCTCTCTATTTCTAGTATTTTTGTTGCAATTTCTCCCTTGGTTTGTGTTGAATAAACTTCTTCTCTTTTTCCGCGAAAGCAGCAAACTGTTGTTGTTGTTGAATATGCAGGCTGAATTTTTCTTGATGCTGATTGCAGGTAAGGTTGTTTGAAACAATGTATAAGTGTTGCCTTGTGTTGATGATTGAAGTTGGTTGGCGCTGTGAATATTGAAGAAGCTGGTATTGAATCGCACTACTGTTATTGCAGAGGTGAGAGGCCGGTGAATGTGAAAGATGGTTGTAAATTTTACATAAGTGTTGAAAGAGTTTTTTTTTTTGTTTCTGGGAAGATTTTCTTTGGTGAGAATTTTGTCTATTCTTTCTGTTCTACCTGGAATTTTTCTTCCCTTCATCTCCAGTCACTTCCTACTGGTTTTTTGTGTATTTATAATGAATGAAAAATCAGAAAATTGGTGGGAAAATGGATGAGATTTGAACACAATTGTTACACTAACTTCATAGCTTTTTTGGGAGTTTTATGTTTTTGTTGATTTAGTATAATGTTTGGCTGTTTTTAGTGCAGGTTTTTTGCAGGATTACAGCAGGTTTTGGACTATTGGAGCAGTAAGAAAGTAGCAAAATTTTGGCAGCATAGTAGCATAATTTTGGCAGCATAGGGATCCTTTGAGAGCAGGGTCTCTTGGACTGTTTCTGTAGCAGGATTTTGCAGCAATAGTAGCCTGTTTGGGACAGGTTCTGGTTTGTTGCAGGGCTGTTTTTTCTTTACATGTTTTTGGCTATTTTACAGATGATGCAATGCTGTGTTTGGATAGCAACATGACTGTTGGTGATGAAGGTTTCTTGGCTATTGATGATGATGATGATCGTTCAGAAAGAAGCCGTGTCAAACAAAGTCTTGAAGAATTTGGAATGGAGCTTTTGAAGAAACAATTGAAGAAAGTTAAAGTTTATCGATTCAAGAAGCCTTGGAGCTTTAGGAACCTTGGAAATTATTCTCTTGAATTGTTCTTGTTGAATGGTTTAGAACTTGACTTATAATTCCAATTAGTTCCCTTTAAAATTTGAGTTGAACTTGTAACTTGTAAATCCTCTTGAATTTGTTTCTTGTAGTCTATAAAACTTGAATATTCATTTTTTATGCAATTTAAATTATGAGCACAACTTGGATCCTTCTTTGTGGTCTATAAACTTGAATGCTGGTGAATTTAATGATATATGGTTCAAAATTGTCCACATGAATGAAGTTTGATTTTGAAAGAGGACATTTCAATCGTGATTAGCTTGAAAATCTTAAAATGATGAATGCAGTTGACACTTTGAATCAATTTGAAACTAAAGTCATTTCTCGAGTGAACCTTCAAATCATCTCCGATGAGACCATAATTCAAACCTTCAATTCAATAGTAACTTGAGATACAAGCGCAGAGTACTTGAAAGAACAAATAATTACTTAAGAACATTAGTAAAAAATCCACTCTAATCCAATAATCACCAATGCTTCAAACACCAGTGACTTGAACTAATCAACAAAGATCTAAGAATCCTCGCACTCAACATTTTGTACCATGAATGATCTCAACATAAAAACAAATGTCTTGAGGAAAGGATTAGGGCTGAACTGAATTTAGGAGTTAAGAACATTCTAAATCAAAATGTGACCTATAATGTTACAAAAAATCATATAACCTTTAAAGCATAATTTGATTCTGATATTTGATGGAAACTTGTAGATGACATCTGTTGTACCCCAAAATTTGCCCTCTCATTTGTCAAGTATTTGCTCACAAGATATTCTAAGACGTCAAGTTTGCAGCACTGATACATCAATTTAGGCTTGGAATTGGCAAAAGGGCAAAATGGTCAATTGCATACTAGAAAGTCAAACTTTGACTTTTTGGTCAACATTACATTCCAAGGATAAAATTTCATCAAGACATTCAAAAATATGAAACTTGATCATCAAGGAATCAAGAAAGTCAAAAGTCAATGTGAAAGTTCAAACCCTTCAAGACTTAGAAATTTTTCTAAGTGTTTTTTATACATGATAATCTCATTTCTTCATGCCAACTTTTCACCTTGATGCAAGATGATTCAAGAGAAGCTTCCAACATGAAAGTTGTAGATCTCCATGATATCTACAACATTTTTTTACACAACTTCTCCTAAACAAGCTTGGATTTAAGGTTATAAATTCATGAAGTCATGACATTTTCATTTAAACACTTAGAGAAATTTTCAACAGTTTTAGTTAGGTTTTTATCCCAACTTCTTGCCCATTTTTCATTAAGTTCCAGTTTGATTTAACAAAAGTGGCCAACATGAAAGTTATAGAGGGTGTTTCAAGCTTTCCAAAACATCTAAGAGCATGAATTTATCATATTTGAGCTAGAAGATGCAAGGATCTGAAGTTGAGCATCCATTCTTGAATTACAAGCCATTTTTGTTGAAGAACACATAATCCAATTGGCATGATGTGCTGCATAATCTCACTTTGCAGGTCTTGTGACTTGAAAATATCAACATAATTTAATGTTTACACAAGAGCTTGAGCTATTACCCAAGTGTTTGAGCCATTGTCCAAAGGATCTTTCCATGTATGGCATAAAGGCATTATTGCTATTCTTGAAAAGCAAACTTTTTGTACAAAGTTTGTCTTGAGCCCATACTTTGTTTATTTTCTGATTTCACTCCACCATAAAATAGGGAAACCAACCCCTCTAAACCAGTAACTTTGGTACTTAATCTTGGAACCATGGAATACTTGATACTTACATCCCAACCAAACCATAACATGTTGTTTGTAAACCTATTCAGCATTTGTTCACAAGTCCCTTGCCTATAAATAGAAGAAGCATTTGCAAGGCAAAGAGGTTAGAAAAAATAGAGAGAACAGCCAGAAGTTATATTGATAAACCCTTAAAATCTCATATTCACAAAAAGCCATAACAGTACATAAAACCTCCACTCTTGAGCTTTGAAGTCTAAACCTCTAAACCTCTCACACTTTGCATATTTCATCAAAAAACCATCCAAACATTTCATACCACACAGAGGTTGTTTAGTAACCTTCAACAAAAAGGAAAGTCTAGCAGCCTATTGGAGCTTCCTTAAGGTTCATACAACATCTTGAAGGGTATTTGGTTTCAAAACCTAAATTGCAGTTTTAAGGTAAGTCATCTTTACCTTGCCTTTTCCATACATCAATTTTTCTGTTTATAGGATGTAGCAATCACTATTTTTGAAGTTAATCTTTATTTGTTATTCATGTTATTCATTCATATGTTAAAAACTACATGATGTATGCAAAGAATGGTGTTTAAGGCAGAAAAATACAGGATGTATCGACACATATCCACATGTGTCGACCCATCTTAGTGAAAATACAGGGTATGAGTCGACACGTGGCCCTCATGCATCGACCCATACTGAGTTCAGGTCACAAAACAGAAGCTGTAAAGGACTATGAGTCGACACATATGCATTTCGCATCGATAGAAAAAGGTGTATGAGTCGACACATCCCATTATGTGTCGACACATACTGAACAGATTTCACTTAACAGGAGCTGGGAGAGCTTATGAGTCGATACATATGCGTTTCGCGTCGACACAAGAAGGGTGCATGAGTCGACATATCCCCTTATGTGTCGACACATACTGAGTTATTTTGTTTTGCAGGGGCAGGGAAAAGCTATGTGTCGATACATAGCAGCATAGGTCGACACATAGCATTTCAAAATGCAGTTTTCCTTTTATTTTACACTGTTTTTACATTATTTTCATTATCATTCGATATGGTTGTAATATTTCAGTCTCCACTTCATCCCCATTGTAAATTTGTACCCCCATCCCCCTAAAGTGATGTAATAGCTTAGATTTTACTTTCCGCCTTTTACTTGCTTTTCATATATTGCTAGTAAATAAGTGTGTATGGCAAGATAAAAACAACAAAATAGGCCACCCTAATCAAATACTAAATGCATGCAAATCAAACACATTATTCACACATGTACCCTTAGGGTAATCTCACTCGTTGCCTTTCGGAAAATAGTCATGTCCCTCGAGCATGGGCGTTTTAGCAAAGACCCTCGATAAAAGATCGTAGTCCCTCGATGACCCTCGATGTTGCCTTCGGTAAACGATCTAGTCCCTAAAACGACATTGCTAAAACGTCCCACACGTTGCCTTCTATGACTATACAAACGTCCCAACGCCCGTCCCTTTACATCCAACGATGGGGCTTCTTACCAAATCAATGGTAAGATAGCCACATCTAAAGGAGGAGGAAAAGCACATTTAATACCTTTCGAGTAGGTAGATTCGCTCTTAGTTACTCGCTTGCTCACAACAAAAACATTTTTATACACCCACACTCTCATCTTTGAACTATTTTTGAAACAAACACTTTGTAGGCGTTCTTATAGAAACAAGAACCATTACGAAGTTCCATATTCAAAATTCTTTCAAAAGCACATCTCACAAACACACTTTTTAACTATTTTTGAAACAAACACTTTGTAGGCGTTCTCATAGAAACGAGAACCATTACGAAGTTCCATTTTCAAAATACTTTCAAAAACATATCTCACAAACACACTTTTTAACTATTTTCGAAACAAACACTTTGTAGGCGTTCTCATAGAAACGAGAACCATTACGAAGTTCCATTTTCAAAATACTTTCAAAACACACACCACAAGCACATTCAAAAAAAAGCAAGTGATCTAGCAAGTAACTAAGAGCCCATGGAAAACCATAGATGAAAAGGGTTCTAGTGCCTTCCCTTTTCATAATCTACCCCCTGAACTCAAAAACATCTCTAAAGGTCTTTCCTGTGCTTTTTCACCTTTCCTTTTTGGATAAAAGAAAAGTCGGTGGCGACTCTTGATAAACCGCAACATTTGTGAATACAAACGCAAAACCTTCAAGTCAGTTCTTCCACCGTATAACAGAACTGGTGACTCTGCTGGGGAATTTTTTAAAGTGGGGTTACCTTAGGGCTAGATCACATTTATTTGCTTACATTGTTTGACTTGCTTGCTTTACATTATGGTTCTTTGTTTGGGTTTGAATCCTCCACCCGGATTTGGGAAACATTATAGGTAAATAGCAATACATTGTGGAAACTGTGGGGGGTAGACCGACATGGTCTAAGCAATAGCTATGTTAGTGTGACATATTTGTGGGTACTGGTAGCCTTTGAGTTAATCAAAGAGAATACGGGGCCACTGAGTGATGTCATGGAGCACTAATGAACTTCTAGAACCCTTTACTTGACCAACTTGGCCTTTAGGATGTAGTGAGATGACCGGCTTTGGTGCAGTCCGAAGTTGGTAGATACTCGATACTACACTCATTGAGGTTTGATTTCTTGGGATATTCCGGTCGCCATTAATGAAGCTTGAGCTAAAACAATGACCAAGGAAACAATCTGGTGATATTGAGCTCCTTAGAACCCGGTTACTATTTTTAGGACAGGTTGAGCCAACTAAACTTCAAAAGGGTACTTACCTACAAAACTCCATTAAAGCCTAAAACTAAGGACTTGTTTTCTTTGTTTGAATATGATTATTTGTATATAAACTTGCTTACCTCGCATGTCTGTACATAACATCATAACATCATACCATAGCATTTTCAATAACCATTTCAAGGATCTCGAGGGTCTTTGATGCAGGGTCACGTTGAACCAGACGTCTACCAAAGGGCAAGAGGATTTATTTTCCTCTAAACAAACACCGTCAAAAATCAAGTACAAACAACTTGAGTCAAGGGCTATGACCCATTTGGCATGGTAAGCTTGATTCTCGTGGAAGGACATCCACCGATACAAAGTTCTCCAATCAAAGTTATTGATCAAAGTTCAACTTCTAACTTTTTCTTGTGTTTACCCCTCGAGATCCTTGAAAGCTTGCATCCAC
Source organism: Vicia faba (assembly GCA_948472305.1). NCBI lineage: Eukaryota > Viridiplantae > Streptophyta > Magnoliopsida > Fabales > Fabaceae > Vicia > Vicia faba. Next base: position 331,860,457 of record OX451736.1, read on the forward strand.
ATATCATGCATCATATCACGACAGGTTTCTCCCATTCAGGTCTCCTTATCTTCCTGTTGTTTATTTCAGTAGAGATCTAGAGAAGACTATCAAGGACATCCAGGCTCAAAATGCTCAACTTCAAGAGATGTTCTAGAACCTATCCAAGGGGCAAGAAGAAGTGAAATCTCTCCTCACTAGGGGCATGATCATAGGGAATCCTGAGGGCAACAAAGATGATCAATTGGAGCTGCTATGAACTGAGATAGCCATAATGAAAATCCAGATGATGGGACAACTGGTGGGACAGATGGCTCTCATCCAAACCTTGGCACAAGGACAAGAAGAGCTGAGAGTCCTCATCAACAAGCTTCATCAAGACGTATGTAACTAAATGGGGCAAACAACTAGAGTTGAGGATCAAGTCATCATTCACCCTCCCTTGAGATAAGAAGTCGAAAGAAGACCTTTCCAATTTGCTCCTGCGTCACGAGCCCAACAATAACCTCGCCAACAACAATAGGGTAATCGGTGTAAGCGGAATACAGATGAAAGACGCTTTACCAAAATCAACATGTCATTATCTGAAGTACTGCAACACCTGTTGGAAGCCAAGCTGGTTGTATTAAGGGACCCCCCTCAGAATCCCAACACAGCCTCTCCGAGTTATAATCCAAATGCAAGATGTGCGTACCACTCCAACAGTGTTAGAACATAGTTTGATTCTACAACCCTCAGTTAGACTTTTGATGATAACAAAATACAAGATTAAATAAATTGTAAGATTTATATAAGACATATATGCTACTTAAAATTATGTTGTGTATTTACAGAAACTCTGATGGAATCAGCATTAGAATATCAGTATCAACATCAGCATCAGAAGATATGTCAGCATTAGAAGATCAAATAACATGTGCTACGCTGAAGCCTGATGAATAGAATCTGCGCATAAAATACTCTGACTCTGATCAAGATCCTTACCAGTCATCAGCACTCAGAAGCGTCAGCATAAAGGAAAGAACACTCTGATCACCATAAGCATAGAAGACTCTGAAGTGTCAACGTTAATAAGCATTCAAGACAGATTTATTACCAATGGCTTTATTCCAAGACAAAGATCTTCTCAAAAAGGAAAGAACGTTATTAGCATTGAATGGATTTATGGACAACCAACGTATCTCTTCCATGGCTATATAAACAAGACTGTGTGAGAAAAGAAAAGGTTAATAATCTTCACACATACACGCCTACGTAAACGAACTCATTCATACAATTTGCTAAAGCATTCAACCACACCTACTCAAAAGCATTAGCAGTACAGTTTCATTCTAAGCTTAATATTGTGTATTATCACAGTTGTGATATATAGTTTTATTAGAAAACATCAAACACACTTTTGATTCATTTATCTGTAAGAGAATTTCCTTGAGATAAACCGGTTTGTGGTTAGACTCAAGAAGGCTTTAACAGTTGTTAAAGTAGTTGTTGTATTCAGTTGAATATAGTGGATTAAGACCTCGTTGGAGAGAGGCGAAATCACCTTGACGGGTGGACTGGAGTAGTTTGAGATCAAACGAACCAGGATAAAAATATAGTGTTGTCTGCATTTGATTTAAAGTTTTACAATTCAACCCCCCTTCTTGTGTTTTTCACATCTTCAATTGGCATCAGAGCGCCTGGTTCTGAGCTATAACACTTAACCGTGTCAGTACAAGATCCAGCATCAGAAAAACACAATGGCAGGACCACATCAAAACATCAGCAATGACAACAATGAAGAAAGAGACAGATTCAGTGGCAAACCTCCAGTCTTTGATGGAGAAAAATTTGACTACTGGAAAGACAGAATTGAAAGCTTCTTTCTTGACCATGATGCTGATCTGTGGGATATGGTGACTGATGGATACACGCACCCAGTGGATGGAAGAGTCAGAAGATTGACAGGAAGGCAATGTCTGATCAGCAAAAGTATGATTTCAGAAATCACCACAAGGCCAGAACAATTCTTCTCAGCGCCATCTCTTATTCTGAATATGAAAAGATATCAAACAGAGACACTGCAAATAATATGTTTGACTCTCTGAGAATGGCGCATGAAGGCAACATTCAAGTAGAAGAAACCAAATCTCTTGCGCTCATTCAGAAGTACGAGGCATTCGAGATGGAAGAAAGTGAATCAATAGAAATGATGTTCTCAAGATTTCAAATTCTGGTTGCTGGTCTCAAAGTTCTGGACAAAGGGTATTCTACTGCTGATCATGTTAAGAAGATCATCAGAAGCTTGCCAAAAAAGTGGAGGCCAGTGGTCACAACGCTTAAGCTAGCCAAGGATCTTAACAAAATTTCTCTGGAGGAACTTGTCATCTCCCTCAGAAGTCACGAGATAGAGCTAGAAACAGATGAACCTCAAAGTCAAGGTAAGCCATTAACTTTAAAATCTAACAGAAAATCTGACTCCAAGGTTTTGCAGGCTGTAGAAGAAACCTCTGATGGGTCTTCATCAGAAGAAGATGAACTATCTCTCCTCTCCAGAAGGAAGAACCAATTACGGAAGCAGAGGCAAAGGAAGTTCAGGAATCCCAGAAGATCAGAGAATCAGAATGAATCTTTCTCCAGATACAGAAGGTCAGAATCCTCCTCTGGACACAGAAGATCTGAAGGCTCTTCAGGAAGCAAAAAGCCAAACAACAAAGACATCATCTGCTATGAATGTAATGAGCAAGGGCACTACAAAAGTGATTGCCCAAAGCTTCAGAAGGAAAAGCCCAAAAAGAAGTTTGGCAAGGAAAAGAAGAAAAGTCTCATGGCTACATGGGATGATTCTGACACATCTGAAGCTGACTCAGAATTAGATGATGAGAGAGAAAACATAGCTCTCATGGCAAACATAACAGAAGACAGTGAAGCTTCTGAGTCAGACTCTGGATCAGATACATAAGAGGTATTTCCTGACTTTGCTATAAACTTTACTAAGGCTGAACTAGCTGAAAGCCTTAATGAAATTCTGGAAAGATATCAGCAGATCAGAGTCAAATTCAGAAACCTGAAAAGGAATCATGCTTCTGACTCTGATAAGACTGAGAGTCTCAAATTGGAGAATTCTGAGTTAAAAGATAAAGTTTCAAAATTATAAAATCTATTGCAAAACTCTCAGAAGGAAACAATCCCTGAAACTCCCAGCAGTGCTGATGAGATTATCAAGGAGTATGATCACAGCTTTCAGAAGTTTCTAGCTAAAAACATAGATAGAAGCAAAATGGCTTCAGTGATCTATGGAGTTAGCAGAAATGGCAGAAAGGGAATAGGATACCAAGGTAAGGTACCTACACCAAAGAATGCCATGGATTTAGTTATAAAACGCACTTCACTTGATTCACACTTTGTATATGGGCACACACATGACATCAAATACACAAGTAGTAATTATTCTGTCAAACCAAAATTCAACCAGAGTTTTGGTAAAACTAACAAATCAGGACCCAAGAAAATATGGGTACCTAAGGATAAAATAATACATGTGGCAGATATCTTTAGAAGCAAAGCAGAAACACCAGTCATGGTACCTGGACTCTGGCTGCTCACGACACATGACGGGAAGAAGGCATATGTTCCAAAGCCTGGAACTTAAGCCTGGAGGCAATGTAGGCTTTGGAGGCAATCAGAGAGGAAAGATTATTGGCTCTGGAACAGTAGGTAATGGAAATCTTCCCTCTATAAGTAATGTTTTATTAGTAGATGGATTAATGCATAATTTGTTACCCATAAGTCAATTAAGTGATAACGGTTATGATATAATCTTTAATCAAAATTCATGCAAAGCTGTTAGTCAGAAAGATGGGACTATCCTATTTAATGGAAAGAGGAGAAACAACATTTATAAAATAAAACTTTCTGAACTGAAAAGTCAGAATGTAAAGTGTCTTATGTCTGTTAACAACGAGCAATGGATCTGGCACAGAAGATTGGGACATGTTAGTATGAGAAGAATATCTCAGATTAACAAACTCAATCTGGTCAGAGGACTTCCTAACCTGAAGTTCAATTCAGATGCTCTGTGTGAAGCATGTCAGAAAGGAAAGTTTGCAAAACCAGCTTTCAAATCTAAAAACATTGTTTCCACCTCTAAGCCATTAGAACTTCTGCACATTGACTTATTTGGACCAGTTAAAACTGCTTCAGTCAGTGGCAAGAAGTATGGGTTAGTAATCGTAGATGACTATAGCAGATGGACTTGGGTAAAGTTCTTAAGACACAAGGACGAGTCACACTCTGTGTTTATCACCTTCTGCAACCAAGTTCAGAATGAAAAGGATCTTAGAATCGTCAAAGTCAGAAGTGATCATGGTGGAGAGTTTGAAAATAAAGATTTTGAATCATTTTTTAATGACAAAGACATTCTGCATGATTTCTCTTGTCCTAGAACTCCTCAGCAAAATGGAGTTGTAGAACGAAAGAACAGAACATTGCAAGAAATGGCCAGAACCATGATCAATGAGACTAACGTTGCTAAGATCTTCTGGGCAGAGGCAATAAACACAGCGTGCTATATTCAGAATAGAATCTCTATAAGACCTATTCTGTAAAAGACTCCATATGAATTGTGGAAGAACAGAAAGCCCAACATTTCTTAGTTTCATCCATTTGGATGTACTTGCTTTATTTTGAATACTAAAAATTTGAACAAGTTTGACTCTAAAGCACAAAAGTGTATTATGTTAGGATACTCTGAACGCTCAAGAAGGTACAGAGTATACAATACAAAAACACAGATTGTGGAAGAATCAATCAGTGTTCATTTTGATGATAAGCTTGACTCTCAAAAGTCAAAGCAGAATGAATTACTTGCAGGTATGGAAGTTGAATTCACAGGTACTGAAGACAAGTCATCAGAAGCTCTTAACAGAGACACTCCCTCAACATCAGAAAGAGGCACTGCAAGAAATCCAGCACCTTCTGTTGATCAACTCCAAAAAAGACCATCCAGAAGCAGCATGGATCACCCAGAAGAAACAATCTTAGAAAGAAAGGAAGATCCAATCAGAACAAGAGCTAGCTTTAGAAACTCTGAAGAATCCCTCATGGGACTTGTTTCTCTAATTGAACCATCAACAATTGATGAAGCGCTTCTGTATAATGACTGGATTCTAGCAATGCAAGAGGAGCTGAATCAATTCACAAGGAATGACGTATGGGATCTAGTTCCCAAACCAAAAGGATTCAACGTCATTGGAACAAAATGGGTGTTCAGAAACAAACTGAATGAACTAGGTGAAGTCATCATAAACAAAGCACGATTGGTAGCACAAGGTTATAGTCAGCAAGAGGGGATAGACTATACAGAAACCTTTGCTCCAGTCGCCAAGTTAGAATCTATCAGACTTTTAATTTCATTTGCTGTAAATAAAGGCATCACTCTGTATCAGATGGATGTTAAGAGTGCATTCTTAAATGGCTATATAGAAGAAGAGGTATATGTGCACCAACCCCCTGGTTTTGAAAGTTCCAAAAATCCAGAATATGTTTTCAAACTAAAGAAGTCACTGTATGGTCTGAAACAAGCTCCCAGAGCTTGGTATGAAAGACTAAGTAACTTCCTATTAGAAAAGGAATTCACCAGAGGGAAAGTGGACACAACTCTATTCTGTAAGACAGTTAAGAATGACATTTTAGTATGTCAGATTTATGTTGATGATATCATTTTTGGATCTACTAAACCTTCTCTGGGAAGAAAGTTTGCTAAGTGTATGTAGGCAGAATTTGAGATGAGCCTAATGGGGGAACTGAAATTCTTTCTGGGCATTCAGATCAATCAAACTCCATAAGGAACTTACATTCATCAGAGCAAATATGTCAGAGAACTTCTGAAGAAATTTGATCTCTCAGAATGTAAGCCATCAAAGATTCCAATGCATCCCTCGTGCATTCTGGAAAGAGAAGAGGTAGGTAAAAAGGTAGAATAGAAGGTCTACAGAGGTATGATTGGTTCTCTTCTTTATCTGACAGCTTCAAGGCCTGATATTTTATTCAATGTATGCATTTGTGCTAGATTCCAATCAGATCCTAGAGAATCTCACTTAACAGCAGTTAAGCAAATTTTTAAGTATCTGAAAGGTACTACTAATCTGGGTTTGTTTTATAGAAAATCAAGTGATTACAGCTTAGTAGGATACTGTGATGCTGATTTTGCTGGAGACATAGTAGAACGAAAAAGCACTTCTGGAAGCTGCCAGTTTCTGGGAGAAAATCTGATCTCATGGTCCAGCAAAAGACAATCCACAATTGCTCTATCAACAGCAGAAGCTGAATACATAGCAGCAGCTGGATGCAGCACATAAATGCTCTGGATGAAAAGTCAACTTGAGGACTTCCAGATATTTGAGAGTAACATTCCTATCTTCTGTGACAATACTTCTGCTATTTGCTTAAGTAAAAATCCAATTTTACATTATAGGGCTAAGCATATAGAAATAAAACATCATTTTATTAGAGACTATATTCAGAAAGGGATTTAAAATTTAAAATTTATTAACACAGACCATCAATGGGCTAATATTTTTACAAAACCACTTTCTGAAGATAGGTTCAACTTCATTCTGAAACATCTCAGCATGAAGCTCTGCCCAGAATAAAATTGTTTTGATTCTATATATTAACCTTCAGAACTTTGTTTATTTTCTGTGAACTACTGATCAATCTTCCTTCAGAACTTTAGAAGTGCAGATTGTATCAGAATCTATCCATGAAGATCTGAGCGCTTCATTTCTAAGATGGAAATGTGTTGTTCACTCAAGCAAACAAGTGTCATCCAGTCATCAGCTATTTTCTGAGGCTGAACACGCGTTCACGTTTCTGAAAAGGCAAAGCGCTGATTGGATGCATTGAGACACATGTCATGGGTAACCATTCCAAATATCTTTCTGAATCCCCTAAAATTAGCTATCATTAAATGCTAATAATCATTATTAATTTATCTCTCTTAAACGTTTATGTTTTCAAAACCTTTTTAGAAATCTATTTAAACACTTCACACCATTTACACGTTTTACCTTCACTTTCATTCTCTCAATATTTCTGATTTCAGTGTTCTTCTTTCTCAAGAAACCCTTTCAATCATTTTCACAAAAACCTCGTGTGAACATGGCTTCTTCCAGCATTCCTTCTTCAGGTTCCCAGAAAACTGTTTCATCTGAACAATATGAAGTACCATTCAGAACACTTCTAACACCAGTCAAGAATCTTGAAGTTCTGTCAGAATTAATAGTGGATTTCAACAGTCTCAAGGAAAATGGTTTTGATTTATCTGAAGAGGTTAAAGCTCAAGGTTGGGAAAAGTATTTTGACAGGCTGGTGGGTCCAGCATTTCCTATTCTGGTAAAGGAATTTTGGATTCACGCTTCTTCTTCAAATCATCAAGTTACGTCTTACATCATGGGGAAGAAGATTGTTATCATTGAAGACCTGATTGCAAGACTCATAGGGTAAAATGGTGGTGGTATTCGTTGCATTGATATGGCAGAAAGGTGTGCAGATGTTGCCCTAATTGCAAGGGAAATTTTCACGTTGGGGCTTCCCTCCAGCAAGATAAGGGATTTGAAGGACAAGCACAGAATTTGGGCCAAGATCATTCTGGGATGTTTCAACCACAGGAAGCCTACCAGCTCTCCTGATTACATAAACATTGATCAGCAGTTTCTGATCTATTTTATCTCTGAGAAGGTCAAGATAAATCTAGCTCATCTTCTGTTCAATCATCTCAGAACAAGTGTCAAGGAAACAAGAGAAGAGGAACGTACAAAAACGGATTGGATACCCTTGGGAAGACTGATATCAGATATTCTTACAGAGAATAGGTTGATTGATCATCTGCAAGAGGCTCAAGAAATCAGCACTCTGGAACCTTCTGTTGGCAAGCAGCTGAATGCCAAAAATTTGAAGAAAATGAAGTTGATAGAGAACATTAAGAAGGATCCCAACGTCACTCCTTTTGCTGAAATCTCCAGCAGAATAGTCCCTCTGGACGACTTCCCTCTGTTCTCAAAGATTTACTCTAAACCAGAAATCATTCTGAGATATCTGGATGCTTGTAAAGCTGATGGTACAGCACCAAATCTGAATATTCAAGATCTTCAGCAGAAGGCTCCAGAGGTTGTTCTGAAGAAGACAAAGAAAAGAAAAGCTGCTGCAGAAGGATCATCTCAACAGACTCCCAAGAAAATAGGTAATCCTGCTTCTGTAACTGTTTTAGATTCAACTGTTGTTTCAACATCTATCCCTATTCCAACTCCATCTGAAAACCCAACACCTCAAACTTTCGATGATTTTGACTTAGACTTTGACCCTTCTGAATCATTAGCCCTCAGAAGATCCTGCTCCCAACCACAAAATCCAAACACTGAAGCCATACCAGAACAAGAACTTGAAAAAGTTCTTTCTGATATAGACCAACACACTTCCTCTCCCGAAATAGAAAATCCAAATCCAAATCCAAACACAGAAGCACAACCTGAAACTCCCCTCTCACCAATACCAGAAACTCCACTCTCTCCAATACCAGAAATCCCTCAACCAGATATTAATCCACCCTCTCCTCAACATGAACAATCTCCACAACCTGAGACTCAAACCTCTGAGGCTCAACCCTCTGAATCCCCTTAACCACAATCTTTGGCCATTCAATTGCCCTGTGGTACCACTGTGAATATTCCTCAACTTCCTTCTTCACCAAAAATAACTCCACCAAACTCCCCATCAAGTCCTATCTTAATTCCTGACTCTCTCACTCCCTCACCTAAGAAAAATTCAGAAGACCACAACAAGACTGTCATTGATTTAACAGTCTTTGAACGCCTTGCTGCCATCAACCATAGAACTGCTATCTGTAAACCAAAACATCCAGATGTTGGTTCCAACATTTTGAACTTTGAAACAGATATACAGAAGTGGATCACTTCTCTAAAACAAGCAAGTCTGGAACTGGTTGATCCTGCTGTATCAGACCTCCTCTGGACAAAATTCAGAAGATGGGTATGCGTTGAAACCTTTAAGTTGCAAGACCAGAGCTATGGACAGGCTCAACAGAACTTCAGCAATCTGCTGAAGGAAATTGAAGGTCCAGTTCTGAGCAAGCTGCTTAAAGAAGAAGTACTCCCGCTGGACAATGCTCCTTGGTCTGAATATCGTCAACTAGAGTCAGAAGAACAGATGATTCCAACTGAAGAACAGGTTCAAGAAGAAGATATTGGAGAAAGCTCTGAGAAGCACCCTGTTTTTGGAGATCCTCAAGCTTCCTCTCTTGACAGGCAGACTCTGGAGGACTTGCAAAGATCTGATATGCTGATGAATGAAAGAATGGATAAGCAAGACATCAAAATTGATGCTATAACAAACATGGTATCTCAGCAACAGGAAACCAGCAATCAAATCAAGAGCATGTTGGAAGCTCTGTTCACACGTCTTCCTCCTCCCTCTTAGAATTTTCTTGTGGTTTCCTTGTTTTCTTTACATGTTTGTCTGTAATATTTTTTCTAAACTTATCATTGCTTCTGTTTTTAATATAAACGTTTTTTTAGCTCTGATCATTTTAAACTCTGACTATTTGTGCTTTTTGATAACTGACAAAAAGGGGGAGAAAGAATGATATTTTTCAATAACGGATTACTGAGACATAAGTCTCAAACATTCTAACATTATGATATATTTGAATTTCTTTCTTTTGAAAAGCTTACAGGTACAAGAATCTGATGAATCTGATGAACTCTGATAAAGTAAAGTTCTGATGCTCAAGGTCTCATGGAATTAAAGGGAAGTAATCAACTCAGGGGGAGTTTTTCTCTTCGTTGCTCTGATACCTTTTATTCCTTATCTTCTTATCTTTGATACCTTTTATTCGTTATTTGTTTATCTCTGATACCTTTTATTCTCTAATTTTAATTGAAAAAAATCCGGTTTTTGTCATCATCAAAAAGGGGGAGATTGTTAGAACATAGTTTGATTCTACAACCCTCAGTTAGAGTTTTGATGATAACAAAATACAAGATTAAATAAATTGTAAGATTTATATAAGACATATATGCTACTTAAAATTATGTTGTGTATTTACAGAAACTCTGATGGAATCAGCATCAGAATATCAGTATCAACATCAACATCAGAAGATATGTCAGCATCAGAAGATCAAATAACATGTGCTACGCTGAAGCCTGATGAACAGAATCTGTGCATAAAATACTCTGACTCTGATCAAGATCCTTACCAGTCATCAGCACTCAGAAGCGTCAGCATAAAGGAAAGAACACTCTGATCACCATAAGCAGAGAAGACTTTGAAGTGTCAACGTTACTAAGCATTCAAGACAGATTTATTACCAACGGCTTTATTCCAAGACAAAGATCTTCTCAAAAAGGAAATAACGTTATTAGCATTGAAATGGATTTATGGACAACCAACGTATCTCTTCCGTGGCTATATAAACAAGATTGTGTGAGAAAAGAAAAGGCTAATAATCTTCACACATACACGCCTACGTAAACAAACTCATTCATACAATTTGCTAAAGCTTTCAACCACGCCTACTCAAAAGCATTAGCAGTACAGTTTCATTCTAAGCTTAATATTGTGTATTATCACAGTTGTGATATATAGTTTTATGAGAAAACATCAAATACACTTTTGATTCATTTATCTGTAAGAGAATTTCCTTGAGATAAACCGGTCTGTGGTTAGACTCAAGAAGGCTTTAACAGTTGTTAAAGTAATTGTTGTATTTAGTTGAATATAATGGATTAAGACCTCGTTGGAGAGAGGCGAAATCACCTTGACGGGTGGACTGGAGTAGTTTGAGATCAAACGAACCAGGATAAAAATACAGTGTTGTCTGCATTTGATTTAAAGTTTTACAATTCAACCCCCCTTCTTGTGTTTTTCACATCTTCAAACAGTCCTGGACATGACACCAATAGTTGTTGGACATTAAGAAATAAAATTCAAGACCTGATTGAAGAAGGAACGTTGGAGTTCACACAAGATGGCCTGACTGAATTCTTCAGCCAAAGACACTTCACCCAAATCAACATGCCATTGTCACAAGCATTACAACACATGTTGAAGATGAATCTGATTACGATGATAAACCCTCATTCGAGCCCGAAGACTTCCTCTCCTGACTACAATCCGGAGGCAAGGTGTGCTTATCATTCTGATAGCCCTGGGCATGATACAAATGATTATTGGGCGTTGAAGTATAAGATTCAAAACCTGATCGACGAAGGAATGCTGGAGTTCACACAAGATGGTCAGTCTGAGTTCTTCTGTCATCCTTCAAAGGCTCACCATCTAAAATGACAAGTTCGAACAAAGAAGCTTTTGTTTATTTGAATTTTCAGTTGTAATTTCTTTTGCTTGTTCAAACAATTATCTATTAATGTTAGACTTTGTTTCATTAATGCATTGCATATGTTTGTCTTGATTTGATTCACTCATTTTCATTACATTTAAACTATGATTTTTACTCACTTTATGACATTCAACTCTTGCTAAAAGTTACAAGCCTTTAGAGGGAGGATGACGAAAACAATGCCATGATCTCATACAGTATACTTTTGAATAGACCTTGCTGACGATGTACAGGCGTTCTTTCAAATCCTAAACACTGGAGTTATAAGGAAGATAATCCCTAGTCAACCCCTTCGAGCCAAAGAAGTATAAGTGTTTTGTTTTAACACAAATTGAAACCTTTAATCAAAACCTGGGGAAGGGTAGTCTCTCAATTAATTCAAACGCGCATTAAGCCGCAAACTCTCATTTCGTAATACAACGAATGACATCAAAAACATTCCTCTGGAATCAAAAGACGGTGATGGTTCCCCATCACATAGGCAGTCATTATCTCTCAAAAACAAAAGCCCACTAAGTCAAAACCTACAAAGGATACTTAAGAAAACTGGGGCATGCCGCTGACTGCAATCTCAAAACAAGAACAGTCAGGAAAAAATTAGGGATAACAAATCAATCAAAAGAGGTTATTACAAATCCTCAACAACATGAAAAAAATGTTGCAAAAATGACTGTCTTCCAACAAACTTAACCATCACCAAAACGTCATCCCAGACTCAATTGGAGTTTGAATGTACAATTAACTGAGCTTAGGACTGAAGAACATCACGAAGAACGGGTGGGTACAAATGCACTTTGAGCCTTTATCCTTTCTTTCTTAAACTGTGAACCAAGCCACGTTACAACCCTTCAAAAGTCCTAATTGAAGCATGGGTTAGTTCGAAAGCATACTGTTACAAAAGGTATCCTGACTCCTGTAGGGCTTTACTCAAAATCCTGAGTTGAATTTTTCTTACAAAACTTCTTTACTTGCTGAAAACGCATTTTTCAAAACTTCAAGACAAGCATAAACTTTGCATTACTTGAATATCACTGTTTGCATATGGATAATTGTTTGACAGCGGAGAAATTCACACAATGAACGTCCAGTGAACGAAAGCTCTCTCAGTGAACAAGATCAATTCAAGAAGGATGACACTCCTCCTATCAACAAGGGGACGTGACATGTCACTATCCAACACACCTGGGGAAGTCCAGTCAAGATTCCAGGAAACCTCTCAAGAAGTGCAGAGTAACCAGGGGCAAGCCTCCATCTCCGTCACTTGGGGCATTAAACATCAAATCTCAACAAAGAGTTACGTACAATCAAACATTTTTGGCAATGCCACGAACATTTGCTACTAGGGGCAATGACGAATCTCCCCAAAATCTTTCTCATAGGATGATTCCCAGCCAGAGTTTCAATCTCTGATAACCTCTTCCCAGCTGGGAAAACTTCAAGAATCCTCGAGGACTTTCCCCAACGAAGTCGTCACCTCTCAAGCAGACCGATAATAGGGTTTATTTCCCCAACAAACGGTAGGTTTCCCCAACTTGAGTTTGCCTCTCCGACTACTACAAATCAAAGGACCACGACTCCTTTTCCCCAGTAGACTACTCTACAAACCCCAACAAGTTATTGTGAAACCTGGACCCGACCAGATATCAATTCAACTTCGACTCCCCAGAAGAGCAACGGACAACTAAGACTCCTAAACTCTTTTCCCAAGCAGGAATAAACATGCTCCCCACAGAGTTTTCAATATCCCCCAGTGGATTTCTACTCAAACAGTGAAACAGGAATCCCCATTGGAAATATTCTCAACAAAGTTTAAAGACACACCAACTCTTCAACAACAGTCCAGGATTTAACGGTTCCCCAACGTCTGTCAAGGATTTATTTTCCCAGACAAAAATACATTCATTAAACATTTCACATTTCATACATCCTATTCACATACATGATAAGTGCATACGGCACCATCTCATTTATTTTGAGAACATCATGACATCACGCATTTCATACATCATGACATTGCATACAACTAACATTTTACCTTTTCATGTTCCAGATTAATACCTGTAGCAAGCCAGGAAAACTATATGTGGATGACTGATTGTAGATTAATACCTGTAACAAGCCAGGAAAACTATCTACATGAAGAGATTGAAGATTAACACCTGTAACAAGCCAGGAAAACTATCTTTATTTCTCAAGTCAGAGACTAACACCTGTAACAAGCCAGGAAAACTATCTACATGAAGAGATTGAAGATTAATACATGTAGCAAGCCAGGAAAACTATCTTTCTTTCTCAGGTCAGAGATTAATACCTGAAACCAGACAGGACAAATATCTACTCAACCAGCTCAAACAACTCAACCTTTTGATACAGTTCAGATACGCACCAGATACGGATGCCATCCTGATACTCATTCAGTTTCCTTCTAGAGATAGTTCAGATACACTCCAGATATGGATGACATTCTGATACTTATTCCAGATTCCTTCTAGAGACAGTTCAGATACGCACCAGATACGGATGCCATCCTGATACTCATTCAAAGACAGCTTTCAGATACAGTTCAGATACGCACCAGATACAGATGTCATCCTGATACTCATTCAAAGATAGCTTTCAGATACAGTTCAGATACACACCAGATACGGATGTCATCTTGATACTCATTGAAAGACAACTTTCAGATACAGTTCAGATATGCACCAGATACGAATGCCATCCTGATACTCATTCAGATTCAGCTTTCAGATACAGTTCAGATACGCACCAGATATGGATGCCATCCTGATACTCATTCAAAGACAGCTTTTAGATACAGTTCAGATACACACCAAATATGGATGCCATCCTGATACTCATTCAAAGACAGCTTTCAGGTACAGTTCAGATACGCACCAAATACGGATGCCATCCTGATACTCATTCAAAGACAACTTTCAGATACAGTTCAGATACACACCAGATACGGGTGCCATCCTGATACTCATTCAGATTCAGCTTTCAGATACAGTTCAGATACGCACCAGATACGGATGCCATCCTGATACTCATTCAGATTCATCTTTCAGATACAGTTCAGATACGCACCAGATACGGATGCCATCCTGATACTCATTCAGATTCAGCTTTCAGATACAGTTCAAATATGCTCCAGATACGGACTCCATCCTGATACTCATTCAGATTCAGCTTTCAGATACAGTTCAGATACGCACCAGATACAGATGCCATTCTGATACTCATTCTTTCAACTTACAAATTACAATTCAACAAGCAATCACTTTTGGATGGCATCTTTAAGCCCATCTCTAACAACTATCCATAACCTCTCCAAAAGGAATCTTTAAGCCCATTCCTTCTATCATCGGATTGTCGAGTGCAGATTTCTAGGCACTCTATTGTCCAATCATCTTCCACCTTCGAGTCACGAATGGCAAAACTCGCTAATCTAACTCTTCAGGTTTAAGAAGATTGAACAGGGGCAGCTGTTGTACCCCAAAATTTGCCCTCTCATTTGTCAAGTATTTGCTCACAAGATATTCTAAGACGTTAAGTTTGTAGCACTGATACATCAATTTAGGTTTGGAATTGGCAAAAGGGAAAAATGGTCAATTGTATACTAGAAAGTCAAACTTTGATTTTTTGGTCAACATTACATTCCAAGGATCAAATTTCATCAAGACATTCAAAAATATGAAACTTGATCATCAAGGAATCAAGAAAGTCAAAAGTCAATGTGAAAGTTCAAACCCTTCAAGACTTAGAAATTTTTCTAAGTGTTTTTTATACATGATAATCTCATTTCTTCATGCCAACTTTTCACCTTGGTGAAAGATGATTCAAGAGAAGCTTCCAACATGAAAATTGTAGATCTCCATGATATCTACAACATTGTTTTACACAACTTCTCCTAAACAAGCTTGGATTTCAGGTTATAAATTCATGAAGTCATGACATTTTCATTTAAACACTTAGAGAAATTTTTAGCAGTTTTGGTTAGGTTTTTATCCCAACTTCTTGCCCATTTTTCATTAAGTTCCAGTTTGATTTAACAAAAGTAGCCAACATGAAAGTTATAGAGGGTGTTTCAAGCTTTCCAAAACATCCAAGAGCATGAATTTATCATATTTGAGCTAGAAGATGCAAGGATCTGAAGTTGAGCATCCATTCTTGAATTACAAGCCATTTTTGTTGAAGAAGACATAATCCAATTGGCATGATGTGCTGCATAATCTCACTTTACGGGTCTTGTGACTTGCAAATCTCAACATAATTTAATGTTTACACAAGAGCTTGAGCTATTACCCAAGTGTTTGAGCCATTGTCCAAAGGATCTTTCCATGTATGGCATAAAGGCATCATTGCTATTCTTGAAAAGCAAACTTTTTGTACAAAGTTTGTCTTGAGCCCATACTTTGTTTATTTTCTGATTTCACTCCACCATAAAATAGGGAAACCAACCCCTCTAAACCAGCAACTTTGGTACTTGATCTTGGAACCATGAAATACTTGATACTTACATCCCAACCAAACCATAACATGTTGTTTGTAAACTTATTCAGCATTTGTTCACAAGTCCCTTGCCTATAAATAGAAGAAGCATTTGCAAGGCAAAGAGGTTAGAAAAAATAGAGAGAACAGCTAGAAGTTATATTGATAAATCCTTAAAATCTCATATTCACAAAAATCCATAATTGTACATAAAACCTCCACTCTTAAGCTTTGAAGTCTAAACCTCTAAACCTCTCACACTTTGCATATTTCATCAAAAAACCATCCAAACATTTCATACCACACAAAGGTTGTTTAGTAACCTTCAACAAAAAGGAAAGTCTAGTAGCCTATTGGAACTTCCTTAAGGTTCATACAACATCTTGAAGGGTATTTGGTTTCAAAACCTAAATTGCATTTTTAAGGTAAGTCATCTTTACCTTGCCTTTTCCATACATCAATTTTTCTGTTTATAGGATGTAGCAATCACTATTTTTGAAGTTAATCTTTATTTGTTATTCATGTTATTCATTCATATGTTAAAAACTAACTGATGTGTGCAAAGAATGGTGTTTAAGGCAGAAAAATGCAGGATGTATCGACACATATCCACATGTGTCGACCCATCTTAGTGAAAATACAGGGTATGAGTCGACACATGGCCCTCATGCATCGACCCATACTGAGTTCAGGTCACAAAACAGAAGGTCGAAAGGACTATGAGTCGACACATATGCATTTCGCATCGATGCAAAAAGGTGTATGAGTCGACACATCCCATTATGTGTCGACACATGCTGAAAAGATTTCACTTAACATGTACTGGGAGAGCTTATGAGTCGATACATACGTGTTTCACGTCGACACAAGAAGGGTGCATGAGTCGAAACATCCATTTATGTGTCGACACATACTGAGTTATTTTGTTTTGCAGGGGCAGGGAAAAGCTATGTGTCGATACATAGCAGCATGGGTCGACACATAGCAGTTCAAAATGCAGTTTTCCTTTTATTTTACACTGTTTTTATATTGTTTTCATTATCATTCGATATGGTTGTAATATTTCAGTCTCCACTTCATCCCCATTGTAAATTTGTACCCCCACCCCCCTAAAGTGATGTAATAGCTTAGATTTTACTTTCCGCCTTTTACTTGCTTTTCATATATTGCTAGTAAATAAGTGCGTATGGCAAGATAAAAAAAACCAAATAGGCCACCCTAATCAAAGACTAAATGCATGCAAATCAAACACATTATTCACACATGCACCCTTAGGGTAATATCACTAGTTTCCTTTCGGAAAATAGTCATGTCCCTCGAGCATGGGCGTTTTAGCAAAGACCCTCAATAAAAGATCGTAGTCCCTCGATGTTGCCTTCGGTAAACGATCTAGTCCCTAAAACGACATTGCTAAAATGTCCCATATGTTGCCTTCTATGACTATACAAACGTCCCAACGCCCGTCCCTTTACATCCAATGATGGGGCTTCTTACCAAATCAATGGTAAGATAGCCACATCTAAAGGAGGAGGAAAAGCACATTTAAGACCTTTCGAGTAGGTAGATTCGCTCTTAGTTACTCGTTTTCTCAGAACAAAAACATTTTTATACACCCACACTCTCATCTTTGAACTATTTTCGAAACAAACACTTTGTAGGCGTTCTTAGAGAAACAAGAACCATTACGAAGTTCCATTTTCAAAATACTTTCAAAAACACATCTCACAAACACACTTTTTAACTATTTTCGAAACAAACACTTTGTAGGCGTTCTCATAGAAATGAGAACCATTACGAAGTTCAATTTTCCAAATACTTTCAAAAACACATCTCACAAACACACTTTTTAACTATTTTCGAAACAAACACTTTGTAGGCGTTCTCATAGAAACGAGAACCATTATGAAGTTCCATTTTCAAAATACTTTCAAAACACACACCACATGCACATTTAAACAAAAGAAAGTGATCTAGAAAGTAACTAAGAGCCCATGGAAAACCATGGATGAAAAGGGTGCTAGTACCTTCCCTTTTTCATAATCTACCCCCCGAACTCAAAAACATCTCTAAAGGTCTTTCCTGTGCTTTTTCACCTTTCCTTTTTGGATAAAAGAAAAGTTGGTGGCAACTCTTGCTAAACCGTAACATTTGCAAACACAAACACAAAACCTTCAAGTCAGTTCTTCCACCATATCACAACATCGCTTATGACAATGTGCAAAAGAATTATCTCGAAATGTTGAAATTTGAGGAAGTTTTGATCGTTTAAACTTGAATATGCAAACGTTGACTTTTGGTCAAAGTGCTTTGAATTGACTTGCAAACTTGATCTTTCTTCGCATTCCAAAGCATCTTGATGCACATGTGAACCAGTGATGATGAAATCTTGTTTGTGCTCTGAGGAAGTTGTGGAGAAGCTTGAGACCACTTGTTGAACAGAGTGTGGAAATAAACACACGATTTCCCTGATGAATCAGTCTTCAAGAATCAATGATCAACTGTACTTCTGGCTTGAGAGATTCCAAACCATAATCGAGGCGTGACGCCTGATGCTCTTGATTCAGATCTGTTTCCTGCAAATGAAATCAAAGAAACGAAAAACACACACTTCATTCTTGATTAGAAGTTAGTGATACATAGGCTAAGAATGTTCAAAATATTTGATAATTTTTTCATAGTCAATGCTCGAAGGTGAGAGGTTAAAACCGACCGCATTTCATGACCTTGACTTCTGTATAAAAATGCAAAAATAAAAATGGGATCTTAGGTCAAAATTTGGGGTATGACAAGAACCTCAAGAGATTCAATTGGAGTGAGTAAGGTTCTTATCGGTTCTTTATAATGTTCTGCAGTTGATGATGAACCAAGAGCACATTAAAGATTTTTAGCGCTTGAAGAAGATGCCATTATTCACACTGACTGTTTGAGATTTGAGAAAAAGGGTTTTTGCAAACGAAAACTAGAGGGAAAAAATTAAAGCGAGAAGAAGTGATAGTGAGTGTGTATTTATAATCAATTTGAAAACTTAATCAATAAGAAAGAGAAAAAAATTAATTATTACATAGTGTTGTACCCCAAAATTTGCCCTCCCATTTTTTATTCAAGATACTATCCAAGGGTTTCTCGAATACTTAATTTGGCTCAGGAGTTGATCAGACAGATTCTCTTCCTAAGCAGTAAATCAGCAATTAGGGTTTTACATTTCTCAAAGAAAATTGAGTATTCAAGGTTTCAAATGGTCTTCATAGGTCTCTGTGTCTCCTCAAGGTTGTTTAAGTCATTTTTTAAATCTCACGATGCAAGTTTGCTCAGTCAATGGTTCAGACGACTGAAAACAATCTATTAACCCAAAAGCTGACCTTTTGTGAGATCAAGTTCAAGCGACTGTAACTTCTTCGTTATTCGATTTTTTGAGCGTTTCTTCTTTCGTATGACTCTCCTCGATGTCAACTCCAATTTCTCTTCAAAAATCAAGAGCTGATTACATGTAGAAGATCACCAAAATTCGAATGCGTTAGAAGTCACTTTCATGGATATTGACCTAATCTTAAGTAATTGTCGCCTGGTGTCTAAGAATTGTGACTTCCTTAAATCACAAGATCTTGCGACGATTATTTTTGCATATGGTTATAAGCAATGTCCCTCACGAGTTTATCTTCAGAGATCAAAAGAAAATTATGTTTGGAAGATTATGATAGTTATTGAATCATTGCAAGTTATTTGTTTGATTTTGAATATTCTTAACCGCAATTTGTTTTCCTTGGGACTTTGTTTCTCATGCTGAAGTTTGTTAATTTTACAAGATTGGTGAATGTTCTTAGAGCATGTTTATTTTGGCAATGAATTTCCATTTTAATCAGGCATATCATACGAGGTCATTTTGTTTGAATTTGATTCAAAGTTTTAAAGATGAGGCGCTTTTGTTTTACTTGAAATACAAATTGTGGTCGGTGGAAATAGAACTGACTGTTTTTTAAAGCTGGTTCGCGAAATGTCGCGGTAAGCAAGAGTCGCCACCGTCTTTTATGTTCTCCAACATAGAAAGGACAAAAGCACAGCAAAATTCCTTTTCGAGATGTTTCTCGATTCGGGAGGTAGATTTATAGAAAAGGAAGGTGTTAGCACCCTTTCTATCCGTGTTTATCCACGGGCTCTTAGGTACTTGCTCTTATGTTTTCAAAAGTGTTTGCTTTTCAAGTGGGTGTGGGTTTTGAAAAAGTTTCGTTTGAAAAATTTCTAAGTAACTCTTGTATTTGTCCTCAAAAGTGTATGAAAAATTTGTTTTGAAAACTTTTGAAAGTGTCAGTGTGAAAAGATGTTTGGTTTGTTTTTGAAGAGAGCAAGTACCCATGAGTCATCTACCTACCCTAAGGAATTAGGCTGTGTAAGAGTCCTTAAGATAGTGCCATCCCACCATTGAGAGGTAGGTAGCACCACCGTTGGAGGTGTTCGGGTCAATTCGATTAAGGGACAGTGTGGTCACCGAAGCAATAGTAGGACACCTTAGAAGTAACCCTAATGTCCTAGATCCTTTTTATCCGAGGCAACCATTTCGAGGCGACTGGATCTTTAGACAGGAGGGCGACCTCTAAGACACCCTATACTTGATGACCACATTCGAGGCAACGAGTGAGGCGTACCCTAGAAGTGGCATGTGCTTGTGTGTTCAATTCAGTTTATGTTTATCTTTGATCATGCAATTGTGAGCTACGAGTTGTTTTTAATTTGTCATTCAGTCTTTCATGCTTATTAACAGTTAGGAGTGCGGAAAATTAAAGTGCGGGAATGTAAAGCTACGCTATTACAAGGCGCGGGTCTATACATCGCCAAAAAAACAAAGACTCGTTTTGATAAAGTGCGGAAAGTAAATAAAGCGGTAAATCCTAATTACTATTACATTCCGGAAACAGTTACATAAGTAATCAAATAAATAATAACGCGCGAATGGAAAGTGAATCAGGACATCCTAGGGTTTTAACCCTTTTGAGAAAATATGAGTTTTTTGGTCCTTTTGCATTTAATTAAAATTAAACTTAAACCTAATTATTTAATTAATTATTTAATTATTTACAAGAAAAATGTTTTTTATGTTTTTGTATTTTAATGAAAATAAAAAGGAATTACAATTAAAAGTTTAAGAAAAGACCCTAGTTCTAAGTTTATTTTAATTATTTAAAGAAAAGTCCAAGTTAACCTAATTTACTAAATTAATTAATTTATATTTTTATGTACAAAAATAATAATAATCGATAAATGATAATAACAAGAAAATATGAATGTAAATTGTCAAAACCCTAATTCTACATGATTTTATTTATTGAGAAAAAAGATTAAGATTAAGCCTAAATTAAACTAAGTTAATGGTTAGTATTTATTTACAAAAATAATTATTAGTGAATTTAATAAATAATAAAATATATTTACAATATTTGATTTCTGGATTTATCATGAAAAATTAATTTGGTTATGAATTAATAATAATAATTAAATAATTAGAAGAAAAGAAAATAAAACAAAAAATAGCAAACCAAGGGGGTATGTTGACCCATATGGAGGTGAATTTGTTGAATTCTGGCCCAAGAACACCAAGCCCCTTGTTGACTTTCATGATCAAACGCTTGCTGGCTGACTGGGGAGTATCATGCTCTTCATCTCCTAGTCATTGGATCATTGCTTGAAGCCACATGGCAAGCTGGATGAGTGAGGCTTATGGTGGAATATTGTACAAGCACTGCATGAGATAACATTATGAAAAATAACATTGAATTTGGGTGGACCTGGGAATCGAAACCAGGTCCCAGTGATGAACAAACACGTCACCAACCATTCCACCATCTGTGTGTGTTTGTAGACATATTGGATAATGAAAATAATATGGAAAAATGTCAATTATGCTTGGAAAGAGAAAAAAAACGCGCGCCACTTTTGAATGAACCAGTAGCTGGCTTCCACGTCTCATCTTCTTCATCTTTTTCCTGTAAAACAACAATCAAATAGCGGGGGTTTTAAACCCCCACACACTGCAAGTGTCAAAAATAACGATTAGGGCTACAAGCAATATAAAAAGGGCGCGATGGTTGGGTTGAATTCGTCTGGCCTTGACGAATTCAACCATGCACGTTTCAAGATCCAATTTTTCAGCATGTGCAAAGCCCTAAAATTCAAGCTTCGGAACCCTAATGTTCTTCAATGGTGGTTTTCAACTCAGAGCGCCATAATCAAATTGGATTATACCAATAGCTTCAGGATGTTCTTATTAACATAAATCAATCCAAAAAAATGGTTAAAAACGCATGAATAATGATATGCAATTATGGAAAAATGTCCAAACCGTGGGACTTGTTGTGAACGATTCTGATAGCTTCAAGGTTCGTTTTTGATTGCAAACTGTTTCTGGAGACTCGGGCAAGGTGTTTGAATCAAGAAGAGGCTTTGAATTCGCCTGGAAGACTGATTTCAGTTTTGAACTTTTCTTGATTTTTTTAGAATTTGATTATGGTGTTTTAGCAGCTCTTGCACGTTCTTTGCTTTAGGGTTAGGTTCAGCCTTTGTATGTGAAGAGAATTAGGTCAACTTTAGGCCCAAAAATCCATTGTATTCAAGTTTCATTATGTGATTGCCAATCAAATCTTTTTCAACCTTTTTCTTTGATAAAACCTTGCCAATCATGGAGATTTTGCTGTCCTTGATATGTACACGAATTGCCAGCTTGCCCTGATCTCATTTGCCTCATAAAAAGATTTGAAAACCCTGTTTTGATATTTTCTTATAATTAAATTAAATAAATGAATTATTAATCAATTAAAATCCAAATAATTAATAAAAATAATAAAATAATTCAAATTAATCTTAATGGGTCGTGCATAAGCCTTGGGTAAAGATTCAAGAAAGAATTTGAGGCCCATTAGCAAAAATGAAGTGTTTTGGGCAAAGTTGACTTTTGCAAATTCCCAAAAATTTCTCAACTTCTCCAATGCATATCTTGCTCAATTTTGAAGCTATGAACATGTTCTTGGACATTTTGGAAAGGTCTTGAAGTCCTCTAACCAATTCCTTTTGTCCCATGTCATTTTGATTTACCAATCTCAAGTTATGGTCTTTGACTTAAAGTGCCTTTTTGTTGACTTTTGAAATTGACCTATAATGTAGAAATTGATAACTTTTTATGAGAGCATTTCTTGGACTTGGAATGTGAAGATGAGTTGTAGGAAATGTCATCCCCCTCACAATGAGAATTGGATGGGATTTTTCTGATGAACCATGAAAAAGTTATGCCCTGGTCAATTTGCAGTTGACTTTTCAACTGTCCAAAAATAGCAACTTTTTGCATCTTGATGATTTTTGAGCCATGCTTGTGGAATCATGATCAAGACTTGATCAAATGATGATTGTGGCTTCAAAATAAGATGTTGACCAAAAACTTTGACTTTTGACTGTCAAATGACCATTTTACCCCTGTAGTTGATTGTGAAGCAATTAAGACTTTTGACTGTGC
The DNA here is from genome assembly GCA_948472305.1 of Vicia faba. Lineage (NCBI taxonomy): Eukaryota > Viridiplantae > Streptophyta > Magnoliopsida > Fabales > Fabaceae > Vicia > Vicia faba. Next base: position 331,883,817 of record OX451736.1, read on the forward strand.
AATTTGACCCTGTGAGCCTTGAAATTTGACATGTAGATGCTTGAAAATGTATATAGGCATATGGGACTTGATTGGACCCTTGAAAACCTCAACTTCCTTGCAAGAACCAAAACCCTAATTTTGACTGTGTCAGGAGGCAATTGGACTGTGCAACCCTTGAGAGATTTTGAACCATTTGGAGGTTGATCTTGACAAATCTTGAAGAATATGGGAGGGCAAATTTTGGGGTACAACATTTGCCCCTGTTCAATCTTCTTAGACCTGAGGATGTAGATTGGCTTGCGTGCCTTTCGTGATCCGAAGGTGGAAGATGATTGAACACTAAAGTGCCTAGAAATTTGCACTCACGTAGTAGAGTATCAGCAGCGTGATGGCGGGAATGGGCTTACAGGTGCCATTTGGAGAGATGTTGGATAGGAGGATGGGCTTATAGATGCCATCTGGAGCTGTGACAGAATCTTGTCGGGAATGGGCTTATAGATGCCATTTGAAAATGTAAGGGATGGTTGAATCTGAGTAAGAAATAGAATAGCTTCCGTATCTGGAGCATATCTAGTCTGTGTCTAATTGCCGACGTCTGAACGAGTAGTAGAATGACCGCCGTGTCTGGGGTATATCCATACTGCATCTGAATGAGTGACAGAATATTATCCGAATCTGGATCGTATCTGGAATGTCTTTTGAATGAATCTGGACTAAACAATAGAATATTGTCCGGGTCAGGAGCATCTCTAAGCTATATCTGAAAGGAATTTTGGAATACGTATCGGAATATCGCCAAATCTGGGTCGCATCTGAACTATCTCTGAATAAGCAATAGAATAGCATCTGGATCTGGAGCATCTCTAGGCCATCTCTGGAGAGGAATCTGAATAGGCAGAAGAATAACATCCGGATACGGAGTATCTCTAAGCCATCTCTGAAAGGAAACTTTGAATAAGCTAAAGAATAGCATCCATGTCTGGAGCATTTCCCAGCTATCTCTGAAAAGAAACTTTGAATAAGCGAAAGAGTAGCATCCATGTCTGGAGCATTTCCAAGCCATTTCTGGGAAGAAATCTGAATAGGCAGAAGAATAACATCCGGATACGGAGTATCTCTAAGCCATCTCTGAAAGGAAACTTTGAATAAGCTAAAGAATAGCATCCATGTCTGGAGCATTTCCCAGCTATCTCTGAAAAGAAACTTTGAATAAGCGAAAGAATAGCATCCATGTCTGGAGCATTTCCAAGCCATTTCTGGGAAGAAACTCTGAATAAGCGATAGAATATCATCCGCATCGGGAGCATCTCTAAGCTATCTCTAAAAGGGAATCTGGAATAAGTATCAGAAAGTAGCCATATCTGGATCGCGTCTGAACTATATCTAGAAGGAATCTCTGAATAAACAATAGAATAGTGTGATCGGTGGATCTGGAACTGACTGTTTAACGCTGGTTCGCGAAATGTCGCGGAAGCAAGAGTCGCCACCGTCTTTTATTTTCTCCAAATGGAAAGGACAAAAGCACAGAAAAATTCCTTATAGAGATCGCTCTCGGTTCGGGAGGTAGATTATAGAAAGGGAAGGTGTTAGCACCCTTTCTATCCATGGTTATCCATGGGCTCTTAGGTACTTGCTCATTGTGTTTTCAAAAGGTTTGTTTGCTTTTCAACTGTGGGTTTTAAAAAAGTTTCTTTGAAAATTCCAGTTCGACTCTTGTATCAGTCCTCAAGAGTGTTTGAAAAATTGCTTTCGAAAGCTTTTTGAAAAGGTGTCGGTGTGAAAAGTATTTTGAATTTTGTTTGAAATTTAGAGCAAGTATCTAGAGTCGTCTACCTACCCTAAGGAATTCGTCTGTGTAGATGTCCTTTAAAGTAGTGCCATCCCGCCATTGAGAGGTAGGTAGCACCACCGTTGGAGGTGTTCGGGTCAATTCGAGGTTCGGGACATGGTGATCACCGGAGCAATAGGAAGACACCTTAGAAGCTACCCTCATGCCAGGTTACCGGATCATGAGGACTTACTAAGACATCCTCTACTCGACGATCACCTTTCGAGGCAAGGCAACAGTGAGGCGTACCCTAGGGGTGGTGTGTGATTCGTGTGTCGTTTTCAGATATTTTTGTCTTTTGTCATGTCATTGGTGATCTAACGTTTGTTTATAGTTTTGTCCATACATTCTTTCATGCTTTGATTAACAGTTGAAAATTGCGGGAAAGTAAAAGTTCTAAGGCTATTACAAAAGGCGCGGGTCCACATCGCCAAAATTTCTTGAACCCGATTTGACAGAAAATAAAGAAAGTAAAGAAAAGTAAAGAATTAATTTACAAGGGCTTGGGAGAGATACATAAATATTATACGAAAGAAATAAATATGCGAATTGAAATTTAAATCGAAACGAGGGCGTTGGACCCTTTTTAACTAAATTAAATTTAATGATGAAATTAATTAATTAAAAAAGAAAAGAAATTGTTTTTTGGCATTTTTTGGTATTTTATGATTTTAACGGGAAAAAAGAACTAATTAAGATAATATGCTAACCCTAATTCTAGTTGTTTTTAATTTATTAAAAAGAAGATTAAATTTTAACCTAAAATTAACCCTAATTAATTTACATGCAATTTAATTTACAAAAATAAATATTTAATATTGTAATTATTATGAAAGAAAAATAAAAAGGAATGAAAATTAGTATGAACCCTAATTCTATATTTTTCAGATTTTTATTATGAAAATATTATAATTAACCCTAATTTAATAACTAAATGAATTAATGAATTTATTTACAAAAATACTAAAATAAAATATTTATTATATTTTTTCTCTTTTCTGATTTTTTATGTGTTTTTTATATATTATGAAAATGATAAATTAATTAAAAACAATAATTAAAAAGAAAATAGAAATAATGCAAAAGAAAAAAAATAAAATGGCAAACCTAGGGGGGTATCAGTCCCCAAAGTGGAGGTGAAAGTCCAGCAATCTGGCCCATTTAAATTCCTGGCCTCTTTGACTTTTCCATTAGCGTGCATAAGCGTTGACCAGGGCTTACCATGGTCTCCAAATCTGTGCCTTTGAATTGATGAAGCTGGACGCGTGGATGGTTTGATTGTGAAGGTACATCATGGACCACAACGTTGAACCTGCACATGAATATCAATTGGAAAAATATATGGAAAGGGGTGAGGACCTGGGGCTCGAACCCAGGTCCTGAACATTACCACTCAAGCGCTTCACCAATTGTGCCATCTTGCTTATCTGTAAATAATATAATTAATAAACATAATAAAACAAATATGCGTTAGTGCTTTGTTTTCCGCGTGAAAGTTTAAACCAACCAATCGCTCCTTGCCACCTAGTCGTCTTCTCCATTGTTTTATTTTATTTTTCTGAAACACAAACATAGGCCACGGTTTTTCAAGTGTTTCCTTAGGCTAGTTTCTGAAAAATAGCGACTAGCCCAGGGATGCTCATAAATTGAGCGCGAGGGTGGCTTCATGATCGTTCACACATCCTGAATCCATTCATGGTACTATGGTGGCCTAATTTTACCGCTTTTCAAAACCCCCAATTTCAAGCTTGCAAAACCCTAATCTGCATCCATGGTAGAATTGCATATAGGTGATAAAAATACAATTAATTTGTATGGTTAGCTTCAGAACACGTCAATCAGTATGAATGTACAAACAAAATGCTATGTAAATGCCTAAATATGGAAACACGATTATGAAAAAAAGTGAAGAAAGCTTGACTTCTGTACAATGATTCAAAGGGTTAGAATTGATGCTTTTGATCCAGGAAGGTTGCTTGATTTCCTTGGAAGGCAATGGAATGGGTTTTGTGGCTTGAAACGACCTACAAATAGGTTTTCAGATTTTGAGTTTTCAAGAAAAATTTCAAGTGTTCATATGCTTTTTCTGTGCAGCTTCTTGGTTAATGGCATTAGGTTTTGCTTCTTTGTATATGTATGAATGAATTAGGTCAAAAATCTTGATCAAAATCCTTTGCATTCATGGTTTGGAAGATTTGATTTTTCAAGATCTTTTTTTCAATATTTTCCATGCTATTTGGTACCAATCATGACCAATTCTCTTCAATTCTTTCCATATTTGATTATGCACGAATTTTTGAACCTATTACATGTACCAAAAGATTTGATAAATTAGGTTTAGTATTTTTCATGTATTTAATTAATTTAAAATGAATTATTAATAATAAAAATCCAAATAAATAAATAAATAATGAAGAAAAACTTCCCTTTGGGCCAAGTGGTCGTGCACATGCCTTGGATAATGAATTGTGGAAGAAAAATAGGCCCATTAGCAATTTTAGGTCATTTGAATCAATGTTGACTTTTCAAAATATCCAAAACTTTCCCAACTTCCACAAGGCATAACTTGCTCAATTTTTAAGCTTTGCTCATGTTCTTGGACATTTTGGAAAGGTCTTTGAGTCCTCTAACCAATGCCTTTGGTCCCATGTCATTTTGATTTACCAATATCAAGTTATGGCCTTTGACTTAAAGTCCCTTTTTGTTGACTTTTGAAAATGACCTATAATGTTGAAATTGATAACTTTTTGTGAGAGCATTTCTTGGACTTGGAGTATGAAGATGAGTTGTAGGAAATGTCTTTCTCTTCAAAATGAGCTTTGTATGGGATTTTTCTGATAATCCATGTGAAAGTTATGCCCTGGTCAATTTACAGTTGACTTTTTCAGCTGTCCAAATAAGGAAACTTTTGCATCTTGATGATTTTTGTGCCAAGCTTTGAGAATCATGATCAAGCATTGATCAAATGATTTTTGTGGCTTCAAAATGAGATGTTGACCAAAAATTTGAACTTTTGACTGTCAAATGACCATTTTGCCCCTACATTTGACTGTAGTGCAATTAGGGTTTTGACTGTGCAATTTTGTGCTGAAAGTCTTGAAACTTGGTATGAGGATGCTTGACCATATTTATAGGCATGTGGGACTTGATTGGACTCTTGGAAACTTCATTTTCTTGATCAGAACCAAAACCCTAATTTTGACTGTTCAGGAGGCCCTTGAACTGTGCAACCCTTGGGGAATTTTGAAGCATGGCTTGGCAATTTCTTAAAGAATATGGGAGGGCAAATTTTGGGGTACAACAGTTGCCCCTGTTCAATCTTCTTAGATCTGAGGATGCAGATTGGCTGACGTGCCTTTCGTAATCCGAGGGTAGAAGATGATTGAACACTAGAGTGCCCAGAAATTTGCGCTCACATAGTAGCAGTGTGATGATGGAATGGGCTTATAGATGCCATTTAGAGGTTGATGAATAGGATGATGGGCTTATAGATGCCATCTGGATGTTGATTGCGTAAGAGATTCCTTAGCGAGAACCTGCGTACCTGCAAAAAAAAAATGAGTACCTGACATGTTGCAGGAGCTGGTCTTCAGATGCTTTGTATAGATATGTCCTGACTGGTCACAGGAGCTGAGTCTGGATCTTCAAACGGCGATGAATGAACCAGGGATAGTTACTACCCCAACAGGAACGATGAGAGAACCTTGGATGACTTCTACCTCAACAGCAATCATTGAGTGAAATCTTGGTGGGAATCACCATCTCCGCAGGATCGGGAAGAGAACCATAGGAAATTATAATCTCAAAAGCGGACGTTGAGAGAAACCTGGAATGGAATTATCGTCTCCGCAACATTGGGGAGAGAACCATAGGAAATTATAATCTCAAAAGCGGACGTTTGAGAAAAACCTGGAATGGAATTATCATCTCCGCAGCATTGGGGAGAGAACCATAGGAAATTATAATCTCAAAAGCGGACGTTTGAGAAAAACCTGGGATGGAATTATCGTCTCCGCAACATTGGGGAGAGAACCATAGGAAATTATAATCTCAAAAGCGGGCGTTTGAGAAAAACCTGGGATGGAACTATCATCTCCGTAACATTGAGGAGAGAACCATAGGAAATTATAATCTCAAAAGCGGACGTTTGAGAAAAACCTGGGATGGAATTATCGTCTCCGCAGCATTGGGGAGAGAACCATAGGAAATTATAATCTCAAAAGCGGACTTTTGAGAAAAAACTGGGATGGAATTATCATCTCCGCAACATTGGGGAGAGAACCATAGGAAATTATAATCTCAAAAGCGGACGTTTGAGAAAAACCTGGGATGGAATTATCATCTCCGCAGCATTGGGGAGAGAACCATAGGAAATTATAATCTCAAAACCGGACGTTTGAGAAAAACCTGGGATGGAATTATCGTCTCCGCAACATTGGGGAGAGAACCATAGGAAATTATAATCTCAAAAGCGGACGTTTGAGAAAAACCTGGATAACTTCTACTGAGTCTTCATCAGAAAAATCTGTTTGGGGTCGATTTAGCTGGACTAGAGAAGGCCTTGGACTGGATAAGAAATCTTTGGAGTCGATTAACTGAGCCGGTCTAGGTCTTGAAATATGATTGAGAATTTAACTGAATCTTTCCTGAAAGGTAAAGGTCAGTCATATGCAATGCATGATATGGACCAAGCAATGATGTTCTCAACATAGATGAGATTTGTAAGATATGATGCGTCTATGCATGCTATAATGATGTATGGAAGTGCGATGTTTATGAATGTATTTTTTTTCTAGGAAAGTAAATCCTTGACGGGTGCCGGGAAGTCACTCCTGGGATGATGTTGGGGAATAGATTTTGCTTCCGCTGGGGATGATAGTCGCAAGGATACCGATAGGAGAAGATGACTCCGTTGGGGAATAAACTTGGCGAATAGAATAACTCTGCGGGGAAAAAAGTAATCTGACGATCTTGCTGGGGAGCAATACTCTGTGGGGAGAGAGATACTTTGCTGAGTGGTTGATAATAACTTGCTGAGGATATCTTTGCTATATTGGAAGTGTGAATAGACTTCGCTGGGGGTAAGAAGACTGTGTTGACGACGACCTTTCCGTGGCTTTTGGCTGAGGATAACCCAGTTATATCCTGGTAGGGAAATAACTCTTTGAATAAAGCCGGGAGACGCGTTCGTGCTTTGCGAGGGACAAGCTTCCAGAATCTACTGGGGATAAGCTTGCTGCTTGGAGAGATGGATTCCAACTTTCCTGGGGAACTGGATTGGACTCTCTTGGGGAAGTTTTGAGCTGTATCGGGGAAGTGACTCCACTGAATGCTGGTATACTGTCGGGGAACAATCTTTAGACATGTATATATATGCTGCTGGGGAATGTTTGAGTTCTGCGGGAGGATACCCAACTTCCTTAAGGTTTGACAATAGCTTTGCCTGAGAGTGCTCTGACTGGCTGGCTCACTCTCTGGGGAATTAGGATATCTGGTTATGTTCTTTAGTTGGACTTACCTTGGTACCTTGGAGGATAGAACAATCAGATTGCTTAGACAACTCTTTATTGCCCCTGTTTCTGAGGTGGGAGAAGAAGACCTATGAGGCGCTGATAGTTGTTGATGGGCAAACCTTCTTCTGGTAGGCAGGTGACAAGATGACAGGACATAGTCGTACACTTTGATCCCTAACTTTTGCCTGGACCGCCCTTTCGGGTTTTCAGTCCACCGGGATACCCATTTTTGCCCAAGCCGCCTTTGCAGGTTTTCGACTTGCCGGGTGTACAGATTTTTTTCATTTCAGCCCTTATTTTTGCCCGAACCCTTTTGGTTCGCCGGGAAGCCCTAATTTTTGCCTAGGTATGTCAACCTAGCGGGTCTTTGATTTTGCGTAGTATTTTTTCGACTATGTCCACGCTCTCAGGATGTAGGGAGGTGCCCCTGTCAGTAGTGTAGTGTTGCCACCAGAAGGTGTTTGATCAAGCCAGATTCATTGTTGGGATGCCCCAAGTGACTCAGGCGGAGATTTGCCCCAGGCTATTTGTTCTTTGAGAGATTCTCCGAATCTTGACTGGACTGCCCTAGATGATGGACAATAGTCATACCTGCCCCTTGATTGGAAGTACTCTTGTTCATTTTGTCGTGCGAATTTCTATGCTGTTCAAACAAAAAGTCATATGCAAACAAAGTTATGTTAAAAATGCAAAGCATATGTCTGTCTTGAAGATTTTGAAAATGCATTCTTTTTTTCATAAAATAAATGAATGTTTGTAAAACGTGATGTCAACTCCTTCTTTATAGTAAGCCTTAAGGAATCAGGATACCTTTGTAACAGTATGCTTTCGAAATAACCCCTGCTTCAGCTAGGACTTTAGAGGGTTATAACGTGGCCTGGTTCACGGTTTAAGAAACAAAGGATAAAGGCTCAAATTATTTGTACCCACCCGCTCTTCGTGATGTTCTCCAAACCTAAACTCAGTTGACCGTGCGTTAGACCTTGTTTGAGTCTTTGCTCTAATATTCCCATGATGGTTCGGATGTTGACAGTTTATTTGAATAGGCAGTCATTTTTGTTTGGTTTAGGGTTTGTAAGACCTCTTTCTTTTTCTGATTTTTGTTATCCCTTTTTTTTGCCTGAACTGTTTCCTTTTTTGGAATTACAGTCAGCGGGATGCCCCAGCTTCATAAGTCTCCTTCATAGGTTTTGACTTAATGGGCTTTTTTATTTTGAGAGATATAATGACTGCCCGTCCTTCTTGATTATTCGGAGCCATCACCGTCTTTCTTTGTTTTGCAAGGACCTCCTTGGTGCCATTTGTTATGCACTTGGATCAACTGAGAGAACTACCCTGCCCCAGGATATGATTAAGGGTTTTAATTTCGAAAAGAAAAACTCCTACTTCTTTGGCTCAGAGGGGTTGACGAGGGATTATCTTCCTTATAACTCCAGTGTTTAGGAATTAAAAAATTGCATGTACCTCATCAGCGGGGTCTGTTCAAAAGCATACTGTAGATTGCGGTATCGTTTTCGTCATCCTCCCTCAAGAGGCTTAGAATTATTAATTGAGAGTTGATCATCAGAAAAAATATGAAAATAAGTTGCATTTAGTGAATACGAATATATTGTTCCAGAACAGACATATGCGATGCATTAATGAAATAACAATGTTTAACATGAGTAAATGTTTGAACAAAAGAGAATTACAACTTGAACATTCGAATGAACAAAAATTTCTCAATCCTAGCCATGTTTTGGCAAGGGAGCAGTGATCACGTGGGGAGTCTTGGGTACTTTAAACTGAATCCCTCCAGCGTCGATCATGTCTTGGATCTTATTTTTCAAGCTCCAACAATCATCTGTAGTATGCCCCGGGCTGTCAGAGTGATAAGCGCAGCGGGCGTCGGGGTTATACTTCGGTGACGTTGTATTTTGGTTCTTCAGAGCTTCTTTTAGAGTTATCATCTTGGTCTCCAGCAACTGTGGCAATATCTGGGATAAGGTCATGCTGAGTCGAGTGAACTGCCTTCTCTCGCTCTTTTGTTGGTTGTGATGTTGAATTTGTGACACTGGAGCCACTTGAGGAGCTCTCCCCTTACCTCATTGTCTCAAAGGCGGTTGAACGATGACTGGCTTTTTACCCTTAGGCTTTTGCCCCAGCTGGTTACTCTGAAGCAGTTGGTTGACGAGAACTCCGAGCTCTTCTTGTCTTTGAGCTAAGTCTTTGATGATAGTCACCTGCCCCAACATCTGGGTTTTCAATGCATCTACTTCAGCTTGCAGATGTTTCAGCCGTTCGTCCTCAGCGCTGTTCCTGACCAAAGTCTCCATGAGAAGTGTCCTTAGCTCCTCCTGCCCCTTGGATAGATTCAGGAGGATTTCCCCGAACCGAGTCTCTTGAGCAAGAAGGTCTTGGTTATCTTGTTGGGAAGCCATTGCTGAAATAAACAGCGAGAAAGGTAAGTGACCTGCAACAAGGGTACCTTTCATGCAATGATGTGTATGTATGCATATGCAATGTTTCCAAGGATCCCGCGGGATAAACAAGAAAATTGTTAGAATTTGAATTTATAGCTTGATTGAAGGAACTGCATATTGCTGAGAGTTCTTCTTCAAGGGTCAAAGGCTCACCATATCCAGTGGGTCATAGCCCCTGACTTTAATCATCATGTCTGGTTTTGATTTCCAAACAACCTTGGTTAGGGGAACCTTCTTCAGGAGTCAGAGCTCACCATATCAAGTGGGTCATAGCCCCTGACAACCTTAGCTAGAGGAAAATAAATCCTCTTTGCCCCTTGCTAGACGTTTGATTTATCATGACCTGCATCACAAGCCCTTGAGATCCTTGAAATGGGTTAGGATATATGCAATGGTATGATGTCATGATGCATGGGGTAATGTGAATAAACCCTGTTATGAGCCCTTATTAAGGACTATAAACAGAAACCTGCAAGAAACTCAATTAAAACCTGTCATGAGTCCCAGTTAAGGACTAAAAAACAAAACCTGCAAGAAACTGGGTAAACCCTGTTATGAGTCCTAATTAAGGACTGCAAACCAAAATCTGTAAGAAACTTAGTATACCCTGTTATGAGTCCCTATTAAGGACTATAAACAAAACCTGCAAGAAGTTCATGTGTCAGATAACAAGTATGCAAGTAAGCAAGTACGAAGGCGCACAAGTCACACAAGGCAAACCCTTAAAGTTTAGGCCAGCATGGGGTCTAGGTACTACCCTCTTTCAGCTTGTTGGTTCATACCTGTCCTATCAAAGTAACCGGGTTCTTAGAGGATCCCAATATCATTGACTACCCTCCATCGGTCATAACTCCAGCATCGCAATCTTTTCTTGCGTCCAGAACCATCACGAGAGTTTAGCCTCAATGGGCGTAGCATACTGCTACTATTCTAATGGCCAAGTTGTGTCATTTAAGGTTCTAAGGTTTGTTGGTGCTTAACGACTCCTTGGAAGACCCATATTCTCCCCGTTTCAACACGAGGGATATTGGTACAGACCAAGGCGCCACACCAACGTAGCCATTGCTTCACCCATGTCGGTATACGCCGGACAGGTCCCTCACAGATTATGCTACCTAAACAGGGTATCCCAGATCCGGGTTAGGATCTATGTAACTCCCATGCAACCCACAAATTTAAAGCAGACAAGTCAATACAATTGAAAACACAGTTATGAACTAACCCTAAGGTACACCTCACTTTATAAGTTTGTCCCCAGCAGAGTCGCCAGTTCTGTGATCGGTGGATCTGGAACTGACTGTTTAACGCTGGTTCGCGAAATGTCGCGGAAGCAAGAGTCGCCACCGTCTTTTATTTTCTCCAAATGGAAAGGACAAAAGCACAGAAAAATTCCTTATAGAGATCGCTCTCGGTTCGGGAGGTAGATTATAGAAAGGGAAGGTGTTAGCACCCTTTCTATCCATGGTTATCCATGGGCTCTTAGGTACTTGCTCATTGTGTTTTCAAAAGGTTTGTTTGCTTTTCAACTGTGGGTTTTAAAAAAGTTTCTTTGAAAATTCCAGTTCGACTCTTGTATCAGTCCTCATTTGAAAAATTGCTTTCGAAAGCTTTTTGAAAAGGTATCGGTGTGAAAAGTATTTTGAATTTTGTTTGAAATTTAGAGCAAGTATCTAGAGTCGTCTACCTACCCTAAGGAATTCGTCTGTGTAGATGTCCTTTAAAGTAGTGCCATCGCGCCATTGAGAGGTAGGTAGCACCACCGTTGGAGGTGTTCGGGTCAATTCGAGGTTCGGGACATGGTGATCACCGGAGCAATAGGAAGACACCTTAGAAGCTACCCTCATGCCAGGTTCCCGGATCATGAGGACTTACTAAGACATCCTCTACTCGACGATCACCTTTCGAGGCAAGGCAACAGTGAGGCGTACCCTAGGGGTGGTGTGTGATTCGTGTGTCGTTTTCAGATATTTTTGTCTTTTGTCATGTCATTGGTGATCTAACGTTTGTTTATAGTTTTGTCCATACATTCTTTCATGCTTTGATTAACAGTTGAAAATTGCGGGAAAGTAAAAGTTCTAAGGCTATTACAAAAGGCGCGGGTCCACATCGCCAAAATTTCTTGAACCCGATTTGACAGAAAATAAAGAAAGTAAAGAAAAGTAAAGAATTAATTTACAAGGGCTTGGGAGAGATACATAAATATTATACGAAAGAAATAAATATGCGAATTGAAATTTAAATCGAAACGAGGGCGTTGGACCCTTTTTAACTAAATTAAATTTAATGATGAAATTAATTAATTAAAAAAGAAAAGAAATTGTTTTTTGGCATTTTTTGGTATTTTATGATTTTAACGGGAAAAAGAACTAATTAAGATAATATGCTAACCCTAATTCTAGTTGTTTTTAATTTATTAAAAAGAAGATTAAATTTTAACCTAAAATTAACCCTAATTAATTTACATGCAATTTAATTTACAAAAATAAATATTTAATATTGTAATTATTATGAAAGAAAAATAAAAAGGAATGAAAATTAGTATGAACCCTAATTCTATATTTTTCAGATTTTTATTATGAAAATATTATAATTAACCCTAATTTAATAACTAAATGAATTAATGAATTTATTTACAAAAATACTAAAATAAAATATTTATTATATTTTTTTCTCTTTTCTGATTTTTTATGTGTTTTTTATATATTATGAAAATAATAAATTAATTAAAAACAATAATTAAAAAGAAAATAGAAATAATGCAAAAGAAAAAAAATAAAATGGCAAACCTAGGGGGGTATCAGTCCCCAAAGTGGAGGTGAAAGTCCAGCAATCTGGCCCATTTAAATTCCTGGCCTCTTTGACTTTTCCATTAGCGTGCATAAGCGTTGACCAGGGCTTACCATGGTCTCCAAATCTGTGCCTTTGAATTGATGAAGCTGGACGCGTGGATGGTTTGATTGTGAAGGTACATCATGGACCACAACGTTGAACCTGCACATGAATATCAATTGGAAAAATATATGGAAAGGGGTGAGGACCTGGGGCTCGAACCCAGGTCCTGAACATTACCACTCAAGCGTTTCACCAACTGTGCCATCTTGCTTATCTGTAAATAATATAATTAATAAACATAATAAAACAAATATGCGTTAGTGCTTTGTTTTCCGCGCGAAAGTTTAAACCAACCAATCGCTCCTTGCCACCTAGTCGTCTTCTCCATTGTTTTTTTTTTTTTTGAAACACAAACATAGGCCACGGTTTTTCAAGTGTTTCCTTAGGCTAGTTTCTGAAAAATAGCGACTAGCCCAGGGATGCTCATAAATTGAGCGCGAGGGTGGCTTCATGATCGTTCACACATCCTGAATCCATTCATGGTACTATGGTGGCCTAATTTTACCGCTTTTCAAAACCCCCAATTTCAAGCTTGCAAAACCCTAATCTGCATCCATGGTAGAATTGCATATAGGTGATAAAAATACAATTAATTTGTATGGTTAGCTTCAGAACACGTCAATCAGTATGAATGTACAAACAAAATGCTATGTAAATGCCTAAATATGGAAACACGATTATGAAAAAAAGTGAAGAAAGCTTGACTTCTGTACAATGATTCAAAGGGTTAGAATTGATGATTTTGATCCAGGAAGGTTGCTTGATGTCCTTGGAAGGCAATGGAATGGGTTTTGTGGCTTGAAACGACCTGCAAATAGGTTTTCAGATTTTGAGTTTTCAAGAAAAATTTCAAGTGTTCATATGCTTTTTCTGCGCAGCTTCTTGGTTAATGGCATTAGGTTTTGCTTCTTTGTATATGTATGAATGAATTAGGTCAAAAATCTTGATCAAAATCCTTTGCATTCATGGTTTGGAAGATTTGATTTTTCAAGATCTTTTTTTCAATATTTTCCATGCTATTTGGTACCAATCATGACCAATTCTCTTCAATTCTTTCCATATTTGATTATGCACGAATTTTTGAACCTATTACATGTACCAAAAGATTTGATAAATTAGGTTTAGTATTTTTCATGTATTTAATTAATTTAAAATGAATTATTAATAATAAAAATCCAAATAAATAAATAAATAATGAAGAAAAACTTCCCTTTGGGCCAAGTGGTCGTGCACATGCCTTGGATAATGAATTGTGGAAGAAAAATAGGCCCATTAGCAATTTTAGGTCATTTGAATCAATGTTGACTTTTCAAAATATCCAAAAATTTCCCAACTTCCACAAGGCATAACTTGCTCAATTTTTAAGCTTTGCTCATGTTCTTGGACAGTTTGGAAAGGCCTTTGAGTCCTCTAACCAATGCCATTGGTCCCATGTCATTTTTATTTACCAATCTCAAGTTATGGCCTTTGACTTAAAGTCCCTTTTTGTTGACTTTTGAAAATGACCTATAATGTTGAAATTGATAACTTTTTGTGTGAGCATTTCTTGGACTTGGAGTATGAGGATGAGTTGTAGGAAATGTCTTTCTCTTCAAAATGAGCTTTGGATGGGATTTTTCTGATAATCCATGTGAAAGTTATGCCCTGGTCAATTTACAGTTGACTTTTTCAACTGTCCAAATAAGTAAACTTTTGCATCTTGATGATTTTTGAGCCAAGCTTTGAGAATCATGATCAAGCATTGATCAAATGATGTTTGTGGCTTCAAAATTAGATGTTGACCAAAAATTTGAACTTTTGACTGTCAAATGACCATTTTGCCCCTACATTTGACTGTAGTGCAATTAGGGTTTTGACTGTGGAATTTTGTGCTGAAAGTCTTGAAACTTGGTATGAGGATGCTTGACCATATTTATAGGCATGTGGGACTTCATTGGACTCTTGGAAACTTCATTTTCTTGATCAGAACCAAAACCCTAATTTTGACTGTTCAGGAGGCCCTTGAACTGTGCAACCCTTGGGGAATTTTGAAGCATGGCTTGGCAATTTCTTGAAGAATATGGGAGGGCAAATTTTGGGGTACAACAAATAGCATCCGTGGTTGGAGCATCTTTAAGTTATCTCTGAAAAGCAACTCTGAATAAGCAACAGAATAGCATCCGGTTTGGAGCATATCTGAACTATCTCTGAGAAGAACCTCTGGATAAGCAAAAGAATAGCATCCACATCTGGAGCATTTCCAAGCTATCTCCGAAAGGAAATCTGAATAAGCAATAGAATAACATCCGCATCCGGAACATCTCTAAGCTATATCTGAAAGGAATCTGAATAAGCAATAGAATATCATCCGCGTCGGGAGCATTTCCAAGCTATCTCTGAAATCTCTTTAATGTAGATATGCCCTAGCTAGATACAGGTGTCGAATCTACAATTAATCATTCACAGATATGCCCTGGCTGGATACAGGAATCAAGTCTAGAATTACGACAGTTGATAGTAATCATCTTTGGATTGACCTTTTTCCTGAAAAGGCAAAACATTAGTTGTATGCAATGTCATGATGTATGAAATGCATGATGTCATGATGTTCACAAAAATAAATGAGATCGTGTCGTATGCACTTTATCATGTATGTAAGAAGGATGTATGAAATGTGAAATGTCTCTGAATGTATTTTCGTCTAGGAAAATAAATCCTTGATGAATGCCGGGAATTTGTTGACTCCTGGGCTGATGTTCGAAGAGTAGAGTTCTTCGTTTCCGCTAGGGATGATGATTGCAAGGATGAACCGGTAGGAGCAGATGACTCCGTTGGGGAATAAACTTTTTGGAGAGATTACTCTGCGGGGAATTACTCTGTGGGAAGAGATACTTCGCTGAGATTTTAATGAGAACTCCGCTGGGGATTCCATTGATAAGTTATGTTGGGGAATTTGATGAACTTCGCTGGGGATAGGAAGAATTTTTCCGAGGACGATCTTTCCGTGGTATTTAGCTGAGGATAACCCAGTTATAAGCTCTGGTGGGGAATAACCTCTGAATAAAGCCGGGGAGATGCGTATGTACTCTGCAGGTGACAAGCTTCCAGAATCTACTGGGGATAGCTTCCAGAATCTAATGGGGATAAGCTTCCAGAATCTACGGGGGAGGATGATTCAACTCTCCTGGGGAAACTTCTTTGGACTGCACTGGGGAATGGCTCTACTGGGGTGCCTGGTATTCCGTCGGGGAATAATCTTAGATTAAGACTGCCGGGGATGCTTGTAGAGGAATATCTATATACTCCGCTGGGGAATGTTGAGATCTTCTGGGGGATACCCAACTTCCTTAAGGCTGACAGTAGGCTAACTCTGCTTGGGGAGAGTGTTGCTGACTTGCTGGAGATACTGTGCCTTTTTAGGGCTGATGGGAGACCAACTCTGCTCGGGGGAGAGTATTGCTGAGCCTTGTCTTACTCTACGGGGAGTGAAGGTATCTTGGTCATACTCTTCAGCTGAACCTACCTTGGTACCTGGAGGACAGAGCAGCTTGTACAGTTCGGATAATTCTTATTGCCCCAGCTTCTGTGGGAGAAGGTACCTGTGGAGTACTGATAACTGCTGATTGACAAATCTTCTTCTGGTAGACAAGTGACGAGATGACGGGACATAGTCGTACGCTTTTGATCCCTAACTTTTGCCTGGACTGCCCTTTCGGGTTTTCAGTCCATCGGGATACCCATTTTTGCCCAAGCCGCCTTTTCAGGTTTTTGACTTGCCAGGTGTACAGATTTTTTCATTTTCATCCCTTATTTTTGCCCGAACCCTTTTGGTTCGCCGGGCAGCCCTTATTTTTTGCCTAGGCCAGTCGACCTAGCGGGTCTTTGATTATGCGTAGTATTTTTTTCGACTATGTCCATGTTCTCAGAGTGTAGGGAGTTGTCACTGTCAGTATTGCAGTGTTACCATACCACCAGAAGATCTTCGTTTGACCGTCCAATGCCCCAAGTGATCCAGATGGAGATTTGCCCCAAGTTGGTTGGCCTTTTGAGAGATTCTCCGAATCTTGACTTAACTGCCTCAGATAATAGCCCATGATCAGTTTGCCCCTTGGTTGGAAGTACTTTTGTTCACTAGATATTCGTCGTGCGAATTTCTCTGCTGTTCAAACAAATAGTCATATGCAAACAAAGTTATGCAAAGCTTATGTCTGTCTTGAAGTTTTTGAAAATGCATTTTTTTCAGTAAAACAAGCAAATTTTGTAAACTGTGATGTCAACTCGTTAGTTTACCGCAAACCTTAAGGAGTCAGGATACCTTTCGTAACAGTATGCTTGCGAACTAACCCTTGCTTCAGCTAGGACTTTTGAGGGTTATAGCGTGGCCTGGTTCACGGTTTAAGAAACAAAGGATAAGGCTCAAAATGCATTTGTACCCACCCACTCTTCGTGATGTTCTTCAAACCTAAACTCAGCTGATCGTGCGTTAGACCTCGTTTGAGTCTTTGCTCTGATATTCCGGTGATGGTTCGGATTTTGACAATTTATTTTGAAATAGGCAGTCATTTTTTTTGGTTGAGGGTTTGTAGGACCTCTTTCTTTTCTTTTTTTGTTATCCCTGTTTTTTGCCTGAACTATTTCTTGGTGGTTACAGTCAGCGGGATGCCCCAGTTTTGTAAGTCTCCTTCATAGGTTTTGACTTAATGGGCTTTTATTTCTACGAAATGATGACTGCCTGTCTTTATGATTACTCGGAACCATCACTGTCTTTTGTAAGGACTTCTTTTGATGTCATTCGTTATGCACTTGGATGAACTGAGAGAACTACCCTGCCCCAGGTTATTATTAAGGGTTTTAATTTTCGAAAAGAAAAACTCCTACTTCTTTGGCTCGAAGGGGTTGACGAGGGATTATCTTCCTTATAACTCCATTGTTTAGGATTTGAAGCAATGCATGTACCTCATCAGCGGGGTCTGTTCAGAAGCATACTGTAGATTGTGGTATCGTTTTCGTCATCCTCCCTCAAGAAGCTTAGAATTATTAACCGAGCGTTGATCATCACAAAAAAATATGAAAGTAATTTGAATATAGTGAAAATAATTGGATTAATTCAAAACAGACATATGCAGTGCATTAATAAAAGAGTTTGCTATGACATTAATTGTTTGTGTAAGCAAAGAAAAATACAACTCGGAAATTCAAATATAACAAAAGCCTTCAGTGATTTGGCAAAGGAGCAGTGATTATGTTTGGAGTCTCTGGTGCTTCAAACTGGATTTCCTTGGCATCAATCATGTCTTGGACCTTGTTCTTCAGAGCCCAACAGTTGTCTGTAGTATGCCCCGGGCTATCAGAATGGTATGCGCACCTATCATTGGGATGATAGTTAGGAGCAGCAGTGTTTGGATTCCGGAGAGGATCCCTTAAGGTAATCAGCCTTGCCTTCAACATTTGCTGTAGCGCTTGATCCAGTGACATGTTGATCTTGGTGAACTGTCGTTTGGGTGCGACCTCCTTACGTTGCTGCCCCTGTCTTTGCTGAGCAGGCATAGGATTAGAGATCTGGGTTGCCCCCACATGTTGATCATGACGGCCTTTTTTACCATGCACAGCATTGGACTCTTTTCTTCCATGGTATGGCTTTTTATGAGCATAAGAAGGTGTGGCTTCTTGAATCTTCCCACTCTTGATGCCAGCTTCAATTCTTTCCCCAGTCAAGATCAGATCTATAAACCCAGCAGAAGAATTCCCAATCAGATGGTTGAAGAAAGGACCAGACAGGGTCCCCAAGAACATGTCAACGAGCTCACGGTCGGTCAGAGGTGGTTGCACCCTTCCAGCAAGGTCTCTCCACTTCTGAGCATATTCCTCGAATCCTTCACCCGTCCCTAGTGACATACCTTGGAGTTTGGTACGCGTAGGAGCGAGGTCGGAATTATACTGATACTGCTTGTAGAATGCAGTAGCCAAATCCTCCCAGTTACGAATACTGGCTCCATCCAGTTGATAGAACCATTCGAGTTGAGTTCCTGCCAGACTATCCTGAAAGAAGTGAATCCACAATTTCTTGTCGGCCATGTAGGGTTGGATCTTCCTTATGTATGAACGGAGGTGCAACTTAGGACAGGAGGCTCCGTCGTACTTTGCAAAGGCAGACGCCTTGAACTTGTGTGGGATCACCACCCCGGAGGATAGACCTAGATCTTCGAAGTCTAGGCCGGGCACTTTCTGTATCTCCATAGCACTTAGCCGGTCTTCTAGCTGTTTATACCTATCCTCAGCTGGAGGGTACTGTTCATCATTGTAATCGGTCTCGTTGTCGGAGACCACTGGACTAGGAACCTCTCTCCCTTGTGGGCTGTCTTTCCAAGCAGGTGGGGTGGTCAACTCAGCCTCATTTTGTGATCCATTCTCAGATCTGCGTCTAGGGTTGAACAACACAGTCCTCTTCTTCTTCTTCTTCTTCATAAGCAGAGTCTTCAATTCCTGTTGACCCAGGACTAGGCTCATAACCAACTCCTGGAACTGGGCATTCTGGGCCTGGAGCGCCTTGATGGCCTGTTCATTGGCTGATTCGGGATTCATGATGATTGCTGAAATAAACAGCGAAGAAGATAAGTGACCTGTCAAAAGGGTACCTGTGATGCAATGATATGTATGATATGCATGCAATGTTTTCAAGGACCTCGCGGGGTAAACGAGGAAATTGTTAGAATCTGGTAGCTTGATTGAAGGAACTTCATGTTGTTGAGAGTCCTTCTTCAAGGGTCAAAGGCTCACCATATCCAGTGGGTCATAGCCCCTGACAACCTTGGTTAGAGGAAAATAAATCCCCTTTTTTCCCCTTGCTAGATAGTTGGTTCATCATGACCTGCATCACAGACCCTTGAGATCCTTGAAATGGGTTAGTCCTTATGCAGGATGTATGCAATGGTATGATGGTATGATGTTATGCTATGCATGGAGTGATGTAAGTAAACCCTGTTATGAGTCCAGATTAAGGACTGTAAACAAAACCTGCAAGAAACTCATGTGTCAGATAACAAGCATGCAAGTAGTCCAAGTTTTAAGGCACACAAGTCACACAAGTCACACAAGACAACCCTTAGAGTTTAGGCCAGCACGAAGTTTAGGTACTATCCTCTTGAAGTTTGTGGGTTCAAAACCTGTCCTATCAAAAGTAACCGGGTTCTAAGGATCTCAATATCATTGGGTTGTTTTCTATGTTCATTGTTTTGATTTAGCCACTGAACTGGCGATCAAAATATTCCAAGAAA
This sequence comes from Vicia faba, assembly GCA_948472305.1. Classification (NCBI taxonomy): domain Eukaryota; kingdom Viridiplantae; phylum Streptophyta; class Magnoliopsida; order Fabales; family Fabaceae; genus Vicia; species Vicia faba. The sequence continues at coordinate 331,903,747 of OX451736.1, forward strand.
ACAACCCTCAATGAGTGTAGCATCGAGTATCTACCAACTTCGGACTGCACCAAAGTCGGTCATCTCACTACCCCTAAGGAGGCCAGGATGGTCAAGTAAGGTTCCTAAGGCCAGTTGATGCTTCAGGACACCACGCGGCGGCCCCGTACTCTCCTTGACTTGACTCAAGGGTTACCGGTACTCACCAAAGTTCCACATAAACGTAGCAACTGCTTCAACCGTGTCGGTATACCCCGCACAGTTCCCTCACAGTTTGTTGCTACTTCTAAAGGGTATTCCCCAGATCCGGGTTAGGATCTATAGAACTCCCAAAACAGGCCCACAATTTTAAAGCAATCAAAACAGGCAATTGAAAACATAAGTATGATTTATCCTAAGGTACACCTCACTTTAATCAATTGTCCCCAGCAGAGTCTCCAGTTCTGTGGTCGGTGGAAATAGAACTGACTGTTTTTTAAAGTTGGTTCGCGAAATGTCGCGGTAAGAAAGAGTCGCCACCGTCTTTTATGTTCTCCAACATGGAAAGGACAAAAGCACAACACAATTCCTTTTCGATATGTTTCTCGGTTTGGGAGGTAGATTTATAGAAAGGGAAGGTGTTAGCACCCTTTCTATCTGTGGTTATCCACGGGCTCTTAGGTACTTGCTCTTATGTTTTCAAAAGTGTTTGCTTTTCAAGTGGGTGTGGGTTTTGAAAAAGTTTCGTTTGAAAAATTTCTAAGTAACTCTTGTATTTGTCCTCAAGAGTGTATGAAAAATTTGTTTTGAAAACTTTTTAAAGTGTCAGTGTGAAAAGATGTTTGGTTTGTTTTTGAAGAGAGCAAGTACCCATGAGTCATCTACCTACCCTAAGGAATTCGGCTGTGTAAGAGTCTTTAAGATAGTGCCATCCCACCATTGAGAGGTAGGTAGCACCACCGTTGGAGGTGTTCGGGTCAATTCGATTAAGGGACAGTGTGGTCACCGAAGCAATAGTAGGACACCTTAGAAGTAACTCTAATGTCCTAGATCCTTTTTATCCGAGGCGACTGGATCTTTAGACAGGAGGGCGACCTCTAAGACACCCTATACTTGATGACCACATTTGAGGCAACGAGTGAGGCGTACCCTAGAAGTGGCATGTGCTTGTGTGTTCAATTCAGTTTATGTTTATCTTTGATCATGCAATTGTGAGCTACGAGTTGTTTTTAATTTGTCATTCAGTCTTTCATGCTTATTAACAGTTAGGAGTGCGGAAAATAAAAGTGCGGGAATGTAAAGCTACGCTATTACAAGGCGCGGGTCTATACATCGCCAAAAAAACAAAGACCCGTTTTGATAAAGTGCGGAAAGTAAAGAAAGCGGTAAATCCTAATTACTATTACATTCCGGAAACAGTTACATAAGTAATCAAATAAATAATAATGTGCGAATGGAAAGTGAATCAGGACATCCTAGGGTTTTAACCCTTTTGAGAAAATATGAGTTTTTTGGTCCTTTTGCATTTAATTAAAATTAAACTTAAACCTAATTAGTTAATTAATTATTTAATTATTTACAAGAAAAATGTTTTTTATGTTTTTGTATTTTAATGAAAATAAAAAGGAATTACAATTAAAAGTTTAAGAAAAGACCCTAGTTCTAAGTTTATTTTAATTATTTAAAGAAAAGTCCAAGTTAACCTAATTTACTAAATTAATTAATTTATATTTTTACGTACAATAATAATAATAATCGATAAATGATAATAACAAGAAAATATGAATGTAAATTGTCAAAACCCTAATTCTACATGATTTTATTTATTGAGAAAAAAGATTAAGATTAAGCCTAAATTAAACTAAGTTAATGGTTAGTATTTATTTACAAAAATAATTATTAGTGAATTTAATAAATAATAAAATATATTTACAATTTTTGATTTCTGGATTTATCATGAAAAATTAATTTGGTTATGAATTAATAATAATAATTAAATAATTAGAAGAAAAGAAAATAAAACAAAAAATAGCAAACCAAGGGGGTATGTTGACCCATATGGAGGTGAATTTGTTGAATTCTGGCCCAAGAACACCAAGCCCCTTGTTGACTTTCATGATCAAACGCTTGCTGGCTGACTGGGGAGTATCATGCTCTTCATCTCCTGGTCATTGGATCATTGCTTGAAGCCACATGGCAAGCTGGATGAGTGAGGCTTATGGTGGAATATTGTACAAGCGCTGCATGAGATAACATTATGAAAAATAACATTGAATTTGGGTGGACCTGGGAATCGAACCCAGGTCCCAGTGATGAACAAACACGTCACCAACCACTCCACCATCTGCGTGTGTTTGTAAACATATTGGATAATGAAAATAATATGGAAAAATGTCAATTATGCTTGGAAAGAGAAAAAAATGCGCGCCACTTTTGAATGAACCAGTAGCTGGCTTCCACGTCTCATCTTCTTCATCTTTTTCCTGTAAAACAATAATCAAATAGCGGGGGTTTTAAACCCCCACAAACTGCAAGTGTCAAAAATAACGATTATGTACTTTATAGGATCCATCTTTGAGATCAATAAGGTAGTGTGAGTCAGCATATATTATCTCAGCCGGCGAGCAGCCCATACCAAAGCGCAGCAAGTTTTCTCGAGCAGCGAGTATCGGGTCTCACAGTCGGTAAACTTTTTGCTAAGGTAATAAATGGCATGCTCTTTTCGTCCAGACTCGTCATGCTGCCCCAGCACACACCCCATTGAGTTGTCAAGTACCGTTAGGTATAGTATTAGAGGTCTCCCTTCAACCGGTGGCATAAGGATGGGTGGTTCTTGGAGGTACTCTTTGATTCTATCAAAAGCAGCCTGACATTCATCATTCCAACGTACTACCTGATCTTTCTTCAGCGGCTTGAAGATTGGCTCACAGGTAGCAGTCAGGTGTGAGATGAATCGAGCAATGTAATTCAGGCATCCTAAAAAGCCTCTGACCTCTTTCTCTGTCTTAGGAACTGGCATCTCTTGAATAGCCTTAACCTTGGCAGGGTCCACTTGAATACCCTTATCGCTTACAACGAAGCCTAGCAACTTTCCAGATCTTACCCCGAAGGTGCACTTGTTCGGGTTCAACCTCAGCTTGTACAACTTCAGACGGTCAAACAACTTCTGCAGATGATCTAGGTGCTCTTCCTCAGTCTGGGACCTTGCGATCATGTCGTCAACATACACTTCTATCTCATGATGGATCATGTCATGAAATAAAGCAACCATGGCACGTTGGTAGGTTGCCCCAGCGTTCTTCAGTCTAAAAGGCATGACCTTGTAGCAGAAAGTGCCCCACTGAGTAACAAAGATAGTCTTTTCCATGTCTTCAGGTGCCATCTTGATCTGATTGTAACCTGAAAAACCATCCATGAAAGAGAACACCTTATGCTGAGCTGTATTGTCAACCAGGACATCAATGTGAGGTAGGGGAAGTCATCTTTGGGGCTGGCCCTGTTCAGATCCCTGTAATCGACACACATTCTGACCTTACCGTCCTTCTTTGGTACCGGCACCACATTAGCAACCCACTGAGGGTAAGAAGTCACTGCAAGGAACCCAGCATCAAACTGTTTCATAACCTCGGCTTTGATCTTTTCAGACATCTCTGGACGCATACGGCGGACCTTTTGCTTAACCGGAGGGCAGTCTTCCTTAGTAGGCAAGTGATGGACCACAATATCGGTATCCAACCCGGGCATGTCTTCGTAGGACCAGGCAAATATCTCCATATAATCATGTAGAATCTTAGTCAACCGTTGCTTCACGCTGAGCTCTAGGTTGGCACCAATCTTTACCTCTTTCCTGTCTGCTTCAGTACCCAGATTTATTGTTTCCACTGGCTCTTCATGTGGTTGAATTGCCCTCTCTTCCTGGAGTAACAGTCTTGCAAGCTCGCTAGGCACTTCGCAATCATCTTCACCTTCGTCTTCGGCTAAGTTGATCGGATTTTCGAAGTCATAACTGGCAGTAGCAGAGTCGTTACCAGTGAGATCCATAGTGGATTGAAACCTGTATGAGTGAGTGTGTGTAAATACAGCTGTTTTGAGATATATATAAAGGAAGGAAAGACAGAAAAGGAGCATAAGATTTGAAATGCGAGAAAACGTCCAAGATTTTCATTTATGATATATGAAATGACAATTTATATGCCCTCACAAATAAAACCACGGTGCCCCGGGTAAGACACCGGGCCATAAAGTTTTAATTGTTTATTACAAATGCCAAAAACATAGGAATTCATTACTCAGTAACAAGAGAAACAGGTAGATTGTCCTTTGCACTCCAATTGCTAGATCCACTGTCGGTTGCCGGGTAGATCCAGCTATCAAACTCAGCTTCATCTACTTCATCCTCATTCCCAATAGCATTCACTCCATGAGCAGGCAGGGGAGCTGTCACTACATTAGGCTTCTCAGATGCCTCAAATTGTACCTCCTTGGCGTCAATAAGATCCTACAGCTTGGTCCTTAATGCCCAACAATCATCAGTGGAATGCCCCGGGCTATCGGAGTGATAAGCACAGCGGGAATTTGGATTGTATTTGGGGGAGGCAGTGTTTACAACTTTGGGGGCCTCTCTGACAGTCACTAGGTTGGTGGATAGCAACTGCGGCAAAATATGCGACAAAGTCATACTCAAACGGGTGAATTCTCTTCTAGGTCTTTCAGCCCTCGGAGGATTGGTTTGCCGAGGAGCGGCAGCAGGTTTAGCAATCATTACCGTACTGACAGATTGGCGGCGCTCAGATTTCTCTTGTCTCCTGGAGCCATATACAGCACTAGCATCCTTTTTGAAGGGTTTCTTCTCAGAACTAGACGATGCACCCTTCGGAATCTTACCAGACTTTAGCCCAGCCTCAATTCTCTCTCCAGTCAGAATAAGATCAGTAAACCCTGCAGACGAGTTACCGATAAGATGGTTGAAAAATGGCCCAGATAGGGTCCCCAAGAACATGTCTACCAACTCCCGATCAGTCAACGGAGGCTGCACCCTGCCATCCAGGTCCCTCCACTTCTGTGCATACTCTTTAAAACCTTCACTTGAACCTAACGACATACCCTGGAGTTGGGTACGTGTAGGGCCAAGGTCGGCATTATACTGATACTGCTTATAGAAAGCAGTAGCCAACTCCTCCCAGTTACGAACCTTGGTCCCATCCAGCTGATAGAACCATTCGAGATGAGTCCCTGAAAGACTCTCCTGGAAGAAGTGGATCCACAAGTTCTTATCCACTGAGTACGGTTGAATCTTCCGCACATAGGACCTGAGGTGTAGCTTGGGACAAGATGCCCCGTCATACTTGGTGAAGGATGGTGCTTTGAACTTACGAGGAATGATCACACCAGTAGACAAACCCAAATCTCCGAAATCCAGCCCCGGCACTTGTTGGATTTCCATAGCATTCAATCTGTCCTCCAACTGCTTGTATCTGTCTTCTGCCGGAGGATACTGTTCCTCATCAAAATCAGTCTCGTTGTCGGAAACTACCGGACTTGGACCTTTTCCCTCTTGGGGAGTACTCTTGCCAATGGAAGAACCAGCCTCTTCATTTTGCAGAGTGTTGCCAAACCTTCGGCCCGAGTGGAAAAGAACAGTTCTTCTCTTCTTCTTCTTCTCCTTCTTCAGGAGCAGAGCCTTCAGCTCTTCTTGGCCCTGAGCCAAACCCATGATTAGTTCCTGAAATTGCGCATTCTGCGCCTGAAGAGCCTTGATGGACATCTCAGTTGATGATGAGTCAGGATTCATGATGCTGAAATAAACAGCGAAGAACGGTAAGCAACCTGAAAAGAAGAAATCCTGCTATGCACGTGATGAATGATATGTGTTTATGCAATGCATTCAAGGGTTCGAAAGTTCAAATTCGTTGTAGACAAAAAAGAACACACGTTATCATTAAGGAAATAATTGTTCAGTACATCAAAGCCTCATGGGCACAAATTACAAAGCAAATCAATCCCAAAAGACACTACGCATCCTCTTTGGAGCTATGTAGGTGTTGAGATTCCTTTCCTCGTGCAATAGGCGGGTGAGCTCCAAGACCTTCTTTTCACTAGCATGCAGACTGGTCTCAAGAGAATTCCGTTCTTCCTTAAGCTGGATCCAGCTCTTCTGCATCTCTTCCCAGGATGTGGGCATATCAGGATGCTGAATGGTATAGGACACTTCTCCCTCCAAGACTGGTTCTTTGATTACTGGGAGCATATGGGGATATGGCATCACTAACTTCTGGGAGCGGGCGCGTACCCACTTGAGATAAGGTTCCAATGGGATGGAGTTCCTGTGCCCTAGTGTCTTGCTGTCTATCCTACTGGGCATCCTCCAAGCTCTGATAAATCTCTGGCGAAGTCCTTGCGCATCGTTGTCGAAGTCAAAAACTATGTCAGGAACTAACATGTCATGAGGGCCATCCCTCCGAGCATAACCAAACTGTCTCCAAGCCAGGAATGTGTTGTAAGTAATACCTCCTCTGATTCCAAGTAAAGGAACATTAGGGTACTCCCCGCAACGATCAATGATAGTGACATCCTCTCGGGACCGAGGGCACCAATGTATGTCTGCATGTGTAAGAGTCATCAACCGTTGTGACCATCTCAAACCCCGCTCATTCTTCAACACTGATTGTGGAAGGTGCAAAATAAACCACCTTCCTAGGAGAGGTGTGCAACACATAAGGACACCTCTTTTTCTCATGGTTCGAGTGTAACATGAGTGAAGGATGTCCCCCAGCAATGTAGGTATAGGATTCTTGGACATGAAGATCTGGACAGCACTGATATCTATAAGCTGATCTGGGTTAGGAAACAACACCAAACCATAGACAAGGAGGGCCACAACCTCTTCAAAAGCTTGTAAATCAAGGGAGTTCCAACATTCATGGGCCTTTTCAAACAGAAACCTGGCTAAGAACCCTTTGATACCACTTCTAACTTCCCAATGTCCCTTGAGGTCAGATGACTGTAGGTGCAAGGCTTTAGCAATCTCTTCAAGCTTGGGTTCCTTTTTCGTACCGTTGTAGGGTAGTTGATCAAGGATAGGGATCTTCAGGAGCCGGGAGAACTCCTACAATGTAGGTACCAGCTGATAATCCAAGAAGGTGAAACAGTGATGTAGAGGGTCAAAGAACTGGAACAGGACCTTTATCATATCTTCCTCAATGTTGGTATTGACCAAGCTGATGAGACTTCCATGTCTTTCACTGAATGAGGAGCTCTCGGGAATCCTGGATATAAGCTCCTTAAGCTGAGGAGGGATCCTTACAAGACTGATTTGAATTATCTTTCTGCGAACAGTTTCCATGTCCTACAAAACAAAGAACAAAGATGAAGATTCGAACCCCTGAAATGGTTAGTCAATGCATATGATGCTGGATGATGTCATGATGCTATGATTAAACACACCACAGATATTTACAAAGACAAACATGTAAGGCACACAAGGCACACAAGACAAGCCCTTAGGGTTTAAGGCCTGCATGGAGTCTGGGTAGTACCCTCTTGAAGTTGGTGGGCTCAACCTGTCCTATCAGAAGTAACCGGGTTCTAAGGATCCCAATATCACTGGATTGCTTTCATTGTTCATCGTTTCGATTTAGCCACTGAACTGGCGACCGAAATATTCCAGGAAAGCAACCCTCAATTGGGTGTAGTATCGAGTATCAACCAACCTCGGACTGCACCAAAGTCAGTTATCTCACTACCCTAAAGAGGCCAAGATAGTTCAATTAAGGTTCCTAAGGTCTGTTGATGCTTCATGACACCACGCGGAGGCCCCGTACTCTCCTTGACTGAACTCAAGGGTTACCGGTACACACCAAAGTGCCACATCAACGTAGCAGACTGTTTCAACCATGTCGGTATACCCCGCACAGTTCCCTCACAGCCTTGGTGCTACTTTCTAAGAAGGTATCCCCAGATCCGGGTTAGGATCTATAGAACTCCCAAGCAACCCACAATTTAAAGCAGACAAGTCAGTACAATTGAAAACACAGTTATGAACTAACCCTAAGGTACATCTCACTTTAAGTTTAAGTCCCCAGCAGAGTCGCCAGTTCTGTGATCGGTGGATCTGGAACTGACTGTTTAACGCTGGTTCGCGAAATGTCGCGGAAGCAAGAGTCGCCACCATCTTTTATTTTCTCCAAATGGAAAGGACAAAAGCACAGAAAAATTCCTTAAAGAGATCGCTCTCGGTTCGGGAGGTAGGTTATAGAAAGGGAAGGTGTTAGCACCCTTTCTATCCATGGTTATCCATGGGCTCTTAGATACTTGCTCATTGTGTTTTCAAAAATGGTTTGTTTGCTTTTCAACTGTGGGTTTTAAAAAAAGTTTCTTTGAAAATTCCAGTTCGACTCTTGTATCGGTCCTCAAGAGTGTTTGAAAAATTGCTTTCGAAAGCTTTTTTGAAAATGTGTTGGTGTGAAAAGTATTTTTGATTTGTTTTGAAATTAGAGCAAGTATCTACGAGAACCTACCTACCCTAAGGAATTCGTCTGGGTAAATGTCCTTTAAAGTAGTGCCATCCCACCATTGAGAGGTAGGTAGCACCACCATTGGAGGTATTCGGGTCAATTCGAGGTTCGGGACATGGTGATCACCAGAGCAATGGGAAGATACCTTAGAAGCTACCCTCATGCCAGGTTCCCGGATCATGAGGACTTACTAAGACATCCTCTACTCGACGATCACCTTTCGAGGCAAGGCAACAGTGAGGCGTACCCTAGGGGTGGTGTGTGATTTATGTGTCAGATTCGTTTATTTTTGTCTTGTTCATGTCAAAGTGATCTACGCGTTTGTTTTTATTTAATCATTCATTCTTGCATGCCATTATTTAACAGTTAAAAAGGTTGCGGAAATATAAAGTTCTAAACTATTACAAAGGCGCGGGTCCACATTGCCAAAAATTAAACCAGGACCCGATTTGACAGAAAATAAAGAAGTAAAGTAAAGTGCGAGAAATTAAGTTTACACGGCTTTGGGAGAATTACATAAATATTTACGAGAATGAATAAATAAAATGCGCGAAAAGAATAAAGAATTGGAAACGAGGGCGTTGGACCCTTTTTAATGAAATTAAATTAAATTATTAAATTAAATTAAAAAATGAAAAAGAAATTATTTTTTTGAGATTTTGGTATTTATGATTTTAATGAGAATTAAATGAAATTGAGAAATTAACCCTAATTCTAATTTTTTTATTTGTTAAGAAAAACCTATTAAAATTTAAACCTAAAATTAAATCTAATTATTTAATGACAATTTGATTTTATGAAAATAAATAATTAATTATTAGTGAAAAGAAAAGAAAAAGGATAAAAATTAATTAAAACCCTAATTCTACCAATTTTAAGTTTATTAGAAAAATATTAAGATTTAAACCTAAATTAAAAAAACTAAAATCAATTAATGATATTTATTTACAAAATATTAAAATAAAATATATTTTTTATTTTTATGCCCTTTCTGATTTTTTGGTTTTTTTATATTATTATGAAAATAATTAATTAAAGAAATTGATTAAAAAAGAAATAGTTGAATCAAATAAAAAATGGAAAATATATAAAAGAAATTGCAAACCTAGGGGGGGTCTGTCCCCAAATTGGGAGGTGAGATCTTAGCATTTTAGGCCCAATTATCCCTGGCCTTATTGACTTTCCAGGAAGCATGTGGTACGTTTGACTAGAGTCCATGGTACGCTTCACATTATGGCCCTTTAATTCATCTCATTAGGCACGTGGATAGTCCAGATATGGGGAACATGGTGAACCCTAGTATTGAATCTGCATAGGATGACAATTAGAAAAATAATATTGGAAAGGGGTGGGGACCTGGGGCTCGAACCCAGGTCCTAGAGATTACCAGTAATGTGCCTTGCCAGTGGAGCTGTGAGCGCGTTTTGTATATTACATGACAAACAATTATTATAAAATAAAGTAAATTGTTAGTGACTTTTTCGCGCGAAATTTCAAATCAACCAATTATTGCTGGCCACATAATCATCTTCCTCATCGTTTGTTTTTTTCCTGAAAATAAAAGAAGGTTAGTGGGGGTTTTAAACCCCCCCAAAATATGCAATTTCCTGAAATAGCGAATAGGCCATGTGGGTTCATAAATTAGGCGCGATGGGTGTTTTGTTTTCGTCCAAGCATGCTGAGTCCATTCATGGTATTATGATGTCTCAATTTTACAGTAGTGAGAAACGCCCAAATTAGAAGCTTGGTAACCCTAACCTGTATCAATGGTGAAATCT